>OZ010797.1:183425816-184744566 GCA_963932465.1 Maratus speciosus | reverse complement strand
TGTTTCATGGAACGTTTTGTTTAACTAGCAAAATGGCAACTGCTGAAACATCTGCCGTAGTCATTCTACCCTATATCCCTGTGGACCCTACATTATGGTTTCATATGCTGGAAAGCACATTCGAATTAGCTACTCCTAAAGCTATTACTGAGTCGAAAACAAAATATAATTATGTTGTAGCGCATCTACCGCCTGCTACTGCTACTATGGTTCGAGATATAATTATGAGTCCTGATCCTACTGATCCTTATCAGATTTTGAAAGCAAAAGTTATCGAACGTTGTGGAGAAAGTCGTACTTTAGAAATACGGAAACTGCTAGCTCGAGAAAGCCTGGGTGGCAGAAAACCAACTGAATTACTTCGATTAATGAAAAGACGGGCTGAAAGCCATAATATCAGTAACGATCTTCTTCTAGAACTGTTTACTCAACAAATGCCAACCACTGTGCAAACGATTCTAGCTTCCATTGAAAAAATTACTCCAGATAAAGCGGCGGATATTGCTGATAGAATAATTGAATTAACGCCTTCCAACATTAGTTCTGTTTCGATTCGAACACCAACAACTGAATCTCAGACACCACCAGCCATTGATATGCTCGTAAAAGAAATCCAAGCATTACGCCAAGAGGTCGCTCATCTTCGTCGTTCAAGAAGTGTATCTAGAAGTGATAACCATCAGCGTAATCGTTCTCAGTCCCGCCATAGGGGTGTAACATTGTGTTGGCATCACCAAAAATATCAAGAAAAAGCAAAAAAGTGCCTAGCGCCCTGTTCTTATTCGGAAAATCAGAAGCGGGAAGAGTAGCGGCGACGGACTTCTCCCCAGCACCTTCTCGTCGCCTTTTCGTTAGAGACAGAAATACAGGTATGTGTTTTCTAGTCGATTCTGGATCTGATGCCTCACTTGTGGCCGCGAATAAAAATGACAAAACTAAGCCTGTTCTTCAAACCTTTCGTGCTGCTAATGGCACAAAAATTAATGTGTATGGTCGTAAATGTATTAATATCAACTTAGGCCTACGCCGAAATTTTACATATTCTTTTTATATTTGTGATGTTTCATGTGCTATTTTAGGAGCTGATTTTTTGCATAATTTTAATTTAAAACTCGATTTACGGAATCGTCGTCTTATTGATTCCAATACTAATTTAAAAGCTCCTGCTATATTAAGTACTTGTAATATATTTTCTGTGAAACCCAATGTTGTAAATGATATATATGGTAAATTATTATTTAAATTTCCTGAAATCACGAAATACCGGATCCTAACCAACCGGTTAAGCATAATACTGTGCATTATATAAACACTAAGGGGCCTCCAGTCGCTGCTAAGCCTAGACGGCTAGCTCCAGATCGGTTAAAAATTGCCAAAGCTGAATTTCAGCACATGCTACAACTCGGTCATATGAGACCTTCTAAAAGTAATTACTCTTCGCCTTTGCACCTGGTGCCGATGAAAGGATCTGTCGATTGGAGACCTGTTGGTGATTATCGTGCTCTAAATACACAAACTGTTAAAGAAAAATATCTTATCCCTTGTATCGCAGATTTCACTGCTGAATTACATGGTAAACAAATCTTCAGTCACATTGATCTTGTAAAAGCCTACCATCAAATTCCCATAAATCCTGATGATGTACATAAAACTGCGATTTGCACTCCATTCGGACTTTTCGAAAGCACTCGTATGCAATCCGGCCTTTGTAACGCTTCTTCAACTTTTCAACGATTTATTGATGACGTAATTCGTGACTTAGGATTTGTTTACGCATTTCTTGATGATTTTCTAATTGCATCAAATAATGAAACTGAACAAACATTTAGAACACCTTGAGTTGTTGTTTTCTAGACTTAAAGAGTATGGACTGTGTATTAATGTTGATAAATGTAAATTTGGCCAATCCACTATCGATTTTTTAGGATTCAAACTTTCAGCTGCAGGAATTGAACCCTTACCTGATCGTGTAAAATGCATCCTAGATTTCCCCCAGCCCTCTACCTTAACTCAACTAAGACGCTACTTAGGTCTTTTCAATTTTTATCGACGGTGCATTCCCAAAGCTGCCGATATTTTAGCTCCACTCGTTAAATTCTTAGAAGGACACAAAAATACGAAAAAACATCCCCGTTCCAATGCTAACAAAACTGAGCAATTGCAATGGAACGATGAAGCCATTCTTTCCTTCACTGCTTCAAAAGAAGGTATAGCTCGAGCTACATTATTACGACATCCAATTCCTGGCGCCCAGCAAAGCTTATGGGTCGATGCCAGCAATGTCGCAATTGGTGGATCTTTAATGCAACTCTCCGAAAACCAATGGGAACCAATAGCATTTTATTCCTGTAAATTAAATAAATCTCAAAGAAATTGGTCTACTTATGATCGTGAATTATTTGCTATTTATTGTTCTATAAAAAAATTCAGACACATGCTAGAAGGTCGGAATTTCATTATTTATACAGACCAAAAACCCCTTACATTCGCATTTCAACAAAACCCTGATAAATGTAGCCCACGTTAATTGAGACATTTAGACTATATTTCACAGTTTTCTACTGATATTAGATATACTAAAGGCTCTGACAACATTGTGGCCGATGCATTATCTCGAATTGAGATAGATTCAATTTCTCCTAATGTGTTAGATTTTAAAGAGTTTGCCACTGCTCAGACAAATGATGAAGAGCTAAAACAACTTCTCGAATTTGACACCACTTCATTAAAATTAGAAAAACATTATTTTCGACTCGAAGATGTACATTTATATTGCGATATGTCACAAAAACATCCTCGACCATTTGTTCCTAAAGATATGCGACAATCAGTTTTTTCAACCTTACATTATTTCTCACATCCAGGTATCTCAGCTTCATTAGATTTAATTTCTAAACGATTTGTATGGCCTGGCATGCGTAAGGATATAAAATCTACGGTTCGCAGCTGTACGAAATGTCAAAAAGCTAAAATCTTTCAACACACCAAATCACCAATTGGTACATTCTCTGAACCTGATGCTCGTTTTGCCCATATTCATATTGATTTTATCGGACCTTTACCATCATCCGATGGCAATCAGTATTGCATGACCATCATTGATAGGTTCACGAGATGGCCCGAAGTTATACCCACATCTGATATGACTGCAGAAACAACTGCTCGTACATTGATACACAGTTGGATCTCCAGATTTGGAACCCCTGTTACCATCACTACTGATCAGGGTAGAAACTTTGAGCCCACTCTTTTCAAAGAGCTTACAGATAGATTAGGATGTAAACGCATCAGAACTACAGCATACCATCCACAGTCTAACGGTTTTATTGAAAGATTCCATCGCCAACTTAAGAGCTCTCTTAAAGCTCACAATCAAATTCAATGGACTGAAATCCTCAACATTGTCTTACTTGGTTTACGCATTGCTCTTAAAAATAATATCCAAGCGACCTGTGCTCAACTTGTTTATGGCACAAATATCAGACTACCCTCTGATCTCATAAACACTGAAGCTATAAATCAACCACCTACTCTTACATACGTCACTGAGTTAACTGAAAAAATGAGAAAGTTAAATCCCATTGCCACTGCAATGCACGGCAATCCTAAAATTTATGTCAATCCCTCATTAAAAACCTGTTCACACGTGTTTCTTAGATCAGATAAAGTCAATCCTCCCTTATCACCCCCTTATACAGGACCTCATCGAGTGATTGACAGGTCTGAGAAAACGTTTGACTTGGAATTAAACGGGAAGCGCTGTACTGTATCTATTGATCGCATTAAACCTGCATTTCAATTAGCAGATTCTATTTCACCTTCCCAACCCCCAAAACAAAATGAGCCCATAAATTTTCCAACTACTCCTGTTGAACACCCTACCACCAAATCTGGTCGTAAAGTTCGTTTTCCGAAACATCTCGTTGCGGATTATATTGTTTAAAACATTTGATGTATATAGTGTGCATACTATTTCCTTCTCAAAAGTATTGTTTTTCATGTAATGCATAATATATTTTCTATTTTTTTTTATCATATGTACTTTAATTTTACTCAAGACCTTTCTTATGTATCTTATTAATTGCTACCTTTTTGTAATCGCGACTTCGTCACTGGGGGCATACTCTGTAGCCGTCTGCTATTTCTCTCTCTCTCGCACGCGAGGAGCAATTATAATTTTTAGCCAATAGCAATGAGGCGCATTTCCTCCCTCCGCGTTTTCTGCGGAGAGCTTTTGAAGTCACGTGACGCAGTAACATTCGAAATCTGCAGAGAGCGGCAGATTATTCTATCAGTGACGATGGCGAATATTTGACTATGCGTTGTTATGTTAATAAAGTTTATTTTTCTACAAAAGCTTCTGATTATTTGAGTCACCGAGATATTTTTATCATCTCCCTTCAATCCATTCTCTAAAAGGAATTAAAATGTTCTCTAATCTGACACTATTTAATTAGATAGCATTACAATAATTACAGAGATTTACCACTGAATACGAAAAATGTTAGAATAGTTAATTTTCGGGTGCTTGTTCTTGAACTCCTGGTCTCTCAGCTTGAGCATATGTGGTTTTGGTAGCTTAAATACAATCTCACTGAATGTTGCATTATACTTCGTGATAAACGTCCTATCTTGACAGTTCTATTACTATTTTTTCCCTCTTTGAAATTCCAGTAGAGTAAATACCATCAAAAATGTATTAAGACGATTGCATGTACTTTATTAAATGATTTGCAGACAAAAAAGAGTGTTTAATTTTCATTTTTAACAGAAAAGTGACGCATAAAAATGTGTGTTTTTAAATCTGAATTGTTTGAATAAAATTAAAATAATGTCATTTTCACTGCCTTTTCATTTTGTAGACCAGTTGAAATCATGTAACCGTTAACCCGGAAAAGAACTCTACGACTTAGAAAAATAAACTTTATGCATCCAATAAAATATTTCTAATCATCCATGATCGACTTCATTGTGTGAGGGTTGGACAAAACATTAAAAGTGATGCATCAATATTGTTACACATGCACCAGAGGTAATTGCAAAATAAAATTACTCGCCAAATTACATTCCAATAAATAATGCAGTTTTTATTGACTCAATTATAGATCTTTTACCAACAAATCTCCATACCTTAAATAGGACTGACAACGATAAATAAAGTTAGTTATGCAAAATTTTTAGCAATATGCATTTTGGTCAATACGGTTTGAAGATTTATTTTGCATTATTCTAAAGAGCCTAATAACACGGAGAAATAAATAGGCTTGATATTTACATTATCAAGTGTAAATTATTCTTTCGTCTATTGTGTAAATAACAAAAATTATGAAAATAACTCTTAATTTATTGCTACGGTTAGCTACTAGGGTGTGCGTCACGACAATATACTTTATGATGATCGAAAGTTGAGGTAGATTTATCCTATGTAGGCTAAATGGTTAAGTCGACAGATATTATTACATTTGCCACCATTGGAATAATAAAGTTTCCCCCCTCCACTGAAAGTATTGTTTTTTATGAGGTAAAATAATTTGAGACAAAAAATAAATAATAACAAAACCTCTTTTGGTCGTTTGCTTTATGATGAAACACAATAATTTCAGTAATAATGAAAAATCATGAATTTACTAATCGCTAAGTACTAATTTCATGTAATCTTCTGCAATCGGGTTCACTGTCAAGAGTCTCTTTCAAATATAAAAAGAAACATCCAACGGTACAATAAATATTGATGAAAATTTGGTTACCAAGTGACGGTACCATTTTAAAGATGATTGTAAAACAAATAAGCAAAAATTGTAAGACGAGTATCTGCTTTCTCTCAATGAACTCGCAGGTCATCGGGACCTACTAGTTCATTCATTTTTTGAGGGGAGGGATTTTGTTACATTATTAGATCTAATTCCGCGATTTCCTTATCTTATTCTAAATTACTACTCTATTTTAACTAAATCCTTATCCTTAATTAATCTCTATCGTTAACTCTGTTTAATTCCCTTTAATTTAATGTCTCACTTGTCTTAATCGCTTAAATATTATGCTTTTAGTATTTTTAAATTAAATGTTCCATTCCCGCGCTTTTTTCTTTCGAGAATATTCTTTTAGCTTCCATTTTTACTGTGCCGCGCATTTCTGAGATTACCCTTTTCCCCTTCAAATTCATCCGCTAGTTCTGACCGCACTCTTTATATCACGTGACATTCTTAATTTTTCATTGGTTGAGAACGCGACCTACGTCATATTTGTATCCATACACTGAAAGAACAAAAAGTTGATACTCGCTGAGTTTCAGCAGAATTTGTCGTATTTCTACTTTGATTGCTTCCTCTGGTCGCCGTCTAGTATTTTCTATTATCTATAATTGCTTAACCATGCTTAAATACTACGTAGCGATGGATTGATTTAAATTTGAATCGGTGGAAACTGCAACGCCGAAAGTTCTTTCAATAAAAGCCTGAGTTTAAATTATGCATTGTCTCGATTATTCCGGAGAAACCTAAACTGGATTGTTATTCGAATTGAAATGTGTTATCTGGCCTTCCACTCGATGACTACAACTACCTTCTAATATCCAGATTGATTATTCATCTACTATGATATCGAAGTTAATCCACACATTCGAATCACTATATAACGTAAAATCGTTATATAAATATATATATTGGATTATATTCGCTGATCTACTTTCGAGGTTATAAAAGTCGCAAGTTTGGGAAACAGAAACCAGCATATTCCGTAGTTTCCGTATGTGAAAAATATCTTAAATGTCTGAAATAAAAATATTTAACTATATGTGTGTGCGCGTGTGTGTGTGGGGGGGGGAGGGGTGCAGACTTTTGAACTAAAATGTAAGTATTATTTCCACTTTTATAATTTTAACTGCTATTTATATACTTTAAATTTGAATATAAAAAATTGCTCAAAAATGCTGCCTTACGCTTTAAAAATCACCTGTAATGGGAACATCGCTGGGGCTAATGTCAGGTTTACGCCTTTTTGGATTAAAATCAAATTGTTTGGCGACAAAAGTAAAATCTGCTAGTTTTTTTTTCTGTAAGGGTTAGATAATTATAATTAAGAAGAATTAAATAAAAAAATAACAAATCAAAACAAAATTGTTACTCATTTGGAAGGTCTCCTTAAAGCGCATACTCAAAATATTTTGAAAACGGAAATGCTAGTAAAATTGCTCATGTATGTAAAATAGATCAGTCAAATGTAGCGGCAGAATCCCAGTAGAAAATATTTAAAAATATATTATATTTTCGACTATGTGGCGTGAAAATACGAAATCTGCACGCTATTTGGCGAACCAATACGTTTCCTCGCCAAATGCAAGAGATTGAAATGCGTTTACAAATTACTTGTTCAGTAAAAATGCCTAATACTCAAAGCATGTAAACTTAAAAGATGAATTAGTTTATTATTTTTTCTGTAAGCTTATATAATCTATACAAATTGCGTATTACTGTAGTTATTTAATTTTATACGGTGTCATCGGCTGGATAAGTTTTAAGTATGTTTTGATTAAGTTTGATTAAGTGTATTTAGATTGATGCTATCATTAAAAATTACGATATTAAGTCATTGTTCCCATGGCAACAATACTTTTCTTTTGTTGTCTCTGACACTAAAAAATAACAATATCTAAGTCAAACTGCCAGTGCTCAGAATCGGACCTTAATTTTGAGTTTGAAACAATTTTAATCCATTTAAACTTTGTTCTAAACAGCATAATTACGATATTTAAATTTCATTATATACACATACATCGGTCGCAGACGATTAGCCGAAAACCAAATAGCCGACAAGACATTTAGCAGACAGCACTTAGACGACAGGACGTTTAGCCGACAAGTACATTTAGTCGACACGTATATTTAGCAGACAGGACATGTAGCCGACAAGTACATTTAGCCGACAGGACAAGTAGCCGAAACGTACGTATAGCATACAGGACAATTAGCCGAAACGGACATTTAGCAGACAGACAATTGGACGACAGGCAATTGGCCGAACGTGACAATTAGCCGACAGGACATTTAGCCGACAGGACAATAAGCCGACAAGACAATTAGCCGACAGGACATTTAGCCGAGAAGACAATTAGCCGACAGGACATTTAGCCGACAGGACGATTGGCCGACAGGAGATTTAGCCGACAGGACGATTAGCCGACAAGAAAAATTAGACGACGGGATATTTAGTTGAGAGGATGATTAGCCTAGTTAGGTTAAGGTTAGAATACTTTTAGGTTACAGATAGATTATAATTAGTTTACGGTTACGTTAAACTTAGGTTACAGTTACGTTACGGTTGGGTTACAGTTAGATTACGGTTACGTCACAGTTATGTTACTTTTAGGTAAGAATTAGGTTACGTTTAAGTTACAGATAGGTTAAGGTTATGTTACGGATAGGTTACAGTTAGATTACGGTTAAGTTACGGATAGGTTACAGTTAGATTACGGTTAAGTTACGGATAGGTTACAGTTAGATTACGTTTCTGCTACGATTAGGTTACGGATAGGTTACAGTTACGTTACAGTTTGGTTACAAATAGGATTACGGATAGGTTACAGTTAGATTACGGTTAGGTTCCGGATATGTTACAGTAGGTTATGGATAGATTACAATTAGGTTACGGTTAGGTTACCGCCAGGCTACAGTTAGGTTGCGGTTAGGTTACAGTTAGGTTATAGTTACAGTACAGTTAGGATACGGTTAGGTTATAATTAGGTTACGGCTAGCGTACCGTCATGTTACGTTTATTTTACAGATAGATTACTGTTAGGTTACAGTTATTTTACAGTTAGGTTATGGTTAGGTTATAAGTAGGTTACGGTTACGTTAAGGTTAGGTTACAGTTAGATTACGGTTAAGTTACGGATAGATTACAGTTAGATTACGTTTCTGATACGATTAGGTTACGGATAGGATACAGTTACGTTACAGTTTGGTTACAAATAGGATTACGGATAGGTTACAATTAGATTACGGTTAGGTTCCGGATAGGTTACAGTAGGTTACGGATAGATTACAATTAGATTACGGTTAGGTTATCGCCAGGCTACAGTTAGGTTACGGTTAGGTTACATTTAGGTTACAGTTAGGTTCTAGTTACATCACAGTTAGGATACGGTTAGTTAATAATTAGGTTACGGTTAGCGTACCGTCATGTTACGTTTATTTTACAGATAGATTACTGTTAGGTTACAGTTATGTTACAGTTAGGTTATGGTTAGGTTATAAATAGGTTACGGTTACGTTACGGTTAGGTTACAATTAGGTTATGGCTAGGTTACGGTTATGTCCCATTTCCGTTAGAGATAGGTTACGGTTAGATTATGGATAAGTTACAGTTAGGTTACTTTGGTTTTCGGCTATGTCATTTAGCCGAAAAACAAATAGCCAACAAGACATTTAGCAGACACCAATTGGCCGACCCGACAAGTACATTTAGCCGAAACGTACATTTACCCGACAGGACATTTAGCCGACAGGTCAAATAGTCGACAGGACGTTGAGCGGACAAGACATTTAGCCGATAGGAAAATTAGCCGACATGATATTTAGCCGACAAGACATTTAGTCGACATGGCAATTAGCCGACAGGTCAAATAGCCGACACGACAATTAACCGACAGTTCAAATAGTCGGCAGGTCAAATAACCGACAGGACATTTAGCCGACAGGTCAAATAGCCGACCTGACAATTAGCAGACGGGTCAAATAGCCGACAGGACAATTAGCTGACATGACAATTAGCCGACAGGACAACTAACAGAGAGGTCAAATAGCAGACATGATATTTATCAGAAACATACATTTTGCGAAAGAATTTAGAAGACACATTGATATGGATCGGTGATATACCAACAATGTCAACTTCAATAACTCGTCACCATCATAATTCAACTTTTTAGCTCAGAGGCTATCAAAGTCAAAGAGCTGATGTGCCCGCCGTTCTGTATGTATGTAAGTATGTTCGTACGTATTCACGTAACGAGGTAACTCTTGATAGAAACATCCGATTTGCTTCAATTATTTTCTACGTTCATTCTTGAGATGTGCTTCCCTGATTAGTTTTGGGGTTTCATTGGTTACAGATAAAGGGGGGAAAGGGGGCTAGCCCCTCCCCTTAATTTAGATAAATGGGTTTTTCATGCAGAATTATTCGATTTGCTCTAAATCTGATATACCGGTTTATTATGTTACGGAGCTTCCCTGATTAGATTTGGAAGTTGATTAGTTAAGTATAAAGGGGGGAAAGAGGGCTTTCCCCCTTAATTTAGATACATGTTTTTTTCATTCAAAATTATTTGATTTGCTCCAAATTCGGTATAAGGTTTTATTATGTTAAGGAGCTTCCTTGATTAGATTTGTAGGTTCATTAGTTAAGAATAAAGGGGGGATAGGGAGCTACACCCCCCCTTAATTTAGATAAATGGGTTTTTCATAAAGACTTATTCGATTTGCTCCAAAAATTTGCTATACCGATTTATCATGTTAAGGAGCTGCCTTGATTAGATTTGGAGGTTCATTCGTTAAGAATAAAGGGGGGGAAGGGGGCTACGCCCTATTAATTTAGATAAATGGGTTTTTCATGCAGAATTATTCGATTTGCTCTAAATCTGATATACCGGTTTATTATGTTACGGAGCTTCCCTGATTAGATTTGGAAGTTGATTAGTTAAGTATAATGGGGGGAAAGAGGGCTTTCCCCCTTAATTTAGATACATGTTTTTTTCATTCAAAATTATTTGATTTGCTCCAAATTCGGTATACGGGTTTATTATGTTAAGGAGCTTCCTTGATTAGATTTGTAGGTTCATTAGTTAAGAATAAAGGGGGGATAGGGAGCTACAGCCCCCCTTAATTTAGATAAATGGGTTTTTCATAAAGACTTATTCGATTTGCTCCAAATTTGCTATACCGGTTTATCATGTTAAGGAGCTGCCTTGATTAGATTTGGAGGTTCATTAGTTAAGAATAAAGGGGGGAAAGGGGGCTACCCCCTATTAATTTAGATAAATGGGTTTTTCATGCAGAATTATTCGATTTGCTCCAAATTTGGTATACCGGTTTACTATGTTAAGGAGCTGCCTTGATTAGATTTGGAGGTTCATTAGTTAAGAATAAAGGGGGATAGGGGAGCTAGTCCCCCCACCCCTTAATTTAGATAAATGTGTTTTTCATGCAGAGTTATTCGATTTGCTCCAAATTTGCTATATCGGTTTATCATGTTAAGGAGCTGCATTGATTAGATTTGGTGGTTCATTAGTTAAGAATAAAGGGGGGAAAGGAGGCTACCCCCTCTTAATTTAGATAAATGGGTTTTTCATGCCGAATTATTCAATTTGCTCCAAATTTGGTATACCGGTTTACTATGTTAAGGAGCTGCCTTGACTAGATTTGGAGGTTCATTAGTTAAGAATATAGGGGGATAGGGGAGCTAGTCCCCCCATCCCCTTAATTCAGATAAATTGGTTTTTGATGCAGAGTTATTCGATTTGTTCCAAATTTGCTATATCAGTTTATCATGTTAAGGAGCTGCATTGATTAGATTTGGTGATTCATTAGTTAAGAATAAAGGGGGGAAAGAGGGCTACCCCCTCTTAATTTAGATAAATGGGTTTTTCATGCAGAATTATTCGATTTGCTCCAAATTTGGTATACCGGTTTAATATGTTAAGGAGCTGCCTTGATCAGATTTGGAGGCTTATTGGTTAAGCATGAAGGGGGGACGGAGGTTAGTCCCCCATCATTAATTTAGATAAATGGGTTTTTCATGCAGAATCTTTCGATTTGCTCCAAATTTGGTATACCGGTTTAATATGTTAAGGAGCTGCCTTGATCAGATTTGGAGGCTTATTGGTTAAGCATGAAGGGGGGACGGAGGTTAGTCTCCCATCATTAATTTAGATAAATGGGTTTTTCATGCAGAATTATTCGATTTGCTTCAAATTTGATATACCGGCTTTTTCGGGTCTTTGTCATTTAGCAGATAACCAAATAGCCGACAAGACATTTAGCAGACAGCAATTAGCCGACAGGACGTTTAGCCGACAAGTACATTTAGCTGACACGTACATTTAGTTGACAAGAAAATTAGCCGACAGCGACAGTTAGCCGACAGAGACAATTAGCCGACAGGACAATTAACCGACAGTACGTTTAGCCGACAAGACAATTAGCCGACAGAACATTTAGCCGACAGGACATTTAGCAGACACTTAGGTTAAGTTAGGTCACAGATTACGTTTAGGTAACAATTAGGTTAGGTTTAAATTACAATTACGTTACAATTAAGTTATGGTTATGTTACGGTTACATTACGGATAGGTTACAGTTACGTTATAGTTAGGTTAGTGTAGGTTATAATTAGGTTACTATTACGGTTAGGCTATAATTAGTTATAACAAACAAATTTTTAAAAAAGTAACATTTTCTACAATAAATATTGTTTGAAATGGGGTTTTTTGACGGTTAACTCCGAAAAATATTATTTTTTAAATATAAGAATTTAAAAGATGGGATGCATGAATTAAGAGTGTATTCAGGTGGCGAAAGAGTGGACCCACAGGGGGCAATTTTCAAACTTTTTTCGGACCAGTTATGTGATATATCACCGGAAAGACCACTTTTTCATATTATAATTATTTCTTCTCCCCTCCCCTAAATTTAGCTCCCCAGGGGGCACTTTTCGAACTTTTTGAAATCGTAGCGTTTTCATCATTTTAGATTAGATTTTTTTACGGAGCCCTCCTATAAATATTATTTATAATATATAAAATTCCAAGAATTGGGGGGGGGGGATTGCAGAGGGGAGCGAGATCTGGTGCACCGGTGGTGCTTTTCCAACTTTTGCAGACACCCCTCATGTTATATATCATTAAAAAACACTATAGCCACTATTTCATATTATACATCTCTCAAGTTCCCCCCCCCACACACACACACACTGCTTTGCCACCCCAATGGGGAGGGCTTTTTGAAATTTTTTGAAATCGTAGCGTTTTCATCATTTTAGATCGGAATTTTTTTACGTAACCCTCTGATAGATTATGTTTATAATATATAAAAAATTCAAAGAAAGGGAGAGTCTATTCTGAGGGGCGCGACTCCCTGGAGGGACGCTTTTCTAACTTTTGCCGACACCCCACATGTGATATATCAATGTGATAAAGCACTGTGATCACTTTTTCATATTATACACTTCTCATGTCCTTTAACCATCCATAAACTTTATTGATAATAAATATTAAGAAGTTCTTAAAAAAAAACGCCCAACTTTCCAAAACTTTCTAAAATATTCATGGTGACATTTTTATGCATAAAAACATTAAAATAAAATCCTTTATATCTAACTTCCTTTTATCAGTAATTTATTTATTTTGTTATTTATTTTTGACTAGATAATCGTAAAATTAAGAGCTGTTTATTTCTATTCCACCCTAACATTATTTATTCCAGACAGTGTTGCGCCAACAAATGCGTATTTGGCGGGAGCATGATGCAACAGTTGAAAGGAGAAATCAATCATCATGTTTGGTCATTTATTTATTCATTTCATTTTCTTCGGTTACTAACGAAAAAGAGCTATTATTTGATACCAATTTAGCCGTGCTAATAAGTCTATTTTATACAAATAAAGCATATTATGGCATTAAACTGGATTATTCTTAATTTTCTCTTATTGATCAAGTTGAATTTAGACACTTTACTCCGTGAAGGATTGGATTTCTGTGGCTCCGGGGTAGGGGTGGAATTTGCACTTTTTGACCATTGAAAACACAAAATCTCAAATCATCCATGTGGACATTTATTCTCTGGGGAGAATGTCTCCCCCGGGTCACCCGATGAATTCAACACTGTTAATGATTTTTAAAAAAATTAGGACTCTTTCTCTTTCTGATTTAATTAAGAAATTTAAACATTTAAACACGGAATGTAAAAAATTATTTTGGAGAATCTATTATTTGTATAATGAATGCCATTGCTGGATCATATACACCTACGTTTACAAATGAATTGAAAATTTAATAGAATAATATTAAACTAGAGAACAGGAAAACTGCTTTTTGAGAATTTAGTGTCGCCCCCGGCATTTCCATTACTTCATTTTCTTCTGATGGACTGATGGCTTCTATTATTATGAAACAGCCATTATAAATGAAGTGTTAGGTGAAGATGAAAGAGCAGCCGTAAAAAGTTTGAGCTCTGATTTTCTGTCGGAATGGGGGAAAAATGGCTATAATTTTTTTTTTTTTCGACGACTGCTTTTTCATCTTCCCCTAACACCTCATTTATAATGGCTGTTTCATAATAATAGAAGCCGCCAATCCATCAGAAGAAAATAACTCGGTTAAGCGGGACTCTACTGCAGTACAAAACATATTTCAATTTTAAGACTTAAAGCACACGTTTTATTTTATGTAAAATGACGTCATTCGCATCCGCTTAAGAATTCCACATTTACGATCTACTCTTAAACATCTACAGTAAAGCATGCATAGCACATCACTATCGCGAAATAATGCACAAATGCAAAAAAATATTACGTCATTCAAGGAAAAAAAAAAAAAAAAAAAAAAAAAAAAAAAAACGGCGATCAAATGATTCATAGATACTTACAATTAAATATAGTATATAATAGCTCCATTGTTTTAACGGAAATCATTCGTTTATATATTTTTTTTCAAAATAGCACATATTTTAATTACATTTTCTTTCGGTTGTTACGAAAAAATGGCAACAAAAATATATAATTGCTATTTTAAAACTATTCTTCCTTTACTTTCTACAGAAATCGAGTTCTTCCGTTGCCAATATTAAGCAAATGGTGAGTTAAAAACTCAAAAAAAATTAATACAGTAGACTCCCTTAAATCCGCGACCCTAAAATCCGCCAACACCTAAAATCCGCGTATTTTTCGTATGTAAACAATGAAATTTACAGTTAAATTGCAGGAACAAAATTCAAGATGGCGCCGAAATCAGCGACTACCGCAATGATTTTTTTACTAAATTTTTTGTTAATCATTCTCTTTTGGCTATTACAGCTGATTTATTACTAAATAAATTTACATTACTTTTGATTTTCATATAAATTAGCATATCTATATCAAAAATTCCAGGGTTCGAAATGGAAAAATCCACGAACCGGAAAGCTATTTTTAAATTATTGTTCGCGGATTTCTTTTTCTTAATTACAGATAAATTTATTTCTAAACATACAAAGCAGTATAAGAAAAGCATTTAAGACTAAATAACAATGAAAAAAGTTAAAGTGAGCGCAATAAGCTATATATACTGATAATAGCATTAACACTGTTCTCCTTGCTATCACTAGATGGCAGCATAGTACTTTTGTAATCGAATTGAATCGATTTCATTCCTAATAATTTAATATTTTTCTAAATTTTTATTTTACATAATTATTTTAATAATGACTTACTTTTAAACTAATAAATTATTTTAATATTTTAATTATTTTAATGTTTCACTTTATTGTAAGCATTCATTATAATTTCCCTAGCTTAACTACCAATCAAATTAATGTTTCAAAAATGTAAACAAATCAATGACCAGAAATCCGCAAAATTCTAAAATCCGCAAAACCTCTGGTCCCAAGCTGTGCGGATTTGAGGGAGTCTACTGTATTTCAAAAATAAATGGAGATACAGTTTTCAAACAAAATGTATTTAAAAGAACTTTTTTTCTCCAATACGACTGTATAAAAATTGAAAATGTGCGATGCTTAGAAGTTTAAAAAATTGCTAAACAGTATTTAATCGTAATGCTTTCTTTTACGGCTAGCCTCTGTAAGGTAACGTTATTTTTTGGACACAAAATAAGCTGGGAGAAAGAAATAGCATACCGTACCTCAGGCTAATAACATTTTGTTTTAAACGTGATATATAATTTTAATTGTTTCACCAATTTTCAAGTTTATTGAGAACTTTTTACGTTTCATCCTTATTCCACTATTTGTATTAACTTAATTTTTCAATAACGGTTTCTTTGTAATCAATAATACTCTAAAGTTAAAAAATATATGTTGAGAAAATTAAAAAAAAAATTTTCAAATAATTCTAATTTAATTTGATATTCAAAATTTAAGAAAAGCATTTATCGAATTAGATATATATGGTAAGCATATAGAATTTTTCTTTAAATTTGAAGCTAGGTTCTCCTTTATATTAATAAAATTGGTTCTTATTTAATATTATTTATTTCATTCTTGTTAATAAAGTTTGCATTTGTAGTCGTAGAATGTATCCAGCCTCAGCTAGGGATCTAACGAATTTCGGACGATATTCAGTATTAAGCAGAATATTGTAGATATTTAGAGGAATAAAATCAGGGTAATACATTTTTAGGTAGATTTCGTAATAAGAAATACTACATATTACACTTTACCAACATTTTTGCAGATCTACGCCGATCATGAAACCATAGAACACCAAACCACTCCCAGTTCAAAACTTTATCTAACTATCTATCCATATATATCACTTTTTTATGGACACGATAACTTCCATACCTCTGCACAAACCTCTTCCAAACTGATCAAGGCCATACCATACAATCAAGGGGCAGAAAATCTCGGTAAAGTTCGTTAATGGGCAAAATCCACCCAAGGGGGTGGAAATAGGGAAGGATTTTGTGAAAACAGAAAAAAACAATAACTTCTTAATTATAATGCATATCAAATCAGTTTAAAGTTATTATTACTTCTAGGAAAAGGTCCAAAAAATTATGCATAACAGGTTTTTGATATCATTAAAAATGAGCTCAAGGGACAATGAAAATAGAGTTTTAAGAAGAAAAAAATTCATAACTTCGTCAATTCACAAGATATAAAATCCACTTAAATTTATTATAAATCTTCTTAATCTTACCTACAACTTTTATATTGACAAGTTTTTGATAGTACCAACTCTTACAGAGAAAAGGGAGAGGGTTAAAAAGGAAAAAAAATCATAACTTCGTCAATTCACAAGATATCAAATCCGCTTAAATTTATTATATAAATTCTAAAAAAAAGTAACTCCCGCTGTCACCGCCGCCGCCGCCGCCGGTTTTGAATTTTTTGTGACCGGAGGTCTTTCTTCGTTAATATTAAGAAAAATAATGCATACAAAAACATGAAAATTGGTAGTATTATATAGAAATGATTGATAAACACGCTGATGTAGACAGTTCTCAAATCGAAGAATTATTTTAAGAGATATTTCATGCTAAAGTTGGACAAAATCGTTCCATTAAAAAAGTTTTATAGGAGCAAAAACTATACATCGGAATTTAATACTTTTTAGATCATTTTATACGTTATAATTTCCCGGTGTGCAGAATTAATTTTTTTTTTTAATTTGACTCATTTTTCGAGGTTTCATTTCTATTTTAAATTCAAATTTTCAGCATTTCGAGAGATATTTTTTTACTTATTTCAGAAAATTGTACTAATTTAACCTGTTGCCAAACTGTATAAACAACGGAAACAATAATGTTTGCTTCAAATTAAAAATTTATTTACACGTGACTATTATAAACAGAAAAGAAAAACTTTCAAATTAGAATTAAATAATTACGTATAAAAAGCAGGAACTTATTGAAAATTACTTCATCTATAATTACACGTGAATTTTAACAGAGAAAGGATATTGTAAAGTAATAAATTCATTAACATGCGTTAGAAGTCTTAAATAGGAGAAATTACATCACATTTACGTCACATTACACTTATTACGTAAAATGAACAAAAAATAATATTGCAAAATAGTAGTTTAAATTTAAAAATAGCGCGAGACATTTACTTGATATTTTGAGATGAACTTTTCAACTTTTTTTTTTTTTTGGACAGCGCAAATAATATTTCATTTCTAATAAAAGCATTTTCACGTGAATATTAAAAAGGGAAAGAAAAGTTTGGTGAAAATTACGTCAGATTAAAACGATATATTTAAAATGTTTTATTTAAAAGGACTTTCTTTTCGCTTTGTTAAAAAATACTGTTTACTTAATTCCTTTTATATTAGATGATTTTGAAATGCCATTGTATCTTTTAACAGCAGCTGATTTTTCCGTAAAACTCCCCAATCAAAGAGAAATGAATAGAAACCCGTTTATAGGGAGATCGCCTTTGTTTTTTTAATTATAATTCAATCTTCCAAAAAAATTCAATTAAAGCCGATCAAATTAGCGTGCTTTTAGAGACTGCAGTGTCTGATCGGGGGGTTGGCGAGCGTAGCTCGTAGGGGGCCGAGCCCCCTAGTATTATAAATCTTCTTAATAATATCTACAACTTTTATATTGGCAAGATTTTGATAAAACCAACTCTTACACAAAAAAGGGGGTTCAAGAAAAAAATATCGTATTAAGGCTGTTCTCAAATCCATAGGGGCAACTTTATGACATAAGTTTTAATTCCCTTTTCTTCGGAAACGCATGAAATTGGAAGGTGTTGTTATACGGAAACTATGTAATTGAAAGACATTTTCCGGTTTTTTTTTTTGTAAACACAATAGATGTTTCAGAAAATACTGTCACAGTTTGAACCAAATTTCCCAACAAAAGGAAAAAAAACAAAAAAAAAAAAAAAAAAAACACTGAACGAAGGGAGAAAAATCCCTTGTAGTAGGTCTGCCAATTTTATACAATTACGTTAAAAAATCTGTACGTCATTGTGTCAGAAAATATCAACCTTGTTGAGCAGTGTAGTTGAGAACACAGCTTTAACATGATTCTGATAAAACCAGTTTAGAAAAATGAAATTAAAAACTCGTCAAAAGCGACCAGAAAAAATTGTCAAACTGTGTTTATCTCTAATCTTGATTTAGCCTTTTTGGTGAAATTAGTACTTAACTTCGAAATCTGCCTGTGCCTGCAGGCCGATCCGGGAGTGATTTTTTTCTCTTTCTTTTCTTTCTTTTTTTTTTTTTAAATGATTTTCTCAAATCCAAATTGGCTATTTTCTAACGCATTCATATAAAACCATTTTTATTTCTTACAAGCACAAAATGTACAGCTATTTTCATTCAGATACTAAACAATCAAATTCAATTTTTTAATGTGAGACAATTTTAAGAATCCATAATCTGCCTATTTGTCATACATTTTTATAATGAGGCTCCTAAAACTTCGCTTATCGGTGAGAATTTTAACTATTTTTTCTCATTTTGCACAAAAATATCATTATTTGATAAATTTTATAGCACAAATAATGTTCCCATACAACAGTTTGTTGAATTTTCATGATTTTTTTTTTTTTTTTTTTTTTTGAAAATAAACGGATATTTACAATTGGCATTAAAAAAAAAATATTTTATGAACTGAGATAAGGATTACTACTGCAATTTGTTTATGTAGAAAAAGGTAAGTCATATAAACAAGGTTTTTTAACAAATAATAATCTTTTTGTGATGTTTCAACATATTATATTAAACGTATAAAACAGTTAGACATATGAATAACGAAATCTATATCGAATTAAAAATTAAAAACAAACTGTGCGGTATGAATTTTTTGCTTGCTTTTTTTTAGTTCCCTACGTTACAACCAAATTTTATGCAATGCAATTTTATATCACACTGGCTGACCCACCCGGCGTTTACCTGGCCCATCATAATAACCTTAAATAAAACTCAAGTTTGTATGATTTTATATCCTTTGAAAATCTTTTAAATGAACCTAGTTTCGGTTGTTCCATTGCATTCCACAGCGTCTCGTATGTTTCCAACAAACGTCTTTCCGAACGAACCTGTAATCTGGGTCCCCGCTACCTAACACAGCATGTGCCGGAAGTGCTCCGCACGTATCGTAGACAATCGAAAACCAAGTCTAGTGAGCCAAACTTCGTAGTAATCAAGCCCATAGAACCGGAAAAAAGAATGCATCATTAATGTTCGAAAATGTCGTTAACTGAAGTCTAACAAGGAGAGGGCCAACCTTGTTAATCACAAATTTTGATTATTTTAATATATGTTGTAGGGTAGAGGCCCCTTAGTGTCAGGTTCAATGGATTTTATCCAATGCTCCTTAGTTCTTGAGAAACCGGGGGGTCTAATATTAGTGCACAACTTAAATACTTACTTTGCTACGTCAATGACAGGTCAGTCGTAGCTCAGTTGGTATGGTGTTAACCGGTTGATTGGCGGGCCCGGGTTCGATACCTGAATGCGCTACATTTGTTTTTCTCATTTTTTGTTTTATAAATTTACTTGTAAGTATAACTTAATAATCTCACTGTCAATTAAAATTTTTAATATTGTATATCAATTATAATTTTAACCTATTTAATTTTTTACTTTTAACTGAATAGTTGTAATAAAACATCATAAAACTGTTATTTTTTTTAAAAAAATCACTTTTAAAATATATTTCATATATTCTTTATCGTTGCAATGATATTGAGCAATTGTGTCAATTCGTGATTTTAAAGAAACATCATTTACGCATTGCTTTAACAAAGGAAGTCAATGAGATAATACTATTATTCTGTTTTTAAAGTAACAAGCATAATCATATTAAAAATTAGCATCAGAATTAAATTACAACAGATTTTTTGCATATTAAAGATTTTTAAATTTGTAATAAGTATGCTTGCGCTTTCAATTATTTTGCTTTCCCCTTTATCTTTTTTCTGCTTTTATTTTATTTGAATATTCCTTTTTTTTTTTTTTTTTTTTTTTTTTTTTTTTTTTATCATAACTAGATGGCACCACAACAGAATTTGTCACAATTTTGGAATTTTTATCATTCAATAATAGATCCAATTTCTTTTTAAACCTCTTTAATGGATGAGAAATGATAGTTTACAAATAAGAAATGATAAATTTAAGTTTGTTAACATTATAATTAATGTTTGGTGTTAAAATTTTTAATTGAAATTATTAAATTATAATTATAACTATATTTATAAAACAAAAAATAAGAAAAACAAATGTAGCGCATTCAGGTATCGAACCCGGGCCCTCGGAACAGCCGGCAAACGCCATGCCAACTGAGCTACGACTAACCTGTCATTTTTGCTGTGAAGTAAGTATTTAAGTTGTCTACTAATATTAGACCCCCTGGTTTTTCAAGAACTAAGGGGCATTGGATAAAATCCGTTGAACCTGACACTATGGAGTGTCTACCCTGCAACATATACTAAAATAATCAAAATCTGTGATTAACAAGGTTGGCCCTCTCCTTGTAAGATAAACTTTCATAATCACAGAAAGTAGTATTTTCACAGAAAGTAGCTGAATTGTAATCTAAGTTAAATAAACCAATTCCCGTTGAAATTGGGCCCTTATAACCCGAGGAAACAATTTATCCTTACGCGGTGGAAAGTTGCCTCCCTCCTCCTCTGTAAATTTCACGATCTACTTTTAAAATTAACACGATATTATTTAATAAACGGATGAAATCTCTTTTCTAAAGTTACCTTTAACACTTTAGTGCGCAGGGACAAAGAACAGTTTTTTTATGCAAAGAACAGTTTTTTTTTAAATTTAATAGATTTTTTTTTATTCGTATATACCTAATTCACACCAGGAGATAAAAATAGCAATATTTGTTTTAATTAATAACAGACATTCCGTATTTAAATAAAGCGAAATTAACCATTGAAACTTTCTTGTGTAAAGTCAGATTCTCTGGAGTACGTAATTTCTAGAACGTATTCTGTCATGGGAATTAAAGAATTAAAGGTTAAGTTTTATAAAATAAATAATTATATAAAATAAGGTATTTGGAGACATAGGTATTAAAATATTTACTGATTTGCAATATTTTAACGTAAAACAGCCACACAATAGTAGTTATTATTTGTATTGCAGATGCGCAACAGAAGAAAAGAGTTCCGTATTATATGAAAAATGTATCTCTGATTTTTTTTTTCATTATTTTTCCTGTGTAATAAACCTTTCAGAGAATCATATATATTTTTTTCGAAGCAAAATAAAAAATCGCGCATTTAAGGGTTAACGTAACGCGATTTTTATTTTTAATTTACGGATGTAGTGAGTAAACATAAGCTGTTGCCGAAAAAGGAGATTAATATTCGAAAAAGGTGGTAGCTTGGGTATAAAGAAGGACCGGGCCCAGGGGGCAGGATATTAACTGGAATGTAGTTGGGTAAAGGAAAAATTTTTAATAGTTTTAAAGTAGCTGTAGAACGCAAGAACTATGAAGTAGAAAATCGTAATAGAGTAAGATCGTTTTTAAAGAAGCTGCAACAAAGGCCCCAAGAAGGAGATTAATATTCAAAATTGGTGGTAGCTGAAGTGAGAAATTTTTTTGTCGTTCATGGAGTTGCTAGAAGACTTAAGAAGTTGTTAGAAAAAAAAGCTAATGAATCGGGTCATTTTTAAGGGAGCTAAAATAAAAGGCCCAAAAGCGGCCAACTGATAGTTAAGAGCAGGGCCCTAACATGAAAATATGTTAAAAGGTTTTAGAACTTCAATTATTCAAAATTAGCCATAGAGTTATGAATTATTCCTTAGAATAATAATTTAAAGAAATGCGCCAAAAATTGGGTAAATGCTTAAATGATTGTCCTAGGGCCCAAATAAAATATGAGGGTGTTGGTCCTGGGAGAAGTGCCCAATACTCAGTTTTAAAATTATGCACTGAGAAGGTGAGAAAATTAGAGGGTGAAAAATGCATGGCGCACAAAAAATTCAAGGGACCTACGGGACCCTAGGGGGGAGAATGGAGCAAGGGTCTTAACTAGGGTGTAGAAATGGGAGAATAACTAAATGAAAAAAGGATACCAAAAATGAAGATCGGATTAAAAGGAAGCAATTTATTAACAATTTAAAGCGCAAAAACTTCAAGGGTTGCTGTACCGGATCCCAGGCTGCCAGGGTCTTAACTGGAATGTAGAAATGAGGGAATAACTAAATAGGGAATTGGCCCCAAGAACGAAGAAGATCTGATATAAAGGGGGTAAGTTATTAACAATTTAGAGCATAAAAACTTAGAGGCACAGGGCCCCCGACCCTTAAAAAAAGAAAAATCTGATTGCCAGGTGCATCAGGACATGTCTTGGACTGTTCTCACCTAAATGTTCAGACTTCTACGTGCGGTAGATTTTGCTAGTCATCAAAATCAGACACACAGACACTCACACACTCACATACACACAGACAGAGCGAAACTTTCTTTCATTGGTATACGTTTTATTCAATTTTCCCCGCTAAAAACTGGGTTGTCGTTAAATCCGATCTCGCAGAAAACTTATTCTACAGTTAAATACAAACACACTCTTAGTAGCTGACGAGTTATTGAGGTTTTAATGCATATGTATAAAATATTAATGATGATTGAGTAAAAGCACTGATTTATGAAACTGATGAGCTATCGATATTATAGTGCCCCCATATCAGTAACAAATTAATATTACTTCTTTCAACAAAAACATAGGTTTATAAGGCTGGCAAATCACTGATCTTTTAATATATAAATTAAATAAATTCGATGCGCAAAAAGACAAATTTGTGAGAATGTCGTTATCAAGATTGAATATATATAATTCATTAATGACATTCGACCTAATAAAATCACAGATGATTAAGGATGACGACCTTTCGAGGTTTTTTGGAAATCATACAGAATTTATATCAAACTGATTGAAATATAAATTTAAAGAGATGGCGAAGTAACTAGGTTTTTGCGTTTAGAGAGATCGTTTGGGGAAAACTTGTTATTTTGATTTTATTGCAGATGTAAAGACTATTAATTAGATTCTATTGCATAGAAGCACTGCTTTATGAGGATATAGAGTTATCAAGGTTTTAACCACAATGACCAATGATAAATGTTTAAATAAAAACATAGATTTATAAGCTTGAGGATTCATCAAGGTTTAACCGTATAACTTGTATTCGATATATAATAAAACAGATTAATGAATCTTCAAGTTATCCAGTTTTTAGAGCAAATTTATAAATAATAATATTAACTAAATACACTTATTTATGAGGATGTCGAGTCATTGAGGCTTTAACATATAAGCGTGATAATAATAACATTTTATTAAACTAGCTGGCTTCGCTCTCTAGCGTGCTCATAATTACATCGGGGCCTCTAATTTATGCTAACATCGAATAAAACGAATGTCGAATTCATATGAAAATTTTCGTTAGGTGCAGTGGCGTAGCTACGTTGTTTGCCGACCGGGATTTCATCCGTTTATTAAATAATATTGCGTTAATTTTAAAAGTAGTCCGTGAAATTTACAGAGAGGGGGGAGGGGGTGCAACCTTCCACCGCTTAGGTGTGTATTCTTTCCTCGGGTTCTAGGGGCCCGATTTCAACGGGAATAGGTTCATTTATGTTAGACTACAATTCAGCTACTTTCTGTATTATGAAACTTTATCTTAGACTTCAGTTACCAACATTTTCGAACATTAATGATGCATTCATTTTTCGGGTTCTATGGGCTTGATTACAACGAAGTTTGCCTCACACGACTTCGTTTTCGATTATCTGCGGTACGTGCGGAGCACTTCCGGTACATACCGCTTTAGGTATGTAGGTATTAGGGACCCAGATCACAGGTTCGTTCGGAAAGAGATATGTTGGGAACACACGAGAGGCTGTGGAAGGTAATGGGACTTCCGAAACTAGGTTCATTTAAAAGATTTTCAAAGGATATAAAATCATACAAACTTGAATTTTATTTAAGGTTATTATGATGGGCCTGGAAACGCCGGGTGGGTCAGCTAGTGTGATATAAAATTACACTGTATAAAATTCGGTTGTAACCAGGGCTTAATTTGCGCCGGAGCCCACCAGAGCCCGGCTCCGGTACTTCTATGTTTTTAGTAAATATTTAAATATTGTTCGGAATTCACCGGAGCTCATAAATACAGGACTCCGGAGCCCAGTGCAATAGCGCTTCCGAACAACCGAAGCTTAAATTACCTTTTCCTTTCTTTCCCATCTCCAAGCTTTTGCATTCTTTTTACCAAAACACTTATATGTGATGTAATGTGCCACACACGTAGGGGATGGAGATAAAACGTACTCAATTTTTATATCAGTTTTTAGGCTTAGAATGACTCGAGCTCAATCTGTATTACATTTAAAATTTTATTTATTCATGTATTGAAAAAAAATCTTCTTTTAAAATTACGTATTATATTCCACTTCAAATCATTTTAATGCTATTTTGATCAGAATGAAGGGGAAACATAAATCGTGTTTTTCTATTTCATATTTATATCGGCGACGTGTTGATACGGAGCCACTCAAGAGAGTGAACAATAAATTTGCTTTCAGTTCGATTTTCTTTTGTGACAGTAGGATCATTTTTTATTGGCTGGGTTTTCTTTTTTCATTTCGATATCTAACCTGAAAAGAATATTTTCTGTTTTATCCAACAAGCATCAGCTTGACGTTTTGTCTGTTCGAGGTTTTTTGTCTTCTATTGCGTACGAGTATAAAAATCACGTTAGTGATTTTTCTATTTATTTTGTATCATGAACGGTACTCACGCTAAGGCTCTGTGCACCTATACGAAGTCACTTTCCTTTGTAAGTAGATATAGTTACCATGTATTGTTATTCTGATAGAAAGCAATCGAACAGTGTTTCTCCTTTTTCTATAAAAGCATAGATTCTTTCCGATAACGTTGTCAAATTTTTAATTTTATCTTATTTTCAGGGACTCGCCGCAAAAGATTGTTATGCCGAAGGAAATGATTATAGCTTAATATATGCACCTTTTACAGGAAATTGTAAAACATTGTTCCATTCTTCAGCATATAAATATTCCTTTCTGTAAATTTCATTCATTTTTTCTTAAAAATGCATAGCTGCGAACTATCTCTTTTTTGTGTTAACACCATTTTCTAAACATAATCGTTACCCTATTTAATCGCAGAATTCTGCAATTAATTAACATAAAAATAGGCACGGATTTTTACTATTCAGTAGAAGTGATAACTAAAAAGTGGAATAGTTGACAGCTAAGTATATGCTGATAGATATATTTAACATTTTTATTTTGCTAAAGAAAAAAAATGCTTTAAATTTTGCAACTAATGTACGAAATATAAATATGCAGATTACAGGGGCAGGGGGGAGGGGGGAGGGGGCGTGGAACGGTACAGTTGTTGTACCGGTAGCGCAGAATATTAGGGCTCCGGAACTTTTTTGTTAGAATTTAAGCCCTGGGCGCAGTAATCTAATTGTAACGTAACCTTAATATAATTCTACCATAAACATTACCTAACTGTACCCTAGCTGTAATATGTTACCTAACCGTAACCTAACGGTAACCTAACAGTAACATACCTTCAACCTAACTATAAACAAATTATCACCTAACCGTAACCTAACTGTAACCTAATTGCAACCTAACCTTAATCTAATTATAACATAACAGTAACCTAACTGTAACGTAGCTATAAATTATCGGTAACTTAACCGTAACGTAAACTAATTTTAAGCTAAATGTAACGTGACTGTAACCTACCTGTAACCTATCCATAATCCAACCGTAAACTATCTGTAACAGAAATGGAACATAACCGTAACCTAACCGTAACCTATCTGTAACGGAAATGGAACATAACCGTAACCTAACCATAACCTAAATATAAACTAACCGTAACGTAACCGTAACCAACTTATAACCTAACCCTAACTAACTGTAACATAACTGTAACCTAACCGTAATCTATCATTAAATAAACGTATCATGACGGTACGCTAACCGTAAACTAATTATAACCTAACCGTATCCTAACTGTGATGTAACTATAACCTAACTGTAACCTAACCGTAACCTAACTGTAGCCTGGCGGTAACCTAACCGTAACCTAATTGTAATCTATCCGTAATTTACTGTAACCTATCAGGAACTTAACCGTAATCTAACTGTAACCTATCCGTAATCCTATTTGTAACCAAACTCTAACGTAACTGTATCCTATCCGTAACCTAATCGTAGCAGAAACGTAACTTAACTGTAATCTAACTGTAACCTAACCGTAACGTAACCGTAACCTACTTATAACCTAACCATAACCTAACTGTAAAATAACTGTAACCTAACAGTAATCTATCTGTAAAATGAACGTAACATGACGGTAGGCTAACCGTAACCTAATTATAACCTAACCGTATCCTAACTGTAATGTAACTATAACCTAACTGTAACCTAACCGCAACCTAACTGTAGCCTGGCGGTAACCTAACCGTAACCTAATTGTAACCTATCCATAACCTACTGTAACCTATCCGGAACCTAACCGTAATCTAACTGTAACCTATCCGTAATCCTATTTGTAACCAAACTGTAACGTAACTGTAACCTATCCGTAACCTAATCTTAGAAGAAACGTAATCTAACTGTAACCTATCCGTAACTTAACCGTAATCTAACTGTAACCTATCCGTAACCTAACCGTAATCTAACTGTAACCTATCCGTAATCTTAATTGTAACAAAACTGTAACGTAACTGTATCCTATCTGTAACCTAATCGTAGCATAAACGTATTCTAACTGTAACCTATCCGTAACCTAACTGTAACCTATCCGTAACTTAACCCTAATCTAAGTGTAACCTATCCGTAACCTAACCTTAACCTGTTTGTAACTTAAACGTAACCTAATTGCTACCTAAATTTAATCTAACTGTGACGTAACCGTAATCTAACTGTAACCTAACCGTAACCTAACTGTAGCCTGGCGGTAACCTAACCGTAACCTAATTGGAACCTATCCGTAACGTACTGTAATCTATCCGTAACCTAACCGTAATCTAACTGTAACGTAACTGATTCTATCTGTAACCTAATCGTAGCATAAACGTAATCTAACGTAACCTATCCGTAACCTAACTGTAACCTATCCGTAACCTAACCTTAACCTATTTGTAACTTAAACGTAACGTAATTGTTACCTAAATTTAATCTAACTGTGACGTAACTGTAACCTATCCGTAACCTAATCTTTGCAGAAACGTAATCTAACTGTAACCTATCCATAACTTAACCGTAATCTAACTGTAACCTATCCTTAACCTAACCGTAACCAAACTGTAACGTAACTGTATCCTATCTGTAACCTAATCGTAGCATAAACGTAATCTAACGTAACATATCCGTAACCTAACTGTAACCTATCCGTAACTTAACCCTAATCTAACTGTAACCTATCCGTAACTAACCTTAACCTATTTGTAACTTAAATGTAACCCAATTGTTACCTAAATTTCATCTAACTGTGACGTAACCGTAATCTAACTGTAACCTAACCGTAACCTGACTGTAACCTAAGTTTAACGTAACCGTAAACTAATTATAACCTAACTGTATTCTAACTGTAACCTATCCGAAACCTAACAGTATCCAAACCAAAACCTAACTGGGCTAATCGTCCTGTCGGCTAAATGTCCTGTCGGCTAATCGTCCTGTCGGCTAAATGTCCTGTCGGCTAAATGTCCTGTCGGCTAATTGTCCTGTCAGCTAAATGTCATGTCGGCTAAATGTCCTGTCGGCTAATTGTCTTGTCGGCTAATTGTCCTGTCGGCTAAATGTCTTGTCGGCTAATTGTCTTATCGGCCAATTGTCTTGTCGACTAACTGTCCTATCGGCTAATTGTCCTATCGGCTAATTGTCCTGTCGGCTAATTGTCTCTGTCGGCTATCTGTCTTGTCGGCTAACTGTCGCTGTCGGCTAATTGTCCTGTCGACTAAATGTACGTGTCGACTAAATGTACTTGTCGGCTAAACGTCCTGTCGTCTAATTGCTGTCTGCTAAATGTCTTGTCGGCTATTTGGTTGTCTGCTAAATGACATAGACCCCACATACATGCATATGACAAAACTACACTTATAAAAATGTATTTATTTAAGTTAAACTTACTTAAACTAATTTCGTATGGAGATTTGAAAAAGTTTTCTAAAGAATATTTATCATAGTATTATTTCAAATTTTATTGCGTCGCCAACCAGCGTTAAATCGCAAAAAGAAACTTTTTTAACCATTTGGAAGAATAGTTATTGTCCTCGTCAGGGTAGGAAATCAAAAGGGTTAAAGCATATCTGAAGGTTTTTATTGGTTTAATCATCATTTTATTCGTTTTCTGATTGGTGTATACAGTAATCTGTATTTCCCTTTACTTTAGGCAGAGACGGACAACAGAGTGTTGCCACTATGACAAAAAAGTGATAAAAACTACAAACAAAATTAATAACTCAGAAACAAATTGAGATACAGCTTTCAAACAAATTGCATTTAAAAGTACATTTTTTTCTCTATACGACGATATAAAAAGTAATATCGTGGGATGTTTAGAAGTTTAAGAAATAAATTTCCTTTAAAATTGGCCGTCAGATTTCTTGGAAATCTGACGATGGAAAAGACTTTTCCCGAACAGCCAATGAAATGCTTGGATAATACGTAAGTTTCAGGTGGATAATACGTAAGTTTCAGGAAATCTGAGGAATCGCAGGCAATTTTTGTCGCTTGCAATTTTTACGTGTAATAACACTATTAATGTTTAATTCATGGCGTACGTGATGTATGATCAACTCCGTGCTATTTTTTATGTCTTAAATTTTTGTCTTTGAAAAAAATCATTTTACAAATGGTCGTTGTAATTTGTTAAATTGCATTTTTTTTTCTTTTACAAAAGCTTAATTGAGGTTCTGCCGGTTTTTTTTTTAATAAACATATATATCCTCTTGAGAAGAATATTCTATATATTTTTTTCAAATATTTCTAAGTATGCGCTTGTGAAGAACTTTCTTGATATCATCATATCAATTTTTCAGATGCATTTTTCTTAACCTGACGCAAAAGAAAGAAAAATCGCCAAATCCTGTTTTAATTGCAATATTTCAACTGCGTAATTTTTTAAGCATTACGAACATTCCCTTTCATATTTAAATTAAATATTTTAATTTTTAAATATTAGATCACTCGTGAAAACTGATTTCTTCTTTTCTTTTTTTTTTAAATTTTAAATAAAATTAGTAACAGTTTTTTCTTTTATTTTTCGAGGTGTAATAGCCGTTTCAATTTTTCATCAACGATAAAGTTCGCCAAGAAATAAAATGATAATCTTATCGCCCAAAATAACAGAACTTTCCATCATAATTCTATAACTAATCTACGTAGAGCGATGTGTTATAGCTTAAAACGTTCTCTGAAACGATATCTATCTAACAGTGTAAATTCCGTCAAAATCCATTCAGTCCGGGTGGTCTGAAACCAACCCCTTGAGAGGGGGAGGAGCCTTGGAGCCGGCTGAGTTCGTAGTAGACGAATGCGGAGGAGGGGGGCGAACAGGTACGAAACACAGCCTCCACGAGTGGTTCGCCGTCAACAGGCCTCGAGTCTGGCGGCCATAGGTAACGGCCTTTGTGCATGGGTGATGTGGCGTGAAGGACACGATTCAGCCCGGCGCGGCGCCTTGGTTTTCGAGGTAAGCCGGATAGCAACGGTCCATAGATCGATCTCAGTGTCAGTCTACGGGCTGGATGGTGTCGCTGAGCAAAGAATGGCCAATGTGGTAGGACCCTATCCACCAACTGACCGGGAGGGAGCCTGAGAGAAAAGAGCGGGCCTTGTAGAACTGGGTCTTGGTGCTCTCTAGATTCGACAGGACTCGCGAGATCGCCACGCAGGGTCTACTGAAGTTACTGTCGGGAAAAGTTTCGGAAGCGCCTGGTGTACTTTTTGCGTCAGGTGGCTCATTCCACCCAGATTCCAGTAGCTGGGGGCATTTGTGAGCCGACCCTAAGGTGTGTGGTGAGCGGAGGTAACCCCTTGGACCAGAGGGTGGTCTCGGAGGGAGGCCAGTAAGGCACTGGATGCCCGACGGGTGCCGTTTCCGCTGATAGGGGATCCACCCCGCAGGGAACCGGGCCGGATCAAGGCCATCTTGATATAGCAGGCCGGGACAGCGTTTTTGCCGCTAGGGGAATGGAGAAAAGGTTGAAATCTAATGCCTACCATGTCACAATATGAAGTTTATATCTAGAATAACATTCATATTTTTTTTTACTGTCGTTAATTTCATGAAAATAATTTAGTTATGTTAATCCCTTTTTGGGCGGAATAAGTTGATGTCATTTCTGCTAGAAAACTGATATATTCCTGGGAAATGAATTTGAAAAAAATGTCAATATATTCAATATATTCTACTTCTATTAGTTCTGAAAATTTATCAGCAATTTTTATGGATGGTTCACTCTTGATGGGCTTACTAAACACAGAACTTTATTTCAATTTTGGTGTAAATGACTTCTCTTTTTTCACCCTATCAGAACTACAAAGTTTCTTTCACTTATTTTTTTGTTCATTGGAAGCAGATCCTGAAACTTGATTTTCGCAACTATTTTGACTTATTGGAACTTTATTAGCAAAGTTAGACCTCAAACATCCTAGAGCACAACAGGATTAAGGATATTGCCATCAATATCCCCTTCTTCTGAGATGCGATCACTTTCATCAGGAGGAAGCTGACAAATTTTAAAAACTTCGTCTGAAAAATCCGAAACATCAGATAGTCAACAGCTGCCTCTAGAGTTTTAAAAATTTTCTCCATACTATGTTAGCTCGCTAAAAAAATCACGTTCAATACCTTTAAAAATTAAAGCTGAGAAGCGAACGCACTAAACTGCTAATAAAATTCCACTATTCTTTCACAAAATTTGGGGATTCCGCTTTCAACTATTTATGCAATTTCCCTTTTTTCCCCTTCGAAAGGGGATTCCCCTTTAAAATAATTCTGAAGTTTTCCCTTTTCTTCGCTAAAAGGAGATTCATCTTTCTATTACCTTTCAACAAAAATTCCTCGTACAGGAAATTATGTCGACGCAGAATAATGGCGACAGGCCAATGTTCCCAATTGGGAACATGAATATTTAATAAACAATCCCAAGTGTGTTTTTGATTATTATTATCAAATATGATGTCCTTTTTATTGTTTAAAGCTATTCAATGTATACCAACCAATTTTTAGAAGCATTGGATGGTTTTTCACATTTATATGAATATTTTAGTTATGCACTGTAAGAAGCAATGAAAATGGCCAATTTTATGATTTTCTATACATTTCCCCATTAATGATAGAAATGCAACTTCTATTTCAAAAAATCAAGTCATCTTTTTACTATTTCTGCTAATTCTTTCAAGTCAATTTTGATGAAATTTAATTTTTACTAAATTTTTAATTTTACGTTCCAAATTGGGAACATTGGCCTGAAAAATGTTAATTAGATTTTTTTTCATTAAATTTTTTTTGCGATTTTTAGCGTTTTTTTATGTTTCGAAGCCATTTTTTCCCATTAATGAAGGGAATACGGTTTCATTCTTTTAACCCATTATAGTAAATTTTGTTCTCTTTTGATTGAAGTTCATTCGGAAATCGTACAGCGCTTTTTGAATTTTTAGCGAAATTTTTAATGCGATTTTAATCGATTTTTCACATTTTGCGGCTATTTTTTCATATTGGTAAAAGGAATTTTGTTTCAAACTTTTAGCCTAATGTACAAAATTTTGTCTTCTACGATTTTGGAATTTCAGCGATTTTTATAGCGATTTACAATGTGATTTTTCGAGATTTTTTGCTTTAAGCGTCGATTTTTTGTCATTCATGAAATATTTCCGTTACAATATTTTACCCCATTAAAATAAATTTGACCTCTGCGATTTTTTAATATTTAGCGATTTTTGATGCATTTTTCAATGACATTTTGTGCGTTTTTTCGAACCCCACTGTGATTTTTTGATATTTGAAAAAGGAATATAATTTCAAATTTTTAGTCCAATATAGTAAATTTTGCCATTGGCAATTTTGATTTTTAGCGATTTTAAATGCGATTTTTAGCGTATTTTTAAAATTTTTTACGTGCCATGTCGATTTTTTATCGTTCACGAAAGATTTCCGATTGCATTGTTTTAGCCTATAGAGTAAATTTTGACTTCTGCGACTTTTTAATAGTTAGCGATTTTTAATAAATATTTCAATGCTATTTTTAATGCATTTTTCAAATCGATTTTTAGTATATATTTTTTTTTTAAATCTCCAGAATGATTTTTTTCACATTTAAAAAGGGAATTTGATTTCAAACTTTAAGCCTAATATAGTAAATTTCACTATCTAAGATTTTTGAACGTTAGCAATTTTTAATGCGATTTTTTGCGATTTCTCGGGATGTTTTATGTTCCACGTTGATTTTTTGTCATTCATAAAAAAATTACGATTGCAATGTTTTACCTGATTAGAGTAAATTTTTACTCCTGGAATACCATTATATTTAGCGATTTTTAAGGCATTTTTCAATGCGGTTTTTTGCAGTTTTTCGAGTCCCACGGCGATTTTTTGACATTCGAAAAATGAATTTGGTTTCAAACTTTTAGCCTAATATAGTAAATTTTGTGATCTACGAATTTTGACTGTTATCAGTTTTTAATGTGAATTTAGCGATTTTCGTTTTTTTTTACGTTTCGCGTCGACTTTTTATCATTCATGGAACCTTTCTGATTACAGTGTTTTACGATTTTAAAGTAAACTAGCTAACCTGCCTGGCGTTTCCCGCGTCCCTGAAAAAACAGCACAAATTGCGAAAAAGTTCTGAAAAATCATAACAAAAAATGGCTAAAAATTTAAAAATCGTTTTAAATTTCGAATAAATTTCAGAAAAAGAAAATAAAAAAAGATAAAAAAATTGCTATATTGTGATAAAAGATTGAAACTGAATTCCTTTTACTAATACGTAAAATCGTAGCAAATCGCAAAAACACACTAAAAATTTCATAAAAAATTCATGAAATATTCGAAAATTGCTGTACGAAATTCAAATAAAACTTTATCGAAAAGAGGGTAGAATTTACTATGTTAGGCCAAAAATTGAATATCAAAAATTCACAGTGGATCGCGAAAAAACAAAAAAACTGCATTGAAAATCGCAAAAATTTCACAAATCACGAAAGTCAAAATTTACTATATTTGGATAAATGTTTCAAATCTAATTTCTTTAATGAATGCAAAGCCGTGAAACGCGGAAAAACTTTAAATAATCGTGATAAAAAGTGGTTAAATAGCAAAAATCGCGGAATCGAAAAAATTCTAAAAATCGCATTGAAAAATACATTAAAAATCGCGTGCAAAAATTTATTTAAAATCGCTAAATATTAAAAAATCGCAGAAGTCAAAATTTACTCTAATGGGATAAAACATTGTAATCGGAAATATTTCGGGAATGACAAAAATATCGACGCTGAGCACAAAAAATTGCTAAAATTCAAAATAGTAAATGGGTAAATTTACTATATCAGACTAAAAGCTTGAAACCAATTTTTTTCCCAGAAATTTAAAGAATGACTATAGAACTCGAAAAAACTCTAAAAATTGCACTGAAAAAGTCATTAAAAATCGCTAAATATTAAAAAATCTCAAGAGTTAAAATTTAGTCTAATGGGATAAAACATTATAATCGGAAATATTTCATGAGAGAACAAAAATCGAAGCTAAAGGCAAAAACTCTCAAAACATCGCTAAAGATTGCAGTGAAAATTGCTTAAAAAGTCTCTGAAATCGTAGCAGACAAAATTTAATACGTTAGGCTAAAATTTTGAAACAAAAATTTATTTTTACCAATATCAAAAAATAGCGAAATTTCGGGCAGGTGGGGCAAAATATTTCTTTTTATTTTACCTTTTTGTTTGATACCGTTTCAGTGCGTTTTTTTTGACGGGGTCCTCAGATACATGCTACTTATTAAATATAAATATGTCAAAAGTTAAATTACCACTATTTCCGAATAGCAATTTCAACAAACATCTTAAATTCTTGCTGAAGACCGCCACCCCCTCGAGTAGCATATTTACTGATAGGTTGTGTAAAGGAGTTCCGTTCAGATACGCTTTTGTTAAGAATAGAGTGCGCTCCCTGGTGACGGAATGTTGAACTAACAGACCGCGATTTCATTTAAAGTAGGAAATCTAACAATGCGATCTGTTTTAAACTTTAGGATACTTTATACCACATGATAAAAAAAGTATAAAGAGGAAAGGAGTGTCGCATTTTGAGGGGGTGTGGGGGAGGGGCGCGAACAAAATTGGGAAATATAGCTGGACGATCTGTCTGAAACATTATATAGCTTATAAAACATAACGAAAATTTTAAACATCAGGCCGCGTCAAAAATCACGGTGACCATTACCCCACTTCGCCCCCCAAGGGGGGCACTTTTCTAAATTTGGCAGATACCCGTCATGTGATATATCGTAGCATTTGAGGGGGGGGGGAGCGAACAAAAATTAGGAAATATAACAAGGCGAATCTGTTTGAAGCCTTACGATAGTTTAAGAAGGGTATGCCAAAATTTAGAAGGTGTTCCATGGCGATAAATGCACTGGACGTTTTGAAAGGAATATTAAACGATACCCTTTGTGCGATCTATGATCACAATTACGCACTTGTTTTTCTTCTTTTGACGGAGAAACATTTAAAAACAAATCTAGAGCAAAAATATTACTATTTTTTACACAGAAAACATTTGTTCCAGAGGCTCTGAGCCCCAAATGGTGCGGGTCCCTGGGAAGCCCCGATGATTGCGCCAGCCCTGGAGTCCTGTACCTACTGTGTCTGGTGAAAAATCAAAACTTGATGGTCATGTTTGCTGCTTTCGAAGCAACTGAACTGAAGCGTTGTAATAAAGTTGCTTCTTCTGTAACTCACTTGACGACGCAGTTCTGATCGTGAGAAACGGATTTTAGTCGATAATCTTATTTGCTCGGGTCCCCACATAGAAAGAGACTATTCTTTCTTTTCTATCAAAAATTATATTAATGGTGAGGTATAAATTTTTTGCACAAAACTGTATTAATTTAGTGAAAAAGATATTTTCATATGAGAGTAGGGAGAAGTGCCCGATATGTCGAAGCAGCATAAGGTGGATTAGGGGCCTGATCCCCTCTTAATCAGAATGTGTTGAAAAGGTCAAAACACTTTTACTTAATGTAAATTAATTATAATTTTATAAATAATGATACAGTATAACAAGACAGACATTTTAGACAATTAACACCTTCATGACAAGCGTCGCTGAAAGAATTTGTTATCTGTTATCACCGATTATACAGAAAAGAAATTTTCTTCAATTTAATCGCAGCAATTCTGTGACTGAATAGGTCAAAATTTTCTGTTCAAATTTACCGTATTAATAATGAAAGGTTCTGAGAACCTCTTACGTCACATATACGTGTCACTCATCGCGAAAGGTATAATCCTGTAATTCATGGCAACCTCGTATAAGTTTGTATTGAAAAGCGATCCCTCCCCCCCCTCCCCCCCCTCCCAGCAAACAATGCTTATGTTATTTGTACATCTGTACTAGCTGACCTGCCCGTCATTACGAGGAATCATAATAACCTTAAATAAAACTCAAATTTGTATATATCTTATACCCGATTTTGTAAGAATTTATACTTTTAAACGAATATCTTTCCAAACGAACCTCGCATCGGGATCGCATTATTTATATTTTCTAAAACAGAATGTATCATCTTAAAGAAAAATGTACTCTTTTTTTGTGGATGTTATATGCTTTTTTGCATTTCGACAAAAAGTAGTGAATTCAAAAATTTTAAGTGTTCTAGAGGTCAGCACGGGTTTAGGGGGGGAGGGGTACTAGAGGTATTGGTTTGGCCCAAGGCCCGTACCCGGCCCGGCCCGCGGACCAGTCGGGCCGACAAACAAAATAAACGGGCCGCGCAGGGCCGGCAAAAAAATGAAAGGGCCTGCGGGCTCGGGCCGATAAAAAAAATTAGCAGGCCCACCGGGCCGATATAAAAATTTAAACGAAGCCGATAAAATATGAGCCATTTTCAATGAATATGACTTTCGCGATAAGAAGTATAAATGTGCGTCATGAGCCGATGCGAGTTTGATAAGATCAATACAGAAATGTAACATGTCCATCTTGGAGACCGGCATTTGACAGTTTCATGGTGTCTGATCCTGGGTTTAACTTTTTCAGCAGACTCGTGCCGAGCCGAAATTGTAGGTTTGCATTTTTTTCCCCTACATAATCGTGCCGGGACGAAACTGGTCTTAATCACTCTCGGGGTGTATATGCATTATGTTTCGTAAAAGTATTAAAAGAACGATAATGATTTTCTGTTAACAGTTACATGGTACCTTTAAGGTGGTCCTCAAATTCACTGCTCACCAATGCGAAACTTTCCGATATATTTTCTGACTCATTTTTAACTGTACAGGCATAAATTGATAGGCCTGATTTTGAAGGTATTTGGAATAGAATAGTGTTTTCCATTTTTGATAAATTACTTACAGAGATATAAGAGATTCTTATCACGTGACTGCATGTTGTTATCCTTTCTCGCTTCCGGAAATTCGATTCAAAACGCTAACTTTGGCAGTATTTTGTCACAGACATATTGCTTTTACATTAAAAAATTAATAAAAAATTAGCCATTTACATAGTTTCTGAATAAGAATGCGTGCCAATCTTACGCTTTTCCGAAAAGAAATTAATTCAGAAACGTGTGTCAGAATGTAGCTATTTTGGGTTTGAAAAAAGCTTTAAAATGACACAGAAATATTTTCACAAATCTACTTTTCATTATACAGCTTCAAAAGTTATCATATTTTTAATCCTTTATTCTAAACTACATTATTTTTTTTATAAATTCTTGTTTGAATTTTGAAACGTCTAAGACTGTGAGTAATCATTAACGTTTCTATTGTGTGTCTTCTGTTTTGCGAACACATAGTAATCTAAAATATACTGTAAAATGTTCCTATAAGTACGCATGTAGTATTCATTAAAATAATCTTAATTGTATGTCGAGAAAAAACGGAATTTTTTGTAGAAATTGAGTCGGGCCGGGCCTGTTTTCACTGATTTTTGAACGGGCCGGGCTGGGTCAAGAACTGTGAAAAAGTAAACGGGCCGGTCCGGGCTCTAGCCGAACTTTTAATTTTTACACCGGGCCGGACCGAGATAACTTTCGTTCGAGTTGTAACGGTCTCGAGCCTGAAAATTCCGGCCCGTGCAGACCTCTAAAGTGTACGGATTTCTTTTTCACGTCGTGTCATTTAATTCCAAACTGTTCAAAATACGAAAAAACGAAAACCACATCTATGTTCTTTAAGCTTTCTAACGGAGTAACCCGTTTGAAAAATATTAATATTAACCCTTTCAAAAAATTAATTAAGAAAAGTGAAATTGTTTTTCATCCCCGTGTTTCGAACCCGCAACCACTTAATTAACCGAAATGTGGAAAATTGGTTACTCCAAAGTAATGATCGTACTTTTCGTATAAAACGAAAAAAAAAATATCAGTGTTAATCCTTTCATAAAAAGTTTCCCGTGAATCGTTTCGGTGTTTTTCGTGATTTCTGGTATCTTTAAAAATCAGAAGACCATATCCACGTTCATTTTCCGTTCGAATTCCGCAATTCGTTCTGAAAAATACGAATATTAGCCGTTTGAAACAAACTTCTTTTGGGAAACTCACTTTTTGCAAAGTTTGTTTTTTCCTCGATTACTTTCTGCATCAGCTCTGTAAATAGAAATACGATAAAAATCAAAGATACAAAACCACATCTACGTTTATTTTCCTCTCGAATGCCACAATCCGGTTCTTTCCGTAAGTCCCTTTTACGATTTCCGCTTTCTTTTGTGCGATAATTAAATTTTAGCATCGGCTGCGGAAATCAAAATAAGAAAAATATCAGACCTCATTTACGTTTTTTCCTTTCGAGTTCCACAATCCGTTAAAAAATATAACTAATAACTCTTTGGAAAAAATTCATTTGCGAATTTTTTCTGCGATGTTTAAAAATTGATATCAGCTTCGGAAATCAAAATATGAAAAAAAAAAAAAAAAACACAGGTACCAAAACATATCAGCGTTCATTTTTCTTTTGAAAGCTTCAATCCGTTTAAAAATAACAATACTAACCATTTAAAAAAAATCTGGAATTTACTCTAATAATTTTTTTTTCGCGAAATATTGAACTTTCTTCACGCGGGATGTATATCTGAATAACAAATCGCACATGCTTAACGAACGTACATCATTGCTGCCAACCTTTACGCCTTTTTCATACAACTAAAATTTTATAGAAAATATTATCTGATTCAATCGTCGAAATCTCATGATTAAACAAGGCAAAAATCTTTTTAAAATTTTAGACGTAGCCAAAAAGCGTAAAAGTTGGCAGCTATGGTACATTCAACTTTAGAAAGACGCCTTCGGTTAAAAAAATAAAATATTTTTGTTTACCCTTAAAAAAAAAATTCTTTCCTGGAATTTTGCTCTCGATCTGAAGCTCTTTTACCACTAAATATCAATATTTTAGCCCAAAAAATTAAACACTGGGTTCGGAATCATTATAACTCATAAAAATTTCAAAACGTTTGAACAATAGGAAGTTATTTTTTAAAAGTTTTATTCTATTCGATGGTAGCTGATAAAGAAAAAATATATATAGAAGGACGCTACTTGCAAGTCCTATTTACATAGATTTACGATAAAAAAAATACAAAATCATTCATTAATTTTTTGAGGTACATTTAACGCTATTACCATGGTGCCCGGGAGGGTCAGCTGGTATTTATATGTTATATATTGTTAATCATTGTGTGTCTTATGTACAATTAGTTGGAGAAAGGAGGAAAAAAAATAACGCTTTCCGCCCCTTATACATTTTTATAGGACAAAAATGAAAATAGCTATTCTATTGGAAAATGAGTATTCCTTAACCCTTAAATGTCGGGTGTTGCTTTTCGGCAACATACCCAATTTAAGCTGTAAAGTACTATTAGAATAATATTGAAGCTATAATGCCTAATGTTGCCAATAAAATATATTCTGAAAATATTATTAAATCGATTTTCAACATTTAGGTGGCAACACTTGTGCTGTTTAAGAATAAAGATAGATTTAAAGAAAATAAGTTAAAACTGGTGTGAATGAATAAGAACAAAAAATCTTCTTAAAACACCATCAAAAAATTTAAATGTGCTAGGCCTTTCGAAAGATCTGAGTCTTTCTTCGTCAGGCGTAAAGCAGACGTCCTTCTACTATGAAAGCAGCAGGAAGACTGAAATGTGAGATAAGAGAAAGGAAACAAGCTGAAGAAACAGCCAATAGGAAATTAGAAATCAACAGCCAATAGGAAAGTAGAAGACAACAGCCAATCACAGAAGAGTATAATCCAAACAAAAGAACAGAGTAGGAGGGGCAAAAATTGTGAGAGACAAAAAACAAAAAACAAAACAAAACAAAAAAATATATATATATATATAATTAAATGTGGGAACACATGGAAAAAAAAGAATAAAATATAAAAAACAGACTAATATTAATAAATACAAAAATAAATTAAATGGTAGTACTGAAAAGGTTTTTCCAAGCTGCAGAGTGCATTGTGGAATCGGATTTATCATTAACAATAACATCACGATTAAGATAAATAGCTAGATTTTCAAGAAAGTCCAATTCAGATATACTATTGGCATTAGAGATAATTTTAGCATTTTGAAAATTAAAATTATGGCAGATAGATTTATTTTTTCAGTTGTTGCTACTTCTTCTTTTTGTTTTGTTTGGAAGCTTGCGAAATGCCCTATTATATGGTATATAATACTATATATATACCGGGTGTCCCAAAAAGGACTGACTGATTTTAAAATTCAATAACTTGCAAACGGTGACAGATATTAAAAAAATTCTTGCAGGAGGGTTAAGCATAAGGTCAAAAGTTTTATTACAGTGATTTTCAGTTTTAGTTCGATTTACAAACAATAGATGGCGCTGTAAGCAATAGTCGCTAAATTCAGGCTCGATTTTTGGTACTTCGTGGCCCGGATAATACATTTCCATCTCCTTTTTCTGCATGGAACAAGATAAAGGACCAAAAATCGAGACTGTATTTAGCGACTATTGCTCACAGCGCCATCTATTGTTTGTAAATCGAACTAAAATTGAAAATCACTGTGATAAAACTTTTGACCTTATGCATAAACCTCCTGCAAGAATTTTTTTAATATCTGTCACCGTTTGCAAGTTATTGAATTTTAAAATCAGTCAGTCCTTTTTGGGACACCCGGTATATAATTAAATGTGGGAACACATGGAAAAAAAAGAATAAAATATAAAAAACAGACTAATATTAATAAATACAAAAATAAATTAAATGGTAGTACTGAAAAGGTTTTTCCAAGCTGCAGAGTGCATTGTGGAATTGGATTTATCATTAACAATAACATCACGATTAAGATAAATAGCTAGATTTTCAAGAAAGTCCAATTCAGATATACTATTGGCATTAGAGATAATTTTAGCATTTTGAAAATTAAAATTATGGCCGATAGATTTATTTTTTCAGTTGTTGCTACTTCTTCTTTTTGTTTTGTTTGGAAGCTTGCGAAATGCCCTATTATATGGTATATAATACTATATATATATATAATTAAATGTGGGAACACATGGAAAAAAAAAAGAATAAAATATAAAAAACAGACTAATATTAATAAATACAAAAATAAATTAAATGGTAGTACTGAAAAGGTTTTTCCAAGCTGCAGAGTGCATTGTGGAATTGGATTTATCATTAACAATAACATCACGATTAAGATAAATAGCTAGATTTTCAAGAAAGTCCAATTCAGATATACTATTGGCATTAGAGATAATTTTAGCATTTTGAAAATTAAAATTATGGCCGATAGATTTATTTTTTCAGTTGTTGCTACTTCTTCTTTTTGTTTTGTTTGGAAGCTTGCGAAATGCCCTATTATATGGTATATAATACTATATATATATATAATTAAATGTGGGAACACATGAAAAAAAAAGAATAAAATATAAAAAACAGACTAATATTAATAAATACAAAAATAAATTAAATGGTAGTACTGAAAAGGTTTTTCCAAGCTGCAGAGTGCATTGTGGAATGGGATTTATCATTAACAATAACATCACGATTAAGATAAATAGCTAGATTGTCAAGAAAGTCAAATTCAGATATACTATTGGCTTTAGAGATAATTTTAGCATTTTGAAAATTAAAATTACGGCCGATAGATTTATTTTTTCAATTGTTGCTACTTGTTCTTTTTGTTTTGTTTGGAAGCTTGCGAAATGCCCTATTTTTTCTGCAGTGAGCAAGTAAAATTTATTTCTTATTATAGTTCTTAAAACTCTTGTGTGTTTAATATTATAGAATTTTATCAGGGAAAATCATTTTTTCAATTAAAGACCAGTATTGCAGATTAGTAACAAACTGTTTTTTAGCCGTAACCCATACTTAAAACAAAATAAGATTTTTTAAAGTATTTTTCCCAAGATTTATTTAAAAAATGAAAGCCGAAAAACATTATTACAATGATTTTTGAAAAATCAGGCATTTAAAGGTTAAAATTATATTTAAAATTAAATTTGAGGGAACCGTCTCTATATTGAAATAGTAAAAGGATTTTAAATTTCCAATACTAAAGCATGATTTTACTTCAAATTTTGAATCTAGAGCAAATTTTAACTTTGTGTATCAAACTAGAAACCATTTGGTCAAAGATTTTTGGAATTATAAAGATTTAAAGTTATTTTTTCCCCTGAATATTCTGTGACATTAGTATTAAGGGGTCTTGTACCTTTTAAACGCGTTGAAAATGAACGAAAAACTTCACAGTTTGAATTAGTCTATCTTCAAAGCCTTTTTATGTATAAACATGAAATTTTGGGTATTGATTAAACAGATTGTGCTTTGTAATATGCTACTATTAGAAATTTATTAACCCTTTACAGAATTTGTGTATTGTTGAAATCAAAATAGCTCTTTTTTTACCCCATAAGTGATTGCGCGCATGATATCTTGAGAAAGTACGTATGGATTCGCATGAAATTCGTTAAAGATGCTAATCATACATGTGTGTTTAAAATGATCTACTCTTATGCTAAAATCATTTCATTAACTATATAAAAAAATATTTTCGTAAAAAAAATAAAAAAATTGTATTTTTAATGAATAAAAATAGTCATAACTAAAAATATTACCATTGTAAATACTTAGAAGTAGATCATTTTAAACACACATCTTTGTTTAGTATATTTACCAAATTTCATGACAATCCATACATACTTTCTCAAGATATCATGCGCGCAATCACTTATGGGGTAAAAAAAAGAGCTATTTTGATTTCAACAATGCACAAATTCTGTAAAGGGTTAATAAATTTCTGTTGGTAGTATATTACAAAGCACAATCTATTTAATCAATATCCAAAATTTCATGTTTATACATAAAAAGATTTTGAAGATAGACTAATACAAACTTTGAAGTTTTTCGTTAATTTTCGACGGTTTTAAAAGGTACAAGACCCCTTAATCATCCCAAACATATTGCAATTTTTATACATTTTAACTATTTTTAGATGTGAAATATCAGTTATGACATTAATGTTCAAAGAAATTATATAACTATGAACACATTCAAAATTGGTGTTTTATAGCAATTTTCGGGTTATTAAAGTTATGAAAAGTTAGTCGTCAAGTAGCAATTGACTATAATCAAAGATGTATCACATTTATAAGGGGGAGGGGGGGGGCACGTTTCTTAAATCTTTAATACCTAATACCTGATTAAAATTAGCCGAAATTTTAAATTTTTGTTTGTGGATGTTTCGCAGATATTGTGATTATCAAGTGGGTAAAATGTAAAATTTCAGAATACACTGAAATAAATTATTTTATGGCAAGATTCGATAAAAGTTTAATTACCACCTGTTAAATGAATCCTGTTTGTAAAGCAGAATCCGATTCAATTAGAGGTGGTGGCGGTGGCGCTGAGTAAAATAAACGACAATTAGCATTACGTTTTAAATTATAAAAAAAGAGATTAGATTACATAGTGATTTGAATAAACGGCGGATCTCCGTACTTTTTTTTGTAAGGGGCCTGTATTTTTGGACTGCCCAGGGGCCCGTGAAAGCTGTCACCGGCCTTGTGATGATGTGCGCATTTTAGGACTGCGGATTTGAGGGAATCTGCTGTATTTATATATACACTAGCTGTTACCCGTGACTGCGTTCACGTAGCATTTAAAGAAGAAGAAATTCATCAATTAAGCAAAAAATTTCGATAATTAAAAGCATATATAATTAACCTTTTATCACATTTTATAGTAGAAACGCTTCTGTTGATCCCGATTTACTTATTTTCGTTTATATATATAGGATCATTTAAATTTCGTTCGTGAGCATGAAATTTCATACACCTTTTCTAAGATTAAGGGGGTTCGGGACACAATTTAAAATATTTTTTATTTATTGAGTTAAAATTTTGAATTTTTTTGTGATGGTTAACCATGTTATTTGTAAACGAAATCGCAGGTTAAAACTTCTCATATATATATTTTAAAAAATTTAATTTTAAATTTATTAAAATAGTATGGTAATTTAAAATCTTTATAACTCGAAATATTATTTGTAGAATTTAAATTTTTTTTTTCATTTAGATAAACAGAAACATATAAGTTTTAATTTAGATTCAGCATTTTAAAAAATATTAATTTTTTAAAAAATTTAAAATATTTAAAATAAAAATTAAAAAAAAATGGTGTAACTTAAAAAAAATCATAATTTCAAAAGTAAATATTTTTTTTCTAATTTGCTAAATCAAAAATAAAGTAAAACAATTGAAAAAGACATGTTCCAAGTTTGAACTATTTATCTTTAACGGCTCTTGACTTATAACGATTTAAATACGTGAAATGGTGATAAAACCATCATGAAGAAAAACGCTTGTTCAGAAGAAATCGTTTTCATGACAACCATTGCTTAAAAGCTAGATTTTGAAAACAAACAAAAAAGAAAAATGTAATATTTCCTGTTCTGTGTAAGATAGAAACATTATTTAAACATCATTTTAAGCAGAAAAACCCAGAGATTAATGCAATAAAAGTTTTTTTTAGAAAATTTGGAGATTTTTTGTGTCCCGGACCCCCTTAAATGAGGAATAAATTTACATCGACGCTATATTCTGTTTCATTATTTATATTTATTCTATTTTACATTTATTCCGTTCAAGGATATTGATTTAATTTACGTTTTCGAGACAAAAAATATTATTTAAAGAAATATATTAATAAATATTTTTGAAGGAAAGGGTCACTTCAGATGTGACTTTGATAAGATTAGAGTAATCGAAAACATTATGTTTCTATTCCAAATTATGTTTATATTCCAAAAAATCACATCTTGGAAGAAAAAAAAGATAAATGGTATTAAAAAATAATAATCAAACGTGGTGAAGCATGAAAGTAAAAAAAAAAAAAAAAAAAAAAAAAGAGAGTACGAGAAATATTTTTAACTTTCAAACGTTTATTACATTTTAATTTCAAGGTACTACACTTTTATCAGTTCTAAATCTACCAATAATATCAAAATGTTTATCACGCTCCGAAGACTCTCGAGTCTAAATACTTATTATTAAAGCAACAGAGTTGCTTATTGCTTTCGCGGAATAAATCTATTTGTGTAAAAGCACACCAATTATGAATAGACATTTTCATATCTGTTATTAGGCTGTAATTTTGGCTTATGAAAGCTTTGAAATTTGCAGGAATTTGCTCCAATGGGGAACAGAGATTGTGTTTTAGAGAGATTTTTAACTATAGATTTCGATAATTTAAAATCGAAAGAAAATTTCCCTTCTTCCTTAGCGCTTTCGATAAATACGGTGCCTTTAAAAATTAGAGGGATGTGAGGCGAATGGCAAATTTATTGCTTAATTTGTGGTTTTGGCTCTTGTTTATACGTAAATGATGTCACATGTAAAACTTAATCTCAAATTGAAATTACTTGTTAAACTTTTTTAAGTCGACTTTCCTGTGTCATTTATTAAGTTTTATTGAAACCAGTGTTCTGGGAGATTGTACGGTAAAAGGATGTTAAACTTATATATTTGCGATTGTTAAATTTTGTGCAAGACACACCATTTTGTATAACTGCTATAAAATGCTAATATTTTCTGAAAGAAAAGTAGCTAATGATTTAAAATATGACGACGCTTTCACTAGGTTAGTTTTTCCTACGGAATGATTCTTGTCGAAATAAATCTACCCTATATATATATATAATCCTAATGAAACAAATTTATGAAACGGATATTATGAAACGACTGATTAAACAACTGATTATGTTTCACGGCGATGTCTCCTAAAATATGGAATACTTTGCGATGAAATTAACACCAAAAATCCGTATTGATCCGCAGATTTCAAAACTGGTATTAGAATTTTTTAAATTCAACTTAGTTTTCGAGATATTATTTTTTTTTCTAATTTTAAATACTTTTCTCTAATGATGGCAACTCAAACTTTAATCATAACAGGTATTTTTTTTTCATACTTTAGAAAAGGTTATTATTTTAAACTAATTTGGTGACCAATTTGACTTCCCTTAAACGTATGCTAAAAAATGTATCATGTTACTTTTATTCATAATTCAATTTACTTGAACAATCTTTCGCCAAATCTAAAAATTCTGATAGAGAAATCAAGAACTTGGTATTTTTATGTTACGCAGGTGATAAATCGCCAAACATTTTTTCCCTCGCATTTTTTTGTATTTCATTAATTTTATTTAAAATATAATCATTTCATCCATTTTATTTAAATATAAAAATATAAAACCTTCATTTAAAACTGAAACATTTAAAATTGATGACTTTTACTTCTTTCTTTTTCTTTTTTTTTTAACAAAACGAAAAGAAAAATATTAAGTACAGATGTCATATACGCACCGGGGTATCTAATTGGCGCCAAAATGTTATTATTTTGATTGACATGGTAACCTGGCTATTGCTGTTTATTTGATAATAAATGTTTCTTTTCTTTTCTTTTCTTTTTTAAAATTATATAAACTGTTTTTTCTATGATTATTAATTATTTTTTTATTATTTATTATTTTCTTTTAAAAATAATAGAAAATAATTAAAAAATACGATACTACTTAGTTATTCCGTCGACCAATTTCGCCAAATTATATAAATCGCCAAACCACTCGCCAAATGATACAAATTGATATAATTTTTATTTTAAATAACGAAAGAAAAAATAAAATAGTATAACATTAATAAATATACAAATAAAACGTCGAAATAAAAATCACTTGGTGACGTAAACACATGTAACTTGCTTAAAGTCAAGTGAATGTGACATTTACGATCAACCATTATTGGCATTTAATCTTACAGTTTGGTTATAGATTTTGGTCGACGGGATAACTAAGTACAGTTGAACCTCTTTTATCCGAAATGCATTTTTAAAACTTCTTCTTCTTTTTTTTTACTGTTATATTACTTGTGTTCAAGTGGTCCTTTACGAACTACGAGTATATATGCATATTTTCGATCCCTTTCCTTCTTGCTGTTCCTTTGAATTTAACTTGAGATCCCGCAAGCTGCGGAGTGGAACGAAGAAAACTAACAAATTAGAAAGTCTGAAGCTTTTAAATGTTTTGCAAAAGGTTTGGCATTGCTGGATTAGTAGAACGACTGTGATACTGTTGAACTAATAATATAAAAAAACTCTTCAAAGCAAAGGCAATTGAAATTGCGACAAACAAAACATTTTTTCAAACCCTTGTGATACATGTAAAATGCACTTAATTTCAAAATTAAAATTCAGGCAATTTATTTTTGTTTCTATTTTGCTATTGCTTTATTTTTATTAAGCACTTGTTACCATAATGAGAAATATTGCATTTATTTCTGCTTAATGTTAAAATCTCAATTATCCGAAAATTTTGATTTTCCCAAAGAGGGTCGGTCCCAATTACTTCGGATAATCGAGGTTCTACTGTAGTACCAAAAATACATATGCAACTGGTATTCGGAAACGAGGTTTTCGCCAAATTTTCGTAAAAAAAAAAAAAATCACGCCAAACCAGGTGTGTATATGACATCTGGTCAAATATTAAATAATGCAACGAATCATGGCATTTAATTTCAACTTCAAACCAATGTTTTAATTTACCACTCGAAAAATAAAAAAATGCTAACTGGCATGTTGTAAAAAAGCTATTAGCGAGATTTGCACTCGGATAGCGTAACAGTACCAAGAATTCTTTGAAACCATGGCAACTTTTATGTAGTTTTATTTGGAAAAAAAAATTGATTTTTTAATCAAATGGAAAACTTTCGGCACAGATGTCATACGGCCCCATATTGGCGCGATTTTTTTTTGACGCCAATGTCATATACGCAACGGGTACTTAACTGGAGCCAAAGTATTGTTATTTTGCTTGATATGGTAAGCCGGATGTTGTTGTTTATGCTGTTGATGTTTTCCCCAAATTGGAGACCGAAAAAAAATCACGCCAATATGGGGCCGTATATGATATTTGTGCCAAACTTTCATATGAAAAGAGAAGGGATCCAGACCGTATTTATTTATGGCAGTTACATGACTTGGACTATTATAATATAGATGAAATGATGGCGATAGAATAATATTTGGGGACTTATCACCTGTACCTGGCTAACATTAAAGTACCAAAATGGCACCAGGAATATAAAAAGCGAAGTGGTCCGCCGGAACTGTTGATGATGGTCACATAACTTAGGCTATTGTTATAGAAATTGTTTTAAAATACCGGGAGACAAAGACTCTGTACACTTAATTCATTTTATTTTACCCTCATTTCAAATGTTTAACTGATCCTCTTTAATCAAACACGAAAACAACAATTAGATGTTTTAACAACAACTGATTCGGTCTTAAATTTTTGCAATCAAAGGGAATTTAATGAAAGCCCGTTTATTACTAAAAATTAACAAGTTTTTATTAATAAAATAGGTGCTAAAAACAATTAAAAGGTTTTAAACAATAAAACCAATATTCAGATAATAAAACTTCTCGACCGCTTTCGACCAAACCCTGGTCATCATCAATGGGGTGAAAAATGTGGGGTGAAAATTTTTTCACCCCATTGATGATGACCAGGGCTTGGTCAAAAGCGCTCGGGAAGTTTTAACATCTGAATATTGGTTTTAATGTTTAAAACCTTTTAATTGTTTTTTTCTCCTATTTTAGTAATAAAAACTGAGAAACATTTTATGTATTCATGTTTTAATTTAGTCACTATCTTTTTAAAATTTACAAATAAATATTTTTTTCTTGAGGCCACAAAAAGAAATTGCCTATGGACAATATATACATTATTCTGCAAACTTTTAAGCATCGAAAAATTTAAATTTTTATACAGACTTAAAACAAATAAATAGAACAGTATTTGTTTCCGGCTAGTATTCGTTAACGAAGTTAACACTTGATCAATAAATAAATAAAAGAAAAACATAAATAAATCACAAAGTTAACAGCTTTTTAATCGAACTGCGGGCTCATCTGTAATTGCTATTCATGCTTAAAAATCAGTATAGATGAAATATATATAAATTCTTTGACATCATATTCACCTGCTTTCTGTATTTACTCGTATTAAAGTTCCTTGTATTACTAGCAAATGTTTGAAAATGTTCTTTTTACATATAAACGTGAAAATAATCATCACAAGTTTACTAAACGGTGTATACACTGTTGCAAAGTCTAAAAACGATACAAACATTAAAATACAGTTAAAATATTCAACGTTTCGTTCACCATCTGTGATTAAAGTGATTTTTAACTGGATATATAACGAACTTTTAGGATTCAAGACGGTTTTGTTCTATTTTTAGAAGACATTACGACAACGTTTTCCTGATGAAGGTCACAGATGATGACCGAAACGTTGAATATTTTAACTGTATTTTAATGTTTGAATAGTTTTTAGACTTTGCAACAGTTTATACACCGTTTAGTAAATTTGTGATGTTTATTTTCACGTTTATATGTAACTTTTTACGTTGTAAATGTCTAGCTCTTTTATTATGTCCTTGTTATTTCTACTAGGAAGCCATATTCACCTTCTTTTTAATTCTTAGATAAAAAAAAAAAAAAAAAAATTCAATTTCATTTTTCGCGTGAAAATTTTTTAACTGAAAATTAATTGCTGTAGACAAATTATTAGAGCTTTTGAATTTTTTTGCAACAATAAAGAAAAAATGTTCATTGATTCTCAGTGAAAATAGCGAAATTTGGAATTTATTAAGAAATATATTTGAATGAAATAAATAAAATACAACCTATGTTACTCTTTATGTTATAATCCACCTATTTGCAAAGGCATTTTACTATCCATTTTGACCCTAACGTCAGGCAAATGTTTTTACACTTTGAATTTATAATATTATTAGAATTGGCAAAGAATTAAAAATTTATGGCATCAGGGACAAAAAGGTATGAGGAAAAAATCAAAACAGTTATGAGCTCCATAGGCTTTTCTACGTTAATATAACGTTGAGAAGTGACACTGGAAATAAACCGCGCAACACTTAAATTAACATGCGACTATTAAAAACAGAACTGAAAATACAGTCCGACCCCGTTATCCCGACACCCGATTTTTACGCCACTCCGCTTATCACGTCAGTTTTTCAAAGTCCCGATTTTCTGTATATGATTTTAATAAAAATAAACTTCGTATTTTACGTCGGTGAATAATTTTCAACTCCGCATATCCCCACGGTTTAGGAAAATTTTCCATTCTTCATAATCCATCCTGTGAATAAATTGAAGGACTATTACGTCTTGAAATTAACAGCACAAATATAATTAAAAAGATTTACTAAAAGACGTATACTACACATAAAAGTTAACACTTTCAAAACTTTAAATAAAAATTTTAAAGTCTAAAACTGACAAGTTTCAGCCACCCTGTGGCCATCATCAGGATCTTACTTCAGTCCAAGAGAGAAAAATACTTATTTAAAATACCATCTTATAAGCTCGGAAATTAAGCGGTAAGAAATGTCTTAGCCAAACTTTTCACAAAAGTGTCTAAAATACCCATTGGGATAAATGAGAATTTTTACTTCAATCCTTTATCTAAATAAATATAGTCACAAACACACTATGAATTATCAACGTAAGCTCCAGATAGACGTATCAGTCTACTGGAGGTCTTTTTGTTCTGGACAGGTGACTCTTTCTTGTGGTTACACGTCGTTTTTCATCCGACTACAACCGAAGCATTGCATTGCATTGAAATGATCAGAAATTATTTAACATCAATTTATGAAACAACGAATATTTATTACTTCATTGTATAAAACAGGAAAAAGAATTGTAGGAAGCACATCTAGGGATATGCAAACCCTAATTCATCAATATTTCATGAAACAATAAAAAAAAAGTCATCATAAATCTGATTTTTATTCTTTTCAATTTTGCTTTTCGTTTATTTTGTTTAATAATAATGTTTTATTGCTTAAAACTGCAAGAACAGTTATGAATTTAAGATTGTCTTAAATTAATTAAAAGTACAGCTTTTTATAAACACATTTTTCTCCAACTCCGGTTACCTCGATACTCCGCTTATGACGACATTTTTTTCTGTTCATTAGGGTGTCTGGATAACGAGGTTCGACTATATTAATTAAATGATCACATGTTAAAAGTAGGAAATCAGAAAGATTGCGTCAAAAAGTTGTATTTACACGTGAATCATGGAAAAATAAGAAAATTTGAAAATATTTTAATTATTTCGCGAGAAACTCACTTAATGGAAAATATTACGTCATATGTAAAATGTCGACCTGATTTAATTAATTTTTTAATAATTTTTTAATATTACAAATTTAAAAAAAATAATAATGGGCTTGATTTAATTAATTTTGTCTTGGGCCGCGTCTGATCCGGGCCGAATTTTTCATTTTTACGCTTGTCTGGAATTGGGTTGGAAATTTCTGCCCGTGCAAAACTCTATTGGTCTATCCTGCACGTACTCTAAATACCCTTTGTTCTGACGTAAAAATGACTATGGGGGCGCATATCATTGGGTCGTATATGAGGAATTCACGACAAAATAAAATGTTCTAGCGCTGGATTTGTGCCCCCTGATTTAAGCCCCTATCTACTGTGACGTCATCAAAATGACGTACGGGGACATATATCATGGGGATGTTAATCAAAATTTCGTCGAAAGTAAAATGCTTCAGCAGTGGATTTTTGCCCCCATCTTTTGTGACGTCAAAATGACGTATGGGGGCATAAATCCTTGGGACATTAATCAGGTTCTCAATGAAAGGAAAATTCTCCATGACTGGATATGTGTCCCCTTCTTATATGGCGGCATATATCATAGAGATGTCAATCAGGATTTCGTCAAAATTGAAATGATCAACCACTGGATTTGTACCCCCCTTTTTTGTGACGTCAAAATGGCGTATGGGGGCATAAATCATGGGGACTTTAATCAGGCTCTCAACGAAAGGAAATTTCTCTAGCATTGGATTTGTGTCCCTGTCAGGTATGGGACATATATCATGGGGACATTCAAGATTTCGTGAAACGTGAAATGATCCAGCACTGGATTTATATCCCCATTTCTTGTGAAGTCAAAATGACGTATGGGGGCACAAATCATGGGAACATAGATCAGGCGTCTCTATTAATTTGCTTTTTGAGGGCCCATACACGCTGCGATCAATTGTTTGTAGCTTATGACTACAGTGAGGTAGGAATGAAAATAGAGGGATAATTAACATAAAAGTGATTCATTAAATGAACCCATTTTAAAAAATAGTTAATATTTTTTTGTAAAATCTTTAAATTAATCTTTAATTATATATTAAAATATTTAATCTTTAAATCTTTAATTTGGATTTACCGTCGCTTTTATATTGGTTGTTTTACTTAAAAGGTTAAATGATCAAAAAGGTTAGTTTCATATACGGCTATTTGGTCGATTTTATTGCACAATAATTACGTTTTTGGTACAATAAGACTAACTGATTTAGGACGGGGTACAGTTTTCAACGATATACATGTTGGAATACATGCCCCGTATGCTGTTGGAAAACACGCCCAGCCGCCATATTACAAATTTTACACTACCTCGAAGTATAGGGGTGTAAATTAATTGCAAAACAAACCCATAGTTACGTGAAGAAAGAATCCCTTTTTTAGTACATGCAATGCCAAAACAGTAAGTTTAACGCTAAAATGTTTATTTTACTTTTTAATAAAAACCTAAAAATTTACTCATTGTTAAAAAAAAAGAAAAAAAAGCTCTCCTGACGAAGTGACAGCAGCTACTAAATTATAACTTTTGTAGATGGTGTGTGAGATATTGCAAGTTCAGTCAGTTCACCCGCTGTTTCAGGAAGCGGCTCATTAAATCGAGTTGGAAAACTTGCTCCTAAGGAAAATGTGCCCCTGTCTCACATACTGTTGTAATTTTTTTCATTTTTAAAATTTACATACACGTTTTCTGTGGCACGCATACAGAAGTATACGATTTCTTTCACAATACGGAGGAAAATGAAATAAATGCATCCAAATGAGGTAGCATTTACTGAAATTTTATTTGACGTTGCTTAAAACTAAAGCCATCCGTTTATGTGTAATTATAAGTTTTAATTAGAGGATTAGATCAAGAGAGTTTCCACTCTTTATAAAACACCACTTTTAAATAAAAACTTAAATTTTTCATTAAAAGAAAATAAATCTACAATGATTAGAAGAAAATAATGTCACTTTCCATAAATTTTTAGTCGTAATATCAGTCAAGATGTTTGTTTGAAAAGGGAAGTAACTGCTCTCTTTCTAATATAAATCACAGAAAATGTTACCACTGCATCTAAATTAATAAATCATAATAATAATATAACGTATAACTGTAAGATGTGGCTGTAGTATACAGTCGAAGAAGTAAACAACATGTAGAAGCCATTTATCTAATGTGAGTTTGACTACACGTTGAAAATATCTGATAGAAGGTAAGGTCATATCTAGACTTTAATTTCTTTTTCCTAAATTTCTTTTTTGAAATTAAAATGTCTGTATTACAGTAGATGTTTTAATTTCAAAAACATTCAAATTAAACTGCTACGTCGTTTTACCACACTTATAGTTAATGTTTTTATTTTGTATATGAGAAAATGTGCATTTTCTGCTTAAAATGGCGTCAATTTCGAAAATGCAAAATTATAGCCATTGAGTCTGAATTTTTATTGGCTTATGAGAAGAAAGTACACGTGTTATCATTTCTTTAAAATTATTGTACCGTTTTTTAGGGTGTGGCATCACGAAAAAAATGATTGAAATAGAAAATTAAAAAAGAAATTTCTATAATGCTAAATTATTGAAAGTGATTGAAAAAAGGGGTAAAGTGTGGTCAGGTAATTTTTTTTAACTTGACAGGTACCTATTCCACATTCTGAAATGTATGTACATGAAGTTTCTTAGAGATCGGTCAAAAATTTAAGACACGTATAAGGGGCATACACACAGAGAACAGCTGTTACATATATAGATTTTTTGATTGCCATGTTTTATCCATTAATATTGAAATTTTATCCTAGCGATTTTTTAATATTTTGCGATTCCTAATGCGATTTTTTGGCTTTCACAATAATATTTTGAAATTTCTAAAAGAAATTCTGTTTCAGACTTCTAGCCTAATAGGAATTTAGTTTTAAACCTTTAGCCCATTACGGTAAATGTTTTGTTCTGCCAGTTCTGAACTGTAGCAATTTTTAATACAAATTTTAGCTTTTTGGGGTTTCGTACTTAAACAGTAAAAATGGAAACATTATAAGATCACTCTCGTGTCTGTCTGTCACAGACATTTTACTCGTAAACTATGGAACGTGCATGTTCAAATTGGGGGAGGTAATAAAGACTATTGACCCACATATTTTCAGATTATTAAACATTGATAAATATATTTAGGAAAAATGTTCAGGGGCTAATTATGCCACTTGAAAAAAACTCTTTTCTTTGTATATTGTGTGGGGTATCGTGTGAAAGAACTCAAAAATACATTCCTTTGAATTTTAGGTATTATATTGTCAAAGATATCGTTGAAAATGTAGCGCAAAAATATGTCCCCCCCCCCATATAATTCCGAATCTACTGAAACTAAAATGATGAAAAAATTAGAGGTAGTAGACGTTAATTTAAACCTTGAAGGAAAATTATAGAGATTATCGTAGGTCACACAGTTTTTGAGAAAATCGCATTTTTCCGTTACACATAAATTTCGATTTGCGAGCTTTCAGGAAAAGTGTTGAGCAGCGCTGGAGGTAACTATCGTAGCAGAAGTATAAATGCGTTGTTGATAGTGATTTTTGAAAACAACGCCAGTAATTAGCCGAGATATTAACCCTGAAAGATACGGACGGTTTGGACATTCATAATGACAGGGACGGCGTACTCTATGTATCATCGGCTTTTAAAGTCTAGTTAACAACTTTTAATGATATATATATATATATATATATATATATATATGTTACATTATTAGATCTAATATACTCACTAAATGCTTATTCTTAAATAATTTCTATCGTTAACTCTGTTAAATTCCCTTTTATTTAATGCCTGACTTGTCTAAATTGCTTAAATATTACACTTTTAGTATTCTTAAATTAAATGTTCCATTTCCGCACTTTTTTCTTTCTAGAATGTTCTTTTAGCTTCCATTTTTACTTTCCCGCGCATTTCTGAGGTTGTCATTTTCCCCTTCAAGTTCATCCGCTTGCTCTATCCGTACTCTTTCTATGACGTGATATTCTTAATTATTCGTTGGTTGAGAGCACGATCTACGTCATATTTGTATTCCTACACTTCAGGAACAAAAAGTCGATGCTCGCTGTGTTTCAGCAGATTCGAGTCGTATTTCCAGTTTACATACCATCCTCTGGTCACCGTCCATTTATTCGATTATCTACAACTTTGTTTTAGCCCTAATTACTACTATGGAGAGATGGCTAATATTCTTGGTGGAAACTGCGCCGCCGAAAGATGTTCTAATAAAGTGCTGAGCTGATATTATGTCTTGTTTCAATTTATTCTGGGGAAACTTCACGGAAAGATGTGTTCCATAGCTTTCACTCGACGACTGCAATACAACTAATTGTTATACTAATATAACAGGATCGAATTACCTGTTCTGACCACTTCTATTACGTTATTACTGCTGAATGGGATCCACAACTGCTATCGAAACAGCCAGTACTGCATTTTCAACGATAAATTAGTCCAATGTTGCTATAATGCAACATTTAGCCGGTACGATATAAGACTTCTACGCCATCCAGAATTTATGCAGCTTGAACGCCATACTTAACATCTAGCCAGCGAGAATTCGAAGCATCGAATGTCAACAAAAATGTCCCAAAAGTCTCACTTCACTCAAAGACGGTCTCCAGGAAGAACATAGTTTAGATAATCCTATAACATCATTAAAATAAAAAAGAACAACAACAACAAACAAAAAATGTTGTTACTGCCCAAATAAAGACACCATTACGTAAGTCATTAAAAAAAAATGATTTCTGTTTTATGTTGAAAATCTTGATGTTTATTCTGTGTTATTGCATTACCTTTTGATTTTATTTGATCATTAATTCGAAATAAGTTGTGTTTATTTACTACCAAAGTATATGAGCATTTAAGCGACAGGTGTTTAATTTAACTTACGTAATCGTAACTATCTCAATTTATTTATTGCATATTAAGTGACAGAATGGTTTGAATTCTAAAGATTTTGTTTATGTTCTTATATTATTATTTATTATGAAAAGGTATACTAAAATTTATATAATTAGATTTTATTTACTGTTTATATTCTGTTAAAGTAATGTGTTAGAGAAATAAGAAGTACTGGCTTATTCTTTAAATTACAATTATGTAGGATTAAACTTAAAAATGTATTGTTATATAAGCACTGATGCTTTGGTTGAAATACGAGCAGAAAACGAACGCAGTCTAGATGACTTATATAAGTTTAACAGTATGACAGGAAGTTTTATGATAAGGGACTTATGACAAAAAAATTGATAATAGGAATATGATTGTTGTAAATGTTTAGTCAATTTTGTGGATCAGAACGTAATGTGTAACTATTGTCACGCATTCTATAAATATCGCCGGAAGAAAAGATAAATAATAATTTACCAGAGGAGTTCTTATAATTTACTTTGATATTTATTTATTAAAATATTATGTCAGACTGCTGAAAGTAACTTAGAATCTTATGAAACATGGTAAAAATAAATTGAGTAAAAATTCTGATTATCCCAGTTTAAATTGATAATAATGGTAAACACTAGAATGATTAATATAAATATGTTATTGTAATATATTTAAAGTATTATTTATTGTATTATTTATTAATTTATATTATTTAATGATATTTTATTTATTTATTAATTATTATTATGAGATATATTATTTTGAGTTGGTATAAAAAGTTGGTATTATTTTGGGTTTATGCAAAAAAGTGTACTTATTAAATTGGTACTACAATAGGAATTGAAATAATGGTTGGTATCTATTTACTTAACACATAAATCCCAGTGTATGTATAAACCATGCACTTTGGAATAAATTGTGAAGAGGGGTGATACATACACACTATTGGTGAAATGCTTGGTGAGATATTGCTTGATGATACTAAAAGATGATCAATTTACTTGCTTGATAAGATGATATGATTTTACTATGATGATAAATACTCGATAATTAATGATATAAATTGATGATATTTAGTTTATTTACGAAAATAATTTATAAAGATGAAAATACTTGTTGATTGCTAGAAGACCCAAGTGCACCCATTAATAACTTGAATAAAGTAACCGACTCAATTATTAAAATGATTTATTATTATAAAATGTATTATTTAATGTATTTTTTTGTGATTTATTTATGTTGAGGATTTATTCTTGAGGGAGTCTAAATTTTAAAAGTTGCGATAAATATTATTGTTTTCTTGCTTAAAAAAGATGTATATTCTTTAGAACTGAGTTGAATTCTTTGCTTACTACAAAATCTCTAGAGTTAATTTAAATCAATAATTAATCTTAATTTCTTAACAATAATGAGTTTGTAATTTAATATTAAAATTTTAAAGCTTAAGGTAAAATATTTTAATTCAACCTTACGGTATGTTCTTGCAAGGCGACGCAAGAATTGAAATTGTATTTTGATTAAACTGGTTTATGTGGGATAAATTAGTTATTTCAATTTAAGATTTCTAATTAATGTTGAATCAAAAACTTAACTTTACTTAATTTATTACTTGTAATTAAAAACTTAATCTTACTTGCTGTAAAAAAGCAATAAAAACCTAATTGATATTCTTTCATATGATATAAATGTTACTCTTAAAATAAAAGGATTATCTTAACGATCGCATTTTACCAGCTTTTACAAAAAAAAAAAAAAAAAAAAAAAAAAAAAGAAAAAAAGAAAAAAAAGAAAAATGAAGATGATTGCGAAACTGCTAGCTTATTAGAATTGCAAAAACTTTCGTCTGCAATATATTTTTCCTTTCTTTCCACGGAAATCAAAAGTCATTTTTATTTTGTTGTTAACGTTTTGAGTTTATTTTTTTCTTTAAGGTAAAAGTAATTTACAGATGCGAATTGAGAAACTCATTATAACTTCCCTTTCCGTATATTTTATTTATGATTTCTTTTTTATTTCTTTATTTGAGTGTACATTTAATTCCTATGTGCCAGATAAACGGGAATTAGATTTAACGACTCACATACGAATGAATGATGTTACAAGATATTTATAGATATGAAATTATTATGTGATATAGGATTCACATTGTATTATTATACAGGGTGTCCGGTCTCAACGGTATCCAATGGCTAATTCCTAAACCATTAGTCACAGACATATAGTTCCAATTACAAAAATGTTTTAAATGAGGTAAAGAATTATTTTTAAAGCGATTTAGGTCAAGAAAAACATTTATTTAAAAATTACGAAATTTAAATTTTTATACGGTACCCCGGTCCTATAAGTGATATTTAGTAAACTTTTCCTATTTCTCTAACAAGTACGGCAAAAAAAGTCCCATTCATCTAGCACTAAAATTGACCGAGTTACGACATTTTCAATTTTATGACTTAAACCACTTTTCTGTAACTGAAAACAGATGAGTTGGACCAAGCTTTCAGGGGTCGTACACGAAGTGCTTAAAGTATTATAAAGGGCGTCCACTCCAAACGATGTTCAATGGTTAATTCCTAAACCGTTAGTCAAAGACATGCATATAGTTCCAATTACAAAAAGGTTTTAAATAATGTAAAGAAGTATTTTTAATGCGATTTAACTGAAGGTGCTGCCCCCCGTATAAATATTACGGTAGTGTTAATTTTTAGTAATTAACTTTCAGATTGGTTAAAATAATTGAAGAAGTGAGTTTCAAAACTCACCTTATCGAGAAAATCAAATTTTGGGAAATCGCATAAAACCTTTAAATGCGTCCATTGGTATTCATTGAAAATTTCGAGATTGTAGTGCTTGATTGGTACATTTATACCAATAGAATAGATTGATAGAGAAACACGATTTTTTAAATTTCGGATAAGGCGAGTTTCAAAACTGACGTGTCTTCAATTGTATTTTGACCTTTTTTTTTTTTTTTTTTTTTTTTTTTTTGTAAAGAAATGAGTGTGCTTTTTTTGATGATTTTATTTTTAAAAGTTGTATTATTTTTTATAAGCATTTAACTTCGACGTTCGTATCTATGTCTTCCTAATTCAAAATTTGTATTCCAATTTTAACTCACTTCCATATATCCGATCAAGATTAAATTTTGCATAATTAAGTAAATCCAATGACATTGTAATATTTGTGTGATTTTAGGTACGTACCATTTATATTTATTTTACAGGATCACTCCAAAAATTTCGTATACATTATTACCTACAAACAGAAATTTTAAAATTAAAATGAGTAACATTTATGTAAGGCACTAAGATTCACAATGTAATTTTTTCAAATGAAAGTGGGTTGCGTTTATTTTTTTTATACAGTGCCGCACAAAAGATGTCAGATACATTGCGATGTATATGCAGGGATTGCTTATGATACATTTTGATGATATTATGCTTTTTTCAAATTCAACTATTTAGTTCTTTATAAAAACTTGTTTGAAAAAAAATATTTTAGAGACCAAAATCAAAATGCAATTTATACTTGCTAAACAAAAAATAAATATTAAATGGAGTGAATTTTTTTCCTATTGGACAAGGAAAATGAGGTAAACAACTTTATTTGTACAATAGATGTGCGAAACCACTTGCGGCCTCAAATCATGCACATACAAATACTTTCTAAGGTTTAAAATAGATATTTTTTCCCAACCACGTTTTACCAACTTGTAATCTGATTGGCCAGAGGTTTCGTCGTCAAAGTGACTCATCTTGGCGGTATTCGTGCTTAGCAAGTGCAGAGGCAAGTGTTTGATGGCAAAAGTGATTTATATGCTTTTGAAACTTGCTTAGCGAGAAGTACGGCAAAAGAAAAAATATATAAATTTTTAAAAGTTAAAATTTAATAATTTAACATATGTTTTGATTTAACAGTATTTTTCCCCTAATTTTTAATTTAAAAAAAATAACTCCTCTAATGAATATTTGCTGAGGGGAGAGACAGTGGAATTTTCAGAAGGGGTAATGTAAAAATAATAATAATTATTTTTTTATCATTACAATAAAATGACAAATGGAACAAGATCTTAAAAAAAGAAAAGTTAATTAAAAAGAGAGAATGTGGGCGGTTATATGATGTCCAAACTTTAATGGATAAATCTGTGCTCTATTAGAACAAAATATTAAAGTATTGTAACAATTCTGTTATGTTTATTTAAATAATCGAAGTAATCGCACAGGTAGAATCATATAATTCAAATAATTGATGTTTAATGTAAAAGAAAATAAAAGTGATATGAGGATCATTTTCAAAAAGGGACATTTTAATTTCCTTAACATATTCAGAGCAGCCATTCAAAAGTTATGTATAAAAATATACGCAAAAAAAATTTAGATTAGATAATCTAACTATGTATCGTTTTCTACAGAGTTGTGACTGTTGCTTTTATAATCATTTAACAAAATTTCTGTTTTTTTTTTTTTTTTTACTTATATTTTTAGTACAAGTTGTATATTTTGTTTTAATATGTCAGAATGAACAAAAATCTCAAAATATAATTGTAATGTTAATTTACTCTCAATGTTTAATGTTAAATTTTATATCTGACGATTATTTTTATTTCTAGTAAATTTGTGACTGACCCCTATTTTGCAGCAAAAAAGATACTCCAACTTTAAACATCTATTACTCGGTCAGTTTTAATCGCAGAGGAATGGGACTTTTTTTTTTGTATTACTTGTCAGTACAACAGGATAATTTTCCTAAATATCACTTATAGGACCTGGGGACCGTATAAAAATTTAAATTTCGTAATTTTTTAATAAATGTTTTTCTTGACCCAAATCGCTTTAAAAATACTTCTTTACCTCATTTAAAACATTTTTGCAATTGGAACTATATGTCTATGACTAACGGTTTAGCAATTAGCCATTGGACACCGTTGAGACCGGACACCCTGTATAAAAAAGATTAAATATTTTACATTGATTGAAATATAGTAACTTGAAATGGTAACTTGAACTAAGAATGTTATTGAATTAATTATGTAGAGATTTAAATAATTTTGATGATAACTATACTAAAAATAAAGATATAAGTTACTGAAACAGTGATGATGATTTAATCCTTGAAAGGACCTATGAAGACATTATGAGTGAGAGATTATGAAATGACCTATGAGGCCAATGCACCTCATAATTCTTCATTTCTGGTCACAAATCATTACTTTTTTCCGAAAACTTATCTAAGATTAAAAATAATACGAGGAATAAAATTACGTAAGATTTAACAGTTGTTGTGATTGATACTGTTAATATACCGAGAGAATACAGATCTGTAAATAATGGAAAGACCATGGCAAAAAACTATCAAAGATTGTACAGTTGTATATTTACATTATTGTTGACAAAAATTTATTTACGATTGTTTATTAATTTATTCGATATAATAATATTATGCAAGGTTATTCTTAGATTATTTATTTATTTATTTATTATTGTTATCAGTATTTAATATTATTAGAATTATTACTGCAACATAGTCTATGATATAAGATTTAAGAAGCCATAAAAACTATTATGAAGTCTACAAATCCATATTTCTGTACGGACTAAATATCACTAGAGGACATATAATTTAGTGAATATACTGAATAAATATGGTCATTGATAAAAAGAGATGGTTTTGAAAAATGTGTCACTGTTGCTAACTAATGAACTTATATTAATATTACTATATTAATTCACAGAAAGCAAAACTTATGTTAATTTTGAATAATAACCAAATATTATTATGATTGTTTTTATTATTGGATATGTACTTATTACAGAAGATTCCACTTAGACGCGAATTTTTTTTAAATTTTTAATTATAATTTTTTTTTTCAAAATGAAATTAATGCTTTGAGCAACGCGATTTGGTGACTAAGTGACGGTCTATAAAGCTGATGTAAAATAAAGAAACAAAAATTGTAAAACGAGTATCTGCTTTCTCTCAATGAACTCGCAGGTCATCGGGACCTATTAGTTTATTCATTCTTTGAGGGGAGGGATTTTGTTACATTATTAGATCTAATTCTACGATTTCCTTATCCATTCTAAATTACTACTTTATATTCACTAAATCCTTATTCTTAAATAATCTCTATCGTTAACTCTGTTAAATTCCCTTTGATTTAATGCCTCACTTGTCTAAATTGCTTAAATATTACGCTTTTAGTATTCTTAAATTAAATGTTCCATTTCCGCGCTTTTCTCTTTCTAGAATGTCCTTTTAGCTTCCATTTTTACTTTCCCGCGCATTTCTGAGGTTATCATTTTCCCTTCAAATTCATCCACTTACTCTGTCCGCACTCTTTCTATGACGTGATATTCTTAATTATTCGTTGGTTGAGAGCGCAATCTACGTCATATTTGTATTCTTACATTTGAGGAACAAAAAGTCGATGCTCGCTGTGTTTCAGCAGATTTGAGTCGTATTTCCAGTTTACATACCATCCACTTTTCACCGTCCATTTATTCTATTATCTACAACTTTGTTTTAGCCCTAATTACTACTATGGAGAGATGGCTAATACTCTTGGTGGAAACGGCGCCGCCGAAAGATGTTCTAATAAAGTGCTGAGCTGATATTATGTGTTGTTTCAATTTATTCTGGGGAAACTTCACGGAAAGATGTATTTCACAGCCTTCACTGGACGACTGCAATACAACTAATTGTTATACTAATATAACAGGATCGAATTACCTGTTCTGACCACTTCTATTACGCTATTACTGCTGGATGTGATCCGCAACTGCTATCGAGACAGCCAATACTGTATTTTCAACGATAAATTATCCAATGCTGCTATAATGCAGCATATATGTGCATAGCTGCCAACTTGTACGGATTTTTTCTACCACTAAAATTTAACAGAAATTTCGGCTTTATATAATTGTCAAAATTCAATGCAATTCGGCGATTGAATTAGGCAAAATTTTCTATTAAATTTTAGTGGTAGCAAAAATCCGTACAAGTTGGCAGCTATGTATGTGTAATGCAGTGTCCAGTAGCAGTATAAAAGCAATAAACGTCAAATTTTTAACAGTCTAATTTTAGGGGTCTCAGGACTCTTAAATTTGGAGAGAAAAAAAAAGACCATTTACAATATTTAATGTCTGAAATTGTATATGATTTTAAAACACAATTGTTCTTGGGATGAAAGATATAAGTATGTTTTTTCATTTCATGTATTTAAAAAATTGCAAGATGCAGAATTAGTATTTATAGAGGATTCGAAACTAGCAGACATTTTTCGAGCTTGAAAATTAGTATAACAGCTTACGCGCAGGATTACAAAATAAATATTGAACTGCATAGAATGGAAATTTTGATGCCTACATATACTTTAGATTATAATAATTACACTGAACCTAAATAAATTTGTATTTAAAGCATTTTCATATTTTTAATGCAAAGTTGTATTTAGCTAATACAAAATTTTGAAAATTTCAACAGTATAATCAGCTATAAAAAAAAATTAACAATATAAAGGAAATTTTATGTTCAAATTATACAGACTAACATGAAATATATTTTTTTGAAAATTTCATGAAAAAATATTCAGAAGTTTTTGAGGAATCCTGCACGTTATGCCCCAAAACTTCATTTGGAGAAAAATGACTTCAAAGTTTCGGAAACGCCGCTACAGCATGTGAGCGGGTATAATTCTAAAAACTATAACTTCTTTTCTAATGAGACTTTAAAGAAAACAATTATATCAAATTGTTAAAAAAATAGGAGTTCAACATCTAAAAAAAATAAAGTTTCTAAAATTTTTAGCTTTTAGAGTCCTCATACCCCTTAATTACAATTAATCACATAAATACTATGGAATTCGCGACTAGTTTATATTGAGTGGGTCTCTCAATACGCCTCAAGTGACTTTAAAAGTTAATTAAAACCTATCTTGAAAAATGCGGCACGGACCAAGGTGGCATTGCAACTTTGCGACCTCCTTTCGAAGCGCGCGTAGCACAGTGCCAAATTTAAACTTTGAACAACAGTTTTCTTTTAGCTACACTGTTGGAAGAAAAGTTATTACTACGCTGAGTTTAAATTTATGAAATTCTAAATGAAGTTTAAATATGCACTACTTTTGATGACAGTGCCGAATTAAGTTCATCATAAACAGATTATGATAATATTAAGAAAATGAGTTATACAGGATAGCTATATTTGATATTATTTAGTTTCCATATCTCTTTGAACTTTAATTGTATATCCATTTAGACTTTTCTAGTATATATATAGTTATATTCAACCGTACGTTTTATAGTTTTTTTTCAATGTCTTAGTGTTCTTTTATCAACGGTTTTTTTTAATAATACAATTACAAATTCATACATTTATTGTACGGAACCCTCTGTACGCGAGTAATACTCGCACTTGACCATTTATTTCTCTTTATTTAGAGTTCGCTGTAGTAATTTAGAGTAATTTTTTGAGATACGAAAAAGGAATTCGGCCTTAAACGTTTAGCCTAATGAAATAATTTTTTTCCAGTGCGATTGTAGTTGATAATAAATAGTAAATTTTGACTTTCGTGATGTTTGAAATTTTTGCTATTTCTAGTGCGGTTTTTAGGTTTCTTCGCGATCCGCTGCGATTTTTTTAACATTCTATTTTTGACCAAATATAGTAAATTCTGCTCTTTTTTCAGCAAAGTTTATTCATACAGCAATTTTCGATTTTTTCTTGATTTTTTATGTAATTTTTAGTGTGTTTTCGCGATTTGCTAAGATTTTTCCACATTTGTAAAAGGAATCCAGTTTGAAATCTTCTAGCCTAATATAGTAATTTTTTCTCTTTTCAATGAAGTATATTCGAAATGCGATTTTGAAATTTTTCGGGATATTTTATTGCGATTTTCAGAGCTTTTTCGCAATTTGTGCTGTTTTTTGACGGACCCGGGCAACGCCGTGCAGGTTAGCTAATCATTAAATAAAAAAATGATATAAAAAAATCAAGACATATAAACAAACTATACACTTTGATCACTAAAATTATCAGACTAGAATAAAATGCTGATTTTAAATTCGGATCTTTGGCGATTTCTTCTAATGTTAATTCCTGGCGTGATGCTAACAGAAAGCTATCGCTTTTAATAAATTTCAAAACTTTATTTAAATAAACTAATTACCGTTTTCCTTATAAATATGTTTTTTGGTACTGTTAGTGGGTTTTTAAAAAATATTAAATGTAAATAATTCAATAGTGCCATCAATTAAATAAATAGTTTTCATCTATATTCTGTAACTCGGGAAGCCCTTGTCCATCCTCTTGTTATTTTAAAAACGTTTTAATATGGAACGTCAAAGACTATAAAAACGCGAATATTTCTTGCTGACATGAATGAATATTAATATCTAAAAATATTTAGTATTTGCGTTTTTAAATTTATATTTTTTATTTACAGATGCCACTATACCAAATTATGGTTGATCGGAATAACAGTAATGCACTTTTAAATGCTGTAGGGCCACAGGAAGAAACAAATATAATTGGTAAATGCTCTCGGTATGACGGTACTGTAGAAACGAAATGCAAGTAAGAAGTACCAGATTCATTTAAATGATGTTTGTAATATTTATGATGATTTTTGATTTAAAAATGTATTGAACTTTAACCTTTTGATTACAAACTAGGACTGGAACTACTTTTATATTTGTTTGTACCACAATTTACAAAACATTTTCTCTGTGGTCGATTTCTCTTGAAATTATACTGGTATAAGTGTATGACGGAAATTATTTTTCAAAAAGTGGTGCAGTAATAGTCTCTGGAACGACGTATGTCCCATCCCCGTAATCAAAGGGTTAATGTAAAAACAACGTTAATGTAAAAACAGTGTTGCTAGTTGGCTACTTTTTTAAAAATTCAGATTTCTAGATTGGCACCAGTTTTTTGAAATGGTAAAATTCCCCTTGTTTTCGCCTTAATTAATATGTCATTAAATGAGGCGAATTTTACTATTTCGAAAAAGTGGTGTCAATCAGGAAATTTTAATAAAAAAGAGGAACCCACTGTTAACACTGATTGAATGCACTATATTTGTTTTGCATTATAGTAAATATAATAACCAAATACTGTATTTATTTCAAAATCATTCAAAATTTACTTTACCTTTGAATCATTCTGTACAAAAAAATGCATCTTATAACAACATTTATATTTACTGAAAAGTTTTGTTTAAAAGAATTGTTATATTTCTAACTAATTATTACAGGGAATTTCATTCACATTATACCGGAAATTCAGAATATTTATATTTAATATTTATAAGGTAGATCCCGTCGAAGTTTGAATGAAAAATACACCGTTAAGAAAGTAGAAGACCACTTGTCTAAAAACAAAAATAATATGTAAATAAATACGATATTGGTCCTCCATTTTTCCTTATAACCTCAAACACTCTGTTTTTCATAGAAGTGACCAGGTGATTAAGTACAGATTCAGAAAGGCTGTACCAATCTTTTACAATGCTACTTCTATTTCATTGGCAGATAAATACTGTTTATTATTATCATAAACTTTGCGACTTAATACGCCCCAAAGGTTTTCCACAAGATTCAAGTCTGGACTTCGACTTGGCCATTAGTCCAGACAATAGGGAATTTTACCGAGCAAAATTAATGGTAGTTCTAGAAATCGGCTTACTCTATGTTTTTTGGGTTGCTGAATCCGAATTTGTAACTTCCCACCAAAATTTCCCTCGGCAACCACCCCAAATTTTGGTAAAAAGCCCCCCAAAAAGGTTTTTATTAAAAAAATCAATTTTTTATTGTTTTAGGGAAAAAGTATCTAGAAATTCAGAAAGTAGACAAAATTTGCAACAAATTAGATACATGACATTATGACTTAGGATGAAGGCGAAGGGGGGATCTGCCTCGGTGCGCGCGGTGCTGCGTGGAATAAGTTGCGCAATTTCACTTAACCACTCACACGTTTACATTCGCCCTCCCATCTCCCCTCCGAAGTTTTTTGGGTCGCTAAATCCGAAGTTTTAAGTTACCCCCAAAAAGTTCCCCACCGAACACCCCCCCCCCCCCAAATAGTTGATATTATCTTAAATTTCTTATTATTTTAGGGGAAAAGCGTTACAAAATTCAGAAACTAGACAAAATTTGCAACAAATAGGATAGATGACATTATGACGTAGGATAAACGGGGAGAGAGGGGGCTGCATCGGAACATTCCCCGAAGAAAAATCAATTTTTTCAAAAAATATTCAATATTTTCAAAAAATCAATTTTTTAGGGAGTTGCCGTGTGAAATTTTGGTGGGAAGTTACAAATTCGGATTCAGATACCCAAAAAACATAAAGTGAGTCGAAAGCCAGAACTAATATTAATTTTGCCAGGTAAAATCCCCTATTGCCTGGACTTCATAACTGCGCCGCAGTGCATGTTCAGAGGCAGCCCTCCCCTTCCCCGTACATCCTACGTCATAATGTCATGTATTCTATTTGTTGCAAATTTTGTCTAGTTTCTGAATTTCGTTATGCTTTTCCCATAAAACAATAAGAAATTTAAGTTAATAACAATTATTTTTGGTGGTGGGGGGGGGGGGGGGGGGGTTCGGGGGTAAGTTAAAAATTCGGATTCAGCAACCCAAAACACTTAAAGTAAACCTTGCAAGGAAAGTTCGGAGAGGAGATGGGAGGATGAATGTAAAGGTGTGAGTGGTTAAGTGGAATTGCGCAACTTAGTCCACTCAGCACCGCGCGCATGTTCCGAGGCAGATCCCCCCTTCCCCTTCATCCTAAATCAAAATGTCATATATCTAATTTGTTCCAAATTTTGTCTACTTTCTGAATTTCTGGATACTTTTCCCCTAAAACAATAAAAAAATTGATTTTTTTTAATAAAAGCCTTTTTGGAGGGGGCATTTTACCAGAATTTGGGAGGTTGCCGGGGGAAATTTTGGTGAGAAGTTAAAAATTCGGATTCAGCGACCCAAAAAACATATAATAATCCTTTTTCCAGAACTACTATGAATTTTGCTGGGTAGAGCCCCTATACGGTCTCTATTGCTTGGACTACATGACAAAACATGATTTTTATATTTTCAAACCATTTCTGGATGGATACTTAGACACAAGACAAGAAGCATTGTCCTCCTGAAGCATTCAGTTAAGACGACATGACATTTAGCCGACAGGACAATTAGCCGACAGGTCAAATAACCGACAAATCAAATAACCGACAGGGCATTTAGCCGGAAGGACATTTAGCCGACAGGACAATTAGACGACAGGTCAGTTAGCCGACAGGACGTTTAGCAGACAGGTCAGTTAGCCGACACGGTATTTAGATGACATCCGACGCATACATTTTGCCGAAAGAATTTAGAAGACATGGTGATATGGGTCGGTGATATACCAACAATATCAACCTCAATAACTCGTCACCATCATAATTCAGCTTTTTCAATGTTTCAGCGATTTTGTTTATGATATGCACTATCTTCACCTTCATAAAGTAATTTTTAGCTCACAGGCTATCAAAGCCTGAGAGCTAATGTGTATGCATGTATGCATGTATGTACGTTCTGTATGCATGTATGTACGTACGTACGTATGTACGCAACGCGATAACTCTTGATGGAAACATCCAATTTCCTTCAATTTTTTTTCTAGGTTCATTCTGATAAAGCACTTCCCTGATTACTGTATGGCGTTCTTTTGTTAAGTATAAAGAGAGAAAGGGGGGATAGTCTCCCCGCCTTAATTTAAATAAATGGGGTTTTCCTGCAGAATTATTCGATTTGCTCCAAATTTGGTATAGCGGTTTATTGTGTTAAGGAGCTTCCCTGATTAGATTTGGAGGTTCATTAGTTAAGTATACAAGGGGGGGGGACTCTCCCCCCATTTTAGATAAATGGATTTTTCATGCAAAATTATTAGATTTGCTCCAATTTGGTATACCAGTTTATAATATTAAGGAACTGCCTTGATTAGATTTCGAGGTTCATTAGTTAAGTATAAAGGTGGGAAAGGGGCTAGAATTCCCCCTCAATTTAGATAAATGGATTTTCCATGCAGATTTATTCAATTTTCTCCAATTTGGTATACTGGTTTATTATTTTAAAGAGCTGTCTTGATTAAATTTGGAGGTTTATTGCTTAAGTATAAGGGGGGGGGAGGGCTACACCCCCTTCATTTAAATAATTGCTTTTTTCATGCAGAATTATTCGATTTGCTCCAAATTGCGTTTACCGGTTTTTTATGTTAAGGAACTGTCTTGATTAGATTTGGAGGTTCATTAGCTAAGTATAAAGGGGGGAAAGGGGGGCAAGAACCCCCTTAATTTAGATAAATGTGTTTTTCATTCAGAATTATTCGATTTGCTTCAAATTTGATATACCGGTTTATTCCGATATGCCGCTTCCTTTATTAGATTTGGAAGTCCATTGGTTATGTATAAAAGAGGGAAAGGGGGGCAAGTCTCCTCTCCTTAATTTAGATAAATGAATTTTCATGCAGAATTTTCCAATTTACTTTAATTTTTTTCTAGGTTCATTCTGATAAGGAACTTTCCTGATTAGGAAGCCCCTTCCTGATTAGGAAGGAGGAGCTTTCCTGATTTGAAGGTTCATTGGTTAAGCATAAAGAGGGAATTGGGGCAGCTAATACTTCCTTAATTTAACAAAATGATTTTTTTCATGCAGAATTATCTGATTTGCTTCAAATTTGGTATACCGGTTTATTATGTTAATGAGCTTCCCTGATTAGATTTGGAGGTCCGTTGGTAGAGTATAAAGGGGGAAAAAAGGGCTAATTCCCCTTCATTTATTTTTTGAGGGCATTATTCTTTGAAAAATGAGTCTATTATCATACAGCATGGTAGTGCTGTATAGTAGAGCTCAGCCGCATCTTTTACGTTTTGAAACATGATGAAAAGGCAACAACACAATTACAATGCAAACCGCAAAACATTCAGGGATGAATGATGGCTTGTTAGAAAGGTCTTAATTTAGCGATGTGCCTTTCGAAGGTCGGGTCAAACATATCCAATATTAAGGGAATGGCACCCATTTAAAATTTACATAGCGTTCCATAATTTAAAATATAGAAATATCTCCTTCAGTTGTTTCTTTCCTGTTGCCCCATCCTAAAAAGCGGCACAATAATTTGAAAAACACTAATAACACGCGTATTTTTTTTAAAAATAAAAATCAGATTTTCTCGCTATATTTTTGCATTTTTCAAATCGACGTCATTCTAATCAGAAAATGAAAATTTTACCTATATATATGTAAAAACTTTAACTAATCACGCGTTAAAATGATATTATCTTCACTTGAATGTTTTTAAAGTTCAAAAATCTATTTTAATACAGGAGTTTTAATTTCAAGAAAAGAATTTAGGAAAAGGTAATAATAATAATAAAAAAAATCTTTTGCTAGGTATAACGTCAATTTCTTTTTAACTGACATAAATTTGTAATGATATTTTATTCTGAAAAGGGACTCTCGATATTCTGAAATTAATCCTTATTATTATCATCCATAAAGTGAAAGAATTATTTTTAAGTCATACGAAAGAAATTTTCGGTAAATGCTAGTTCATTTGGTTGTATTTATTGCATTTTCCTGCGTATTTTCAAGTAAATCGTATACTCCTATTGCACGCGCCAAAGAAAGCATGCATTTCAATTTTAAAAGCTGAAACACATTATTATAATTACGTCATTATAACGCCAAATGGTGAAATTCAATTTCGCGAATTAAAAAAAAATAATAATATTGTTGGACAGAAAGTAATAGGTCAGTTTCAACTGACGTCAATACTCTAGCACGTAACCTCTAGCGAAAAACTTGGTGAGCAAACAAATAACATTGGTAGTTTTCTTTGACTTGTACTTTCACATCTGTCATCGTGAATCACATTGCTGTTGCTTTGGTTGTGAAACATTTCACTTTATAAATCTGAGCCTACATTTCAAAGTTTTTGTGAGCGATTATTTACATAATTGTGATATCTTATTGCAGGTGTCATCACGTAAATTATCACATTTGTTCGCATTACCATGCCAGCGATTTGTTGTGTAAAAATGTGCATCAATCGTTCGAACAGGGAACATAATAATTCCTATTATAGATTACCAGGCATTCCAAAGACAGATAATATAATATAATGAGAAAAAAGTTGTGTGAAGAAAGGCGACAGAGATGGTTGCCATCGCAATATTGTGTGAATTAATTTTACGATTTTTATTATGAATTAAATCACAATCACATAGAATTTTTATTAATTCATGCACAGAAATCTATGCTTACTTTTCCAATAAAAAGATGAAAATCTCTGATTTTCAAAGAATGCACTTCTCTTACCCAGTTGCAGGCAAATTGTTTATAAGATTCAAGGCTTTTATAACACCTGAAGTCTTTCTCAGTATAAAAACTTTGACCATAAACTAAATAGTTTACGATGTTAAAATAACTAACGTCAGGAAAATCCGCTGCATATTTCTTCAAATCATTTTTTTTTCAAACTGTATGGATCTACACTAATAAAACTAAAATAACACTAATTTTGGAAGCATATCGTTCCTTAGCTTTAGTATCATTCACTTCTTGGCACAGATGCCATATTGGCGCGAATTTTTTCTGACGCCAATTTGGCGAAACATCAACAGCATAAACAACAATATCCAGGCTACCATATCAAGCAAAATATCGACACTTTGGCGCCAGTTAAGTACCCGTTGCATATATGACATTGGAGTCAGAAAAAAAAAAACGCTCCAATATGGTGCGTATATAACATCTGTGCCACAAAAACTAAGTGGCTCCTCTTGCGACTGAAGCAGAATAGAAGTAGGAGTACGGAGTACTATATTATTATTTGTTTGCCCACCAAAACGTGTTGCCACGGGTGTTGCCAGGTTTGCGATTACGTGGTTGAAATTGATCTATAGTCTAAGAGCTAGCAACGTTTTCGTAACTTGATTTTAGCAAGGCTCATTTTTCTATATTCTCTTCCGTTTAATGGCAAGTTTAATGGCAATGTTCGTATGCGGACGGTCTGGCTGGCGAGAGACGTTGCGTTTACCTGAGGGAGAAGGGCTTATGCAGGTGAAAAAATTTCAAAATTAAGTCATTTTAGCAAGGCTCATTTTTCTATATGCTCTGCCGTTTTATGGTGTAGTATGTAACGTAAAGCTAGGAGAGTCTGCGCACATTTCAAAAGAATAATAATAAAAAATCTAAATATTAATTTTTTGCTAAACTATGCATGAATATTTGTGATTTCATTTGTTTTTCATGCATTTCCATTGTCATTTTGTTGCCATGCTTTAATTTAATATAGCAGCAGTAATAAAACCAAGGAAACTATTTTGCGCAATCTCTCCTTACAGGGTAGAGAGATCGCGCGCATGGGTAGGAGAGATTGCGAACGTGGGTAGAAGAGATTGTTATTAATAATAATTACAATTAAATTGTTAACAATAATAATTACACTTAAATGACATTGTTCTAAGGTTTTTGCGAGTAAATATTATTGTATTAGGAGTGCATATTTCAACTTACTGTTAAAATAATAAAAAAAAAATGATAAAGAATTAACAACCATTAAGAAATTTTTATTTAAGAAGAAGATTGAAATATCAGTAAAAGCAAGCCCTACTAAGATTACAAAATAACATTAATCTATTTGATACCATGTTTAACTTGAAAATTACATCATTTTAATTTCCACAGTTTCAATTATTTTGTTTGCTAACCGAAGTTGTCGTCGTCCACAATCGATGCACTTATTATTGTAAATAATGCAGCTTTCGTACAATCATTTGCCAGAAGCAATACATTGAATCTAGTCAGTTGTCTAAGTTGTCTCCTGGTACAGTTCCAGACATTCAAATCCGCATTGACTTTCGTTTTTTCCCTTTAGATTTTTTATCCTACTTTTTCTGGAAGCACCTTATCTTAACCTGTTCTTTTTGCTGTGGCATCCTTTTTAAGTCTTTTTTTCATGTATATTTTGTGATCCACAAAATATAGTTGCACTCTGTTTCCTTTTGATTTCTATGACACTAAGCTATTTGGAATGGGCGAAAGCTTTTCCAAAACATTGTAGGTGTTATTAGAAAATTTATTTTAGTTAACAAAATTAATTTATTAGCAAATTAATTATTCATAAATTAAAAAAATATATATAAATATTTAATTAATTTATTAACAAATATCTTACTGATTTATTAAAAAAATAATTATATAAAATTAATTTAATAACAACTGTATTATTAATTTATTAATAAAATTTTTATCTGCAAAAGTATTTTTTCGCAAATTAATTTGTTGCCAAATTTAGTTTGGATAATTATGTGTTTTTTCGAAATTATTTCAAAATTGATTCATTCACATGTTTTACACGTAATTTGCAATTCATGTAAATTTATTAATAAGCTGCGTAATCTTTCCTAGCACTGAAAGGTAAATGGAAATGCGCCATCTCTTCTAAGTAGCAGATGCTCAAACTCTCCTACTTTGATAGGAGAGATTGCGCAGCCTTTTATTGAAACATGGCCACTTCTAAAATGAATTCTTGGTGTTCGCATCTTTAGTCTAGGTTAGTAGTTTATAAGAAATCGTTTAAGTTCAAAATATTTTGTACTGCTGACATTCTATAAAAATTCTGACGAATAGTTATGAAAATTCAAGCACTTAACTGTGGAAAAACAAAACAAAATAGCGATGCTTTATCGAAGACGCTCGGAACAATCAATGTGCATATTCATGTAGACACTGTACTAATGCTGCTGTACAACTACTTCGAATCGCTGCGCGCGCACGCTACTCCTTCGCATCGAATCTCTTTGTGCACGATCTCTCCTACCGCGCGATCTCTCCTAGTGCTAACGTTACAAAAATAGGTGCGTGCGCTTACGGTTCAGTCAATTATGCCCTAAACGACGCCCGGTAACGCGCCAATTGTCTGTAGGCTCAATTATATAATTTATCCATACCAAATACGCCAATTGTCAATAGACTCGTTTACGTAATTTATCTCCTTTATTAATGCATACTTTACAAAGGACACCTACTTTCCAAATTTCCTGATTTTTTTTTATCGATGGTTACAGTTAGATGTAAATATGTCAGTCATTATCGCGATATTTTATTTTGACCTCCGAAATATTATTATAAATATCCAATATTAGTAATATTTCTCATATTATTTACAGGTGTATTGTGTAATATTTTCAGTCACTTTTCATCATTTTTCTGCATTCAGTTGTTTTCAGACTTTTTTCAATTTTAAATTCCCATTAAGTACCAAAAACAGAAATTTTCCCTTTTTATAATTTTTTCATTTTAATTCATTTCTTATGACTGTTTCTTACCCTAGCTTTTTGTGTGTTTGAGGGGTTTGCCTAGGATACTGCATACTCCCTTAAACCATAAGGAGAGTAGGTACATAGCAGGAAAATTCAAGAAATCACACTATGTATAAAACTTAGTCTAAGGACAAGTCTGGCGGCCAGTCCTGAGTAAAATATAGGTCAATATCCCAATATGGGGTTTCGCTATAAGTATGGGGTCATCAGAGCTCTTGAAATATACTGGTGAACCAATGTTTCTGTCAGTTTTTGATTGTTACAATTGGTTAGACCGGTTGATTGGGTTTATTGGATAGTTAGATGGAGCGGTTGTTTGGTTAGTTGAAGTTGGTTGATTAAGTTCCTGAAAGGATCTGAAAAAGATGTGAAATGATATAAAAAACTGGTGGAACCAGAGAGAAAAGTAAAGCTCGATCTAAAAAAGTTACAGTAAAAAATTGTCTAATAGTTTCAGTTTAAAATAGTAAGTAGTGCGTAGAAAATTAATGGAATCAGATTATCTGAAAAGCTCATGAAATTACACAAATTTTTGTTGATAGCTGAAAATGTGGACTGAGCTTTACTGGTGCCTTATATTCAAAATCATATTATCCACTCAAAATGAGTACTGGGTATAGTAAACAGAATGTGTAGTTATGTGCTAAAAAAATTCTGTCAGGCCCAGAATTGTGGACATGATTGCATCAATTCAAGCTAAACACCAGAAAGCTAAAAGAATGTAAACCATGAAGTGATATTTTAAGTATAACATTACTAAGGTCACGTTATTGGGGAATTGTTGTTATTAACAATTCTGACATAACACATCTAGCGTAATATTTTTTTTCATGTAATTACTGTGAAAAGGGAGCCTTATGTCAATGGTCTTAAGCCAGACAAGTAGTTAGCATATGGTTGAATCGTACATGCTTAGGGTTTTGGGCTTACTTTGGACTTTGATCTTCCAGGCTTATCAGTGACCCCTGGAATGGAATATGGTCCATACTTCGTAGTGAACGATCTCTCATGTTCTCGATACATCTCATGTTCTCGCTCATTTCGAAATCAACCTCTAACCTATTCTTATGAACCCAAATTTTTAAACTGGTTATGAATGATTGAAATTCAGAATGAGTTTAAAATGCCTTTTCTTCCCTGATTGATTTTAAGGCCAGTAAAGCTCAGTCCACATTCTCAGCTATCAACAAAAATTTGGGTAATTTCATGAGCTTTACAGATAATCTGATTCCATTACTTTTCTACGCATTACTTACTATTTTAAACTGAAACTATTTGACATTTTTTTACTGTAACTTTTTTAGATCGAGCTTGACTTTTCTCTCGGCATCCACTAGTTTTTTATATCATATATATAAAATCCAAACTGAAATTTTGTTCCGAACATCTATATTTCGAGTTCTCTGCATGGATTTTGACGGAACTTATACTGCTAGATAGGTATCGTTAAAGGGAAGGTTTTAAGCTATAACACATCATTCTACGTAGATTAGTTATAGAATTATGACGGAAAGTTCTGTTATTTTGGACGCTGAGGTTACCATTTTATTTCTTGGCAAAATTTATCGTAGATAAAAAAAAAAAAATAAAAAAAAATAAAAAGCAATTTATCAAATTACAACGACCATTTGGAAAATGATTTTTTCGAAGACTAAAAGCCCCACCAGTGGCCGAGAGGTTCTGCTCTCGAAGCTGGTAGACGGGAGGTGCTGGGTTCGATCCCAATCGCGCCCGTCGGCCTAATCGTTCGGAGTTTTCGTGGTTTTCTTCGAACCTTGGTTCTCCAAGCGTTAATACGGATTAGGTTCCCTTAGAAAGACCTCCACGGAAGGCACCCCCCCCTTAGGGCCTATATCCCACGTGCTGATAATTGGCCGACATAAATACAACCAACCAACCAACCAATCGAAGACTAAAATTTAAGACATTAAAAATCGCACGGAGTTGATCATACATTACGTACACCATGAATTAAACATTAACAGTGTTATTACACGTAAAAATTCCAAGCGACGAAAATCGCCTGCGACTCGTACGTATTATCCACCTGAAACTTATGTATTATCCGAGCATTTCATTGGCTGTTCGGGAAAAGGCTTTTCCATCGTTAGATTTCCAAGAAATCTGACGGCCAATTTTAAATGAAATTTATTTCTTAAACTTCTAAACATCCCACACTATTACTTTTTATATCGTCGTATAGAGAAAAAAATGTACTTTTAAATGCAATTTGTTTGAAAGCTGTATCTCAATTTGTTTCTGAGTTATTAATTTTTTTGTAGTTTTTATTACTTTTTGTCATAGTGGCAACACTCTGTTGTCCATCTCTGTTGAAAGTAAAAGGGAATACAGGTTACTGTATAGACCAATCAAAACACGAATAAAATGCGGATTAAACCAATAAAAATTTTCAGATATGCTTCTCATTTCCCATCCTGATAAGAACAATAACCATTTTTCCAAATAATTAAAAAAGAAAAAAAAAATGAAACGGCTATTGCACCTTGAAAAATAAAAGAAAAACTGTTACAATTTTTATTTAAAAGAGAAAAAAGAAAAAATCCGTTTTAATGAGTGATACTATTAAAAAACGAAAATATTTAATTTAAACATGAATGGGAATGTTCGTAATGCTTAAAAAATTACTCAGATAAAATATTGCAACTGAAATAAGATTTGGCTATTTATCTCTTGCGTCAGGTTAAGAAAAATGCATCTGAAAAATTGATAGGATGATATCAAGGAAGTTTCCATAAGCGTATGCTCAGAAATATTTCAAAAAAGTGTATAATATTCTTCTCACATGAAGAATATATAGAATATTCTTCTCATGACATATAATATGTTTATAAAAATAATCGACAGAACCTCGATTTTGCGTTCGTAAAAAAATAATGAAAATTTAATTTGCTTGGCGATTTAATGCTGGTTGGCGACACAATAAAATTTTGAATGATACTTTTTTATGATAAATAATTTTTAAATAAAACCTTTTTCTACTCTTCATATGAAGTTAGTAAGATTAAGTTTAACTTAAATAAATACATTTTTATTAGTGCAGTTTTGTCATATACCTTTATATGTGTATATATTAAAATTTTACTATCATAATTATACGGTTTAAAACAAAATTTAAGTTTATTAAATTTGTTCCAAACTCAAAATTAATGTCCAATTCTGAACATTGGCAATTTGACTCTGATATTGTTAGTGTCAGAAACAAGAAGTGATGGTTATTGTTGCCATGGAAATAACTACTTAATATAAAAATGTTTAATGATAGCATGTTTAATTAGCCAGCTACCTTTAAAGCAAACTTAAAACGGTACTACTTGATTATGCCGCCGACAAAAAAACTATCGCCGAACTATAAGATTAAATGCCAATAATGGCTGTTTGTAAATTTTACGTTCACTTGAAATTAAACACGGTACACGTGTTTGTTGCATCATTAAGTGATTTTTAATTTGACTTCTATTTGTAATTTTCTTAATGTTTACAAACTTATTTATCCTTTCGTTGTTTAAAATAAAAATTTTGTCAATTTGTATAATTTGGCGAGTATTTTGGCACTTTATACAATTTGGCGAAATTGGTCGACAGGATAATCAAATAGTATCCTTAAAACTTTTCTAGACGGTGAAGCCATGTAAAATTAAATAATTACTGCAAAACGCAATTTGAATATATTATATACGCTTACAGATAAAAATAATACGCTAGTCTTTCGTTTAGATTTAAATTCATTGGGTTTTAGGCATTTAAACACTTATTTAACAAGAAATTTACAAATGCATTTAAATATATTGCATTTGAGAAGGAAAGGTGTTGGTAGCCAAATAGCGTGGAACGTTCGTCTTTTTTGCGCCAAATACTCACATATATTTCTTTTTTTCAGATTTTTAGTGAGATTCCGCCGCTAAATTTCACTGATGTTTTACTACATACATGAGTAGTTTTATAAGCATTTGTTTTTCAAAATAATTTGAGTATGCTCTTTAAGGAGACCTTCCTTGTGAGTAACAATTTTGATTTTGATTTGTTCTTTTTTATTTCTAACTCCTCCATCATGTGACCTACAGACGGAAACTAGCAGATGTAATTGTAAAAATGATGGTACTTATGATTTACATGTTATATGTTTATTTGTAATTTTGAGTTCAAGTTTGTAACCAAATAATTTGATTTTAAGCCAAAAAGACGTAAGCGTGAATTAGGTTCAAGCGATGTTTACAATAAAGGTGATTTTGCAAGTGTACGAAAGCATTTTTTTTGAGTATTTTTTAAAAATTCAAATGCACAATATATAAATAGCAATTAATATTTTAAAAATGGGGTCAAATATTTTAATTTTAGTATAAATGTCTCCCACACACGAACATTACATATTAAAAAATAATTTAATTTCAGACATTTAAAAAATTTCTCACCATACTTTACTGCGAAAATATGTCGGTTTGTTTCTGCCAAATGTGTGGCTTTTATAACCTCGAAGCCAGATTATCTAATATTGCCCACTCTTATTTTAATAAAAAACATATCTCCAATTTCCCTTATGGAAACGTTCAATGCTTGCAATGTTAAGTAGTAAAGATTATTCTTAAGAAAATGTAAGCAATTATGCGTTATTACCATCACGAAAGAAAACATTTTGCAAAAAAAATTCGTTTCTAAAATCACTTTTCGTTATTCCTTTTAATTCGTCTTTTTTTACATATCCTCCATTCTTTTAGAAATGTTATTAAAAGATATTGGATGAATCTTCCATAATCAATCATCCTACAATTGGCAAATTTAATTATATAATGTTGGAAGATTCGTTCACAGTTGAAAAGAACAGTCGACGGTAAATCCGATTTCAGAAGATTACGCGAAATTTGTACTTAGCGATTAGTAAATTTATGTTTTTTTTTTATTATGGATCAAATGTACAAAAGAATATTTACTATTATATATTTTTCATCTGCAGTTATTTTACTATCACCAAGAAAGCATCACTTTAAATGTACAAAAAAAAAAAAACTTTCAAATGCCAAAGGTGGCCAATGGAAAAATATCTGTTCATTTAGCCTAGGTTTAAAAAAAAGTACCTCAAATTCAAATAAAATTTGAATCATTATGAAGCAATTTTGGCTGATGCACATCCCGAGCAGCTAATAGTAGTCACAAATTAACGTTTTTAGTTTTATTTAGGCGACAAACTGTTGAATAATGACGTCTTGAAAATAAAAGCATGTTTATTTATCCGTCTTATTACGCTCATTAGAGAAATGTGAAAAAAAAAATTCGGTTTGCCAAAAAGATCACTACTAAAAATTTTGCATAACTAACTTTATATATCATTCGCAACGAGTTTTGATAGTGAAAGATCTAAAATTTAATCAACAGCAATTTGACATTATTTAATGGAATGTAGTTTGGCGCGTAATTAACTCTGCTTTGTAGATAACTCTGGTACATTTGTAGCCATACTATTACGAACATTTCTAAAGTTTTACACCAAACTTGGTTGTGCATCGATTATGGATGATTGGGAATATTTTATTGAATGAAAACTAGAGGTTTAGTTTTCTATTTGAATCATCGAGGGTATTTTCCTAGGTTAATAGTTGCATGATTAAAACTGGTATATAACAAGAAACGTCAGTTAAAACGACATTGTTTTAATTATATTCACACAATTCAGCTTTAAATATCCACTTTTACATGATTCACATATTTTAAAATACAACAGTTTAATACTGTTTTGACTGTATTTAATGAACTGTAATTCGAAGATAAGAAACTGTAGAAAACCCGCCAAAAGAAGACGTATATTACCAAATATAATGTAACTTACAGAGATATTGTATTTATGTTATTAGTTCCACACATAGTACCAAGCTGAGAATCCCGGAGTAAAAGAACTAGCAAACGAAAGTGAATAACCGAACATTCTTTATGTTAATTGGTCAATCTCTGCAATCATTGTAATTCTCTCTTTTATAGTAGTGTATTGATTAGAGAACATTGTAATTTTTGATGATCGTAATGGCCACATTTCCCTCCCAAACTCTTCATGATGTACTAAACTGTTGTTTCTGAATTGCCCGAATTTCGTCTAACGCATCAGATAATATAATAGCACAATGGCGTCCGATGCGTATTCAGAAAATAACGAAAAGACATTCCAGGTGAAGGTCCATATTAATTTAAAATACAGGGTCGAATTCTCCATTTCGTTTGATTTAAGGTTTATTTGAAAAAATGGACCAGCACAGCGGGCTCAGCCTGCTTGTATAATATACAATTACCGCGAATAGCCTGTGTGCTCAATGCCATCAGTTTAACTGGGCACTTTTCTTTTCTTTATTTGCAGATATTCTGTAAAGCTTTTCAATAAAACCTCAATAACTCACCTCCGTTATATTCTTTTGTTCATTCGAACATAATTATTGACTTATAAATGTAAACCTTAGACTCTCGATCTCCCGATAGCTCATTACACTCATTAATCAGGAATTTTATGACATAAAATTGAAATAATTTATTTTAATTATGCAGTAAAACTCAATAACTCGTAATTCTCTTAAACTGCCATTATATTTTACAAGTACAGTTATTATATTTATAACATAATCTAAAATTTCGGTAACTCGGCAAAGCCGCGCTAACAAATTTTTCAAAATGTAACGTTTCCTAAAATAAATATTGTTTGAAATGCGGTTTTGCTAAAATTGCGGTTTTGTTTGAAATTGCTACGGATTTTTGACGGATTACTAAGATAAATATTATTTCTTAAATATAAGAATTTAAAAAGGGGGATGCATGAATGAAGTGTGTATTCAGGGGGCGAAAGAGTGGACCTACAGTGGGCAATTTTAAAACTTTTTTCGAACCAGTCATATGATATATGATCGGAAAGCCCTCCGAACACTCTTTCACATTATGAATATTTCTTCTCCCTTCCCTCCCCAATTTAACTCCTCAGGGGGGTACTTTTCGAACTTTCTTGAAATCGTAGCGTTTTCATCCTTTTAGATTGGATTTTTTTACGGATCCCTCCAATAAATATTCGTTATACTATATAAATTCCAAAGAGTGGGAGGGCGTAGTCGTTGCCCCCCCCCGGGGGACTTTTCCAACTTTTGCCGACAACTTCATGTGATATATCGTTGGAAAGCACTGTAAATACTATTTCATATTATACACCTCCAGCGACCTTCCCCATCTTGCCACCCTAGGGGGGGCGGGGCACTTTTTGAACTTTTTTGAAATCGTAGCGTTTTCGTCAATTTAGATCGGAATTTTTCTACGTAGTCCGCCGATAAATATGATTTATAATATATAATTTTTTTATAATATATAAAAATTCTAAAGAGGGGGGAGGGTGTATTCCGAGAGCGCGATAGTTGATTCCATGAAGGGGACACTTTTCTAGCTTTTGACGACAACCTTCATGTGATATATCAACAGAAAGCAATGTAACCACTATTTCATACCATACCCACGTCCCTCCTGTACTTTGCCACCCCAGGAGGGGACTTTTTGAGCTTTTTTGAAAACGCAGCGTTTTCATCATTTTAGATCGAATTTTTTTTTTAGGTAGCCCTCCGATAAATATTATTTATAATATATAAAAATTTCAAAGAAAGGGGAGGGTGTATTCTGTGGGGGTGATAGTTTCCTCCATGAAAGGGGCACTTTTCTGACACCCCTCATGTGATATATCAATGGAAAGCACATGTGACCACTATGTCATATAATACACCTGCCGCGCCCCTCTCCATCTTGCCACTGTTGGGAAGGGGGGCATTTTTGAACTTTTTTGAAATCGCAACGTTTTCATCAATTTAGATCGGAACTTTTTTAGGTAGCCCCCCGATAAATTTTATTTATAATATGTAAAAATTTCAAAGGAGGGGGGTGCATCCCGGGTTACATGATAGTTGCCTCCCAGGGGGGACACTTTTCTAACTTTTGCAGATGTGATATCTTAATGGAAAGTACTGCGACCATTATTTCATATTATACACCTCCCCCTCTTGCCACCGTAGGGCGGGGAAATTTTGTACTTTTATTGAAAACTTAGCGTTTTCGTAATTTTAGATTGGAATTTTTCTGCGTAGCCCCCCGATAAATGTGATTTATAATATATAATTTTTCTTTAATATATAAAAATTCTAAAGAGGGAGGAGGTTGTAATCCGGGGGCGCGATAGTTGTCTCCACGTAAGGGGCACTTTTCGAACTTTTGCCGACACCCCTCATGTGATATATGAATGGAAAGCACTGTGACCACTATTTCATATTATACACCTCCCACGTCCCTCCCTCTATTTTGCAACCACAGGGGGCTCTTGAACCTTTTCAAAATCGTAGCATTTTCATTCTTTTAGATCGGATTTTTTTACGTAGCCCTCCGATGAATATTATTTATAATATATAAAATTATTAACCCTTTTAGTGCGGGAGTCGACAGAAGTCGACATAAGGCTCCGAGTACGGGAATGCTAAAATGAGGCAGATATAAGTCTGCCATAGGTAAAAAAATGCATAAATCTTGTTATTTTGTGGTTTTCACTTACTGTGAGTAAAACAGAAACGCTTCCTGTTGTTTTTGAATAAATCGCTTTTTTGGTCAAAATATTCCGCACGGGCATTAACACCCCTGTAGAGGAGATATTAGACTCCCAGATTCATGAATGAATGAAAAAAACTCCAACACGAAGATTTCGAGGACTTACTTCTTTATTATGAAACTTTTGGAAGGAGGGCCATGAGAGTACAGTGGGATGGGAGAAGTCAAACAAAAGACCGCCCGAAGGGCAGAGAGCTGATGTCCGTCGCGTCCAAGATCAGAAGCAGTAGTGGTCAAATATTCATTACAATCACTCACTCATTGGCGAGATGAATAGGAACATATGTACTGTATTGGCGATGAATATTGGTGGCGTGGACAAAGGAATCAGAAGCATCCCGAAGTATTACATAGAACTCAAACTTACGCCATGGCGAGCTATATATGGTTACACGTATCTTAACATTCCTGCGGTAAGGGAAAGTGGCCAAAGAAATAGCTAACACGTGATATTACATGCTCGTTATAGATTTTAACGACAGTTGAATTAGTCAGCAAGGGGCATATGGCTTTTATCCGACAAACAGAAGGGTGAGAATTGAATACTAATGCAAGCCCAGAGGCTGGGAAAATATGCATTAGATATCGTCGTCTGCAAAGCGAAAAGACATTCATTTGTATTTTATTCTTTTACTTTATTTCAATGGAAAATAGCTGCGGTTAAGATCTTTTTCTATCATGTGAATTTGAAAGACAGAAAAAGGAACAAGAACTTTAAAAAGTAAAAGCGAAACTTACAGTAGTGAGAGAGGGGGGGAAGAGAATGAATAAAGACATATGAAATTAACTCTAAAATGTCAAATTTAAACTAAATATTTTATTTGAAGGGGGGGGGGGGAGAATAATTACAATTTATAATAAACCAGTAAAGTTAAAAGTTGATTTTTTTGAGGGGAAAGGAGGAATAATGAATATATAACGGTAAAGCCGTTATATATAACACCCATTACCACCAGAAAAAAAAAACTGTGAACCTTGTAGAACAGTTTTTTTTTTATATTTGAAGATTACTGTGTCCACCCCATACGTATAAGTATTTAAAACAGATATAACATAATAACAAAGATAAGCCTCGATATATATATATATAACATATAACTGTGTGCTTGCAATTCATTAAATGTTTGCATAAAGCAAAACTTTTCAGGTCATGATAAATGGCGCCTTTTTTTTATTCTTTTCTTGGTATTCATTAGTCTTTACAGTCATCAAGAAAGTGCAAATAATAATTTTTTGATTAGACAGGATCCTTTTTAAATAGCTTTTTAGTATTTGATTAAGAGGCTGGTACCAGCATTTTTCATGACCAAAATAAGAGAAGTAAATTTTTTTGTAGTAACTTGTTATAATATCTTCTCAAAATAAAAATAATATAATATAAATGCAAGCAACAAAAGACACAGATACTACTTTAAAATGAAATAGAAAATAAATGACATATGTATGTATGTGAATAAAAGCTAAATGAAGTAATATAAAAAAATAAAAAAGTAGAAAATTGGTTTTCGTGCACACCGCACAGGACTACTAAAGAACGGGATGCATATAGCATGCCTATGAATGGGTGTAGCCCTTAATCTTGTTAAAAAACAATTGTGATTGCGTCAGTTTAGAACATCAGCCCTAGGGGGGAAGGGAGTTATGAGACCCATACATCAAGTGACACATAGGTCCCTGCTCCCCAAAGATCACATTGATCTTCAAAGGAGCATGCGTCAATGTATCATATAAAAAGTTATATTTATTGAATTGAAACAACAATTCGAGAGTTTTGTCTCTCTACACAATGAAGTTTGGACCCTTAGGACAAAAATTTTGAACGGGAACAAAACTTCAGAGGGGATAAATTAAAAATAATAAAAAAACTGAGATACATATCTCACATATCAACGGTAAAAGGACAATCCGAGTGTGTGGAGAGACTGGTGACATGATCGGGTAAGTATAACAACCACAATTTTTTATATTTTTTAAGTAAATTCTAACTTTGTATTCCTTACAATGTATCGAGCAGGATCTGAACTGTATGTGTATTGTATGACCTTAACTAATGTTTTAAACATTTAATGTAACTGCACTAGGTTACTAATGCTACAAACGAAAAAAAAACTTTTTTTTGTTATTGTGAAGTTATGTTATTACAAGAACGACATAATATCTTAGACGTGTGTATTGTCTAAGTGAAGCTTAACCAGAGATTATATTTAATCTCCAAATTTAAAAGAAAACGTTTAATTATGTACATGTAGAAAACCAAAACAAGTGTGATGAAAACAATAAAAACATCATAAGTTTGAAATTTAAAGAAAATGCATGTGAAGGGGTCTGTAAACTGGGCATTCTTTGTTGTGAAACAAAGTGATGGTGACATGAAATGTCATGGCATAAAAGAAATATAATAATAAAGGAAAAATTAAGAATCTGTTAAAACTTAACTTTTTAATAAATGTTTAATTTGTGCATATCATGTGAGGTCAAAAGTAGTTCCTGGTATAATGAAAACAAAAAAGAAATATCCTAATGTGTAACGTTGAAACCTAGAAACAAAATATTTTCAATTGTGTATAATGTGTGTTTTTTTTTTACCAAACAAAATATCAATGAACTCAATTGTAATAACAATGAACTAAGTTGTAATATCAATGCACTAAATTGTAAGTGTATGTCTATGAACCAAAGAAAAAATGTGTATTACAGTGAACGAAGCAAAGAAAAGGTATTTCACAATGAACTAAAACAGTGTATGTCAGTGAAAAAAAGGAACATTTCAACGACTTAGATGTATGTTTGTGAACACAGCAATCTAAGTACCTCAATGAATAAAGTGTGAGCAAGTATTTCACTGACTTAAAGTGTAAAAGTAATACGATGAACTCAAATGTGTGTAAAAAAAATTGAAACATACTATGAACTCATGTGTCTAAAAAAAATATTCCAATGAACTAAAGTGTCTACCAAAACAAAAATTGGTATGAACTAATCTGCAAAACAAATCACAAGAAAGAAAACAAACTATGAACTAATATGTGTAAGGAAAAATTCTATGAACTAAGTATTGTCACGAAAGAAAAATGATAGTGCAATTGGTCCCTGAAGTACACAAAGAATTGACAATGCTATGAACTCGTGTAAAGTGTTTTTTTCTATGAACTCAATGAACTATGAACTCAGTTGTGTAACCTATGAATTCAGTTGTATGAACTATGAACACAAACTCAGTGTGTACATATGGAACCAAGAGCATTGTATCACAAGTACAAAAATGCTTCGCCTAAAGTTAAAACAAACAAACCAAAAATTGTGCTTTTAAGTAAAGGAAAGTGAAAAAGGATAAAATGTAACCAGGAAATGCTACTTGTGTGATGAAATGTAACTAAATAAACTTAACAAGTGAAATTATATCCAAATTTCTAAAAAATAACTCTAAAAATGTAACTAGTGTAATGATGAATGTTTAAAGTTGAATTAATGTGTACTCTTTCAGCAAAATCTTCCAAAAAGTGAAAAACATATAGTCTGACAACGCGTATCAGAAACGATTTCACTTTTGTTCCAATTCGACATTCATTTAACTATTTGCCGGCTAAATAATCAAATGAAAAATCAACTCACTGTACACTTGTGTTTATAAAAAAATCTTGAAAGAATTAAGTTAATTTCAAACTTCAAATCAATATAAATAATGCTGTCGAAAACTGACATATGTATGTAAATGTATAGGAAAATAAGAAATTTTAAAAGGAATGCTGTAGATAGTAACTCCTTCACAGTAATGTGTGTTAAATAAAAACGAAAAATGTAAAATGTATGTTACATTGTTTTTTTTTGTTTCCTAAAAAGGAAGCTGTATGAGATGTTTATGGGGATGTATTGCAGTTGTATACTTTCTCTCGCATTTGCTTAATGAATTTTTTTAATGATGGACAATAAGGTACAAAAGCACTGTGGAAAATGTCAAAGTTGGTGTTATTGCTATCATTATTTCTAATGCAACTAATGCATTTTGGAGGATTTCTACACTGAGGGTCAATGTGAGGCAAGGCACACACAGAGCATCTAATGCCATTATAACACGAAATTGCAAGATGATCATTGTATACCTGACACTTAAAACAACGTCTAACATTTATATATGGGTTAACAGGGTACGGTTTTGATTGTATGATAATTTCCCTATGCATTAATAATTGCCTAGCATCCTGTGGTGCAAGCTCAAAGATCCAATTAAAGGACTTGATATGTAGGAGTTTGTACTTTTTAACAAAGTGTAAATCAGGTTCAGGTATATGGATTAAATCTGAAATACCAAACAAGATATCAGGAATATTTAAATTTTCAGGGAGGTTAAAATAATGACACGAATAGGTTTAGTTACATTAAGTTTAGCAGGGGATAAGGACTTTAGAGAGGAATCGCTAATATCTGTAAATTTTTCATTGTGCTTACCTTGAGTGTGCAGGTCGGAGCTAAGATATGTGTCTTTTTTATCATTTTCCAGTTGTGGTAACTTTTCTTGTTTACACATATAAGAGGGGACAGTTTGAGTTGATTTATGTAGGGCAGATGGAGGGAGTTTGTTGTTGACATCTACCACCTGATCACCCATAGTCTTACTACATTTAGTACGCTTTGCCTTACATTTCTGTTGGCCTGTGATTTCATGTAATCTCTCTACAAGTTTCTGATTTACAAGAAATAAATTATCTTTATCCTGTTTTAATTTGGAATAACCATCCTTTAGAACATTAAAGTTTAGTTTAAGCACATGAAAATTGAATTTAATGATCTGAAGGAAATCCATAATATTTTCAGACAAGGATGCAGCATTTTCGATTTTAAGTGAATTTTAAATAGATGTGGCTTCCATATTAATGGAATCCGAATACCTTAATAATATCTCCTCGAAATAATCTACCCATGGAGATACAGAAATGGGGTGCTTTAAATCACTAATAGAATTTTCATCATTAGCTGCCATATTTTAAAAATAGACTGGTGAAGTGTCTGTTATCTCCAACCCCCCCCCCTTTTTTTCGTGTTTATTTAATTTCTGTTGTTTACTTTTTTTTGACAGCCAAAATGGAAAAAGCAAGGAGGAATTCTTTTTTTTTTGAGAGAGCAACAAATAAAGCAAAATAAATAATACGAGTATTTCAAAAAGGTGTAAGTATGCAAAAACTCTAGTTATCAGAAATGAAATGCATGCACATAAAATAAAACACAATACGTTGCATAAATAAATTATACACAAAAGGAAAAATTAAGTGGGGGGGGGGGGAAGTGTAAAAAATAATATGAGTGTATCAATCACAAGATTTTTGAAAGTTAAATTTCTGATTACATCCAGTTGGATTAAAGTGTCCGAAATTCAATAAAATTTAAAAAAAAGGGTAACTTAATTGTAATTCTGGTTTAAAATACAAAAAAAAAAAAAAAAAAAAAAAAAAACAAGGTCAGAGTCGAGCAACATATTCTGAGAATAATTGTGCAAATGCCACACACAAGTGAAAATGTGCAAACGTTGTGAGCGAAATATGCACATATTTATATAAAAATATCAAATACTGCAAAACTTGGAGCAGAGAATTTTTTTGTTGCTATCGGTAAAATAAGTATACCTTCAAAATATGCCAGTGGGGTTAAAGGGTTAAACTCTAGATTTTTGAATGCACAAAAATCATTTTTAAGAAAAAAGGAAACATAGCATGTTTATGTAAATTCACGGAAGAAAAAAAATGAGAAGTATGTCATGATTTAACCATAAAAACATCATAAGTGAAATATTAATAAAAGTATAATAATTTTATCATTTTAACTGCAAAAAGTACTTAAAAAAACAAACAAACAAACGCAGCTTGGAAGGAGATAATAAGGAACAAATATGCTATCACTGTTAAAAATATTATAAAAAATATAGTTCAGAAGTGAGTTCTCCGTTCAAGCTGACAAATCAACAAACTTATGAAAATGCAAATGGTAAAAGTACAAGTATGAATAGGGAACCATAACATGAATAGAAACTGATAATTTACTGATATTGAAAAGAAAGAAAAAAAAGGCTATAACAATTTTGAGTAAATAATTTAATGTAAAAGTAATCCCTGTTCATACTTACATGCAAATTGTTTGTGGCTTTATGAATTCTTTTTGTTTTTGAAATAACGTGAGAAAATTTTCTCTTTCACTGTGAACTTACTAAAATCCATTATGTCACATTTTGTAGATAGCATACAGCTTTATCTCTGAGCACGAAAACAGAGCGAACCGAAAAAATTCAACACTTTTTTTGAAAAAAAAAGAATTAATATGGTTTCAGTGACAAATTGAAACGGAAAGAAAAAAAAATTGAAAACAAGGGAAAATATAAATAAGGTTCTGTTTTCGTACTCCATAAGTGCTGTTAAAAGGTATGATAGAGAATTGCTATTAACTTTTTTGAAGAATCATGTGGTTATTTTGAAGAAAAAGAATTCACTTTCAAATGTATCGTATCTCTGCAGTTCACTGAGATATATATATATATATTTTTTATCTTGTCTTCATGAACTACGAACAAATTAACTGAAATAATGCACATTTTATTCATCGCGCACACAGCGCACCAAAGGCATTTGAAGGTTTTTTTTGAGATTTTGAAGATTTCTGTATGTTTCGTAAAAATTGAAGCACCTTATCACTCAACTTGGGAACGGCACACAATAAATTCACGTAGAAAATTTCACAAACTTATCTATAAAGAAGATTTCTGGCTTATTTAAAAAGGAATTTTTTTTAGAAAATATCTGGAGCAGGTGAACGTTCCAATGACACTTTTTAAAACGACTTAAAATCAGCACACACAGTCACAACACACTTTTTACAAGTGCTGGTGGAGCAGATGATTCCTCCTGAGAGATGTTTGCACACAATAAAAGAATATTTCACAAAGCGGTCACACCACTGAAGAACAGAAAGCACACAAACAGGTGAAAATCACCTTTTTTTTAGGAGCAGGGGTGGTTATTTTCAGGTGAACACACATCACAGAACCGACGTAGCAGTTGACAGTTCAGATGTCTCCTTTTTTTTAGCGAAGCGCACCGCTATCGGAGAAGGTTTCTCGACTTTATTGACGATTACACGATAGAAGTTTAAACATCCTTGAGTCAGGTTTTGGAGAAACAACAGAATATTGAATCAGGAGAAGTCAGCAAGGGATGGGGGGTAGCCGCCTTCGAAGGAGATCGTATCTGAGACAGTAGAATCACAGAGAGATGTTGAGGGATCGCCGGCAACGAAGGCACAATAGTCCATCAGGGCAGCGAGTGCAGGGAAGGGAAAGTCCCGTAAAGATGACGCCGGAGAATGAGTGCTCGGAGTCGGATGAGGAAGCCGGAACTCCAGTGGGAAAGAAAATCTGTCATAGGTCGTTCACGTCGCTAAGAAACGCGAAACGGAATGAAACTTCTCCCCGCATTTTTTTTATTTATTTTTTATTACTGTTGAAGAAAAAACTGGGCAACGGCGCCAATTTTATGTAGAGGAGACGGATGGACTCCCAGATTCTTGAATGAATGTAAAAAAATTCCAACACGAAGATTTCGAGGACTTACTTCTTTATTATGAAACTTTTGGAAGGAGAGCCATGAGAGTACAGTGGGATGGGAGAAGTCAAACACAAGACCGCCCGAAGGGCAGAGAGCTGATGTCCGTCGCGTCCAAGATCAGAAGCAGTAGTGGTCAAATATTCATTACAATCACTCACTCATTGGCGAGATGTATAGGAACATATGTACTGTATTGGCGATGAATATTGGTGGCGTGGACAAAGGAATCAGAAGCATCCCGAAGTATTACATAGAACTCAAACTTACGCCATGGCGAGCTATATATGGTTACACGTATCTTAACATTCCTGCGGTAAGGGAAAGTGGCCAAAGAAATAGCTAACACGTGATATTACATGCTCGTTATAGATTTTAACGACAGCTGAATTAGTCAGCAAGGGGCATATGGCTTTTATCCGACAAACAGAAGGGTGAGAATTGAATACTAATGCAAGCCCATAGGCTGGGAAAATATGCATTGGATATCGTCGGCTGCAAAGCGAAAAGACATTCATTTGTATTTTATTATTTTACTTTATTTCAATGGAAAATAGCTGCGGTTAAGATCTTTTTCTATCGTGTGAATTTGAAAGACAGAAAAAGGAACCGAGATAAATGCTGTCTGCATTTGAAAAGAACTTTAAAAAGTAAAAGCGAAACTTACAGTAGTGAGAGGGGGGGGGGAGAGAGAATGAATAAAGACATATGAAATTAACTCTAAAATGTCAAATTTAAACTAAATATTTTATTTGAAAGGGGGGGGGGAGAATAATGACAATTTATAATAAACCAGCAAAGTTAAAAGTTGATTTTTTTGAGGGGAAAGGAGGAATAATGAATATATAACGGTAAAGCCGTTATACCCCCCCCCCCAAAAAAAAAAATCCGCACTGAAAGGGTTAAAAAGGAGGGAGGTTGTATTCCCGGCGGCGCGGTAGGTGCCTCCCCGGAGGAAACACTATTCTGACTTATGCCGACACCCCTCATGTGATATATCAGTGGAAAGCACTGTGACCATTATTTCATATTATACACCTTCTAGGTCCCGGGGAGCACTTTTTGAACTTTTTGAAATCGCAGCGTTTTTATAATCTTACATCAGAATTTTGTTAAACAACTAAACGATAACTTCCACAGTTATTTTTTTCTGGCAATTGCTAAGAATCTTTTTTTTTTTTTTTTACCCTTTTCAACTTGAATTCGACTGAACATTTCATATAAATCGCTATTTCGTTTGATTTTCCTGCACCAATCGCATTTTTTTTTAAATGCTTAAATGACTAGCATTAGAACATGGTAAATGGAAAAGATTTGCAAGGCTACTCAATCAGGACAACATGCAGGTATTTTTCTGTAATTAAAATGAAAGCTGCAATCATATTTGAACCATTTCTAACCTATGATTTCAAGAATTTTTTATGGATTATGATATTTACAGCGAAATATGAAAATACCTAACTTTTGTATATTTACCCCAGGCTTGCGTAAATAAATACTAGGGTGGATCGAAAAGTATACGAATTTTTTTTCGAAATTACTTTCGCGGGGAATTTCGAATTTTCGCAGGGTGCAAAAGTTGCCTTTTATGTATTCTAGTTTACACCTATTTTTTTTTTTTTTTTTGAAATCCATTCATATCTTCGGTGCCCCAAACGCCCCAAAAATAGTTTAAAATTTTAATTTTTATGAATATTTATATATATTTTTATTTTTTTAATTAGTTTTGGCGTGGGGTGCAAAAGTTGTCTTTAATGCATATTAATTTACAGGTTTTTTAAAACTGAAATCCATTCATATCTTAAGGATCCTCAAGCGCCCCCAAAATAGTTTAAAAATGAAAAAATTATGGAAATTTTTTTGGAATTTTTATTTGATTTGTTTTATTCATTTTTTTTATTTTAAATTCTATTTAGAGCCTGGTGACACAGTTGTCTATTGGGTGTACTACATATTTGCGTAATTTAGATAATTCTTTATCTAAATCCATTCATATATTCCGGTGTCCCAAATATAGTTAAAGATTGTAATTTTTAAGCAAATGTAATTAAAAATTTTTGATTTACAAAAATTGTTTACACATCTGACAAAGTGTTTAGTTAATACAGAATAAACTTATAAATAATAATAGTTTTATAATAACACATGAAGTATAAATTTTGAAATAAAACCTCTAAATCATACAAATTATAAAAATTGAGCTTACGTAGAGAACGTTTTGCTTCTTTTATTTTGAAGATTTACATATTTCTGAAGTTTATAATAATTTTTGGTGTTAAAATGTTTGATATAATTTCTTGATGTTATTCTATTCAGTATGAAATCTTGTCTCATTTCTTGTCCAGGTGCGCTTTATAATGCTTAGGCCTCTTGGCGAATGCATCTCTCATATGAGTATGGCATGGATATTTTGACAATTCCTCTGTTTTTCCAACATTTACCATGATCTCAAATTTATTCGCAAGGTGCATTCATCAAAAGAGGTGGTTCAAAACGTCCAACTCGTTACCAGTTAATAACTCCATAATAATCCTTTGCTTTGAAGCGTAGTTTTGGTACTTGAAAAATCCTTATTTCTATTGTTCCTCTATTTTCATTTCTAGCACAAATTAGCTTTTCTATTTCTTAAGACCGATATGTTCTCTGTTATCTGAGATCATTGACAATAACAAATTTTCAGGATGACAAAAGAAGCTATATCGTTGATTAACAGCTTCTACTATCTTTCTTAGATTGTGCTCAAAATATCTAGAAAACGTGATAAGTTTCCAAATATGCCTCGCTCCTATTGTTTTAAAGGGCTTTGTTTTGATATGGAACCATACAGGTGCATATACCTCCATAATTGAATAAGGGGATTCTCAAAAGGGTTTTCTGTGGCCACATACAAACTTAAAATTCTACATACTGTTGTCAGCCATCTTGAGTGAACAACTGGGCCAGGTTTTTTAATGTCAGGTCAGAATCACATTCACCAGGCGATATCGATATGCAAATATCATATAAATATTGTTGATAATCGCTGAGAAGCATTGTATCTATGTTATCTAGCATATTCTCATCGCTTATTGAAGAAAAGGAAACTACAGATAGCTTTCTCGCAGGTTTTGATTGCTGTACAAATTCGCCCATAAAAGGCTGTAGAACCAATTTGCACCATGTAAATAATTTAGTAAATGTCGTAAAGGCAACTCATATGTATGAAGCAAACAAATGGCTACATTAAGAGTCTATTGTGTTCAGCTACATCAAGCAAATAACTAATACTTTGACCCAATATTTACATTTGTTTCGTCGCATCTAATTACTGTAAGGTGTAAGCCCATATCTACCCTATCTATCAATCTATCTATATTGTAAAGGACAAACATATCTGTGCGTAACGCATACGTCATTTTGCTAATGGCAACACTTTAAAATCTGAAATAAAATTTTGGTTTTGCAATTTTTGCTACTGCAAATTTTTAAACTTCTAAACATCGCACATTTTAAAATTTTACACCGCCGTATAAGGAAAAAAATGCTCTTTTAAATGCAATTTGTTTGAAAGCTGTATCTCAATTTATTTTTGTGTAATTAATTTTTTTGTAGTTTTTAATACCATTTTCTTATCGTGGCAACAAAATCAGCCAATTCAATTTCTATTGAAAGTCATTGAAAGTTAACTTAAAATAGTCAAAAATAAGAGATACTGTATCTTTTTGTTGCCATTTGTTTAATAAAAACTGAAAAAAAAAGTTGAAATTAAAATATGGGCTATGTCAAGAGTATTGTCTGTTATTCCGTGATAATGACGTCATATGCAAACTTTTGTATAGACGAAGTTTAAGACTGGATTGAAAAAGTGGATTGTTTTAGCAGATGCAAATGACGTCATTTTATAAAAAAGCATGTATTTTAATTCTTAAACCTGAATTATGTTTTGTAGAAGTGCGTCATTTTAAGTTATTAAGCGATTTTTTTAAGTTTATCTTATTTCAATACATAATAATAATAAACATTTTGCACATAAAGCAACAAACATTTTTCAGGATTTGTTTCACTATTTTTGCATAACGAAATTAATACTTCCTTTATAGACAAATAAAAGAATGATATTAAAAAAGCCACGAATCTAACATATTTGTGAAAGACAAATTAATGAAATTAATACTTCTTTTATAAACAAATAAAAGAATAATATTGTAAAAACACATATCTAACATATTTTTAATCGTACAATTTAAATTTTTAGATCACCAAGTAGAATATTTTTTTTTTTTTTTTTTTTTTTTTGCAAAGTTCATCTCAGTTTACTGATTGTCTATGGTTTTAAAAGGAATTTTAAAGCATGAAATATTTTTTTTTAATTTATCTATATCGCGCGGAGCTTGATTACGAAAGATTAATCCATTTGCCCTTAAAACAAAATAAAGAGTTCATCATTTTTTTACGGCTAATATCCATTAAAAAAAACTTCCCTATGGAAAAATAAATAAAATAATATAAATAAAGCACAAATTTAACAGACATGTATAAGCTCTGAAATTATCAGAATATAAAAGAATGCCGTAAGTAGCAAAATCTTGGTCAAATAACTCTTAGCATGAGCTAATAAGAAAATATCGCTTTTGATAAATTTCAAAAATTTATTTGATTATATAATTCGTATTTTCCATATGAAAAACGCTCTTTTAATGTAAGTGGACAAGCTAAAAAAATTATTGCATATTAAAAATTATTAGTTTTCATTAAAAAAATGTTTTCATCTATATTCTTTAACCCGGGAATCCCGGGTATGATCCCCTATTACATATAAAATACTAATGAAACGAATTTATGAAACGGATATATGAAACGAATTTATGAAACAGATATATGAATCGATTGATTAAACAACTGATTACGTTTCAAGCGATTTCTCTTAAAATATGGAATACTTTGCGATGAAATTAACACTAAAAATCAGCATTGATCCGCTGATCTCAAAACTGGTATTAGAATTTTTTAATTCGAATTAGTTTTCGAAATATTAATTTTTTTCTAATTTTATATACATTTTTCTAATGATTGTAACTCAAATTTTACTCAAACAGATTTTTTTTTCATCTTTCAGAAAAGGTTGACATGGTAACCCGGCTATTGTTGTTTATTTGATAATAAATGTTTACTTTTATTTCTTTTTATAAATTATATAATTATTTTTTTCTATAATTATTAATTGTTTTTTATATTACCTTTAGAAAATAATAGAAAATAATTAAAAAATACAGTACTACTTAGTTATTCCGTCGACCGATTTCGCCAAATTATATAAATCGCCAAAACACTCGCCAAATTATACAAATTGACGTAATTTCTATTTTAAATAACGAAAGAAGAAATAAATTAGTATAACATTAATAAATATACAAATAAAAAGTCGAAATAAAAATCACTTGATGACGTAAACACGTGTAACTTGATTAAAGTCAAGTGAATGTGACATTTACGATCAACCATTATTGGCATTTAATCTCATAGTTTGGCGATAGATTTTTGGTCGACGGGATAACTAAGTACTACCAAAAATGCATATGTAACTGGCTAAATTTTCGTAAAAAAAAAAAAAAATCACGCCAAACTTGCTGTGCGTATATGACATCTGGCCAAACATGACCACTTGAAAAAGAAAAAAAATGCTAACTGGCGAGTTGAAAAAAAGCTATTGGCGAGATTTGCATCCGGCTAGTGTAACACTACCAAGAATTCTTTGCAACCATGGCAAATTTTATGTAGTTTTTTTCGAAAAAAACTTTGATTTTTTAATCAAAATGGAAAACTTACGGTCCCATATTGGCGTGAATTTTTTCTGACGCCAATGTCATATACGGAACGTCCACTTAATTGGCGCCAAAGTATCGTTATTTTGCTTGATATGGTAAGCCGGTTGTTGGTGTTTATGCTGTTGATGCGTTCCCCAAATTGGCGTCGTTAAAAAATCGCGCCAATATGGGACTTGTATGACATTTGTGCCAAACTTTCATATGAACGGCGAAGGGATCAGATCATATTTGTTTATGGCAGTTGATGACTTGAACTATTATAATATACACTAGATTAATATTAACTCAATTATTCTAATTGGTAAACAAATCATATTAGATGTAAATTTCCAACTGGGCGAAAAATGTCCGGACCAGGATTCGAACCCGGGACCTCCTGGCTGAAGCCGCCATTGCTCTGCCATCTGAGCTATCCCGGACGATTCTGGTCGAACTTTTTCACCCAGATAACCTTGATGATTACAGCATCTAGTCTGAAAACTGGTTCAGTTCTCAGTTCCCTGTTCAGTCTGAAACCTGGCAGCCAGGTTTCAGACCAGATGCTGTAATCATCAAGGTTAGCTGTGTGAAAAAGTTCGACCAGAATCGTCCGGGATAGCTCAAGAGGTCCCGGGTTCGAATCCTGGTCCGGACATTTTTCGCCCAGTTGGAAATTTACATCTAATATTATAATATAGATTAAATGATGGCGATAGAATAATATTTGGCGACTTATCATCTGTGCCTGGCTAACATTAAAGTACCAAAATGGCACCTAGAGTATAAAAAGCGAAGTGGTCCGCCTGGATCTGTTGATGATATTCACATGACTTAGGCTATTGTTATAGAGATTGTTTTAAAATACCGGGAGACAAAGACTCTGTATACTTAATTTATTTTATTTTAGCTTCTTTTCAAATGTTTAACTTATCCTTTTTAATCAAAAACGAAAACAACCATTGGATGTCTTAACAGCAAATGATTCGCTCTTACATTTTTGCAATCAAAGGGAATTGAATGGAAACCAGTTTAGAGGGAGATCTGCACAGCTTTTTTCAGTGTAATTCAATCTTCTCTAATATTTTTAAAACACATCAGATTAGCGTGTTTTTAGATTCTGTGGTGTCTGAACGGGGGTGGCGAGCGAAGCTTGCAGGGGGCAGAGCCCTCTAGTAATTGTATATTATTTGATAATGAAAAAATATTATTGCTTCTTTTATGGTTTTAGCTTCTCCTATTGCAACTGAAACGTGTCAAATATACCAAGAAAAAGGTTCCTTTACAGCAGTATAATGTTGCTCCTTTGTGTATTTTGTGTAGAACTTTGCGCCCTTCATCACTTGCACTTTTGTGTCGTCTTTCTATATAGCATAAAAAAATAATTTTATACATTTAATAATAAACTTTAAAGAATTTTTCATCCTTTATAGAGAGTAATTTTTACGCTATGCAAAAGATTCTTTCGCTCTTAGTTTTACTTTTTTTTTTGTTCAAAATTTGCATAAAAATCGACTTTCGGCAAATATTTAAGTGTTTTGGGACGCCGGAAGGAATTTACCGAAGCTGAAAATTTTTGAATGTATGCTAGTATGCTGAAAAGTTAACTTTCGCACCTCGTGACAGAAGTAGTAAAATAAAAAAAAAAGAAAAATATATATATAAATTTTCATAAAAATTTCAATTTTTAAAAACATTTGGGTCGCTTGAGGCACCAGAAGTTATGAACCGATCTGAATAAAAAAAAATATGTAAACTAATATACATAATAACAACGTTCGCACCCCATGACAAAAGCAATTACAAATAATTAAAAAAACAAAAAACAATAAAATGTACATTTTCATAAAAATTTCAATTTTTATCTAATTTTGGGGCGCTTGGGGCACCGGAAGATATAAATGGATTTTAATTAAAAAACAAATGTAAACTAGTATACATAAAAGGCAGCTTTCACGCTTCGCGCCGATTTGATTATCCACATTTCGATTTTCCGATTCACCCTAATAAATACCCGGGTATATACTCTAAAAATAAATATCTACCCACTGGGTATTTACCCTTCTCACATCACTGAATGTGATCTTCCAATTTCAGATTTATTTCTCCCTTTTTTAACTTGATACAAATTGTAGAGATTATTAATAATTATGCTTATTGTGGGATTCCCGTCAAGATATTAAGTGCGACAATACTTTTTATGTTCATATGACATTCAATAAGGTCTGTCTCTGGATTGAAGTCAGTATTTTCATTCCATGTGAATTTATGTTCGGAAACCAGATTTTTAATCGCATTCAAACTTTGCTTTTCCAACACTGTTCAATACCATATTTTTAGTTGTTTTTGATTCATTCCTTTATTTATTCCTTTTTTGAAATTTCTTGCAACCCGGTGTAAATGATATGGCGGTCAACCCGGCGCTGTCAAGAGTCCGTCATAATAACGTCAAATAAAACTCAAATTTGTATGATTTTATAGCTTTTCGAAATATTTTAAAGGAACCTAATTTAGGGAGTCCCGTTGCATTCCGCAGCGCCTCGTGTGTACCCAACAAACCTCTTTCCGAACGCACCTGGAACCTGGGTCCCCACTACCTAAAGCAGAATGCATCGGAAGCGCTCCGCACATACCGGAGACAATCAGAAACAAAGATGAATGAACCAAACCTCGTAGTAATCAAGCCCACAGATCCTGGAAAAAGAATACACCATTAATGCTCGAACATGTTGGAAACTGAAGTCTAAGATAAACTTTTATAATACAGAAAGTAGCTGAATTGTAATCTAAGTTAAATGACTCAAACTTTGTTGAAATTGGGCCCTTAGAACACGAGGAAAGAATGCACCGACAAACAGTGGAAAGTTGCATGGCAAACAAAATGTCCAAGAAGTGGTAGCTGGTCAAGAGTGAGTAGCTGGAAGACCGGGACCTACGAGACGCTAGGGGCCCCATGATTTTAACTGGAATGTATAAACTGGAGAATAACTAAATGGAAAATGTTTTCCAAAAATGAAGATCGGATTAAGAGGGCAATTTATTAACAATTTATGGTGCAAAAATTTCAAGGGGCCCTGAAACAGGTCCCAAGGCGCCATAGCATTAATTGGTATGTAGTTAGGTATAAATATAATTTTTAGTAGTTTTTAAAGTATCGGAGGATGCTAGAACTATGTTTGAAAAAATTATAAGCGATTTGGATCAATTTTAAAGAAGCTGCACCAAAGGCCCTAATTTGAGAAAAAAATTTTGTCGTTCATATAGTAGCTGGATGACTTAAGAAGTTATTAAAAAAATAGCTAGTGAATCGGACCATTTTTAAGGTAGCTATAATAGGGGGCCAAAAAGGGCCAACTGATCGTTCAGAGCACAGCCCTAACATGCAAAGATGTTAATATGTCTTAGGACTTAGCGTTTTAGATCTCCAATTATTCGAAATTAAGCATAGGTTATGAATTAATCATTAGAATAATATTTCAAAAGAATGCGCAAAAATTGGGTAAATGCTTAAAAAAGGACCCTAGGGCCCCAATAAAAATAAGATGAAGTTGGTCCGGGGAGAAGAGTTCAATACTCAATTTTAAAATTATGTACTATGAAGGTGAGAAAATGTAGGTGTGAAAAATGCATGGCGCACAAAAATTCATGGGGCTCCGGACCAGGACCTACAGGACCCTAGGTGGGGGGGGGGGGCGAGGGGTCTCAACTGGAATGTAGAAATAGGAGAGTAGCTAAATGAAAAAAAGGCTCCTAAAATGAAGATCGGATTAAAAAGAAGCATTTTATTAACAATTTCAATGTGGTACGGGGCCCCGGGTTACCAAGGTCTTAACTGAAATGTAGAAAAGGGGGAATAAGTAAAAGGAGAATTGGCCCCCAAAACGGAGAAGTTCAGATAAAAAGGAGGCAAGATATTAACAATTTAGGGCATAAAAACTTAAAGAGGCCCAAGGGCCAAGGCCGTTAACAGAATTAAAATCTGAGGTTCAGGTGCATCAAGATCTATCAATGACTGTTTTCACTTAAATTTTCAGACTTCTACGTGCAGTAGATTTTGCTAGTTATTGCAAACAGACACACACACACTCACATACACACAGACAGAGTGAAACTTTCTTTTATCAGTATAAATTTCATTCAATTCTCTTTGCTAAAATCTGGGTTATCGTTAAATCTGACCTCGCTAAAAACGCATTCTGCAGTTAAATACAAAAACACTTTCCGTATAAGCAATTAATGACAATTGAATAAAAGCGTTTTTATCGAACTGAGTTATCGATATTTTAATGCCACATCAGTAACAGATAAATATTACTTCTTTCAATAAAAACAAAGATTTATAAGGCTGGCGAATTACTGATCTTTTAATTTATAAATTATATTAATTAAATTCGATGTGCAAAAAGACGAATTTATGGGTATGTCAAATTATCAAGATCGGATATGTATAATTCAATAATAACATTAGAGTTAATGAAAATACAAATGATTAAGGATGACGATTTTTTGAGGTTTTTATGAAAATTTGAACAGAATTTATATCAAACTGAATAGAATGTAAAGGGTCTAGACGGATAAGCATAGCGAAAGGGTCCCCATGGCCTATGCTTGAAATAACACGTGTGATAATAAGGCTCACCATGAGAATACAATATAGTGTGTTTTTAGCCTCTGAACTTGAACTGTCCTTGAGCTAATCGGGGAAGTATGCTCCGGCGCTACTATTTTTCAAATACGTTTTCTCAAAAAGTACAAAAGTTAAAAACATGAAACCAATGACAATTATTGAAGAATATATTAGATCATATTATATATTTTTTTTCACATGTTTACACGAATTTTAACATAAAAAATAAACAAAAATATTTAAAAAATATTATTAATGTAGTAATTTTATATTTACACCAACCAAAAAATTACATAATAATGCTCGAACTATGTACGTTTAAGAAAAAAAAAAAATCGTTAAAATCAAAGATGTGCTTTTTGAGTAATAACAATAATAATGCTAGCAACTTGCTAAAACACTCGTAACTTTTCCTGTTTGTATTTGCAGAAATATGCTGCAATCAAAGCATTAGTTGATTCGTGACATTTCCACTAGGGCAGGATGCACAGCACAGTGCGCCAAAATAAGAGAATGTTACCGTACGTACCACTTCCCTAAGGTTTGTTTCGTGTTTGAATATATAATCAGTTATTTTGGCGTACTGCGTATCCTTTTCGCATAATAATATCAAAAATTGAAAAACAAAATGTTAACATTTGCCAAACATGATTTTCACATTTAGAAGGCTATGGGGCTGTACAGTAGTGTGGGCCAAAAAAAACTTTTTTTCGATTTTCGATTGTGGGTAGTGCGGAAAAGTTGCCACTGGTGGCACTAAGTTTACTCAATAAATTTGAGATTTTTCGGACAATTCCATCATTTGCCGCAAATGGCTTGAAGTTTCACCTAAATGCTGATTTTTAAACTTTTTTAGCAAAAATTTAAAAATGTTAAATTAAATTTATTTTCACAGTATTTACTTGAAATGTCATGTTTAGTGTGCGAAATGCTTAAATAAGCTCCTATTATGTGTTATTTAATAGTTATGAGTATTTTGAATTAGGCGATTTTTATAGCCTTTTCGCATATAACTGAGCAAAATTTTTAAGTATTGTTTCATTCGTTAGTCGGTTTCTCTCTTTTGTCTTTATTATGTTCCTCGCTCTTCCTTCGTTTTTTTATGCGTTCAGAGTCACTTATTTGAATGCCGGACCACAGCATGTCTTGCCAGCAATCCTGAAGGAGAGGAGAATGTGGAGTAGAAACCAATGAAAACGCAATCAGTCATCATGAGGATGAGGGAGTAAATGGGAGATGGGAGTAACTGCGAGGTGGGATGTTAATTATTTTTCTGCTCTAAAATACAGCTATTGTCAGAGGATTCAAAAAGTGGAGGATTCAAAAACTTTGAAGCAGGCAGTTCGTATGAATCAGAGTTTGAACCAGGGCCTTCAAAAGCAGACAGTCCCAAAAGCATATCACGTTCTCATGCAGCGTTCGCCGGATTTAGAACTGGTATATCATATAGGTAAATTGCGTTAAGAGCTCCATCTGTGCTTCATGTTGCAGGAATTGCAGCAACCATGAATAAGGATCTCGATCTCGACATCGATAAAGTCTTGGTCAGGAGACAGAAAAAGAAACTTGAAAAGAAGATACAGGAGGAGGAATATCTTGGAGGATGAAAAATTACAACCATATATTTTTATGTTAGAAATAATAACGCGATCTTCATAGAAAAAAGGGAACAAGTGGCACCGTCGAGAGAAATACGAAGCACATGTCACTAATGGCGTGAGAAAATGTACGTATGCATTTCTACGAGCCTGTTCCTGTTTCATGGACATCAGAAATGCAAAAGGCTGAAGGTTTGAGTACTATATTAATCTAGCACCTTTCCAGGTGGTAAAGGTCTTAGGTTAAGTGGTTCTACCATCTAGTTTAGACAGTTGATGTAGCTGTCAGAGTGAAAGCTCGTTCGTATGAAGAATACATATTAAATGTTGCAGTTCTCTTCTTGATTTTTTCCAAAGCAGATTTTATTCTGGATTAGGAATTAATATAATGATTTTGCTATTTCTCCGCAGTGGCTGGAGGGAGGTGTCAAGTGACCGAAATATTCCAATCCACGTTCAGACAACATGGTGATATTTGGTTCATCTTTCTGTCGACGGTGCTGCTATCCCCCTTTTTTTCTATGAAGATCGTATTATTTTTTCTCTATCAAAAACGATGCTTGTAATTTTTCTTCCTATAAGATCTTTCTCCTCCTGTATCTTCTTTCCAAATTTCTTTTTCTGCCTCCTGACCAAATTTTTATCGAAAACGAGATCCTTATTCCCTGCTGTCACAATTCCTGCAATGTTTGCTCACTTATACGCGAAAAAAAAACTATAGAAGTCACCTAATTCAAATAGCACATAACTATTAAATAACACATAATCAGAACTTATTGAAACATTTCGTACACTAAACATGACATTTCAAGTAAATTCAGCTAAAATAACTTAAATTTAACATTTTAAAAATTTTTGTTAAAAAAGTTCAAAAATCATCATTTGAGCAAAACTTCAAGCAGTTTGTGGCAAATGAAGGAATTATCCGAAAAATCTAAAATTCTTTGTCTGAACTTAGTGCCACCAGTGGCAACTTTTCCGCACTACCCATCATCGAAAATCGAAAAAAAGTTTTTTTTCGGCCCATCCACCTGTACAATGTACATATATAACGCATCACTTTAGGGGGGGAGTGTGTGTGGAGGGGGGGGGGGCGGTCTGGCACTTGACATCGGTGAATATCTCTAGAGAGAGGGGATTGTCATTTAACCCTAGATCTACCGGGAATTTTATTCAAGTTTTAATAAAACGTTCTACACCAGAATTTTTATTTAAAACTATTTAACTTATTTATTTACCTTATTTTTGTCTGGTTTATATACTTAGTTTATTTTAAAGAAATTTCTGGTTTGAATGAATATTTTGTATGTACCTGTCGGGTCCAATGGACCCGTCTGGTAGACGGAGGGTTAATATTGGTACAATTTTTGATAAACCAAAATTTATTTATTTTTTAATCTTTTTTCTTTACATCTGTTATCTTAATTTTTTAAGTCTGTTTTCTTCTTTTTATGGAAATACAAATTTATTAAAACCCTTGAATGATTATAAAACATTTCATTCCAAAATATGGAATAACCCAACGTTCGCCATTATTTTCTCTTGCCATATGCGTATATAATTCGTTATTAGAGAAACCAGATTCGAAATGATACTTGTTATTTTTGCTAGTAAAAGATGGGGAATAATGCTGTCCACCTGTTTTGTTTACAAGAAGTTCTGTTTAACCCCGTACATGGGCGAAGTGCAAGAAGACAATACTATTACTGTTCAATGCATTATGTAACAAAGAGCTATTATTAAACACTTTTAAATAAAAAATATTTCTTTAAGATGTTATTTGATATAAATTTATTTCTTATATAGCAGTGATATTTTATGAATTTCTTCTCTTCATTTAAATCAGTAAAATATGCGAATAAAAAATGTACAACCATATCTGTATATCATTGCAAACGTATAAAAAGAAAAAAAAGGAAAAAATTAAAAATAAAAAGAATTTTTAGACGCTGATATTATTAGGGGGAGGGGATTCGAGGAATGATAACGTTTTTACGTTTTTTACGATTACGTTTTTTTTTGATAACGATAAAAAATTTGGGAAGGGGGTCCGATATTTCAAAAAAGTTGATAACCTTATATATTTACAGCCCCTATTCAGCTTCACCTACACAATCGGCTAGACCATCAACTTGATATTATTACGCAAGAAGGATCCGCAGTACGCCAAAATAATCGAATATTTACAAACACGAAACAAACCTATAGAGAAATGGTATGTATGGAAACATTCTTCTATTTTGGCGCGCTGTGCATACTATCCGAGTGGAAAGGTCACGAATCGACCAATGCATTCACAGTAGCGTATTTCTGCAAATGCAAGCAAGGAAAGTTACGCATACTTTAGCAAGTTGCTACAATTATTTTTTTATAACTTGAAAAGCGCATCTTCGATTTTAACGATTTTTTTTTTCTTAAAAGTACATACAGTGAGCGTTATTCTGTAATTTTTTGGTTGGTGTAAGTATAAAATTACTACATTAATAATTTTTTTAAATATTTTTTTTCTTTTCTATGTTAAAATTTGTATAAAAAATGTGAAAAAATGTATAATGTGAGCTAATATATTCTTCAATAATTGTCGTTGGTTTTATTTTTTTTTAAATTTTGTACTTTTTGAGAAAAACGTATTTGAAAAATAGTAGCGCCGGCGCATACTTCCCCAATTATCTCAAGGACAGTTCAAGGTCAGAGGCTAAAAAGTCTTTATATTGTATTACTCATCGTAAGCCTTATTACCACACATATTATTCAAACATCGGCCGTGGGGGTCTTTTCGCTATGCTTATCCGGCTAGACCCTTTAGAGAGATGACAAAATAACCAGGTTTTTACGTATAGAGAGATAATTTAAGGGGATAACTTGTTATTTAGATTTTATTGCAGATGTAAAAAAAAAATTATTTATATTCTATTGCATAAAAACACTGTTTTATGAGGATATCGAGTTACCAAGTTTTTAGTGTATAACTACAATGGCTAATGATAATTGTTTAAATAAAAACATAGATTTACAAGCCTGAGGAATTATCAAGTTTTAAGCACATAAGTAGCATTCGATATATAGTAAAGGATATTGATGAATGTGACAAGTTATCTAGTTTTTCGCGCATATGTATAAACAATAATATTTGTTTAACTAAAAACCCTTATTTATGAGTATACCGAGTTATCGAGATTTAGGATATAACCATAATAATTAAAAACAATTTATTAAACTAGCTGGCTTCGCCCGCTAGCGCATGCATAATTAAGTCGGTGCCAGGGCTTAATTTCTAACAAAAAAAAAGTACCGGAGCCCTAATATTCTGCGTTACTGCCCGTACTAACAACTGTACCGGTCCCCCCTCCCGCCATCTGCTGTCACTCCAATCTGCATATTTATATTTCATACATTATTTTCAAAATTTAAAGCATTTTTTTTTCTTTACCAAAATATATTTTTTAAATATATCGATCCCTTAGCTGTCAAGTATCCCACTTTTTAGTTATTACTCCTTCCGAAGAGTAACCTTTGCCTAATTTTAATGTGAATTAATTGCAGAATTCTGCGTTAAAAGGTAAGGATTATGATTCAGAAATAGAGTTAACAGAAAAAAAGAGATAGTTTGCAGCCATGTATTTTTTACGAAAAAGTGAATGAAATTTACAAAAAATAATACTCATATGCTGACGAGCAATGTTTTTTCAATTTCCTATAAAAAATGCATATCTTAAAGTATAATCGATTCCTTCCGCATAACAGTTTTTTGTAGCGAGTCCCTGAAAATAAGATTATATTAAAAATTTGACGCCGTTATCGGAAAGATTCGAAGCTTTTATAGAAAAAGAGTAAACACTGTTCGATTGTTTTCTATCAGAATAACAATAAGTAGTAATTATATCTACTTACAAATGAAAGTGACTTCGTAAATGTGCAGAGCAGAGCTTTAGCATGGGCAGAGTTCATGATACAAAATAAATAGAAAAATCACTAATGTGATTTTTATACTCGCACTTAATAGAAGACAAAGAACCTCAAACAAACCAAAACTCAAGCTGACGATCGTTGGCTAAAACAGAAAATATCCTTTTCAGGATAGACATCTAAATAAAAAATAAAATAAACCAGCCAATTAAAAATTTTCCTACAGTCACAAAAAAACTCGAACTTAAAGCAAATCCATTGTTCAGTCTCTTGAGTGGTGACGATTTTAAAATGTCGCCGCCATCAATGCCATAAATTTGCAAATATTACTAGAATAGAAAAAAGTAAGATTTCTGTTTTCCCTTCATTTTGATCAAAATAGCATTAAAATGATTTGAAATAGATTATAATACGTGATTTTGAAGGAGGATATTTTTTTCTATACAGGAATAAATAAAATTTTTAATGTAAGACAGATTGAGCTCGAGCCAGTCCAAGACCAAAAATTGATATAAAAATTGAGACCGTTTCATCTCCATCTCATACATGTGCGACACATTAGATCACATATTTTGATAATTAAGAACGCAAAAGCTTGAAGATGGGAAGGAAAGGAAAGGCTAATGTTGGCTTCTGGTTTTCGGAAGCGCTATTGCACTGGGCTCCGGAGCCCTGCATTTATGAGCTCCGGTGAATTTCGATCAATATTTAAATATTTACTAAACACAGAGAAGTACCGTAGCTGGGCTCCGACGCAAATTAAGACCTGATTCGTGGCCTGTAATTTATGCAAACAAAAAAAAACCGAATCCCTAATTCATATGAAATTTTTCGAAATAACGAACCTCCGGCTCGGGTACCCGCTGTCTATGACACCGTTTACCGGGCATGCTGCGCATGAAAAACTTGCATTTACACCTTCCACCGCCTCGGGGCACAAAATGTTTTAAATGAACCTCCGACACCTACACGTATCGCGCTGCCTGAGGCACTGTATAGCAGGAGTGCTGCGCAAGCTTTGCAAAATAAGCTAATTTCACTTTCAACCACCAGGAGGCGCATTATGTTCTAAACAATCCCAAACGAAACTCCGACACTGTGTCCCCGTTGGTCCCGATACCATAAATAAGGTATATTGCGCAAAATCCTTTAGTTCCACCTACCACCGTCAGGGAGCGCTATATCTATGCGAACATCCAACACGGGTCCCACTGCCTGCGGCAACGTACAGCTGGCGCGCACGCGCTGTAAATTAAGTAATCGTAATCTAATTGTAACGTAACAGTAACCTAACCGTAACATAACTGTAACCTAACTATATCCAAATTATCGCCTAATCCTAACCTACCTGTAGCGTAACTGCAACGAACTACCTGTAAGATAAACGCGACATAACGGTAACCTAACCATAACCTAAGTGTAACCTGATGGTAACCTAACCATAACGTAATATAAACCTAATCGTCATCTAATAGTAAACTAATTATAACCTAACCTTAGCATAATTAAAACCTAAACGAAACCTAACTGTACCATAAACATTACCTAACTGTACCCTATCCGTAACCGAGCTGCAACACTTTACCTAACCGTAACCTAAGTGTAATCGAACTATAACTAAATTATCACCAAACCTTAACCTAACTGTAACCTTTTCGTAACCTAACCGTAACCTAACCATAACCTATCTGTAAGATACACGTAACTCATCGGTAATCTAACCGTAACCTAACTGTAAAATCTTACATAAGAGTAACCATATGGTAACCTAAACATAACATAACTGTAACTTAATGGTAACCTAACCATAACATAACTGTAAACTGACTATAACCAAATTATTACCTAATCGTAACCTAACTATAACGTAACTGGAACCTATTCGTAACATAACCGTAACCTACCTGTAGTCCAGTAGAAATAGCCCAAAAAAGTGCCTTTCCTTGCAAAAATTCGGGTAACTCTGATTTTCGTGTATTGTGTATAGGTTGACACTCTAATGAAAAAACCAAGTTCTCGACCTTCTAGATCTTGCGCGTGTTTTACTATATCGAAAAAACCAAAATTTTTCGGCACTTTTTTCGATTTTTCTTGATTAACTCGGTTTCAGTGCATTTTACAGAAAAAATTATAATTAAAATTTTGTAGAGGACAAAATTCTCTATAACACGAATTATTCATGTTTGTAAATTGAGCAAATAGGAGATGAGATCCGCAGCCGAGAAAATGGGGTACAATTTGCAAAAAGGAAAAAAAAATGACGTTAGATTATCATTAATAGCCCATTTTTATTTTTTATTTTTCCGTTTTGGGGACAGAAGTGTCGTAATAAACTTTGTACAGTATGAAATATCCTACAAGTTTCATTCATTAGAACATTAATTATCTCTAACAGACTCTAAAATCGGAATAACACGATTTATGGTTAAAACAGGAAAATACCGCATGGCAAGTCACTAATTTAGAAACGATCTTTAATTTTTTATACTGAATAAACGAAGCAATTAATTGATTATAGTATGTACAATAAAAAGTAATTGGAGAATAGTTGGGGGGGGGGATGAAGTTAATCAAAAGAAAACTAGTCAGTAGATAAAGGCGCCGCCCAAAGTTTGGACTAAGAATAGGAAGTCGAAAGTAAAATTAAGTGCTGGGAATAATGTAAACAGAAAGACTGCAAAGATAAAATATGATTTAGAAATTTTAAAAGGGAAAAGGATTATACAGGGCCGAAACTAGCGAGGGGAGGGCATATGCTTCATTCGCCAGAATTGAAGGCAAAGAGGGCGCAAAATGAAGATCATGTTTGCAGTATTTGTATTAATTTGTAACACAAATTTTTGTTAGTCAAAGTTTACCTTAATGGTAAATCTATCTCACATTGTGAATAATATTCCCAACATAACGAGGACCAGCAATTATGCTTATGCGTACTCAGACAGAAACCTGTATAAAGCGGAACTATTTTCGGGGTTTTTTGAATTCAACTTTAAATTTTAAAATAAAGCAATGGATATTATAAACATATAAAATTTTGTATGTAAACTCACTTTCCGTAGGAGAGGGAGAGTGTGTGTGAGCGGGAGGGGGCAAAATCCATGTTTGTCCTAGAATGAAAAAAAAAATCTAGTTTCGGCCTAGAAGTATCGAATAAGAATAACATTTAAAATGACTACGGAAAGCATTAAATGTATGCTTCTATACGTTAAAAGCAGTGGCGTGGCGTCCGGTCATCGCTGGATGCGGCGATGACCAAGCAATATTTTAAAACTCTTAATAAGCTTTTAAAACTCTACGATCCAGTTTTAGCAGAACATTTGGAGTTCATGTATAAGTGAAGGTAAGATTTAAAGTTTCTTTTTTGAACATTCAACCATTGAATTTTAGAGTTAATAATTTTTCACCACAAACTTAATTAATTGCGATGACCACCGAAAATTTTCACGCCACGCCACTGGTTAAAAGTAATAGCGGAAGAAACATTGACAATTAATCAAGTAGAATATTATTATACTATGTGGCAACCCTCCTGATGTTATACTGGACCTTGAGGAGTTTAACGACCTAGAACAAACAATTGAGTCAAGTACAAAAGGCCAAACAGCAGGAAAAGAAAACATATATAAAATGACTATACTTACTATCAAAGAAAATAAGTTGAAACTGGTGTGAATTAATACGAACTAAAATAACTTCTTAATATATATATATATATATAGTTAAAAAATTCCAATAGTTATTTCAAGCATTACCACAAACTGTATATATATATATATATATATATATATTTTACCACAATTGTACCACAATTGATATATATATATATATATATATATATATCAATTTTGAACGGAGGGTGGTTTCGTGGTCTGGGGTTCATGATCGATGAAAATATACCAAACTTTTTTGTAATCGCTTTCCTCCGAACGGCTGCAATAGGTAGCTTTTTGTAATGAAAGCTACCTAAAACACCATCAAAACCTTAAATGCGCTACGCCTTTCGAAAGATCTGAGTCAAGCGCAAAAATACGTGCTTTTACTATGAAAGCAGCAGCAAGACTGAAATGAGGGAAGGGAAGGGAAAACAAGCTGAAGAAACAGCCAATATGAAATTAGAAGTCAACAGCCAATAGGATAGCAGGAGACAACAACCAATCACAGAAGAGTATAATCAAAACAAAAGAACATAGAGTAGAAGGGGAATAAGGAAGCAAAATGGGAAAAAAAGTACATGAAATTAAAAATAAATTATAATAAAGGAAAAACACACATATATTAAACTATGATAATACATGAAATAAAAATAAATAAATGAATAAAATATAAAAACAGTCTAAAATTAATTAATACAAAAATTAACTTATATGGTAGTACTGAAAAGATTTTTCCAAGCTGCACAGAGCATTGTGGAAACAGATTTATCATTAACAAACATTTTTTCTGCCTTCATTGAAGTGTAAAAATTATAAAAACTATCCAGTTAAAATATGATTTAGTGTTCTCAACAACACTGAGTAATGCCAATTTATGACAGTAAATTGAAACAATTAATTTCTGAATAACAAAACAGAAAAATGCTATTTACACGTGTAACTGACGTAACATTATGACTTTACAAAGACTATAAGGGTAATTTACAATGAATTTTTATTAGGATTTTTCTATTGAATATAAAATTATCAAGTTTTCTAATCAAAGCCTTAAAATTAAACATATTATAAATTTGATCCCCCCCCCCCCAAAAAAAATGATGGTTTTCTGTGGAATTACCCTAGAACGTCGAAAACTTGGTTTTTTCATTGGAGTGTGAACCTATACATATACATAATACCCGAAAATCAGAATTACCCGAATTTTCGCAAGGCAAAATGCTATTTCTACTGGACTCCTGTAAGATGAACGTAACGTAACGGTAACCTAACCTACACCTAACTCTGACGTAACCATAAGCAGACCGCAACCTAAGTGTAACCTAACAGTAACCTAATTATAACCTAATCTTAACTTAACAACAAACTAAATGTATACTAACCTTCACATAATTCCGTAACTTACCTGTAACGTTACTGTAACCTATCCGTAACCTAACCATAATCTAACAATAACCTAACTGTAACAGATCCGTAACTTATCCTATCTGTAACCTAAACGAACATAACCGTAACATAACTGTAACCTAACCATAGCCTAATTATAAACTAATCCTAATGGTAACCTAATTTTAACCTAACCGTAATGGTAACCTAATTGTAACCTAACAATAACCCAATTGTAATGGTAACATAATTATAATCTACCCTTATATCACTGTAACCTATTCGTAACCTAATCGTCTCCTACATTTAAAATAAACGTAACGTTACGGTAACCTAATAGTCAAGGCAAGTTACAATAAATATACCTTCAACCCGAACAAAATTGTAATAGAAGATATGTTAGCTGATTTTGAATCAGTAAACCTTACTGAGAAATATTACCAAAATCAGTGAAAATTCGAGCACGAGAACACTCTAAAAACGGATTTGAAAATAGCGGACTGAGTCATATGTCGTTTCACATTGTGTTGTTATTAATTTCTGATTTTGTTTTTGATTTATGGTATTTTAACAATTAATTTGAGTTTTATTTAGGTTCAGACTGAATTTCCTTTTAAAATGGACAGTACTGAATTTCGTGTGATTTGTGAAAAAGAAAAAGACAATGGACAAAACGCAGTTAAAATTTCTCAAAAGGGATCAGACGGTATAAATTAAGCCAGCCGAAGTTGTAAAAGTGTTGTAGTTACAACTGCCGGAATAAGTGTTCATGTTTTGCATCGGAAGGCATTTACTGATAAAAAGAGCATAGGAATTACAGAGCGGAAAACTAGCTGTAGAGAAATACCAAGGAAAAGTATTCGCTTAATTGAGCGTCCAGTTACCAGTGCTTCTCATTGTTTATTTTTTGAAAAATTTGTAGACTTTTCTTCTAAACATAAAGCTAAATTCGAATATGTAACGGTAAACACTGCACAATATTCTGAGGCCTTAAAGAAATGCTGTGAACAGGTACACCGCTGTTATGAATGGTCATTTAAGGTAAGAGGCCGGTTGGCTTATTACTCAGGTGATCTTATAGCTGCAGACTGTGTCTATCATAAATCACGTAGTACAAATTTTCGTAGAGAAAGAAATATTACTCGCGAATATTGCTCTTCCAATAGATCGTCAAGTAAAGGGCGACCAAGTAATGAAGAGCAATACCAAGCATTCCTTCGTACCTGTGACTACCTAGAAGACAATGATGAACAGCAAATGGTTATTGGAGATCTCGTTTTTGAAATGGAAGAATATATTAATGGAAGCCAGAGCAATGCGTGCGAACGAAGGAATTTGAAGAGAAAACTTTTAGAACGGACACTATGGGGAAAGCATTATATCGGGTAAAAAAGTGAAGTCAGATATCGTAATTCTTGTATGGGACAGAAAATAAAATTCTTCGAAGTTACCAATAAAAGTCAACACCACTAAAGTTTATGAGTATCAATTACGTAAAGACCTCACGAAGGAAAGCGCTTTGGATTACATACCTAGTAGCTTTAAATTGCTATTATATAAATTATTTGGGAGAAAGGAAATGTCCATGAAAATCGGTCGGTGCTGTTGGTCAGACCATTATACATGCTATCCGTTCCGGAGGATTACTATGTCTGCTACAAATTGGTCTGTCCGTTCAGCTTCACCATAACTACAGATCAAGATACCTTATTAACATTCTTCACAATCTTGAGTTTTGTTCATCTTACACAAAAGTAACAAGATTCGAAAAAAAACAGCTGCAATATCAGGCGGTTCTGTTTCTTTGAGTGTTGTTGAAAACCCCACATTACTTCTAGCAACAGATAATGTCGATCACAATATCTGCACTCTGGACGGGGATAATACCGTTTATGGTATGGGTATGATTGTTGTAATAACTCCAAAGGGCAACATCTATCCTATTGTCAACAGGCGTGATGTTGGTGATATTGATATAAGAACCTAGCCAAAGTTAATATTGCAGAATACAGACATGTGAAAATAATCACGAAGAAGATCTTATTCTGTAAATTTCCAATACTACCGAATGCTTCGCAAAATAGACTCAGTCTTTTGTGGCAAATCTCAGCATCCAAAAGACAGGGTCCAGATTGGTCAGGAGCTATACAATTAATTCATTCCAAATCAGAAGCTTCACATCCAGGGGAATCATCTATCTCATTTCTTCCTATCATTGATATGGTAGCCGACAACATGAATTGTATTTTTTCGTCACAAATATATCATAACAAAGTAGCATACGATCATAACATCCCATGTGTAGTTACTTTTGATCAGCCTTTATTTTGGAAAGGTTCCCAAATCATAAACGGACAAACAAACCTACAAGATATTATTTTAATGCTGGGAACATTTAATACTCTAATGAATATTTTAGGTGCAATTGGAACTCTCATGAATGGTTCGGGATTATTTGAAGTGCTTGATGAAAGCTATGGATCAAATACTGTGGTACATATGATGACTGGGAAAGCTATTCCTAGGGCGATATGAGGACACATGCTCGTAGATCCAGCTCTTAGTTGCCTACAAGTTTCAGAGATTGTTCCTTGCAATGAACATGGTACTCCCCACGACCTGATAAAGGAAGCTTGTGATCTGTTCGAGAATATTATGACCTTCCGAAAACAAACGAGAGACGTTGAACTGTGTGACGCGGTATCTCAGATTGGCATCGCTTTGGAGACGAAGAAAATCACTTGCAATCTACTTTGTGAACAAGTAAACTCTGGTTAGAATATCAGCGAATAACCAGTGTTGTAAGAACGTTAATAACATATGACAGGATTAGCTCTTGGAATTGCACTCGTGTGCTATGCTGTAGATTCTCCCCACGATAGCAACAGCAGGACATGTTAATTATCTCAAGTAACTGTACCTGCACTTATATAAAATGTTTAATCTGCCATCTGAAAACGCAAAGGTGCACAAAATGTTTGTAGATGGCAACTCCTCAGCATTTCTAAAACTTATTAAGGAGACAGAGCTACTTTGTATTGCAAAAATATTTAGTTTAAGTTCAGGTTTACATCAGATATCACTGAGGCTGGGAGAAAAACATTGCTTCAGTTTTATGACTGCAATATACTGGAATCCACAGACAATCTACGTCACCAAATGTTGGTAGGGAAGGTAACTACAGAAAAATCATTTGTTAGACCTCAGCGTTTGACTCCGACCGATTCTTCTACAAAATATCATAGCTATCGCACTTACAAATAAACATCTGGAAAGCTACTGAAGAAAGAACCAAACCAGAAGAATGGGGTTGGTATGTAAAAAGTAACTCATACTACCCAATACTCTGCGACTTACCACCAGTTCCACATTATCTACTTAATATGATTCGATGTTCCTGCAAAACAAACTATGCTCCTTTACGATGCGGATGCAAACGTAATGGATTGCCCTTTTCTACAGATTGTGGGGTGTGGCAAATCAATGGATGTAACAACAACTACCTAACTTCTAACTATGAATATGATGAAAGTGATGAAAATTATTGATACAAGTTTTTTTTCACTGGGACATTTCTGTAAAAAGGAACTTAAACAGTAATTTGTAAGGGATAGTAGACTTTTGTGTACTATTTAACGTTTTTGACTATACTTCAAAGTTAAGTTGTCAAAATAAAGCCATATATTTCAATAAGCGATATATATTCCTTGACTTAGTTCCAGAAAATCTCCTCTGTCATTTTGAGATCCATATATAAGGGTGTTCCCGTGCTCAGATTTTGTCTGATTTTTAATATGTTACTAAGCAGTAGTTCATGGTTAAAAAACTCTGTAAAGAGCTTCTATTACAATTTTGTCTATGTTCATTCACAAAATGCCTGGACTATAACCATAACCTAATTATAACGTAACCGTATCCTAACTGTGATGTAGCCATAACATAACTGTAACCTAACTGTAACCTGGCGGTGACCTAACTGTCACCTAATTATAACCAAACCGTAACGTAACCGTAACCTTATTATAACCTTACCATAACCTAACTGTAACACAACTGTAACCTATCGTTAATCTAATCGTAACCTAACGACAACCTAACTGTAAAGCAACTGTAACGTGTAACATATCCGTAACCTAACCGTAGCCTAAACGTAACCTAACCGTAACCTAATTGTTACCTAAACGTAACCTAACTGTAACGTAAGTGTCGGCTAATTGTCTTATCGGCTAATTGTCCTGTCGGCTAAATGACCTGTCGGCTAATCGTCTTGTTGGCTAAATGTCTTGTCGGCTAATTGTCCTGTCGGCTAATCGTCTTTCGGCTAAATGTCATGTTGGCTAATTGTCACGTTTGGCCATTTGCTTGTCGCCCAATTGTCTGTCGGCTAAATGTCCGTTTCGGCTAATTGTCATGTATGTTATTTGTGCTATTTGTCCCTCCTAGGATGCGTTGGGGACAGCTTACTTTTAACTTTCCTTTACTGGTCCCTATGTGATGTATTGCTGGTAACTGTCGGACAGAGTTTAAAGCCGATACTTGAACCTAGCAGTTAATAGTTATACACGTCATCTTCGAGATATACATAAACTAGTCCCTGTTCGCAAAATTAACTGGTGCTCAGTCTGTCACACTGACATTGGGCGCCAGGTTGCAAATCATGCTTGCTTCAGGGGGCCGAATGATAGTCCTATGCTTATAAAATCAACTGACAGGTGTCCTTATCAATGTTATTAATGTGTTGAATCTGTCCCTAAATAGAGTGATCTGGGTTACCGTAGAAAAGCACACAAAGCTAGAAAGCTCCAGAATGATTACAACCAACGGAATCGGCTTCCTGTGCAGGTCCAACTTCTAGCAACTCTGGTGAAATTAATGATGCTGCTATCCAGGATATATCCGAGGATGAAATTGATGCGAGGCTTGCATCGTTAGGTATAGTTGTTGATGAGAAAGACATTAATAACCTTATTGAAGTTATGTCAAACTCTGCTAAAGTTGATCAAAATGTTGTGCAATCGGCATCGCATGGTTTTATTTATACACCTGCCCCCTCTACAGGCAGTTTTAATTTAAATAGTGATGTTGATGTTAATACCAACGTTAATGAGTTAAAGAATGATAATGCATCGCTGCTAGTTTCCCCTCAGCTCTGTCATAATAATAATCACGGTCCTCTACCAGTAACTGAGGTAAATGTCTCTCCGCGGCCGGGTCCGTCAAATCGTAAAAGTTTGTCTTTTGACGTGGCTGTCATCCCGCCGCTCAGAACCACATTTCAGAGCCAGATGTATTTGATTATAATACTTCGATCAGTAGTTTAATCAGTCATGCCAATGACTCTGAAACTTTAATATCGCAACAGAAAGTCACTGTTCGAAATATACCTAACTCTAATGCTAGGAGTAATTTGAATAACGAAGATGGGGTGGAGGATAGCTTGATTGATTTTAGTCACGACGTTTTTAATCGTAATCATGTTTCTAATCCTTCATCCTCGTCTACTCCTTATAGTCATAATCAGGTTTTATCAAATCATTCTACATCCGCTTTTAATGAATTAGTTGTTTTTAACACTGCTATGCCTCTACTAAATGTAAATACTATCATAATGAATGGACGTCGTTTATTTGAGGGCGATGATGACAGCATCAACCTGCATATCACTGATACGAATTTGAATAACAATTACAGTCATCACCAAATGAATCAAAATAACCCCGAACATAATCATGAAAACAATAGTGGAGCTGCTACTTCGGTACTCAAAGATAATGTAATTCGAGTTATTGTTGAAGATCCGGTTGTCCAGAATCAAGATCATTTAATTATGCATAATCTTGTTTGTCACCCTGCGTATGAAGGTCATGTCGTCGGCATCGGTGTGCAACAAGTCCCTAACAATCTTTAAGCTGATAACTCGTGAAATAGAAATGAAGATGACGTCAGAATTGCATTCAAGACGTTCCTAAACAATATCGAAATGATCAATTAATTGGATGCAGAAGACGGTGAGGAAAATACCATTGGGGAAGACGATGCTGACGAATATAACTATGGTGGTATAGGGGCTGGCACATCAATTCCCAGGGATATTCTGACCTATATCGAGCCTGGGTTCCTCGCTCGCTTTTCAACTAAACTACGGAATTTATTAAATGATGAAAATCCTAACTTCAACGAATTCGAAGCTATTGCTGAGGATTTGATAATAAGTATAAAGAAGGAATTAAATTTTAAAGGATCTGCGACGGGGCAGTGGGTTCTCATAAACCCATTGACCCAGAAAATCATACCGAGAACCACAAGTTGTACAGAAAGAATAGGAAAAAAGCTCTACGCTCCATATTAAAAGAAGAATCCGATTTCTACTGTCTGGACCCGGAAATCGTTGCCAACCATTATGCAACAAGTTCTATTGAGAAACCTAATTATCCAGATTTTTTGAAAGAACCACCTTCAGCTAATATCCCGGTAAAAACAGACAGGTTTACTCCAGTTAAAATCATTAGAAAATTGAAAAAATTGTGAAAATACGGCTCCGGATCCAGATGGCATAACATATAATCACCTAAAGAAAATAGATCCAAATGCAGTTGTCCCAAGAGGGATTTTGCGCCATTAAGCTCTATACAACCAACCAACCAAATGCAGTTGTTTTAACCCCACTTTATAATTTATGGCTCAGAATCAAAGCCGTTCCGGAAGCCGGAAAGAAAACTACGACAATTTGCATATACAAAAAGGGCGATAAGCAGGACCCAGGTAATTGGCAGCTCATTGCCCTGGGAAATACAATTTATAAGTTATAAGTCAGCTGCCTATCCATTCGACTCAATAAATGGTTAGAGGAGAACAAGACCCTTTCCTTCAACAAAAAAGGATTTCTGCCACATGATGGGGGTCTTTGAAAATAATTATATATTGTGCCAACTTATCAGAAAAGTAAAATAAAAAAGAAAGATATTTTTTTAGCATCTCTTGATGTTTCAAACGCATTTGGCTCCCTCCCGCACTAGGTCATATTTGAAGCCTTAAAGTTATGTATTGCTGGAAGGGAGTTCATCGACATAATCAAGAATCTTTATTATAATGCTATTATACAATACAAGACGTCAGAAGGTCTATTGGCCCCACGTGTGGCCACCACCGGAGTCACGCAGGGTGACTCTCTCAGTGGGATACTATTTATTCTTGCAATAGACTTTCTTCTCCGTAAGATTCAAAAGGCAGGGTCTTGTAAGGACCCGTCAAATAGGAAATTATTCCATTACAAAATGGCGTATTCAGACGACATGATTTTAATGGCTAAAGATGCCAATACTCTGCAGGCCCTGCTCCACCTCATAAACGAACTGGCCATAAAAATTGGACTTAAATTCAATCCGAAAAAATGTGTTACTATGCACTATGGCAGTAAGGCCCCTGCTGGATGCAGGGAAACTATATTTAATATTGATGGTAATGCAATTCCCTGCATCCGTGACGGTTGTCCCGCAATTTTCTTAGGTAAACCAATTGGGGGGTTTATCCCAAGGAACGCCGCTACCATTTAACAACTTAAGCAGAGGGCTCTTAATATTACGAATTCACAGCTCGGCCTGTGGCAGAGACTTGACTGCATGAAGACCGTGTTTTATCCTTCTGTGCTATTCCTAATGAGAACTGACCAGCTATCTAAAACTAAATGGCATATTATTGATGGTTCTATTCGTCCTTTAATTAAGCAAGCATACGCTTGGACTGCCTATCAATGCGGCCAATGAGTACCTCATTGGTGCAAAAGAAAATGGTTTATTTGGGGTACCATTGGCCGCCGAGGATTCAAACATTGCAATTTTGGATGGGGGATTCAAGCTGCGTACTTCTAAAGATGTTATAATAAAAGATATGGCTTGGGCAGAGGTGAGGGATGATGCAGATTTCAGGCAGATGTCCACCACTGTTGAAAATGCTGAAGATTTCCTCAATTCTGCCACGTCAGACAGGAGTAGAAACCGTTATACGTCCCATTGGACTAGAGTGCGACAGGCTGCGCAGCGTTTGGATGTTAATTGGCGCATTGACGAAAATTCTGATGTTGAGCTTGTAGCTGGGACGGAGGTGATCAGAAATAGAAGTAAGGTATTTCAAACAATGAGAATAAAATTTAGGAAAGACCGTACTACTAGCCTGAGAGACCTCCATAAACATCAAGGGTAGACCAATTATTGTGTCGCTACGGCCAGGGGGAGTTCACATTTTTTTACTGATGGTATGTTTACGAGTTGTAAGGACTGGCGATTTATTCATCGCATGCGCCTGAGTTTATTTGATCTAAACGGTTATAGAAAACCGACCCGGCACAACCCTCGTCCAGTAAAAGAAAAATGCCGGAGGTGCCAGCGTATTGAAATCCTTCCGCACTTCTTTGACCTATGGTTCACTCAAACTTATACAAGAGAAGACATAACGCAATTGTTAGTCGTTTGAAAAAAGCTGCTAGTGAAAGTTGGACCATCGTAGGAGAGGATCGTGTGGTTGGGACTGAGAATCTCAGACCGGATCTATTCTTCCCAAAATTTAACGATATTATCATCTTTGACGTTACTGTCCCGTTCGAGAATGGCCCTGATGCTTTTGATTAGGCAAGAAAAACGAAAGCTGAGAAATAGGCTAATCTTGCTAGTGAATTGCCTGTCAATAATAAAACTGCTGTCGTTGAGGCCATAGTCGTCGGGGCACTTGGCTACTCGGACATAAATAATGATAGGTCTCTTAGAAGGATATGCTAAAAATCCTACTTAAAACTGATGAAGAAAATGATGGTTTCAGAGACTATTGCATATTCTAGGGATATTTATGATGAGCATATTCAACGGGTTCCCCAGTATCCCATTGGGCAGCAGATCTGAGGCCCACTCTGCTATGTGATTTTAAACTAGTCTGTGTTTTGTGCTTTTTCGTGTTTGATGTTTTTAAATAAAGTTTGTTTGACTTGCTTTAAATAAAGCTAATATCAACAAACCCATGAAATAAATGGGTTGACAAGGTGCTTGCACCACAGTTTATGCCACATGGACACACACACTTCAGTAGCAGCAATTAATGTTAATTGTCTTGGCCACTTTTTATATTATTATGCCGTAGTTATTTGTACGTTTCGGCTAATTGTCCTATCGGCGAAATGTACGTGTCGGCTACATGTCCTGTCGGTTAAATGTACGTGTCGGCTAAAAGTAGTTGTCGACTAAACGTCCTGTCTGCTAACTGCTGTCTGCTAAATGTCTTGTTGTCTAAATGTCTCTGTGAACGATCTGCGTCAAATTTCATAATTCATCATGATTAAAAGCTCTCCAAACCGTTACGGATCCTTCTCCCATTTGTTGACTTAAGAATTGTTTCAGTTTCTTCCTCAAATTATGCCAATAGTGTTTATAACGACCCGGACCGTCAAGATTCAATTTTCCATTTCTTGGCCCATGACATGACAGTTTTAGATAATTTCAGTCTTTCTTTTTTATGATGTTTCATTAATCTCGGTTGTTTCAACAGTTTCATACATTTTGCGGCACTATTTGATTTCAGACACTTCCAACCTTTTACGTGTGAGGTTTTTTTGCTGCAACGGTTCAAAATTTCCCGAGTTGAAAGACATTTTTGAGTTGATAATCGAAATATTTGTTGATCGTCCCGTGTTGCCAAAATCCTTTTTCTTCCAGGTCTTTTAATTTTATTTGAATCCTTTTTTCTAATTATTTCATTGTGAATGGCAGTTTTTGAACGCTTCAATGACCGAACTATTTCTCATTCAGATTTACCACCGCACTTATAAAAACAAATTTTTCTTACTTCGGTCGCAAACAACTCTTTACCCCACGGCATCTTCAAATATATCGTAAATAACACTATCTAAACCTGCACCTTTGCCTCTCGAGATTGGTTTCACGATATACAAACGCGTACGTTTAATAATGATTCTTATGTGACGTATAATATGCTATTTTCCTCAAGTGGCATTATAAATTCTTAACAGTCACCATATTTACGTTTTTAAAAAAAGTAGGATGTTTTAATAAAATGAAACTTAAATTTTAATGTAGCAATTATAAAAGAAAATATTTTACGATCAATTTGAAATACACACGCTAAAAATTTGCCTATTGTGTCTAATTTGTCTATGGTCTTATAATTTCTTAACGCACTGTATACTTATGTTGGACTTAATATTTAAATTTTGTTTAAGTCGATGTATCGTACTTTTATATATAATTTGATTAAAGCAAGCACGGAAAAAATCGTAGATAGAGAGCTTTAAATCATTTTTCTTTACGATTTATTTGCTGGATAAATAAATTTTAAAAAGAGAACACTTTGAAATGTTTGACGTATTTTGAAGCCCCCTAAAGCAGGAGCTTTTCAATTTCATTGAGATAATTGTGTTGCAAGTTACAACATCACATCATAAAGTAAGCAATTAGTGCATTTCTTTTACTTTTCCTATGCATTATATTATTTTTCATTTGATGCTTAAATTTATTGTAATTTTTTTTCTGCTTTGTATAGCATTTTCCTAAGAAACATGTGGCTGTTTTGCTATCTTCAATAATAACATCCATTTTGCATATTTTAAATTTAAAAATAACCTAACAAAAATAAACAGGCAGGAGACTTGACATAATTTTTTTGTTGTGAAGCCGAAGGAAGACTCTTCTATTTAACAATGGTCGGATTAACTCGATGAGCATGTTGACATCGGTAACGATCGTTGATTGGGTTAGAAGCTGTAATCTTCTCCGTGATATACATGGCTGAAATATCTTCCATGCTCTAATATAGGGTATTTTTTTTTACAGTGCCAAAAGGATGGGAGCAGGAGCCAAAAATGTTCTAAAATTGTTTTTTTTGTGATATTGAATAGCCTAGAAACTTGAAATTTTGAAAAGTAGTTAATTATAAGATGTTAATGCTCACTAAAAACAGCTTCTAAAAAATTGAAATTTTAAATGTGGGAAAAGCGTTCTAAATAAGGATTTTTATGGAAATGTTAAAGGTAGAAACTTGAACTTTGTTATGGTACATACTTAAAAGATGTAAATACCATCTAAGGATAGTTTCTAAAAAATTCCAATTTTAAAAGGGTGAAACCAGCAAAAACGTTCTAAAAATGTTCTAAATTACGATTTCTATAGAAACTCAAGAAATACCAAGCTGATTTTAAAAGTAATGTTTGCAAATTGATGATGACAATCCCTGCTTCATAATAGTCTATCTTTTATGTTGGTGCCACTACCGCCAGAGGGTTATAGGAGCAAAAAGTTTTCTAAAATTGCGATTCTTGTAATTATGAAGACGCTAAAAACTTAAAATTTAAATTTGGCATGATAGTTAATTATAATATGTAAATGCTTTCTAAGAACAGATTAAAAAATATATGTGTCGTCTAGTTGCAAAACCGGCCATCTCCAAAAAATAAAATTTTGAGAAAAAGCTGATTTTTTACCACACTTAGCCACATAAAGTTTGGAACCAAACCTCTTTAGTTTTATAGTCATTAGGGCAGTATATTTGAAAACACGAAATAAGGTGGCAGGGGCACATGAAGGGAAGGGGTTATTTAGGTCTTTGTTTTGGATTTGGCCGCCTTTGCAACTTACTTTGGAGTTGGCCGGTTTTGCAACAAACCAGAAATTAATTTTTGCGAAATTTAATCTGACATTGGATTTTTAGGGGTTGCAAATACACAAAAATGTTTTGATCAACTTAATGTTATTTAACAAAAAGAACTTTGGGAAAGTTATTAACGTAAAACGACTTTTACACAGTTACTGATTGTTAAAACTGACTAACAGATAAAACTAACTGACTAGCTGTTAAAACTGATTTAAATGTTACTAAACAAATGATTTAAATGACATGATATTATTTTAAGTAAAATTATTAAATTTTAAAACTTAAACAAAAATCATACTATGTACATGTGCATACAATTTCAAACTTTAGTGGTCCCATCGTTTTCGATAGTCTCACAAATTTCGTCATGATGGTCCAGCCATGCGTCTTTTTCTTCATCATCTTTGCTTTCTGCTTTTTAAGAAGCTGATGCCAATATATTTTCGTAAAAAAAATAACCGCTTGCCAGCATCCCAATTTGGTCCGAAATGTTTCGTTAGTAAATTTTGGACATCCCGAAGTTTTAGAGGCTTCACCACGGTATCCGGAGCCACGTCCTCGAGCTTGCTGTTCATAATAGTTCTCTTACTCTTGACAACAGACTTTCTGACTTCTACCTCAGATTTGTAGAAGACCACCCCTTGCACCAACAGCTTATTGTCATATTCTGTTATGAATTTTTTTTTAGGAGCAAATTTGAAATTCCACAGCGCATGTGGTTTGGGGAAGAAATTGCTGGTCTTCTTCCAATCATGGTCGGTCTCTTCCCGACTTGAAAACTGTTCCACATTCAGATAAAATTTCTTCATACTTTGCGGGCTGAATGAGGGACTCGATTTTCTTCAATCTCCTTTCAATTTGAGCTGAAACACGGCCTGGAGGTATAAAAGAATACTGAATCAACATAGGCAAGTTATTAGATTAATAAAATATTATGGCATCATGATAATTAATTAAACAAAATATGCTAACTATGATGTTATTATGTTATCAATTAATGATGTATTATATTATCTCCAGGGTGGATTACCCATAAGGCAACTTAGGCTATGGCCAAGGGGCGTACGTTAGGTAGGGTTTGCAAAATTAAGAACTTTAAAGTTTTTAAATTTAATGAAATAAGACAATTTAAAATTTTAACGAAAAGTGTTAAATAAAAAATGAATTCGTAATAATTACATTTAAAACAATTTTTCTACTTCTCGATACACCAACACAAAATTCTTTCAGATTTTAAGTGCAACAAAATCCCATTCATTTTCAATCTAAAATCCTCAAAATACTAAAATTTATAAAGCAAAATTTAAATGTATTATTAATTAATTAAATAGATTTAAAAAATTTTAAATTTGTCAAAGAAAATTCAATTACAGTTTTATCAAGGGGGCTGGGGAGGCTGCGGAAAAGTATTTTGACCTTGGGCGTCAAAAAATGATAAATCACCCCTGGTTATCAAAAGGTGTACATTACCTTTGAATTTTGGGTTTTCTCCTTTACCACGTCGTAGATCCAGTTTGCTTCTTCCTTGGTTGATTAGTAGACACTTCTCCCAGAAACACTTCCATAGTCGGAGAAAACACGAAGCTAAATTATTAGAAAATTTGTATGCACCAAGGGAGAGCAATCACAGGCGAGAGAAAACAGGATAAAGTTAATCTAATCAACAAGTGAGAAGTTATTGTGGGGTCGAGCAGAAGCTTTAGCTAGCGGATATGGAGATGGCCGGTTTTGAAACTCAACGGCTGAAGGATTTGGCCGCTTTTGCACCACATCGTGATTTTCAAATGCATATAACACAGGGATTGACAGGTTTTTGCAAGGTTTATCGTTTACAGATGATAGAAACCTTTACTTAGAACTAAAAAAACTGAAAAAACACATTTTCAATTTTTGAGGAGTCGGCCGGTTTTGCAACTAGACCACACATATATTACAAGTGTGAAAATACGCGTAAAACGTTCTAAAAACAATATAAAATATGATTTCTATTGAAGTTTTACGGATATAAACTTAAAATGTGGGCGTGGAAGATACTTCTAAGATGTAAATGATCTCTTAGAACAGTTACTAAACATTTCGAAATTTAAAAGGATGAAAAAAGACAAAAGATTTCTGAAAACAGTCTAAACTGCGACTTGTATGGAATCCCAGAAATACAAAATCGATTTAAAAAATAAAAGTGGCAAAATGATGGTGACACTCACAGCACCAACATGGGCAATATTTTATGACGGTGCCAAAAGGATTGGCGCAGGACTAATGTTTTTTTTTTAAATTGCGGCTTTTGTAATATTCAGGGGGCTCGAAAGTTAAAATTTTGCATAGCAGTTACTTATAAGTTATAAACGCTCTAAAAAACAACAGTTACAAAAATGAAATTTATAAGAGTGAAATCTGCAAAAACCGTTCGAAAACTGTTGTATATTTTGATTTCTATAGAATTGTTAAAGATAGAAATCTGAAATTTGTCATGGTAGTTTCTTATAAGATATAAATGCTCTGTAAGATCATTTGAAAAAAATTCTACATTTCAAACGGTGAAATAAATGAAAAGCCTTCTCAAATTATTCTAAATTACGATTTCCATAGAATTGTTAAAAACATAAACTTAAATTTGTCTTTGTAGATATTTATAAGACGTGAATGCTCTATAAGAAGAAAAGTTTCTAAAATATTCGAAACTTAAACGTGTAAATTGAGCGAAAAGCATTCTCAAAACTTTCTAAATTACGAATTTTATGGAATATCGGGAAATGACAAACCGATTTCAAAAGAAATATTGGCAAATTGATGGTTACATCCCTGCTGCAACATGGGTTATATTTTATATTGGTAACACTACCACTAGGGGAGGTGGTAGACCATTAGATTAGAAGATTAAAATATAGCATATTACTTTAAGATGTAAATGCTTGCTATGAACGGTTTCTACAAAGTTCAAAACTTTAAATGAGAAATTAAATGAGCGTAAAAGCACCAAAATGCATTCTAAATTATCATTTATTTAGAATTAATTTTAGTTCTTCCCACTAACTTAAGTCTCATATTCACCTAATGGAGTGTAATAATGAATTTTAATCATACTGTGACTTATTTATTAATTTTTGAATAATCCATAGCAGTATACAGGGTGTTTCACAACCAGACCGACAAACTTGCAGGAGATTTAGGGGGCATAGAGTCGACTCGGAATCACATAGCAGTGCTGGGTCGGAAATGTAATACTAACGAGATAGAAGGATTATTAGGGGCTGAATCATCGTGATCGAAAATTTGCATTTAATGACCTTAAGCTTAACCCCTTAATTCTCGCTCCCGTTATATTCACGGGCTGTGCCTTTTTTTAGATTTATTCAGATTTGCTTGATTCCCATCAGTTTTATAAACTAGCGTAGTTAGATTTACTATGGTATCATTTTACCTGTCATTATATAAGGTGAATATTTCTTTTTCAAAAAAGTGGTGCCAATAAGCAATTTGAAATTTTAAACCGTAATTTAATGCGCCCTTTAGAAGGTTAAAATATGTCATGAATTTCCTATAATGAAGTTGACTGAAGTTTCGTAATGTAGCCACCGCATTGAATGTCGGATGTTTTGAAATACGCCGTGCATCCATCGGACGTTCGCGCTAACAACGAGGATGAGTCATTCAAAAATTATCCTACTACCTCTGATAAGCAGGAGGATAAACAAAGATGCAGGGATAAAAAGCCTTCGTTGAACTTCGGAGAACTTCATTATTAGGAAAATCTTTACTTATTTTAAGCTTATAGTCTTAAAATTTCAATTTGTTTTCACATGATTCAGCCCCTAACAACCCTCTATCTCGTTAGGGTTGCATTTTCGACTCTGTATTGCTATGTGATTCCGATTCGCCTCTGTGCTCCCTACACCTCCTACAAGTTTGTCGGTTTGGTAGTGAAACACCCTGTAGATTCTTCCTACAAAAATAGGCACCTATATACCACTTGGCATATTTCAACTATTACTCTAATAAAGCTGCGGTTTTTGCTAGTAGTTTATATTTTCATATGTGGTTTATTTTACCGACTTTGGATTCTGTGAAATAACCTTTTCTTTTTGACCGCATTTTTTTACTTCTTTGATAGATACGTAAGGAGTATGTTTTTCAAATTAGTTTTTAACATGCTACGTTCTCCAAAAACTTATTATGTGTTGAATCAGAAAAAATGTTTAATACTTTAAATTACCATATTGGGCAATTCCACAGAAAAGCATAATTTTTTGGGGGGGAATCAAATTTGTAATATGTTTAATTTAAGGGTATGATTGGAAAACTTGATATTTTTAATTTCTATAGAAAAATCCTATCAAAAAGGCATTATAAATTAATGTTTACAAATTAAGTTCAGTACCATTATTGTCTTTGTAAAGCCATAATGTTACTTCAGTTACACAATAAAAGTTACGTCAGTTACATGTGTAAATAGCATTTTTTTCTTTTTTATTATTCAGAAATTAATTAAACAAGTTACTGTTATAATTTGACATTACTTAGTGTTGTTTAGAATATTAAATCACTTTGTTTAACTGGGTAGTTTTGATAATTTTTATACTTCAATAAATGCGGAAAAAATGTTTGAATATTTTAAGTTACGTCAGTTACAGAATTTTGAAATGCAATTTTCGGGATTCAAAGAGAGATTGAAATAATCGGCAGGTATTTGGGTATTAAGATCTTAGTAAGAAATATTTTAAATTGTAAAAATTTGTTCTAGCTTTATTAGTAAATTTTCTACGTAGCTTTGAAAATAAAATTCGATGATAAAATGTTACGTCAGTTACCAATGAATTACTCTGTTATGTTTACAAGTATAATCCAATGTAAAAAATGACTGAAGAGAAAATTATCCTTACGATGCTAAATAACAGTAAATGTGACGTATAGAGGTTCAAAAGGGAAATGCTTCAACAGATGAAAGGTATGTGGAAGGTAGTATGTTGAATTATTTACGTACAATGTACAAACAAAAGGATTTAAATAAGAAAAATTTCCTCCCAAAATTTATTCATTATCAAATATGATGAAGCAGAATGTATTATAAAGAATTCTGTTGTACATCGCAGATTTTATTTTTAATGCATTAGAAGTTAAGTTCAGAGTACTAGGTAAAGTAATTAAAATGATGACGTATTTAAATTTAATTATGCCGTGTTTCATAAGGTTATGATTCTTTAATTACAGATTAAGAAGCTTCCTTCTGAAAAATTATGTATTTAGGATAGTATTTAGATTAGGATGTATTTATGTCAGTAGATTAGGATGTATTTAGATAAGATATTTAATCTAAATATTATGAAATTGTCATCAAAATTGTTTTTGAGGAAACAAATGGTGTAAAAACATTAGGTTTCTAAATTAGATATAGTAAGTTAGATATCATAGATTCAATTTACATTCCTATAATTTAATTTTGCACATGAGATGCAGGTGTTTCGTCATTGGTAAGTAAATAAATGTTGCTGTATGGTTATTAGGATTACATGAAATCCTTGTACAAACTGTTCCTTATCTATATTATAAAGGACAAACATATCTGTGCGTAACGCATACGTCATTTTACGAAAGGATCACTTTGAAATTTGAAATAAAATTTTGGTTTTGCAGTTTTCTCTACTGCAAATTTTAAAACTTATAAGCAACGCATATTTTAAATTTTTACACCGTCGTATAAGAAAAAAAATGCTCTTTTAACCCCCGCCTACCAGACGGGTCCATTGGACCCGACAGGTACATACAAAATATTCATTCAAACCAGAAATTTCTTTAAAATAAACTAAGTATATAAACCAGACAAAAATAAGGTAAATAAATAAGTTAAATAGTTTTAAATAAAAATTCTGGTGTAGAACGTTTTATTAAAACTTGAATAAAATTCCCGGTAGATCTAGGGTTAAATGCAATTTGTTTGAAAGCTGTATCTCAATTTATTTTTGAGATATTAATTTTTTTATAGTTTTTAATAAAATTTTTAGTATCGTGGCAACAAAAGTAGCCCATTTCTATTGAAAGTCATTGAAAGTAAACGAAAACTAGTCCAAAATAGGAGATACTGTATCTTTTTGTTGCCATTTTCTCATAAAACTGGAAAAAAAAAGTTGAAATTAAAATATGGGCTATGTCAAGAATATTGTCTGTTATTCCGTGATAATGACATCATATGCATACTTTTCTATAGGCAAAGTTTAAGACTGGATTTTAAAAGTGGATTGCTTTAGCGGATGCAAAGGACGTCATTTTATAAAAAAGCGTGTATTTTAATTCTTAAACCTGAATTATGTTTTGTAGAAGTGTGTCATTTTCACAGCCCAGCTGCTTTGAAATTCTTCACAGATGAAAATGCTTCACTTTTGAAAATTATGTAATCGGAATAATCACACTGATAAAACGCAATGTTTTACAAAAATTTAGAGTGTCTTTGGAGAAGAGAGGCGACATGCAAATAATAGCGATTTATATTACAAAAATTCATGATTCTTGCCTGGATGGATTTGCTTCGCCGAGTTGGACAAGCAAACAAATAATTCGTGGTTTAAAATAATATCACGTTCCTGAAGTTTTTGTCCAAATTTCTCTCGAATAATAAAATTTTAATGCTATTCTTTAGGACATTCTACTATAATTTTATCAAAATAACATAATTTGCTTAAATTAATTTTTCCTAATTTTATATAATCTACATATTTAAAACACAAGTGTGTTTTTTAGTCATCTGCCCTGATCTTTCTGCTGAACCAATTTTACTATTATTTTTTTTAATATGAAAGCTCTTCATTTGTAAATGTGACCGCACTATGTTTTTTTTTTTTTTTTTTTTTTTTTTTTTTTTTTTTTTTTAATATCCCCACTTTTATATTTTAATTTAAAAAGCATTTTGTGAAATTTCTTCAAAATGATGAAAATTAGATAGCTTTCATTATTGCAGACAAGAGAGAAATAATAAGGTATTTTTTATCTTTATTCATGCTATTTTCTGATAAAAATTCAAAATTGTTGATAAAAATTATTGTATAGGGTTTAGTGTCGCAAAATCCCATTAGGAGCAGAATATTATATTTTGGGGCATAATAACGAAAAATAACATACTGCTTCTGAAAACACGCATTTTTCCTCATAAATTTTCTATATTGTTTTTCCTTCTGCATGTGTACTGATACTAAGTTTCAGACACTAGGCAAAATGCTTATTTAAGTTAAAATGAAGTCATATTTAAAAGAAAACGATCATTTTCTTAGATAAAACTAAACATTTTAACACAAATGCGTCTAAATATATGAATTACGGAAATTTTTACTCTGCGGAATTGAGATTAGAATCTGAAGAAAAGTCTGTTCACATAAAAAATGTTGTTGACAATCGTCACTTTAAGTTTTGAGTTAAAATGATTTTTAAATGATCAAACAAAATACAATTTTCTTTAAATTATAAATATATATATGAGAAGTGCGTATGCAAATTTTGAGAAGGTGAAAATTGCTGCTTTTCATACCGTAATACCAAACATAAGAGCCTCAATTGATAACCACATTCTAATAACTTATCTTTATTATATTTTACTGATTAAGAATCTATATTATAAAGAACAAACGTATTTGTGCGTAACGCTGACGTCATTTTGCGAATGGCAACACTTCACGATCAAATTTCTTCCTTGAAATTTTTGCTACTGCAATTTTTTAATCTTCTGACTATTGTACATTTTCAATTTTCGTCGCATAGCGAAAAATATACTTTCAAATGCAATTTGTTTAAAAACTGTATCTTAATTGACTGATGTATTATATTTTCTAAAATAATTTTTAAGCATGATTTTTTTTAAGTTTATCTTATTTCAATACATAATAATAATAAACATTTTGCACATAAAGCAACAAACATTTTTCAGCATTTGTTTCACTATTTTTGCATAACGAAATTAATACTTCCTTTATAGACAAATAAAAGAATGATATTAAAAAAGCCACGAATCTAACATATTTGTGAAAGACAAATTAATGAAATTAATACTTCTTTTATAAACAAATAAAAGAATAATATTGTAAAAACACATATCTAACATATTTGTAATCGTACAATTTAAATTTTTAGATCACCAAGTAGAATATTTTTTTTATTATTTTTATTTTTATTTTTATTTTTTTTTTGCAAAGTTCATCTCAGTTTACTGATTGTCTATGGTTTTAAAAAGAATTTTAAAGCATGAAATATATATATTTTTTAATTTATCTATATCGCGCGGAGCTCGATTACGAAAGATTAATCCATTTGCCCTTAAAACAAAATAATGAGTTCATCATTTTTTTACGGCTAATATCCATTAAAAAAACTTCCCTATGAATAAATAAATAAAATAATATAAATAAAACACAAAATATTAACAGACATGTATAAGCTTTGGAATTATCAGAATCTAAAAGGGCGCCATATGTTGCAAAATATTGATAATTAATTCATTAATTCATTGATAATTAATTAATTCAAATAACTCTAGCATGTGGCTAATAAGAAAATATCGCTTTTGATAAATTTGAAAAATTTATTTGATTGTATAATTTGTATTTTCCATATGAAAAATGCTTTTTTAATGTAAGTGGGCAATGTGAAAAATTTATTGCATATTAAAAAATTTTATTTTTCAATTTAAAAAAATGTTTTCACCTATATTCGTTAACCCGGGAAGCCCGGGTACGATCCCCTAGTACTAATAAAATCACAGTGCAAAACGAAATAAAAAACCTTCAACAATTCACACAATAAAAAGGAAATGACAAATGTAAATTTAATGAATTGAAATTGATTCAGCGGACACCTCCTCGCTGAACAAATATATTTTTCATCAAAAAAATTACCAAATGAAGCATTTCATCGGAATATCAAATTAATATTTCTTAACACTGTGTTTAATTTAACGTTTCTATCTTCTGAAATGCTCGAAGTATTTAATGTTATTTCTGTAATTTTAAAACTTTAAATTATGGTTTGTAGGATGTGTAAAATTATGGAAAATATGTTAAAAAACAATGAGTTTCAGAGTTGACGTTGAGGTTCCTGATCTGCAGATATGCTAATTCTTCGTATTTTTAATCATATTTTATTTTTGCAGTTTAAACATCACCTACATACAAGCATCCAGAAATGGATTTCCATACAAATGTTTTTCACTTTTTTCTTTACGGGGAGAGCATAATGAAGAGCAACGCAACCTTACTATGTCTGATGGTAAGTGCATTAGGATAGTCGATATTTTTATGCAATAATTTAAATGTTCTACAGGTTCCTTCAGGACTCTAGGAGTAAATATTTAGATTTGTTATAGGTCTGTAAAAAAAATTCTTAATCTAATATCTATGTGGAAATCGAAGCGTGAAAATTTTAGTGGATGTTTTCTTATAGCGTTCTTAATTGTTGTAGTTGTTTTGCACTGGAAAAGGTTGTGGCTTTTTTCAGGAAAGAGGGTTCTAAAGGCATAAAAGAGGGTACCAAAGGCATAAAAGAGGTTGGATTTTTCAAAGATTTTGTTGGAAAGTGATTTTGAATTCGGTTTTTCTTTCAGTCTGTCCGCCTGTCTGTCAGCGCTTTAACTCACGTATATATACTCGTATTATCATGCAATTGATATAAGTTATTCATGTTTACCATGGAATATTCGGTATTGAATAGGAGATGTGTAGTATTAATAGTTCATTTACAAGATTACTCAAAAGAATTCCGTTACTTTACAGGGTTCGTAAGCATCAAGGGATTCAGAGGTTTTTAGGAGTTTTAGTATCAGAAATTTCGTAAAGTACTGGAGGCTATATCTGAAGATAGAATTTTTTTTTCATTAAATAAGGCTAATAATGTTTTACAAAAATTCTGATAAATGTGCTTGAAAGTCCTTGAAGCGTACGAACCCTGCATTATGATCAGTGGGGAAAAATCGTATTTAAGATTTTTTAACAGAATATTTTAATGACATGTCCTATTTCAAATGTATTGAAATTGATATAAATCACTCAATTACACCACAGGATGATTATTAACGAACAGGGTGTTCATAGTATTTCTCGTTCGTCTCGTTTCTCATATCTCTCGTACATGGAAACACAAAATAAATCTGTTACAGTACTATCTTTGGGCAATAATTGCTGGAAGTACGTTTTCAATTTCGGTATGTGCTTTTAGACTGAACAAATTTCCTGCATGTTACTCGTTGTATATAAATTCTACATATCGTCTACAGAGCTGAACAAAAGAATGAACGTACAATTCTCCTCATTAGCGAAAATTAATGAAAAGGAATTTTCTTAAGTGATCATGAATGTATCACGAATTTCATCATGATGGTATGCATAAAATATTGATTAAATTTTTTATTTAAAAATGATTTGTCTTATTTCTTTTTAAGGGTTCTATGTAGGTTTTGATATGCATCCAGAAGAACAATTCAACACCCGTGATGTAGTCGAAGTTTCGGTTGCTCTTCACGATCCACGCAAACTAGTCAATCCTATGAAAGAAGGAATAACTTTAACATCCGGAAGTGGTTACGATTTATTCCCTTCAATGGTATACCTTTATGTTACATGTAGGGGAGAATAGGGACGGTTGACCATACGGGAGGCTTCACCCACCCATCAATTTTCACATTTAAAAGGCTTTTAGAATTTGATTTATTCCCTTCAATGGTATACCTTTATGTTACATGTAGGGGAGAATAGGGACGGTTGACCATACGGGAGGCTTCACCCACCCATCAATTTTCACATTTAAAAGGCTTTTAGAATTTTATCAATAGGTGCCAACCAAAGTAACAGCAATGATCTAACAATAGTCTCAGTTTCATACAGATAATCGAAATAGGTGTGCAAAAAATTAATTGCGAGGTGTTTCCAACCTAAAAGTTGTATTTTTTTAGAAATATTTTGTAAGTTTTTTTCGGATAAAATATACCATAGAAATTTAAGTAAGTAGGTTTTAAGTAATGCAGAAATATCGAGCTTTCATTCCAGTCATAAAGATTATACAGTAAATTAGGCTTAACATAACAATGTGCTATTTTTAGAAAAAGGTTTGATCCAGTCAATGTATGGGAGGTTTGACCAGATGTTCAAGGCTTCCTTAACACATTCATAACGGGAAACAAGAATGCTTGTTTTCATTCCAAAAACATCATTGACTAAGAGCATGGCTTCTACCTTACAGAAAATGCATTTATATCATTTTGTCCGTATTTTTATAGATTGTAATACATTTTACACTAAATTCATTCATTGAAAGATATTTACCGATGCATAATCTTGGGAAACCTATGCAGAACACCAATTTACAAAGTACTTTCAAAACAGGGAGGAGCTTCTACTGTTTTAAAATGTGGATTTGATAAAAATTGGCTGTTAGCAATGTGTTAATTAAGGGTTTTTTTAAATAGTTTTATTACACACTGTGCATAATGTAAGCTTAATGTAAATATATAAAAATGAATGCAAATTTATTCTGTAAAGGTACAGTAAAATGGGGTGATGGAAAAGAAAACATTTAAAACTGATTAAAGAAAGATGTAAAAAATTGCTATTTGCACTACACGAAAGAAATAAATGAAAGATAAATGGGAAAGATGATAGGAACTTTTTCCATTTAAATATCACTTACAATAGACAAACAGAAACAGTAGAAAAGACCTGAAAGTACGAAAGCAACAGTCTTAACCGTTTCAGGGGCAGTGTTATATTTATCAAACCACATTATTTTAATTCCCAAACGCCACAATGGCACCAGAATTTTTTTAATTTTTTCAATTTCATATGTATGTGAAATATAGCTTTTCTCATATTTGCAAATAGATTTGTTCGTATATTCCGGTGCCAGTCATTTATTTAAATATTTTAGGTTAAATGATGTTAATGATAAGTACCGTAATTTCCAGCGTATACGCCGCGGCTTAGATATTTCTTTTTCAAACCGTAAATGTTATGGAAAAAAAAATCAAATAAGTGCTAATAAGAAGTAAGTCACATTTTATTTAAAATTAATTCTGGTAGGAAATTTAGTTATCTGATGTGCGGCGTATACGCGCGAAATTACAGTACTGTTGCGGCTGCAAAAGAATATAGCATTGATCGAAAAACTTCAGGAAGGTATGCAGACGAATTTCAACATAATGAATAGAGTGAGATGAAGCCAAACTATGTGATAACTAGATTTGTCAGGTCAAATGCCACAAAAAGTAGGACAAGGAGACAAAATTAAAGCTCGACAATACGTACTAAATCCGGAAATTATAATGCATGAAATCCTATGAAAACGGCACCTGTCTCCAACGGGATACTGTCTTAAATGTTAAAATTTCATTTTCCCTGCTGTAGAATTATACCTGCTCGGACAAAATCCCGTTTAAAATAAAAATTTTTCCTCTGACATGCGGTTGCGCCTAAACAGGCTTGTTTAAGCATCATATTTTCAAAAATATTTTTTTTATAATAATTAAAGCATGTAGCAAAAATATATTTTGCTTTTTTTAAACTAATTTTATTTCTCTTCACAAATATTTCAATATAAAACAAAGTGAGTCAAGCCTCCCATATAGTGTGTCAACCCTCCCATATGCGGTATGCCTTGACCCATAATTCTCTCATGATTAAATCAATAATTTTTCAAATTTCTTATATATTACACTTATGTAGCAATTTTATTTTGATAACTAATTGTATAACGAATAAAATGATATATAAAACTTTATTCTACGTTCAATATAAAAAAAAAAAAATCATTTTGTAAAAAGGGGGTCAACCCTCCCTAGTCTCCCCTATTTCTTATTACTTTTTTTGTTGTACATATTGTTTAAAAATTTCACCAATTATTTCCAAAATGGTAAACCTTTATGGTACATGTATTTCTTTTTACTTTTCTTGTTGTGCATATTGTTTAAAAAATTTCACCAATTATTCCCATCAATGGTAAACCTTTATGATACATGTATTTCTTTTTACTTTTCTTGTTGTACATATTGTTTAAAATTTTTCGAGCTCTTTTTTTGTGTGCAAAAATCGACCCCATGGCAAGGAATAAAAATAATTTTTAATATAACTATTTAAAAAAAAATTAAAATAAAATTTTCCAAGTAAGGGCCAACACGATTAATGTTATTAAAAATATGGTCTTTAAAAGTATTTTTATTTAAGCAATATTACTATTTATTTCATATAGATTGAACTAAATACTATACGAGCCATTTATTATTAAAAAAAAGATTAATATAAGTAAAGCAGTAAGTTATCTCTAAATCCAGGACTTCCTAGTTTAACTATTTTTATAATTTGATCGTACAACTATTTAAGAAAAAACTGTTGTAGATCTCTTCTGTAGTTGTTGTAGATATATATGGTAAAGGTTATAATTTCAAAAAATGGATACGAACACCATGAAATATAATTAAAATGTAATTCATCGTTGCTAGAATAACAGTTATAATGTTTCCCTAATCCCAGCTTTTTAGAATTGAACTAGTTTTACTAAAAAAAAAAAGGAAGCTAAAATACACGAAATCCTATTATAAGAACTTCCCTAGTTTTGTGAATACCAGATTTGGATGGTAATTTCACAAAAGATTTAACACAGAAAAGATTTCTGTTACAATACTGTCTGTGAACGATAAATGCTGGGAGTTAGATTTTAGTTATGATATGCGTTTTAACATTTAACTAATTTTTGACATTCAACAATGTACGTATAAATTCTATAGATCATATCCAGGACAAAACAAAATAATTCATAAGCATTACTGTGTGGAAGCTTAAATTGTTTAATGGTGTTATTTTAATTGTGATATCCTTTTCCAGATGTATCACACAAAATCTTCTATTCTAATCGAATTATTCTAAATATTTATTTATAATCAAATTTAATATCTAGTTTGGGGGTTCAGAGTCTGGAGATGACGAATAATCAACATCTTTTACGGCACGAAGACATACATTTAATAAGAAACAGGACATAAAATATCTATTAAGTGCCATTCGACGCGATAATTCCAACGAATTCTAATAACAACAACAGATTAGTTCATTTCAGTTCAGAAGTGGACAGTTCAAACAGGGCAAGGGCTGGCTAAATATCTGTTTAGAGAATTAGTCAGAACATTCCGCCCGGCGTTGTACGGCTGTCGAACATCGTCATAAAAGGCAAAAGTACTACTCTGGTAATATTTCTACATAATATACCTGTAGAGATCTTAAGTTCGATTACACGGACATGTCCATCATCACCTTTATAAGTTACCGTAATTCTAACATTTTCCAGTCTATAAACTTGTCATTTCCTTCCTTCAATCACACAAGCTGACTAATTTGAAGGTTTTGCGAGGACGTTTTCATTTACTGCGGACTTGCAGCTCATTTAAATATTCTCGAATCCAGCGTTGCCAAAACTGCGTTTTAAATCTTTGAATTAATTTCCATCTAGAAAAAAAGGAAAGGAATCTAAAACAACATTATTTTAAAGAACATTCAAAAGAGGACCTCCAATGAGGAAGTGACCAGGTGTCAGTGGTTGTAGATAATTAACATCTCCAGACAAGAGGGCCAATGGACGTGAATTCATAACTGCCTCGATTTGAGAAACAAGTCTTGCTAGTTCTTCAAAATTTAACATTAAGGAATAATTTATCTATCTTCAACAATATTCACATCATGTCTTTTATATTTGATTCCCTTAATTCCCCGAAATGTGGAGATGCAGGGGATATGAAATTCCATTGTATTCGTTATTCAGCACAAAATTGCCGAATTACTTGTGAAGCACAAATTTGATAGAAGGATTTCAAAACAGCACAAGTACCCTTAAAATGCGGGGCATTATCACTCCAGATGACACAGGGTTTAGATCGTCGAGCATCAAATCTTCTCAAACAGGCTAAACGTGCTTCTGTGGTCAAGTCTGAAACAATTTCTAGATGAGCGGCTTTGGTAGAAAAACAAATAAATATAGCAATGTATGATTTTAGTGTTATCTTTGATCGTTTTATTTAGGTTCAGAACTTTTTTTGCTCCTGCACCCCCTTTTAGTCAGTGGCACGAACATAAGATATAGCCTATGTTCTAAGTTGGACTAACACCATCATTTTGATACCATTACTTTTAGAATCGGTTCGGTAGTTCCAGAGCTTACCTCCTACAAATAAACAATTTTTACCCCTTTATAATATTAAAGTATAGATATTAAATTTCAAACCATTCAATTGAGTAGTTTTTGTACTGTTATTTGCAGACAGACGGACTGACAGACAGACCGACCATATGGCGACTATAGGTACTACTTATTTATATAAATACGAACGCACCTATCATGCATAATTTCAAACATACTTCGCATTTGGTTTCTCCAACGGACGGTTATATATGCATACACTTATGGCAGAAAATAGGAATACCAAACTTTAGGGCATTTCATATTTTGGAATTAAATAAATTTATAATCTTTTGATGATTTTAGTAATAACTTTGTATTTTCATAAAAATAGATTAAGACCTAAAATAAGTGGGTATATGTCATCAAAGATCGTACAAAGTGTTACACTTAATATTCCTTTTAAAACACTTTATCATTTAATCAATAAATCCAATCATCAATTTAAAATTATTAAACCCTTTCCCTAAATCAACAAATTGTGTTATGAAGAAGACAGAGGCGTGACCTTTAAATTTAATAATAAATTTATTACAAGAGCAAGCTATATTTTTAATGTAATTAAAAATACTCGAGAAATGCTTTTCATACAGTTCTAAAAGCATATTTTTGTACGTCTGAAAAGCATAATTAAGCATAATTATTAGGGTGGGTCGATAAAAACCAAAATTTTTATAATCGAAATGTAACAGCGCAGAACAGTTGCCTTTTGTAATACCGAATAAATTGGTAAAATATTACATGGAAAGGTTAATATCTTTTACCGCCGCAATGTGGCCAAAGTTTCAAAAAATCGCAAAAAAACTTTTTTTTTTTCAATTTTTTTATTTAATTATCCAAACGTACTAAGACAATTTCTAGTAGAACGCAATAGCTATGTGAAGATAAGAGAAATGTTCCGGAAAATGTTCATTATGATGAAATCATATCTTTTACTGCCGCAAAAGAACCATATTTTTAAAAAAATTGCAAAAATTTCAATTTTTCTTTTTTTTTTCTAATTTTGTATAATATGTCTAGAAATAAATGACTTTATATCTATTAATATGTTATAATTTTTTATAATTATTTTTAATAGACTTGAAAAAAAAATGTAATCATTCGTTTTTCTTGACAATCGCTTCATCTACTGATGTTTTACTTCATAACAGCCAGTTCATGCAGTAAAAATCACAAAAACGATATAAAATGAACAAAGTATTTTAGTATTTTATCAATTAAAATATAAAGATGTTTAACCAAAACGAGTATAATAAATTTAAAATGAAGAAGTACTTAATATACAGGAATTTTATAATATGACTTGCTTTCAGATGAAGCCATTATTCCTCGAGAGTCCAAAATTGAACAGATGTGATTCTCGCTCTGTTCTAATCCACAAACTTTATCAGCGATTCAGTGACTAATATCACGCATTTTTCTAGTGATTGAGTGGATAAAGAAATTTATAATAGCTGGTATCTTTAATCGAACCTTTTAACCTCACCACCGTTGTTAGTCGATAGAGAAACCGTAACAGGTGGTTCCGTTAGTTTACAGTTTTGCCAGTAGACTAAATGCATACAATTTTAAGCTTCAAAGATCAAGTCTGCAATTATAAAGTGACGGAACTATTCTAGTCCAGAGAGCGTCGTTCTTTGGCAATTTTCTTCAGGGCTGGGATCTTGATGTTCTATCCTTCATATGCTATCACTCCAGTGAGGCTATTTTTATGATTTGTGAAATAGTTCTTTGAGGGAATTACAGAAACTATAACATTTCGTAGATGATCTAACAAGTAACGGAAGTTACTAACTATAGTGCACAGATTCTGAAAAATATGAGGGAATCCTTTTAATTCTAAACCAACTGATACAGTTCGATTTCAGGATGTACTCAAACAGTATGACAAGTTAAGAAGAGGGTTTCTCTGTTCCAACGTAGAGTCTCAAAATTCGTTTAGCAGTAATGATTCACCTTGCGTGAAATACTGGTCTAGGGACTAAGCAAAAAGGTTAATTGAATGCATTCGTGTTGAAAGAGATTGCAATATTTTAGACATACACTTCTGGTCAGTTGACAAATCATCTTTACCAACAGATAGGTGATCAGATTAAATTGACTTAAACTTTGCAATTGGTAATAATTCGCAAGCCAAAAGAGATCAACAAATTGGGCCACAATATGACAGAGGACCTGCATTTTGTCATCAAGATCAAGATGTTGGAAAATATGTCTCAGCGAAAGCTCATTGAAGTGGGGGCAAGGAAGCCACTAAGGTAATTTTTTTAAACTTGTTCTCAAGTAATCCTACTATATCACCACCTTTGTATCCTCTGTTAAAGACACTTCCACGAAATCCGACTACAATTATTTTTACAGTTTACATTTCATTTTTCTTCAAAAAATCTATAATGTCATTGCACATAGAAGTCTCCTTGCAGACGACGGGGTCAAATGACGAAAATAATAGAAACCTGGTTCTAGTATCAAAGATATATGTTCTTCCTTGACTTCGCGAAAATGAAACTTTGTCACCTCTTTAACCTGGCAGATATTTGTAACTATAGGGACATCAAACTATAGAATAAAAGGAGTATATTACAAAAAGACGAACCAAGTGAAACGTGACCCTCTAGCAGCGAGAACTTAATTTTACTTGCAGTCATTGAGCAAAATTTTTTGATAGGATTACAGTGATCATGGTTAACAATGTGCATTAAATTTACAACATAAAATGCATTTTCCAGCCTATTAGAAATATGAAAATTCGGAAAAGATTACAAAAATTATGAAAATTAAAAAAATGAAAATATTTAATTTTTTAAATTTTTTAGAAGCTTTGGCCCTGTTGCGGCGGTAAAAGGAATGATGTCACCAAAATGAAATGTCACGGTTACATTACAAATATCTCGGTGTGGCTATTGCGTTCTATTACAAATTGGATTGGTATGTTTGGATAACTTAAAAAAAAAATTGCAAAAAGTAAGTTTTTTGCGATTTTTCCGAAATTTGCCCCCCTTGCGGCGGTAAAAGATATTAACCAATCGGTGTATTATTTTACGTATTTATTCTTTTTTACAAAAGGTAACTTTTACGCGCTATTATATTTCGATTATAAATATTTCGGGTTTTTTCGACACACTTTTTAGTGCACTTCATGAATGCATTTCAATTTCAGTATGTTCGAGAGGCTGTAATATCATGAAAATGCATTTTAAACTATTTTCCCCCATTGTTCTTAATGTAACGGAATACTTTTAACTGTCCCTCTAATTGAACTATATATTCAATTTTCAGAAAATTGAAATGACTCGAAATGACACAAAATTCTACAACGATTATATATATTAAATTTCAAACCATTCAATTGGGTTGGTTTTGCGCTGTTATATGCGGACAGACGGACCAGACGGCGACTATTGGTGTTATGTATTTATATAATTGAAGAGCTGAGCGGAAGAACATGCTATGCTACATTTTCTTAAAAATTATTTTATCTTTTGGATGAAGGTGTTATCAGGTATTCAATCACGTGGTAAAGCTAAAATACCAAAGTTCTATTTAGCCTTGAAGATTTAAGACATTATTCATTAATATTTAATAGTTTAATATTAGTAATGCAAATAATATTAATATTTATTAATATTTAAAAATTAAATATGAATAAGTTTTTTGATAGAGTTTAGTACCACATCTGTTAATATTTTAAACACATGGTATCAAACAGAAAATAAATCATTAAAATTGACAACAAAAACTTTCACTTCAAATTTCTTCAAATGTAATTTTTGTTATTTAACATTTTCTTCCACTTAGTTCTTCAATTGCGAACGCATCTAACAAGTATAATTTCAAACATACTTCGCATTTGGTTTCTCTAACCGATGATTATATATGCATACACTTATGGCTGAAAAATAGGAATACCAAACGTTAGGGTGTTCCATATTTTGGAAATAAATAAATTTATAATCTTTTGATGATTTTAATAATAACTTTGTGTTTTGATAAAAAGATAAAAAGGCTTAAAATACGTGATGATTTGCGATACGTGGGTATATGTCATCGAAGATCGCACAAAGCGTTTCGCTTAATATTCCTTTTAAAACACTTTATCATTTAACCCTTTCCGGCGCGGTGTCCTTAAAAAAAGGACACCTAATTTTAATTCTAAACTGACAAACGGCACCAAGAATATTTAACTAAAAGTTTCGTATTATAATGTACATTAGGGTGTATCGATTTTTAACTTTTTTTTTGTTTCCAAATTCCAAGTTGATAAAAAGTTGCTACTAGACACCACAACTTACCACAAAAAATTTTGGATTTTTAAAAAAATGTTTAGGTCTCCCGCACAAGGCCTAAAGTTTAGAAATTTTACTTAAAAAGTAAATTTTTACAAAAATTAAAAAAAAACCTAAAACACTTTTTTTTCTAAATTGCAAGTTGAAATTCCACTAACAATAAGCACAAAAAACGATAGAAGATGTATTTCAAAAACTTAGCACAACATTTAGGTCTCCCGCACAAGGCCTAAAGTTTGTTAATTTTGACGAAACTTTCGTAATTTTTAGTGTAAATGAACCATTTTTTTCCGTTATAAACACCAGACTTAAGTGTATTTTTGTTACAGGAGGCATAAAATGACACAATATAAATAAATAAATAAATATATATATATACATACATATATATATACATGTATATACATACTGCATAAATAATATATAAATGTTGTATACCTTAAAAAAGATAGTTTAACGATGTAAATTGTTTGATAAAGGTGTTGAAATAAACTCTATCGTTATTTGTGATTACTATTGTTTATTACAAATGTATAAAATATTATAACAGGGAATAAAATGTAGTATATAAGTACAAAATGTTGCTGATGTATTTTCATAGAACACGAGCGCAGTTTTCTTGTTCTATTTCAAATTAACTGACTTGTTTTAAATATTCGTCCTTTCATCTTGTCTTCAAAATCTGAAACGAAAGTTATATACAGTTTTTAAGTAGGCCTACAGATTTTTACAAAATTATAGAAATGATCCCCAATGAATTTCAAATATTACATGGAAGACAGTAAGATAAAGATGTTATTTAAAAAAAAATAAAAATCAAAGTAGTACAAAAAACACTTACTTACATTTTAATCCTTCACTGAGGTTTTGTACTGGTTCTTGGTCTCGAACGTAGGTAGCTCTTTACAGTTTTCCAGTCTGGCACGAATGAAACCATCTCTTTCGATCATCCCACACACTTGCTTTGAAGCTTCTGTGACTTCTTTCACAATTCGTTCCACAGCTTGAGTGTGAGAAGGAATTGTAAATTCAACCCTTCCACTTTTTCCCGTTTCCGGAATTAACTGCAACTCTTCTAGGCTCATATCGGTAACAAGAGGGGGTTCGGTTACTGAAGAGTTTTGCCAGTCAATCATATCTATATAGTCTTTAGCATTAAAATTGATCTGAGGGGTTTTAAATATCTTTACCCCTTTCTTTTCTGTTTCGCGAGCTTTCTGGATTCTCTTATAAGCCAAGACTCTAATATGTTTTCGTTCATCAAACAACATAGCTATTAAAACATGCTCTGGGTGAGCTATGAATGCGTTTCTCTGTAACGTTGCATGGGCGACATGTTTTAGCTCGTCTTCCAAGTAATTTCTGAAATGAATTATTTAAAAAAAAATAATGGAATCCTGCGGGATTTTGGGATTGCACTTAATTGAGAACCATGATGGTATGTAGACTTTCATTATGAACTCTACAAGCATTCTCAGCTCAGGGGTCGGATCATCCATGACTACATACAAACGAAGGATTTGATTTGCCAGGGTAAGCCACCTGGCGTGCGAGATGTTTCCGGGGTTTCGTCTGGCCAACTCTTCTGTACATGTACCTATTGATACAACTTTGGATATTTCGTACAGATACTTTTCGTCTGTGCTCAACTCTTTAAGATCAACTTCTGGTATATCGCTTTCAATTGCAACAAAATTGACAACATCCAGATTTTGGCAGCTTAGAAGTTGTTTACCAATAGGCCCGCTAAATGTGTTTGGTCCAGAAGTTGGCCCATCAAGAGCAACCATAATTTTTCTAAATGGTAATTCATTCAAATGTAGTAGACACACAACTGCCTGCAGTGGCTGTTGTATTTTATTTTCAAATAAGGTGATAACTCCATTTGAAGTGCCTGTGTTTGCTGCCGTACCATCACAACCAATAGCTGTTATTTTTTTTTTAAGATCGACAGTTTTTTCTTCACAATACTTTACAAGTGATGTAACTATATCCTTTCCTGTTCCTTTTATGGGAGTTACATGACCGAAATACTTGGATCCAGGATCTTCAACAATAGATATGTGTTCTTCCATTAAAGATTTTCGGACACTTTTACCAATCTACAATTTCTTTTGTTATGGTTTCATCTTTACGACCATCAATGTAAGTGGCCAACAGATCGGAGGTTCAAGTTGAGCTTACTTCTTTACGAGACTTAAGTATTTCACGTGCTACTTTTGATTTGTCGATTACTGCCTCTTGGTTCTCCGCAGTAACGACATTTAAGTCTCGCAAAAGGGCAGTAGCTAACTGAGGTCCAGCTCTACTAGAAATGCCCCTGCGGTCACAAGCTCGTGAAAACAAAGACAAGCGCTGTGGCAGTTCTTGTTTTACTTCTACACTTGAAACACTTTTTTGACTCGTATCAAGTACATTTATTTCAAAATCACTATCTTGACATGATGTGTGAGACATTGAATCATCTGTACTGTCACCAGAATCAATGTTATCAACAGATTTTAAGTTTTCATCCTCAGTCTTTTTTATAACTACCTGCATTAAAGCTTGTGACCTAGATTTTCTTTCTAATCGCTTTTTAAGCTTTTTAGTCTCATTTTTGTCACACTCTCCAATTGACATCAATCTAGGACCATGTTGGTCGAGCAAAAACTCGTGTTCTAGTGCCGGGACTTTTCTGTCAATAGAGCAAATACAGTTGCTGAGGTCACATTTGCAAGTACAAATATCAAACAATGCAGTTTCAGTTTTTGACTGAAAGCTAGTTACTGCATCTTTGTAGGAGTTAGGATACTTCCTTTTGGGCCCTGAACACTTTTTAATTTTCTCAAGCTGCTCTTGCAGTTTTAAAACCATAAGTATTGTGTTTTTGGTGCCATAAACAGGAATTGAAGCTCTTTTCCATATTTCCCCAAGTTTTAAAGCAGCTCTTAACGCAATTACCTTCTTTGCAAGCTGATGTATTCCCTCTTGTTTCATTTCAATGCGTACGCACTCAAAATACTTTAAAACATCCATGTTGGTTGGCAGAACATTAAACTCACTCACATCAATAGGTTGCCTGATAACCGGCCTGTCGGTAGTTTGTCTAGTTAGATGCGGTTTTTTACTCATAATGAACAACAACAACACTCACTCAATTGATTCTTACAACAAGACTATCGCACTAAAACACAACCGTAATGCTCGCTCGCTGGCAGACGACTACTGACAAGTCTGTGCGGCGATTCATAGGTGTCGCGTCACCGCGGCGCAACAGTCTGGCCTTCCCCCACCGCCCACCCCATCGCTTTAAGTTGACGCTTGACGTATTGAAATGTGATTTATTATTTCACTTATTTCAACAATTCCAATCATGCCTAACGAGGCTTTAGTTACATTTAATTTTTAAACCAGCAACAACACAAATATCAAAGAACTGAAAAATGTTCAAAAATTGGCTGAAATTTACGACTTTTAGGCCTTGTGCGGGAGACCTAAATGTTGTGCTAAGTTTTTGAAATACATTTTCTATCGTTTTTTGTGCTTATTGTTAGTGGAATTTTAACTCGCAATTTAGAAAAAAAGTGTTTTAGGTTTTTTTAAAAATTTTGTAAAAATTTACTTTTTAAGTAAATTTTCTAAACTTTAGACCTTGTGCGGGAGACCTAAACATTTTTTTAAAAATCCAAAATTTTTTGTGGTAAGCTGTGGTGTCTAGTAGCAACTTTTTATCAACTTGGAATTTGGAAACAAAAAAAAAGTTAAAAATCGATACACCCTAATGTACATGAAAATAAGCAAGCTCGTACTTTCTAATAAATTTGTTTATAAATTGCGGTGTCAGTCAATTATTTCATCAGTTTATAAACAGAATTACTCCGAGCCGGTAAGGGTTAATCAATTAATCCAAATCATTAATTTAAAATTATTAAACTCTTTCCCTATATCAATAAACTTTGTAAATAAGAAGATAGTGGCGGCATCTTTAAATTTAATAATGAAATTATTACAAGATTAAGCTATATTTTAAATGTAATAAAAAATATTCAAGAAATACTTTTCAGACAGTTTTAAAAGCATATTTTTGTATATATGAAAAGCATGATTTTATTTTAGCAGAAAAGAAAACAAAACTCTTAAAATAGCAAAAAAAAAAAAAAAAAAAAAAAAAAAAAAGATAGTTCGTGTAAGTAAATTCATCGGACAATGAAATGCACTCCCCGGGAAAATCGAAAGTGAAATGGCAGCGCTCGTCGCTAACGAGAATTAATAATTTAAAAAGGAAATTTAATAATTAAAAAACTAGCAGTCGAAAAAAATTAAAAATTCCGAAATTTAAAAAAATTAGCGGAAATTTAAAGAAATTTAAAATTTCTGAAAACAAAACATTTTTCTAAATGAAATTGAAAATGCTGAAATTTCTCAAGACTAAACTACTTTTAGTGGATGTTCAAGAAAAACTTATTGCAAATTCACTCAAAACAAAACAAGTCTCTTTCGATGTAAAGAAAAAAGTTACAAATAAAAATAGAAAATTTTGGTTGGATCAAATACGAATTAACAAAAACATAACTTGCCTAACAAATAAAAAAAGGTATTTCCTACAATGTTTAAGCCCGAGAAGGGGCAGATATTAAGATATTTCATTCAGTTAGTTTTACATTTGATGTTACATTTTTGTAACGAATTAGTTAAGCCAAGTGAAAATTAAGAAAAAATGAAATTTAAACAATATGATACTTAAACACTCTAAAAACTTATATTCCGTTCAAACGAAATCGAAACAAATCTTAGACTTTTCCAAATTTAAGTTTCAAATTTTTGTATTGCTGATTTTGTATCATGTTAATGGTAGGTGAAAAGAAATTATTAGTCACATCTAAAATACAAACCTTCCAAAAAACAAATCTAAGATTTATTTCAATTTCGTTTGAACGGAATCTAAGTTTTTAGGGTGTTTAAATATCATATTGTTTGAATTTCATTTTTATTTTTTAATGTTCACTTAGTTTAAATAATTCGTTACAAAAATAGCACTATCTGAATAAAATATCTTAATTTCAGGACGTTTCAAAATGTCAGCCACGCTAGAAATTCAAAATACTATAACTCAGCCATTTTTTAAGATACAGACGAAAGAAAAACTGCTCCGAAATCTTTCCATGAAGGTCAAATACATAAGAAAAAAATATTTTTCCATTTTCAATTTTTTGGTACCACATTTCAAATTTTAAATTAAAAAAAAAATTAAATGGCCGTTATTTTGAAACAAAATGACGGATGAAGCTGGTTACAACCCCTTCTCGGGCTTAAACAATGTCGGAAATAATTTTTTTTTAATTGTTAGGCAAATTTTGTTTTTGTTTAATATGCCAAGTTTTTTAATAACTACTGCATTCAGACAAACTCAGTTAAAAATTAACTGGATGTACCATCATCAGGTTTGATCTACAAGGTGTCGCATTACAATTTGTAGGCTATTTACCAATATTATATCAAAAATGTTTCATCAGTTCAGTAGTGCAAAGTTTTGAAAAAATTTTCTATTCTGAGCACAAACAACCTTTAATAAAAACATTAAAAAAATAATTTTAGTTCATATTAGTTACCCATATTCCACTCTGGTACGCTATGAATGCAAAAAATATCCTTAAATCTTGAATGCTAATATTATTAAAAAAAAAAAAAAAAACAGTTTTACTTAATATTTGCTACCCTGTTTCCTGTCAGGTGCGATATAAATGCAAGATGAAATTGTTACCTAAATTTAACTTGGGGGTATTTATTTAGCATCAACATCAGTCGTTTTCCTGCCACCAAAAGAAAGAAAAAGACCAAAAAATGACAAAAAACCTTGAGGAATAATTTTAGATAAAAAATGCGATAATAACGTTAAGTTTACTTAGCGTAACATCGTTTTTAAAGTTAAAAGTCGCTGTCTTTCTAAAGTTTACAAATAATTATTTTTTATTTCTTAATACCACAAAAAGAAATTGCATATGAACAATATATATATGTTGTAGGCTAATTGAGAACTCAGGCTCTTTGCAAAGTTGCAAAGAGCCGGGCTAATTGGAGAATCGTCTTTCTTTTTCCAATTAGCCTGATATTTTTCAGGCTTATTGCAAAGAGCCTATACACCGTTAGGCTAATTGAAAAATGACCACTTATATACCAGTCATGATGATTTTTTACGCTTATTAACCCATAACCCGGCCCGAACCCGAAAAATTAATTACAACAGACCGTATCTCGATCTGAGCAAGACAAAATAATTTCAGTCTGCACGCAACCCGACCCGAACCTACAAATTCCATTAAAAAAACCCCGGAATCTGAACCGAACCAAATCTGAACCCGACAACAATATTCCAACGAACCGTAACCGATTCGAGCAAGACAAATTGATTTCTGAGGACATGCAACCCGATCCGAACCTAAAAATTCTATTTGGAAAATAACGGAATCTGAACCCGACAAAAATATACCAATGAACCATAACCGATCCGAGCAAGACAAAATAATTTCTGAGGACATGCAACACAACCAGAACCTAAAAATTCAGTTAAAAAAAAACCGAAATCTGTCACGAACCAAATCTGAACCCGACAAAATTATTCCAAAGAACCATTACCGGATCCGAGCAAGGCAGAATTATTTCCGTGGACACGCACCCGACTCGAACCTAATAATTCAATTAAAAAAAAAAACGAAATCTGACGCGAACCAAATTTGAACCCAACAAAATTATTCCAAAGAACCATAAACAGATCCGAGTAAGGCAAAATAATTTCCGTGGTCACGCAACCCGACTCGAACATAAAAATTCTATTTGAAAAAAAACCCGAAATCTGACGCGAATAAAATCTGAACCCGAGAAAAATAATCCAAAGAACCATAGCCCGATCGGAGAAAGACAAAATAACTTCCATGGACACGCAACCCGATTTGAACCTAAAAATTTTGTTTAAAAAAACGCGAAATATTACCCGAACCAAATATGATAACCGACAAAAATATTTTAATGAACCATAACCCGATCCGAGCAAGACAGTAATTTCCGTGGACACGCAACCGGACCCGAACCTAAAAATTCCATTTGAAAAAACCCTGAAATCGAACCAAATCTGAATCCGACAAAAATATCCCCCAAAACCATAACCAGATCCGAGAAAGAAAAAATAATTTTCGTGGACACGCAACCCGACCCGAACCTAAAAATCCCATTAGAAACCCCCCGAAATCTGAACCGAACCAAATCTGAATCCGTCAAAAATATTCCAAAAAACCATAACCGGATCCGAGCAAGACAAAATAATTTCAGTCGGCATGAAACCCGATCCGAACCTGACAGTTCTACTTGAAGTTAACCCGAAACCTGACCAGAACCCGAAATTAAAATACATCAGGCCGTATACCCCGATCCGAGCAATGCAAATTATTTTTCGCGTACACGCAGTACGACCAGAATCTAAAAATTCCACTGGTCGTCAACCTGAAACCCGACACGAAGCCGATCGGAACACGACAAACATATTTCAAAGAACTGTAACCCGATCTGAGAAAGATAATATAATTTTCTTCGACATACAACCGGATTCGAACCTAAAAGTTTCATTTGAAGTCAACCCGAAAACCTTCCATAACCCGCGTTCGGTTCAAATTTCGGATTGAGTTTAACTAGAACTTTCAGGTTCGAATCGGGTTGCCTGTCGACAGAAATTATTTTGTCTTGCTCAGATCGAGTTATGGTTCTTTGAAATATTTTTGTCGGGTTAAAATTTGGTTTGGGTCGGGTTGCAGGTTGACTTCAAATGGAATTTTTAGGTTCTGGTCGTGTTGCCTGTCCACGGAAATTAATTTGCCTTGCTCCGATCTGGTTATGGTTCTTTGGAATATTTTTGTCTGGTTCAGATTTCATTCGGGTTTTTTCAAATGGAATTTTTAGTTCGGCTCGGGGTGAGCGCCCACGGAAATTATTTTGTCTTGCTCTTATAGAATTATTGATCTTTGGAATATTTTTGACGGGTTCAAATGTCGGTTTTTTTTCAAATGAAATTTTAGGTTCCGGTTGGGGTGTGTGTCCATGGACATAGTTTTGTCTTGCTGGGATTGCGTTGTCTGTCGACAGAAAATATTTTGTCTTGCTCGGATCGGGTTATGGTTCATTGGAAAATTTTTAGCGGGTCCAGATCTGGTTCTGGTCAGATTTCGATTTATTTTCAAATGGAATTTTTAGGTTCACGTCGGGTAACATGTCCATGGATTTATTTTGTTTTGCTCGGATCCGTTTATGTTTCTTTGGAATAATTTTATCGGGTTCAGATTTGGTTCAAGTCAGATTTAGGGGTTTTTTCAAATTGAATTTTTAAGTTCTGGCTTGGTTGTATGTCCTCAGAAATTACTTTTTCTTCCTCGGATCGGTTATAGTTCATTGGAATATTTTTGTCGGGTTCAGATTCCGGGTTTTCAATTAGAATTTTTAGGTTCGGGTCGGGTTGCATGTCCTCAGAAATTATTTTCTCTTGCTCGGATCGGTTATGGTTCATTGGAATATTTTTATCGGGTTCAGATTTGGTTCGGTTCAGATTCTGAGTTTTTTTTCAAATGGAATTTTTAGGTTTTTGTCGGGTAACATGTACACAGAAATTAATTTGTGTTGCTCGTATCCGTTTATAGTTCTTTGGGATAATTTTTTCGGGTTCAGATTTGGTTCAAGTCAGATTTAGGGGTTTTTCAAATTGAAATTTTAGGTTCTGGTTTGGTTGTATATCCTAAGAAATTATTTTGTCTTGCTCGGATCGGTTATGGTTCATTGGAATATTTTTGTCGGGTTCAGATTCCGGGTTTTTTTCAATTAGAATTTTTAGGTTCGGGTCGGGTTGCATGTCCTCAGAAATTATTTTGCCTTGCTGGGATCGATTATGGTTTATTAGAATATTTTTGTCGGGTTCAGATTTGGTTCGGTTCAGATTCCGAGTTTTCTTCAAATGGAATTTTTAGGTTCGTGTCGGGTAACATGTCCACGGAAATTATTTTGCGTTGCTCGGATCCGTTTATGGTTCTTTGGAATAATTTTGTCGGGTTCAGATTTGGTTCGCGTCAGATTTCGGAGTTTTTCTCAAATTGAATTTTTAGGTTCTGGTTGGGTCGCATGTCTTCAGAAATTATTTTGTTTTGAACGGAACGGTTATGGTTCATTGGAATATTTTTGTCGGGTTCAGATTCCGGCTTTTTTCATATAGAATTTTTAGGTTCGGGTCGGCTTGTATGTCCTCAGAAATTATTTTGACTTGCTCGGATCGGTTATGGTTCATTGGAATATTTTTACCGGGTTCAGATTTGGTTCGGTTCAGATTCCGGTTTTTTTAAATGGAATTTTTAGGCTCGGGTCGGGTTGCTTGTAGGCTGAAATTATTTTGTTTTGCTCGGATCGGAGTACGGTCTGTTGTAATTTATTTTTCGGGTTCGGGTCGGGTTATCGGTAATTAAGCCTAAAAAAAGCATTCTGATTGGGAAATAAGTGGTCATTTTTCAATTAGCCTAACTGTGTCTAGGCTATTTGCAATAAGCCTGAAAAATATCAGTCTAATTGGAAAAAGAGAGATGATTCTCCAATTAGCCCGGCTCTTTGCAAACAGCCTAGGCTGTTTGCAAAGAGCCGGATTTCTCAATTAGCCTACGACATATATACCACATGCCCGTGTGTAATACTGACGTCATATTGATGATGAAACCTGTAAAATAAATTTCTGTTATTTGCAAATTTATTAACTTCTTAGCATCCGACGATTTCAATTTTTACGCAGTCTTAACACAATATAAATAGTTCAGTATTTCTTTCCGGCTAGTGTTCCTTAAAAAAATTAAAACTTCATCAACAAATAAATAAAAGGAAAACATAAATAAATCACAAAGTTAACACATTTTTAATCGAATGGGCACATCTGTATGTAATTGATATTCATTCATAAAAATCAATAACGGTCAAATATGTTGCAATTTTTTGACGTCATAGTCACCTGCTTTCTGTATTTACTGTTATTAATGCTTCTTGTATTGCTAACAAATGTTTGAAAATATCAGTTTTATTAACTGTACTAGAACAGAGGGAGGATCACATCTGATCAGTTTTGGCCTCTCGAGAAATAATGACTTCATCTGAAAGCAAGTTATATTATAAAATTCATTTACATTAAATTCTTCTTCCTTTTAAGTTTATTTAACCTGTTTCGGTTAAACATCTCTATATTTTAATTAATAAAATACTAAAACATTTTGCTCATTTTATATAATTTTTGTGGCATGAATTGGCTGTTATGAAGTAAAACACCAGTAGATGAAGCGATCGTCAAGAAAAATGAATGATTAACTTTATTTTCAAGTCTATTACAAATAGTTATAAAAAATTATGATATATTAATAGATATAAAGTAAAATTATTTATTTCTAGACATATTATAGAAATTATAAAAATTTAGAAAAAAAAAATGAAAAATTGAAATTTTTGAAATTTTTACAAAAAATATGGTCTTTTTGCAGCAAATAAAGATATGATTTCATCATAATGAACATTTACCGGGACATTTCTCATATCTTCATGTAGCTATTGCGTTCTATTAAAAATTGTATTGGTCTGTTTGGATAATTTAAAAAAAAAAATGATAAAAAACATGTTTTTTTGCGATTTTTTGAAACTTTGGCCCCCTTGCGGCGGTAAAAGGTATTAACCGATCGATGTAATATTTTAGAAATTTATTCTGTATTACAAAAGGCAACTTTTCCGCGCTATTACATTTCGATTATAAAAATTTCGGGTTTTTCGACCCACCCTAATGTATGTGCGTGTGTGGGAGACACTTATACTAAAATTAAAATATCTGACTCCATTTTAAAAATATTAATTGCTATTTATACATTGTACATTTGAATTAAAAAAATTCTCAAAAAATACTTTTGTACACTTGCAAAATCACCTTTATTGTAAACATCGCTGGAACCAAATTCATGCTTACATCTTTTTGGCTTAATATCAAATTGTTTGGCGACAAAAGTGAACCCAAAAATCACAAATAAACATATAACATGTAAATCATAAGTACCATCCTTTTTACAATTACATCTGCTAGTTTCGTCTGTAAGTCACATGATGGAAGAGTTAGAAATAAAAAAGAACAAATCAGAAACAAAACTGTTACCACAAGGAAGGTCTCCTTAAAGAGCATACTCTAATTATTTTGAAAAAAAAAAATGCTTATAAAGGTACTCATGTATGTAGTAAAACATCAGCCAAATTTGGCGGCGGAATCTCAGTAAAAATCTGAAGAAAAAGAAATTCATTTGAGTATTTGGCGCAAAAAAGACGAACGTTCCACGCTATTTGGCTACCAACACGTTTCCTTCCCAAATGCAAGATATTTAAATGCATTTGGAAATTGCTTGTTAAATAGGTGTTTAAAGGCCTAAAACTCAATGAATTTAAATCTAAACGAAATATTAGTGTATTATTTTTATCTTTAAGCGTATATAATATATACAAATTTCGTGCTGCAATAGTTATTTAATTTTACATGACTTCACTGGCTGGAAATGTTTTAAGGGCATTATTTGATTATTCATTCAACCAAATTCGCCAAATTATATAAATTGCCAAACGCTTCGCCAAATTATATAAATTGCCAAACTGCTCGCCAAATTATACAATTTTTTTTATTTTAAACAACGAAAAAATAAATAAATTTGTAAACATTATTAAAATTACAAATAGAAGTGAAATTAAAAATCACTTGATGACGCAACAAACACGTGTACCGTGTTTAATGTCAAGTGAATGTAAAATTTACGATCAGCTATTACTGGCATTTATCTTATAGTTTGGCGATAGTTATTTTGTCGACGGGATAATCAAGTAGTACCGTTTTAAATTTGTTTTAAAAGTAGCTGGCTAATTAAAAATGCTACCATTAAACATTTTATATTAAATACTTGTTTCCATGGCAACAATAACCTTCATTTCTTGTTTCTGACACTAACAATATCGAAGTCAAATTGCCAATGTTCCGAATCGGACATTAATTTTGAATTTGGAAAAAATTTAATAAACAGAAATTTTGTTTTAAACCGTATAATTACGATAGTAAAATTTTAATATATACACATATAAAGGTATATGTCAAAACTGTAGTAATAGAAATGTATTTATTACGTTAAACTTAATCTAACTATCTTCGTATGAAGAGTAGAAAAGGTTTTATTTAAAAAATATTTATCATAAAAAAAAAGTATCATTCAAAATTTTATTGTGCCGCTAACCATCATTAAATCGCAAACAAAATTAAATTTTCATTATTTTTTTACAAACGCTAAATCGAGGTTCTGAGGATTTTTTTTTTTTTATAAACATATTATATGTCACGAGAAGAATATTCTATATATTCCTCATGAGAAGAATATTATATATTTTTTTCAAATATTTCTCAGCATGCACTTATCGAAACTTCCTTGATATCACCCTATCAATTTTTCAGATGCATTTTTCTTAACCTGACGCAAAAGATAAAGAGCCAAATCTTATTTCAGTTGCAATATTTTAACTGATTAATTTTTTAAGCATTACGAACATTCCCTTTAAATTATATGTTTAAAGTAAATGTTTAAATTAAATATTTTCGTTTTTTTATATTATCACTCATTAAAACAATTTTTTTTCTCCTTTTTTTCTTCCTTCTTTTTTTTTTTTTTTTTTAATTAAAATTAGTAACAGTTTTTTTCTTTTATGTTTCGAGATGTAATAGCTGAATAAATTTTTTTATCAACGATAAATTTCGCCAAGAAATAAAATGGTAAACCTTATCGTCCAAAATAACAGAACTTTCCGACATAATTCTATAAATATTATAGGTAGAATAATGTGTTATAGCTTAAAACTTTCCCTGAAACGATACCTATCTAACGGTATAAGTTGCGTAAAAATCCATGCAGTAGAACTCGAAATCTAGGCGTTCGGAACGAAATTTCCGTTTGGATTTTATATATGTAATAGATGACGTTCATTCATCTTCATTTTAATTCGTAAAAAAATATTTCAAAAATCATTTTTCACGTGGAAATATTTTAACTCAAAATTACTTACTGTAGATAAATTAATATTACGGCTTTTGAATTTTTTGCAACAATAGAAAAGATTTTTAAATTTTATAGCAAAAATGTCCATTGATTCTCTATGAAAAAAGTGAAATTTGGAATTATTAAGAAAAATATTTGAATAACATAAATAAAACTTAGGTTATTATTTGCATTATAATTCACCCATATGCAAAGGCATTTTATCATCCGTTTTGACCCTGACGTCAGGCAAACATTTTTGTACTTTGAATTTACAATATCATTAAAATTACAAAGAATAAACAATTTGTGGCATCAGGGTAAAAAAGGTGGGAGAAAAAGTCAAAAAAGTTATGAGCTCCATAGGCTTTTGTATGTAAAATTAACATTGAGAAGTGACACTGGAAATAAATATGTACTGCGCTTTCGCGGAATACTTAAAGGATGATTTCAAAAGGCAAATCCTTCTCCTGTAGAGATAGCTTACGGCATCATGTGCCAGATCCACCTATCCCTTAAAGTGAAAACGTCATTTTTGCACAACCCCTTAAAATTAATTTTTAGATAATGTGCATTACGCGTTTCGAAAAACTGCACTGAGGCTTTAAAATGTGAAACTGTGTGTGTTTAGTATCATCCGTAAGTACCAACCCTTTCACCGTCCGAGGGTTTTTCTATATCTACTTATAATAAAATCTGATTGTCGGTAACTATGCCGGTGCGGACCACTCCAGTGTGCGAATCGATCGTAGCTAAACGTCATGTCAGGCTTAATGAAAAACATATCTTAACATATGACAGCTAAATGATAATTTTTTCTACTTGTCTGTTCAGCATATTTTCACTAAAACATGTATAGCATATCCAATTATAATGTATTAAGCTCCAAATTAAAAATAAGCTATTATAAACATCGGATTACTAGATATAAACAAAATAACACTGTTGCCATTCACAATTTCCGAATATTGAAACAAATGAATGGCTCTTTGAGCGCTTCATTAAAAAAAGTACAGGTTAATTATCTGATTTTGTTTTAAAAATATTTGTAGTAGCATATTAAAGACTTTAAATATTTTAATTTTGTTTTAAACCTTCAAAAACTATTTTTGCAGCCGTCTATCGTCAATTAATATAAACAATCGAAGTTTGTTAAAAATACAAGTTAATATTTGCATATAATTAGCATATTAAAATTTAATGGGAAATTTTCAGAAATTACATTTCACTTTGCTAATCATTATTATTATTGTTGCAAAAAAAATCGTTATTCATCATTATTTATATGAATCATTCATATGAATATTGATTCATATCAATGATTCATATATTTCACTCTTCTGTAGTGGCAACAGTGAAACTTTGTTTCTTTACGAAAAACATGCTGAGATTTCGCCGCTATTCGCTTTGATCTATCTGCAGTTATTTGTGAATGTTTTAAAACAATTTTTTAATTTTTATTATGGATTTTCCGAATGAATCGCTTTTGGAAAGAAGGCACCAATTGACCAGGAAAAGAATTGCACGGTAGCCAGGGGCGTGCCTAGCGGGGGGGTGTTGGGGGTGTAACACTCCCCCACTTATTTGGAACAGTTGGTAAAATTTAGAATAGTCGGAAAGTTAACCCCCTGACCGCTGAGTAAAAGGGCAAACTTGTAATGCTGTTTTCTCTTTAATTATGTTTTTAATGATAAAAAAAAGATGTTTTTTCCAACATGATATAACTTATTTATTAAGTATAGGTATATAAGCCTTGTAGGTATTAATCATAACCTTATTTTTTTAAACTGGATTATGTCTGTATAATTATATTAATTTAAATAATGCTTCCATTGCAGTGAAACCTGCAGCTTAGTGAACGGATATATCAGTTCGCGGCGGTGAGAAGGTTAAGAACACACCCTGCAAAAAGTACCCTCTCCCGTCGTCAGTATCATTTCAATTCTCTGTTGTCCGTCTTTAAAGGGGAAAAGAAAGAACTTTTCAAGGAAGATTGTGTATGATTCTGTGTAGGAGCTAGGGGTTGCCAGATAGTGGAGGTGATAGATATAGAGAGAGAGTAGCGTTTCTGAGAATTCCAGACTTTCGTGAAAGGAAGGGGGAGGGGGTGGTTGTTGCAATCTCTATTGTAAGTTTTCCCATGTAGCATCTTTAATTGTTCCCTTCTGCTATGGACTGATTCTTAGAATTTGGTGACCTCTTGGCTCTGGATTTGGCGCTAGTTATTTCAGGTTGCTGCATTTAAAAGATGAAGTCACGGACACAGAAGAAGAGCGATTTGCAAAAGTTTGTTTTTGTCGCATGATGGCGGGTAATTCAGTGAAAATTTTATGCACACACTGTGATCGCGTACACACACATTTCACAGAAAAAAATAAATTTATATCGCCATATAAGAAAATTTCATCCGAATGAAGACATCGACCTCCGGAAAGGGAAACGGATTCAATGTACAATATGTAGATATTTCTGCATTTCTATTAGAGTCCTGCATAGTCATATTCAAACAGATCATCCAGATGTAAAATTATCTTTTGAAAAGGCTCCTGTATAGCCCCTCTCCCCCCACCCCCTTCTACAATCAGTTGGAATATCGCTTTCCGAAGCTCATGCACAGTCTTACGACACCACGTCATCAATGTCCGGCCGCATTTTAGACTGGCAATTAAAACTTTCAGAAATAGCTTGTAGATCTATCTTATACATACCCTGCCTCGTGCATAAAGTGTTGAACTGGCGTGCGAAGAAAGCAATATAATAAAATATTTCTACGACAGTATTCAGGATCTCTATAGCTTCTTTTCACTGAGTACAAGGCGATTCGGCATACTGAGAGAGAAAATTGAATTTCTTCAGAAGAGTCTTACCTTGAAATCTTTGTCGAAGACAAGATAGACTATGTGAGCGGATTCAGTCAGAGATATTTTATCGTCCTATGATGCCCTCATCCATATTCTGCAAATTATTTCTGAAGACATGAAGGTTGACAAGGATGCTCGAGCTAAGGTGGCAGGGTCAAGAAGCAAAATGATGTCATACGATTTCATTGTTTCTTTACTTGCAATGAAAACAATTATGTTTAAGACCAAGTTAGCAACAGAGCAATTGCAACGTGAAGACCTGAACATTTTAGAGGGAACGTCATAATGCAGAAAACTTACGAAAGCATTCAGAAACTCCGGAATGATGACGCGGCGGCAATAATGAACATCATTAAGGAAGCTGATAACATCTGTGAGACACATGGAATAAATCAAGATTATGAGTTCAATTTGCGGCACAGGCGACGGAGGCCTCCATGGAAGATCGACGAAAATCCTTAAACTGCAGTTCTATTTACACGACAGAATTATTTTAAAGCAGAAATTTTGAAGGTGGTAGATTGGCTTACAACTGCATTTGGAGACATTCCTAAGTCGGTATTTGAGAAAGTTAAACCACTGGCCTGTCTCCTTCCATCAAGGATCAAGTATAGCTCTACCGAGGACATATCTAAACTATGTCAATTATTCCCTGATGATCTCAAAGATATAGATAACTTGGAATGGGAAATTGATCTCATGTCCTCAGAAATAGCTAGTTCTGAATCGGATACAATTGGCGCAGCAGCGCAAAAACTTGTGGGAAGGCTCATTTGTATCCTAACCATTTTTTGGCCTACAAGTTGGCCTTAATTATTCCAGTAACATTGGCATGTAATGAAAGAAGTTTCAGCAGGTTAAAGTTAGTAAAAAATTATTTGCGTATCACCATGTCGGAAGAGTGACTGGACGAACTAATGCTATTAACCTGTAAAACAGACATAACTGACATGTTGGATTTAGACAGTGTAGCTGGAAAATGGGATAATCTGAAGGATAGGTGGGAGATAATTTAAAAATGTAGAAGGATAATTTTTAGTCTCTTATACTAATATATATCTTATTTTTAGCAAGCAAGATTTGTCATTTTTATGTATTTTTAAATTTATACACTTACATTTCACAACAGCATGAGGTTTTATTTATAGAAACATAAATTCCGGAGTACTTCAACATTCTTAAATTGTTACTTTTGAGAACTGGTTAATGTACGGTACATCCGTACACATTTCCTTTTAAATCGCAAGCAGAATCCTAATTAATAACAGAATTCTCAACTCTACTTATATAATAAAATAATTAAAAAAATATTACACATACTGAATAACAGCATTTAATTTCGACTGTGGTTAAGGAGAATGCAGGTGAACACTTAAGACTTTTAGTGATTTTTATAAATTCACAGTATTGTAGAACAGTTGACTCCGTCACTGAGGGGGGGGGGGGTGTATCACAAAGCCTTTCTCACCCCCCCCCCCGATCTTGCAGTCGGCAAAATTCAGTTCACACCCCCCCCCCACTAAAACAGCCTTCGGCACGCCCCTGACGGTAGCGATCGCGGCAGTCGACGGATTTCTCAGTTTGCCTGATAAACTCAGATGAGTTTACATGGAGCAGAATTAAACACCGATAGGCACAATTTTTTGTTTATTTTTTATCTAAACTATACATATTTTAAGTTCATGTTCATTCAGATTTTTAAAATCATTTATCACTCACAGGAACGTTTCATTATAATAAAGATTTAAAAATGAAAATTGCATTTTTTTTTAAATTTTACTAAATTTTTGTACCGTTAAAAAACATAGCTTTATGTATGTGTATTATGTATGTGAATGATGTACATAATGGTGTTTTAGTTTTAGCCAAATATATGAATCAAATTTTAAAGTTTCATCTACAATTAAAAAATAAACATCTGATTTTTTAAAAGAAATGCCACATGTTTTTGTTTTATTTTAAGTTTCTTATTTCACCTATGCATATTTTAAGCTGAATTTAATATATTTCTGTGAATTATTTTTTACTGTTTGAAAAATGCAACAGCTTTTTTTTTTTTCTTTTTCAACTATGCATATATTTTTAAAAGCATTTACAGACATGCCACTTTCTAGCGAAAACATGGAATTCCACTTTTTCGGGACAATTTATCATCCCTGGGATTGATGCAAATCAGTATTAAAATTTGTTGACAATTTAGGACGAGAGGGGGGGGGGGTGGTGGTAGCAGAATTTGACAAAATAAAAATGCGATTACAAAAACCGCCAAATTGAGTTTATTTCTAATCCTTTTCCATGACCTACTGTGCATTTAGTCCATGTGTAGAAACAAACAGCATGAAAAAAAAAACATAGTCAGGAGCTTGCAACTATCATCTGTCTACTTTGCTTGAAGGATTGCGAAAATCATCAGAAGAACGTAGAAAAATGGTGTTTTCGTCAAACGAACATGAATTTTGTCAAAGGATCGCAGAAAAAAACACAATTTTTCCCAAAGGGTCCTTTAGAATGCATGTTTCGTCTAAGGATCATGGAATACGTGAATTTCGCCAAATAATCGTGGAAAAAACATGAATTTCATCAGATGACTGCAGAAAAAATGCATTATTTCATCAAAGTATCGCGAAAGTGTGAATTTCGTCAAATAGTCACAGAAAAAATATGATTTTCATTAGAGGATCACAGAGAAAATGAGAATTTCATCGAAAGGTTGCAAAAGTGCAAGTTTCAACATAAGATCCTGAAAAAAAATGTAAATTTTGAAATCAGGAGATCTTGACGCTTATTGGTTCATCAGTATCAGGTGAACCATTAGTCAGCTAAATTTTCTGTTACATAACTAATTTGCTGCACACATTCGGATGCACCTGTGCTTCTGTCAACATATTTTGATTGTAAGGTAAGTCTCGCTTGCTCTTCTGATTATTTCTTTTTGTTTTTTATTAGGATTTTTGCATTAGCTGTTTAAAATGCACCCGTTATTGGACAATTTATCGATTTTCACATGGTTTACCATTTTAGAGACGGAAGATTCAGCCAACGGCTGCCGAAAAAATTCCGAGTCTGAAAACATCGAGGGTGTATTACCAAACATCCATCAAAATTTAAATTTAATTCAGTCAGAAGAGAAGTACCATACCTTGACGGTGTTTCAGACCCTGACTAGGATCTCTTTTTCTAAACATTAAATTATTGATTTTTTTTTTATTGATTTTTTTTTAATTTTAATTGATTGTTTGTTTTTTGTGTAAATATTTTATTTTTTTTTTGTATGAAACTCCCCTCTTTTTTATGAATCGCCGTCTCATTTATTGGTATTTTTTTATATTTATCCTTTTACTTTTATTTTATATTTAATAAATTTTTTGGCAGTTGTGAGCGAGATTTTACCTGCATTCGTAACAAATTTTTCAAGATGGCGGAAAAACTTCATTTTTAAATCTTTATGTTACTTATAAATCCATGTTTTTACATCATTTTCTATTTTTTGTGCAAATCATTGATTTATAAATAACAAAGATGTAAAAATTGCGTTTTTCCGTCATCTTGAAAAGATTTATGGCACAATTTTTTTCTGCAATCGGCACAGGATGCGAAACTCTTCCCTGAATTTTGTCAAGGAAACGCGAGAGGTGTAATTCGTCAAAAAGGCGCAGAAAAACGTGAATTTTGCAACAAATCCCAATAAAAACACTCATTTCGTGAAAGGATTGTGGAAAAAACAGTCATTTTGTCAAAAGGCTGCGAAAAAAACAGGAATTTCATCAAAGATGCGCAGAAAAAACGAGATTTTCACCATAAACATTAATTTATTGATTTTTTTTTGTTTGTAAATTTTAACTGATTGTTTGTTTTTTGTGTAAGTATTTTTAATTTTTTTGTATGAAACTCAGCTTTTTTTTTAATCGCCGTCTCATTTATTGTTATTTATTTATATTTATCTTTTTATTTTATATTTAATAAATTTTTTTGTAGTTGTGAGCTAGATTTTACCGGCATTCGTAAAAAAATTTTCAAGATGGCGGAAAAACTTCGTTTTTAAATCTTTATGTTACTTATAAATCCAAGATTTTACATCAATTTCTATTTTTTGGGCAAAATTATTAATTTATAGACAACAAAGATTTAAAAATGATGTTTTTCCGCCATCTTGAAAAGATTTTTGGCAAGATTTTGAACAATTTTTTTTTGCCAAGAGGCCTGAATTTTGTCAAAGAAACGCGAGAGGTGTAATTCGTCAAAAGGGCACAGAAAAAAAGCGAATTTTTCAACAAATCACGATAAAAACACTCATTTTATCAAAGATGTGCGGAAAAAGTGAGAATTTTGCCATAGGGTTGTTGGAAAAGCTCTTTCCCCCCCCCCCCCCCCCCGCATGAGGTGGTTCATATTTTCTTCATTTGAAGGTTGACTTTTGCAAACACAATTTTTTGAATGCTTTTGAGGACTTGCCACTATCTGAATAATCATGCATATCAATCACCTGTTTAATTGAGTCTGACTTAATGTTGTAAACTTAAAATAACACTTTCCCGTCATTTTTGACGGGGCCATATGCTAGTTTTTATAATAATGCTTGTAGATTCCAGGATATATAACTTTATTAATCGCAGTTTGATGCTATAATATCTTTAATATCACTTCTTTATGGTTCAAAATAAAATTCTGTTTAAAATATTTTTGTAGCTCAATTTGTTGCTGTTAAACTAAACAAATCGAGACTTCATGGTGCTCTTAGTCATGAAATAAAGTAGGGTTGCATTACATCCTGTGTGTGTGCTGAAAGGGGGGCTGCCACATTATTTTCTGCTAAACCTGCCGCCAATGCTTTATCTCTGTTATTCCGGCGTCAGAAACTTTGTAAATTGGCGATAATGTAATACGCCAAGTCATTTGATTCAATACGCAAAAAGTTCAGTTGGCTCCCTACCCCTGTACTGTAAGGTCCAAAAAAAGGCCGCTGCTTTTTCTTCTTTTGACGTTACGGAGCACTTTTCTTCATACATATGTATAGTTGGATTTAAAACTGTGTCTACATTATGTGTGTTTCCTTGCTTCTATCTAAATAAAAACATTCATGTTCGTATGAATTATTGGAGTTTTCCCCCTTTTATTTACGAACCTGGAACCACCGCTCTATGGCGAACCAATACCCCTTACACAGGAAATCGCCTTCACAGTGCTGATGAAAACTTCAATTTTAACATGTTTAGTAAGTCCTTGATAGTCTTAATGAACATATTATATAATTGATTACGCAATCGTATTCCATTATTTTATCTTTCTTTCATAAATGGCAAAACCAGCTTACTTTTGGCTGGCATGATAGGATGAGTTTGTTATAGAGTCTCTTTCGGCAGTGTGCTGGATTGATTTTTGGTTTTCTTATTATGTTGTTTATTACTATGCTCTGAGGTTTCTTTTTTTTTACACCGTTCGAGTTTTTCTCTTGATATTATATATCAGCTGACACGAAAAGATTTTCAACCACTTTTTGTGCATGGCAGTTCAGGTCTTTTCTTCTGGAAGTTACTGACTTCTTTTGGAGGACCTCTGGTGTTCTTAAAAATGCGGAAATTGTTGGAGAGGTCTGATAATAAGTCATAATAAATCTTGATAAAATTTGTTCAAATATTTAAGTAGAAATTTTTAAAATGGTCTTACTACAATGATTTACATATTTGTTGCCTGTTTTCCTAAGGTGAACCTTTCCAACATACATATGGTTGCCAATTGCAGTACATAAAACTTTTAATCTGATAAATTTATTAGAATTGAAGTAAATCTGAGAGAAATAAATAAGCTTTCAGAAAACTTATAACTAAAGGTTCTAACAATTAAAACATATGTTAATTAAAATGGCTTCTTATACAAAAATTAGAACGACTACGCCTCATAAGTGAATTCACTGCATACAATGGCGACCGAACAAGGTGATCTCTTCAAATTCAGCCACGTGTACTGCAGATGCATGACTTACAATGCAGTCGCATAATCTTGTGATTAAAAATGAAATTAATTCTACTTTATTTGGAGGGGGAGGGGGGGGTGCTACCTTAGGAGGACTGGACGCCTTTGACTCACTTACCCTACGTTTTATCGTCAATATATGATAGTTGCGAAACAAGCATTGTTTGTTATGTTTTTGTTCTCACTAAAATACATGTATGTATTGCATTATATTATGTACACACAAATAAATCATACGCAACACTTTAAAGAAAATACACTTAAAATACGGAAATTGTACTGGCAATCGTGACGCCAGTACTATTTCCGTATTTTAACGGATCTTTTTTTAATCGTAAATTCCAGAAAAATTCCGTTGTTTCACAAAAATTTTCCGCTTTTTATATTTTAATATTAAAAAATTTCCGTCTCAAAGACAAAATATAATACTCTTTCTAGGAGAAACTTACATATTTATGAATTTGACACTTCGCTTTTAAAGGACACGTTTACAAGAAGGTGAGAAAATCCCAATTTAATCCAAAAAACACTACAACAACAACACTTACCTCGACAGGATTCGAACCAGGGAACTGTGCTCTTCCACGTTAGTGCCCTTAACGATTACGCCACGGCTTCACAAACTACGTGTTCAAATATCGTTACTTATTTCAGATGTCTTTTATAAAGCAAAGGCTAACATATTAAAGATGGAAGGTATTTTCGTAGAGATAATATATTTCAATTGCGTATTCAATTCTAAATATTTTACACATTTCCCCCCTTATAATTTGAATATTTAGCTTTTTAGTTTCATGCTTCAATTTTACTATTTAAAATATTACAGGTATGAAAGAACGTATTAAGAGTAATAACTGCTTCTTTTTTGCAAGATTTTTAAAATTTTACTTTAATATCACTTTTATTTATTTATTTAAATATTCATTTGGTTTTGCAAGAGTACCAACATATTTTTCCAAACATTTACTTTTTCAAATTTTCCAAATTATTTCTCTTATGATTTACTGTAAACTCAAATAAAGATAATCACTACATGGTATTCAAATAAATTTTCTTTATTACTTATTAAACTTAGATAAAGTTCAATTTTATAATAATTTCTTTATTATATTTCAGATATGTTTTAAATTTTATGTGCGAATATGTTAAAGTGAATAGATTAAAAAATATTAAATTAAAAATAGATTTTTTTTCCTTTTAAAACATCCTAACAGAAAATTAAAAAATATATTAACAGCTATAAATAACAGCAATAAATAAGTCAAACATTATTTTAAAATCATAATGAAAAATAAACTGTAACATTTCCTTTTTAACGGTCCCAAACTTAAAAGATATTAATAAGATTTTTTTTTTTTTTTTTGATATCGTAAAAATAAGTTAGCTTTTTATGAAAAAGAGAAAAAAATATTATAGCGAGTTGTTTAAGAATACATATGATAAATGGCGCCATAATTTTTATTGGTTTTACTTGAAAACTCATGTAAAATATACTATTAAGCCATTATTGAAAGATTATTGAATATATTTTCAATATAGAGCCGTATTTAGCCAATAATGGGTGTTGGTGTGTGTTGTTTTATGATAGCAGATTATCTTCTATAGGGATATAGGACCGAGGGGGGGGGGGGTGCTGAAGTCTTTTTCATGAATCCTAACCCGCATTTACGGAAGAATATCCAAGGTTCGAAGAAAACCAAAGAAAACTCCGAACGATTAGACCGACGGGCGCAATTGGGTAGCCAATAAGAGGATTTCAATAAAAATAACATCATTCAAAGAAAATTATATACAACAATTAATTACTTTGCTCTCCAAACAAAAGCAACTATTTCAAAACATTATTTGCGGAACTTGTACTGTTTTGAAAGCAATACACTAATATTCCATAAAATTTAGGTAAAAATTACTGGATTTATCGGATTTATAATCTCAAAATATCCATTACGGAAATTGTACTGTTTTGTTAGAAAAATGAATCTATTCCGTAAAATTTTACGGAGAAATGCGTGTATATTGACGGATTTTTACTTTCTTCAACACGAGAAGAAAGTATTGGATTCGTGAAAATTTTCGACTTTAGGTTTTCGATGGATTTACAGGTTTAAGGGGTCAGAAATTCCGAAAAAAAATGTTTTTACAAAATGTTTGTCTGTGGGTCTGTCTGTCTGTGTGTGTGTCACACAAATTTTGTGGGCGCTCTATCTCAAGAACTAATGAACAGAATTTAACAAAACTTTATATTTATTTAGTCCCTGATATAATCTGGTGCTGATTACTTTTTGGTGTAAATCGCCCAACAGGTGGCACTGTTATGCTGCCTTTTTCACGACTTTCCAAAATAGCTATATCTCAAGAACTAATGCACGGATTTCTACAAAACTAAAGATTACATTAGTACTTGATACAATTTGGTGCTGATTACTTTATCAAGTGTAAATCGTCCAACAGGTGGCGCTTCTATGAGGCATTTTTCACGATTTCCACAATAGCTCGATCTCCAGAACTAATGTACGGATTTCTACAAAACTAAAGATTACATTAGTACTTGATACAATTTGGTGCTGATTACTTTATCAGTGTAAATCGTCCAACAGGTGGCGCTTCTATGCGGCATTTTTCACGATTTCCACAATAGCTCGATCTCCAGAACTAATGTACGGATTTTAATCCAACTTCAGATTCAGTTTGTAATGACATGAATTAACGTTTTATACATTTTGATGTAAATCGCTCAACAGGTGACGCTGCTATGCTGCATTTTTTGCGATTTCCACAATAGCTCTATCTCAAGAACTAATGTTTGGATTCTCAACAAACTTCAGATTCAGGAATACCTTGATATGAAGTAGTGCCGTTTATGTTTTGGTGCAAATCGTTCAACAGGTGGCGTTGCTATGTTGCATTTTTCAGATTTTCTACTGTAGCTCTATCTCAATAACTAATGCATGACATTTCATCAGACTTCAGATTAAGCCATACCTTGATATCAATTAGTGCTGTTTATGTTTTGGTGTCAATCGCTCAACAGGTGCCGCTACTATGCTATATATTTCAAAATTTCCTATATAGCCCTATCTCAAAAACTAATGCACGAATTTTCAACAAACTTCAAATTCAGGTAAACTTTGATATGAATTGGTGCTAAATCGTTGTTATTTCTTGTACTATTTAAATGATTTAATTGATGTGATTTATATAGAAGAAAGTTTTGTGATGGCCACAACATACTAGTTTTACAGTGAACACTGTACAAAACAATTCAATTACAATATTATATATGAATCGTAATGAATGAAAATGTGTTTTAAACCGTGATATAACTTTTATAAATTGTTTGTTTTGATACCAGCGTTAACCGTATTAAAAGACAAAGCTTCGTAACTATATTGGAATGCGTTACGTTATTTATTCGTGAAGATTAGTTTTCCTTGCAAGGATTATATTGATTTTCTAACACTTTCAAACATAGTTAAAAAGATTTAAGATTTAGGTTTGTCTGTCTGCTGTCTTCCTGCTGTTTGTCAGCCATCTATCGTCTGTCTGTTTTTCTGTTTGCTAATACCCGAAAGTGTACTCGGACTGTGATGTAATTGGTATAGATTTTTGAGTTTTACTATTGAAAACGAAGTGCTTCCATCGTTCGTAATTATAGGGATACTCAACATTCGCGGTGCATTTTGATCTACGGAGAAAATCATTTGCAATTCAATTTAATGTGGTTACATTATTTGGAATGAAATAAAGTTGATATCCGTTTAGAGGTGCAATAAAATGCGTTAAGTAGAATATCTAATGTTAAGCATTTTTCATTCATTTACAGGGTCAAATAAAAAAATCAAGTTACATAATGGTCTACAGTAGGGGTGCACAACCTTTTTTAAAGAAGGACCACTTACAAAAATGTATGGGTTGCCTAGGGCCACATAAGTAACACAGAGAGAATTCTATTTCGGGGAAGTGATCTGTGGCTTATAATCAGATTAAAAATATGGTTTCAGAGGATGGGTGGGGTTTGACCTTCTAGGTTCCCTTACCCAGGCAATATATCCAGTTAATATGAGTTGGCAAGGATATATCAACTGTTTACGTTTGTATGTATAACACAGGTATAGCAAGGATTGTCTTTAAGGACTTATAATATTCCTTGACTTTATTCGGTGTGTAAATTCTGTTTTATTATAAGTGCTAAAAAATATAGGCATAAAAGTGTCTAGTGCCGAAAAAAATTAACTTTATGAACGAGAAGAACAGAAGTAGGCAATCAACGAAATTTGAGATTTTTACGAGCCTGATCAATGAAATTTTCAATTTTTTCGCCCCCGATCAAAAAGCGATTTTTAAGCGCCAGATAGACAAAATTGGCAATTTTACAGAAACCGGTCGACAAAATGCGCCACTTTTCCGCAACCGATCAACAAAATTCGATTTTTTGCGTGCCCGATCGACGAAATTTGCGATTTTTAGGCCCCTGAGCGACGAAATTCGAGATATTTCTGAGTCCGATCAACGAAATTTGCGATTCTTAACTATCTCTGCTGAAATTTGCAATTTTTTCCCGTGGTAAATGGACAAAATTTGCGCTTTTTTTCCCGTTAAACTGACGAAACTCTCGATTTTTCTGTTGTCGATCAACGAAATTTTCAATTTTTTCCGCGCATCACTGACTAAATTCGTGGTTTTTCCGTGCCCAATCAACAAAATTTGCCATTTTTACGGGCCTGATTGACAAAATTCGCAAATTTTTCGTGTCTGACCAACGAAACTCTCAATTTTTCGGAGCCCGATCGACAAAACTCGCGATTTTTCTTTGCCCGATTGAAAAATTTGTGATTTTCCGCTTCTGATCAACGAAATTTGTGATATTTCCGCGACCGATCAACGAAATTCGCGATTCTTAATTGACTGACCAAATTTGATTTTTTTCCCGCAGCAAATTGCCAAAACGCGCGTTTTTTTTCTTTCGATAAAGTGACGAAACACACGATTTTTTCGCTGCCGATCAACGAAATTTTCAATTTTTTCTTGTATCATCGACAAAATTCGCGATTTTTTCGTGCCCGACCGACGGAAGTCGCGATTATTCGGAGGCCGATAACACGACTCGCGATTTTTCCGTGCCCGATCGAGAATTTGCGATTTTTACGAGCCTTATCGACGAAATTTGCGATTTTTAGCGCCCGATTAGAGACATTTGCGATTCTTAACTGGCTCTAATGAAATTTGAAATTTTTTTCTGCGGCAAATTGACGAAATTCTCGATTTTTTTCCCCGATAAACAGTCGAACACCCGATTTTTCCGCAGCCGATGAACGCAATTTGAGGTTATTCCTCTCCTAATTGACAAAATTCGTTATTCTTAACTGACTCACTAAATTTGCGAATTTGTCCCTCGGCAAATTGACGAAATTCGCGGTTTTTCTCGCGACTGACGAAACCCATGGTTTTTCCGCAGCTGATCAATAAAATTTTCATTTTTTTCCGAGCCTCGTCAACAAAATTGATGATTTTTCGTGCCTGATAAAAAAAAAAAAAAAAAAAAAAGAAAAAAAAATGTGATTTTTCCGAGCCCTATCGACAAAACTCTTGATGTTTTCGTGGCCGATCGACGAATTTGTGATCTTTTCAACACCTTATCGACAAGCGCGATTTTTCCGTGTCCGATCAACGAAATTTGCGATTTTTCCGCGCCTGTTCGCAAAATTCGCGATTCTTAAATAGATGACGAAATTTTCAATTTTTTCTGCAGCAAATTGACGAAATTCGCGATTTTATCTTGTGACCTATGGGCAAAAATTTATTTTTTTTTCTGTTATAAATTGACGAAATTCGCGGGCCACACGCTAACACTTCGAGGGCCACTTTTTGACCGCGTACCACAGGTTGTGCATCCCTAGTCTATAGGGATATTGGTTTTCGTAGTATATTAATGAGGTTGCATTATATTAAACATACTGAAGTATTTGCATATTATTGAGATGCACTACCGGATGCATACTTTAGATCTAGAATATACGTGTATATCAGTCCTAGTTTTTTACAGTGATCTACAAAAGATTTCGGGTACAATAATGTATGTGAGCGATAAATGCTAAAAGTCTGTTTTTACCTTTAACTAATTTTTTTTCCATATTGCAATGTATGAATAATTTCTATAGCGTACATAGATGATAACACAAAATAATGCGTAATTTTAGAGTGTAAGCGCTTAAATTACTTCATAGTATTATTTTAATTCAGATATCCTTTTCCAGCTGAACCATATTTATTATATAAAAAGAAGTTTGTAAAAAAAAAAAAAATAAATAAAAATAAATTTATCCCTAAATGGATACGAAATGGATTCCTTATCGCCTATTTATATTAATTTCTGAAATTATAATTTCATTTGTGTTAAGAGTTTTTTCCTGATTTAAAAAAAAAAATATAATATAAGGCGTATTAAAAGCTATAAATTAGAAATCGAAAGGGCGGCACAAAATTATCAAAGTGTATTTCCGTCTATTGACTGATATTTTTAAAGATGAATTTATGATTGTGCTTTTCTTTAGCTAATCATAAAAAAAAGCTTACCTAAGCTAAATTTTTGCATAGTTTATATACGAATCTATGGATCATGTACAAGCATGTTCAAAAGAATTCGAACACCTTTTCAGCTATGGATAATGATTACCAAAATCTGATTTTCAAAAGAGCTTTGCGTTTACTAATTTGTTAATTTATATATTTTCTTTTTCATTTTTTAAACGGTAAAATTTCTGTACAAAATAGCGGCAGAGTTGGAAGTGTCTAATAATCTGTCATAGATGAATGATTTTTCATTCTGGATTTAATTTATTTGTTCTATAATTTCAGGAACAAAGAGAAAGTCTTCCTCCACCTTATGCCTCTAAATGCATGGATTATTTGAGCGAGTGGAAGAAGAATGGAGGAAGTGGACCTCTCTCAAAAGATGTGAGATTTACTTTTAATTGATAATTCTGAAAAATATAGAAAAGTGCTGAAATTTTAACAGTATATTTATCAAAATATTTTGATAAATAAAATGAATTAAAGGATATTTTATACCTTCAAATTTGTAGGTATTTCATACATTAAAATAATTACAATAAAAATTTTAATAAAAACTCACAATCTAATTTTACAAAGTTGAATATTTTCAATGGCGAATATGACATATGAAAATGAAATGAAAAACGTGGTCTTTTATAATAAAATTTAAATAGTTAATTTTATAACATAACTAGCCGATTCTCGCGGCCAGTTTGGTCGCCTTTAAAGTTATGCTAAGAATTGCAACATATTTCTTTTACTTACAAATTAATTTATTTGCTTATAGTCCAGGTAATAGAGACCGTATAGGGACTCTACCAAGCAAAATTAATGGTAGTATTGGAAATCGGCTTTCTAGATGTTTTTTGGGTCGCTGAATCCGAATTTGTAACTTCCCACCAAAATTTCCCCCGGCAACCCCCCAAATTTTGGTAACCCCCCCACCCCCGAAAAAAAAGGTTTTTATTAAAAAATTCCATTTTTTTATTGTTTTCTGGGAAAAGTAGCTAGAAATTCAGAAAGTAGACAAAATTTACAACAAATTAGATGTATGACATTATAACTTAGGATGAAGGGGAAGAGGGGATCTGCCTCGGAACATGCGCCGCAGTGCTGCGTGGACTAAGTTGCGCAATTCCACTTAACCACTCACACGTTTACATTAGCCCTCCCATCTTCCCTCCTAACTTTCTCTATAAGGTTTACTTTAAGTTTTTTGGGTCACTGAATCCGAATTTTTAACTTACCCCCAAAATTTTCTCCCCCCGAACCCCCCCCCCCCACACACACACACACAAATACTGTTTTTAACTTAAATTTCTTATTGTTTCAGGGGAAAAGCATTACGAAATTCAGAAACTAGACAAAATTTGCAACAAATAGGATATATGACATTATGACGTGGGATAAACGGGGAGAGAGGGGGCTGCCTCGGAATATTTCCCGCACGCTTTTCTCAAAAACCAAATTTTTTCAATAAATCAATTTTTTGGGGCGTTGCCGGGTGAAATTTTGGTGGGAAGTTACAAATTCGGATTCAGCGATCCAAAAAATATCTAGAAAGCCGATTATCAGTACTACCATTAATTTTGCCAGATAAAATCCCCTATTGCCTGGACTTCATCATTCAGTGCACGTAGCGCCGCAGTGCATGTTCCGAGGCAGCCCTCACCCTCCCCGTTCATCCTAACTCATAATGTCATATATCCTATTTGTTGCAAATTGCTTCTAGTTTCTGAATTTCGTAATGCTTTTCCCCTAAAACAATAAGAAATTTAAGTTAAAAACAACTATTTGGGGGGGGGGTTCGGGGGAGAAAATTTTGGGGGTAAGTTAAAAATTCGGATTCAGCGACCCAAAAATCTTAAAGTAAACCTTATAGAGAAAGTTCAGAGGGGAGATGGGAGGGCGAATGTAAACGTGTGAGTGGTTAAGTGGAATTGCGCAACTTAGTTTACGCAGCACCGCGCGCATGTTCCGATGCAGATCCCCCCTTCCCCTTCATCCTAAGTCATAATGTCATATATCTAATTTGTTGGAAATTTTGTCTACTTTCTGAATTTCTAGATACATTTTCTCTAAAACAAAAAAAAATTGATTTTTTTAATAAAAACCTTTTTTGGGGGGCTTTTTACCAGAATTTGGGGAGGTTGCCGGGGGAAATTTTGGTGGGAAGTTACAAATTCGGATTCAGCGGCCCAAAAAACAACTAGAAAGCCAATTTCCAGTACTACCATTAATTTTGCTAGGTAAAATTCCCTATTGCCTGGACTATTAGTCCCTCGACAAATCGGAAGATTCTGACAGAAAAGTCAAGAACTCTTTATGATGATGCACCCAGAAAATTTTTTGTTAAAGCAATAAAAATTTGGTTTTATCTACAAAACTTTTTGTTTAAATACGGGTCAATGGACATTTTGTTTGAATCAACAAAAAAATATTGTTGATTTTTTTTTTTTTTTGGCAACTGCAACAAAAAAAAATTGTATCGCCAGCAAAAAAATGTTTTGTTCATTCAAGTAAAACGGTCCATTTTTGTTTAAATTAAAAAAAAGTCAGTTTGTTGAAAGTTTAAAAAAATAAATAAATATAACAATTTGTTACTTTAAGAGTTCTTTTTAGTTTCGGCAACTAAATCTTTTGTTTAAAGAACAATTGTTTTGTGTAATTTTAAGAATTTTCTTTGTTTGCACAACAAAAATCTTTGTTAAAAGAAAAATAATAATATTTACTTTAAAATTATTTTTGAGGAACAATATTTCAGTTTTGCTGGCGCCATCTATTGAGCCGTGTTGGTACGTGTATTTGTTAGTTCTTCAAATGAACATATTGCATTGCCTTTGTTAATATTTCAAACGAAGATATAACAGCGGTGGGGTTGGATCTGTCGACCCCAAGGACAGAATGTAAACGCTTTAACCGCTCGGCCACTGAGAGTACGACCCAGAGCGGTTTGTTTCTATGGGGCTATATAAGGGGAAGGCATTCCTTGTAGGTTTTCGCTGTAGGTAAATGGTAAATGCGAAAATTGGGATTTTTAAATGTTTTTAAAGACTTTCTTTTAATTTTCTTATGCGGGTATATTTAAAAGAAAATTTAATATTTAAATGAATGAAATAAATATCGTAGCGAAAAATTTTAATACTAAAAAAAAGGATAGATGTTTTGATATTTTTATAGCTTGTAAAATAACTTTTAAAACAGTTTAATAATTTTATTTAAGTAAAATAAGAAACTTAGCTATTGATTTTAAAATAAATATATAATTAAAAAATGTGCTAAATTAACTAATGAAGTTTTTTTTTTTCCCTTTCTACGATTGAGTTTATAATGAATAATAATTTTAAGGAGCGATTTAATTTTTTTTTTTTTGGATGACTTACATAATTGTAGTTCTTTTTTAAAATGAATTCCCAAATATTTTTTTTTAATAAAAAAAGGTCATTTGTGATAATTTTTAGCTCACAGGCTATCAAAGTCTGAGAGCTAATGTGCCCGCAGGTTCTGTATGTACGTACGTATGTATGTTATGTACGTAAAATGATAACTCTTGATAGAAACATCCGATTTGCTTCAATTTTTTTTATCTTCATTCTTTATAAGGTGCTTCCCTGATTAGTTTTGGGGGCCTATTGGTTAAGTATAAAGGGGGGTACGGGGGGCTAATAACCCTTAACTTAGATAAATGGGTTTTTCATGCAGAATTATCAGATTTGCTTCAGTTGTGGTATACCGGTTTATTATGATAAGGTGCTTTTCTGATTAGTTTTGGGAGTTCATTGGTTAAGTATAAACGGGGATACGGGGTGCTAATCCCCCCTTAACTTAGATAAATGGGTTTTCCATGCAGAATTATCAGATTTGCTTCAATTTTGTTATACTGGTTAATTGTGATAAGGCGCTTCCATGATTAGATTTGAAGGTTCATTGTGTAAGTATAAAGGGGGGATCATGGTGGATAATACCCCTTGATTTAGAAAAAACGTGTTTTCTTTTTCAATTTGCTTCAAATTTGATAAACCGGTTTATTATGATAAGGCGCTTTCCTGATTACTTATGGGGGTTCATTGGTTAAGTATAACGGGGGTACGGGGGCTAAGCCCCCCCCCCTTAATTTAGATAAATGGGTTTTTCATGCAGAATTATCAGATTTGCTTCAGTTTTGTTATACCGGTTAATTCTGATAAGGCTTTTTCCTGATTAGCTTTGGAAATTTATTGTTTGAGTATAAAGGGGGGGGGGACGAGGGTAATACCACCTTAATTTAGAAAAAAATGTTTTCTTATCCGATTTGCTTCAAATTTGGTATACTGGTTTTGTTATGATAAGGAGCTTCCCTGATTAGATTTGGAGGTTCATTGTTTAAGTATAAAGGTGGGATCGAGGGGGTAATACCCACTTAATTTAGATAAATGAATTTTTCTATCCGATTTGCTTCAAATTTGATATACTGGTTTATTCTGACAAGGCGCTTCCCTGATGAGATTTGGAAGCTCATTGGTTAAGTATAAAAATATAAAACAGGGGGGGGGGCAATCCCCTGCTTAATTTATTTTATGAAAGGCATTATTCTTTGAATTAAGAATACAATATACAATTAGTTTGAATAGACTGTGATCTTAATGCCATCAGTTTAACTGGGCACTTTTCTCTTTTATTCTCTTTATCATTGTTAGAATTTTATTTGAAATTTATATATATATATATATATATTAAATCATTTTATTTCTCTAATAACATCTTTTATTTATCACACAAGCATATATAGTACATAAGAATAAAAAAATAATAGTTTTATTTCATATTGTTACACTGAATCCTTGAACCAAAGTAAGAAAATATGTTAAAACACATTAATTTAAAAAATATATTCAATATACCCAAATAAACTCAAACTTCAATAAAAATCTAAAAAGAATAAACGTTCCGAATTCGGACCTATGTTGATATTTTTTTTCGGTTTTCCTAAAATATTTTATACCGCCCACAATTTCCATCCAAAATGCGCGGAGTTGACGTCGTAATAGAAAGAATTTTTTTCCTCTTTTAGTTGATCTCAATCTTTTCTAAAAATTCAGATTTTTAATCAGATTTTCGAAAGAAATCGCTAAAATCCATCTTTCCTGATAAAATATTTTATTCTTCCAGAAATTTTCATTGGAAAGTCGCCATTAATTTTTTTGGATTATAAAGTCAGTGGGTAATATTTTTATCAGAAATTATTAAAGTCGAGAGATTTACGATTTTTTTTGTGTTTGTCACATATTGAATATCTCCATTACTTTTCAACTGAAATGCCAAAAATTTACGTGAAAATAAAGGTAATGTTTTACTGCTTCAGACGATACCGAATTTTAAAAACAGATACAGATTTTAACGCAATTTTCGAAAAAAAAAACCCCGCGAAATCCGGTAAAATATATTTTTATTCCAGAAATTTTGTTAAAAATTCGCGATAATTTTTTCTTCAAATAAGACTGCGAGTCGAAAATAATGTTCACATAAATTAATAAAATATCTCACAAAAACAGGTGATTTAAGATTTTTTTTTCTGTTTTCCATAAACATTTCATGATTCTCTGCGATCAATTTGTTTCTTGAGAACTACTTTACCAAATGGCAAGGAAATTTAGGAGGAGTTTATAAATATGAAGTTATTTCTTTGAAGGTGCCGGAAAACACATAGCCGAAGGCAGCGAGGACTCAGGTCTAGAAGGGAGAATCCCGGCTAGTATATAAATGAAATCTGTTCAGTAAAAAATATTTCAGAATAAATTTGTTTTTTTTTTTTTTAATACGACAAATACTTTATTTTCTAAAAAAAATATCTTTTCTTGTATTATTTTTTCTTATTCTTAAATATTCTTAAATATTCTTAAATTAAGACTTCAACAAAGAATTATCTATGTACTGTACACATTATTTTGATGTAATTTGCCTGCTAAATATTGCGAACTATTTAAAATCTAAATGCTCAATTTCAAATAAAAATCAAGAAAATTAAACGGTAGAAAGGGATTTTTAAAACTACATTTCTCTTTCCCAGTATAAAAAGTTTTATTTATCAAAAAATTATGCTAATCCTTTAACTATCTATATATATATATAAGCCGTTCTTTGTATGTATGTCCTTTATACAAATCTTCAATATTTGACCAATTTGTACGAAACTTGATGTACATACGTTTAAGAACGTGGAAAAGATAGCTGTCTACTTTAAAAAAACGTCCGACCACTATTTATCCCTTTTCTTTTTAACCACCTTCTATAATTTAAAATAATAGAAATATCTCTTTTTTAAATTTTCTAATTTAAACATTTCTTTCCTGTTGCCACACCATAACAAATGACACAATAAAATGATAATACGTGTGCTTTATCTTTATAAGCCAATAAAACTTCAGACTCATCCGAAATTGACGTCATCAAAGCAGAAAATTCGCAGTTTTCATATATAAAATAAAAACTTTAAGTGCGGTAAAATGACGTAGTACTTTTATTAGAATGTTTTTCAGATTAAAACATCTACTTTAATGCAGACATTTCAATTTCAAGAAAACAATTTCGTAAAAAGAAAAGAAGAAAAAAAATGGCTAGATATGACGCCACATTCTATCAAATCTTTTCAACGTGCAGTCAAACTGAATTTAAATAAATGTCTGCTAGGCTAACATTTTCTGTGGTTTATATTAAAAAGGGACCATTTATTTCCCTTTTCAAACAAGCTTCATGACTGGTGATACGGTTAAAAATATATGGAAAATGACATCACTTTCATCTGATCATTGTAGATATAATCTCTATTAATGACCAAATGATGTTTTCACTTATTAATTAAGGCTTCACTTACTAATGAAAATTTTAAGTTTACATTTAAGAGTGATGTTTTATAAAAAGTGGAAACCATTATAATCCAATCTTCTAATAAAATCTCCTAATATATATCTATAAAAGCCGTTTTCTGTGTGTATGTCCTTTATACAAATCTTCAATTTTTAACCGATTTACACGAAACTTCATGAACGTGGAACAGATCGCTGTCTACTTTAAAAAACCATCAGACCACTATTTATCCCTTTTTTTATACCACCTTCCATAATTTAACATTATAGAAATATCTGCTTTTTTACTTTTATAATTCAATCGTTACTTTCCTGTTGCCACACATCTAAAAAAACTGCTCAATAATTTAAAAAAAATTAGAACTTGAGTATTTTGTTTTATTAACCAATAAAAATTCAGATTGTCTCACTATATTTTTGCTGTTTTTGAAATTGACTTCATTCAAAGAAGAAAATGCACATTTTTTATATATTTATGTAAAAAAATAAACTAAGCATATATTAAAATGACGTAGTACCTTAGTTAAGTTTTTGTGAAGTTAAAAAATCTATTTTAATGAATTCGTTTCAATATCAAGCAATCAATTTAGGAAAAAGATAATAATAAAAAAAATCGTTTGCTAGATATGACGTCAATGCCGTCAATATGATTTAAAACTGGTTCTAAAAACCGGATGCTACAATTTATTTCCTATTTCTTTGTAATGCTGTATCTTTAATTATATCATTTAGATAAATGTTTTAATACCTGAAATGCAGTGATAACATTCTACGATTTATATCGAATACGGTTATATAAAATACTATTTTTCTACGATTTATATTAAATAGAAATTATAACATAGCTACTATTTTTTAGGGTAAGCTTTTTTTCTTTTTTAAACGAAATTTCATGACTGACATTACGATTGAACACGGCTGCGGATTTGAAGTTTATGAATAGAAATATGAGTTTCCATTTAAAAATTATCAGCAATGAATCTTTGTATACATGTGTTAAAGATGCTTTATATACAACCCGTTAATAGAATATAAATAAAAATAGTTTTTAATTTGAAACACGAATATATTTTCAACCCTTTGTATATTTGTTAGATTTTTTTTAGTTGATCATTTACAGTAGGATTGGGTCTAAGAATGATAGACGGATATGCAATGTACTAAAACTATTCCTCAAAATTATCTAACTTTTTTAAAAGGCTAATCATTCAGAATTGGTTTCGCCTGATTATAGAACATTTCAGCTAATTCTATAACAAAGCATGTTCAACAAAATGTTATACAGGGTGTCCGGTCTCAAAGGTGTCCAATGGCTAATTCCTAAACCGTTAGTCATAGACATATAGTTCCAATTACAAAAATGTTTTAAATCAGATAGAGAAATATTTTAAAAGCGATTTGGGTCAATACAAACATTTCTTAAAAAATTACGAAATTTAAATTTTTATACGGTCCCCCGCTCCTATAAGTTATATTTAGTAAAATTTTCCTATTACACCGACAAGTAAGACAATAAAAGTCCCATTCATATAACACTAAAATTGAGCGAGTTATAAAACTTTAAAAATGCATGACTTATGCCACTTTTCTGCTCTGAAAACAAATGAGTTCGGTTTGGCTTTGAGGGGTCACATATCAAGTGCTTAAAGTATTCGAAGATCTTATTTCATGTGTATCTGCGCTTTGAAAAAAATCGTACAAGTATTACGATTAAGTTAACATTTACTATGTTTCAGATCGGCTAAAATAACATATGGTTTATTTTGTCAGCATTTGAGACTGTTTCTTTTATGCTTTCTTTTAACAAAAATTATGTTATTTTTATAAGTTTTTTTGTTACTTCAACGAACGTATGTATGCATTTCCAGTTCAAAATTTATACTCCAACTTTAACTCACATTTAAATATCCGATCGAGATTACATTTTACATACTGGCTTAAATCCAATAACAATCTAATATTATTATGATTTTCGGTGGTTACCATTTATACTTATTTTACAGGATAATACAAAGAATTTCGGATAGATTACCGCCAAAAAGTTTAAGAAAAAGTTTTAGATTAGATAATACAAGACTGCAATTGTTGGTTTTTTTTAACTTTTATGTATTTGTTAGCACTGAATCCGAAAAGCACATTAATTTTTAACCATCATGTTAGGATATTTCGCAAATCATAAATTGTAAAAGTTAAAGAATAACAGAAATCGGATACTATAAAGTAGAGGAGATGGTTGTGTTTTTTAACTTTTGATAATTGATTTTTAGGTACTTTTTAGCACTGAATCTGAAAATGACCTTAATTTTTAACCATCACGTTACAATTTTTTTGCAAATCGTAAATTTCAAAGTTAAAATATAGCGAAAATCTGATACTATATAACAGATGTAAAACTTTTTTTATTTAATTCAATAAGTTATTCATTTTTTTTGGTTTATACTGGGATTCTTACAGCTAAATAGCTGAGTAGTTCGATGAGATGAGGGAGGAGACTCAATTTTAACTTTGAACTTTTTACCTTTGAAATTTGCGAAAAATCCTGATGTGATGGTTAAAAATGAAGGTCAATTTTAGATTCAGCGGTACAGAATACAAAAGAATCAATTATCAAAAGCTAAAAAACATGACATAGCCCAATTTTTGCAGGCTAGTTTAATCTAATAATATTTTAAAATACGTATCATTTTGTAAAGAATTGAGGCTGTTAATTTAGCATCATTTTATTTAACAAAAATTCTGTTTTTTCTTTCTTCTTAAATGTTTATTACAAATTGTATATTTTGAATTAATATGTCAGAATAATTAAAGATTTCAAATTTATATTGCAATGTTAATTTTACTATCGACCATTTTTTAATACATCTGACGAAATTATTTTTCGACTAAATTTGTGAATGACCTCCAATTTGCAGCAAAAAATATGCTCGAACTTTAAACAGCTATTACTCGGTCAATTTTAATCGTAGAATAACGGGACTTTTTGTATATTACTTGTTAGTGTAAAAGGCAAATTTTACTAAATATAACTTATAGGACCGGGGGACCGTATAAAAATTTAAATTTCGTAATTTTTTAAGAAATGTTTTTATTGACCCAAATAGCTTTTAAAATATTTGTTTACCTGATTTTAAACATTTTTGTAATTGGAACTATATGTCTATGACTAGCGGTTTAGGAATTATCCATTGGACACCGTTGAGACCGGACACCCTGTATACTAAAACTATTCCAGAAATATGGGTGCAATTTAATAGTGCAAATTTCATCAAAATCTGACCAGTAGAACTTTTAAAAAAGGCTAATCTTTTATAATCGGGCTCACATGACTTTTGAACTTTCTTCTATAATTTTATAACAAAGTAACGTAAAACTATATGCAATATTTTATAAATATCCGTGTAAAATTATCTGACAAACAATACAAGTTCGAATGAAATCCATTCAGAATTTTTAAAAGGACTAATATTTCATAATTGCGTTCCACATGATTATGAAATTTCCCCCTTATAATTCTATGACTAGTCAGCGTATAACAATGTTACGCACCAAAACCTTAACTGAAAAATTAATAGTGCAAATTGAATTAAATTTTTTTTCAGAAGAACCCAAGTTATAAGCAGCAGGGATGAGATTCACACACGAAAACAAACAAACTTTTCCAATTTAGTTGTGTAAAAGTGCGGGAAAACAAAGAAATACTGAATTATTTACAATGTTTTTGAGCAATTAAGTTAATCTTTTGTAACTGGGTTTCAGGTATATTTAAAAAAATTCAAGCTTGAAAATTAGTTTAAAAAATATGTAAAATCCTTAAATTGAGATAAACTTTTCAAACCAATTACGGAAAGTGTTTTTTGTTTTCTGTTAGACGTTGAAATAATCGGATGAATGATACTTAGAGATCAAATTGCGGTAAAAGTGTAATTTATGGTATTGTTAGGTTGTTGCCACCATCAATATGATGCTAGGCATTACTCATAGATATATCTTTTCTTCATAATATTCTATTAATAGCAAACGGATATATCTTTCTAAATTGGGTTGCAGGTATATTTAAAAATATCTCCGTAATTGAAAATTAATTTAAAATGGATAAACAATTTGATAATTGAGATAAAATTTCAAACAAATATTACTGAAAGTACTTTTTGTATTCTATTAGACGTTGGAATAATCAAATGTGCGATGTTTAAAGGTTAAATTGCAGTAAAAGTTAAATTTATGGTTGGGTTAGGTTGTTGCCACCAACAATATGATGCTAGAGGTACTCATACCAATGTCTTTGATTTATAATATTACATTAAGAGCAAACAGATACATGTTTTCGTAATTGGGCTGCATGTAGGGATGAGATTTCCGCGTTTTTGCACACCGGTAATATTCTTAGAGAAAATGTTCTGTTAAATCGCAAGAGTGTTCCGATTAAATGAAATACCATTTAATCTAACAATATACTGGTGTGCAAAAACGGGGAAATCTCATCACTGGCTGCATGCAAAATAAAAAACACCGATGATTGAAAATTATTTTAAAATCCATTCAAATGAAAAAATTGAGACACAATTTTCAAATAAATTTCATTTAAAAGAACTTTTTTCTATTCAACAGTGTTAAAAACGAAATTGTATAATATTCCTAAATTAAGAAAAATTTCAGTAAAGGCAAAATTTATGGGTTAGGTCGTTGCCGTCATCTGTATAATGTCACAATTGGCACTTTGTTTGTAGTTTTTTCGTATATTCTGAATATGACTCAATGAAAGAGTCGAAACATGTAAATTTTTAATGTTTTTTTTTTTTTTTTTTTTTTTTTTTTTTTTTTTTTTTAACTGAAATGACGCCTTTTAAGCAAATAATAGTACTTTAATATATGTTTTGACATTTGTTTGGAATATATATTATTATGGTATAGTTAATAGTAGACGCAATTAAGACTATTTTACTTATATTTCTTATTGGTCTTTTTAACGATTCGTGGACGCGAATGCACCAATCTCAGCTATTCTCATTGCCGTATTATTTCATTTTAATGTATTTTTACCCGGGAGGATCCTTATTATTGACACGAAAGAAGCCAGGTAGATCTGCTAGTATAGCCATATAAGTCAAATAAACCACATTACGTGAGAGTGTTATGGCTACTACACAACAATTAAAATTTTGCAAAAACAACAAAATTTTGCTGGAATTACAAATTTAAATTACGAAATTATTGTTAAATTAAAAAAAAACTTTTTGTTAATTCAACTAAAATTGATGAATTTTTTTTAAAATTTTGTAAAAGTGGTAACAATATTTTTCCGTCCGAGCAACAAAACCCACTTTTTAATTCAACTAGATATTTTGCTTAAAACAACGAAAATGTACTCAACAAAACCTGTTTTGTAGTTTTAATCAGCTTTTTTTCTGGGTGTGGCAGCATTTCGTATCTTGTTTATTGCTATGTATTTGATCTTTCTGAATAAAAACCGCGTACCTCACGTAGTCATTTATGTTTTATGTCCATTTGGGATAGTTACGTATTATCCGGTCCATGAGATAGATCGCCAAAAGTGGTTGTCAATTGCCAATCTTGTTTATCGTTGCCAATCATGATCAAAACAGTAATTTAACATTAATTAATACATAACATTGTTAAAAATCAAATAAATTCTTAAACTAGGATTTCTCTCAGAGGGATTAGTCTGAGCGATGTTACTGAGAACATAGATTTAGTAATAACTCGTGATAAGAATAGAAAATGAGATGCTATCTTTAATTGACAATACGTGGCGTGTCTGAAAAATATTCAACATTTGTCCGAAAAAAATACAGTAACCTGACAGGATTGGTACCTTTATTCCTTTCGAGGTAGGCCTCTTGAACCTCCACACAATCAAATCGGCATTGACTGCAGCGTAAGATATGACACGAGATCTGGAATATCTCGTTTTCATAACCTTTAAGCTGTGAAAATGTCATTTCGAGTAATTTACAAATCCGTACATATTTTTCCAACAAATCATGCAAACTATAATACGTCAATATTAACCCGATTACAAAAATTTACCTGAATATGTTACAATATAAAAAGTCGACTGATGACAACTGAGAAAATGACCTTATGATTAAATCTCTAGAGTAGTGAAGCTGAAAAAAATTGCATATCAAAATTAAGCAGACACTTTGCTCACAGAAGTAACATTTTGGCAAGTACTTTCGTGCAAACTATTCGCTGTTTCATACCGATACTTATTCAATGTTAACACAAATTATTGAATGCTAGATAAGTAGCTACCCGTTTGTTGCATTTAACTTGCTTTTTTGAGGGGTGAATGTATTCTTTTTTTTTTAAATATTTAAAGTTTCTATACATAACAATTCAAATGAATGGTTTAGAACGTTTTCTGTTCATTTCATCTTTTAAATTTTGTACTTTTTAGAAGCCATTCTTAGAGAGCATTTACATCTTAAAAGTATCCCGTCCAAAAATTTCAACCCGATAAAATTTTTTTAGGTCAGCAGTAGTACAGAAAAAAAAATTCGAAAGTTTTTCGTTCCTGCATCATTTTACATAGCGAAATTTTTAGAAATTGTTCTATTATGAGTATTTACGTCTTAAAAGCAACATTCATGCAAATTTTCAACTTTATATTCCTAGTAATTCCATGTACTTCGTTATTTAGATCATCTTTAGAACTTTGTCCGCTTTATTTAGTCTTCTTAATTTCGACTTTTTAGAATACGTTCTAATGCGTGCATTGCAGTTTGAATGATTTCTATAACGAGCATTTAGATCTCAAAAGTTACTACCATGCCAAATTTTAAGTTTTTAGACCCAACAGTATCACATAAATTGCAGATTAGATCTTTTTTTATGGTGCACCCTTTTATTCTTTTTTATTTTATTTTATTTTATTTATTATAATTTTTTTTTTTTTACTGACCGGCATTAGCGACTTAAATGTAAAGCCATGTGAAATTTCAAAATTTCTTTCTGTAACAATTCCAAATAAATCGTGATTTAGAAACTTTCTGGAACGTTTTACGTTTATTTCTAACTTTTAAATTTTGAGCCTTGTAGAAAGAGCTCATAACGATTATTTATCTATTAAAAGTAACCATCGCACAAAATCTCAAATTTCTAGCCCAAACAATGTCTCAGGATTCGCAATTTTAGAACTTTTCTGCTCCTTCTCCCATGATGTTTGTTGTACCGACATAAAATATAGTCTTTTTTGGAGCAGAGATGGTCACCAGTATTTTCAAACCATTATTTATTAAATCGGCTAGGTAGTTTCTAAAATTACATTCAACAAACACACAAACGTTACAACTGTAGAATATTAGCATAGACGTGGATAAAGGATCCGTTTAACTTTTATTATATAAAAACATAAATATTTAATACGTGTTAGCAGATGTATTTATTAAAATACATACATAAACCAGTTTAATACTTCTTCAATTTTATTTTCATAGTCGTTTACATAATTTGGCAAAAACATCTCACCCGAATTGGGTCAAACTTGGAAAAAAAAAAAGCGCAAAGGCCTATATAACAACGAAGTATCGTAAAGGGTGTTTGAAAATTTTTAATCGTAAAATGTAAAAAACAAGACTTTGACTCATTTCTTTTAAAATAAAAATAAGTAAAAATAACTAGAAAACAGGAATTCTGCTTTTTCAGAATTTCGTGTCGCCACCGTTGAAAAAAAAAAATATGTATATATAAATAGTACAAAACAAATTTCAATTTTAAGACTTAAAGCACAAACTTTTATTTTAAGTAAAATGACGTCATTCGCATCCACTTAAGAATCCCACATTTACGATCCACTCTTAAACATCTACAGTAAAGCATGCATAGAAAATAACATCATGATATTATTATCACTATCGCAAAATAATACACAAATGCAGCAAAAAGATGCCGTCATTGAAGAAACTGGACAAAAAAACGGCTATCTAATGATTCATAGGCAATCATTTGTTTGTAACATTAATATAGACGATTTTAGTCGTAACGTCAGTCATGACGTTTTTGTTGGAAACTGACTCCAAACAAACGGTTGCTATGTTGTATTTTCTATTTTGTTTGTGTGTTGAAGCTATATCTTATATCTGTATCGCACATCTAAGTGTTTTAATACTTGATATGTACTGGTAACATTTTCCACGATTTATATTTAAAAAGAAAGGAAGCATAACAACCGTTTGTTTGGAGTCAGTTTCCAACCAAAACGTCATGACTGACGTCACACTGAAAGGGTCTACAGATCCTTAAAATTAAATATAGTTTATAATAGCTCCATGTTTTATTATTAGTAGAAATTATTCGTTTATATTTTTTTTCAAAATAGCACGTATTTTAATTACATTTTCTTTCGGTTCTTATGAGAAAATGGTAACAAAAAGATATAATTCCTATTTTTCAACTATTTTCTCTTTACTTTCTATAAAAATGGAGTACTTGAGTTGCCAAAAGTAAACAAATGGTGCTAAAAACGACAAAAAAAATTAATATTTCAAAAATAAATGGAGATACAGTTTTCAAACAAAGTGCATTTAAAAGTACTTTTTTTATCCAATACGACGGTATAAACATTGAAACTGTGCGATGCTTAGAAATTAAAAAAATGCTATACAGCATTTAATTGTACAATGATACATCTACTTTATTTATTGCTAGCTTCTGTAAGGTAACGTTATTTTTTGGAGACAGAATAAGCTAATAGAAAGAAATAGCATACCGTTCCGGGGGCTAATAATAAAAGATAATAAGTCAAAACATTTTCTTTCATCGTCAAACAATTGTTTCTAAATTATTCATGCGGAAAAAAAATTGCTTTTGGCTAAAAGAAAAAATGCTCTTGTCTAAATTTTAACACGGCAAAAAATAAAGTACCGTGATTACTTCAAATGTTATAGGAATGTTCCGTAATATGATTTGATACAAATGTCGTATTTAAAATTGCGTCGCGAATGGAGAGGATACAAATATTTACATTTGAATTTAAACTTTTGTTTATATATCTGTTGCTTGCTTTTAAAATACAAATAAGAAAAAATAATAGTAAGAGATAATAATTCAAAACATTTTCTTTCAATGTCAAAGAATTGTTTTTAAATTAAACATGCGTAAAAAGAAGTTGCTTTTGGTTAAAAAAAATGCTCTTGTCTAAATTTTATCCTGGCTAAAAAGAAAGTACCGTGATTTACTTCAAATGTTACAGGAATGTTCCGTAATCTGGTTTGCAACTAATGTCGTATTTTAAAAAGCGTCGCTTAACGCTAAGTTAATTTCATTGCGATAACGTTTTTTGTGTGTGCGGGAACGGGGAGAGGTATGAAATATTTACACTTGAATTGAAACTTTTGTTTATATATTTGTTGCTTATATAATTAATTAGTACCTTGATAATCGAGCTTCACTCGAAACATATGTAAAATACTCCTTCTGTGGTTTTTTGCTCAAAGCCAATTTTATATCACTACTAGCAGGTTGAGCCCATTGCGCTGGTACCATTTTTCAAATAAACCTTCAATCAAACGAAATGGAGAATTTGACCCTGTATTTTAAATTAATATGGTCTTTCATAGGGAAAGTCCTTCCGTATTTTCTGAATACGCATCGGAAGCCATTGCGCTATTATTTTGTATGATGCGTTAGACGAAATTTGGGCAATTCAGAAGGAACTCTTTAGTACATCATGTAGAGTATGGGAGGGAAATGCGGCCATTGCGATCATCAGAAATTAAAATGTTCTCTAATCACCACACTACAAAAAGATAATTATAATGATTGCAGAAATTGACCATTTAACTTAAAGAATGTTCGGGTTATTCACTTTCGTTTGTTAGTTCTTTTACTCCGAGCTTCTAAGCTTGGTGCTATGTGTGGATCTGATAATATAAATAGAATCTCTCTCTACGTTACATTTTATTTGGTAATATACGTCTTCTTTTGGGAGGTTTTCTACAGTTTCTTATGTTCGAATTCCAGTAGAGTAAATACAGTCAAAACACTATCTAACTTTTATATTAAAAAAATTTTGAATTATGTAAAAGTGTATCTTTAAAGCTGAATTGTGTAAATAAAATTAAAACAATGTCATTTTAACTGCCGTTTCTTTTTATATACCAGTTTAAATCATGCAACTATTCATCCATTAAAATAACCTCGACAACTGATTCAAATAGAAAACTAAACCTCTAGATTTTATTGAATAAAATTCTCCCAGTAATCCGTAATGGGATCCACAACCGAGTTTGATGTGAAACGTTAGAAATGTTCGTAACGGTATGGCTTCAAATATATCAGAGTTACCTACAAAACAGAGTTAATGACGCGCCAAACTACATTCCATTAAATAATGTCAAATTGCTGTTGATGGAATTTTAGATTTTTCACTATCAAAACTCTTTGCGAATGATAAATAAAGTTAGCTGTGCAAAATTTTTAGTAATGATCTTTATGGCAAACTGAAGACTTTTTTCGCATTTCTCTCGCGTAATAAGACGGAGAAATAAACATGCTTGTTATTTTTCAAGACGCCATTATTCATCCATCTGTTGCCTGAATAAAACTAAAAACGTTAATTTGTGACTACGATCCACTGCTCGGGCTGTGCAACAGCCAAAATAGCTTTATAATAATTGAAATTTTATTTGAATCTGAGGTACTTTTTTTAAACCTAGGCTAAATGAACAGATATTCTTCCAATGGCCACCTTTGGCATTTAAAATTTTTTTCTATGTGCATTCAAAGTGATGCTTTTTTAGTGATAGTAAAATAACTTCAGATGAAAAATATATTAGTAAATATGCTTTTGTCCGTTTGATCCGTAATAAAAAAAAAAAAGTTTACTAATTACTAAGTAGAAATTTCGCGTAATCTTCTAAAATCGGATTTACCGTCGACTGTTCTTTTCAAATGTGAACGAATCTTCCAACATTATATAATTAAATTTGCCAATTGTAGGATGATTGATTATGGAAGATTCATCCAATATCCTTTAATAACATTTCTAAAAGAAGGGCGGATATGGAAAAAAAATGACGAATGAAATAGAATACCGAAAAGTGATTTCAGAAAGCAATTTTTATTGCAAAATGTTTTTTTTTTTTCGTGATAGTAATAACGCATAATTGCTTAGATTTCTTAAGAATAATCTCTACTTCTTAACATTGCAAGCACTGAACGTTTCTATAAGAGAAAGTCACATGATGGAGTAGTTAGAAATAAAAAAGAACAAATCAAAAACAAAATTGTTACTCACAAGGAAGGTCTCCTTAAAGAGCTATATGAAGAGTTCCATATCCTGTGCTGGTTGACGCGATTGGCGAAGGAATCAAAAATGGCGCCAAAAAACCATGCAACAGATGTCATATGATTTTTTTCCGACGCCAATCTGGCGAAAACATCAACAGCATAAACAAAAATATACGGGTTACCATATCAAGCAAATTAACGACACTTTAACGCCAGTTAAGTACACGTTGTGTATATGACATTGGCGTTAGAAAAAAATCGCGCCAGTATATAACATCTGTGCCTAATCCATTTTAGCATCTTATAAAATTTTCCAAGATTGCGGAAAAACATGGTCTTTAAATGTTTATAAACATATGTATAATTAATAAGTGTTATATAGGTCACATGTTAAAAAAAGTACGATGTTTATACAGATAGTTTTATTTTTATGTATATATATTACATATAGAGATATACTTTATACAAACATAATATATAAACATATAAATAAATATTATGTACATACATATATTTTTATATATTTATTATGTATGCCAAATTAAAACGAAAGTTATAAATTTTTCCGAAAAAGTATGCTAAATTCAAAAAATTACACAAAAACATATGAATAAAGACCATTCCAGAAAAAAAGAAACCCCAAAGGCTGAAGATCGCAACCACAACAATTCATTTAATTCCATGAAAAAAAAAAAAAAAAAAAAAAAAAAAAAAAAAAAAAAAAACAGGATATGGAACTCTTCCCGAGCATACTAGTTATTTTGAAAAAGAAAATGCTGATAAAAATACTCATGTATGTAGTAAAACATCAGTCAAATTTGGCGGCGGAATCTCAGTGAATATCTGAAAAAAAGAAAAAAGAAATATATTCGAGTATTTGGCGCAAAAAAAGACGAACATTCCATGCTATTTGGCTAGCCAGCAAATTTCCTTCCCAAATGCACGATACTTAAATACATTTGGAAATTGCTTATTAAATAAGCGTTTAAATGCCTAAAACTCAATGAATTTAAACCTAAACGAAGGATTAAAGTATTATTTTTTATCTGTAAGCGTATATAATATATACGAATTGCGTGTTGCAGTAGTTATTTAATTTTACATGGTTTCACCGGCTGTAAAAGTTTTAAGGGTACTATTTGATTATCCCGTCGACCAATTTCGCCAAATTATATAAAATGCCGAACTACTCGCCAAATTATACAAATTGACAAAATTTGTATTTTAAACAACGAAAGAATAAATAAATTTGTAAACATTAATAAAATTACAAATATAAGTCAAATTAAAAATCACTTGATGACGCAACGAACAAGTGTACCGTGTTTAACGTCAAGGGAATGTAAAGTTTACGATCAGTCATTATTGGCATTTAAACTTATATTTTAGCAATAGTTTTTTGTCGACGAGATAATCAAGCAGTACCGTTTTAAGTTAGTTTTAAAAGTAGCTGGCTAATTAAAAATGCTATCATTAAACATTTTTATATTAAGAAGTTGTTTTCATGGCTACAATAAACTTCACTACTTGTTTCTGACACTAACAATATCGAAGTAAAATTGCCAATGTTCAGAATCCGATAATAATTTTGAGTTTGGAACAAATTTAATAAACTTAAATTTTGTTTTAAACCGTATAATTACAATAGTAAAATTTTAATATCTCTAAAACCACGCTAATTTGATCGGCTTTAAAAAGATTTTAAAAGATTGAATTATAATTTAAAAAACAGTGGCGATCTACCTATAAGCGGGTTTCTATTAATTTCTCTTTGATTGGGGAATTTTAAGGAAAAATCAACTGCTGTTAAAAAATATAATGGCTGTTTTCGTCTTTGATTAAATAAAATCAGTTAAACATTTCAAAATAAGCTAATATAAAATGAATTAAGTAAACAGAGCCTTTGTCTCCCGGTATTTTTTAACAAAACCAAAAGAAAGTTCTTTTAAATAAGACATTTAAATGTATCGTTTTTAATCTGACATAATTTTCACCAAACTTTTCTTTCTCTTTTTAATATTCACGAGAAACTACTTTTGTTAGAAATGAAATATTATTTTCACTCAATTTTGAAATTAAAAATGTTAAAATGAACAATATTATTTTTTGTTCATTTTACGTAATAAGTGTAATGTGACGTAAACGTGACGTAATTTCTCCTATTTAAGACTTCTAACGCATGTTAATGAATTTATTATTTTGCAATATCCTTTCTCTTTTAAAATTCACGTGTAAATATATTTTTTATGAAATAATTTTCAATAAGTTCCTGCTTTTTACACGTAATTAATTTATTCTAATTTGAAAGTTTTTTTTTCTGTTTATAATAGTCACGTGTAAATAAATTTTTAATTTGAAGCAAACATTATTGTTTGCGCTGTTTATACAGTTAGCAACAGTTTAAATTAATACCATTTTCTAAAATAAGTAAAAAATATCTCTCGAAATGCTGAAAATTTGAATTTAAAATAGAAATAAAACCTCAGAAAAGGAGTCAAATTAAAAAAATAAACGAAGTCTGCACACCGGGAAATTCTAATGTATAAAATGATCTAAAAATGCAATAATTCCCATTTTTGCTCCTATAAAACTTTTTTAATGGAACGGTTTTGTCCAAATTTAGCATTAAATATCTCTCAAAATAATTCTTCGATTTGAAAACTGGCTGAATCAAAACAATTATCAAACATTTTTCTATAATACCTCCGATTTTCATATTTTTGTATGCAATATTTTTCTTAATATTAACGGAGAAAGACCTCCGGTAACAAAAAATTCAAATTCGGCGGCGGTGACAGCGTGAGTTACTTGGTTTTAGAATAGAGAGATACACATATAAATGTATATGACAAAACTGTAGTAATAAAAATGTATTTATTTAAGTTAATCTTAATCTAGCTAACTTCGTATGAAGAGTAGAAAATGGTTTTGCTTAAAAACTATTTATCATAAAAAAAGTATCAAAATTTTATTGTGCCGCCAACCTGCATTAGATCGCCAAAAAATTAAATTTTCATTTTTTTTTACAAACTCTAAACCGGGGTTCTGCCGACTTTTTTAAAAACATATTATATGTCATGAGAAGAATGTTATATTGTGTCGATGTGGGTTTGGATAAACTCTTTCGACACTTAAACAATAACATTTTTAATAACAATCACACACAAAATATATACAATTCGCGTAAAGCGCATATTATCTTTGAAACACACATATTTCCATGAAAAGATCTCTAGGTGAGATACATTTCGAACATACGCCGAAACTCTTCTTAAAGCCGAACAATCATAATTACATACATTCACTTCACTTCATGTTTGTCAAAATATCATAGGATATTTTGCCGACAGTGGCAACAGCGCCATCTATATGCTATAAAAATATGGGAAGGCAGCCATTTTGTTACAATCTCTCCCTCTAGTTCCGCGGACGTCCCGGTGAGGAACCAATAACTTTTTTAGGTGGTCTGCCGCGTTTCCTAATAGGTGCAACAGGCACAATTTCAGAGTCATTACACAGTTTCAAAGCTGAAGTATGACATGTAGCAAGAGGTTCATTTGGATTGTCCATGCTTGCTATAACAAATGTGGTGGGTGATTTTTGAGTTAAAATAATGTATGGTTCATCACGTTTAGGCATGAACATTGCAGTTTTATTGCTAGAGGCTTTACTTACTGGATGTAAGTCAACCCAAACCTTGTCTCCTGGAGCAAAACAATGCCCTGGTTTTCTTTTACGGTCAGCGTATTTCTTTCTTTGATCTTGCTTAGCTTCAATTTTGTCCTCCAATTTTCTTTGGTGAAGTTTGCAAATTTCTTGAGGTATTGTGTAATTTCAGGTACAAAGTTGTCATTGTGAATTACAGCACGAATGTCGTATTGAACATCGTCTGTTGTTCTTAATTCTCTCCCAAATTGTAAAAATGCTGCTGTTTCTCCAGTGGTGTCACACTTAGCAGTATTCATTGCAAAACGTATTGTTGGAAGTTTCTCTTCCCATGGACAGTGGTCATTCTCTACTAATATAGCCAATCTCGGCTTGAGATCTCTATTTTTTCTCTCCGCAGGATTTGCCTGGGTATTAGGGTGGTTGAAAAATTTTTTTTTGAGGTAAAGACCAAGACACACCCTACTTTTTTTACATTTATCCAAAGTATCACCCTCCTAAAATAGTAGCTGTTTACGCCTACAGGAAGATGGTGCTCAATGACCTCCATTTTGACACTTTTTGGTAATTTTACAAGATTTTACAGTTTTAGATTGATGATAATATGTGTTTAAAATACATAATGTTTAAACAAAAGCTGATTGTTTTAAGCTTTCATAATTCCTAATAAATAATAAAAAGTTTAGTTGAATTATTTTGCAACAGTTTTTCTATCTAATGCATCTGGCAACATTGCAGTACTTTTGACACAAGAAGCCGCCATTTTGTAAGAAAGGGACCATTTTATATTACCCATTCTGATGCTTTGATTCTAATAAAAATAATAGAAGGTTGTGATTTCCTTATAGATCAACAGGATACATGCAAAATGTATTTGGGTAATGAAGATAAAGGATTTATTAAAAAAAGCATGAGAGAATTCTTCACAGAAAAAAACAGTAAAAATGACGAAAAGAAAAACTCATTGGTGTTGAAACTTCACCAACACCTGTTTATTTTTATTCGATTGCTGATTCAGAAAACTCAAGAGTCCCCTTCCCAATCAGATGTTGATGATGATGATATTTTTCCGAATATAAAGAAAAACCTTATTTACATTCCTGAAAAGAAACAAGATGTGTCTAAATACAACTGTTCACATCTCATGTTAGTGGTGCTTTAGATCGTAACAAGACATCTGATCGTGAAGATCTGCATTTGATTGTTCCAATTGTATCAGCTCTGCAGCATTATTTTTGTGCACTTCTTCTTTCAAGAAGCACCATACAACGATTAAGAAAAAAAGGCTAGAAAATAATATGTAGAGTCAGAAATTCGTGATTTCAAACCAGATTGTCCTCTAGTCCTCCACTAGAACGGCAAACTTTTACCTGAATGTCTTGGATTAGGAAAGGATTTTTCACTTGCCAGTTCTTGTTACGGGAGCTGGTATTAGAAAGCTCCTTGGAAGTTCAGTGGTGGTGAAACAGCAGAAAATATAGTGAATTCTATTTTTAACCTATTTCACAAGTTGTTTGTAGAGAAAAACATTCAAAGTTTATGTTGTGACACTACGAGTGTAAACACTGGTTATGTAAAAAGAGTATGCATTTGTTTGGGGAACTATTGTGGTTAGCCTGCCGACATTATGGGATGGAATTAATCTTGGCAAAGGCTTTTAGCTTGTGCCTTGGACTATCCAGTTTCACAGAAATTCCACTCTTCAACAGATTTAAGAATGTTTGGCAAGGAATTGAACAAACAACTTTTCGGGTACAAAATTGGAAAAGAAAATGCACTAGATTTTGAAGATTCAACCATTTCCTGTCTTTTATCAGTAGATAAATCTGTGGTCATTAGAGATGATCGAGTTGACACTTGCTATTTTGGGAAATCTACCATAGAAAAACCATTGGAGAACACAAATGCTATTCATCATGCTCGGTGGATGGCTAAACTCCTGTGTGGTTTCAAAATTCGAGATATCTAGAAGTTTTCCATCTAACTAAGAGGGAGGAAATGCAGTTCCATTGATTTGTGCAGTTCAGCGCGCTTCTATATAGCAAAGCATGGATAGAATCTCCACTTGCAGCTGAAGCTCCTGTAGTTGACTTGCAATTATGGAAAGACCTGAGAAAATATGAGACTATTGATTCTGAGATTGAACTAGGAGCAAGGAAAGTCCAAGAAACTCACATGTGGTACCTTTCAGACGAATTGGTTAATCTTGTCCTATTTTCAGACACAGTACCAACAAAAGAGAAAGAAAAAATTATTGCAGGAATGAACAATCCAAAATGTAAGAGGTCAATCAAATTTATTGAAAGATTATGCAGATTATTGCCTTGGAGATTTTGCAACAAAAAGAACTGTTGAGCTCTTTTCTCGTTTGAATATTGATGACTTTTCTATAACTTTTGCCTTAAGAATGGAAGAACAACATCAATTATAAAAATGGTAGAAACTATGTAAAAGGACTAAGAGTGGTCAACGATACTGCTAAGAGAGGTGTTCAGCTGATTCAAGAATTCAACAAACTTTTAACAAATGATGAGGATGATGCGCAGTTTCTTTTGTAAGATGTTGAAGCAAATAGGACCTTCCCTACCGACAACAACAAAAAAATCAGTTGTTAATATTGTTTAATATATATATATATATGAATCTGACAATGTTAACTATTTTGTTAGCCTATACTAATATTGTAAATATATAAATAAAAGATATTTATGTAATTTGGTTTTTACCTCAAATTTTAGAAAATTCAATTATAAATGCCTAAATATCTCCAAAAGTCAAAAGTTGACAGTCATTGAGCATAGTATTTTATTTGGAGTATGACATTGAAACTTTGCCAGAATAATAGTATGGGCTGATGTAAAAAAATGAGGGGGTGTCCTGGTCTGTACGAGAAAGTTTATTTTTTTCATAGGTTTGTGAACCACCCTACTGGGGGTGATATATGGGAGTTGGGTTTTGTTTGATACCTAAAAGAAAACAAAGTTGTTGCATCACACTACTAACAAATTGTGGTCCGTTATCACATATTATACGTCTGGGTAGACCATATCTAAGGATAACTTCTTCGAGCAACGTAATTGCACACTGTGCTGCAGTAGCTTCTGTAAGGGCAAATAGTTCAACACATCTCGTTGCACTGCACAGTCTTCTACTATGAATATCCATCTTTTACCATTCTTACTTTTTGGTAAAGGGCCAAAAATATCAATTGATAGAACTTCAAATCGTTGTGAATACACTGGTGTTTGTAACAAACCGGATGGTTTTTGATTAGAAGGTTTATACCTGTTACATTCAGCACAATTTTTGACGTAATCTGCAATGTATGAACGCATTCCAGTCCAATAATATCTTTTGGATATTCTATTTAATGTACCTTCTGCACCCTAGTGACCAGCCGTAGGTGAGTCATGGTGTTCTTTTAAAATTTTCTCCCTTTCCTGTGAGGGGACTACTAGTTGTGCTTCTTCAGATTCCGAAGTTGGGGAATACCTGTCTAAAACTCATTGGTTCATAATATAACCACGTTCAGTCCAGTTAGTGTAGTCTAGTGTTTTTTCTTCATCTTCGAAACTTTTAATAATTTTCTTTAATTCTTCATCTTTCATTTGTTCAGCACGTAGATCACTAGGCATTTTAGCAGGGATATCAATCATTATGGGGCAAATATCACAAACTTCTTTACTGATATGATCACACGCAGGACGAGAAAGCATGTCAGCCATGACGTTCGCTTTACCTGTAATATATTCTATTTTCACATTAAATTCTTGCAACTGTAAAGCCCATCTTGCCAGTCTTCCAGAAGGTGACTTTAAGCTCATGAGACATCGAAGAGGCTGGTGGTCGGATGCCACAGTAACTTCTATTCCGTCAATGTATCCTCTGAATATTTTAAGAACCCAGACAACAGCAAGAGCTTCCCGTTCCGTGGTGTTCTTCCGTGGTGTTCCCGTTGCGTTCTACAGGAGTCAGTAATCTACTGGCGTACTCAATCGGATGTTCTTCTGCACCTTTACCCTGGAGAAGTACTGCTCCAAGAGCATAATTGCTTGCATCGGTTCGAATGATGAAGGGTTTTGTTTCATCAGCCTGTTTCAATATTGGTGCTGAAACCAGGCATTGCTTCAAGGTTTGAAATGCATTTTCTTCATCAGCACTCCAATGCCATTGCACATTCTTCTTAGTGAGGTTACTAAGCGGTCTGGATATTTCTGCAAAATCTTGTATAAAACGGCGATACCATGAACATGTCTGCAGAAATGATTGCAGTTGTTTTATATTCTTGGGAGGCGGGATCCTCACAATAGCATAAATTTTTTCAGGATCAACTTCTAGGCCATTTGGAGTGGTCCAGTGTCCTAAGTACTTTACTCTGGGAAATGCAAAGTTGCATTTTTCTCGATTTGCAGAAAGTTATGCCATTTGTCTAATCTTTGAAAAACAGCTTCAAGATCAGATATATGTTCAAAACTTGATGATAAAATAATGAGGTCATCAAAGTAAGAGAGAATATTTACATCTGGGAGTCCGTTGCGAAAGTTGTCCATCGTTCTCTGAAACGTTGCAGGAGCGTTACGGAGTCCAAAAGGCATTCTTCGAAAGCGGTATGTTCCGAGAGGACATACAAAAGCAGTTTTATCACGATCAGGCCAATAGACACACACCTGATGGTAGCCAGCATTCAGATCCAGAGTGGTCATGAACTGGGCAGTCTTTGCCTGATGTAGAAGATCGTCCATACGAGAAAGTGGATAGGTATCCGGTATAGTCGCCTCATTGAGCTTCCTGTAGTCTACACATAGACGTACACTACCATTTGGCTTAGGAATGAACACGATTTTTGCAGAATATGGAGATTCGCATTGCTCAATAATTCCTTTGGCAAGAAGATCATCAATTTCTGTTTTCAACAACTCTTTCTTAGCTGGTGATAACCTGTAAGGTGGTAATGATATTGGACGATGTTCTCTAGTGTTTATGTGATGTTCGACGACGGGTGTTGCTTCTCCCCCTGGTTGAAAGGTATTGGAAATTTTTTCAAGCAAGTCATTAAGTCTCTTTCGTTGTATTGCAGATAGGTTTTGACCTTCATTTTCTCTTAACATAACTGTGTTAACTTTGACATTTGGTGTTGAGATTTCAGACGTCGTTTTGAAAGGATCATCAACAAAAGGAATTTTATATCTTGGATTGCTCTGGAAATACCAAATTTGGCTTCGCATATCCAACACAATCTTCATTTTATTCAAAAAATCTATGCTTAACAATGTTCTATTTCCGGTGGCTCCAGGTAACGCAAAAATCGTTGTATTAGTTCTACGACCTTCTATTTCAACAGTGATTGTTGCTTGAAGAACGTTAGTTTCTTTGCGTATGCCATGAGCGAGCGTTATGTTTACACTGGTCTCTTCGAAGTTCCTTGGTCACGGAGAAGCCTGAATAACATTTCCCCAGCAATGGAATGAGTAGCTCCGGTATCTGCGCAAGCTACTTTGTAATACCATTTACCTTTATATACAACATAGGTGTTGCCTGTGTATTAATATAACAAGATTGGAGATGGAGGGAACCAAAATTTGCTGATTTTACCTGCGTAGATGGGGAAAAATTAGGACATTTTGCTTTGACAAAACCTTGTTTCCCACAGCCATAGCAGCTTATAACTGGACGCTTATCATAATTTACAAAGCGTGAATTAGTATATTTTGAGGTAGGAGAAGTATTTTTGTAATTTTCGAAATGTTCGCTAGCTTCATTTTTGGTTATCTGGTTTTTCCAGAATTCCTGACCATTTGAAATTTTCAAAAAAGCTTGTAGCTTAAGTTTTTCTAGCTCATACGCTCTTTCATCAGCGATACGTTTATCCTTAACCTTTTGTTCTTCTATGCTCTTTTGTTTTTTCCTATTTTCCACGATAGCAATTAATGCCTCTTTTACAAATTGCTCGTCGTTTTTGAAAAGTACGCACTTCATAATTTTTTCACGCAAGACTTCTATTTTATTATCTGCGTCTACCTCAAGTTCCAATTCGGTAGCCAAATTATACAAATCGATTTTTTTCCTTCAGAAAGAAATGCCATCTTTTCTCAAATTAGTTAAACTTATGCTTAAATTACAAAATTTTATGGAATACTTGACCCATTAAATAATTAAATAACAAAACAACTACCTTCCCCTTACAGGTAAATATAAACAGATAAATATGCATAAACTTTATAAACAATTGATAAAACATACAAGAAATAATTAAATAGCATACTAAAATTTATCTCGAATTAAACATGAGCTCATGTAAATATTAATGCAAAAATATTATCATCAGTTAATATGCAACTTTTTTACCAATATAACTTACCGTATAAAACTGTCATAAATGTTTAAATCATAAAATTTTAAGTATATCAAATACGATGGATAATTTGATGTGAAAACAAAATTTTCATTCACAAATAAATATGAAAGCAACAAAATATCAAAATAAAGTACTTACTTACTTCTTTAAAATAAACAACATTCTAAAGAATTATTGACAATTACTGAAATCACTTTTCATTTCTAATATACTACGCTGTGCACAGTTAAAACAAATAATCAAAATTTCACTTACTCAAATAATATTGCATTCAAAAAAAAAAAAAAAAAAAAAAAAAAAACAAATTATATAACTCTTTCCCTTTCAGAAAATTAATCTTTCATAATACTCTTAAAGAAAAAAAAATACATAAAACAGCATTTAAAAGAAATAAATAATGATCAAAGCTTTTACCGGTAAGAAAACAAATAAAATAAGATTTATCTTTAGCTAATCACTTTTCGGTGGTCACGTGACAGTTTCAGATTTCTTTTAAACACACAGAATATCGGCGTTAGCAGTACACTGAAAGTTATTCCGAAAACATTTTAGAATTGCGTAACGAATATTCGATGATCACAAACAGCAATTATGTAAGAAACTCAAAGATATTTTTATGATTTTACACAGCACACATTCACCTTGAGAACGTTGAAGCTTGAAGCATACCCCACAAATAATTATTCCATAAGGATGGTACTAATTACTTGATTTATTATCAAAAAGAATGCACACATTAGAAACGAGTGTGGGTCTTTTTTACGTTAAACTATTCTTGAAATGACGATTTCACAGAATTACGAATCTAGCTGATTCTAGCATACCTCACACAGAATTATTCCAGGAGAATTGCACTAATACGCAAGAAATTGCTTTATTGTCAGGAGACAATATTTTGAACCGGGTAGGGCAATTACTTTTTTTTTCACTTTATTTATTATAAAAGAACAGATGCACACTTTAGAACCGAAGTGGTTCTTTTTTCTTTAAACTATTCTTGAAATGATGATTTCACAGAATTACTAATCTAGCTGATTCTTTTTTTTTCACTTGATTGTCAGGGCGACAACAAACTTTAAAACAAAGCACTTTTCTTGAAATTATCTTTCACAGAAAATTTTCAAATTTAAGAATCGGGGCAATTCTTTTGATCCATTTACATTATCGTCAGGATGACGATTTCTCACAATTCAGAATCTAGGTGATTCTTTTTATTCACTTTATTGTCAGGGCGACAAATCACTTTAAAACAAAAGTACTTTTCTTGAAACTATGCTTTCACATTCAAGAATCAGGGCGATTTTTATGATCCAATTACATTATCGTCAGGATGACGATTTCGTTTTCGTTTAAAGAAGATGTTTTACGTTGGGCGCCATTTTGTGTCGATGTGGGTTAGGATAAACTCTTTCGACACTTAAACAATAACATTTTTAATAACAATCACACACAAAATATATACCATTCGCGTAAAGCGCATATTATCTTTGAAACACACATATTTCCATGTAAAGATCTCTAGGTGAGATACATTTCGAACATACGCCGAAACTTTTCTTAAACTCGAAAAATCATAATTACATACATTCACTTCACTTCATGTTTGGCAAAATATCTCAGGATATTTTGCCGACAGTGGCTATATGCTATATGCTATTATGTCTATGCTATAATATATACTATATCTATATGCTATAAAATATGGGAAGGCAGTCATTTTGTTACAATATAATTTTTCAAATATTTCTGAGCCTGCGCTTATGGAAACTTCCTTGATTATCATCCTATCAATTTTTCACATGCACTTTTCTTAATCTGACAAAATGATAAATAGCCAAATCTTATTTCAATTGCAATATTTTAACTGAGTAATTTCTTAAGCATTACGAACATTCCCTTTCATGTTTAAATTAAATATTTTCTTTTTTTTAATAGTATCACTCATAAAAATGGATTTTTTTTCTTCTTTTAAATAAAATTAGTAACAGTTTTTCTTTTATTTTTCGTGGTTTAATAGCCGTTTCAATTTTTTTTATCAACTATAAATTTCGCAAAGAAATAAAATGGTAACCTTATCGTCCAAAATAACAGAACTTTCCGTTATAATTCTATAACTAATCTACGTAGAACAATTTGTTATAGCCTAAAAGCTTCCCTGAAATGATACCTATCTAACAGTATAAGTTAAAATATCTCGAGTAAGTTAAACTCGAAATATAGAGATTCGGAACGAAATTTCAGTTTGGTTTTTATATATACTAGGGGATTGTACCCGGGCTTGCCGTGTTAGAGAATATAGGTGAAAACATTGCTTTTAATTGCAAACTAATACTTTTTTTAAATGCAATAAATTTTTAGATTGCCCACTTACATTAAAAAAGCATTTTTCATATGGAAAATACGAATTATACAATCAAATAAATTTTTGAAATTTATCAAAAGCGATATTTTCTTATTAGCCACATGCTAAGAGTTATTTGGCCAAGATTTTGCTACTTATGGCATCCTTTTATGTTCTGATAATTTCAGAGCTTATACAGGTCTGTTAAATTTGTGCTTTATTTATATTATTTTATTTATTTATTCATAGGGAAGTTTTTTTTAATGGATATTAGCCGTAAGAAAATGATGAACTCTTTATTTTGTTTTAAGGGCAAACGGATTAGTCTTTCGTAATCGAGCTCCGCGCAATAGAGATAAATAAAAAAATACTTCACGCTTTAAAATTGTTTTTAAAACCATAGACAATCAGCAAACTGAAATGAACTTTGCAAACAAATTCCATATGAAAAAAAAATCCTATTTGGTGATCTAAAAATTTAAATTGTACGATTAAAAATATGTTACATTTGTGCTTTTTTCAATATTATTCTCTCATTTGTTTATCAAAGAAGTATTAATTTCGTTAATTTGCGTTTCACAAATATGTTAAATTGGTGTTTTTTTTTTAAATATTATTCTTTTATTTGTTTATAAAGGAAGTATTAATTTCCTTATGCAAACATAGTCAGAAACAAATGCTGAAAAATGTTTGTTGATTTATGTGAAAAATGTTTATTATTATTATGTATTGAAACCGGCACGTGATAAGATAAACTTTTAAAAATATCATGCTTGAAAATTATTTTAGAAAATACAATACATCAGTCAATTGCGATACAGTTTTTAAATAAATTGCATTTGAAAGTAAATTTTTGTCCTATGCGATGAAAATTGAAAATGTACGATGGTCAGAAGGTTAAAAAATTGTAGTAGCGAAAATTTCAAGACCGAAATTTGATCGTGAAGTGTTGCCATTCGTAAAATGACGTCAGCGTTACGCACAGATACGTTTGTTCTTTAGAATATGATACTTAATCAGAAAAATATAATAAAGATCAGCTATTAGGATGTGGTTATCAATTGAGGCTCTTATGCTTGGTATACCGGAATTTAAAAAAAAAAAACAATTTTCACCTTCTCAAAATTTGCATACGCACTTTTCATATCCATATTCATCATTTAAAAAAAATTGTATTTTGTTTGATCCTTTAAAAATAATTTAAACTCAAAACTTGAAGTCACGATTGTCAGCAACATCTTTTATGCGGACAGATGCACTCTTTATTTGAGATTCTAATCCCAATTCCGGAGAGTACAAATTTCCGTAATTTATGTTCTTTTAGACGCATTTGTGTTAAAATGTTTAGTTTTATCTAAGAAAATGATGATTTTCTTTTAAATATAACTTCATTTTCACTTAAATAAGCATTTCGCCAACTGTCTGAAACTTAGTATCAGTACACATGCATAAGGAAAAACAGTATAGAATATTTACGAGGAAAAATGTGTGTTTTCAAAAGCAGTATGTCCTTTTCCGTTATGCCCCTAATATAATATTCGGCTCCTAATGGGATTTTGTGACAATAAACCCTATACAACAATTTTTATTAACAATTTTGAATTTTTATCAGAAAATAGCATGAAAAAAATTAAAAATACCTCATTATTTCTCTCTTGTCTGAAATAATGAAAGCTATCTAATTTTCACCACATAAGGCCGAAATTTCATAAAATGCTTTTAAAATTAAAATATAAAAGTGGGGATATTAAAAAAACAGATAGTGCGATCACATCCACAAATGAAGAGCTTTCAGTAAAAAAATAAAATAAAATAAAATAAAATAAATAAATAAAAAAATAGTAAAATTCGTTCAGCAGAAAGATCAAGGCAGATGAATAAAGAACACACTTGTGTTTTAAATATATAGATTTTATAAAATTAGGAAAAAATGAATTAAACAAATTATGTTATTTTGATAAAATTATAGTAGAATATCCTAAAGAATATCATTAAAATTTTATTATTCGAGAAAATTTTGGACAAAAACTTCAGGAACATGATATTATTTTAAACCACGAATTATTTGTTTGCTTGTCTCACTCGGCGAAGCAAATCCCTCCAGGCGAGAATCATCAGTTTCTGTAATATAAATCGCTATTATTTGCATGTCACCTACCTTTTATAAAGGCACTCCAATTTTTTGTAAAACATTGCGTTTTTTCAGTGTGTGATTTCGATTACATTATTTTCAAAAGTGAAGCATTTTCACCTGTGAAGAATTTCAAAGCAGCTGGGCTGTGAAAATGACGCACTTTTATAAAACATAATTCAGGTTTAAGAATTAAATTACACGCTTTTTTTATAAAATGACGTCATTTGTATCCACTAAAGCAATCCACTTTTACAATCCAGTCTTAACCTTCGTCTATAGAAAAGTATGCATATAACGTCATTATTAAGGAATAACAGACAACATTCTTGACATAGCCCATATTTTAATTTCAACTTTTTTTTCCGATTTTATGAGAAAATAACAACAAAAAGATACAGTATCTTCTATTTTCGACTATTTTCCGTTTACTTTCAATGACTTTCAATAGAAATGGGGTACTTTTGTTGCCACGATAAGAAAAATGTTATTAAAAATTGCAAAAAGATTAATAACTCAAAAATGAATTGAGATACAGCTATCAAACAAATTGCATTTAAAAGAGTATTTTTTCCTTATACGACGGTGTAAAAATTTAAAATGTGCGATGTTTAGAAGTTTAAAAATTTGCAGTAGAGAAAATTGCAAAATCAAAATTTTATTTCAAATTTCAAAGTGTTGCCATTAGCGAAATGACGTATGCGTTACGCACAGATATATTTGTCCTTTACAATATAAATAGACTAGGGGAACGAACCCGGGATTACCTTGTTACAGAACACAGGCCAAAACTATTTTTTTCTTACTTTAATGGGTTTTTCATATTTAATATATATTTTCCAAACTGATCCATTAACAAAGCCAAAAAGAATTTTTCTAAGAAAAACATCAATAATATACTAGATTAATTTTAACACAATTATTCTAATAGGTAAATAATTCATATTAGATGCAAATTTCCAACTGGGCGAAAAATGTCCGGACCAGGATTCGAACCAGGGATCTCCTGGCCGAAACCGTCAGTGCTCTGCCATCTGAGGTATCCCGGACGAATCTGGTGGAACTTTCTCACCCAGCTAACCGTAATGATTATAGCATCTGGTGTGAAACCTGGTTCAGCTCAACAGAATAAATCTCAAGTAATGGAACTCCAGAAAACGCTGGATTTATGATCTGAAATTTAATATGTTGAGCTGAACCATGTTTCAGACCAGATGCTATAATCATTAAGGTTAGCTGGGTGAAAAAATCTACCAGCTCAGATGGCAGAGTCTGGCGGCTTCAGCCAGGAGATCCCTGGTTCGAATCCTGGTGCGGACATTTTTCGCCCAGTTGGAAATTTGCAACTAATATGATTTATTTACCAATTAGAATAATTGTGTTAAAATTAATCTAGTGTAATTTCGTATCCAGCGTATTCTGGAGTTCCATTACCTGAGATTTATTCTGTTCAGTTGAATCAGGTTTCAGACCAGATGCTATAATCATTAAGGTTAGCTGGGTGAGAAAGTTCCACCAGATTCGTCCGGGATAGCTCAGATGGCAGAGCACTGGCGGCTTCAGCCAGGAGATCCCTGGTTCGAATCCTGGTCCGGAAATTTTTTGCTCAGTTGGAAATTTACATCTAATATGATTTATTTACCAATTAGAATAATTGTGTTAAAAATAATCTGGTGTAATTTCGTATCCAGCGTTTTCTGGTGTTCCATTACCTGAGATTTATTCTGTTGAGCTGAACCAGATTTCAGACCAGATGCTATAATTATTAAGGTTAGCTGGGTGAGAAAGTTCCAACAGATTCTTCCGGGATAGCTCAGATGGCAGAGTACTGGCGGATTCAGCCGGGAGATCCCTGGTTCGGACATTTTTCGCGCAGTTGGAAATTTACATCTAACATCAAAAATATATTCAAATAAATTTCTGAAATTTAATAAAGCGGTACTTTTGTGCTAGCCGCATGTCCGAAGCTAATGGTTAAAGAAATCGTGCAAGGTTTCATTGCTTATTGCGGGTTTTTTATTCTGAAAATTTAAAGAGTTTAAGCTCGTAGTTTGAGAACATGTCTGTAAAATTTCTATTTTATTTCTATTATATTATTATTTATATTTATATTTTGATGAATTTTTAGTTTTGTTCTGGAATATTAGCCTGGAATAAAGACGGACCTTTTTTAATAGTTTATGCAAAATGACATATCTTTCGCAATTGGGCTGCACACGATATAGATAGATTTAAAAATAATTCATGCTTAGGAATTATTTTAGAAACTACAAAAAATCTATAAATTTAAATACAGTTTTTAAAAAAAATTGCATTTTTTCCCTATTCGACGGAGTAAAAATTGAAATTGTGCGATATTTAGAAGTTTAAGAAGATGCAGTAAAAACGAAATTTATTAGTCAATTCATTGCTACCATTAAAATGACTTCAGCAATACTCAGGCATGTGTTTGTTTTATAATATCTATTATTATTAGCATTAAACCATATTCTTGTCAACTTCATTTATGTGTGACATCAACCCTTAACATGGACCTTATTACGAAAGATTAGCATCAAATTTAATACAAACAATATTATTCTACATGTTTGAACCAAATATATGAAATCAAAATAAGTTTAGATGTCACAATTTTTTATCGTACGCATATTTAGGACTTTTCAGTGAATAGAATGAAATGTTTTCTGTTTAGCCTACATCTATTTTGTAATACTTGGCAGAATTGTACTAAGTTTAATATTATATTTTTAAATCCCTCATTAACTACATCAAGCTCCATATCACATACTAATGCTTTATTTATTTATGCATTTACTTCAATACTTTATTGTACACAAAATTATTTTGATTCAAATCATTTGTTATACAACAAATTTTAATGTTTTCTTGAGATGTTACTCTGGATAATGCAACGTATAACTGTCCATGTGTAAAGACCGGTTTGGGCAAATAGATGCCGACATGTTCAAGTGTTTGCCCTTGAGCTTTATTTATTGTCATCGCAAAAGATGGCTTGATAGGGAATTGTCTTCTGTTAAAATTGAAAGGGTATTCAGAAACTGGATGCATTAAAGCTATTCTTGGAATGTAAATTCGATTGCCTGTATGAGTTCTTGTTATAATTTCAGCTTCGATTGATCGATTGTTTAGAGCCTTTACAACCAATCTCGTTCCATTGCAAAGATCGAAAGAGGGATTAAGGTTTTTCAACAGCATAACTGGAGCTCCGATTTTAAGTCGTAAAACATGAGGTGGAATATCACTTGGTTTTAAATTGTTCAAGTATTCAGTTGTGTATGATATAGCTTAATTTTCATTAATAACAGAATCCGCGCTACAATAAATTATCTGTTATCTGGCAAATTGCCCAGTTATCAAGTTGTTTATTGTTTAAACTTCTTCGTTCAAAGGGGTTAAAATGCATCTTTATGTCAAATTATTACACACTATTTCCATCATTGGATATACATATTCAGTGAGACTTTTTAAGCTATTTGGTTGAATAATGAAATCCGTAAAGTCGACATTTTGACCTTCGCCAACTTGAATTAAATAATCAGAAAAACTCATATTTTGAATTTGATTCACTCGCATGTTAATTATGAGATGTCTAATGTTAACATTTTTCCAAATATTAGAAAATTTCAAATTGGCCAAAAGAATATCAGCTCTATTTCCATGCTTCACTACAGGCGAAATTTGTCTAAAGTCGCCAGCAAATACAACTACTATTCCACCAAATGGTAAATTGTTATTTTTTATGTCTTTAACGGTGCTGTCTACACATTCAAATACCAGTTTACTCATCATGGGTGCTTCAACCCAGACAATTAATTTCGTTTCCATTATTAATTCAGCAATATCAGATTGCTTACTAATGGCACACGTAGGTGTTTCGTTTAAATTCAGCGGTATTTTGAATCTTTAATGTGCTGTTCTAACTTGATCTAATAACAAAGCAGAAGACGCAACAGCTAATGCAACCATGCTATGTGATCTCAACTTTTTAAAACTGCATTAAGCAAAAATGTTTTGCCAGAGCCTCCTGGCACGTCAATAAAATAAGCGTTAGAATTTTCATTTAAAACAGCAAATGAAACTTCATCGTAAATTGATTTTTTATCATGATTCATAATTAATTCATTTTCGCAAACTTGTTGCCTTAGGGCTTCAATATCAACTGGTAATTCATCTTGAATTATCAATGGCTGTGATGACAGATCATCAACTATTGGCATGTTTTCAAAGACAGTTAAAGAACGACTATTTCTCCTCAAAATCAATTCAACATCTTTTAGAGCAGTAAATAAATAAATAGAAATGCTTAATTCATCTTTAAAAAGTTAAACTTAAACTTACACTATGTGCAAAACTACTTAAAAGATGAGACAATATTAAAAAGATGTTAAATTATTTTAATACCTTAGTACTTTCTACTATAAAAACATAGTCTTCATCAGAGAAATGTAAGAAATACAATTGTTATTGACGTCTAATTCTCAAAATTCACGTAGATGGTGACGAAAGGAGTGAAAGTGGAAGTCAATTTTTAGATTCGGAAAACATTGGGAAAATAAAACATGGATGTAGGGAAGTGGAATATTATTCGTTTTATGATTATTTAAGCAAACTGAGCCAAATTCTGGGTTTGTTGTAGGATAAAACGTCATTGCAAACAGTATTTTCTTTAGTAATAATTTCTATTGATTCGCGGATGATTAAATCATGATAATTCTTTGAGAGATATATAATTTTTGCGTCTTCGAAATTAACTTGTATATTCTGCTTCTGGTTAAGTCTTGACAGGGCTGTTGTAGGTCGGTTATACTTTAAATCTCTCAATTGTTCTTTAATACGGACTTTAAGTTTACGTGAAGTCATTCCTATGTATTCGAGATAAATATTTTCTGTTTTCAGTGGAATTATATATATTCCAGAAACTTCATCTTCCAGATCGGGTCTATTTTGGCACTAATTAGATTTTTCAGTTTTGCTGGAGGAGTGGCGATTAAGTTTACGTCAAAGCGAAAAAGTGCATGTCTGAGTTTTTCGAAAAGTACCGGTATATACTCCATCTTGCAATATTTCATATTACCCGTGGAGGTTTTTGGATTTTCATATGGTTCTTCTGTGAGTTGATTAGCTTATCAATAATGCGCATTGGGAAACCATTCTCAACTGCAATGTTTCTAATGGTATTTAATTCATTTTCAAGGTGATTAATAAAGCAAACACAAAACGCTCGTCTTACATAAAAGTTGAACAGAGCAAGTTTGTAGTTAAAAGGTGATGTGCTTTCAAACGGAATGGTGCTATTAGACATTTATTTTTCTATAGATTATACGCTCAACTGTTAAGTATGATAAATTTTTAATTAGCATTACGTCAAGAAATAATAACCCGTTATTATTTTCTATTTCGATGGTAAATTTTATGTTAGGGTCCATATTATTTATTCTGTTAAGAAATGCGTACAATTCAGATAAACCATGATCCCATACCATGAAAATGTCGCCCACATAACGATACTATGCTGACGGAATTAAAACGCTGTCTGTCAAAATTCTTTCTGCAAATGGATGTAATTCGAATCCGGCTAAAATACTTGAGATGGGGGAACCCATTGGTACTCCTTGAGTCTGCTTATAAATACTCTTATTAAAAATGAAAATATTATTTCCAGTTGCTAGGTTAAGTCCAGATTTTACGGTGGTCTTCATTTCTGAGTTTAATGATGGCTCGTTATCAATGAAGTTATTAATGAGTAATTTTACTTCGTCAACGTCTATTGATGGGAAAAGAGAAATGATGTCAAAACATGCTAAAACACTTGTTTTTATTGAGCTTCAAATCTTTAATCCGGTTAATGAAATCAGTGGTCGACGTTAAACTATGGTTAGACGATGGCAGAAAAGGGTTCAGAAAAAGAACAAATGCTTATTCAACGAAGTATGTTCGGCCTGCACATTTTCCAACTATCGGCCTTAAAGGGAAATTATTTTTATAGTCCTTTAGTCTGCCAAATATCCTTGAAGTGGTGGCGGTGTTATTTACTCTCAATTTGCTTTTCATTATTGGTGGATAACATCCTCTATTGATTAAGAGCTTCAGTTTTACTCTGGATTTGGTTGTTCGGATCCTTGCCAAATGTTGTGCATTCTATATCTGCGATGCATGTTTCCATTTTTGCGATATATCCATACGGTTCATTAATGCGATTTTATTTATTTTGTCTCTCTCTATAATAATAATATTTTGATCTGCTTTAAGTCGATTAATTACCATATTATTTTTATTTTTATTTTTAATACTTGATTTTGTAACGAATGCTTACACGTTATTATACATAACACTTCTCTCAACATCCCTTTTCTCTGGGTCTATTGACAGGGTAACTTTTTCACAATCTGCGATTATGCTTTTGGTGATTACAATATTCTTAAACATACATTTAGGACCTTTTACCAAAACTTCATCTTCCTTATTCAATATTTCTCTATTCAAAATATTAATATATGGCACCGGATTGCACTTATGATTTTCTGACTTCAAAATATTCAAATTAATGAATTTCTTTTGTGTGGTTTTCGACTTTCTTTTCCGTTTTATATCTCTGTAATGCTCTGTAATACGTAGTGCGCTGTCAAAATCTGGTGCTGGTAATGAACTCGCTAATGAATTATATAGGTGGAAAACTTAAACTGCCTAAAACTATGCATTAGACAAAAATATAAATTAATTAACCAGATTACAGTGAAAGTTATTATATATTAATATTTCGAATAGAGAAATATCGAATAAGGAAGATGAAGTTTTGGTAAAAGGTCCTAAATACATGTTATGAAAAATGTAAATACCAAAAGCATAATCGCATATTGTGTAACAGTTGCCCAGTCAATAGACCCTCAGAAAAGAGATGTTGCGAGAAGTGTTATGTATAACAATGTGCAAGCAATCGTTACAAAATCAAGTATTAAAAATAAAAATAAAAATAAAAATAATCTGTTAATTAATCGACTTAAAGCAGATCAAAATATTAATATTATACAGACAGACAAAACAAATAAAATCGCAATAATGAACCGTATGGATTATATCGCAAAAATGGACCCATGCATCGCAGATATGGAATGCACACCACTTGGCAAGGATCCGAACAAACAAATCCAGGGTAAAACTGAAGCTCTTAATCAATAGAGGATGTTATCCACCAATAATGAAAAGCAAATTGACAGTAAATAACACCGCCACCACTCCAAGGCAATTTGGGAGACTAAAGGAGCATAAAAATAATTTTCCTTTAAGGCCGATAGTTGGAAAATGTGCAGGCCCAACATACTTCCTTGAAAAAGCATTTGTTACTTTTCTGAACCTGTTTCTACCACCGTCTAATCATAGTTTAACGTCGACCACTGATTTCATTACCCGGGTTAAAGATTTGGAGCTCAATAAAGAGAGTGTTTTAGCAAGTTATGACATCATTTTACTTTTCACATCAATAAACGTTGACGAAGTAAAATTACTCATTAATAACGTTATTGATAACAAGCCATCATTAAACTCAGAAATGAAGACCACCGTAAAATCTTGACTTAACCTAGCAACTGGAAATAATATTTTCATTTTTAATAAGAGGATTTATAAGCAGACTAAAGGAGTACCAATGGGTTCCCCCATCTCAAGTATTTTAGCCGGATTGAAATTACGTCTATTTGCAGAAAGAATATTGACAGACAGCATTTTAACTCCGTCAGTATGGTATCGTTATGTGGACGAGATTTTTATAGTATGGGATCATGGTTTATCTGATTTGTACGCATTTTTTAACAGAATAAATAATATGGATCCTAACATAAAATTTACCATCGAAATAGAAAATAATAATAAGTTATCATTTCTTGACGTAATGCTAATTAAAAATTTATCAAACTTAACAATTGAGTGCACAGTCTACAGAAAAGTAAATAAGTCTAATATCACCATTCCTTTTGAAAGTACATCACCTTTTAACTACAAACTTGCTCCGTTCAAATTTTATGTCAGACGAGCGTTTAGTGTTTGCTCTATTAATTACCTTAAAAATGAATTAAATACCATTAGAAACATTGCAGTTGAGAATGGTTTACCAATACGCATTATTGATAAGCTAATCAACACACAGAAGAACATATGAAAATGCAAAAAACTCCACGGAGTAATATGAGATACTGCAAGATGAAGTACATACCGGGACTTTTCGAAAAACTCAGACATGCACTTTTTCGCTTTGACGTAAACTTAATTGCCACTGCTGCAGCAAAACTGAAAAATCTATTTAGTGCCAAAATAGACCCGATTCCGGAAGATGAAGTTTCTGGAGTACATATAATTCCACTGAAAACAGAACATATTTATCTCGAATACATAGGAATGACTTCACGTAAACTTAAAGTCCGTACTAAAGAACAATTGAGAGATTTAAAGTATAACTGACCTACAACAGCCCTGTCAAGACTTAACCAGAAGCAGAATATACAAGTTAATATCGAAGACGCAAAAATTATGTATCCCTCAAAGAATTATCAGGATTTAATCATCCGCGAATCAATAGAAATTATTACTAAAGAAAATACTGTTTGCAATGACGTTTAATCCTACAACATACCCAGAATTTGGCTCAGTTTGCTTAAATAATCATAAAACGTTTAATATTCCATTTCCCTACATCCATGTTCTATTTTCCCAATGTTTTCCGGATCTAAAAATTGACTTTCACTTTCACTACTTTCATCACCATCTACGTGAATTTTGAAAATTAGACGTCAATAACAATTGTATTTCTTACATTTCTCTGATGAAGACTATGTTTTTATAGTTAAAAGTACTAATATATTAAAATAACTTAACATCTTCTTAATATTGTCTCATCTTTTAAGTAGTTTTGCACATAGTGTAAGTTTAAGTTTATCTTTTAGAGCTTTTCTATGTGCAGTTTCGCGAAGTACTTCTTTGCCACGTTTTGAACTAACCGTTTGTAAATGTCTTCTGAAAGATCATTTTTAAAACTCTCCCATAAATTCTCATGTTTTTGTGGATTGCAAGACACCAAAATTGTTACAAAGATTTCACGCAATTGTTTAGGTCTCCGAGATGAGCATGCTTCTTGAAGAGTGAACATCCACTCATTATCATTTTGAATAAGGCCTTTATTGAAATCTACTTCCTGGTATGTTTCAGAAGTGAAACCATTTACTGATCGCAAATCTATAAAATTCTTTGCCCCAATAACATGATACAAAAGAAGTCTTAAGTAAAAAACTTCTCGGTTTGCAATTGGAACTGTATATACTCTACCAATTGAAAAATTCCTATTTTGTCTTTTTTCCATGTTGTACTTGATTTATTCGACGTGTAATATTGTGGTATATCAACATATAGGTAAGAATTTGCCTGGGGATCTGCTCGATTAAGTTTGAACAAAGCAGTCAACTTTGTTTGAGGATTTCGTTGAAAAATGGCTCGTGGATTTTGCACATCGATATCTCCAAAGAAAACCATTTGCTGATTTTCTAAATGAACAGGAAATCGTGTCACATGCGGTGATTCATTATTTATAGGAAAACCAAAAGTTCGCCATAAAGCTTCTGAAGTTGATAGATATCGACCATCAACATAAGACTTTATTTCATCTGTATTTGGTTCCTTTGAATTAGAAATTTGTAAAACTGCTTTGTCAGATCCTTTGTACACGTACTTGTAAAGATATTTCACTGAGGTAATTGTACTGCATATTTCAACATTTTTGCGGGCATTGTATTTGCGACATAAATATGCATTATACGGAACTACCCAACGGTTGTCAAACTGGGCTCCATTTACAGTAATATATCTGCCGTCCTCCCGCCTTCGATATAAAGGAAAGCCATCATAAGACAAACATATGGTATCTTGAAACTGTTTTGGATAATGCCTTCTGCATTTAATTTCATTTCTATCCCAGTATGGTGCGGATGTATATCTATCACCGTATGGTCCATGCAACATACTTTTAGTAACAGTTTCAAATGAAACAGTGTCATTTTCGTCTGACAGTACAGCACATATAAATCGGCTTCAGAAATATGAATTTGACCATTTTGATCTAAAATCAATAAGATGTGGGCATGTGGTACACGTCGTTTTTGAAATTCAATAACATAAATATACCCAGCTATTTTATCGAAGATTTGTTTTTTAGTTAAATCTTCCATTAGTATTTTTAATTTTTGATTGAAAACTCGAACGCATAAATCAGCGCGCTCAATTTTTGGTTGATTGTATTTCAGATTTTCCATAATTTCTCTCCATTTTGGATTGCAAGTAAACGTTATAAACAGATTTGGCTTTCCTAGTTTTCAAACAATTGCCATTGTATCTTCATATTTTTGATGCATATATCTTGGTCCACCAACGAAAGATGTTGACAGAATCATTCGTCTTCCAAGATTGTCTAAGTTGAAATATTATTTATTATTTTCATCTGCTAATCTGTCAAACAAATCGGCTCTTATTTTAGATTGATTGTTTTTGAGCCAAAGTAATCTCAGATGCTCAATTTTAGCATATTCGTCAACAATGTATTGTTGAAAAAGTCTGCAAGTGAAATGCAAATAAGAATTTTTTCTATAATGTAATCTGTAAGAATAATACTTCATTGGTGTTACAAATCCTCTGTTTCTTAGTTCGAAATCATTTTGCTCTTATTCATCATTGTTTTCATTGTTTCCTGCTGTAGTGAAAACTGCATCACTTTCACGAATACCTGGGTGCCATCCTTCATCACCATAAGGGAACATTAATGCATAATGTATAGAATACGTACATAGAATGCAATTCCTTAATGTGTCGAACCATGCCCTCCTTTAGATATATAACAATGTCTCTATGTAAAATATAAAAAAAAAACACGATCGATGTAATAGTAAAATCTATTCATCGTTGTCCGGTCATCCAAGTTTGTCATATAGATGGCTGGTGACTTCCCCAACATGGTTTATTAGTGAGAAATTGCAGACCCAGGTATCGGCTGGAGTAGCTCAGTGGTTAGAGCAGCAGTCTTGTATACTGTGGATCCGGTTTCGAATCCTGGCTCTGGCTAATTTTTCACTTCAGTTGGGTTTATTGTATTGTATTGTGTTTATTGTATGTATGTCTGATAATATTTATATATACCTTTAATGTCTCTATGGTTTATATTTCCGTTACCATCGTCAGGTAAAATAACTGCTACATCTGAGCTAGTTTGTAAACAATAAGATTTCACATCGGGATGTTTTTCATGTCCTTTTAAAACAATTTTCATGTTTACATTTTGGAAGTCGTTAACATCTATAGGTTCTGTTCTTTCAATTGTAGATTTTAAAATGTGATAATAGGGATTTTCACTATGTATCATTAATTGCAAATCTTCCAGTAAATTGCGATTTAAGCAATCAAATCTACTCATTCTGTTATAGGTTTCGTGTTCCTTATCAAAAAAAAGAAAAAAAAAAGAAATTTGAGCATATTTTGGTTTTCTATTTTGTGGCCATATCGAACTTATGCTATGAAATACTGCTCCATGAATTTTAAAATTACAAATTCCTCTCTCGAACTGCTCAATTTTTTCACCCAAAGAAGCAAATGCTAAAGCAGAATTATAACCTCTGACATTTTTCCTAAATGTTTTGCTATATTATTGTCTGAAGTTAATAAATTCTTCAATATGTCAGCTGGTTCTGCAATTGGAGGCAATTTCACTTTGCCCTTTAGGCAGCAACGGAAAAACTGAGGATGTTGCAGTGTGGAATTCGTAAGCTTTTCATGTTTCCAAAAAGAAAAAAAGCACTACAAAATTTACATTGAAAATGCATTTTACCCAAATAATGCTGAGCAACGCTAGTTGAATTGTTAGCAACTTTAAACGTATTTGGTATATGGTAACCTGTTTTGATATTCACTTGTAGCATATGTTTATTTAATCTATCTGTTTCTCTTTGGTTTTGTACTTCAGGATCATTCATTTGTCTTCTGGTAACTTGCATTAGTTTTCCATTTTTTGCCTTTCCGCATCTCTTTCAATTTCTGTCAGTCTGCCAATTCGGCGTCTTTTTCTATAACCAAAGCACGTTGCTCTTCAATTCGATCACGCTTCGGTACATAATTTAAGTTATTCATTTCTAATAAAGTTATTTAATTAAACCAAAATACTGCATACTACTCTCCTTTAGATCACCAATCACAAAAATTACATTTAGCATGTAATCTAAATAGTTCATTAACACTTGATTATTATGCTTAAGATATCGGGATTAAAGAAATTATATAACTTTAGAAAAAAACTGAACTCCAGAAATAACGTTAAGGTAAACTGTCAAAAGAATATGTTTCACACATAAAAAATATTACGCTCATAGCAAAATGAAAAGTAAACAAAAGCAGCACATGCACTTTTCAAAGAAAGTTTGTTCCAAAATTAACTCCGTGGAAAATTTAAATTTTATAAATTTAAATGCATGCACTTTATATGATGTCACTTTAAAGTGTAAAAAAATGCGGTTTTTCTCCATTCAACACTCTGATTTTTATATTTTATAAAAGAGTGTTAATTTTTTTAAACTTTTGTATTATTTTGAGAATATAGTCTTCCAATCTAAAGATGGGGTTAAAAATGAGGTACCAAAAAATTACATCAATAATTATGATCATAAAGAAAAAGAGACAGAATTAAATTGTTTTTTTTTCTGCTGTCAGCGTGACAGGCAACAAAAATGAAATTAAAAAATCGTCTGCTCGGATAATTTTGCTGAAAATTACTTAAATAGACATCTGCCATTTTCTTTAGCGTTTAAAAATCACTACTTAATGAAAATCTTCCAGTCTCGCTAAATAAACTGCTCAGAATTCCTAACAGAAAGAAAGAAGAAGAAGGAGAAGAAAAAATAAAAGTTATAAGTCAAAGTATCACATTTATTGTGACAATTACAAAATGATATGTGTTATGGGCGATTCGTTATACTTTAATCCCGGGTTTATAAGAAATTAATAGGAGTGCACAGAATACGAAACAGTAGAAACAACATAAAGGTTAGCGAACAGAGTACGAAAATAAGGCAGAAAATTTAATAGTGAACACAAAATTATTTTACCAAAGCACCTGATTCACCTTTTTCTTCATTTATTTTTTATTCTTCCGTAATCCTTATTTTTATTTCTTTCTTCATTTATATTAATAAAAAAGATTAATTTTCTGCCTTTTTCTTCTATTTTGATTTGTGTTATAGCTTTTTAATGTATTTTTCATTCAAATAAAATGGTGTTAAGATTTCGGTACTTTTCGGTTAGCCGGTCGCCAGTGTTACATATACATATGTACGTCTATATACATGTATATATATAGATATATATACGTATACATATATGTGGATATATATGTATATATGCGTATATATACAATATATGCATATATACATATATTTGCATGTATATATAACACTGCGCCCGGTTAACCGAAAAGTAACAACATTTCTTATCAGTAAAATAAAATACAGTTTTCAAGCAAATTCTATTTAAAAATCCAATTTTTTCCGATTCGGCAATGTAAAAATTCATAAGTTGAATTTGTGTTTTTATCACATTATTATTCTTTGATTTATTGATTGATGGAGTTTAATTTCGCCAAGGAAGATGATAGCCGGAGACCAATGCTGAACTTTTCAAGGGCAAATTGATTATAATTTTTTCGAAATGGACCTGCACGCGATGAAAATAAATTAAAATTATTCGTGTTTGAAAATTACTTTAAGAGCCATAATAAATCAGTCGATTAAGATACAGTTTTCAAAGAAATTGCATTTGAAAGAATATTTTCACCCCTATACAACGATGTAAAAATTGAAAATATACATTGTTTAGAAGTTCTAAAAATTAAAAAAATTACAATTATGAAAATTGCAAAAGCGAATTATCACCGGCAAGAGTTGTTATTCGCAAAAGGACATCAGCGTTACGCACAGGTATGTTTGTCCTTTATAATGTAGATTCTTGACATAGCATGCATTTCAATTTCAATTTTTTTCAGTTTTTAAGAAACAAAATGGCAATAACAAGATACAGTAATCTACTATTTGACTATTTTCCCTCTACTTTTATTAGAAATAGAGTACTTCATTTGCCACGATTACAAAAAAGATATTCAAAACTACCAAAAAAAAAAAATATCTCAAAAATAAATTGAGATACAGCTTTCAAATAAACTGCATTTAAAAGAGCATTTTTTCCTTATACGACGCACAGTGGGGCAAAATCCTGAAAAGCTGGCCAAAATATGAAAAAGTTATTTAAATGCCACGAAATTTCGTAAACAGGTGTTTTTCAGGATGCTGATCTCGATTCTAAAATTAAAATTGCAAAATACAAAATGGCGGACTTAAAATGCTTTAAAAGTTATTCCATTTCTATGAAATTTCGTTTACAGGTACTTTTGAGGATGCTAAGTACGATTCAAAAATTAAATTTAAAAAAATGGCGAATTAAAAATATAAACAGATTTAAATAAAATATTTCGAGTTCCGAAATTAAAAAGTTTCGAGGCTAAATGTTACAAGGTGTTTACAAGGAACTAAGAAGTTTTTAATCGAAATTAAACTATGAATATTTATTTATGAAATACAATTAAGCACATTAATGAAAAATAAAATACTACAAGGTTTAATTTCTATATATTATTAAAATAAATCGAAATGATATTCCAAAACTAGCCGCCTCTGGAGACCAGTTTGGTCTCCCTTAAATGTATGCTAAGCATTGCATCATGTTACTTTCATTTTGAAACTAATTTTCTTGCACGATCCTTCCCCGAGTCCAAAGATTCTGATAGAGAAATCAAGAATTCTTTGCGAACTTGGTAACATTTCATACATTTTTCGTGTTATGCGTATTTAGTCTTTTTTGACAAATACTTCATAATTTCCGTAGCTGTAAAAATCAGTGAAACTTCAAGTGTTTAAACTGAGATTTGTTCTTAAATTATCTAAATTAAACTTACTCTACATAAACATGTTGTTACTTCAATGTTTTTTTTTTATATCAATAAATTTATTTAAATTTTGAAAATCATGCATTTATCATTTTTTTTCATTACTTAATAACTAAATAATGAATATATATACTTTTGTTTTTATAGATTTAATTTCTGAGTTCATAAATATGACAATATACTAACGTAACTAAGAAAAATAGCAAAATAAAATCCTCGTGAATGCAAGCCGTTAACAATCTTTAGCGCCGCCAATTTACCTACTATGACGTTATAAGAATATTGTCCATTCATTGTTGGAGAACCTACTTTGCGAATGATTACCTCCATGGTCTAATATTTTCTACTGTTTATATGATGAATGAATCTCTTGTGTTTGTTTTCTCTATGAAGTGAAATAGAAAGCTTTCAACTTAATTTCAATTGAAATCAAATCTTGGAATATATATTTATTTTGATGTAAATTAGAAACAATACTTTGTTGTTGAAGTGAAATATTTTAGTTTATGTTATTATTATTACGATTAATTGTTTATTTAAATACTTTTCCATTACCGGAGCCTTGGCATTTTTCTTTAAGCTTGGCGCAATTCGGGGTTCAGAAAGTGAAATATGTTGATAAAATATATAAATAGCTATGAATACAAACCTGGTGAACTTCTATTTTTATTTATATGTATTTATTTGCATATAAACATTTTATTTACACACACACACATATATATATATACAATATTTATTTACATATAAATTACTTCTGCTTCTATATAAAAATAGATTATTGGCTTTTAGATTAAGTCAATTGTATACATATGGAAAAAAATGCTTATGTATATGAAATAGGATATAGATTGCCGGAAAATTCGATGCCATTTTTCTTTCTCGCCAAGAACCTATACTGGAAAAATATTTATTTATTTATTTATTTATTTATTGCATTTTAAATGAGGTAAAAGAAAGATGTGTATTTTAAATGAAAGTTATGAATTTTAAATGAAATGAGTGATGGGTTTATATTTTTTAATAAAATGATGGTGATGGAAGAATATTTGACGATTTATCACCTGCGCCCGATTAACATAAAAGTACCGAAATGGCCGTTTGGCATATAGAAAGCGAAGCGGTCAGCCCGGAACTATTGATAACAGTCACATGACTTCGGCTTTTATTATAAAATTCATCTTCTGAATCACCTGTAGTATACTAAGTAGACTCTTCAGAAGAGGAGGTGTCGAAATATTTTACAGAAGTTTCTGTGCCTCTAGGGGAAAGGATATTAGTTTCTTCGATGGCAACTTACGTAAGCTTGAAATGAAGGGATCTGATAACATGAGAAGCCGCAAAAAAATCTTCCATTGTTTACGTCCTACTGCATTTTAGGGAGAAATCTTCTCGATACCTTTTGATTAATTTGTTGCACGATTCTTGAGCGTCTTCGGACATTTGCCCAACAGGCAATAATCAGGAAGCTATTATTTATATGCCAAAAATAAACAGTTTGTGCACTGAAGATAGTATATAGAACTAGGAATAATATTCGATGAATTTACAAGCTGTTTATGAGCAATAATCCACGAAATTGGCCAAATGCATGTTAAGGAATTACTTGTAATCGTTTGATCAAATCTTCGTCTACTCTCCTTACGGAAGCAGAAATAGTTGCGTTTTCAAAGAATCGACGAACTGTATTGTAATCATTTGTGCTTCCAAATCCGAGCTTTGATTTATCGACGAGAAGTCCTAATTGTCAACGAAATCTTTTTTTGTAAATTTTGTTTTGCAATTTTAATTTTTTTCTTCACGTCAGGAGTGCACACTTGCCATTCCTTTATATCCCGTTTGTATGCCAAATGCAAGCTACACAAGAAGATCTTATACAGGTATGTGACGTGGACATCCCGAATTGTAAATGATTTTCATTCACTTTTAGTTTGAAAATGTCATCCAGATTATTAAACTGGTTTGAAGTTGCCTGATATAGGTATCAACGTTGAGTTACTAGTAATGACATTAAAAATTTTACAATCAATCATCGTTAAAGCTAGTTTGTAATTAAAGTCTACTTATTTTCTATCAATGATTGTTTTAAAAGGAATAAGTTTACTCTTCTGATCTGTAATATAATAGATTTCATTGACAGTAGCTTCCGTATTTTCGTGCAAAAAATAGATTCTGATAAGCCTAAAAAATCGAGGAGATGAAGATCTCGAATTTATCCAGATAATAATTTCTGAATTATTCGCAACACTTAAGTTCTAGTGGTACGAGAGAAGTGAAAAAGCTATTTGAACCTAATTTCTACAATCATCAACGCCAAAGAATTGTTTAAAAGTAGTACTTTGACCAGATGTACTACCACATCCCCACTTGAAAATAAAATTCGGATTGCTAATGTTCTCGGAAGTCAGATTCTTAGTAATTTCCGTTTGCATTAATAAAATACGTGCTGCAGTATGATCTAGCAAATAGTACAATTTATAAGATAATTCTTCTAATTACGACAGAATACACAAAATTATTAGCTATAAAGATAAGAAAATGTATTTCTATAGTATCGATGATAGAGAATTCTTTTCCTTTTTTTGTTACTAATCTTGCTTATCAAATTCCTTAATGCTTATGATTATAATACTTATTTGTAATATAATACATAATAATCTGTCACAAAACTGAGTAATCTAAAAATTTCAAAAATGACTGCCAGCTAAACTACTGTGAAAAGTAATAAATGTCATAGCTTTTGAAGCGACTAAAAAATGATATTTTTACTTGTGGTTGCAAAAACGTACAAGAAATGCAGAATGGCAGTTTTTGGCAGCTAATTTTTCATGATTCATTAGATAGTAGTTCAGGGTATTGTTTCCGTTATATGTCGTTGCGGAACACCGTGTACCTTATAAACTTTTTGATCTTTAAAAGCAAAAAAATAATATATTTAAAAAAAATATCAAAAATAATCATGAAATTATTAAATCTTATGTACTTAATATAATTTTTGTAACATGGGCAAAAAAAGTACGCACAATCATCGTGTGAATCCACTTTAAAGCATTAAAATCGGATGAAATGGAAAAATGTAGCACGTGTTTAGAAGAACCTTTGTTTTGCTCTTTTTGTTCGCCTCAGATGATAATCCTCCAAGCGTCACTTTTGAAATGATACAGGTTCCCTAATCAAAACGAATTTTTTTTTTTATAAATATAGATTCTGACCCTCCAAGCATTATTCTAGTCATCTGTATGGTTAAAATTTCCTAAATAGTAACTTTATTTTTCGACTTTTGGCCAGCTTTTTGGGATTTTGCCCCGCTGTGCGACGGTGTAATAATTAAAAATGTGTGATGTTTAGAAGTTTAAAAATTTACATTAGACAAAATTGCAAAATCAAAGTTTTATTTCAAATTTCAAAGTGCTGCCATTAGCAAAATGACGTATGCGTTATGCAAAGATATGTTTGTCCTTTATAATATAGATAAGTAGATAAGTAGATTATAACTCCCATATACTTATAACAATGTTGTTGTTAGTATTATTCTTGTTTGACGGCATCCTTGCCTGTGTATCTCAATGCGGATTATTGGCCGTTTTTCATGTACGAAGTGTGGCTATAACATATTTGCTTCATTTCGCATACCATGAACCCATTGCTGCACAGATGTCTTATACACAGCACATTGGCATGATTTTTTCTGACGCTGATGTCATATACGCACAGTGTACTTAACTGGCGCCAAAGTGTCGTTATTTTGCTTGATATGGTAACCCGGGTGTTTTTGTTTATTTATTAATAAATTGTTTATTTACTTTTGTTTATTTTCTAAAATTATGCACTTTTTTTGTTCTATAGTTGTTAATTAAACTTATTTTTATTTATTGTATTTACTTTTTTAAAAATATATATGTAACTGGTATTCGAAAACGAGGTTTTCACAAAATTCACGCTAGAAAAAAAAAAAAAAAAAAAAAAAAACATATGACATGTGTGCCCCAATGGCAATATAGATAATTTTATGTTAGCCGAACGCAGGCGATAAATAGCCAAAAAAAATTCCCATACCATATTGCTTCATTTAATTTAAAATGTGACAGCAACATAAAATATAAACTATGTTGGAGCAGCGACTGGTCACCATCAATTTGCAAACATTACTTTTAAAATCGGTTTCATATTTCGTGAGATTGTGTAGAAATCGATATTTAGAACGTTTTTAGAACACTTTTCGCGCATTTTCACCCCTTTTAAATTTCCAATTTTTTGAAAACTCTTCTTAAAGATCATGTATATATAAGAAATATGATGAACCATGCCTAATTTCAAGTTGCTAGCCACTACCGTTCAAAAATTTGCAATTTAGAACGTTTTTTGCTTCTGCAACTCCCAGGTGGTAGTGACATCGAGATGAAATAGCGTCTATGTTAGAGCAGAGGCTGTCAGCAGGAATTTACTATTATTACTTTTGGTTTCAGTTTGATTCTTCCTCAGATTGTTCACAAATCAGCATTTAGAAAGTTTTTAGAACGCTTTTCGTGCATTTTCACCCCTTTTAAATTTGAAAATTTTAAACAAATGTTCTTAGAGATCATTTATATGTAATAAGTATATACAATGCCAAATTTCATGAATCTAGGTCCTTCCATAACATAAAAATCGCATTCTTAGGACGTTTTTTGCTCCTGCAGCCCCTTTGGGTTAGTTTCACAGACATAAAATATAGCTTATCTTCGAGCAAGAGCTGTCACCATCATTTTTACACCATTATGTTTGAAATCGGTTCAGTACTTCATGAGATTGCATCGAAATCGCAATTTAGAACGTTTTTTAGAACGCTTTTAGCACCCCTTTTAAATTTCGATTTTTTTAGGAAAGGTTCTTAGAGATCATTGACATCTTATAAGTAACTACATTCCAAATTTCATGATTCTAGACCGTATCATAACACAAAAACCGCCACTTAAAAAGGTTTTTGATCCTGCAACACCCAGGTGGTAGTGACACAAACATAAAATAGAGTCTATGTAAGATAAAGAACTGTCACTATCAATTTACAAACATCACTTTTCAAATCGATTTGATGCTTCCTAAAATTGCGTAGAAATCGTCATTTAGAATGTCTTTTAGAACACTCTTCGCTTGTTATCACCCCTTTTAAATTTCGAATTGTTTAAGAAGTGTTCTTAGAAATTTTTTATATATAATAAGTAACAAATATTCCAAATTTCATATTTCTAGTTCCTTCAGTAACACAAAAATCGCATTTTCAGATTTTTTTTGCTCCTGCACCCCTTTTGGGGTAGTGGCACAGACATAAAATTTAGCCTATCTTGGAGCAAGTGTTGTCACAGTCATTTTGACACCATTATTTTTTAAATCGGTTTGGTATTTCCTGAGATTGAGTAGAAACCACTATTTAGAATGTTTTTAGAATGCTTTTTGCGCATTTTCACCCCGTTTAAATTTCAAATTGTTTAGGAAAAGTTCTTAGAAATCCTTTACATCTAATAAGTGACTAATATTCCGAATTTCATATTTCTAGGTCCTTCAGTAACTCAAAAATCGTCTTTTTAAAACGTTTTTTGCTTCTACACCCCTTTTGGGGTAGTGGCCCAGACATAAAATTTAGCCTATCTTGGAGCAAAGGTTGTCACCGTCAATTTGACACCATTATTTTAAAAATCGGTTTGGTATTTCCTGAGATTGCGTAGAAACCAACATTTAGAACGTTTTTTAGAATGCTTTTTGCACATTTTCACACCGTTTAAATTTCAAATTGTTTAGAAAATGTTCTTAGAAGTCTGTTACATCTAATAAGTAACTAATATTCCAAATTTCATATTTCTAGGCCCTTCAGGCACACAAAAATCGCATTTTTTGAACGTTTTTTGCTCCAACACCCCCTTTGGCGTAGTGGAATCGACTTAAGATATAGCCTAGCTTGAACGTGGACTAACACAATCACTTTGATGCCATTACTTTTGAAATCGGGTCGGTAGTTCCAGATTTTACCTCCTACAAACAAACAAACAAACAAACTTTACTTCTTTATAATATTAGTATCGACTAAGATATTTTGGCTTTTTCCTTTTAAATAGAAAAATATCCATATTTATTTTCCTGTTTAGGTAGGTTTTATTATACATTAACATTAGTGCGTGCATTTTTCCTTTGCTCCATGTGCTGTAATCTGATTTTCTACGAAAACATCCAGCCAGTGAAAATAACGTACACTAAATTTCCGTGACATATGTAGATAAATTGTGCTTTTTTATCAGTTTTTTAATATAATTTTTAAAGTGTTTGGAACTTATTTTTGATAGTAGGTGCATTCAGAAACTAAATCCGAAATATATTTTTTCAGTTATGCTTGACGAAAGATTTTTATTAGGCATTCTTTTACTAGGCCATGTCTATAATATCCATCGTAGCTGTATGTCTCCGGAAGTAATATTGCGCTGTGTATTAGCCTTCGCTTCGCTCTGACAATTAATAATTAAAATATTAAATGAACAATAAATAAATAGAAAAAAACGCAATCTATAATAAAAAATAAACTATAAACTATAAAAAAATAAGTAAATTATTTTACGTATTATTATATTATAGCTCTTATTATGTATGATACGTTATAAAGTTGTGAAAAAGTAAGGGTTACAATAGTTACTATAATTGGCGCCAAGCTTGGAGCAATTGCATATGACGTGGTCCGAATGATACATAAGTACCCCATTTGCTTGCAATACGTTCGCTGATGCGGAAATTTTAAACATGCATTATATGGTCAAAGGTGACCGGACACTTACGATTTTAGACGTTTTGTTAAATATCTAGAAAAATACATGAGGAATTAACCTGAAACTGCAGGTTTGTAAACAGTATAGTATAAGTCATATATTTCTGCAAAGATTTTTTCCTGAAACCCCATAGGGTACCGTCAACAAATTGAAAAAGAACGAATGTCTTTTGGATAGCTCTGTAAAAACTAATGTAGATAAAGCGCTCAGACTCGAGATTATTAATAAGTGGCTTATTTTAATACACTGTATTCATTTTTATGAGGATAGCATGTATACTCGTAGAGAAATTAAGGTTTTTTATAAAAAAGAGTCCCAAATTTCGCCAAAATGTTTGCTTATAATTTGCAGTGTTCTTAATATAAAAAAAAAGTTCTTTTCGGAAAACATCACAAATAACATTTTACATGATACCCTGCAATCAGAATTAAAAAATAATTAAAATTGGATGAAAAATGAGCAGGTTTACTAAACAATGTTTCAATGCGCATGCGCTAATGTAATCGAAATATATTACGCCTAATGTATTAGCTAAGTATCTACAGCAACTTTTGTGAAAGTCTGAAAATGATAGCTTGAAAATTCCGAAATTCAACGTCGATAAAATAAGCTCCAAATCCGTTGTTCCCAAAAAGAAGCAAAAAGATGAGGGGTTGTATAAAATATCTGTTGTTTAGTGCCAAGATAGCGTACACAATATTGCACGTATTACTATATTTGAATACTACTCCTCATCTTTTTACTTCCTTTTGGGAACACCGTATTTCGAGCTTATTCTACCGACAGTAAGTTTAATGATTTTGAGACTTTCACAAAAGTTGCTCTATATACTTAGTTAATATATTATGCACATTACATTTTGATTGCATTCGCGCTTGCGCAGTGAAACATTGTTTAATAAGCCTGTTTATTTTTAATCCAATTTTTATTATTTTTAATTTCTGATTACATGGTATTATGTACAATGTTGTTTGTCATATTTTCTGAAAAGAACTTTTTTTATATTAAGAACTCTGCAAATTATAAGCAAAAATCTTGGCGAAATTTGGGACTGTTTTTATAAAAATCTTAATTTCTCTACGAGTATACACGATATCCTAATAAAAATGAACACAATATATTAAAATAAGCCATTTATTAATAATCTCGAGTTTGAACGCTTTTGCTACATTAGTTTTTACAAGGTTATCCAAAAGATATTCGTTCTTTTTCAATTTATTGACGGTCCCCTATGGGGTTTCGGGAAAAAAATCTTCGCAGAAATATATGACCTATTCAATACTGTTTACATACCTGTAGTTTCAGGTTAATTCCTCAAGAATTTTTCTAGATATTTAACAAAATGTCTAAAATCGCAAGTGACCGATCACCTTTGGCCATATAGTGCATTAAGTAATCTATCGAAATTGGGTCTGTGACGTTAATAAAAAAGGGTTCTTAAATGTGGCACTGTAAATAAAAAGAGTTAATTGCTGTTAGATAAAATAAACATAGTCAAGTTAGATAAAATAAATATAAGTGGCGTTAGTTAAAATAAACAATCTTGAGTGCCGCAGGAGGATCGTATAGCTGCCGATGATAAGATTGACTTAAGAGACGAGAATAAATATTTTGCTGATGTTAAAAAGTTATAGCAATAAAAAAAAATAGTCTTAATTAAATTATAAACAGTTGATACAAGAGGCTTTTCAATGAAGACAACTAATTACGATAAATCCAACTTTATTAATCACATGGAGAGGTACGAAGGTAATAGAATAGGTAGGTCACCGTACTCGGCGTAAACGTTTCACGTAGAATTATTAAAAACTTTAAGTATTTCCATGACTATAAAGAATGCTGGCTGATGCTGGTTAAAATCATTTCTTAGAAAATGTTTTGATGATAAAATATTCAAATCGAAAATGCGTTAAATTAAATTCCATCGGCGATCGACAATAAACTTTTAGTTATTAAATGGTCACCTTAGAAGAACATCGTGATCGAACAATTGCTCTTTGAATTCAGGCTCACGACCCGAAATCCAAAAGACAATCACATTGTCAAAAAATACAATATCAAAACTTTCGTAAAAAATCTGTTAAAAACTAGATGCACTTGGTATATATACCATGTAAACAGGGTTTGCAAAAGTGCATCCACAATTGATTTAAATCTATTAGTTAAATTGAAATTACGTATGAATTGTAGAATAAATAACAGCAGGGAGAAACCAAAACTGCGTTTAATAGGCTAGCTTAGATACACCTCTAATATGACGTGGTCGACGTCACTTTCAATACGCGCTGGTTCTAAAAATAGATCAGAAGAAAAGGGAAAAGCTGAAATCACATTTATCTGCTACTTTAGGGAAAAAAAGGGAAATATAAAAAGATTTGAACGATGTTGAGTCGAAAACAAATTATTTAAATCGTGAGATAAGAATGCTGCATTACAATTAAAAAAATAAATGTGCTTACTACATCACATTACCCCCATCGGCCGAATGAAATTTTGGATGACCAAATGTGAAAAAGGTAAATCTTGAATGAGCTTTTTCAACAAAGGGAAAACAAAATTTTAAAACCCAAGAAGCAAAAAAATGTATAATAAAATTTAAGTTAAAATTTAAAAGCCATAAGAAAAAAAAATTCTAAGTGCATGTGCACATTTAGAGAACGTACATGTACAGTGACTTAAAGAGAAAGAAAAAGAATATGCATCAAGTAATACATTCAAATTTCAACAGTATGCATAACATGATAGTATACAATAATAATAATAAGCCCCATTGTAATCAGAGGCAATAATAGTTACCTTCCTGTAAAATGATCTCTACAATTTAAAATATTACACTATATAACATTTTAAAATTTATAAATCCAAAAGCTAAATAAAATTTTATCCAAAAGAGACCACAATTTTTTTTTAATTCAATAAGATAAAAAGAAGGTACACTTAAAAATCAAATTTTACAAAGTTGCGAAAGTAAAGCAACATAAAGTCAGAAGTACCCTCTCTAAATACTCTGACTACCTAGGAAAATAATAATAAATTATAAATTGAAAACTTCAAAATGAACATAATCATTTTTACTATTCAATTTCTTCATAAATATTGAAAATTTCAAAATGAATAAGTCATTTCTACTATTCAATTTCCGCATATTTATAAAAAAATTGCAATGAGAAGGTCGAGAATATTTTAATTGTATATTCCGACAACCTAGGACTTAAATTTCATTAATCATAATAATAGTTTTAAAAAATTGTCATAATCAGGAAAAAATTAAATTACCAAACAACTGTACCATAAAAATATTTAGTTTAATTCCTTCAATAATTTACTAGTAAAATTTCAATTTATGTCCCAATGCTTGTAAAAAAATTAAAAGGAAATTATTTTAAATTAACTTTAAACAACAGTTGAAATTAAATTTAAAAAAATGCCGCAAAATTAAAAAAATATATTGTAGGGTAAACAGACAATCCTCAATGATACCATGGCCAGTGGACACATTCAGGAACCCTGTAAACACATTTATATCAAAACACAAAACTATAGCAGACTCTGATACGCATAAGAGACCTGTGAAATCTTGTCCAAGATATAATAAAATAATTCAGCATAGAAAAAAGAAAAACAATAATGTATTTTACAGATCTAAAGAAGCTCTTGGTAAAAACCACAAATGGTTGGATAAGAATAGTACTGTTGAACTATTCAGACACTTAGATTTTGTTGTAAGATGCACAGTTAGGAAATACACTGTCACCAATTATGAACATTTATCAGAATATGATGGCATACTGTGAAGGAAAAATTGGCAAACACTGACTGGCAAAAAGAAGACAAACAATGGCGGTACATTCAGGAGTAACACTGCACTTGAGGATGATATTAATACACACACCATGATGAGTAGAGGACAAGATCGGGTAGACGATATCGGTAGTCAAGAAGCACTTTTAAATTATAATTTCTTAGAGAATTGTTGAAGATTCACAAACGAACACTTCAAAAAAAAAGTATGCGCTGGAAAATATGCTCACTAAGAACTTGTGTTTTTCTTCATATGAAAGGTGCAAATACAAATTTTCTTCATTTAAAGTAATATGTCTTCATAATCAATTTAAAAATAATTTCTTGCATAAATTGAAAAAGTGAGGCATATGGCAGATTAAAAATTTTTGAAGCAATTGGGTTATGAAATAAAGAAAAGGCACTATAATAATAATTGACATGTAAAATTTTCAGCAATAAGTAAATAAACAAATATTCTTTAGCTTAAACATTTCCTGTAGATCAAATAACAGTAAATTTTAAAAATAGTTGTAGAACATGGTATGATGTAGAAGTCAAACACTTCCAGTGCGAGGATGAAAATTTTCCGCTCACAAGTAAGCGGTGAGTGGGAAATTAAAAAAAAGAACTTTGTAGTTGAATATAAAGAGCCAAATGTTGGGAACATTAGATTGCAACAGCAGATGAGTGGAGTACTTTCACCACATAAAGAATAAACCGCATCTTATTAAGAAAACACACAACTCACAAATCTTCACAATCAGTTCAAGAACAACTATTGTTTATGAGAAATATATATATATATATATATTGGTTTAGCTTCACAAATAACTCCAAAACACACTGAAGAAGATCAGAAATAAATGGATATTTTACAACATAAATTACTGAGAACTTGACCAGGAACATCATAGCTGAAAATGGAGCAGAAATCTTTAGTTGATTGCTGTAAATCAGTATTTTTTTTGCAGGTATGTATTATAATACTTTTAGTACTTTCAGCGCAACACTTTCACACACCAGAGAAGAGTTTAAAAAAATGGATTAATGACAAAACACTTGAAGGCAACTTCAGCAAATAAGTAAATGTGAAGAAGAAAGTTAAGTAAATCTATTGTCATATTTAAATCAGACATGCAGAATAAAATTTTATCAAATTATTTCAGTCATGAGGATGATACAGGAGAATGAATTTTTTTTTTATCTCTTCTTTAAGCAAAAAAAAATGTCATTAAATTTGGATGAAGCCACATAATCTTGAAAAATCGATGTTGGAATTGATGCTGCTTGGAATATTTTGCTGCTGTTAAAATGTTATAGCAGTAAAAATTAAAAAAAATAGTCTTACTTAAATGACAAACAGTTGACACAAGAGGCTTGTTCAATGAAGACAAGTAGTTACGATAAATCCAACTTTATTAATCACATGGAGAGGTAGGAAGGTAATAGAATAGGTAGGTCACCGTACTCGGCATAAACGTTCCACGTAGAATTATTTTTGCCCTTGCAATTTTTACGTGTAATAGCAATATTAATGTTTAATTCATGGCGTACGTAATATAATATGATCAACTCCGTGCGATTTTTTATGTCCTAAATTTTAGTCTTTGAAAAAATCATTTTCCAAATGGTCGTTGTAATTTGTTAAATTGCTTTTTTTTTTTTTTTTTTTTTTTTTTTTAGTATTTGTTTCATGCCGTTTTCTATGATGTTTAGTAGCCGAGTAATTCCCCATAAGTTTTTAGATCAATATTTTAGATGTGGATTACTTTTGGTGCAAACCATCCCGCGTCATAAACTTGGATTGCATACTTTGTGAGTGAACCTACAGACTCTGATGGTCAATCACTGCTTATATAAAGGCGGAAAGATCTTATTCGCCTTTGTGAGCCATCTTGACTAGTACAAGTTTCTTGGGTTCTTATCCGCTAGTTCTTCTGAACAATATTTTGATGAAATAAATTTGCAAATATTCAGCAGGTATTTCTGGTCTGTGCTGAGTACTCTTTTCTCGATTTCACGAAATAATGTTTCAAAAGTACTTTCCATGGCTTCAAAAATTGAAATACGAACGTAATGGCACGTGGACAAATATTTTCCTATTTTTCCGGCGAATCCCTATGGGTTAGAACTTAATTAATTTTATTTTATTAATGTTACTAGCAGTTACGCGTGACATCGTTCACGTACCATTAAAAAAAGATAAATATATTAATTACGAAAAATAGATACTTCTTAGTTATCCCGTCGACCAAAAACTTATCTGTGCGTAACGCTGACGTCATTCTGCGAATGGCAAAACTTTGAAATTTGAAATGAAATTTAAGTTTTGCAATTTTTTTCTATTGCAAATTTTTAAACTTGTAAACATCGCACATTTCAAGTTTAACACCAGTATATAGGTAAAAAAAATGTACTTTTAAATGCAATTTTTTTGAAAGCTGCATCTCAATTTATTTTTGAGATAATAATTATTTTATAGTTTTTAATACGAATTTTGTAATCGTGGCAACTGAAGTACTCCATTTCTATCAAAAGTAAGGGGAAATAATCAGTAGCCTACTCTATCTTTTTGTTGCCATTTTCTCATGAAAACTGAAACAAAATTGAAATTAAAATACGTGCTATATCAAGAATATCGTCTATTAAAAAACCCGCTTGAAATTTGGTTTTATTTGATTTTTATTTATTAGTTAAATGATTTTTAGTTTACTGCGAACTTACCTTACAAACGATACAACATTTTCTCTTTTCAAAAATGTATTTTAAAGAATATTTTTGTGTCTTATTTTCTTCGCATTTATTAATTCTTATCAGAAAGCTGAAAGAATGCAATTTTATTAATCCGATTGAAAAAAATATAAATGAATGATTTCTGATAAAACATGTAGCAATTATAAACAAACAAATTAAAGCATATGTTTCGCTAGATTCTCGATTTGTTTTACCGAGCTTCTTGAATGACGATATTGCTTTATGCCGCGTTTGTGTATTATTTCGCGATAATGACGTCATATGCATACTTTGATATAAATGTTGTTTAAGACTGGATCATAAAAGTAGAATGCTTTACCGGATGCAAATAACGTCATCTTATATAAAAAAAAACGTGTATTTTAATTCTTAAAATTGAAATATGTTTGGTAGAAGCGCGTCATTTCACCCCAGCTGCTTTGAAATTTTTCACACGGAAAATATTTCACTTTAGTTTAAATATTTAATATATAAACTTGGTTTATGGCGTCAGATGCCGCCATCCGAAGAAACTACAATAGTCTTTTCCCATTTTTCCGGTCTGGGGTCCAATCCTCCTCCGGACCTCTAACCCTCATTGCCTTTACAATATCATTCAGTTCTTTCGTGGTCTTCCCCATTTCCTGTTTTTATTTGTTTTATACTTAAATGTGATTTTGGGAAGACTTTCATCACTCATTCTTTTAACATGACCATACCAGATTAATTGCTTTTTTTGAATATAATCTAATATGGATCTCTTTATTTTCCTTATTTCCTTGATTCTTTCATTTTTTATTCTTTCTATTCTTGATACCCTGCATGATCTTCATAGGGCATCCAATCAAAGTCACAGACTGATAAAACGCAAAGTTTTACAAAAAAATAGAGTATCTTTATAGAAGAGTGGTGACATACAGTGCGCATGCTGATATCGGAAGTTTTTGTTCAAAAATAGCGATTACGGAACTTGGTGATTCTCGCCTGGATGAATTCGCTTCGTCGAATTTGACGAGCAAACAAAAAAGTTCTTAGCAACAATTTGAGGTTAAACAAAATATCAGGTTCCACAAGTTTTTAATCCAAAAATTCTCTAGACTAATAAAATTTTATTGCTATTTTTTAAGACATTCAACTATAATTTTGTTAAAATAACATAATTTGCTTAATTTAATTTTTCTTAATTTTATATAATGTACTAGGGGGCTCTGCCCCCTGCAAGCTACGCTCGCCAACCCCCCTTCAGACACCGCAGAATCTAAAAACACGCTAATCTGATCGGTTTAAAAAATATTATAGAAGATTGAATTATATTGAAAAAAGATGTACAGATCTCCCTGTAAACGGGTTTCCATTCAATTTCCTTTGATTTCAAAAATTTAAGGTCGAATCAGTTGCTGTTAAGACATCCAATGGTTGTTTTCGTGTTTGATTAAAGAGGATCAGTTAAACGTTTGAAAAGATGCTAAAAATAAAAGGAATTAAGTGCACATAGTCTTTGTCTCCCGGTATTTTAAAACAATTTCTATAACAATAGCCTAAGTCAAGTAACTATCATCAAGAGTTCCGGGAGAACCACTTCGCTTTTTATATTCCAATTGCCATTTTGGTACTTTAATATTAGCCAGGTACAGGTGATAAGTCACCAAATATTATTCTATCGCCATCATTTCATCTATATTATAATAGTCCAAGTCATGTAACTGCCATAAAGAAATACGCTCTGATCCCTTCGCTTTTCATATGAAAGTTTGGCCCAGATATCATATACGGCCCCATATTGGCGCGATTTTTTTCCGACGCTAATTTGAGGAAAAGATCAACAGCATAAACAACAACATCCGGCTTATCAAATCAAGCAAATTAACGATACTATGGCGCAAGTTAAGTACCCGTTGCCTATATGACATTGGCGTCAGAAAAAAATAGCGACAATATGGGACTGTATGTGGCATCTGTGCCGAAAGTTTTCCATTTCGATAAAAAAAAAATCAATTTTTTTTTTCGAATAATACTACATAAACGCATTGTCGCAAAGAATTCTTGGTACTGTTACGCTAGCCGGGTGCAAATCTCGCCAATAACTATTTTTCACCTCGCCAGTTAGCATTTTTTTTTCGAGTGGTAAATTAAAACATTGCTTTGATTTGAAATTAAAATGTCACCGTTTGTTACATCATTTAATATTTGGCCAGATGCCATATACTGGCCCGGTTTGGCGTGATTTTTTTTACAAAAAATTTGGCGAAATCCTGTTTTTCGAATACCAGTTACATATGTATTTTTGGTACTACTTAGTTATCCCGTCGGACAAAAATCCATCACCAAACTATAAGATTAAGTGCCATTAATGGTTGATCGTAAATGTCACTTTCACTTGACTTTAAGCAAGTTAGACGTCTTTACGTCATCAGGTGATTTTTATTTCGACGTTTTATTTGTATATTTATTAATGTTATACTATTTTCTTTCTTCTTTCGTTATTTAAAATAAAAATTATGTCAATTTGTATAATTTGGCGAGTGGTTTGGCGATGTATGTAATTTGGCGAAATGGGTCGATGGAATAACTAAGTAGTACCGTATTTTTTAATTATTTTCTATTATTTTTTATTTTTAAAGGAAAATAACCAAAAAATATTTAACTATAGAACAAAACAATTTATGTAATTTAAAAAAAGAAAATAAAGAAATTTATTTATTTAACTGAATAACAAACATACGACTTGTGTGCTTGACATAAAGACCGCTTATAAGTCGGAAAAAATAAAGTAAATAAACACTTATTATTAAATAAACAACAATAGCCGAGTTACCATGTCAACCAAAATAATGCCATTTTGGCGCAATTAGGTACCCCGGTTCGAATATGACATATGTGCCTAATATTTTACTTTTCATTTCGTTTAAAAAAATAAATACGTGAAAGCCATTTATTTTAAATGTTTCTATTTACATTAAATAAAATGATAATGAAATACAAATTGAATTATGAATAAAAGTAACATGATACATTTCTTAGCATACATGTAAGGGAGGCCAAACTTCTCGCCAAATTAGTTTAAAATAGTAACCTTTTCTAAAATCTGAAAAAAAAATATATCTGTTTGATTAAAATTTGAGTTGCCATCATTAGAAAAGTGTATATAATATTAGAAAAAAAATAATATTTCGAAAACTAATTCGAATTTAAAAATTCTAATACCAGTTTTGAAATATGCGGATCAATATTGATTTTTGGTGTTAATTTCATCGCAAAGTATTCCATATTTTAGGAGAAATCGCCGTGGAACATAATCAGTTGTTTAATCAGTCGATTCAAAGAATCATTACATTTCAACCGTTTCATATATTCGTTTCATAAATTCGATTCATTAGGATTATATATATATATATAGGTTAGATATATTTCAAACCCAAGGCTGCTATTTAGTCATCTGCCCTGCGATTTCTAATGAACCAAATTTACTAATAATCTTTTTAACTGAAAGCTGTTCATTTGTAGATGTGCCCACGCTAGCTGTTTTTTAAAATATCCCCATTTTTATATTTTAATTTTTAAAATATTTTATGAAAATTCTTCAAAATGGTAGTAATTAAATAGCCTTCATTATTCAAGAGAAGACAGAAAGAATGAAGTTTATTATCTTTATTTATGACATTTTGTCATAAATATTAAAAATATATATTTAAAAAAAAAAAATCTGTATTGCTTAAAATTTGTTGTATAAGGTTTAGTGGCGCAAAATCCATTATGGACATGATGCTCCAAAATATTTTGAACGGAAAATGACGTACTGCTTTTGAAAACACGCATTTTTCCTCATAAAGTTTTCATACTTTTTTCCTTCAGTGTACTGATACTAAGTTTTTGACAGAGTTTTTGGCGAAATGCTTAAGTAAGTGAAAATGATGTCATATTTAAAAGAAAAGGATCATATTCTTAGTTAAACTAAACATTTTAACGCAAATACGCCTAAAAAATATAAATTACGGTAATTTTTACTCTACGGTACTGAGATTAGAATCTGAAGTTAGAGTGCGACTATGCACATGCAAAAATGTTACTGACAAGATGTGACTTCAAGTTTTGAGGTAAAATGATTGTAAAATGATCAAATTAAAATATCATTAAAAAAAGTTGAATACGGATATGAGAGGTGGATGTGTAAATTTTGAGAAGGTGAAAATAATGTCGGGTTTAGATTTCACGGATAAAAATTCTATGATCGTGTCAAAGTGGAATAAATTCTGCTGTTTTCATTCCAGAAAACCAAGCATAAGAACCTCAATCGATAACTTCATTATAATAACTGATTTTTATTATATTTTACCGATTACATACACGATTAAATTATATTTTGATAATTTGGACAACTGAGTATTATAGAAATAGTTTTTTGTTAAATTTAGGTTAGAATAGTAATTGTTTGAGAGTTAGACTGACCAATATAAGATGTGTTTTTTATTGTAAATAATTTTGTAGGTTTATTTTAAACGAGCTGTACCCGGCCACGCGTTTCTGCGGCTGAGTCTGGCTAAATGGAAAAGAAAGAAAAGAGAAAGAGCACGTTTCTAATATGTTTCATTTCACAATACTTGTGGGTATACAATATTTTTTGTTGCTACATCGTACTGTGCAGTAATAGAGATCACGAGATATCTGCTCGTGGCTACCTCTTTCACAACAAAACATTCTAAGAACTCGTATAAACAAACGCAGACGATAAAAGTCATTGCCAAAAATACAAAGCATAAAAATGACCGAACACCCTATACCAATTCATTCCACGACTCACACCAGTGTCTACAATTCTACAGAAATTATTTCATAATGGAGATTTATCCATAATTTTCATTCCACGACTTGTATCAATATTCACAATTAACAGAAAAGCCGGCAAGGATAGAAAGAATCTACAATTCTAAAAGGCATTAAATGATAACTTGTGTGGTATCGTAAAATGGTATTTAAGTGTGTTTACTAATGAAATCTACAATACAGTAATATGGTAATTATTACAATGGTTATCTGCTACAGTAACCATCGATAAACTCCACTCAGCGAAATTGGAATAAAAACTAGAAAAACCCACGAATTATGTCAATAAGATGATAATTTAATTTATTATCGATGGATGTCAAGTGGCGTAAGTTTTTTTTAATTTTTGTTTTAACCCTGAATAATTCTAAAGAAAAATGTTAATATATAAAGTTCTATTAGATTTATTTAATAATCGTTGTTACTTATAAAGGTTCGGTATACACATTGAATTCTGATATTTATATTTGTTACTAACTTTACCCGGGCACGCATTGCCGCCGCTCAGTTTGGCTAAATTGAAAAGAAAGAAAAGAGAAAGTGCATGTTTCTAATATGTTTAATTTCACAATACTTGTGGGTATACAATATTTTTTTATATCGTCTGTGCATATATAGAGATTGCCTGATTTGCCGATTCTAGAACACGAAACATATAATTGCTCGTGTGAGAAGAAATTCATGTCTAGATGTAAACCTCAGAATTTTAAAGCTTGGCCCTGAGCTTTGTTGATGGAGATTACAAACACTAATCAAATGGGTAATTGCAAATACTTAAATTGAAATTGCGCATCCATTGGAATCAAAGGTACGCGAGGAATTAGACATCTTCACATTTGAAAGGTCCTGTCAAGATTGTTGCTTCTACGAAGTTGCTCATTATTTTTTTACTGCAAGCCGCGTGCCGTTGCAAAGGTTTGGCTTGTGAATATTTCGCAACTTCATAATTGGCAAATCTTATCTGTCAGCAAGTGCTCCCATACTTCTAATTTGGGTAAAGCCTGTCCTTAGCGAAAATTGCTTCCATTAGAACTTTCTCTAAATGACAAACTACAGTAAAAATGACATAAGTCGTTTTATGGGACAACACCTTTAGAAGGATATCCACAGCAGTTTTTGACAAGGTTAAACTCGAGGATCTATGTACAGTGGCAAGGTATGCAACAGTTAAAGGTAAATAACTTCGTGTGAATGAGGCTTTTTCTTTTTTCCAATATTTACAAATAGGTTTGATAAAAAATAATTACAGTTAGAAATGGCTCATGATACTCAACAAAATCAACTATTATGGCCTGTGGCAAACCTCGAGGTTGAAAACGTGGACCATAGGCAATATCTTTTATCGTACTTACGTTTACCATTTCCCACTCCGTTCAGATATTGGTATGTAGCATAATGCATAACCCTGCATCCAGCTGCTGAGGAAAATCTAGACTGAAGTCCAGATGCGTGATCATCTTCACTTCATCTTGCTATTTAATCATTATGATCTGCTAAAATTCATGTTTATTGGTCCCCGCTTTGATTTAAGAAGTACTTCTTGATTATATTCTTTAGCTGGTTTGGTTTTGAGAAAAAGACATATAGCACCTTCAAATCATTCAAGTTATCCGAAAGCAGTATATCTTTGCGTCGTTGCATAAGGGGTGATAGGTAATCAAAAGCTTGACTCACGCAAAGTGAGTTCAGAGTCTTTCGGAACTTTGTCTGCTGATCGTCGTTTTGTCTCAATGAGTTTGTTAATGTGAAATATTTTTTTAAAGCTCTAAGCATTTTTTGTCCGCGAAGAATCAAAATGACTTTTAAAGAATATCTCTTATATAGAGGTATGTCTTTTACACGATGTAACTACATAATACGTCCAAGGATTTAAACAAATAAGCCTCTAAAAGGCTAAATGCTATCTATTTTACCTTTCCGATATCTTTGTTCAAGGTCAGCCATAAGACGAATTCCTATCATTGAAAATTCGTCAATAATGAGAAATAACACTGTATCCATTCTGAGCTGTAGATGTATTGATGACTTTTTAAATTAGCGAACTATTTAAAACACGTTGGTTCTTTAAGCACTGAGTGAGTTACCTTGTCTTTGACATTAAATGCAGCAGTATCTGTTAGTAGCAAAATAATCATAGCTTCTGATCCTTACTGCTCTATGATTGTTTTGCTAATTTCTTTGATTTTTGTACATTTTACAGCTCTTCCTTTTCCAATAATAAAAGTTAATTTAGGGAAATTTGTAACCTTTGTTTGCAAAGACAAAAGCTGTTCAGTGCATCACTGAAGGCAGTATAATTTGTTGTTCTTTATAATAATTCAGAAATGTTAAAAGTAAAGAGAAACCATTGGATAAGAGAATCTACGGCAAAGATAAAGAATTACCCCCGGATGTATTTGAGATATTTTGATTATTTTTAATTTAGCTCCGATCTTTGAGAACTCGATCCATCGAGTTAGCGGCAGAAAACTTCAAAGCTTCTTCAAATACTTGCTCGTCTGGCACAGCCCACACTTGTAGGTAAACACAAAAGGTCACACAACAGGTAAAGGTTTGTAACACGTATGTAACACACACTCATAGATAGTATGCTATACTCCTCTATCAAACTTGATACCTTTATTCATCTGAGTTGTTGTTATATCGTTATTATGAAAATATTAGGAAGCATCTGGGTTATTTTTATGCGACTTTTCCACATAGAATTAAGCTGAAAAACACTATACATTTGAATTACTTTCTTTTAACCGTCATTTTCGAAACTTCTGTGTATGACGTTGCACATATAAAATATGTATATTTCTTAAAATGTACACTAAATCTAGGCAGCAGATTAATAAAAATCAGGGATTAATTTATGAGTTTTAGTGAACATGATTTCTCACGAATTATCTTTCATTGTTGTATCCATTTCTCCGATCATAAGCATAAGCGATCATAGTCATATACATCAACGTCACATTTATCGCTAAGCTTCGCGACATTTGGACGAAATATAGCCAAATTTGGCGACCAAAAATATGTCGTCACAAATTAAGCCAATCTGGCTAATTAAGCCAATCTGACTAATTTGGCGAAATTTCCATTGAAATTCAGTACTGATGATTCTTCTCTAAACGGGTTCTTCGCATTTTAACTTCGTGTTCTCCAGTAAAATTAGCTAAAATCTTAAAACCAAGAAATAGGGAAGCTACCTTTTCCAACCCGTACAGGAATTTGTTATTTTGTAATCTACATATTTCTGTTTTCTAATGTACATCTTGACAAAAAAAAAATGCTTATCTCATTTGCTTCAAAATGTTCACTTGCATTTCAGTTGAAATATATTCACTTACGATGAATAAAAAAATAAATGAGTAATCGTCAGTAATTGGAACAGCTACCAAATTGTTAAATTTGCGCATCAAACAATTTTCAGTAAATTATGAATTTGTCTACAAAACCGATTACGAAAATTTCCCAATAGAAACATACATTCGTCTGAATACAAACATACATACATAAGAATGCATACATATAAGTAATGCATACATGACATTATATTTTTCTCGATTTCTTTGAGTATCACTCGTAGCCATTCGACTAATGCCCAAAATCGTGTTTTCCGTATTCGATTTTCTTTTCGTTTCTCTTAACTTAAAATTCAAAATGAATTGAATCGATTTCGAAACTTACAAAGGATGAAAAGTTCGAAAAAGAACAGCGGCTTTTACATGAGTAGAACGTAAAACTTCTGAAAGGGGGGGGGGGGCAATCTATATCTCAATTCACCAATGTATGAACATCGACTTCAAGATTCGACTCCATAATGATCCGTATGAGGTAAAAATGCATAATTTACAGCAATGGAGCTAATGTTTTAATAAATAACGGAATGAATCTCGTCGAATTTCGACGAAAGAAATTGTTTAAAAACGAACTCATACATAGGTTACTACTTAGTCTCTTAAAACAAATATTATTTTTAACTTAAAGTTACCAAAATACTAATTCCATACACTTCGACTGTTCAAAATGTTAAAAAATTAAACTGCATTATTTATTATACCTAATCAAGATATGTAATTTTGATGAAATTACCCATTGATGCTGTTATGTTTAAAAGGTACAGATGTCATGTACGCCCCATATTGGCGCGATTATTTTTCCCACGCCAATTCGGGGAAAACTTCAACAGCACAAACAATAACATCCGGGTTACCATATCAAGCAAAATAACGACACTTTGGCGCCAGTTAAGTACCCGTTGCGTATATGACATTGACGTCAGAAAAAAATCGCGCCAATAACGGGCTAATCCTATGATGATATATGACATCTGTGCCATTTAAAATTGCCGATTGAAAATTTTAAAAAATGATTTCACCTTAAGTTAATCATGGAATTATTTTTCGCGTAAAATTTAAACTTTATGTTATTTTCACCGTCTCATAATTTGCATACGCATCTCTTATATTTACATTCACCATTTCAAAAATATTACAATGCGCAATATGTGATTAATACATATATTTCCAAACTTGAAATCAAGCTTGCCAACTACGACTTTGCATGTGAACATTCGCACTCTTGACTTGTGATTCTAATCTCCGTATCGGCGAGTAAAATTCCAGAAATTTATATCTTTTAGAGGCGTTCGTAGTAAAATATTTACTTTTATCAGAGAAAATGATCGTTTTCATTTAAATATGATGTCATTCAATGAATGAAAAAGAATTGAATTATAACAGCTTTTTGCGGAAAACATGAGTATTTTATTGAAGCATGACGTCATTTTCTGTTAAATTTTTTCAGAAAGTTTATTTTGAATTTTATGAGAAAATGGCATCAATAAAGATAAGCAAACCTTATTATTTTTCCTTTCTTTACAACAATGGAAGTAATCGAATTGCTACCACTTTGAAACAAATTCATAGAAATTTTTTAAATTTTAAATTTAAATATAAAAATGGCAATATTTAAAAAAAATAGCTAGTGCGGGCAAATCTACAAAGAAACAGCTTTCATTAAAAAAAAAAAAATAATTATTAAAATCGGTGCAAAAAAAGCTCAAGGTACATGACTAAAAAAAGAAAGCCTTATCTTTCAAATATATAGAATTAAACTCTCAATGTTATCTCTATGGGAAAATTTTGAGCCGACATTTCAGGTTGTTAGGGTTGACGAATATTTATGATTTTTAATACGCGCCGAGATTTTGGCCTACCAACTTCCAGCTCATTTTTTGTGTCGATGCGTCAAATATTTTGGACGCTATCGTGTTAACAATAAGTGTAATTTTTGCAGGGAAGCCGGAGCTGTGCTCCGACAAATACAGGGAACTGTTCCATATCATGTTCCCGTTTTTATGGCGAGTATTTTTTGGCGATGAATTTTTCGATGTGGTTGTTGCGATCTCTAGCATTTGGGATTGCTTTTTTTATTACTTGAATACTACTGGTGGATAAGTAACAATTTTGAATACTTTTTTATAATTATTTTTTTTTAATATATATAATTTTTAATTTATAATTTAACGGAGATTTTTTTAAACGATATTTTTCTCTATATGCAATATTATGTAAATATATATAAAACTAATACATATATATACTATTTTCAATTTAAAAATAAATATTTATAAATATTTAAAAAACATGTTTTTTCGCCATCGTGAAAACTTTGGCCAAAGATGCCAAATCGGCCTATTGGTGCCATTTTGGATTACTTTGCTAATCGCGCCAACCGGGACAAAATACGTAACTCTTCTCAAAATATACAATCTCTCCTGCCCTTTATTCAATTTCTACTATTAGCTCACACTCTCCCTATATTTATTTATATATTTATATATTTATCTTGTTCAAATTTTCAATCGTTAATAAAATACTCATTATTCATCCTATCAAGTTGAAATAATTTTTTTAAAACTTGTACTGGATGACAATTGATGTTAATACAGTTTTTTCAAATATTAATTAATTAATTAAATTTTAATTAATTAATTTTAGTTTTGCATGGGAAACAAAATGGCGGCCATTGGTTATTGAAGGTCAATGAAATTATTTTCAATAAGGGATTACCATACGGGGGACCCTGTTCTGTCGCCAAATACCGCCAAGTTTGTCTCCAACTTGGCGATATATCGCCAAATTTGGCGGCCAAAATAAGTCGCCAAAAGTGACGCCAACTTGGCAATATTTCTGATATTTCGCCAAATTCCCATAGAGTTCCATTGTAAACCTACTCGCTTATAGAAAATCAACAAATTGAGATATTTTAATGCAACAAAAACTAATATTAGCTTAAGGGATTATATTAAATTTTTCTTTGATGACCTAAGTAGGAATTGACTTTAAAAACAAAATTTTTATATTACTTGTTTTTCTTTTTCTTTTTGGTACTTCTTAGTTATCCCGTCGACCAAATTACTGTCGCTAAATCGTAAGATTAAATGCCAATAATGGTTGCCATTAATTAATTAATTATAAGATTAAATGCCAATAATGGCCAATAAAACCGTTAATTTGACGTTTTATTTGTAATTTTATTAAGGTTTTACTAATTTATTTGTTCTTTCGTTATATTCTATATATATAAAAGCCGTTCTCTGTGTGTATGTCCTTTATACAAATCTTTAATTTTTGACCGATTTGCACGAAACTCGATGTACATAGGCTTTAGAACGTGGAATAGATCGCTGTCTGCTTTAAAAAATTATCAGACCACTATTTATCCCTTTTTCTACCACTTTCATAATTTAACATTATAGAAATATCTCTTTTTAAACCTTTTTTAATTCAAACGTTTCTTTCCTGTTGCCAACCCTAAAAAATGACACAATAATGTGAAAAAAATAAGGATAACGCGTGTATTTTGTTTCTATTTGCCAATAAAAAATTCAGATTTTCTTGCTATATTTTTGCGTGTTTGCTATTGACGTCATTCTAAACAGAAAATTTACATTTTTTTTGTATATAAAATAAAAACTTTAACTATAAGAGCGGGAAAATAACGTAGTACCTAAATTTGAATGTTTTTTTTTTTTAATTAAAACATCTACTTTAATACAAACAGTCAAATTTCATGAAAACAGTTTAACAACAACAAAAAAAGGCTAAATATGACGTCACATTCCATCAAATCTTTTCAACGCGTAATCAAACTCATTGCAAATATATGGCTCCTATATTTTGCTTACTACTTCGATTGCTTACTACTTCGACATTATCGCTAAGTGTTGTATTGGTTTAGATTCAGTGCTAACATTTTCTATGATTTATAGCAAAAAAAGAGCGGTTATTTACATTTTCAAAAAAAATCTTGACAGATGTCTTGATTTAAAATTTATGGAAAATGACATCATATCATCTAATCATTGTAGATTTAATTTCAATAAAATTTCAAATTTTCCAAATAAAATTTTAGTAACTACTACCTCATTTGGATGTATTTTTTTGCATTTTCCCGCGTATTGTGAAGATATAGTATACTTCTGTTACGCGCGCCAAAGAAAACATGTATTTTAATTTTAAAAGTTAAAAAAATTACCACAATGTGTCAAAAGAACATCCTTTTTCTGAATTTAAATTTCGCGAGTTCCAAAATTAAAACTAAAAATGTGAGTTTTTTCATAAACTTCAAGTTAAGGCTGTTCATAAAGTTAAGGCTGTTCTCAAATCTAAAGGAGATATTTTCTGACATATTTTTAATTCATTTTTGTTTGGAAACGCATAAAATTGACAGGAGTTCTTATTTAGAAACTATGTAATCGAAAGACAGTTTCCATTTGTTGGTAAAGGTATAAGATCTTTCAGTTTGTGTTTTGAACTCAATTTCGGACGCAACAGTGCAATAAAGGATAAAACCCGGCCGTCACCCAACCACAAATGTTCATAACTCGATAAGTAATTTATTTATGAAAAAAAGAAAAACTCATTTCAATTCCAAATCGCTTTAATAATCAGGCCTACAAATTTTAAGCCTTTACGTTTAAGGAGTCAGAAAATGTGTCAGAAAGTTTCGCGTTGTTGAGCAGGGAACTGGAGAAGCACCTTAAGCATTTACAGGTTAGTATTTTGTAATCAAGTTGCATGCCAGATAGTCGCTTAAAACATAAGTCATTCTATATTGTTTTAAACAAAGGTGCATGCCGTAATAGGTGTCAGGCACACTCATTAAAATAAGAATACCCTAGCGCACAGCCCCATTAACGAAGATAAACCCGTCAATATACTTAGAGATAAAAATTGTTCTGCGTTTTTCATTCAGCTAATAAGACTAATCCTTCATAATTGGGTGCACATGACTATATCAGTTTCCCCTATAGTTCTATGACTAAGCAACGGGAAACAATATGTTACGCACTAAAATCTTCCTTAAAAAACTAATAGTGCAAGTCGCATGGAAATCCGTTCTGAAGAATTAAAGTTATATGCACCCGGAACGAAATTCCCATTTGAATTTTATATACTTATCAGGTTATTTTGAGTAGTTTGATTTGATATCTGTTAAATTCGTGTTTTATTTTATTTTATTTTTGGCGTTTTAATTTCGTTCGCCAATTTATTGAATATTACGCGAAAGCAAACAAATTCTGAATTATTTACAATGTTTTTGAACAATTGAGTTAATCTTTTGTATTTGGGTTGCAAGCATATTTAAAAAATATGCATGCTTAAAAATTATTTTAAAACCCATAAAAAATTCGTAAATTGAGATAAACATTACAAACAAATATCACTGAAAGTACTTTTGTTTTCTATAATACGTTGGAACAGTTGAATGTACAATGTTTAGACGTTAAACTGCAATAAAAGGGAAATTTGTTGTGTTAGGTTGTTGCCACCGAAAATATGATACCAGCGTTACTCATAGACTTGTCTTTTCTTTATACTATTGCATTAAGTGTAAACAGGTTCATCTTTCGTAATCGGGTTGCACTCAACTTTAAAAATATCCATCCTTAAAAATTACTTTAAAATCCATTAAAATCAGAAAACTGAGGTACAATTTTCAAACAAATTTCATTTGAGAGAACTTTTTTCTATTCGACATTGTAAAAAATGAAATTGTGTGATGTTTATAAGTTAGAAAAATTGCAGTAAAGGCACACTTTATGGATTACAATTTATGGGGCACAGTTTATGGGCACTGACATACTGTTTCTAGTTTATAATGTAGATAATACCATACAAACGAGAATTTCACTAAGTGCTGCGCGATTTGGAGGAATTTCTTTTTTTCGTATTGTCAGGTAAATCACATATTTTTCTTTTATACCCGCAAAGAAAACGTGCATTCTGTTATTAAAGCTCAGGGATTTTACTATGGTTGCAAGACAATAACGCCATATTTTTTGATTGTCTTTATAGCGATTTGTGGATGGGAATGCACAAACTTCAGTTATTGTGATTGCCGTATTATTCCGTTTTAATTTATTTTACCTGGAAGGCTTCTTATAAATGACACGGGCGAAGCCGGGTAGTTCTGCTAGTTTAAAATAAAAATTATGTCGATGTGTATAATTTGGCGATTTATATAATTTGGCGAAGTTGGTCGACGGGATAACTAAGAAGTACCTTCTTTTCTTTAAACATTTTTAGTTTTATGATAGTATTAACATCTCAGGAATTCGGAATTTAAGATTATTCTTACGGATATTTATGCAATTATGTATTAATATCATTTGCATAAATATTGCTATTTTGAAAAAAAAATATGCTTCCTAAAAGAAAGTTTAGATTGTCTGTTTATTAGGTACTACTTGATTATCCCGCTGACCAATTTAGCCAAGTTATACAAATCGCCAAACTACTTAGCCAAATTATACAAATGGAAGAATGCTTCCATTCTGAAATTTTAAGATAGAAAATTAAGGAATTCAAATTAAGAAAATCTCTAAAGAATAGGGTTACTTTAATAATGATGTTCACATATGGCATAGCAATATACCAAATATAAAATTTGATTCATTTAGATGATATCCGACAAAAGAATGCTAATATTTTACGTATTTAAATGTGCAATTATTGAATTAAACTATAAACAATAAAGCGATAATTTTAAGATATTTTATTTGTGAATAAAATTCAAGTAACTTAAATGTAACAATCGAATTTATTAAAAAGCACAATAAATATCAATGATAACGGAAAATTGTAACGATCCTAATGCTCTTCATTTAGTCAAACAATGTTGACGGATATAGCTAAAAAATGGTCTAATAGCTAAAATAGGGAGTCTCTGCGGCCGAGTGGTCAAAGCACCACGCTGCTAATCACTTGCGATTGTGGGTTCGATTCCCGCTGGTTCCATTGCACACACTCTTTGTGTGGAACTCCCAGAATGTATTTCTCTTGTGTTGCAATATTTCCTTGTGCTATCTTGTCTCCGACTTATAAGCGGGCTCTCATGTGAAGCACACATGTCGTATGTTTGTTGTTCAATAAATAAATAGCTAAAAAACGCATGTAAACATTAGATATAGAATTGAAGAAAAAAAGTCAAAATTTGCAGTAATTTTAAATACGAAAGAACAAATAATTGGTAAAACATTAATAAAAATGCATATAAAACATCGAATTAAAAAGATTTGATGACGTTACAAACACGTGCATCGTGTTTAATGCAAGTGAATGTGGCATTTACGATCATCCATTATTGGCATTTAATCTTACGGTTTGGCGACAGGTTTTGGTCGACGGGGTAATCAAGTACTACGGTTCATAGCATTTCTGGCTAATATTTCGTAGCTAGATATCTCGCAAATTGGCGTATTAAATATGATTTTGAAAGCATCGTTTTTGTTTGAAGCCGCACCTTCATGATGAATTCCATTACAGAAAATTATATCATTTTTTACCACATTCATTTGAATTTCACCTGAACAGTTCATATTATGGTGATAGAAATTACAATGTTAGTTTTTGGGGTTAGTCATACAATATATTGTTCTACAATGCTTAGTTATAGAATTACTTGGAAATTTCTTAATTCTTTGAACCCAATTATTAAAGATTGTCTTTTTTAAGAATTTCATGAATTAAAAGGTTTTTTTCTTTTTGAGAGAGGTTTTCGTATTAAAAAGTGTGCTGCATTTTAACTGATGATGGAAGCTACAGTATTATTTACTGATATTACAGTTTTAAATGCATTTTATTCTGCTAAAATGGAAATATGAAAAACTGTGGCAGAATTGCGTTTTACGAAATATAACAAAACATTGAGTGATATAGCATTTAAACTACCAGAATCACACATACCGCAAAACCGAGAAGCTCGGAATTTAAGAGATAGCAAATGAGAATGAATCACCTGAACATTATTTTGATGCGACGGACAATCTCTGCAATCATTGTAATGAACTTCATTTCAGTAGTGTACCTATTAAAACACATTTTGATTCCTATTGCCATAACGACTTATTTTTCCTGCTAAATCAAACTGTAATTGATAACTAAAATAGTTGTTGAGGCTTAACAGCTCAAATTTTGTCCCAACAACAAAAATCCCCACATTAGTAAATATAAGGCGCATCCCATACTGAGACGACAAGCGACATGAAGCCGCAACATGTAGTGCAAAAACAGGTCGAAACAAAGAACGAAGTTTTTTCAAACCTGTTTTAAACCAACTTTTCCAGCGAATTCAAGCGACATGTCATATGTGTCGCCTTAGTGTGGGACTTGCCTGATACTGCAATGATACATCGTTTACATCGTTTCTCTAAATCAGGAAATACATTACCATAGATATATTTCTTTGATTCCAGATGGAAAAATAGGATCAGCGTAGCGGGCATAGTCTGCTAGTTTATAATAATTAAGGACTTTACATTGTAATATCTATACAAAACAAATAAGCTGTTGCTATCCAACGTACTATATATTCACAAATTAAAAGATGTAAAAAACATATGAATAATATAAATCTCTACGTTTCGGTTTAATCTTTAAAACCTTCGTCAGGAGAAAAAATTTCTAAAATATAACTCGACAAAAACTCTTTACATCATGCATTTTACAATCAATTGAAAGTACAAATCAGTTTAAGGGAAACTTCTTAATCCCAAATAAACAGTTCAGTGGCGCCATCTTTTAACCAAAGAAAACAACGATGAAGGAAACTGCTGCAAAAATTGGAAATTTTCAACAGCTTTTCAAAATAGAAAGCCAGATTTCAGGAAAGTGATAGGAAACCTTATCGTTATATACTTCCTGGTCATTAAACGAATTTCTAAAGATTCACGACTAATAGCAGTGAACGGAACAACTTGCTTGGAAATAACTTTAGCATGTTCAAAAGCTTCTTGAGAGTGCTGTAAAAAATTTTCGAAACTTCAAATCATTTTTATGTTCTTTTAATCTTTCAAAAAATCGAAGCTTAGTCATACCTATATAGGAAGAGATTGTCCCATCTGTAAATTTAAAGGGAATTTCATACACCCCAGAAAAAAATCAAAAAGGAATTGGATCTATTTTTTACTCATAAAATTAATGTCTTACAATACATCATTACTCATAAAATTACTCATAAAAATAATGTCATAGAATTAGAAGCTACAAGTTGTGTGTTGTATTTAATGAATAACTTTTTACTTAGGGATTTGTGTTTTGATTTGATTGTAAAATGTAGCATGTAAGGAGTTTTGTCAATTTTTATTTTAGAAATTTTTTCTCCTGTCGAAGGTTTTAAAGATTAAACCGAAACGTAGAGATTTGTGTTATTCATATATTTTTACATCTTTTAATTTATGAATGTATAGTACGTTGGGTAGCAACGCCTTATTTGTTTTTTATCGAACATTTATATTTTTATTTATATAGAAATGAGCACCCACGTGTGAAAAGTGTGGGAATCGAGATGCGAGGCGCATAATATGAAGCAGTACTCCAAGGGATTTCTAATGATATATCACATGATGGGTTTTGGAAAACAAATTAAAAAGCTACCTCTGATGGGGGAGGTGGCAAGTGGTGCGGGGTGGGGTTCATAATAAGTATATAAGTATATAACAGCACTTCCGCATTCGAATGGAACTCAACCCGTGAATTTCAAAGCAATCGGTGAAGAAATTTCGGAGATTAGCAATGTTGAACAAACGAATATTTATATTTTCATTTATACGAGGGGATCGTAACCGGGCTACCCGGGTTACAGAATATAGGTGAAAACGTATTTTTTAATTGAAAGCAAATAGTTTTTTTATATGCAAAATTTTTTTAGATTGCCCACTTACATTAAAAAAGCCTTTTTTATATGAAAAATACGAATTATACAATCAAATAAATTTTTGAAATTTATCAAAAGCGATATTTTCTTATTAGCCGCATGCTAAGAGTTATTTGACCAAGATTTTGCTACTTACGGCATACTTTTATATTCTGATAATTTTAGAGCTTATACATGTCTGTTAAATTTGTGTTTTATTTATATTATTTTATTTTTTATTCATAGGGAAGTTTTTTTTAATGGATATTAGCAGTAAGAAAATGATGAACTCTTTATTCTGTTTTAAGAACAAACGGATCAATCTTTCGTAATCGAGCTCCACACGATATAGATAAATTTAAAAATATTTCATGCTTTAAAATTGTTTTTAAAACCACGAGTTGGAACCCGTCGAAATTCGACGAATTAAAATGTTTAGAATGGAGCTGTTAGATCGAATTTATAATAAACCTACAAAATTAATTATAATAAAAATTCATCTTGCATTGGTTATCTAACTCTTAAAACAAATAATGTTTTTAACTTAAAACTACCAAAATATTATTTCCAAAAACTTCAACTTTCTAAATTATTGAAAAATTAAACTGTATTAGAATACGTAATCAAGATTAATAATTATGTTGAAGTTATCAATTGAGGCTCTTACGTTTGTTTTTACGGGAGGAAAAATCAGTAAAAAGTATTTCGGTTTGTCACATCATAAAATTTCCCCCAATAAAATCTAAATTGTACGTTATTTTCACATTCTCAAAATTTACATACGCACCACTCAAATTTACAATTTAAAAGTCTTTTAATGCGAAATACATTATTAATGAATGTATTTCCAAACTTAAAGTCACGTTTGTCCGATACAACTTTTCATGTGAACATTCGCGTAAAATTTAAGTTTTAATCTCAGTACCCTCGAAAATTTACCATTCAGAAATATGCCTTTAGTTGTCATAGTGTTGGCCATTTAGTAATGGTCAAATATTTAGTTTTATCAAAGAAAATGATGGTTTTGCTTTAAATATGCCATCATTTTTACTCACTGAATCATTTTACCTAGCGTCTCAAACTCAGTATCAGCGTAATGTAAAAATATTGAAATATCTTCTTCAATCTTTTGATTTATGAAGAAGAATGAGTGTTTCTTTTAATGGCTGATGTCATTTTCTGTTCAAAAATTAGAAAAGAGTTACTTTTATTTTTAATGTGAAAGTGGCATCAATAAGGATATAATCAATAAAAAAAAAAAAAAAAAAACATGACTATTTTCCCTTTACTTTTAATAGAAATGGAGTACTTCAGTTGAAACAATTACAAAATTGGTACTATAAACTATAAAAAAATTAATATCTCAAAAATAAATTAAGATAGAGCTTTCTAACAAATTGCATTTAAAAGTACATTTTTCCCCCTATACGACTGTGTAAAAATTGAAACTGTGCGATGTTTAGAAGTTTAAAAATTTGCAGTAGCGAAAATTTCAAAACCGAAATTTCATTTCAAATTTCAAAGTGTTGCCATTCGCAAAATGACGTATGCGTTACCCACAGATATGTTTGTCTTTTATAATATAGTAGATATGCAATCAATAAACTGAGATGAACTTTGCAAACAAATTTCATTTTAAAGAAAAAAAATTCCTATTTGGTGATATAAAAAAATAAATTGTACGATTACAAATATGTTAGACTTGTGTTTCCTATTATATATATAAAATCGAAACGGAAATTTCGTTCCGAACGCCCAGATTTCGAGTTTTACCGCATGGATTTTTACGGAACTTATACCGTTAGATAGGTATCGTTTCAGGGAAGGTTTTAAGCTACAACACATCATTCAACCTAGATTAGTTATAGAATTATAAAGGAAGACGAGTGGTAATATTATAAAAAGAAAATATTTAATTTAAACAAGAAGAGAATATTCGTAATGCGTAAAAATTTATTCAAAAAAAAAAAAAAAAAAAAAAAGATTTCAGTTTTAAACAACATTTGGCGATTTATCTATTGCGTCCGGTTAAGGAAAATGCGCCAGAAAATTTGATAAGACAATATTAGACTGGCAATTTTGTTTTTGTTTTGGATTCTTTTTTTATTTACTTTTTATTTTTATCAAACGCATCCATCATTAGACTTAAAATAATGATACTTGTGAGTTAGATGTTGTTTATTTACGATATTGATTTTATCGCCAAATAATATGATTTTAAGCCAAAAAGGCATAAGCGTAGCATTGGTTTGAGCGACGTTTACAATATTGGTGATTTTTCAAGCGGACGGTATCCTTTTTGGAGTAATCTAATTCTACTATACACACATACACACACACACACACATATATGTATATATATAATACAAATGGAATTATATATATATATACATATAATACAAATGGAATTATATATATATATATACATATAATACAAATGGAAATTTCGCTACGGTTGCTTATAACTCAAGTTCTGCTGAACTGGCACTGTTAAATAGGTAATTTTTTGGAAGGTTTCAGTATATAACATATCATTACGTTGTCTACGTTGCTTAGGTATTGAATTCTGGTTTAAAGTTCTTTAATGAGATGAACCAGATTATGAAAAAAATAATCTTTTGAAAAGATTCTGCCGAATGTTTTAGATAGAACTTGCACTTTTAATCAGATAATTTTACAGGGAGGGTTTAAGTATCTAACATATCCTTCTACCTTGCTCATCTATACAGCTATGGGGAGAATTGTGTAATCTGGTGACCCCAATTATCAAAAATTTACCTTTTAAAAAAAATCTAATATACTGTTTTTTCTAGGTTTGCATTGTTAGTTTGGTAATTTTTCAAGACAATTTTAGCATATAATATATTGTTCTACATTGCTTAGTTATATATCAAAGGGGGTAATTTTGGTAATTTTCCAATATCCTTGGCGATCCTTGGCAATCCCTTGGCGAGATGCAGAAAATGGGGTTGACGGAAGAAGTAAAGTTTCAATGAGTATTTTTTGTTCAATAATTATAAAATTTATTTAGTATAAAGAAGCCATTTATCTCTTTTTATTTAAAAACAGAATTAAATTGAATATTAATAACAATGGTAATAATATATTTCATTGAAAAGTTTATTTTATGAATACATAGGTAAAAAAGCATAAAAGTTCATCATATTTATTTTTATAGCTGTTCATATCATTTGTACACAAATCTCATTTTTTGAAGTCCGAATTGCGCCATGCTTTAAAAAAAAAAAAAAAAAAAAAAAAAAAAAAAAAAAATTATGTAATCAGATGAACCCGTTTATGACAGATCTCAAATGACAGCATTGCTATTTGGCTAACGATCGTCGATTTGGGGAGAAATATTCATTAAGTGGGTTTAATCAAACAATTCCTGACCGATATTTGACATGAAACTTGATTGTTCACTAATATAGGCGTCAGAGTGGTCTCTGTTTTGACTAACACAATTTCCTTACAAAATTTTTCGTTTTAGATTTCACTTACAAATTTTGAAGAAACCAGCTACGCGAGAAGGTTTTTTTACTGTCTTTTAAGTTAGCCGGGCACAAATCTCGCCAATATCATTTTTTTTCAGGGCAGTAGCATATTTTATTTTTCACAAGTGTAAATTAGGAACAATACCTTGATGATGAAGTAGATTATTTTTGTTTATAGCATTATTTGTTATTTTTATCCTTTTGAATTTTTTATGAAATGGGTGAAAAACAACTATTTTAAATGTATGTAATATGTATATTTAACATGTGTGTATTTTAAATTAAAAGAGAGAAAGCTTTAAATGAATGGCAATGGGAACAATACTTTGTTGTTTATCAAATGTGGCCGGCTAACATAAAAGTACTGTTTTTCCTTGAGATTTTTGAGGCAACCTATCACAGAAATAATTTAAAAAAAGGATTGGTGACCAAAAAAAGACCGCTTCTATGACTGTTAATACTATCAGAAATAGTGCTAATATTGAATATTATAATAATATTTCGCAGATCAAATTAAAATACCGTGACAGTGACAAACATATATACATCTAACTGTAACCATTGATAAAAAAAATCAGGAAAATTGGAAAGTATGTTTAGTTTGTAAAGTATGCATTAATTAAGGAAATAAATTACATAATCGAGTCTACAGACGATTGAAATACTTGGTACCAATAAATTACATAATCCAGTCTACAAACAAATGGCATATGTTATCGGTCGTGGTTTGATGATAATTAACTTAATAAAATAAGTTAAATTGATTATTTGTTTTTAAAGCGGACCCATTCCATAATCGAGTTTTAAAGAGAATTGGAGTAATTTGGGACAATTTTTTGGAGACATTTTGCAACATTTACATTACACCAACACTATACCAAAATGTTTGCTATTGTGGCATTTATTTCAAACCTGAACATGCAAAGATTTTTTGGTACTTTTTCAATATCGGTACCTTGGCGAAATAGGAAAAACAGCCTTGGCGGAAAAAGAAATGTGGCAATATATTTTCTGACAACCTATTCACTGTTTCATTTCATATACACCAGCATTTTTTTTTCATTTTATTTAACGTAATAACGCCAATTATCTAATTTTATATCGAAACCCATTTAATATGTATGAAAAAACATTAATAATATACATACATTTAAAATAAATATATTAAAGCAAAATAGTCCATCAAGTTTGTTTTCATAACTGATTATACCTTTCGGCAACAAATCTCACTTTCTGGTGCCCTAATTGCGCCAAACGTTGTAACTTGCTATTTATTGAACGTGAATCACTTTTGGCTTCAATTATTATTTAGTCGTAACCATGCATTTTTTCATTTTCTATTTTTCCAGTCAAAAATATTTTTTGTTATTAAGTAAAATTAAGTTATAATTTCATTTTTTGCTAATTCAAAAATGGAAATGTTTACAGCATAATTTTCACGACACAACTCCATTGTGTAGTTAACTGCTATTTAGAATAAAATATTTTATTGTATAATATTTTATTGTATAATATTTATTTGTGTTTTTATTTTCAGTATATATTTGTATTCATTTAATAAAATAGTTGTCGAAACTCTGTAATTTTGAAATGGCATATTTTTTAAATGATAACTTTCGCGCCCACAATGTTATTTTTTTTCAAATGCTTCGTTTGGTGCCAACAATTGCGCTTGGCGACAATGGTGTTGAAATACCAGAAAAGTACTAAGCATTTAGATTGCACATTGCAGCATGGATGCTATAATATATAACATGGGACAATACACAATAAAAAAAAAACTGGTTTATAGCTTCAGATTGGCACTGAGACATTAAAATACATTTTCTTTAAATAATATAAAAATATAGAAGAGGAAAGTTCTGTGATCGGAACTCTCACCATATTGGCTCTTTTTAACGAGAATGCTCTGATACAAAATGAAATATTGTATATTTTACCATCATTCTTTACCAAATCGTACTGTGAGGGATAATATAAAAGAGTTAGACCGTGACTGCTGAAATTTTGTCTGCACATTAGAAAATATAATAGCACAATGGCGTTCATATCGATTCAGCACTGCGGAAGGACATTCAGTTAAAGGTCTTATTTCTTTAAATAACAAGATCAAACACATCATTTCGTTTGATTCAAGGTTAGCTTGGAAAAATGGACCAGCGCAGCAGGCATAGCCTGCTAGTTATTTTATGTTATTCTTTTATTTGTGTATAAAAGAAGTATTAATTTCGTTAATTTGACTTTCACAAATATGTTAGATTGGTCTTTTTTTTAATATTATTCTTTTATTTGTTTATAAGGGAAGTATTAATTTTGCTATGCAAAAATTGTCAGAAACAAATGCTGAACAATGTTTGTTGCTTTATGCGCAAAATGTTTATTATTATTATTTATTGAAACCGGCGCGTGATAAGATAACCTTAAAAATCATGCTTAAAAATTATTTTAAAAATCATAATACATCAGTCAGTTAAGATACAGTTTTTAAACAAATTGCATTTGAAAGTAGCAAAAGAAAATGATTGTTTTCTTTTAAATATGACTTCGTTTTCTATTAAATAACCATTTCGCCTAGTGTCTGAGACTTAGTATCAGTACACATGCAGAAGATAAAACAATATAGAAAATTTATGAGGAAAAATGCCCCTATAAACTAAACCCTATACAACAATTTTTATCAACAATTTTGAATTTCTATCAGAAAATGGCTTGAATAAAGGTAAATAAACTTCATTATTTCCATCTTGTCTGCATTAATGAAAGCTATCTAGTTTTCACCGTTTTGAAGGGAATTCGTAAAATGCTCTTAAAATTAAAAAAGTCCTTCCGGCCAGTGCCGGGAGGAAGTGGTAGCTTTCATATTCCTTATTTTAATAAAGCCAACTTATATTATTCAAACACACGAAGCTCAATTAAGTGGAAACCGAATGTAGGAGATTCAATACTAATTTTTATCAATACTAAATCATTATGAATGAGAATTTCGCGAAATTAGTCAGCTTTATCCAAGCTGCTTTTATTTAAAGTCACATATATTTGGCTGCCAAATTCGGCGATTTCTTAAAGTGCCTGCCATTTTAAGACAACATGGTAGATGAGGCTAACCAGTGAACTTGGTCGAGACCTTAGTAATTGCTGTGCACATGCTCACTCATATCGGAATCGGTTGATATATACGAGTGCTGTCGCAGGCAAAAAATCAGATTTTTCAAAATGTCACACACTTTAGAAATTGAAACTGCTATATCTGAGCCATTCTTTAAGATAAAGACAAACAAAAAATGTTCCTGAATCCTTATATCAAGGTCAAATACTTAAGAAAGAAACCTTTTTCAATTTCTAATGTTTTTGCACCTCACTTTAAATATAATTTTTTTTAATTTAATGGCCGCCATTTTGAAACAAGATGGCTGATGAAGTTGGCCAGCGAACTTGGTCGAGATACTGATGTATACTATCACATGCCTTCTTCCATCGAAATAGGCGAATATGTGTGGTATCGCGTGACAAATACAAGATCGTTTCAAAGTGTTAGCCATGATAGAAATTCAAAGTGCTATAATTCAACCACTTTTTAAGATATAAACAAAAGAACAAATTTTCAGAAACAAAAACTGCTCCAGAATCTTTGTATCAAGGCCAAACACATAAAAAAAATCTTTTTCATTTTCCAATTTTTTAATACCTCATTTTAAATTTTAAATTACATTTTTTTTAAATGGCAGCCCTTTTTAAACAAGATGGCGAATGAAGCTGGCCAACGAACTCGGTCGAGACATTGGTATGTACTATGTACAGACCAAGTTACATTCAAATCGGTTCATAAATCGCGTGACAAAAATCAGGTCGTTTTAAAATGTCAGCCACAATAGAAATTCAAAATGTTATAACTCAGTCATTTTTTTAGATGTAGACGAAACAAAACCTGTTCCGGAATCTTTGTATTAAGGTCAAACACATACAAAAAAAATCTTTTTCATTTTCCAATTTTTTGGTATCTCATTTTAAATTTAAATTTTTTTAAATGGCCGCCATTTTGAAACAAGATGGCGAATGAAGCTGGCCAACGAACTCGGTTGAGTTATTTGTATGTACTATGTACACACCAAGGTACATCCAAATCGGTTCATAAATACGTCTGTTATCACGTGGCAAAAATCAGGACGTTTCAAAATGTCAGCCACGCTAGAAATTCAAAATGCTATAACTCAGCCCTTTTTTAAGATATAGACGAAAAAAAAACTGCTCCCGAATCTTTTTATCAAGGTCAAACACATAAGAAAAAAATATTTTTTCAATTTTCAATTTTTTGGTACCACATTTCAAATTTAAATTTTTCTTAAAATTTTAAATGGCTGCCAATTTCAAACAATATGACGGATGAAGCTGGCCAACGAACTCGTTCGAGACATTGGTCTGTACTATGTATAAACGAAGTTACATCCAAATCGGTTCATAAATACGCCTTTTATCACGTGACAAAATTCAGGACGTTTCAAAATGTCAGCTTCGCTAGAAATTCAAAATGCTATAACTCAGCCATTTTTTAAGATATATCCGAAACAAAAACTGCTACGCAGTCTTTGTATAAAGTTCCAATACATAAGAAAAAAATGTTTCTCCATTTTCAATTTTTTGGTACCACATTTCAAATTTTAAATTTTTTAAAAATTAAATGGCCGCCATTTTGAAAAAAAAATGACGGATGAAGCTGGCCAGCGAACTCGGTCGAGACATTGGTATGTACTATGTACACACCGAATTACATCCAAATCGGTTCATAAATACGAGAGTTACAGTGTGACATAGGTTATATATATATATATATGTATGTATATGATCAATTTTGAACGGAGGGTGGTTTCGGGGTCTGGGAGGCATGATCAATGAAAATATACCAAAATCTTTTGAAATCGCTTTCCTCCGAACGGCTGCAATAGGTAGCTTTTTGTAAAGAAAGCTACCTAATAGAAAAGTAGAAATCCTTCTATATATATATAAAAAGTTTTGATTTGGAAATGGACCAATGAAAATCTGCGTAGATATTCCCGGCAGATCGGCATACAGTTCCAATGCTTAAGCATGGCCTTTCTTCGTTACTATTAAAAAAACGGTTGCATACAAAAATATAAAAATCGGTAGTATTATAGAGAAGTGTTTGATAAACACGCTGATGCAGACAATTTTCATACCGAAGAATTATTTTAAGAGATATTTAATGCCAAAGTTGGAAAAAATCGTTCCATTAAAAAAGTTTTATAGGAGCAAAAACTGTACATAGGAATTTAATCATTTTTAGATCATTTTATGCGCCGGAATTTCCCAGTGTGTTGAATACATTTAGTTTTTTAATTTGACTCAATTTTTGAGATTTTACTTCTATTGTAAATTCAAATTTTCAGCATTTCGACAGATATTTTTTAGATATTTTAGAAAATTGTACTAATTTAAACTGTTGCCAACTGTATAAACAGTGCAAACAATAATGTTTGCTTCAAATTAAAAATTTATTTTACACGTGACTATTATAAATAGAAAATATAAAAAGCAGGAACTCATTGAAAATTACGTCATAAAAACTATAATTACACGTGAATTTTAAAAGAGAAAGAATATTGTAAAATAATGAATTCATTAACATGCGTTAGAAGTCTTAAATAGGAGAATTTACGTCACATTTACGTCACATTACACTTATCACGTAAAAAGAACAAAAAATAATATTGCAATACAGTTTAAATTTAAAAATTGCCGGATACATTTATTTGATATTTCAAGATGGTCATAATATTTCATTTCTAACAAAAGTATTTTTACGGGAATATTAAAAAGAGAAAGAAAAGTTTGGTAAAAATTACGTCAGATTATAATTGTCAGATTCAAATTATAATTCAATCTTCCGAAATCTTTTTAAAGCCGATCAAATTAGCGTGCTGTTAGAGTCTGCGGTGTCTGAACGGGGGTTGACGAGCGTAGCTCGTAGGGGGCAGAGCACTCTAGTATTTAAAACAAATAGATAGTTCGATCACATCTACAAATGAACAGCGTTCAGTTAAAAAACAGATATATATTAGTAAAATTGGTTCTGCAGAAAGATCAGGGCAGATGACTAAAAAACACACTTGTGTTTTAAATATATAGATTATATAAATTTACAAAAAATTAAATTAAGCAAATTATGTTACTTTGATAAGATTACAGTAACATATTTAAAGGATAGCAATAAAATTTCGTTAGTAGAGAGAATTTTGAACAAAAAACTTGGTGAACGTGATATTATTCTAAACCTCGAATTATTTGTTTGCTTGTTTAACTCGGCGAAGCAAATCAATCCAGGCGAGAATCATCAATTTCTGTAATATAATTCGTTATTATTTGCATGTCACCTCTCTTTTATAAAGACATTCTAAATTTTTGTAAAACATCGCGTTTTATCAGTGTGTGATTTCGATTACATTATTTTCAAAAGTGAAGCATTTTCACCTGTGAAGAATTTCAAAGCAGCTGGGCAGTGAAAATAACGCACTCCTATAAACCATAAATCAGTTTTAAGAATTAAAACACACGTTTTTTTTTTTTATAAAATGATGTCATTTGCATCCGTTAAAGCAATCCACTTTTACAATCCATCCTTAAACTTCGTCTATAGAAAAGTATGCCTATGACGTTATTATCGCGGAATAACAAACAATATTCTTGACATAGCCCGTATTTTAATTTCAACTATTTTTTCAGGTTTTATGAGAAAATTTCAACAAAAAGATACAGTAATCTCCTATTTTTGACTAATTTTCCCTTTACTTTCAACAGAAATGGGGTACTTTTGTAGCCACAATTAGAAAAAAATGGTATTAACAACTACAAAAAAAAAAATAATATATCAAAAATAAATTGAGATACAGCTTTCAAACAAATTGCATTTAAAAGAGCATTTTTTTCCTCATACGACGGTGTAAAAATTTAAAATGTGCGATGTTTAGAAGTTTAAAAATTTGCAGTAGAGAAAATTGCAAAACCGAAATTTATTTCAAATTTCAAAGTGTTGCCGTTCGCCAAATGACGTATGCGTTACGCACAGATAGGTTTGTCCTTTATAATACAGATAGACAATCAGTAAACTGAGATGAACTTTGCAAACAAATTACATTTGAAAAAGAAATCCCATTTGGTGATCAAAAAATTTAAAATGTACGATTACAAATATGTTAGATTTGTGTTTTTTTTTTTTAAGTTATTCTTCTATTTGTTTATAAAAGAAGTATTAATTTCGTTAATTTATTTTTCACAAATACGTTGGATTGGTGTTTTTATAATATTATTCTTTTATTTGTTATAAAGGAAGTATTAATTTCATTATGCAAAAATAGCCAGAAACAAATGCTGAGCAATATTTGTTGCTTTATGTGCAAGATGTTTATTATTATTATGTATTGAAACCGGCACGTCATAAGATAAACTTAAAAAAAATCATGCTTAAAAATTATTTTAAAAAACATAATACATCAGTCAATTAAGATACATTTTTTACACAAATTGCATTTGAAAGTAAATGTTTTCCCTATGCGACGAAAATTGAAAATGTACGATGGTCAGAAGATTAAAAAATTGCAGTAGCGAAAATTTCAAGACCGAAATTCAATCGTTAAGTGTTGCCATTCGCAAAATGACGTCAGCGTTTATACAGATACGTTTGTTCTTTATAATATAGATACGTAATTGGTAAAATACAATAAAGGTCAGTTATTAGGATATGGTTATCAATTGAGGCTCTTATGCTTGGTATTCCGGAATGAAAAACAGCAACTTTTCTCACTTTGAAAACTCACTTTTTCAAAATTTGCATACGCACTTCTCATATCCATATTCATCATTAAAAAAAAATATATTTTGTTTGAACATTTTAAAATCCTTTTAACTCAAATTTGAATTCCCGATTGACAGCAACATCTTTTATGTGAACAGACGCACTCTTTACTTGAGATTCTAATCTCAATTCTGTAGAATAAAGATTTCCGTAATTTATGTTTTTTAGACGCATATGTGTTAAAATGTTTAGTTTTATATAAGAAAATGATCGTTTTCTTTTAAATATGACTTCGTTTTTAATTACATAAGCATTTCGCCTAATGTCTAAAACTTAGTATTAGTACACATGCAGAAAAAAAATATATAGAAAATTTATGAGGAAAATTGCGCGTTTTCAAATGCAGTATGTCATTTTTCGCTATTATTCCCCTAATATAATATCAGGGCTCCTAATGGAATTTTGCGCCACTAAACCCTACCCAACAATTTTGAATTTTTATCACAAAATGTCATGAATAAAGATAAAGATATCTCATTATTTCTCTCTTGTCTGCAATAATGAAAGCTATCTAATTTTCACCATTTTGAAGAAATTTCATAAAATGCTTTTAAAATTAAGATATATAAGAGAGAATATTTGAAAAAAAAAACCAGATAGTGCGATCACATCTCAAATGAACAGCTTTTAGTTTAAAAAAATATTATTAAAATTGGTTCAGCAGAAAGATCAGGGCAGATGACTAAAAAACACACTTCTGTTATAAATATATAGATTATATAAAATTACGAAAAATTGTAAACCTCGAAATATTTGTTTGCTTGTCTAACTCTGCGAAGCAAATCCATCCAGGCAAGAATTATCAATTTCTGTAATATAAATCGCTATTATATGCATGCCACCTCTCTTTTGTAACGACACTCTAAATTTTTGTAAAACATTGCGTTTTACAGTGTGTGATTTCGATTACATTGTTTTCAAAAGTGAAGCATATTCGCCCGTGAAGAGTTTCAAAGCAGCTGGGCTGTGAAAATGACGCACTTCTGCAAAACATTATTCAGTTTTAAGAATTAAAATACACGCTTTTTTATAAAATGACGTCATTTACATCCGCTAAAGCAATCCACTTTTATAATCCAGTCTTAAACTTGTATGCATTGGTATGGATATCGCGGTTATAGAGATGTAAATTTTCCGGAAAAGTTGAAGTGGCGGAAAAAACCCGTTTTTTTTCCAGTTTTTTTCTGGAAAAATTGGAAAAATAGGGAAAATTAATTTCCTATAAATGTTTCTCAAAAATAAGTTATATTTTCTTTAAAAGTATACAATAATAAACTTTTTCAATATTTTTGCACAATAAAAAAAATTATTTTTCCTTTATATGTGAATATGTTATTAAAAAAATCCCTGCCGGCTCGGGCCTACAGGCGGAGGTAGATTTCGAAGTTAAGTACTAAATTCTCCAACAAAACTTAAATCAAGATTAGAGATAAATCCAGTTTCTTCACAAAGAGTGAGCTGTAGGGAGCTAAACTTTTTGTGAAAATTATAATATACACGAATACACACACACATGTATATGGAATAGGTTTAAAAAATGGCTACAAAAAATTCAGAGAACCTTAAAGTGTTAAAATATGTTAATATTTCCATAGTCAGGTTTTTATCATGTTTTAATACGTTTCTTCAAACTCGCATGGCGTTACATATTCACCTGCTGAGATCCATTATGTTTCCAATATGACGCAATATACATATTTTTTTAATTCGTCAAACTATTTTTTTATTTTGAGTTTTCATGCTGAAATCTTGCTGTAGAAAACTTATGACGTAATATTCAATTTGTTTTCAATTTGTCAAACTATTTAATTTTACACGTGAAAATTTTACATTAGAAAAGTAATTGTTGTGGTGAGAATTTTATTGTTTTTTTTTTTTTTTTTTTTAATTGTTAGCAACTGCTATAACGAAAAACTTTTATTTTTTTTTCCTGCCATTGTTGTGTAAGAGCTGGTTATATCAGAATCATGTTAAGACAGTATTCAAAATTTTGAACCCTCCCCATTTCCACCCTCTTGGGCCGATTTCGCCCATTTTCAATCCCCGCCGAGATATTAGCCATCTCAAAGTTGTTGGCGAGTTTGAGGACAATCCGTGCATAATTGCGTCTTTTATCGTGCGGACAAAATTTAGTACATACATACATATATATATATATATATATATATATATATAAACTTTTTAGGTGGGGGTGGTTTTGGGTTCCCGGGGTCCTATAATGAAAAGTTACGAAGGAATTTTTCAAAAGTCGCACCATAGTAACGACTGCAATAGGTAGTATTTCTTACGAAATCTACCTAAAAAGAGACAGAGAGAAAAAGCTAGCTTTTAAAAGTTTATCCTTTCAGTCTCAGAATTCTGAGAGTAGCTTTTCTTGCTTAATTTAACACCAGTGTTTGTATAATATATCATGTGTCTGTTGAAATGATTTTTCAGTAGCACTTGTTTAATTATATCAGCAGAACTAATTTAAAAAACAAACAAACAAAAAAAATTCTTTAGTTTCAACCAATATCACTGTAGTTTTAAAGCAGTTTTAAACTGTATTTTACATCTCATCTATACATAGTACTCATAAAGGATGCCAGTGTAAAAGAAACGAATTATAAATACTATTATCCTTTTCAAATCTTCCGTTGTTTAAAAATTGGTATTATTTTACAATATTACCCCCCCCCCCTTACAGTTATAATTTTCATTACCTGTATATGTAGTTTTGGTACACCTTTCCAGACTTAACCCAAACTTTGTTTTAGTAAGATTTAGATCCTTAATATTGAAAGTGATATATATATATATTTTTTAATGAAATTTTTAAAACGGTTGGATTTTTCCATATGTTTAAAAATTCTTTTCAAATAGATTTTTCACAGAGATTTGCTTACATTTTCTTTGCAAAGTTTGTATGGATTTATGTTTTTTGAAAATACATTTAGACAACTCTAAGAATCTATATTTCAAGAAAAGAAAAAAAATTATACATAATTTCATGTATATGTGTTTTTGATCATGTTATTATCGAAAGAAATTTTTCGAACAATAGTGAAAAATCACAGCCATGCGAAACAAAATAAATGCATGTTTCAAATTTTACATTAAATTTTCTATCTTACCATTTTCATTTATTGGCAGAATATTGAAATACTTTTGCACATGAATTTCCATTTTTAACCAGAAAAGTTCCATTTAATTATCTTACCAAGGATTTCCTTAAATTTTTTTTTCACACAATCATGTTTTTGCGAAATTGTGAACTTTTATAAAAACTTATGAACTCATAAAAAATGTGAATGAAATGTAAAAAATCTAATCGGAATTTTCTAAATTAGAAATTACATATTTAAGTTCTTATCTAGACATTATTGTCCTTTGTACATATAAACAGCTAGATAATAGATTCATTGGTTATTGCAGCTATTTATTATACAACAGGTTTTTAGGTAGATTTCGTAAGAAATACTACCTATTGCAGTCGTTACCATGGTGCGACTTTTGAAAAATTCCTTCATAACTTTTCATTACATGACCCCAGGAACCCAAAACCACCCCCACCTAAAAAGTTTATATATATGTAGGATTTAAATTTAAACATACTTTATTTTCTTTATGACGTACATGATAAACAAATTAACTGATGCTCTGGTATTTTTATTATCCATAATTTGAAAGCACGAGTAATGAAAATTCACAATCACGAGATCAAGGTTTGGACATATTCAAAAATTAGAAAAGAGTCAGTCTAAAAAATAATATTGTGCATGAAGCAGCGGCTTATGAGATGCCAAGGAAGGTATTGTTAAGCCTAATCAAATTATTCATAAGAAATATGTTGTAAGTTTTAAGTAAGAAAGGTCCTGTATTTAGAAAAGTATCAACGAAGTGATGTAAAGTTACCCTTATAGAATTGTATTAAAGTGTAAGTGTTGTGATTCAAACGTCTACTTATTTAAATCATCTATATATTAAAATTTTACAAACAATAACTTCTACAAATTTGGGGGCTCGATGCCGGGATTTTAAGCGACTATTAGTGGAATAAATAGTAAAATATTAATCGAAGAGAAATTGTTGTCAATCGCCAGTGTCAAAAAATGGATTGTGAATGAACAAGGCAAGTGTGTAAAAACCGTAGTCATATTTATCCAAGTACAACTTTGAAAAACATGGTATCCTTAAATAAAGCTAAAAGAATTGGTCTAATAGATCTCTGTGAGGAATGCGGAATTCAACCTCCAGAAAAACCGACAATCCATGTCCTAATAAAGCTAATTAAAAACTGGGAAGATTACGATGAAGATTTTATAAAGGACCGCCTAGAAGTAATTGTGGCAGCTAGAAAAGCGGAATCAGAACTTGAAGAAAAGAAATTAAGAGCAGAGACTGAAGAAAAGAAACTAAAAGCGCAATCGGAACTTGAAGAAAAGAAACTGAAAATGGAAATGGAAGAGAGAAAATGGAGAATAGAATTGGAAGAAAAAGATCGCGAAAGAGAATTTGAGATTAAGAAAATACAACTACAAGAAAATTCAAGACAGCACATCGATGTGGACACAAGGACAAATTCAGGTAAGCAATATGAATTGCTTAGATTATTAACAAAATACGATAGTACAAATGATATTAGTTTATACTTGGCTATGTATGAAAGGCAAATGGCGCAAACGGGCATTGATAAAAAAGAATGGGTCAACTATTTAATTAACCTAATGCCATTAGATGTGATTAATATAATAACCAGGGAGAGTGAACCCGAAATGCAGGATTATGACTATATAAAAAGTATTCTTTTAAAACGGTACAAACTATCGCCAGAAGAGTTTAGGCTGAAATTTTTCTCACTCAAAAAAGAGCCATCGGCTAATTGGCGCGATTTCGCTTATGAGATCAAGGTATATTTTAAACAATGGATCGACGGCCTTGAAATAGATAGCTTTGAGGAATTATCGGAATTAATTGTAGTTAATCAAATTAGGCATAATTTACCTGCGGAAACAAAGACACATTTTGCAGAGGAATTGTTAATAATAAAAAAGATAGACGAATTAGTAAACAAATTAGATATTTACGAAACGGCACGAAGGGTTCGCAATAAACAAGCTATAAGGAATACAAGTGGGAGTTTTGAGGATAAACTATCGAGAGTGGCTGACTACGCCAATTCGAAAAGGCGCCAAGTTGACAATAGGCACAATGTGAACCATGGAAGAAACGAGGCACATATAATATGTTATAATTGTGGCAGACCTGATCACGTGAGTAAGAATTGTACCATGGGAAGTAAAACACAACAAAATTATTCAAATTATAACCCGCAACGTAATCAAAATTGGCGAGAAACGAAATACCAAGATTGGAACCAAAACACGCAAAGAAAAGTAGTTAATACGGGCACGTTAAATGGAAAGAAAGGAAGAATCCTGAATATTCAAGGAATAAAAACAAACATAATAATCGATACAGGGAGTGATATTTCAATCGCCAATTCAAGATATCATACGGCAATAAACGCGCCAAAGTTAACCAGCGACAGTATATCTATATCGGGCTTAGGTGTAGAAGAGATTAAACCAACGGGTTATTTCTTGCATAAAGTTTATGTAGATGGTATAGAAATACAAGATAAATTTTACGTAGTACAAGAAACTGACTATGATTTAATAATAGGTAGAAAAGCAGTCGAAGGCTTGACGTTAAAAGTAGAGGAAGATGTCGTTAGAATAATAAATGAAAATAAAGTACGAGTAGGTTATATTAAAATTAATAAAGTCCCTTCCAAAACAGATGAAGTAGCCACACCAAATATAAGCAACGATAATCGAGGTTGGGAAGATATGGTTAATATCGAATGCGAAAATGGCGGAATGGATTTGACTCATATTACAAATTTAGCTAACAGAGAAGAAATACGAGGATTAATAAAATCCTGCAAAACGAACAAAACAAAAGATAATGAATTGAACATAAAAATACTACCGGAAGATAGAAAACCTATCTGCGAACGTCCAAAGAGATTCTCGTCAGTTGAGAAGGAAATCATCAATAAACGAGTACGACAGTATTTAGATAATGACATTATCAAATGGAGCACCTCAGATTTTATGGCTCCTGTGATCCCGAGTAAGGAAAAAGAAACCGATAAGAAATTCATCATCACTAGACAGGAGAGATCCGAAAGTAAAGACACTGAGAAGGAAACCGAAAATAAACACAAAAAGAGTAGAAAAAGACCTAAAAGAAAAACGGATAGAAAGAAAAAGTCCAAAAATAATTCTGATCAGAAAATAACAGATAATTCTATTGAAAATAATACAAAAAATGTTAAAGAAAAAGAATATAATAACGCAAAAAGATCTACAGGCGAAATTTTAATTCAACCTGAAGCATATAATGATGAATCCAAGTGGTATAAGTATGTACCAAAATTACAAAGAATTATCAATAGCACAGTAACACGAAGCACCAAGTATAGTCCTTTTGAATTAATGACAGGAGTTAAAATGAAAGACAGTAACATGCAGAACATCAAGAAAATTTTGGAAGAAGAATTTACCGAATGTATGATGGAAGAACGCGAAGACATGAGAGAAGAAGCAAAGAAAAATATACTCAAAATACAAGAAGAAAACAAGGTGCAGTTTGATAAGAAAAGAAAACAGCCACGAAAATACAAAATAGGAGGTATCGTCGTCATAAAGAGAACGCAATTTGGCAATACTATCAAACTTAAAGAAAAATATTTGGGGCCATATGAGATAACTGCAGCCAAGAATCATGATCGGTATGAAGTAAAGAAAGTAGGAGATCATGAAGGTCCAGCGAAGACGTCAACCGGGGCCGAATACATGAAGCCGTGGTCTATGGGTTAAACTCCTGGACGAGTCGGATAGATTAAATATACTTGTATGTGTATTGAACCTATAATCAAAATTTTATGTGAAAGAAAAATGTATAAAAGTCTCAAGAATGTAGCTGTTTAAACATAAAAAAGAAATAATAAGCCAAGATGATGATGTCGGGACGCCATCATGTCAGGATGACCGATTTGTAGGATTTAAATTTAAACATACTTTATTTTCTTTATGACGTACATGATAAACAAATTAACTGATGCTCTGGTATTTTTATTATCCATAATTTGAAAGCACGAGTAATGAAAATTCACAATCACGAGATCAAGGTTTGGACATATTCAAAAATTAGAAAAGAGTCAGTCTAAAAAATAATGTTGTGCATGAAGCAGCGGCTTATGAGATGCCAAGGAAGGTATTGTTAAACCTAATCAAATTATTCGTAAGAAATATGTTGTAAGTTTTAAGTAAGAAAGGTCCTGTATTTAGAAAAGTATCAACGAAGTGATGTAAAGTTACCCTTATAGAATTGTATTAAAGTGTAAGTGTTGTGATTCAAACGTCTACTTATTTAAATCATCTATATATTAACATTTTACAAACAATAACTTCTACATATATATATATATATGTATGTATGTATGTACTAAATTTTGTCCGCACGATAAAAGTCGCAATTATGTCTTCAAACTCGCCAACAACTTTAAGATGGCTAATTTCTCGGCGGGGATTGAAAATGAGCAAAATCGGTCCAAGGGAATGGGAATGGGGAAGATTACAAATTTTGAATACCGTCTTCACATGATTCTGATAAAACCAGCTTTTACACAACAATGGCAGGAAAAAATAAATATTTTTCGTTATAGCTGTTGCCAACAATTAAAAAAAAGCAATAAAATTTGTCACCACAACAATTGCTTTTGTAATGCAATGTTTTCACGTGAAAAATTAAATTAGATAAACAATTTGACGAATTGAAATCAAATTGGATATTACGTCATAAGTTTTCTAGAGCAAGATTTCTGCATGAAAATTCAAAATGAAATAAATAGTTTGACGAATTGAAAACAAATTGAATATTACGTCATAAGTTTTCTAGAGCAAGATTTCTGCATGAAAATTCAAAATGAAATAAATAGTTTCACGAATTTTTTAAAAAAACAACAAAATATTGCGTCATATAGAAAATATAATGGACCACAGCAGGTGAACATGTAACGTCATGTGAGTTTGAAGAAACGTATTAAAACATGATAAAAACCCGAGTATGGAAATATTAACATGTTTTAACACTTTGAGGTTCTCTGAATTTGATTTAACAATTTTTAAACCTATTCCATATACATGCGTGTGTGTATTTGTGTATATTAGAATTTTCACAAAATGTTTAGCTCCCTAGAGCTCATTCTTAGCGAAGGAACTGGGTTTATCTTTAATCTTGATTTAAGTTTTGTTGGTGAATTTAGTACTTAACTTCGAAATCTACCTCCGCCTGTAGGCCCGAGCCGACAGGGATTTTTTTTTTTTTTTAATTCTAAAGTCATTACGTTTGTGAAGGATTTAATTTAGAGATTGTAAAAAAATTCTGAAAGGTCTATTTTTAAGTAAAAGAATTTTGTTAAAGGTGATATTTTTTAAGGAGAAAAAACTCTAAAGGATCCTTTAAGAGACTCAAGTTCTTTCTAAAGAGATCCCTGCTTACAGATAAGATTTTCCATGAGGGACATGAAGGGTTCATGAAGGTTTTCATTAGGGACACTAAACATGAAAAAAATATAAATAAAAGTATCAGAATGTAACAATTATAAAATTTTGACTACATTATTTTAGAAATGAAATCTCAATTTTTCCAATTTGGAAAAATTAAAAAACAGCCCTTCGGAAAAAAAAAAAACTGAAAAAACCCGGGTTTTTTCCCAACTTTTCCGGGTTTTTTCCGAGCATTCCCATCTTTAATCGCGGAATAACAGACGATATTCTTGATGTAGCCCGTATTTTAATTTAAACTTTTTTTCTGATTTTATGAAAAATGGCCACAAAAAGATACAGTAATCTCCTATTTTTGACTATTTTTCGTTTACTTTCAATAGAAATGAGGTACTTTTCTTGTCACAATTAGAAAAATGGTAATAAAAACTACAAAAAATTAATATCTCAAAAATAAATTGAGATACAGCTTTCAAATAAATTGCATTTATAAGAGCATTTTCTTCCTCTTACGACGGTGTAAAAATTTTAAATGAGCGATGTTTAGAAGTTAAAAAATTTGCAGTAGAGAAAATTGCAAAACAGAAATTTAATTTCAAATTTCAAAGTGTTGCCATTCGCAAAATGATGTACGCGTTACGCACAGATATGTTTATCCTTTATAATATAGATAGATAGATAGATAGATCCATGAAACAGTTCCTTCGTTCCTTCTTAAACGCTTTCTGTCGTTGAAATTCTACGGGTTCAACCTTGTATAATTAATTGCCATTAATGATTGATCGCAAATGTCACATACACATGACTTTAAGCAAGTTACACATGTTTACGTCATCAAGTTATTTTCATTTCGACGTTTTATTTGTATTTTTATTATTGTTATACTAATTTATTTGTTCTTTGGTTATTTAAAATAAAAATTATGTCAATTTGTATAATTTAGCAAGTGGTTTGATGATTTATAAAATTTGGTGAAATTGGTCGACGGTATAACTAAGTAGAAACGAAAAATATTTAACTGCTGATCATGAAAACGTATATACAATGCGTGTAAAAACTTTAAGGACAGCAAAATATTGTAAAAATTTTGATAAATTGAAAATGCGACAAGTGAAATGGTAATTTAATATTGATCATAAAGTAGAAATACTAATATAAAAGTCAACAGAATGTATCTGTGTCCTTTTTATTGCGAAAAAATCATAATTATGCAAAAAAAAAAAACGCTTTTTTTGACTGTGTAAAAACTTTAAGGACACCTGTATTTTTTTGTAGAAATGTTATGTATAATTATTATTAAGGATCGACCGAAACAGGGTTTTAACGCCGAAATCGAAACTGAAACCGAATTTTGGTGATCTTCCTATTTTCGGTCGAAAACGAAAACGAATATGTCCAAATACTTTTTGTTAAAGTAATTAAATTGTACATATTAAAATAACTAATACATAAATATATTATTAATTAATTATACGTTTTTATTAAATATGAATAATAATTAATTAATTATGCGTAATTATGAAATATACATAATTATTCATTAATTATACGCGTGGCCCGAAATGTCTCAGTGGGCATTAGATCCAAAACATTTTTTTTTTCATATAAAATAAAACGTAATTAATTCATCAACGACACAGAAAGATTTTCTAATTATACAAATTTCATTTAATTAAAAAATATTTTAGCTTTATGCATACACAGCTCGATTTATCTTTTATAATGAGTTCTGTAAATGATCAATTGTTATACTAGAACTTTCTCGAAGAGCATTCGAAACTGTTCTGCGGTTTCAAACCGAAAATTTTCTATTAATGTTAAGTCTGCAGCTTTTAATAAGCACGTGAAAAAGTTTAGTTATATACGCATTGCTTGCTTTATAATTTGCATTCACGTCTTGAGTTAGTCATGACTGATAATTACAAACAACGAAATTCGTAGCAATAAATAGTATCATTTGAGCCGGCCGATTAAACTCAAATCGATGAGAAATGTTGAAAATTTCCGAAGGAAGAAACGAGATTTTTGGAATAATGATAGTTTCAGTTCTGTTTCGGTCCAAAATCTGAGTTTCGCAGAACAGATTTTGGACCCAAACTATCAGTATTCCAAAAATCTCGTTTCTTCCTTCGGAAATTTTCAACATTTCTCATCGATTTGAGCTTAATCGGCCGGCTCAAATGATACTATTTATTGCTACGAATTTCGTTGTTTGTAATTATCAGTCATGACTGACTCAAGACGTGAATGCAAATTATAAAGCAAGGAACGCACATATAACTAAACTTTTTCACGTGCTTATTAAAAGCTGCAGACATAACAGTAATAGAAAATTTTCGGTTTGAAACTGCAGAAGTGTTTCGAATGCTCTTCGAAAAAATGTTCTAGTATAACAATTGATCATTTACGGAAATCATTATAAAGATAAATCGAGCTGTGTATACATAAAGCTAAAATATTTTTTAATTAAATGAAATTCGCATAATTAGAAAATCTTTCTGTGTCGTTGATGAATTAATTACGTTCTATTTTATATGAAAAAAATGTTTTGGATCTAAAACCCAGTGAGACATTTTGGGCCACGCGTATAATTAATGAATAATTATGTATATTTCATAAATACGCATAATTAATTAATTATTATGCATATTTAATAAATACGTATAATTAATTAATAATATATTTATGGATGTATTAATTACTTTAATATATACAATTTAATTACTTTAAAAAAAACGTTTTTGGACATATTCGTTTTCGTTTTCGGCAGAAAATAGGAAGATCTCCGAAATTCGGGTTTGGTTTCGTTTTCTGTATTAAAGCCTGTTTCGGTTGGTCCTTAGTAATAATTATATATAGCATTTCTATAAAAAAAAATACAGGTGTCTTTAAAGTTTTTACGCAGTCAAAGATAGAGGGTTTTTTTGCATAATTATGATTTTTTCACAATAAAAAGGACACTGATAGATTCTGTTGACTTTAATATTAGTATTTTCACTTTATGATCAACATTAAATTACCATTTCACTTGTCGCATTTTCAATTTATCAAAATTTTTGCTATCTTTAAAGTTTTTACACGCACTGTAAATTACAATCTCTTTATCACAGTTTCTATTTCTCGGTACAATTTGGTATTTCTTATTTATAGGGGCCTTAACATAACTCAGTTATAAAAAAGTGAAACTTTGTGCCGAATAATATGAACAATCGCGAAAATGAAGCTGCAACAAATGAAAATTTGTCGTTGGGGGGCACCGTATTACTTACCCTTCATGGATATACATAATATAAAATATGAAAACAAGTAATAAAAAAAAATTGTTTTTAAAGTCAATTTCTACTTAGGTCATCAAAGAAAAATTTAATACAATCCCTTAAGCTAATATTAGTTTATGTTGCATTAAAATATCTCAATTAGTTGATTTTCTATAAGCAAATAGGTTTACAATGGAAGTCTATGGGAATTTGTAGAAATATTAGAGATATCGTCAAGTTGGCGACTCATTTTGGTCGCCAAATTTGGCGGTATTTGGCGACAGAGCAGGGTCCCACCTATGGTAACCCCCCTTATAGATATGAAGATGCATTAAATGCTGTTCAATAACCAATGGCCGCCATTTTGTCTCCCAATTAAAACTAAAATTAATTAATCAAAATTTAATTAATGAATTAATATTTGAAAAATCTGTATTAACATCAATTGTCATCCAGTACAAGTTAAAAAAAAATTGTTTCAAATTGATAGGATAAATAATAAGTATTTTATTAATGATTGAAAATTTGAACAAGATATAAAAATAAAGGAAGACTGTGAACTAATAGTAGGAGATGAAGAATAAAACATGTGATGCATGCTAAGCATTGTATAATGTTACTTTTATTCATAATTTAATTTACTTGGACTCCCTTAAATATAATTAATATAATCCCTTAAGCTAATATTACTTTTTGTTGCACTGAAATATCACAATTTATTGATTTTCTATAAGCAAGTACACACTATTGGTTTACAATGGAAGTCTATGGGAATTTAACGAAATATTCGAGATACTGCCAATTTCGCGTCACTTTTAGCGACGAATTTTGGTCGCCGAATTTGGCGATAGAGCGCCAAGTTAGCGACAAACTTGGCGGCATTTGGCAACAGAACAGGGCCCTCCCCCTATGGTATCCCTATTATAGGTATGGAGATGCATTAAATGCTTGACACATACGATGAGCCATTATTGGCATTTAATCTTATAGTTTGGCGATAGTTTTTTAATCGGCGGGATAATCGAGTAGTACCGAATTGCGTAAAAGAAACATCCTTATCTTATAACTCGAAAAATTATAATGATATTAACTAACAGTTTACTGCGTTGGATTAAAAGTCTCATTTCCAATTAAAGTATATCTTTAAATTGAAATTTGAATGAAATACGGGGTCATGAAAAATCGAAGAGTGTGAAAAATAGGATTACAAATATCTCGGTGACTAATTATCCGATTGAGTTTATTCATAATGCAAAATTTATGTTTTTTTATTGTCTTCTATATTCAATCTTTCACATAAACAATTTCTAAAATTTTTGTATACATTTTATCAGAGCGAATATTTTGAAAGTCCGAAAAAAATAGTGCTGGATATTCAATAACTTGTTCCTATTATTGCTCCCTAAGTACACACAAAATTGCAAGTCTCTATCTCAATTTGTTCGGGAGGTAGAGCGATTACAGGCACACACACCGACACACATATAGACGGGCACCAATTTTTTTTTTCTAAAAAATATGTTTTTCGGAATCTACAGTGTATGAAACGTGTAAATCCGTCACAATTTTTTTTTTCGATTTTTAAAATGATTACAAGACTTACCCTATACTACGTATGATGGGTAAGCAAAAGGAGTGTCAAGTAATCTTGCGAAAATCGACGAATCTCTCTTCGTACAAAAACCTATTTAAAAAACAGCATTAAAAATAGATCTTTTTAAAAATGCAACATATTTTTACTTTTCTGAATGTAGAAGATATGTGGAATTAAAATCTGATTGACAAACCATGATTTACAAACGTATCACCAAACGGGGTCAAGACAGTACACTGTAAAAAAACCCCATTTATTTACAGAAAAAAAAGTCTTTAAAAAAAACAGTTTTTTTCAGTTAAAAATATTGATTTTGTAATTTTTACAGAAAAACCCATATTGTTTACAGAAAAAAACTGTTTAAAAGAAAAAAAACAGATTTTTTTTGTAAAAAATATGGATTTTGTAATTTTTACAGAGAAAATGCACATTTTTTTAAAGAGAAAAAACGGTTTAAAAGAAAAAACAGTTATTTACTGTTATACTAGGTTGAGCCAAAAGTCCTGGGAAATTTGTGAAAGTTATGTTGTTATGCGCAAATTAATAACAAAAGCAACTAGGACTATTCTTCTAAGTAGAGACCATCATAGTCTACGAATATCTGCTATCGTTCTGCCAGATTCCGGAGTTGCTGGAAGTTGCTGGAATCGAAAAACTCTTGACATGCTTCTTCAACTTCATTAAAGGATTCTCATCGAAAGCTTTCAGAATCGATAGACCTTTTCTCCAATAATGCCGGATCAACACACGCAAATCATACTGTTCAATAGGCATTTTGGAGTCGAAATTCCTGAACTCCTATAGATATACCACTTGTACTCCTATACGCGATAAAAATTCTGGTCTAGATAAAAATCTAGATAAAAAAAATTCCAGAACTTTTTGCTCAACCTAATATTTATTCATAACCGATGCAACGAATTCGAAATTGTAACCGCACTCTGATTTTCATTGTTTGTCTATCGATGTCATTTAAAAACTCACCAAAGACAAAAAAAGATTTTTTTTTTTTTAATTTTAAGATTTTTCGTTATATAGAACGTGAGGCGGGGAGAGATTCATAGACTAACAGAAAAACACGAAATAAACTTCTCATAAATGGGAGATGAGGCAATTTTGTCATTTTACTGAAAAAAAAAATTGATTTTTTTTCAAGGGAGGGGGGAGTGAAGGATGGTTAGAAAGATAATCTACTTCTATTATATACATAAAATCCAAACGGAAATTTCTTTCCGAACATCTATATTTTAAGTTCTATATTATGGATTTTGACGAAACTTACACTGTTAGATAGATATCATTGCAGGGAAGGTTTTAAGCTATAACACATTGTTCTACATATAATAGTTACAGAATTATGATGGAAAGTTCTGTTATTTTGGACGAAAATTTTGCCATTGGCGTATGATTTTCATCTTGGCATATTAAGCTATATTTTTGTTAAATAATTGAAACGTCTATATCATTTAGAAATTAAAATACACAAACAGCCCGAAAAAAAACTATTACTGATTTTATTAAAAATACAAAGAAATACAGAGAAATAATAATAAGAAATAATAGTGTAAAAAGAAAACATTTAATTTAAATATGAAAGAAATGTGTATGTACGGCTTAAAAGGAGATTCAAAGTCTGCCCATTGAAACAATAATTGGCGATTTATCATCTTTGTGGTTTATATTTCGCACCTGATAAGAAAATATTTATTGAACTTTTATTTAAATAAAATAGCGGTTTCTTTTCTTTTTTTTAAAAAGTTTGTCAGCGTTGATTTCAAAAGTACAGGATGTCTTTTGTTTATTATTTACACGATTGGATAAGTTTTCGGAATCATTTGCATGCATGATTTAACTATATAACTATTATTATTATTATTTAATTAAAATTTTGTGTTTCTCTTTTTTTACGGGCGCAAAGGTTGCTGATTGTCATTGTTTCTCATCTTGGCGACGATACCTTATGCTTTTATTGACGAATTGAAACGGCTATATTATTTAGAAAAAAATTCGAACAGCATGGGAAAACTGTTTGTAATTTTGGTAGTTCTTAGTTATCCCGTCGACCAATTTCACCAAATTATATAAATCGCCAAAGTACTCGCCAAATATACAAATTGACATAATTTTTTGTTTCAATAACGAAAGAACAAACTAGAAAACAGGAATTCTGCTTCTTCAGAATTTAGTGTCGCCCCCGATGAAAAAAAAAATGCGTATGGATAAATAGTACAAAACATATTTCAATTTTAAGACTTAAAGCACACGCTTTTATTTTATGTAAAATGACGTCATTCGCATCCGCTTTAGAATTCCTCATTTACCATCCACTCCTAAACATCGACAATAAAGCATCCATAGGACGTCACTTTCGCAAAATAATACACAAATGCAGAAAAAAAAGCCGGCATTAAAGAAACTCGACAAAAAAACGGCTATCTAATGATTCATAGGCCTTCATTTGTTTTTAACATTAATACAGATATTTAAAATTAAATATCGTTTATGATATATCGATGTTTTAATAGAAATAATTCGTTTATATTTTTTTCAAAATAGCACGTAATTTTAATTACATTTTCTTTCTGTTGTTATGAGAAAATGGCAAAAAAGTATATAATTACTATTTTAGAACTGTTTTTCCTTTACTTTCTACAGAAACGGAGTATTTTCGTTGCCATTATTAAGCAAATGGCTCTAAAAACTACAAATAAATTAATATTTCAAAAATAAATGCTGATACAGTTTTCAAATAAATTGCATTTAAAAGTACTTTTTTCCCCCCTATACGACGGTATGAAAATTCAAAATCTGCGATGCTTGGAAATTAAAAAAATTGCTATAGAGTATTTAATCGTATGATGATAATTCTGCTTTGTTTTACGGCTGGCTTCTGTAAGGTAACATTATTTTTTGGAGACGGCACAAAAAATCTGGGAGAAAGAAATAGCATACCGGGGGCTAATAAATTGGTGTAACATTAATAAAAATACAAATAAAAAGACGAAATAAAAATCATTTGATGACGTAAACACGTGTAATTTGCTCAAAGTCAAGTGAATGTGACATTTACGATCAACAATTATTGGCATTTTATCTTATAGTTTAGCGATAGATTTTTGGTCGATTTTTGGGATAACTTTATTAGTACCGTAATTTTATTTAAAATATAATTTTAAAAAAAAAACGAAAGAGAACTTAGAATTATTTTTAAGTGATTTGTGTAATTACTCATTATTAAAAAAAATTTCATGGTGAAATAAATTTTTATGTTTTTTTTCTACTTCATTACTGTTTAGTATAACTGCGAATACACCCCCATTTTCCTGATAGGTGATTACAGGATTTTTGAAAAATTTTCCGTAATTGAGTATCTCACATAATTGGCTTATGGGTCAATCCATTTCAAGTGGTCCAGAAAATGTCATATTAGTTGCTCGACCATTTTTAAAAAATCTGAAATTTTTTGTACAACAACCCTAACATGATGGAAGTTCAAAATGACTATTATTTTAATTTTATTAATTTTTGTTTGTGTATGGCGGCCATCTTTGTTTCATCGTCTGCAGCAATTTTCTCACAAGAAGGATTTAAGGAATTGTAAATAATTCATTGTTTATTTATCCAATTCAAGTGCGGATTAAAGCAATTTGTACAGAAATCATTGGGCTAAAAATTTGGTAATGGAGTAGTTTCCGAAACTAACTGATTATTGGTAAAATTTAAGCATAATGTTTCTGTTTTTTTCCAAAATTTGTCCGTTTACAAGAGGAAATTTTTCTAGCAAGGAAAGCGGTCAACATGACATAATTTTTTTTTACAAATAGGCCAAAAGTACTTGTACTCACACGCCGAGTTCCAGATCTGGGACTTGCTTTCTCTTCGCTAAAAAAAATCCCAAATTTTTCAAAAATGACAAAAATCGCACTTTTCAGGCTTTGATATCTCTGGTGGGGCACGAGATAAAAATCTGAATTTTTTTTTATAAAAGTATTGTATGGTAGTGTTATGCACAAGAAATTTCAGGATGAAGATTTGACTACAAGCTGAGATATGGCAAGGGCAACATGTCAAAACAATGCTGCCAAACTATTGTTTTGTTGTAGTCACAGCTAAGTATTTATCTCAGAGTAGCATTTAAATTTATTTTTTAGATTATCTTTAAATAATAGTAACAGAAAATACATCTTTTGCAATTAATTTAAAAAATATTTATGCCTAAGGCTTACATTTTGTATGGTTTCAGTAATTTTTGTAGTAATTTTAGTAACTAAAAGAAACCTCATCAGTTTTATATATATACAGGATCTGAGACAAAAACAGAATAGAGAAAGAGAAAAGCTGTTAATGTTGGCATACTTGTTGAGACATGATCAAACGTGTCAAAACACATTCCTGCTTGTTGGTTTAAAAACCACAACTTTAATGCTGCTTGCCAGTCTCTGAAACTTGTTCCTACCATAAGTATGTTCCTGTAAATGAAACATTATGCGATGTCACCATGCATCAGCCTCAAGTAATTTTCAGAAACTAAGGATACCCAAAGCCTTTTCAAAATTTATACTGAAGAAAAATCACATTTTTTCATAAGAAGAAAGCTAGGAATTATTAATGAATTGAGACTTGCAGATAGTGATTTCAAAGTATATTTCTATGAGCCAGCAGGGCCAAGATCTTCAATCAAGTTATCAAGAGATGACAAGACTTGGTTCCTACAAATAAAATTTTGAGAAAGATCAAAATTGTGGTTTTTGAACCAACAAGCAAGAATGTGTTTTGACACGTTTTATCATGTCTCAACAAGTATGACAACATTAACAGCTTTTCTTTTTCTCTATGTTGTGTTTGTCTCAGGTCTTGTATAATTTTTTTTATGTAAAAGTGCCGAGGTTTCTTTTAGTTACTAAAATTACTTACAACAAAAATTACTGAAACCATACAAAATGTATGGCCTTAGGCATAATTATTTTTTTATTAATTGCTAAGCTTTGCAAAGGGCTTTATTTTCTGTTACTATTACTTAAAGATAATCAAAAAGATAAATTTAAATGACACTCTGAGATAAATACTTAACTGTGACAACAACAAAACAATAGTTTGGCAGTACTGTTTTGGCATGTTGCCCTTGCCATATCTCAGCTTGTAGTCAAATCTCCATCTTGAAATTTCTTGTGCATAACACTACCATACAATACTCTTATATAAAAAAAAATCAGATTTTTATCTCGTGCCCCACCAGAGATATCAAAGCCTGAAAAGTGCGATTTTTGTCATTTTTGAAAAATTTGGGATTTTTTTAGCGAAGAGAAAGCAAATCCCAGATCTGGAACTCGGTGTGTGAGTACAAGTACTTTCGGCCTATTTGTAAAAAAAAAAATTATGTCATGTTGACAGTATTCCTTGCTAGAAAAAATTTCCTCTTGTAAACGGACAAATTTTGGAAAAAACGGAAAATTTATGCTTAAATTTTACCAATAAGCAGTTAGTTTAGGAAACTACTCCATTACCAGATTTTTAGCCCAATGTATTCTGTACAAATTGCTTTAATCTGCAGTTGAATTGGATAAATAAACGATGAATTATTTACAATTCCGTAAACCCTTCTTCTGAGAAAATTGCTGCAGACGATGAAACAAAGATGGCTGCCATGCATAAACAAAAATTCATAAAATTAAAATAATAGTCATTTTGAACTTCCATCATGTTAGGGTTGTTGTACAAAAAATTTCAGATTTTTTAAAAATGGTCGAGCAACCAGAGCTTGAAATGGATTGACCCTTATAAATTATGTTATTGGAAGCATATTTCATGTTTGCAGAGAATTCTTCAGGATGAATCATATTACAAAAGATGAACCGATTTCACAGAGATTATTTAGAAATTTATGGTTTTTTACTTAATCAGTTTTCACATTGGCACACTCAATGCAGTAATGAACAATCTGGCTTAGAGTGAAAAATTGAGAAGCTTGGGCCGTTATTCGCGGGTTCGAATATATGTAATTATGATTTTACGTAATAAAATTTGCTTTTTTACTCTTATGCGGGAGCAAATGTTTCCAAAAATGAATTTCTTTCATCATGGTTATAACCTATCTCAATATCCTTGGTTAAAAATTTTAAACTTCAAAACCAGTTAGATAAATATAGGAAACAGTTCCATAGCCTGTTCCCGTTTTTATGGCGAGCTTATTTTGGCTATGAATTTCTCGATGTGGTTGCTGCCATCTCCAGCATTTGGGATTGCTTTTTTTATTACTTCAATTTTACTGGTGGATAAGTAACAAGTTTGATTACTTTTTTATAATTATTTTTTTTAATATATTTTTTTTTTAATTTACAATTTTCCGGAGATTTTTTAAAAGATATTTTTCTGTATATGTAATATTATGTAGATATACATAAAACTAATACATATATATATGTTATTTTCGATTTAAAAATAAATAGTTATAAATATTTAAAAAAACATATTTTTCCACCACCTTGAAAATTTTGGTAAGATGCCAGATCGGCTATTGGTGCCATTTTGGATTCCTTCGCCAATCGCGCCAACCAGGACAAGATACGAAAGTCTCCCAAAATTTAAAATTTCATGCCCTTTATTTTGCTTTCTCTTTTCTTTAAAATTTTTTAGTTTTATGTTAATATTAGCACCTCAGTAATTCGGAATTCAAGATTATTCTTACGGATTTTTATACAATTATGTATTAATATCATTTTCATAAATATTGCTATTTTGGAGAAGAAAAAATATGCTTCTTTAACCCATTAAGCGCCGCTATATAAATTAATCGATTTTTTTATGGAATCATTGTTTTTTCTTAATGAACAGGATGTCATTAAAGTACTTCTGAAAAAAAAATATAAAAAAATTTGATTATTTATGAAAAACAGCATGTTCTCGAAATGGGAGCAATGTCGCTTAATGGGGGTAAATTTTTTTACAAAAATAAACTTTTGCTTTCGTGTAGTTATAATAGTTATTTTTCGATTCTTTTAAAATAAAAAGGGCTATATCATTTTGAAACAGACATTTTATGAGAAAATGAGATAAACTGCATCTGCAATTATAATAAACATCTACATTTATAATAAAAGAATCAATTTACCTTTTTATAAGCATTTTCATTACATATCTCTTTATTTTTCATAATTACATTATTTTCTCTCTCTATTTTACATGAAAGACGACTGAACAATTTTTATGCGTTTATTATTTCTCTTTTTTACTTAGTAAATCACATATTTCTTCGTTGACTTATGATTTTGAACATAGGGCAGTGTGGATAATACGACAACATTTATTTTAATTAGCGAAAAATATGCTTGCGGATTATACGCCGATACGGATAATAGGCCGAAAAATACGGTATTCTGAGATCAGGTGGCAAACGAACGATTTCCGGATCATGCGAATAATCATCTCAACCTTACAAGCCCTGACTATCGCACGGGCACTTGATGCTCATTTCTGAGGCACTTGGGGCACGAAATTTCTGAGGGGCACAAAATTTTTCATAATTTCATCTAAATTTCCATTAAAAAAGTCATAAATCTGCAATAATGTGATGCTTGAGGTATTAATGCAATGAATTGACAAAGAATAAGTGTCACAAAACTAGTATCAGTAAATCAACCAATCTAAAGGGGCACGAAGAATTGAAAGTGTCCTGGACACAGAAACTTGCTAGTCGGGCCCTGTGAACCTACTTGTTCAACATAATCCAAAGCTTGAGACAAAGTTAAAAATTTCACAGGCATATTCTCTTTAAAATCGAAATAAAAATAAAAAAGCCTACTAAAGTATATATTTTAGCAAAAAGAAGATATCTAATAAAGCAAGAAACATATTTTAAGAGTAACACTTCCAAGGATCAGTGACTGTTACCATTGATTCGAAACTATTATTACTTTTATAATCGGTTTATTTTCTCTGAAATTGCATAGAAATCGTAATTTAGACTGTTTTTGGAACGCTTTTCGCACCTCCCCTTCCCTTCACCCCTTTTTAATTCAAATTTATTTTCGACAGTCCTTCGAGGGAATTTATATTTTATAAGTAACTACCATGAAATATTTAAAGTTTCTAACCTTTTCAGTATCACAGAAATCGCAATTTAGAAAATTTTCAACTCCTGCAACCCTCTGGTGGTAGTGGCACAGACATAAAATATAGCTTATTTTTGAGCAGGTTCTATCACCAACAATTTGTCATCATTATTTTTTTAATCGGTTTGGTATTTTATAAGTTTGCTTAAAAATTGTAATTTATAACGCTTTTCGCTCACTTCATCTTTTTAAATTTGGAATTTTCTTTCGACTGTTCTTAGAAAGCAGTTGCACTGTTCTTAGACATCATTTATATCTTATAAGTAACTAATATTCCAAATTTCATATTTCTAGGCCCTTCAGTAACGCAAAAAGCGCATTTTTAGAAAGTTTTTTGCTCCTGCACCCCCTTTGGGGTAGTGGCACTGACATAAAATATAGTCTATGTTCTAAGTTGGACTAACACCATCATTTTGATACCATTACTTTTGAAATCGGTTCGGTAGCTCCGGAGATTACCTCTAACAAACAAACAAACTTTACTTCTTTATAATATTAGTATAGATATTGTATCAGTTTATAATTTCAAGAGAAAATTCACGAGGTCCTGGATAGAAAAAATCAACTAAATGTAATTTTGGTTAAGTGTAGGAAAAATCTCAAACTTTCCATCTAATCTCATAAAAGTCCAAATCTTGGACGTATTTTGGTAGCTATCCTTAAAATTTATGTGTTATTTATTTTATTTGAGAAGTTATTCATTTAATCCTTAATGAGACCAGGTAAGCGAAATTTGAAAAAAAAAATCGATTTTTACTTTTTTATATCATTAAATAGTTTAAACTTTTATCTTTCCAATGATGTGTCACTCATGTTTATTTATAGGAAAAAGAAATGAAGGAATTATTCACTCTTTCTAGGAGTACTTCACAGCTTAATAGCCATTTAAATATTTAACTGACTTTTCTCAAAAACTTGGATTTTTCACGTTTGTGTTCCTTTTTTAAAATATCTATTGAACTTATGAACTCAGATTTTTTTAATACTTATATTATTGCAAAATTTGTACTGTGCACTCTTTAGACAAACTTTGCTATGCGTTTCTGCGATCTTTTGATGGAATTTGCAATATTTTTCTTTCTTTACTGAAATTCATGTTTTTTTTTTCAGCAATCGTTTTACAAAATGCACGATTCCCCCCCCCCCCCCCCAAATTGTTTCACGAAATTTGCATTTTTTTTTTAATGATCAGTGACAAAATTTGTGTTTTTCTTTTCCACGGCCATTTGTCGAAGTTCACGATATTTCTCATCGACAGATTGGCAAAATTCTGCATATGCTTCTGCACTTTTTTGACGAAATTTACCATGCATTTCCGCGATCTTTTGATGAAATTTGCAATATTTTCCTTAGATTGTTTACTGGAAATCGCGGGATTTTTTTTCCAGCAATCGTTTCACAAAATGCACGTTTTTTTTCCAACATCGTTTGACAAAATTTCTGATTTTATTTTTTTTAGCGACCATGATGAAATTTGCAATTTCCTCGACTGTTTATCGAAATTTGTGTTTTATTTTTATAGTGATTGTTTTTACAAGATCGTTTCACGAAATTCGCATTTTTTTTTCTTATTCAACAATCTGTGACACAATTTGTGATTTTTTTTATGCGCCCATTTGACGAAGTTCCAAAAATTTCTCAGCGGCAGATTGGCAAAATTCGACGCATGCATCTGCACTCTTTGGAAAAACTTTGCTGTGCATTTCCACAATCTTTTGATGAAATTTGCAATAGTTTCCTTCGATTGTTTACCGAAATTTGTTTTTTTTTATAGTGATTGTTAGTTTCAAGATCGTTTGACGAAATTCGCATTTTTTTCAACGATCTGTGACGAAGTTTGTGATGTTTTTTTTTCGCGACTATTTTTCGAAGTTCCCGATTTTTCTTAGCGACTTATTGGCAAAATTTGTAATGTGCACTCTTTAGACAAACTTTGCTATGCGTTTCTGTGATCTTTTGATGAAATTTGCAACATTTTTCTTTGTTTACTGAAATTCACGTTTTTTTTCAGCGATCATTTCACAAAAGGCACGATCCCCCTCCCCCCCCCAAAAACGTTTCACGAAATTAGCATTTTTTTTTCAACGATCAGTGACAAATTTTGTGTCTTTCTTTGCCGCGTCCATTTTTTTTTCAACGATCTATCTCAACATTTGTGTTTCTATTTCTTTTTTCTTTTTTTTTTTAATTGCGACCATTTGCCAAAATTTCCGATATTTTTCAGGACAGATTGGCAAAATTCGGCATGTGCTTCTGCATTTTTTTTTGACAAAATTTGCTATGCATTTCCGCGATCTTTTGCTGAAATTTGCAATATTTTCTTCGATTGTTTACTGAAATTCGAGGACTTTTTTCAGCGATCGTTTCGCAAAATGCACGATTTTTTTCCCAAGATTGTTTGCCGAAATTTGCATTTTCTTTTCAATTATCTGTGACGAACTTGATTTTTTCCCCCGCGACTATTTGTCGAAGTTCCCGATATTCCTCAGTGACAGATCGCCAAAATTCAGCATGTGCTTCTGCGATCTTTTGATGAAATTTGCAATATTTTTCTTCGATTGTTTCACAAAATTCATGATTTTTTTTCCAAGATCGTTTGATATAATTTTTTTTTTTTTTTTTTTTTTTTTAATGATCATTTCACAATTTTTTTTCAACGATCTATGACAAAATTTGCGATTTTTTTTATTTGTGACAATTTATCGCATGTTATGTATTCACCGGTCATGGATGTCTAAAGATGTAGTCAACAACATTAACAGGAAGTTAGATTATAAATAACAAACACTCAAAATTTTCGCTTTATTGAATTATGCCTAAACTTTACACTGCCCTTTCAATGTGAAAACATTCAATAAAGTGTAACATATGTTTTCATTAGATGAGAGAATATTAACAAAAGAATACGAACTGAGAGAAAAATCACTGAGTGCATGAAATGCTTAATATGGTGTGCATTTTGTGATATATTATGAGTTTTATAAGAATCGCACGTGAATGGACTCTTAATCGCTCAAGAACGGAAATTATTTACTTCATAGAAAGTTCAAGAAACACATTCTATGCTTGGGTGACTATGCATATGTAAATTGCCATTCACACAAAGAACGAATACAATTGAGTTTAAGTGAATGAGATACTTGATAACACTTTAAAATTTTAAAGAAGATGGGAGAGTTGAATTTCGAGTTAAGAAGGCGGGGGACGATAATTGTCCTTATAACTGTAGCGTTTTCTACGATGAGTATCCTTTATATGTTGTTTTCTGACAGAGGTCGTTTTAAAGCTTTTGGCCTGTACATTACTAAGCACTCTCACTCCTCTCCTCTTAACTAATTTTTTTCATCTGTAGAGGGTGTTTTAAAATTTTAATTTGTTCATGACTATGGCATACAATTTTACAAAAATTTATGAATAAAATTTTCATAACATCTCAACAATTTGAAACTGCTTCTCCCCCATTTTCACACTGTGAGTGGGTACGTATTTCAGACAAAATCGAGTTACATTTAAAATCATATAAATTGAAGTTTACTTTATAAATATTACCATGGACCCGGGCAACGCCGGGAGGGTCAGCTAGTATATATATATATATATATATATATATATATGTGTGTATATTTGTAGGATTTGAATTTATACATACCTTATTTTCTTTATAAATTGCATGATCAGCAAATTAACTGATGCTCTGTTATTTTTATTATCCATGATTTCAAAACACGAGTAATGAAAATTCACGATCACGAGATCTAGGTTTGGACATATTCAAAATTAGAAAAGAGTCAGTCTATAGCTAAATATTGTTCATGAAGCATCGGCTTACGGAATGCCAAGGAAGGCATCGTTAGGCCTAATTAAACTATTCGAAAGAAGTATATTATAAGTTTTAAGTGAGAAATGAGCTGTATTTAAAACGGTATCAACGAAGTGGTGTAAAATTATCTTTATAGAATTGTATTAAAGTGTATGTGTTGTTATTCCAACGTCTAGTTATTCAAGTCAACTATATATTAACAACTTTTATATAATCTTCCTACAAATTTGGGGGATCGGCCGGGATATTAAGCAACTATCAGTGGAATAAATAATCAATATTAAGCAACGGAATCTTAAAAGGATATTAAGCAACTAGTAGTGGAATAGATAGTCAAATATTAATCGAAGATGAATTGTTGTCAATCGCCAGTGTCAGAAGATGGATTGTGAATGAACAAAGCAAGTGTCAAACCGTAATCATATTTATCCAAGTACAACTTTGAAAAATATGGGATTCTTGAATAAAGATAAAAGAATTGATCTAATAAATCTCTGCGAGGAATGCGGAATTGAATCACCAGAAAAATCGACAACCCCTGTCCTAATAAAGCTGATTAAAAGCTGGGAGGATTACGATGAAGATTTTATAAAGGATCGCCTAGAAGTAATTATGGCAGCCAGAAAAGAGAAAGCAGAAGAGGAAAGAGAAGAGAAGAAACAAAAAGCACAAGCGCACTCGGAACTTGAAGAAGAGAAATTGCAAGCGCAATCGGAACTTGAAGAAAAGAAATTGCAATTGCAGATCGAAGAGAAGAAATTACGAGCAGAGATCGAAGAAAAGAAACTGAAAATGGAAATGGAAGAGAGAAAATGGAGAATAGAATTGGAAGAACAAGATCGCGAAAGAGAGTTTGAGTTTAAGAAAATACAACTACAAGAAAATTCAAGACAGTACATCGATGTGAACACAAGAACAAATCCAGGTAAACATTATGACTTGCTTAGATTATTAACAAAATATGATAGTACGAATGATATTAGTTTATACTTGGCTATGTATGAAAGGCAAATGGCGCAAACGGGCATTGATAAAAAAGAGTGGGTGACCTATTTAATTAACCTAATGCCATTAGATGTGATTAATATAATAACCAAGGAGAGTGCACCCGAAATGCCTGATTATGATTACATAAAAAGTATTCTTTTAAAACTGTACAAACTATCGCCAGAAGAGTTTAGGCTGAAATTTTTTTCACTCAAAAAAGAGCCATCTGCTTATTGGCGCGATTTCGCTTATGAGTTCAAGGTGTACTTCAAACAATGGATTGATGATCTTCAAATAGATAACTTTGAGGAATTATAGGAATTAATTGTAGTTAATCAAATTAGGCATAATTTACCTGCAGAAACAAAGATACATTTTGCAGAGAAATTGTTAGTAATAAAAAAGATAGACGACTTAGTTAACAAGGTGGACATTTACGAAACGGCTCGAAGGGTTTGCAATAAACAATCAGTAAGGAATACAAGCCGGAGTTTTGAGGATAAACGATCGAGAGTGGCTGACTACGCTAATTCGAAAAGGCGCCAAGCAGACAATAGGCACAATGTGAATCACGGAAGAAACGAGGCGCATATAATCTGTTTTCATTGTGGTAGACCTTGTCACGTGAGTAGGAAATGAATCATGGTGTGTAAATCACAACAAGATTATTCAAATTATAACCAGCAATGTAATCATAATTGGCCAGAAACGAAATACCAAGATTGGAGCCAAAACACGCAAAGAAAAATAATGAATATGGGCACGTTAAATGGTAAGAAAGGAAGAATCCTGGATATTCAAGGAATAAAAACAAACATATACACAGGGAGTGATGTTTCAATCGCCAATTCAAGATATCATACTGCAATAAACGCGCCAAAGTTAACCAGCGACACTATAACTATATCGGGCATAGGTGGAAAAGAAATTAAACCAACGGGTTATTTCTTGCATAAAGTTTATGTAGATGGTATAGAAATACAAGATAAATTTTAAGTGGTACAAGAAGCTGACTATGATTTAATAATAGTTAGAAAAGCAAACGAAGGACTGGCGTTAAAAGTAGAGAAGGATGTTGCTAGAATAATAAACGACAATACAGTACGCGTAGGTTACATTAAAATTAATAAAGTCCCTTTCAAAACAGATGAAGTAGCCACAACAAATATAAGCAATGATAATCGAGGTTGGGAAGATATGGTTAATATCGACTGCGAAAATACCGGAAAGGATTTGGCTAATATTAAAAATTTAGCTAACAGAGAAGAAATACAAGGACTAATAAAATCCTGCAAAACGAACAAAACAAACGATAATGTTTTAAACATGAAAATACTACCGGAAGATAAAAAAAAACTATCTGCGAACGTCCAAAGAAATTCTCTTTAGTTGAGCAGGAAATCATCAATAAACAAGTACGAAAGTATTTAGATAATGACATTGTCAAATGGAGCACCTCAGATTTTACGGAACCTGTGATCCCGAGTAAGGAAAAAGAAACCTATAAGAAATTCATCATCACCAGACAGGAGAGATCCGAAAGTAAAGACACTGAGAAGAAAACAGAAAATAATACCTATTCAATGACTATTTGTGGATATACCAATAATTTTAAACACAAAAAGAGTAGAAAATGATCTAAAAGATAAACGATTAGAAAGAAAAATACCAAAAACAATTCTGATCAGAAAATAAAAGCTAATCCTATTGGAAATAATACAAAAAATGTTAAAGAAAAGAAAAATAATAACGCAAAATGATCTACAGGCAAAACTTTAGTTCAACCTGAAGCATATAATGATGAATCCAAGTGGTATAAGTATGTACCAAAATTACAAAAAATTATCAATAGCACAGTAACACGAAGCACCAAGTATAGTCCCTTTGAATTAATGATAGGAGTTAAAATGAAGGACAGTGACATGCAAAACATCAAGAAAATTTTGGAAGAAGAATTTACCGAATGCATGAAGGAAGAACGCGAAGTCATGAGAGAAGAAGCAAAGAAAAATTTACTCAAAATACAAGAAGAAAACAAGGTGCAGTTTGATAAGAAAAGAAAACAGCCACGAAAATACAAAATAGGAGATATAGTCGCCATAAAAAGGACACCATTTGCAATACTATTAAACTTAAATAAAAATATTTGGGGCCATATGAGATAACTGCAGCCAAGAATCATGATAGGTATGAAGAAAAGAAAGTAGGAGATCATGAAGGTCCAGGAAATACATCAAACGGGGCCGAATACATGAAGCCAGGTCTATGGGTTAAACTCCTGGACGAGACGGATAGATGAAGTATATGTGTATGCGTATTGAACATGTAATCAAAAATTTAGATGAAAGAAAAATACATAAAAGTCCCAAGAGTTTAGCTGTTTGAGCATAAAAATACAGTATGCCAAGATATTGATGTCGAGACGCCATCAAGTCAGGATGACCGATTTGTAGTGTTTGAATTTATACATACCTTATTTACTTTATAACGTGCATGATCAGCAAATTAACTGATGCTCTAATATTTTAATTATCCATGATTTGAAAACACGAGTAATGAAAATTCACGATCACCAGGTCAAGGTTTGAACATATTCAAAATTAGAAAAGAGTCAGTCTATAGAATAATATTGTTCATAAAGGATCGGCTTACGAGATGCGAAGGAAGGCATTGTTAGGCCTAATTAAATTATTCGAAAGAAGTATATTATAAGTTTTAAGTGAGAAATGAGCTGTATATAAAAAAGGTATCAACGAAGTGGTGTAAAATCATCTTTATAGAATTGTATTAAAGTGTATGTGTTGTTATTCCAACATCTAGTTATTCAAGTCAACTATATATTAACATTTTACATGTAATCTTCCAACAAATATATATATATATATATATATATGGAGGGTAAGGGAGCAAGAAAATTAAACAATTATACATAGAGCGATTTTAAAGGGATTATAATAAAGAAGAATAATGTTGAAACCTTTCACCATTATCTGTATTTTTTTTTTCATTTTATTTAGCCTTTTCAGAAGAAGGGCGGGGGAGGGGGGGGAAGCAATAGCGGGTTACATTGATAATTCAATTATATCGATATTTCAATTCAGTACCTGTATATATATATACATAATAACTTGGATAAGAAGTCAGGCGAAAGATTTGGCATCATTGAAAGAATTAAACAGCTAAAAGGGAAATGGGCTCGGCAAATTGCAAGAAAGCAAGACAATAGATGGAGCACGAACACCCTACAGTGGTATCCCAGAGATGTAAAACGGCCAAGAAGACTACCTTAAGTAAGATGGTGTGATAAAATCAGAAAAGTGGCCTGTGTTATTTGGATGACTAAAGTACTTGGCAGGAAACATTGGAAAATCTAAGGGGGACCTACATCCAGCAGTGGATTGAAAATAGTTCATGATAATGATTAGGATGATGATATATATATATATAAATGATAAATGGCAGAAGGGAGTAGGAGGTGGCGAGTTATCAAGAAATTAAAAAAAAATTAAGCATTACACATACATTTTTTAAAGATTGAAGAAAAGAGAAAATTAAAAAAATTATGATATTTCATTGCCTAGCCTTTTTTAGAATACGGGGAAAGGCTAACTTACAAAGGTAACTGAAAAATAAGATAAAATATTGAGATTGGGTCTACGAACTCACAAAATCTTCTTGCACGGAGAGTGGGGTACAAGGACTCATTAAAACGAAAATACAATATACAGATTTTTTTCGACTGGCTACATGGGTTGCTTATATATAAGAAGAGCTGCTTATATACGTATTTTTTCGACTTTCTCCAACGATGACCATTGGTTGTGGGAGGATGGGGGAGCCATGAAATTACAAGAAATTTAAAGAAATTCCATACAAATATTTCAAAGGGGATGAAATAAAGGAGAAACAAAGGAAAGATTTTTAAAGAGTTATGATTAATCATTATCTAGCTTTTCTGGTGTAGGGGGAGGGAGCAAAGTTACAGATAAAAGAAAAATACGTTGCAAAATATTGATATTTAGTCAATGAACACTCAGTTACATTTTATCAACGGAAATTTAACAATAAAAATTGCTTTATATTTCTTCAAAAGAGACTCGATTTTCATGCAGGTGGAGGGGGGGGGGACTGGTTAGCATCCACTGCGCCACTCTACTTAGGTTAGTTGGTTGGTTGGTTTTGTGACGGCCGATTATCTACACTAGGGATATAAGCCCGAGGGGGAGTGCCCTTCGTGGGGGTCTTTCTAAGGGAACCTAACCCGTATTAATGCATGGAAATCCATGGTTCGAAGAAAACCACGAAAACTCCGAACGATTAGGCCGACGGGCGCGATTGGGATCGAACCCAGCACTTCCCGTCTACCAGTTTCGAGAGCAGAACCTCTCAGCCACTGGTGGGGCCCACTCTACTTAGGAAAATATTTGTAAATAACATTCAATTTAGAAAACTTAAAAAAAAAATTAAGAATAAATATAAAGTAGAATGAATAATTTTATAATAGAACATTTTACATCTTGATATCTTTAGAATACTGTAAAATTACTATTTCGAACACAGGTAAATTAAAGGACAAACTGTTATTAAAAAATCGTTCATGCCCCGGCCGGGAAACGAACCCGAATCAACGGCTTACAAGGCAGGTATACTAACCGTTATACTACCGACGTTTCATCCCGGCTGTGAAACAGACTGCTTATTACTGCCAGTGTTGATTTCAGGTATTTTCCTCCGGCAGGAGGAATTGCACATTTGTCCATTAAAAAGCATACAATCTTAAACCTTCCGGGGGGACATTACAATGTTCCGGGGGTGAATGTCCCACCACCAGCCAAGGCGTGGTTAAAAAGAAGGTACAATCTATAGTTTCTTTCAAATCGCTGCGTAGAGGGTTTGCATGTAAGGAAAATTGACCCCCTTACTCTGAAAAGGCCAGATTTGCTCAAATTTATTTCATACCCTTTAAAATGCCTGTGTGTAGATTAATACATAGGAGAGATGGGAGCACATGTGAAAAGTTCACATAAAATATAGCTTTTCCTCATAACAAGGTAATCTCTATTAACAAAAACTACTCAATATAGTAAACACAACAGAACTTTTTTTTCACGTGGTAAGTAGATAATATGGGGGGTTCACCTGCAACAGGCTAATCTCCTGAATGTGAAACGGTTAAGTTTCACAATCTCACATGAAATTTAAATGAGTTCAATATAGGGATTCAAACTCAAACATCTTTAAATCGCACTAGTTTTATATTTCATTTTGTTGTTATGTCTGATATTACATCATGAAAACGGTCTCATGTATATGTATTTGTATAAATGCGTAGAAATATATACGTGTGTATCAGTTTATACTTATGTCTCTCAATATAAATGTCTCTATATGTATTAATGAGCGTGATTAGATAGAATATTTACCAGCTTGAATGCTGTGATAGTTATACAGAAATATTCGAGATGAAACCTCTTTCCATTAGAATAAGATTTATAGTTCGTTGTTATGTCTAGAATAACGTTATCAAAACGGTTTCGTGTATGTGTATTTGAATAAATGTGTAAAAATATATGTATATGTATAAGTTTATACGGATGTATGTGTATCAGTTTGCATATATGCCTAATTACATAGATGTGTATGAATAAATACAATATTTATACGTTTAAACACATATAATTTTAAAAAAAGTTTTACAAATGTTTTCTAAAAAAAAAAAAAAAAAAGGTTTTACAAAAAAAAAAAAAAAGTTTTATAAATGTTTTCTAAAAAAAAAAAGTTTACAAAATTTTCTAGAAAAGAGAAAGTTTTAAATTGTTTACAACTTTTAAAAATTACAAAAAAAAGGTGTTCAAAAAGTTTTCTGAGCATGCTGAACATGCTTATGATGACATGCTAGCGTGATACATCCATATATTTCACATAGTATACACTACATTACATAAAAGATTCAATATTTTCCAACTCAATTGCAAGTTATTAAAGAGAAATTAAAGAGTAATTGCAAGTTATTTCTCGTATTTAGATATATATGATTAACATTTAATTTTTTAAAACTTTTTTCCTCAGTGCTGCCCCCTAGCGAGCGGATTTTTGAAAATAATGGTTTTAATACCTCTGAGGTTGACAATTTGTATTGCTTGTAATCAGACTTGTATGAACTTTGATTTTTGAGTGAATTTGAGGGATGATTATTATAATTTAGTTAGAATATAGAATAAAAATGTTAATTAGCATAATTTTTAATTTGAATAATCGATGTAAAAGCTTAAAAATGAGTGTTAAAATGATTTGATTATGAAATGTGTGTAAGAATTTAGTGAAAATAATAGATTGTTTTCTTTTCAAACTGGATTTTGATTTTATTTGAGGTTAAGGATTCATTAATTTAATCTAAATTATGATTTTTCAAGGTTGATGCAATACCTTAAAACGTTGCGATAGAATAATGTAGGATTTATTTTCAGGGTGATGCAATACTTTTAGAAGTTGCAACAAGCAAATAATTTATTTTTCAAATTGAGTTTTGATATTATTCGAGATTATTGATTCATTAATTTAATCTAAATTATGATTTTTTAGGGATGATGCATCATTAGATGTTTCATCAGAAAAATTTTTTGGCTAAAGAACTTGGGTAATATTTTGAAGTACTAATTGTTTAATATAAAATATTCGTTTGTAATATTTATAAGCATTTTGAAGTATGTAATTCATATGTCAGATTAATATTTTAGAAAATCATGTTCTTATACATGAAAGTTTTAAGGAAATACATTTAAAGTAATAGTATTTATATAGGGGTGAAACATTTTTACTATTAGATTTCGTAAAGACTTTTTTCTGACATATATTCTATTTTGAATAATTTAGATGTAGGTAATAAATAAAATTTTTAATTTATCTTCGTTTGAATCTGTAACATATAACTGGTACTACAACTTTGAAAAACATTTCTAGGAATTTTATCTGATTGAGTTAGTAAACATTTCTTGGAATTTTATCTGATTGTGTTAATAAACATTTCTTGGAATTTTATCTGATTTCGAAAAGAGAGTTTTTGATTGGTTTATTAAACCCTTTTTGCCTCTCACTTTTCGAGTGGTAAAGAGAGTGAATGTTTACTACGCGCTTTTCGAGTGGTAAAGAGAGTTTCTGGTTGGTTTCTTAAACTCGTTTTGCTACACGCTTTCCAGGTGGCGCTAGGGGGGGGTGAAATGTATAAATAGCGATGGAAATTTAAATTTTTATCATTTCATGATTTTTTTACTAGTGACAAGGTGTGCCTTAAATTGCTCTTGTTTTTATTTAAGTGATTAAGATTGTTTTTTAAGAGTTCAATCTTTTTTTCTTATTCATTTATTATGGATGCTGCCATGCCTGTTGGACAAACCAAGACTTTGAAGAAGATTTTTAGTTGTAACATTTGTCAGAAGACATTTTCAAGCCTTTCCAACTTGAATCTGCATGTGAAGGTTCATTCTGATGAGAAATTATATGTATGTGATATTTGTGGGAAAGCTTTTGGACGGAAATCAAGTCTACAAAGACATCAAAAGACGCATTCTCAAGTTTTTTCGCTGAAGAATAATACTTCCTTGGATGTCGACATAACTACTGAAGAACCTATCAAGACTTTGACTGTTGAAAAGAAGAGGCTTGTATGTTTGACTTGTGGTAAAGATTTTTTGAGCACTTCTAACTTGAATTAACACAAGAAGATTCACTTAAATATTAAGCCATTTATCTGTAACATATGTCAAAAATCTTTTCTTAGGAAAACAGACTTGTTCAGACATTTGAAAATTCATAATGAACGACCTGCATTAAAGTGTGATAAATGTGATCGAGTTTTCACTCAAAAGGATAATTTGATGCAGCATATGAGATTACATGGAAGTTCAAGATTTACATGTCCTGAATGCGGTAAAGTTTTTGGATGGAAATTTGAACTGAGACAACATTTATATTCCCAACATCCTCGTACACCTCTTGTTAGTGTGAAACAGAAAAGGATTTCATCTAATGTTCAGTCTAAAAAACCTAAGCGATTTCAATCTAATGCTCTTAATGTGTTTCAAACTATGATGCTTTATCCTGATGAACGTGAAGAAAGTGACTTAGAAGTGTTTTTTCCCACTTACGAGTAGATTTACAAGAGTGATTAACAAGTGAAATTCCTGAAAAAGGTGCTATTAAATGGTTTTTTGTGGTAAAAATATCACTTGAACGGATAACTGATAATGAGGAGCTGGAAGAAATTCAATCCTATTTTCGATGTCAATGTTTCACAGAACTTATTGAAGATATTATACAACAACATTTAGAAGAAGGTTTTTCAAAGATTAATAAATCCTTTGAAGAATTTCTGCAAAGAGGTTCTGGATGGAAACTTAGAAAAATTCATCATTTAGAATTGAAGATTGGTAAATTTCATCTTCTTGCAGCAAGTTCATTCATCCCTCTACCGAAGAAATTAACTGATAAAAAAGCCGTGCTCAATATAAAAAATGAAGACAATAAATGTTTGGTGTGGTGCCTTTTGGTATACCTTTTGTCAACTTACATTTTTCAAAAAATCCAGAACGGCTTTCTCATTATCAACCATATGAGAAGCATATTAAATTAGGTAATATTGAATGTCCTGTTCCTCTTCTGAAGATACCTATTATTGAACAACTCAACAATTTCCGGATTAACGTATTCGGATATGAAGAGGATGAAGTTTGCCCCCTGTATATATCTCCTGAAGAAGATTATAATGTGATTAACTTATTATTGATTAGCGATGGGGAAAAGTAACACTATTACTTAATTAGAAATTTTTCAAGAATTTTGGGTGATCTCACTAATCATAAAGCTGCCACTTATTATTGTTACCGATGTCTTCATCGGTTTTCAAGAGAAGACTTATTGAAAGATCATAGTGAATATTGTCGTCAACACGCAGCGCAACATATAAAGATGCCTAATCCAAACGACAACATACTGAAGTTTACAGGCATTCATCTACAACACCCCGTCGCCTATACTATTTATGCAGACTTTGAGAGTCTTCTTATACCTATTGCATCAGCCACACCCTCTTCTAAATTATCTTTTATTAAAAAACAACTTTTCATTTCCCGTGTGGATTCGCTTATGTTATTATTGGACCTGATGGAAGATGTGTGAATAAAGCACAAGTATAACGAGGTAAAGACTGTGTTGAACACTTTTTAAACCGGATGATTCGAGAAAAAGATATATTAGGACCAAAGTTATTAAATACAAAACCTATGAAGTTTTCTCCCGAGGAAGAAAAGGAATTTCAAGAAGCGGAATTTTGTTGGATTTGTAAACAACCATTAGATGAAAAACGTACACGTGACCACGATCACCTGTCAGGTGCTTACAGAGGTGCGGCTCATATGGGATGTAATTGGAATTTTAAGCAATGTAAAACAATTCCTGTTGTATTCCATAATCTTAAAAACTATGATGGACATCATCTAATGCGTAAATTAGGAAAATTCAAAGACTATACAATAGAAGTCATCGCAACCACTTTGGAGAAATATATCTCTTTTAAATTAAGAAAGCCTTTATGTCCTATCCAGATGGTCTGTTTAGATTCATTCCAATTTTTACCCACCTCATTAGAAATGCTTGTTAGAAACCTTGAACCCGACTAATTCACCATACTTGAAGAAAATTTCCCAAAAAATAGTAATTTACATATGCTTACAAGAAAAGGGGTATATTCCTATGACTATTTTACCTCCCTTGAAAAATTTAATGAAAAAGAAGTAACTCCACCTGAAGCATTCTATAACAGCCTCACAAATGAAGATATTCAAGATGAAGACTATCAGCATGCTTTGAACAAGTGGAAAACCTTTAATATCCAATCCCTAGGAGAATATCATGACCTTTACGTGAAGACTGACGTTTTACTTCTTGCTGATGTGTTTCAAAATTTTAGAAAACTTTATCAGCTGTATTACAATATCGATCCTTGCCACGTCTACACCGCACCTTCACTCGCATGGCAAGCTTGTTTGAAAATGTGTGAAATACATTTAGAGTTGCTCATTGATAATAATATGCTGTTATTAATCGAAAATGGTTAGTCATAGTATGATTAGTCATAGATATGCTAGAGCAAACATCCCCAATGTGCCTGAGTTTAGGGAAAATGAAACTACATTGCACCTACATCATGTGCTGGGATGCTAATAACTTGTATGGGTGTCTATGTCCCAATTTTTCCCTATGGAGGATTTGAATGGCGTGCGACAAGTCATATTACAGAAGAGTGGATTCTTTCTCTACCTGATGATTCTAAAATTGGATATATTTTTGAGATGGACCTTAAATATCCACAGGAACTACATCCACTTCATAACGAATATCCCCTGGCACCAGAACGCCTGACTGTGAATGAAGATATGCTTTCTCCATGTTAAGACCCTTCTTAATAATCGAAAATTTAAAGGAACCCCTTAACTCATCCCAAATTTAAACGACAAGCAAAACTATATAGTACATTATCGTAATCTTAAATTTTATTTACAACATGGATTGAAAATAACAGCCGTGCATAAAGTTCTTAAATTTAAACAGGCTCCCTGATTGCAGAAGTATATTAATTTTAATACCGAAAAAAGAAAAGAGGCGACCTCAACTTTCGAGAAGGACTTTTTTTAATTACTCAATAACTCCGTTTTTCGTAAAACTATGGAGAACCTTCGGAAAAGAAGATATATTGTGCTTTGCAACACTGGAAAAAGGGCAAAGAAATTAGTAGTCTCCCCTGCATTTAGGTCATTTAAAACATATGATGAAGATCTGACTCCGGTGGAAAGGATGAAAAACAGCTTAACTATGAACCGCCCTGTATACGTTGGATTTGTCATTTTAGAGCTTTCGAAGCTTCATATATACAAATTCCATTTTGATTTTGTAAAGGAAACATATAAAGATTATGCAAAGCTCTTATTTACCGACACGGACTCATTGTGTTATCATATACAAACTAGGGATGTTTTCACAGATCTGCAACTACATCGTGATTTGTTTGACTTATCTGAGTATCCGAAGGATCACCCGCTGTATTCGAAAACGATAAGCATGTATTCGATAAGCATGATCAGCATGCTCAGAAAACTTTTTGAACACTTTTTTTCTAATTTTTTAAAGTTGTAAACACTTTAAAACTTTTTTTTTCTAGAAAATTTTGTAAACTTTTTTTTTTTTTTGAAAACATTTGTAAAACCTTTTTTTTTTTTTTTTTCATAGAAAACATTTGTAAAAGTTTTTTTTTTTTTTTTAGAAAACATTTGTAAAACTTTTTTTTTAATTATATGTGTTTAAGCGTATAAATATTGTATTTATTCATACACATCTACGTAATTAGACATATATGCAAACTGATACACATACATCCGTATAAACTGATACATATGCATATATTTTTACACATTTATTCCAATACATATACACGAAACCGTTTTGATAACGTTATTCTAGACATAACAACGAACTATAAATCTTATTCTAATGGAAAGAGGTTTCATCTCGAATATTTCTGTATAACTATCACAGCATTCAAGCTGATAAATATTCTATCTAATCACACTCATTAATACATATAGAGACATTTATATTGATCCACACATACATAAGTATAAAGTGATACACACGTATATATTTCTACGCATTTATACAAATACATATACATGAGACCGTTTTCATGATGTAATATCAGACACAACAACAAAATGAAATATAAAACGCGTGCGATTTAAAGATGTTTGAGTTTGAATCCCTATATTGAACTCATTTAAATTTCATGTGAGATTGTGAAACTTCACCGTTTCACATTCAGGAGATTAGCCTGTTGCAGGTGAACCCCCCCATATTATCTACTGTGGTATTTTTTTAACCACCTTTATAGGTCTTCTTACATATTTAATAGTTTTATTAATTCAAAAATTGTTCACCTGTGCGCCACCGACGGTGTAGTTGTGAACGGGGTAGTTGCGAATCATTATCTAGCTTTTCTAGGGTAGGGGGGGGGGGGGAGCAAAGTTGCAGATATAGAAATATACGTTGCAAAATATTGATATTTAGTCAATGAACACTCAGTTACATTTTATTAACGGAAATTTAACAATAAAAATTGCTTTATATTTCTTCAAAAGAGACTCGATTTTCATGCAGGTGGAGGGGGGGTGGGGTGGGAGGGGGGGAGACTGGTTAGCTTCCACTGCGCCACTCTACTTAAGAATATATTTGTAAATAACATTCAATTTAGAAAACTTTTTAAAAAAATTAAGAATAAATATAAAGTAGACACAAGTAAAAAATATCTTTTTACATGCTTTTTATTCTGTTATTCATTTGTCATCATAATCATTACTTATAACATCTGTTAAATTCACCATAAAGAAATATATATATGTTTCTCTAGTTCTTAGTGATATGTTTAAGCTAAAGATTATAAAATGAAAATAAGTAGATTGGGGGGGGAGGGGGCTTAGATGATTGATTAAATATTGCTGAAATAAAATAAACAAAAAAGAAGTAAATTTGAAAAAAATAAAACATTTTGCTTAGGGGAAATTTATGGTAGGGGGCATTTAGATAATATCGGCCGAAATACGAAAGATTTTCACCCCTCCGTTTGACTTATTTACTTCTAAATTAATGATTAAGAAGGTTTTTTAATGATTTAAAAAACAAAATAATCTCGATTACCAGATCACCCCCATCCACACTAAATTTAACATGTTTTGCTTTGAAAGGGGGCAGGTTAACAATAAGGATTTTAGAGCAGTTATTAGATTTAAAAGTTTACATTCTTGAAATATTACTAATATCTATCTCCATTCAAAGCATTATATACACTAGGGGATCGTACCCGGGCTTCCCGGGTTAAAGAATATAGGTGAAATGATTTTTTTTTAATTGAAAACTAATAATTTTTTTATATGCAATAATTTTTTAGAATGCCCACTTACATTAAAAAAGCCTTTTTCATATGGAAAATACGAATTACTCAAACAAATAAATTATTGAAATTTATCAAAAGCGGTATTTTCTTATTAGCCGCATTCTGAGAGATATTTGACCAAGATTTTGCTACTTATGGCATACTTTTATATTCTGATAATTCCAGAGCTTATACATGCCTGTTAAATTTGTGTTTTATTTATATTATTTTATTTATTTATTCATAGGGAATTTTTTTTAAAATAGATATTAGCCGTAAGAAAATGATGAACTCTTTATTTTGTTTTAAGAGCAAACGGATTAATCTTTCGTAATCGAGCTCCGCGCGATATAGATAAATTAAAAAATATTTAATGCTTTAAAATTGTTTTTAAAACCATAGACAATCAGTAAACTGAGATGAACTTTGCAAACAAATTCCATTTGTAAAAAAAGCGTATTTGGTGATCTAAAAATTTAAATTGTTCGATTACAAATATGTTAGATTTTTGTTTTTTCAATATTATTCTTTTATTTGTTTATAAAAGAAGTATTAATTTCGTTAATTTGTTTTTCACAAATATGTTAGACTGGTGGGTTTTTTTAATATTATTGTTTTATTTGTTTATAAAGGAAGTATTAATTTCGTTAAGCAAAAATAGTCAGAAACAAATGCTGAGCAATATTTTTTGCTTTATGTGCAAGATGTTTATTATTATTATGTATTGAAACAAGGCACGTGATAAGATAAACTTTAAAAAATCATGCTTAAAAATTATTTTAAAAAACATAATACATCAGTCAATTAAGATACATTTTTTACACAAATTTCATTTGAAAGTAAATTTTTTCCCTATGCGACGAAAATTGAAAATGTACGATGGTGAGAAGATTAAAAAATTGCAGTAGCGAAAATTTCAAGACCGAAATTTGACCGTGAAGTGTTGCCATTCGCAAAATTACGTCAGCGTTACGCACAGATACGTTTGTTCAATATAATATAGATACTTAATCAGTAAAATTTATTAAAGATCAGTTATTAGGATGTGGTTATCAATTGAGGCTCTTATGCTTGGATTTCCGGAATGAAAACAGCAATTTTCACCTTCTCAAAATTTGCGTACGCACTTCTTATATCCATATTCATCATTAAAAAAAAGTATTTTGTTTGATCATTTAAAAATCATTTTAAATCAAAACTTGAAGTCAAGATTGTCAGTAACATCTTTTATGTGAATAGACGCACGCTTTACTTTAGATTCTACTCTCAATTCCGGAGAGTAAAAATTTCCGTAATTTATGTTTTTTAGATGCATTTGTTTAGTTTTATCTAAGAAAATGATCGTTTTCTTTTAAATAAGATTTCATTTTCTATTAAATAAACATTTCGTCTAATGTCTGAAACTTAGTATCAGTACGCATGTAGAAGGAAAAACAATGTAGAAAATTTATGAGGAAAAATGCGTGTTTTCAAAAGCAGTATGTCATTTTCAGTTATTATGACCCTAATATAATATTATGCTTCAAATGGGATTTTGCGCCACTAAACCCTATACAACAATTTTTATCAACAATTTTGAATTTTATCAGAAAATGGCATGAATAAAGTTAAAATACCTCATCATTTCTCTCTTGTCTGCAATAATAAAAGCTATCTAATTTCCATCATTTTGAAGAAATTTCATAAAATGCTTTTAAAATTAAAATATATAAGTGGGGATATTTAAAAAAAGAAACAGATAGTTTTGATCACATCTACAAATGAAGAGCTTTCAGTTTAAGCAAAAATATTAATAAAATTGGTTCAGCAGAAATATCAGGGCAAATGACTAAAAAACACACTTGTGTTTTAAATATATAGATTATATAAAATTAGGAAAAATTAAATTAAGCCAATTATGCTATTTTGATAAAATTATAGTAAAATGTCCTAAAGAATAGCATTAAAAATTTATAATTCGAGAGAATTTTGGAAAAATAATTTCAGGAACACGATATTATTTTAAACCACGAATTATTTTTTTGCTTGTCTAACTCGGCGAAACAAATCCACCCAGGCGAGAATCATCAATTTCTGTAACATAAATCGCTATTATTTTCATGTCACCTCTCTTTTTATAAAGACACTCTAAATTTTTGTAAAACATTTCGTTTTATCAGTGTGTGATTTCGATTACATTATTTTCAAAAGTGAAGCATTTTCACCTGTGAAGAATTTCAAAGCAGCTGGGCTGTGAAAATGACGCACTTCTACAAAACATAATTCAGGTTTAAGAATTAACATGCACGCTTTTTTGTAAAATGGTGTCATTTACATCCGCTAAAACAATCCACTTTTACAATTCACTCTTAAACTTCGTCTATAGAAAAGTATACATATGACGTCATTATGACGGAATAACAGACAATATTCTTGACATAGCCCATATTTTAATTTCACATTTTGTTTCAGGTTTTATGAGAAAATGGCAACAAAATGATACAGTATCTCCTATTTTCGACTATTTTCCTTTTACTTTCAATGACTTTCAATAGAAATTGGGAACTTCTGTTGCCACTATAAGAAAAATGGTATTAAAAATTACAAAAAAAATTAATATCTCAAAAATAAATTCAGATACAGCTTTCAAACAAATTGCATTTAAAAGAGCATTTTTTTCCTTATACGACTGTGCAAAAATTTAACATGTGCGATGTGTAGAAGTTTAAAAATCTGCAGTTGAGAAAATTGCAAAACGAAAATTCATTTCAAATTTGAAAGCGTTGCCATTCGCAGAATGACGTATGCGTTACGCACAGATATGTTTGTCCTTTATAATATAGATAGACAGCTGCTTATCAGGGCCAAAACACGGGGGTGAGAGGGGGCGTGTGCCCGGGCGCCAGAACGAAAGGCGAAGGGAGGCGCCAAATTAAGATTTTTTTTGCTGTTTTATATAAAAATGTTTATGTATGTGTGGTGTTATTATTGGATGGATTGGTTGGTTGTACCTCTACCAATTGAAGTTTATTAAGAATCGATAATTGCCAGTTCACTTAATTTATAAACGTAAAATATGCATTCATAGAATGTGAAGAATGGTTGAAGTTGAAATTTACTTCAAACGAAATTGGTTGGTTAAGTCAGCTAAGTGTTAACTCAAGGTTGAGTTGAAATAGTGATCTAAAAACTGATAAAGTTACAATACTTTAGTTAAAATTGATAGCACTTAAAAATTCTAACCTGTAAGGATATTTCCTTTGAAGAATCTAATGGATCTATCGTATAGTGATATTTGTAATTTTGCGTTGTGTTTTTGAAAAATAAATGCTTATTGAAGATAAACCAGATAACTGGGAAATTTTACTTCCATCTATCTGTACTTGTAGTAATCGTGGGGTATAAAGAGACAGAAAACCAATAGTTTGTTCGAACACATGTGTTTATTGTACCTTCAGGAATAATCCATCATATATATTAGGCATTCTAGTGGGACTAATTCATGGAAGAAGCCAATGTCAAAATACAACTGCATTACTGTTGCTCAAGTCTAACTATCGACATGCGGTTCCGTCAATATAAAGTGAAACAATAGAACACTAAAAATGTAAATTATATTAGCAATGAATCTAGTAAAAGTGTTATAAAAATACATAATAATAACGATAACGAAAATTAAGATAAAACTTTTCTCATCTACATTTCTACTGACGAAAATCCAGTATGTCGGAGTGGCATCCCAAACTCTACCCCAGAACGGGCAAACACATCTCTGAAATACTGTAAGATCCTCTGTCTACTCTAGCGAAACCCGCAGATTATCAACACGGCAAGGGTTCCCAGTTCAAAAAAGCAAACCGCCACAGCGTGCGCCAAGGTATTAACGACAATACATGAAAAAACGGGAAATGCCAACCTCCGTGCGCTATCACGCCAAACGTGCAGACAGACTACGCGAAGTGAAAGTCAAAGTAGGTAAAACGGCAGATCGCAAGGACTGCGAAAGGACTTGCGAAAGGAACGACTCACGTGGGAGACAACTGGTAAAACCAAGGATATTGGTGGACAAGAGGTATGCCTAGCCTGAGTTCAAACGAACTGTAGGCGCAAAACTGAAAGAGCAAGGCTTTTAGGTCGTGATACGATATACACCAGGGCAACGGAGAAAAAAAATAGATGAATGAGTGAAGGCAATACCTACACTCATGAAGAGATTTTTTTTTGTAAAGCAAAGGTACATGAACCACCAAGGCTAAAAGAAAAAAAAATTATAAAAAAAGGACAGAGAGAAATCAAAAAAACATTTTTTTTAACAGTAAACCAAAATAAGGGGGAGGGGGGTTCCACGACAATACCTTTACATTAACTTGAAAAAAAAATAAAGTACATAAATAAATTCTGCATTTAGCTGTTCCAGTATAGCTGAAGAGCAGTCTATATATTTAATAGACCAAAAAAAAACTTTCTTTAAACAGAGTACATGTTGTGTGGAACTGACCACACAACACCTGCACGTGAAGGAAAAAGCCATTAAGCAATCTTGATACAGTAATAAGTCAGTGCTTTACTGCCTGACACCTGTATGCGAACATAGAAAAGTTACTATAATACTACTAGTATCCGTCAGGCCGAAATGTCGGAGCATGGAGTCGTATAAACTTAACACATAACATTTTAAAATTTTAAAAAAAGTTTAATTTTCATGATTACTATTTAATAGTACAAAATGAAATTTGAAACAACACCCGTTGAATCCTCATTTTCTAGTGTTTAATTCAGTCATCAGTTGCCTCAGGTAATGCTCAAATGCTAATTTGTGGCATTATAACCAACAAAATGAACCATTATAGACTGTGGCATGCCTGGGGGTTGAAATTTTGGGTCATGGACTATCTTTTACTTTGCTCAGTACACCGCTTATCAATCCCCACTCCATCCAGATATTGGTATGTAACATAACTCTGCATCCAACTGCTGAAAAACGTCCAGCCTGAAGTCCAAACACGTGACATCTTCACTACATCTTACTTTTAATTATTGTGGTCTGCTAACATTCTTGCCATTGACCACTTTGATTTAAGAAGTACTTCTTGATTATGTTCTTTCACTTGCTTGTTTTTGGAAAAAAACATATAGCATCTTGAAATCATTCAAGTTGAGCCAGAATCATTCAGTGTAGCTTTCCACCGTTGCATAAGGATGAGAATAGTCTGAAACTTGACCCACGCAAAGCGAATATAGAGTCTTTCGAAACTGTCTTTGCTGATCGTCATTTTGTCTCAATGAGTTTGTTAATGTGAAGCAGTTTTCAAAAGCTCTAAGCATTTTTTGTCTGCGAAGAGCCAAAATGTCTTTTATAGAATGTCTCTTATATAGAGGGGTGTCTCTTACGCGATGTAACTACCTAATACTTCCAAGGAGTTAAACAAAGTACCTTTGCGACATCTTTGTTCAAGTTCAACCAATAAGACGACAATTGAAAATTCGTCAATAAAGATAAATAATACTGTATCCATGCTGAGCTGTAGATTTCTTTCTGCCTCACTTTTTAAATAAGCGAACAATTTAAAACACGGTGGATTTTTATGCACTGAGTTAATTAACTTTCCTTCGACATTAAGCGCAGCAATACTTGTTAGTGCCAAAAGAATGGCAGCTTCTGATCCTAACTGCTGTATGATTGTTTTACTAATTTCTATGATTATCCTAATTTTTCCAGCTCTTGCTTTTCCAATAATAAAAGTTGACTTGGGGAAAATTGTAACTTTTGTTTGCAATGACGAAAACTGTTCTGTGCATAACTATTTTCTGCTGCTCATCTGTAAATCTGATGTCAGAAATATCAAAATTTTCATGCAGCGTGATTTGTTGTTCTTTAAAATAATTCAGAAATGTTAAAAGTAAAGAGAATTCATTGAATAAGAGAGTCTACGGTAAAGAGAAAGAATAACCACCGGGGATGTGTTGAGTGATTTTGGTTTGTTTAATGTAGCTCCGATCTTTGAGACAATCAAAAATTGGAACTGGATCCATCGAGGTAACGGCAGAAAACTTCAAAGTCCCTTCAAAGACTTGCATGTCTGGCATAGCCCAGACATATTTAATATGGTATAGGGGAAAGGTTTGTAACACGTATGTAACACGCAAACATGTGTAATCTGCTATACTCCTTATCAAGCTTGATACTTTTGTTCATCTGAGTTATTGTTATATTGTTATACGCGCAATTACTCGTAGGCAGCTGGGTTATTTTTATGTGACTTTTCCACATAGAATTACGCTGAATAATTCTTTTCATCTCAATTGCTTTCTTTTAACCGGCATTTTCAAAAATTTTGTGAAAAATGTTACACATATAAATATATGTACATTTCTTAAAATGTACACTGCATCTAGGCAACAGGTTAAAAAAATCACGGAATGATTTATGACTTTTAGTGAAGTATATTTCTCACGAATTATCTTTTATTGTTGTATCCATTTTTCGATTATAAGCATAAAACTATATAGTCATATACATTAACGTCAAAATTTTCGGCAAGCTTGGAGACATTTCGCGAAATTTTGCCAAATTTAGCGAGCAAAAATATGTTGATATAAATGCAGCGAATTTGGCTGTAGCTGCAAAATTTGGAAAAATTTCATCTGAAATTCATAACTAATGATTCTTCTCTGATCGAGTTCTTCGCATTTTAGCTTAGTGTTTTACCGTAAAATTAGCTAAAATCTTAAAATCAAGAAATAAGAAAGCTACCTTTTCTTTACGCTTTTAGGACTTTTTTATTTTGTTACCTACATATTTCTGTTTTCAAGTGTACATCTAGGTCAAAAATGCTTATCTCATTCACTTCAGAATGTTCACTCGCATTTCAGTTGCAACAAATTCACTTACGGTAAATAAAAAAAAAAAAAAATGAGTAATCTGAATTGGAACCACTACCAAATGGTTATATTTGCGCATAAAACAGTGCTCACTAAATTATGAAATTTTCTACCAACCCGATTACGGAAATTTCCTAATACAAAAATACACACCTTTGAATAAATACATACATAAGAATACATACATATTAAACAAAAACCTAAATTGCAGAACAAATTAATAAAACAAAATTTATTTCCTAAATTGTTTAAGCCCGAGAAGGGGCTGATATGAAGATATTTCATTTAATTCGTCCTACATTTAACGTTAAATTTTTGTAACAAATAAGTTAAACCAATTGAAAATTAAAAAATAAAAATGAAGTTCATACAATATAATGCTTTAAACACCTATATATTTTGATTCCGTTCAAATGAAATCGAAATAAATTTTAGAGTTTTTTTAAAGTTTTGTATTTTCCATGTACGTTATCATATTATGTACAATAGGGTGGAACGAAAAAAATAGATTTTTAATTTCGATATGTAATAGAGATAAAAAGTTGTCTAATGCCTTTGTTAAGACAGTGTTAAAATATTTTAACAAACATACTATATTTAGAGGTGCCGCAAAAGACTTGAATATATGTATTTTTAAGCAGATTTTACAAATTTTGATAAATTTGGTTTAGTAAAAAAAAAAATATATTTTTAATATCAAATGCCTGTTTTCAATTTTTAAATAATACACATAAACTACTTTACAAAAGATATTTACAGTTTTATACTGCATACCTTTAATATTTATGCTACTAAATCTTGCATCTTTTAATTTCCATTTTTTTAGATTTTAACAGTATTTCGTAATAACATTTCGATTAACCATACTTTTAACTTAAAAACGCGGCAAAAGATTTTTTAGTTCTGAAAATTAATAGTCAAATGGAGAACAGTACTTGTTTTGAAGTGACCTTGATTCAGGCGGAATATTATTGCCTGGTGTAGGGTGATGGAGGAGGAAGTGAAGCATGTAACTGTAGCAATGGTCTGGTCACATGTTTCTGTCGTCAGTCAGTGCAGGCAAACGAATCGTTTGAGTAACAAATGTTTTTATGCTGTTCTTTACTGGATTTTGTTTTGTTTATGAATATGACAGTTTGAATATTTGTATAATAATTTACTAGTAAATCTGCAGATCAAGAGCCTCAACGTCATCTCTGCAACTTATTGTTTTTAGCAAATTTTGCTTAATATTAATCTTTCTACAAAAACAAAATTTAAACTTTTAAATTACACAAACATTTATAGAAGGAGAAAAAAATATTTCGATGGTTTCAGACATTAGAAGCGTTAAATAAAACACGTTGTTATGTAATGATATTCTGAAATTCTCACGAGCTACTTATTCTAGTAATTTTTATATAATAAAGCAAATTTCTTCAGGGGGTGCCCCCCCTGAACCCCCCGTTGTGTAATTTATTTTGCATTTGTAATTTTCTATTGATTGAGTTAATGATTATCCTATATCTTAGATTCATTTTTACACTGCGATTTATAAGGATAAGCAACAATTTGGTCAAGCATTTTACGTTATCCTAATATCCATACAGAAGTATTTACTTGCCTGCTAACCACAAACATCTGTATCTAATGGATAAAGAACTTTTGGAAATGTAAACTGAGACATCTAATTTAGAAATCTAATAATAATTTTGATTACCATTCTGCAATATTTATATCTAAGATCTAATCTAAATATCTAAAAATGTACTCGATAGCATTAACTTACTAAAATCACCCTAAAGTAGGGGGAATTCTAAACCTAACGGTTAATAATTCATCATCGTGTCCACTTCCAATTGACTAAATAGATAAACGTGGTATGGCGCCGTTAAGTATTTTTTGTGATAGCCTTTTAATAGTATCCACATTTAATTTAAAATCGTGATGTTACAAACACCGTTGAAATTTGATGCACACCTGTGTTCAGGTCAAATTACGAAAGGTTAACTAACCTTTTATTTCCCTTAGCCGGGCATTTTGTTTCATTTTTCGTAATAGGGATTATTTTAATAATTTATTTTACACTCTACAAGCTGTTACACGGGACGTTGTTCACGTAGCATTAAAATAGAGATAAATGCATTAAATAAAACATTTCACTCACCACCAGACATGGCAAGTCTCAGGCTTTTTTCACAACACTATTACCTTACAGAAAATGTTGTTCTTTTAAATCGCGCAAATGTTTCAATTAAATAAAGTAACATTTTTTGTATTAAAATACTGCTATCCAGAACGCCGGAGGCTTGGCAGCCCTGCTCCTCTTAATAGAAACATATATAGTTAACTAACACTTTATCACATTTTATAGGAAACAATACGGAATTTCTTATTTGTATGGCCTTACATATACCTCAGTCATAAAAATGTAAAATTTTGTGCCAATACGCAATTGCGAAAATGAAATCGCAACCAATGAGAAAAGGAAGGCCAAGTAAAATCGTGTAAATCGAGGAATCTTTCTTCATAGTGTGGGAAAATACCACTACAAAAATTAATTTAGGTGGTATTTGGTGTGAAATGTTTATATGTATTCATTCCTGTCCTATTTATCTTTTTTATTATTTGTAATTTGCTGCATTTTCCCTTTGCACGTGAAAATCTTACAAATTAAAATGAACTCTTTGGAAGAAATTGTTATTCCCCTTTTTTTTTTTTTTTTTTTTTTTTTTTTGGCAACAATAAAGTTTATAAAGTTTAATAGAATAATGTCAGTTTATTCTGTATGAAAATAACGAACTTTTTCCTTTATAATCAAAATAGTTGAATACATAAATAAAGATATTATTCTATATAGTATATAAATACTAGTTTCATTCCTGCGTTTAAATCAATCTATATATGCAAATATCTATACAAAGGCATTCATTAATTCATTCCTTTTAACTTTGATTTGACTTTAAAAACCATACATACTTTCACATTTATGATATTTTTAGATGAGATATAGTTGCTACGCAACGGTTAAAAGAAAAAAAATGAAATATAAGTAAATTCATAAAATAAAATGTTTTATATTATTCGAACACATGTATAAAATTCCATCATAAGTTATACACCTAATTTAAAAGCTCTGACAAATGTTTTGACAAAATTGCAAACTAATAGGAATAATTTACTACTCTTATTTAAAAATTTCAGCATTAAAAATTTACCATTTAAATTCATTTTTTATATGAGCCATTTCTTTCAACAAATGAAAATTTGAAAATCGTCTGACTTGCCATTGAAAAGCATTACAGAGCAAAATAAAATGTTCTATATTTCCCGAACGAATGAACCAAATTTAACCAAAAACCATACAGCTAAGACCGAGTACCTCATCAACATGCCACATTAATTTCAAGCCGATCGGATGCTTTTTGCGGCAGTTATCGCGGAACAGACGGACAGACAGACAGACAGACAGACAAACGGAAATCAAAACTTTTCGTGTCTCCACAGTAAGCCTTCACTGACGTTTCGGCAATTAGTTAATACTTTATCTTCAGAGTGATGGCAGTGTCAAGACCAGTTCACACTAGACAAAAGTTAGAATGCCCAATTTTTGGGTACCATAAAAAATTAAGTGATATAAGATTTTCAACTTATTATAACACTATGAAATGTTATCTTTATATTCGATATGAGCTGAAACCAGACAAAACATCAAAAGAACGAACGTGAGTGAAATACTTGATATATTTATTAAGAAAGTTGAATCTATTTGGTCGTCAGCATCTATTCCTGTGGTATCTCGCACTTGCATGTTAGAAATGGGAAAAACCTATCACGATAAATACAGAAGAACTTTAAGATCAAAAGGTAGAAAAGGTACAGGAAAATATGACTTGGTTGCAGTAATATTTTTAAATGAAAAGAATTTTTATGTAATAACCTGTAAGTGCAAAGGATTTTCTGTCTGTAAATGCGAAAAAAGAAAAAAGTACCTAAACTAGAAAGATTTTTTACTTGACCAAAGAAAAGTTAGAAAAATGTGTATAAGTGGAGTCCATAAAATTATTTTTAAGATTTTAACACAAAGAGAAGAGAGGAAGCAACAGGCAATACAGCAACAATTAAGTATAACTACAATCAGAAATTAGTAGTTAAGGCTACTAGAAAAGCTGAAAAGGGTGCCCTTCAATCAGATCCTGAGCAAACATTTAAAGGAACCTTAATATAGAATCCCAAAAATTCCCCTACTTCTTTTTTGGATTCAACTACAAGCGAGAAAATGCGAGTAGCACTTCAACAGTAGCAAGTGCTTGTGATCGAAATGTTATTTCAGACAAAGTTGCTGCGACTATCGCAAGTGCTGTTCTTAAAGATGTTGGAATGATTGCAGAGGAGAACAACAGTAAGTTAATTGATAGGATGAAAATTCGAAGAGAGAGAGCCAAGAATAGAACAAAAGAGATAGTAAGAAGCCTTAACCATGTCTGAGATAATATAGGTGTGTTTTTCGATGGAAGAAAAGATAAAACAATTGTGCAAGATAAAAAAGTAAACACATTTTACAAAAAGACGGTCATCGAAGAACATATACCTTTAGTAAAAGAGCCCAATTCATCCTTTCTAGAACATGTAACCACTGGTTTTGGAACAGGTGAAGCTATAAAAAATAGCACGACGGTCTACTTTAATGTTAACAATCATTTGAACATATCAACTGTAACTACTATTGGGTGTGATGGGACAGCCACAAACACTGGAATTAATAACGGTGTGATTGCGTTAACAGAAAAAGATTTAAATAAGACACTGCAGAGGCTGATTTGTTTGTTACACTTAAAGGAATTGCCTTTGCGCCACCTGTTTCATGAATTAGATGGAAAAACAAAGGGTCCTAAGGAATTTGGCGGGGTTTTAAGGAAAAATAATTTGAAATTTGATTTTCATTTGAAATATTGTATGCAAGGCGAATGTTTCTCCCTGGAAAATTTTCCAAATATTATTATAGATTGAATCGATGCTGGATTTAATTAAGTGTCTGTGTTTGCCCCATGTCGGTGGATCACGGAAAAATATTCCATCTTGTGCTGCGTTTGTAGCCCTGCCAACCTGTAATAGTGAGAATTTCCAGGCTGGGTGTCGTTCGATGTGGTTTAGTCGGTAGAACGTTAGTGCGCTATACTGATGGCCCGGGTTCGATTCCCGGCATGGAATCTTTTTCACTAGGTTGACCTTTGCGCATTTTAAGCAAAAATAATTTGAAATTTGATTTTCATTTGAAATATTGTATGCAAGGCGAATGTTTCTCCCTGGAAAAAATTCCAAATATTATTATAGATTGAAACGATGCTAGATTTAATTAAGTGTCTGCGTTTGCCCCATGTCGGTGGCTCACGGAAAAAATATTCCATCTTGTACTGCGTTTGTATCCCTGCCAACCTGCAATAGTGAGAAGTTCCAGGCTGGGTGTCGTTCGATGTAGTTTAGTCGGTAGAACGTCAGTGCGCTATACTGATGGCCCGGGTTCGATTGCCGGCATGGAATCTTTTTCACTTGGTTGACCTTTGCGCCTTTTAAGCAAAAATAATTTGAAATTTGATTTTCATTTGAAATATTATTCTTTTCAATTAAGTGAATTATTATCTTTGTCAAAATATTTTTGAGGGCTACTGTATTATTTAAAAAACTGTGTTTGAATAACTATTTGTAAGCAAAAAAGTAATTACAACACTTAAATTCAAACTGATATTACATCTTGATTTTTTGGATAAAAAGCTCATTTATTTCACTTTTTCAGGAAATTAATGCATAAATTTACATCAATTAAACTTAATATTATTGTTGTTATAGTAAAGAAACAGCTATAGACTGCTGTTAAAAACAATATTTGATTTTTTAAATGTGAAAACAAAACACTGAAAAAAAATATATAATTTTATGTTAAATTTGGACTTTTTGTAAAAATATCCTTATGTATAAGGCTCTTGCGGCACCTCAAGATATAAATTTAGAAAGAAAAAACTTCGTAGTTTTATTGTTAACATACAAAGACAACTTTTAATTGCTATTAGAAAATTATTTGCTGAAGAAAATATTTTGCCCTATACTTTCGTTCCACCCTAATGTACAGTCGTGGAAAAAAAAAGTAAACACCCCCTAGTAACTCTTCAACAAATTATCGTAGACGGAAATTACTGATACCGAACGATTTGAAATAAAGTCTACTTTTAAATGATGTATATAAAATTTGCTTAGGGGGTCATATACATATTAAAACGAACCCAAACCTCATTTTTTCAATGGCAATACCCAATTTTAACGAGATATTTCAAATCTTCGGTTCAAAATATACCTAGACACCAAATTTCAAGTCATTTGAATGATAATTATTTGAATTATAAACATTCAAAATTGAGTGCTTCTAATGTTAAATTACATTTTCATATTTTTATTTATATCTTCTGAAATTATGCTCCTAATATGCTAATTTTTTTGATTAGCAATAAAACTAATATGCCCAAACATAAATACGCTGAATTTGCAATTTTTATAATTTTATGATATGAATTATGAATTATGAAATTAATATTCGAAAAAATTATGAATTGCAACCTACAATTTTTTTGATGGATTTAGATTTATTAAGTCCTGCTTTATGAAAATCCAAAATTTAACATTTTTCTTCCAAGTAGTTTTCAAAATATGCTTAAAAAACGGCAAAATGTTGCTTTAAGGGGCCGTCTATGATTGAAGTGAGTAGATATTTTGAAATTTCTTCTGCTGCCTTGTTATCTAACAGGCTTCATTGACTGCTTAATGTGCCTTGATCAAGAAGGCGGCTATCTCGGTTAGCAATCGAGAACCCAACTTCAATTTGGATACAGCCTTTAAAATACGCTCGTTTTAAAATAATTAATTTCTCGGAAACTTACGGTACGAATTACATAAAAATTTGTTTTTCGGCTATTTGAAGGGTGTAGAGTTCATTTATGCTGTCAGAATTGGGTATTGCCATTGAAAAAAATGAAGTTATGGTTCGTTTTAATATGTAGATGGCCCCCTAAGCAAAATTTATATACAACATTTAAAAGTAGACTTTACTTCCAATTGTTCGATACCAGTAACTTTCTTATACGATAATTTGTTGCGGAGTTAGTAGGGGTGTTTACTTTTTTTTTCCACGACTCTACAATTCTCATAAACATAATGCAAAATCTGCAGTACAAATGTTTACAACTTAAAAATGGAAAAAGGCTAAGATTTATTTCGATTTCATTTGAACGGAATCTAAGTATATAGGTGTTTAAAGCATTATATTGTATGAATTTCATTTTTATTTTTTAATTTTCAATTGGTTTAACTTATTTGTTATAAAAATTTAACATTAAATGTAGAACGAATTAAATGAAATATCTTAATATCTGCCCCTTCTCGGGCTTAAACAATTTAGGAAATAAATTTTGTTTTTTTAATTTGTTCTGCAAATTAGGTTTTTGTTTTAATATGTCAAGTTTTTTACCAACTACTGCATTCAGACAAACACATTTCAAAATTAATGGAGGGTATCATCATCAGGCTTTGATTTGTGCGATATCGCATCACAATTTGTGATGCAATTTATCTATATATAATTCAAAATGTTCCACTAGTGCGGTAATGCAGGTTGTTGTAGTTTGGTCAAAAAATTACAATCTGAACATAAAAAATCTGCTTTAAAATGTCATTTTTCTCCATTATGACGTCATATTCATCTTCTTTTTAATTCATTTAAAAAAAAAAAAAAAACTATTTCAGTTTCTTCAGTTTCATGTTTCACGTGAAAATCATTCAACTAAAAAAAGGCAAATTATTAATACGGCTTTTGAATTTTTTACAACAATGAAGGAAAAATGTTAAATTTTATTACAAAATGTCCGTTGATTCTCAATGAAAAAAGCGAAATTTGGAATTATTAAGAAAAATATTTGAATAATGTAAATAAAAAGTAGCCCATGTTACTCTCTAGATTATAATCCACCTATATGCAAAGGCATTTTATGATCCGTTTTGATCCTGACGTCTGACAAATGATTTTACACTTTGAATTTATAATATTATTAGAATTAGCAAAGAATTAAAAATGAGTGGCATCAGGGACAAAAAGGTCGGAAGGAAAAATGAAAAAGTTATGATCTCCATAGGCTTTTCTATGTTAAATTAACATTGAGAAGTGACACTGGAAATAAATAAGTAATATATACATAACATTATGTTTTTCTCTACTTCTTTAATTATCATTCGTTGCCATGCGGTTAATACTGAATCTGTTATCACGCAACTAACATCCAAAATCGTATTCTCCGTATTCGATTTCTTTTTATTTCTCTTAATTTAAAATTCAAAGTGAATCGCATCGATTTGGTAGGTTACGGGAAATGTTCACTTGCATTTCAGTTGCAGCACATTCAATTACGGTGAATTAAAAAGAAAGATTAATAACCTTCTGAAATTGGGGTCGCTACCAAATAGTTAAATTTGCGCGTCAAACAATGCTCACTAAATTATGAAATCGTCTACAAACCCGATTACGGAAATTTCCCAGTACAAACATATATACGTTTTAATACAGCCATATAACCATAAGAATACATACATATAAGTAATACATTACATGACACTATATTTCTCTCGATTTCTTTGATTATGATTCGTAGTCATGCGGCTAATACTGAAATCGCTACCAATCGTCTAATAAACGAAATTGTGTTATCCGTATTCGATTTCCTTTCATTTCTCTGCAGCGATTCGGAAGGTTACGGAAAATGCCCATGTGCATTTCAGTTGCAGCACGATCACTTACAGTGAATAAAAAAAATGAGTAACCTTCTGTAATTGGAACCGTCCCCAAATGGTTAAATTTGCGCATCAAACAACGCTCGCTAAATTATGAAATTGTCTACAATTCCGATTGCGGAAATTTCCCAATACAAACATGTATACTTCTGAATATAAACATACATACAGAAGAATACCTAATATAAGTAATGCATACATGACATTATATCAGGGTTCGTACGACTCCTGGAATTTTGCGACTTCTTCTGCACCGCTATTTTCTTACAGAAAATCTCTCCTTATCAGAATGCGAAATTTCACCAGTTTAGCCTAGATTTCTTTTTCTATAAAAAAATACTGGAAACTCTCCTGGAAAATACCCTGATCCGTACAAAACCCTGTTATAGTTTTCTCGATTTCTTTGATTTATCACTCGTAGCTATGCGGCTAATACGAAATCCGTTACCATGCGGCCAAGACCCAAAATCGTATTCCCCGTACTCGATTTCTTTTCATTTCTCTTAATTTAAAATTCAAAATGAATTTCATCGATTTGGTAGGTTATGGAGAATAAAAGGTTCGCACTGAAAAAAAAGAATTCATTACGGACGTAGACAGTAAAACTTATGAAAGTCAATCTATATCTCAGGTCACAAATATTGCGACGCCATAACGATTCGGATGAGGTTAAAATGCATAATTTACAACAATGGAGCTAATGTTTTGTTTAATAACAAGATGAAACCAGTCGTATTTTGACGAAAGAAATTTTTTAAAAAGGAACTTATACAGTAGTTAATACTTACTCTCAACAGATACTATGTTTAATTTAAACTTACCAAAATACTAATTCCATAAACTTCGACTGTTCAACGTATTAAATTAAAATGTATTAGTATACCTAACCAAGATAAGTAAGTATGATGAAATTACCCATTGAGGCTGTTATGTTTGAAATTACAGATTGAAAATCAGCAAAAATGACTTCACCATGAGACACTCATAGAATTACTTTTCGCGTGAAATCTAAACTTAACGTTATTTTCATCGTCTCAAAATTTACATACGCATCTCCCAAATTTACATTCACTATTTCAAAAATATCGCAGTACGCAATAAGTTATTAATACATATATTTCAAAACTTGAAATCAAGTTTGTTAACTACGACTTTGCATGTGAACATTTGCACTCTTGACTTGTTATTCTAATCTCCGTATCGGCGAGTAAAATTCCAGAAATTTATATCTTTTAGAGGCGTTCGTAAAAAAATATTTCGTTTTATCAGAGAATATTATGGTTTTCATTTAAATATGATGTCACTTTGCGTCATTGAAGTATTTCACATAGCGTCTCAAACTCAGTGGAGTGAAAAAGTATCCAATTGTAATAACTTTTTGAGGAAAAATTTAGTGTTTTTTTAAAGAGTGATGTCACTTTCTTTTCTTTACAACAATGGAGGTAATCCAATTGTTACCATTTCGAAAAAAAAAAATCATAGAAAATTTTTAAATTTTAAATTATTTATAAAAATGGGATATTTAAAAAAAAATAGCTAGTGCCGGAAATCTACAAAGAAACAGCTTTAATTTAAAAAAAGAATTATTAAAATTGGTTCAGAAAAAAGCTCAAGATAGATGTCTAAAAAAAAAAGCTTTATCTTTCAAATATATAGATTTAAATTCGCAATGTTATCTCTGTGGGAAAATTTTGAGAAGACATTTCATGCCGTTAGGGTTGACAAATATTTATGATTTTCAATACGCACCGAGATTTTGGCACTACCAACGTCCATTTAATTTTTTGTGTCGATACGACAAATATTTTGGACTCTATCGTGTTAACAATAAGTGTAAATTTTGCAGGGAAGCCAGAGCTGTGCTCCGACATCTAGCAAAAAATAAAAACACCATCATTAACCTTTAACTCTATATATATCCTTTTCAAAAAAAGGTAAATTCAGAACATATATAACTGACATTTTAAGGGGTCTCAGTCATGAAAATAAAAAGACCATTTTTAACACTTAATAGCTTAAAATGAATATGATTTTAAAACAAAATTTTTTGGGGGGGATGGAATATATAAGTATGTTCTTTTATTTCATGTATTTGGAAAATTGAAGGTTGCAGAACTAACATTTACAGAGTGCTCCAAACTGTCAGACATTTGACGAGCAGAAAATTGGTATAACAAGTTACGCGCAGGATTACAAAATACATTTTGCAACTAGAATGAAATTTTTGGTGCCTACTTATATTTCAGATTATAATAATGACCCTGAATCTAAATAAATTTGTATTTAAAGCATTTTTATATTTTTAATGCAAATTTGCATTTAGCTAATGCAAAATTTTGAAAAATTCAACATTGTAATCACCTAAAAAAATATTTTTTTTAAAACAATAAAAACGAAATTTTAGGTTCAGTTTATACAGACTAACATGAAACATACGTTTTGGAAATTTCATGAAAAAATATTCAAAAGTTTTTCAGCTATCCTGCGCGTTATGCCCTAAAAAGTCATTTTGAGAAAAATGATTTTAAAGTTTCTGAAACGCTGCTTCAGCTATATTGTGGGTATATTTCTAAAAGGCATAACTTCTGTTCTAATGGGAATTTCAAGGAAGCAATTATATCAAAATGTTTAGAAAAGATAGAAGTTTAACATCTAAAAAAATTTAAATTTCGAAAATTTTGAAGCTTTAAGAGTCCTGACACCCCTAAGTGATCATTAAACGTAAATGTTTTAAAGGACATATAAATAATAACTGAAAAACTAAGTAGTCTTTAATAGTTAACCAAAAAAAAAAATTGATAATAGTGATGATATTCATAATGAAGGTACTGACAAAGTAATCAAACAATTTTTGAACTGGTGCACCATATAAAAAAATAACTTCCCAAAAGAAAAACTAACAAATATTCTAAAATTCATGAAGAATTCCAAAAAAATTAAAAAATGCAGAAAATTGCTGAAAATTGCCAAAAAATGCTGAAGATTGCCTAGGACTTTGAATTTAGATAATCATGATCATAACAGAATAAAATTAAACCCTTAAAAACACTGTAAACAATAATACTATTTATACTTCATGATAAAAGATAAAACAATAAAACTCTGTACAGATATAATAGAAGAAGATTATACCATAGAGCACAGTCTAGTTAATGCGATAGACCACGGTTGCATGGTATGTAATAACATACCGCTTGTCATAAAGTAAAGGAATGTAGATACTTAAAGTTAAAAATATATAATTACAATTCAGAATCACTATAATACTTAATTATGATGAAAACAACAAACACAAATGAACGAGCGAAATTTGATCTTGCACATAACAGAGAGGTTTCACATTAGTAAGCGAGCTTGGCGAAACCGTAATCTTAAAACAAGAAAAGCCATTTACAAAAACAATTTTCCTACAGAAACTTGCAGAGGTGGCATTCAAAATGCCACTAAAGTACTAATCAATTTTTGTAGACATAGAAAAGAAATTATCTTACACAAAGTCGTATTACATTTTTGAATTATAAATGTGATTTTACGCAAAGGAAGCCGTTTAACATATATTCCCTTTTTCTCTAGACCAACTAGTTAAGAAGACAGACATCCCAACAGACACCTTATAATTAATTACATTTTAACATTAAATTGATGAAGAAATGTGTTTAGTTACAAACAATAACTTTAAGCATATATATATAAAGCATAAGTCTAGCAATACAATCTTGAATATGCAACTTCTTAAAATGATATTAAAGAGATTTTAAGTACAATACATAAACTGAAATTATAAATTTTAACCACTTAAATTTACACTTATTAAAGAGCTCTAAATGAGAACAAAATTAACTCAATATTTTAAGTAGGAATAGAGGTTAAAAAAAAAGTTTCTTGATACTTGTAATCGCAGAGTCTCACAGGGTAAATGTCAAAGACATCGTAAGAAGCACCTCTCGGTCCAGTGAGGAGCACTCGAATACAAGTCAGAGCAACAAAAGCATGTAGAAAGGTGGCCAGCTGTTCCTCACACATGTGGAGACTGTAAGACAAGTCTGCAAAGGATCATATATTAGTAGTAAAGAAAATCATCCTGAGGTTTGTATTTTTTACGTTTTTGTCGAAAAACTTATTCAGACTGCACATTTGTATAAGGAGGGTTTGACACCCTAGAATTCTGGCAAGAAGTACTAGGTTGTACCTGAGCAGGAGCAGTGGAGGTAGCTGGTTGACCTTGGTGAGGATTTGTAGACTTAGTTAATTTCTGTTTGCGCTTATGCAATTTTTCGATCCGATTAGTGTGTACAAGGAAGGGTGAAGCTTGGGTATCGTATTGAGACTTAATTTGAAGTAGGGCTGGTGAGATGATTTTCTGTACAGCATATGAACCCTGAATTTTCTTTTCAAACACACTAGGGAATTTTACATAAATTGTATCACCCATTTCTATTTTTGAGAAATTTCTGTTAAGGCGAGATTTAACATACAAGTCCTGACGGATATTTTCATTATTTATGTATGCATATGAGTAGACTTTATCGAGACTTTTTGAAATATTTGCAACTTCTTTATTACCACTAATTTGCCATGTCTGTTCACTTTTGTAGTTATAATATATATCACTTATCTCTCGACCAAAGTGTAAAAAAAATTGTGAGAACTTAGTTGCTGGATGAACGGTCGAATTGTAAATCGACTGATGTATCTTTACAGCAGTGAAAATATCAAAACCTAAATAAGCCATGGTTATTATGGAAGACTTAATTTGAGGGTTCACTCTTTCAGAAATTCCATAGCTTGAGGATGCGAAACGAACGTGTTTCTGAGATAAATACCTAGTAATTTAATTAAGGAGTGCAATAACTCACTCGTAAATTGACTACCTTGATCACTCAAAAAGATTTTGGATCTTCCATGCATGGCAATATAGTGCAACTGAGCCTTAGAAACAGCTTGAGCAAAACAGACGATTAGATATATTTCAGTATATCTTGAAAAAAGATCGGTAACAGTAAGCAGATGTGAACCTGTAACGGGACAGAGAATGTCCGTAGAGACCTTCTGATTAGGGGCTGTTGGAACAGGAGCTGGCAAAAGAGGCTGTTTGTTATTTTTATGATGCTTATGTAACATACACGTCTCGCATGATTTAACAAAATTATATTCATCAGAAACAAAGTGCTGCCAATTAAAGTGCTTCCGCAGATTCTGCAAAGTTTTATAGATACCAGCATACGAAATGTGAGCAATGGTAAGAGCTTTTTGTTGAAGAGAAGGTGGAAGTACCGCTCTATGCAAATCAGTATTTTCATACGAATAATTTCTGAAAAAGCAAAGAAATTCGCTCACAGGGTGAATATAGTATCCCCTAAGTCTTTTGCCCTTCTTGCCCCTATGTGAATCCTGAATAATTTGCTTTAGATTAGTATCTGCCAGCTGTTCTTTGAAAATAGTTTCGTCAAGAATTTCTAAAATAGGGTCTTGAGTATTTGCTTGATCAATAGCGTTTACAAAGTTATCAGAACCTTGGCAAACATTTTGAAACTTATCCTTTGATGCCAAAAATTGTTATTGGATTTCATTATGTAAATCGTATTTGCTTTTAACAACTGGTAGAGGTTCTGACGACCTGAGAAGCTCTGGATTAGTAGTGAGATCCTGAGTTAACGGATTAGTCGAACAACGACTAAGGTATTCAGCTAAAACATTTTGTTTTCCTGGTTTATGTTCAAATTTGAATGTATACTGGGACAGTTCCATAAGCCATTTCACATCAGCTGGTGAACTTGACTTTTTGTATTGATTAAGAGGCTTTGCATCTGAAAGTACTGTGAATTGTTTATTTAACAAGCAATAGTTAAACGACGTAATCTCCTTATAGATTGCACATAGCTCTAATTTAATAGAAGGGAATTTCTTTTCGGATTCAGTAAGTAATTTAGAATAATATGAAACAGGAAGAAGTATGCCGTTTCTTCTTTGCATAAGAATTGCCGAGATGGCCTGCATAGATGCGTCAGTATTGACGAAGCATGTTCCGTTCCAATTCGGCAAATGTAACACAGGTTTGTGAAAAAAGACCTTCTGAAGTGACTGGAAGGCAGTTTGTTGTTGTTCATTCGATGCAAACTTTATTTTTGATTTAGTGACATGTATAAGTGGAGAGACGAGGTCAGAAAAGGAAGGGATAAGAGCATGGTAGAACGAGCAGAGTCCCACAAAACCCTTAGTTTGTCTCTTCGTTTTTGGAGTTGGAAATTCAATTATTTAGAAATATTACTTTCAATCGGGGAAACTTAATGATCTTTAATGTTAAATCACAAAAACTTCATGTCAGTTTTAAAAAATGAAGAATTTTCTGGAAAAAGTGTAACATTATTCTTTATGGAAACATCAATTAATTTATTTAATTTGTCTAAAATTTCCTGGAAGGAGTTTGCACCGACAACCATATCATCCTGATATGAAAAAGAAGAGTCAAAGCCAGATTGTCCGATAAGAGTGTCAGTCAGTTCCTGGAAAGCTATGGATATTACAATTTGGCTATCAGACAATCTATAATTAATTTCCAAGACACAATTTAGGTTGCAAAGTTAATGCCAGATGGCTTTAAATATGGCAACGAAAGTGCCTGCTTCAAGATCGGTTTATAGTTTAAAAATTATACGTCATTTTTACGTCAGCTTATCAAGCTTAAAAATAAGATATTACTCTTTGGCTATCACTATCAGACAACCTATAATTAATTTGCCAGACACAAATTCAGTTGCAAAGTTAATGCCAGACGGCTTTAAATATGGCAACGAAAGTTCCTGTTTCGATATTGGTTTATAGTTTAAAAATTATAAGTCATCTTTATGTTAATTTATCAAGCTTAAAAATAACAAGATATTACTCTTCGGCTATCAGACAACCTATAATTAATTTGCCAGACACAAAAACGGTTGCAAATTTAATTTGACTTAAGCAGCTGTCTTTAAGTCAAAAACAAGAACTTTAAATGTAAAAAGTCCCCAAGGGGTAATAAATGCTTATCCTACTATTCTTTCGGTACAGAAATTTGCCAATATGCTGAAGGAAAGTCTAAGGTAGTAAAGTACTTAGACAACTGTAATAACAAATTAGAAATTTTAGGAAGGGGGTACGAGGATGGAATAATTATTGCGTTAAATACTCTTAGATCCAAAGCAAGCCTATATTTTTGAGGTTGTGAAGGATGAGCTCTTTTCTTTTTTACTAACAACATGGGACATGGCCAGGAAGAGTTCGACCGTTTTAAAATATTTGCTCTTAACATATCCTGAATTTGGTTCAGGACTTCCTGTTCTAGTGCCTGAGTGACCGGAAAAGGAAGTGCTTTAATAGGATGAGAGTTATGCAAATCAATGTGAGGAAAGACTTAGTCAGTTTGCCCTAGTCGTGTCCAATGACTTTGAAAACGCCTGTGGTTTACCACATAATAGTTTAACTAACTCCTCACGTTGTTCCTGAGTAAGATGTTTAGCTTAAAGTCATGAGGCGAAAGGTCTTTAATTCGTTTGTTAATAACTTCATCAGAAGGGACAATTATGTTGCATTGATATTGTTCCTTGTTGTCAAAAGAATAATTCTGAATATCCTCCTCGTTTACATTACACAGAGTAGCTAACGTAGCCTTTTTATTCAGATGAATACCATTATCCGAGGTGTTTTCGAGAAAGATGATAAAAGCTTTATTTTTAAGATGGGACAACGAGTGTAGCGATTCATGAACTATAATTTTTGAATTCATAACTGTTGGTATGAAAAAAAAATATTCACTTGGCTCAAATGAAAATTTAGCGTGAACATAGGCACACGACTTTTTGGTAATGTTAACTTTTCTAATGTTTTGAATAATTATTTCAGGTTCAAGTTCAGACAATTTATCACCATCCGAATCATTGTCATCCTGTACAGACACAGTGGTACAGTCAGTGACATTACTTGAAAAGTAAATGTCCTTAATATGATAATTGTTCTCTTTTTCTGAGATTCTTTGATAAATGGAATAACCAGATATTGCAGCAAGGCAGAATAAAACGCGGGGGTGACAGATATGATACATTTTTTCATAAATCGTGCATCAAAATTATTTGAAAATCATTACTAATATTGGCAATGTAAAAATTATGTTTAAAGAAGAGGTTGTCAATTTTAAATGACATCATAATAAACCCTTTAAACTCGACTATCGAATTAATTGTCGATATATTTACTTTATTAGATAGATAATGGAATTTAATTCTATCCTTTATTGCCCGAAAGTGTCCAGCATCAGTCAAAGACAACGTCGATCCACAGTCCAGGAGTGTGGTGGCCTTAACCTTATTTAAATTTAACTGGATACATAGTCTGGCTGTCAGGAGACGTTACATTTACCTGCGGGAGAAGGTGTCATGCAGGTCAAAAAAATTCAAAATTACTTCATTTTATCAAGGCTCATTTTTCTATATGTTCTTCCGTTTTTTGGTGTAAGTACGTATGCGGGCGGTCTGGCTGACGAGAGACGTTGCATTTACCTGCGGGAGAAGGGGTTATACAGATAACAAAACTTAAAAAATACGTCATTTTAGCATGAGTTTTGTTTATAACACCTATTTCTACTAACTATTTGTGAAAATTAATCAATTATTGCCAGACGTTACCAATGTTGCTAAGACCCTGCCAGATCCACATTTATAGATAACATATTACTCTTTGGCTATCAGCCAATCTATAATTAATTTGCAAGACATTAATTCGTCTGCAAAGTTAATGCCAGACGGCATTAAATATGGCAGCGAAGGTGCCTGTTTCAAGAGTGCCTTATAGTTTAAAAATTATAAGTCATCTTTACGTCATTTTATCAAGCTTATAAATAACAAGACTCTTTGGCTAATAGACAAGCTATAATTAATTTGACAGACACAAATTAGGCTCCAAAGTTAATGCCAGACGGTTTTTAAATATGACAACAAAAGTGCCTGTTTCAAGAGTGGTTTATAGTTTAAAAATTATAAGTTACCTTTACGTCATTTTATCAAGCTTAAAAATTACAAGATATTACTCTTTGGCTAGCTGATAACCTATAATTAATTTGCCAGACACAATTTCGATTTGCAAAGTTAATGCCAGACGGCTTTGACTATGGCAAGATGGTATAACTATAAACCACTCTTAAAAAAGGCACTTTCGTTGCCATATTTAAACCCGCCTAGAATTAAATTTTCAACCGTTTTGTGTCTGGCAAATTAATTATAGGTTGTCTGATAGCCGAAGAGTAATACCTTGTTATTTTTAAGCTTGATAAATTAACATAAAGATAACTTATAATTTTAAAACTATAAACCAATATTGAAACAGGAACTTTCGTTGCCATATTTAAAGCTGTCTGGCATTAACTTTGCAGCCTAATTTGTGTCTGAAAAATTAATTGTAGGTTTTCTGATATCCAAAGTGTAATATCTCGTAATTTTGAAGCTTGATAAAATGACGTAAAGATGACTTATAATTTTTTAAATATAAACCTCTCTTGAAACAGCCCCTTTCGTCTCCATATTTAAAGCCGTCTGGCATTAACTTTGCAACCGAATTTGTTTCTGGCAAATTAATTATAGGTTGTCTGATAGTGATAGCCAAAGAGTAATATCTTATTTTTAAGGTTGATAAGCTGACGTAAAAATGACGTATAATTTTTAAACTATAAACCAATCTTGAAGCAGGCACTTTCGTTCCCATATTTAAAGCCATCTGGCATTAACTTTGCAACCTAAATTGTGTCTTGGAAATTAATTATAGATTTTCTGATAGCCAAAATGTAATATGTTACCTATAAATGTGGATCTGGTAGTGTCTTAGCAACACTGGCAACGTCTGACAAGAATGGATTAATATCACAAATAATTAGCATAAACAAATGTTATAAACAAAATTCATGCTAAAATGACATAATTTTGATGTTTTTTCACCTGCATAACACCTTCTCCCGCAGGTAAACTCAACGTCTCCCGACTGCCAGACCGTCCGCAAACCTACTACACCATAAAAGGGAAGAACATATAGAAAAATGTGGCTTGATAAAATGACGTAATTTTGAAGTTTTTTGACCTGCATAACCCCTTCTCCCACAGGTACACGCAACGTCTCCCGACAGCCAGATCGCCCGTAAACATACTACACCATAAAAGGGAAGAACATATAGAAAAATAAGTCTTGATAAAATGACGTAATTTTGAAGTTTTTGTACCTGCATAACCCCTTCTCCCACAGGTAAACGCAACGTCTTCCGACTGCCAGACCGCCCGTAAACGTACTACACCATAAAAGGGAAGAACATATAGAAAAATGAGCGTTGATAAAATCAGGTTACGAAAACGTTGACTTAACGTTGACTTAAACGTTTACTTAAACTATTATTTTTATTAATGTAAAAATACATTTCAAGTAAAGCATAAAGTCGTCGGCGAAAACATTTCAAACGTACTTTATATACGAACTTGTGTGCTTAACCACAGTATATTCAAATAAAAGCATAATTTCTATTTAATTGTAATGAAAAAAAAACTTATAAAGTAAGTTATATTATGCATAAAGAAAAATAAACCCAATATACAATATTCTCGTAAGTCACAATAAATATGAATTTTTAGTCGCTTATGAAAATAAAATACACGTTCATAAATTTTTAGGCGGAAATATTTTGCAATGGAAAAAATACGTCCAAAATTGCCATTTTTCTGACTATTTTTAAATATTTCTATTTTATCTACAACAACGGAAGTAATCAGATTGCAAATATTCTGAAAAAAAAAAATCAAAAATAACTTTTAGAATTAAAATTAAAATATAAAAAAAGAATATTTTTAAAAATAGCTAGAGCGGGCACTACAAATGAACAGCTTTCATTAAAAAAATAATTAGCAAAATCGGTTCAGTAGAGAGTTCTTGTCACATGAGTGAAAAAACAGCCTTATGTTTTAAATATATTGATGAATGGGTTCACTCCGGAATGGTTAACTACATTTTGCTACTTATATAAGTAGATGTTAACCTTACAGTTGAAATTTTACAATTTATACAATCAATTCATATGCGTATTTTTTCCCATTTGCTTTAAACGAGGAAAATGCAAAACTCGTTCTGATCACCTAACAACAACATATCTTTTTAAATTTTAAACGAATATGTTTCAGACCCAATCAAAATACCATAAGTATAAAAATTATAATTCAGGAGCATGGGGATAATGGCCAGACAAAATGCGCAAATATGCGCGTTTACAGTGCAAATGCATTACAAAACAGATCCCTTTAAAATTGTTTATTACATCAAGTAACTATTTTTACTTACAGTATTTACTCAGTTTTCACTTGTTCCATTTTTACTTCATTAAAATTTTAGGATTGCATCAACGAGTGCAAAATTAAAGCAATGCTTGTCAAATATGGATGTGTGGGAGAAACCGTGACCTATCCAAACAACAACCCAATTTGTTTCTACTTCAGTAAGTAATTATTTTTAATTTTTTTTAAATTATTATTCAAAGAAAGGTTTTATATTTATGTTATTTTGCAATCGATGGAACAGTAATTATAGACAAATTATATTAAATACTTTTAAAAAATATTTAGAGAAATCTAGGTCTTTGCACAGAATCTATGTTTTTCGTGATGAGCCAGGCTAATTGGAGAATCAACTCCCTTTTCTCAATCATCCTGATATTTTCAGGCTTTTTGCAGAGAGCCTAAACAAATTTCAGCTCTTTGGAACAAAACCCTTTGTTCCCCAATCAGCCTAATATTTTTGTCTTTATTGCACTACAGTGTACCTATGCATATTTAGGTTTATTAGAAAATGAGTAGTTGTTTGTCCATATATATGGTCTTATTTCAAAAGTCACAGATAAAAGAAAATATGAGCCGGAACTTAAAATTCTTATAAAAAGTACAGGGCAATAAAACTGTGCTGTTGACATTTTTCACAAAATTTTTAATCATGCAAGGCATTGATGTGTCATATTAATGTGTGCTATTTGTTATTTATATCTAACACAGGTAATTTTATTTTTCCGGCTCTTTATAAAAAGTGCATACCTAATAAAGGATAAAATAGCAATTGGAATTTTAACAATATATTTGCGTGAAAAGGTATATTCATGTGTCACAGCAATTAATATTCGAAACCTTTCTGGATTCGAAATTAAAATGTATCTTCTTGCAGTAAAGTCATGGGAGCCAGAAATTAACGAATTATTTCAAACAAGTAGCAACAAATGTCATATTAAACATTTGCAAACAGCCATTTAATTTAAAACATACACGTAAGCACTGCCATATATGAGGTTTGTATAGAGAGGTAGCTCATTCGGAATGTAAGATGAATTATAAGCATTGTAAAACAATCCTTGTTATATTCCACAACTTGAAAAATTATGATGGACATCATACTACGAGCAAACGAGGGAAATTCAAAGATCATAAAAATTGATGATATTGCCTCCGCTATAGAAAACTATGCAACCTTTAAGTTAAAAAGTTTACATGTTCTGCAGGAATCTAACTATGCTCTTTATCCTCTCTTTGATAGTAACTCTATTTCTATCCAAAGTAAACTCTTAGTACATAATGCATGCATTCGTTCTATTCTCACTTACGTTTTTTCAATCTGGTGTTTTGCTAGCAAAACTAATCTCAGCTACTTATGCAAAAATCACAAAAAACAACTTAAAATTATACGTATATAGAAAAGTCATAAAAATGTGAAACATAGGATATGTTGAAAATTAACTAGAAGGCTATTTCATTAAAAATATCACTTCCGACCTCATTTCAAACTGTTTTACAAGACCTACTTAGCTCCAACAGGTAAAAAACTAAAGCTTATTTAAGCTTTTATGGCGAAACAAGGGCCAACACATTATACTTATTATTCACAAATGCCTGTAAAATTAATTTTACAGCAGCAAATCATGTGGGAAAAATGGCATTTCTGGCCTTTTTTTCTTAAACAAATCTATAGAAAATATCGGATATAGAATAAAACATGTGATACAAATCTATAAAGGTAAGTAAAAAATGCTTGCCGATCCAAGGTAGGCCGCCTTCTTTAGAATCAGAACTTATTCATTTCAGAATAGATTCGGCAATTAAGAATAATTCACACGAAAACAGTCGGAAATGAAGAAAAAGATCTCTTCTCATTCTAGATTATTTATATGGCTAACTTATACAAAATATATTTGCATATGTACATAAGATGAATTAATATCGAATTCGGTTTGATGGGGAAAAAAACCCACATCCCAAAATCATTCTTCTTTCGTTCTAAAAAACAAAAAGTTTCTGTTGCCAAACGGCAAAAATAAAAAGTCCTCATTCGAAGGGAAAATGTCCATGGAGGTGGGGAGAAAATGTCCCTGGAGGTCGTGTTTTGCGATATCCTCCCACCTTTGAGGTTCAGGATAGTGAAGCTCAAAACTTCATAAATCTAGTCGTTGCGGCTGTTTCAGTTTTCTACCAGCTCGAGATCGTCGATTGTCATCCTCAGGTATGGAAGACTGGTGCACAGGAGCAGGAGCAGAGGTGATATCCAGAGGATCAGCTACAGAAGTGGAATCTGAAGACTCTGGCACAGGATCAGGAACAGAGACGCTATCCAAAGGTTCAACTACAGAGACAGGATCTGAAGACTCGGGCTCAGGAGCAGGAACAGAGACGCTATTCAAAGGTTCAACTACAGAGACAGGATCTGAAGACTCGGGCTCAGGAGCAGGAACAGAATCGTCGTCTATAGGAGCAGGAATTCTGTCTACTAAAAAAGGAGGCATTAGTTCATTATTGATTTCAAGAGGATATAGTCTTTTAAGGGGTCTTAAAAAAGAACTCGTTTTGGTTTTAACTTTGGCTACCCGGAATTTCCCGTCTTTGCCGGGATATAATTCTTCAAATTTTCCCAAAGGGCAATTAATACGTTTTGTATTATCATCCCTAATTAAGACAATATCGTCTTTTTTTAATTCACTTTCCCTATTTCTTCCCGCATTTTCTCGAAGTTGCCCCAGGTATTCTATTCTAAAGCGTTTTTTAAGATCTTCTCGGATTTTTTGCTGATAAGCAAATCTTTTCATTTTTGTTGAATCAATTAGTCAAATTCAGGAACTCTCGAATCATTGAAATCTTGCAAGAACATCGCAAGGGTAAGAGGGTCAAGATCATCATCATCTGCTACATATGTCAGCGGTCTAGAATTGATTACACTTTCCGCGTCACATAACACGGTGTATAATTCTTCATAATTTAGGCTGGCCTTTCCAAGCACTCTTCGTAAAATACCTTTCAACATCCCTATCATGCACTCAAAAAAACCTCCCCACTAGGGACCTGAAGGTGGATTAAATTTCCATTGAATTTTTCGTTCAATAGCAAAATTTTGTAAGCTTTCAAAATTTATAGACTTCAATTCTGATGATGCTTTTACTAGATTTCTTCTGTTATCAGAAATAATAATAGAGGTTCTCCCTCTTCTTGAGATAAATCTTCTCATAGCTAATAGCAGATTTTCCGTTGAAAGTGAAGATACCAATTCAAGATGAATTGCGCGAAATATGGCGCACGTAAAAAGAACTATCCAAACTTTCGAGCCATTTCTTAAAAATAACGGTCCGCATAAATCTAGACTAACACTTTCAAAAATTGAGGCATCTTTGACTCGTTCTTCAGGGAGAGGGGCAGTAGTTGTCTCAGCGGGTGAGGCGGTGAATCGTCTGCATGTCATGCAACTTTTTATAATTTTTCGAACTGTACGCCTGCATCTTAATACCCAAAATTGTTCGCGCAAAACTAACATTACAATTTGTATTCCTGTACAAAAAAGTTCAATATGTTTTTTCTTATGAGCGAATAGGTAGTATTATGATCGAAAGGCAAAACTATCGGATACCGGAAAGAATGGAAATCTTTTCGCATATAAATTCGTGTTTTTACTCGAATTAGACCTTGCTCATCAGTAAAAGTCTGTAAAGAGGTGTAACATGGTTTAGATTCACTTAATAAGTACCTCTGAGCATATTTCAATACGACGTGTTCTGCGTGATTTATTTCCTCAGATGTTAAAATTTTCTCTAAGTTTTGCTCATTCGGTGTCTTTCTGATATTTCCAAAAAATCTATACATCCAGGCAGTAACTTTTATCATTTTCAAATATGAAGATGTATTTTCATATAACTCAATTGGAGTTTGAGGGATATTTATTGCACTGGCAACTGTCTTTCTTTTTTCAGAGTTAATTATTTCAAAATCGGGATTCAAACTACTTTTTGGCCAAAATTCTTGAGGTTTTTTCAACCAATCAGGTCCCTCCCACCAGAGGGATTGTTTAAGGGATTCCGCGGAACACCCCCGGGAAGATAGATCGGCTGGATTAAGAGTTCCGGGCACATAGTGACAATTTTCTGGATTACTAAGAGATCGAATTTCTTTAACACGATTGTATACGAATGGAGCCCAGTTTTCACTTCTTTTTATCCAGTACAGCACATTACTAGATCCTGTCCAGAAAAAAGTTGGAAGATTTTCTAATTTTAAGTCGGACTTAACCTCTTTAGATAATCGTGCACCAATCGTACATGCTAGGAGCTCAAGTCTGGGGATGGTAACACATTTTAGCGAGGCTACTCTGCATCGTGCTTGGATCAGTTGACATGATGTTGATTTTTCGTTTTCATTTCGTAAATATATGCATGTAGCATAAGCTACCTTGCTCGCGTCACACAATACATGCAAACTTAAATCACATATGTTATCTGGGTCGCTTATTAAACATCTAGGTATAGCAATATCTTTAAGTGAGCTCAATTGACTTTTCCATTTATGAAATTTTTGGGCAATCGGGGTTGGTAATTCAGAGTCCCAAGTTATTTTCTTTTTCCACAAATCTTGTAGCAGTATTTTGGGGAAAAGAGTTACTGGACAGGTATAATCGATGGGGTCAAAAATTTTATGAACTTCCGACAATATTTTCCTTTTAGTGATGGATTCATCATCTTTATTCATTTCCCTTACATCTATCTAAAGAACATCTGAGGTTATTAGCTATCGTAGGCCTAAAACTGGGACAATTTTGTTTTCTAAGGAAAAATCCGATTTCATTGAGAAGTTAGAATAACTGTGTTCCCAACCTCTGAGGTCAAATTTAGTTTGGCTGAGAATGTATTTTGACTCTGTTATAAAATTATCGAGTTGTTCTTCATTGTCAACACTAGTGACACAATAGTCAAATAAGAGGATTCTGAAAGTTTAGAAGCTGTTTCCTACATAGAGGGAGGCGACTTTATTAAGTGGTGTTGCAAAGTTGCTCCCAATAAATAGGGACTGCATGTAAGCCCGAAAACAACTCTTCGATGTTGGAAAATTTTCGTTTCTTTAGAATTTCCCTCCTTTCACCCTAAAAATCTTAAAAATGCTCTGTCATTTTCATTTAGGCTAATCTGTAAAAATGCTTTTCTTATGCCTGATATCACACCAATTTTTTCAATCAGAACCGATTTATCAATGAAGGGATAAGTTCTACTAAATTGGGGCCTTTCAACAAACAATCGTTAATAGAGGGTGAGCCTTTTTCCCTAGCAGACCCATCAAAAACAGGGCGTATTCGGGTTGTGGAATTTTCTTTTATTACTGCTCTGTGTGGCAGAAAAAATTCAGCTTCCGTTCCTGGAGTTGATTCGACTTCCTCAATAATGCCCTCTTGAAGCCACTCATTAAATACCGCTTCATAGGCAGCTAAATTGCCGGATTTCTTTAATAAATCTACGCAGTTTTTTAATCTACGTTCTGCAATTTTCCGAGCACTGGGGAGAGGGGGTGACCAACAATTCATGGAAGACTAACCTGATAACGTCCTTCATTGTTTATATGAATATTTTTATTGAAATGTTCTTTTACGGCTTTTGCGAGTTCTAAACTAGACCCTTTGTCACCTGGATCAAGAATTTCTACAGTGTCTAATCGCCATAAATCTGTGAGTTTTGCTTCATTTACATGTAAGGATAAAACAACTTTTGTGGAATCGTTTGTATCTTTTTCATTAGATTTTTCCATCAATGTCCACCCCAATTTGGTCTGTATAGCAGTTAAATTACTATCCAAGGATTTAATTTTCCCCGTTAATAACTTTCCATAAATATCTGCTCCGATAAGTAAACTTATCTCTTGTTCATTTGTAATTTTTTGCTTCCCTGTATATGCATCGAAATCTGAGAATTTTATCCCATATTTTTTAGCTTCCTTTATCCAAGGACCTTGTTTTATTTTTGGAACCTCAGTACATATTTTGTTTTGATCATAGATATCAAAATTACATTTAAAAGTATCTTCTAAATTACTTAAATATATTTTATATCGCTTATGAAAGTGTGTTTCTTGAATACCACCAAAAAGACCGTCAATCATTTTTCTTCTCCTATTGCTTCGTATCCCATTCGATTAATAATATCTTTACTCAGATACGAACGATGACTACCTGTGTCTATCAAGCAGCATACTAACAAGTGTTTATTTTGATCCTTTGATTCTAAACGAACAGTTAAAGTCTGCATTAATACTGCGCGATTACAAGTTTTATTTGATAATGTCGTGCTTGCATTATTTTCTTGTGATCTGGCATTTTCTTTATCGAACATAAAATTTTATAATGCCGTTTTAAACAATTGCTGCATTTAACAAATTTTTTACAATATTTTGCTATGTGCCCTGCATTTTTGAGACAAACAAAACAGTAACCGTACTGCTTTAAAGTTTCATTTTTATCCTGTAATGATTTATTTTTAAATAACTCACATTCGATCAAAAAATGTTTTTCTTTACATTCCGGGCATTTACTTTATTTAGAAAATGATACCGTTTCATTTATTAAGCCAGATGCTGAAGGAATTATTTTCGGCGACTCCTTGTCGCGCACTGGCCTCCCAGACGTAATGTAGAATCTTGATTAGAGATTAAAAACTCAGTTCTTTCTCGGGAAATAACTTCCATTTTCAAATAATCAATTATTTCCGTAACATTTAATTCTTCATCATTACCACATTTTTTTGTTATTTGTAACACTATGTCAGAAGGTAATAATTTAATTAGAATGGGCGAGAGTAACGCTAAATAATTTTCAATATCTAATCCGAAAGATTTTAGATTTCTGATTTTGGTCTGGCAAGTGTCCAGCAATTTGCGGAGTGCATAAACGTCACTGGATTTCTTTACTGAATTAAGTGATAAAAGTTTATGAAGGTGTGAGGTAATTACCAATTGTTTCTTACCGAAACGTTCTTTTAGAGTTTCTATTGCAGATAAATAGTTACTATTAGTTAAACTATAACCTTTTATAGAGTTAGCAGCATTTGAAGTCAGATATGACTTTCAATAATTGAATTTTTCTACTTCAGACAATTTTGCATTTTTATGAATTGTAGATTCGAATTGGTCCCAAAAACTTTGCCATTCCGAAGGATCGCCGTCAAATTTTTCAATTACTAGCTTGAGTAAATTTATGCGAATGGATTCCAACCCCCGAATTACAACTCTTTCTTCGGATTTGTTTATTGTCGTAGTAGAAAGATTAGAATTAGATTTAGTTTCTAATTTCAATTTAGCCCTTTTTACTTTCGTTTTCCAAATTGCCAAATTCGAATTATACTCATCACATTTCAAAACTTCAGCTTCTAATTCATCTAATTTACTAGATTTTTGAATTTCAGTATCTAGATAATTAAGCACTTTTTCTTTCAAATCTAACTCACCGAGAAACTCTTCTAATGTATCTTCATCGGCACTATTTTCTGAAATTGCCGCTTCTATTCTATTAATTAATTTCGTAGTTTGAGATCTAACAGTAGTGCGTTTTGTTTTATTAACTGCATCCATTCTCTTAAATCAATATTATAACTAATAAATTTATCAAAAACCAAAATGGTTGCAATTATCGTATATAAAAAAAGCACTTCAATAAAGATTCTAATTCAACGAAATTCTTATTATTCTGATTCAATTACTTTAGGCAGTCGCTGTTACGGGCGCCAGAAAAAATCAGATACACAATAAAACATGTGATACAAATCTATAAAGGTAAATAAAAAATGCTTACCGATCCAAGGTAGGGCGCCTTCTTTAGAATCAGAACTTATTCATTCCAGGATAGATTCGGCAATTAAGGATAATTCACACGAAAACAGTCGGAAATGAAGAAAAATATTTCTTTTCATTCTAGATTATTTATGTGGCTAACTTATATAAAATATATTTACATATGTACATAAGATGAATTAATATCGAATTCGGTTTGATGGGGAAAAAAATCCACATCTCAAAATCATTCTTCTTTCGTTCTAAAAAACAAAAAGTTTCTGTTGCGAAACGGCAAAAATAAAAAGTCCTCATTCGAAGGGAAAATGTCCATGGAGGTCGGGAGAAAATGTCCGTGGAGGTCGTGTTTTGCGATACTAATAAAATAAAGTTTCGCTTTGAGTGTGTGTGTGAGGGTGATAAAAAAGGCCTTTCTACAGGTCGCCTGCAGATATTCAATGCAAAAAAAATCATTTTAAAACGTTAAAATGCACACGAGATAACTTTAAAAATTTCTTCTATAGGAATAACAAGTACGAGCTATTGTTTTCGTGTAAGTGAAGTAGTCTCTTAAATTGGCAAAAACAAAACCATAAAACATTCTTCCTAATGAAGCTGTAAATAACATATTATCTAAATTGGACAGTTTATCTTTCACTACGTTTTCTAAGTAAATAAACCCACTTGTTCTAAATTCATTATGAATAAAACTCGCCAGAAGTTCGCCAAATTTGTTTGTCAAGAATGAAATTTAGCCCATTTGAAAATTATATATTCTGAAATCCATCCATTGTTTTAAGCTATCAATTTGTATGTAAAAATGGAGAAATTAATGTAGAATAATTATAAAGAATCTGCTGTTGAGATAGTTTTTTACTGTTTCCAAGTGACAATTTCCATCTATGATTACTTCTTTCCCTTTCATAAATCGAGATTGGCTGTCCCTTATCTCCAATAAGGCATCCTTTTCTTATTAATAAACTGACCTACAGAAAGGATCCTCTTAAAAACAATAAAAATCAATTTCTAGCATAATTTGATGCAAAACTTCAAACAATTCCACACGATATTAATTTTATGTTCAACATAAACAGAAAATGTGTTTTTTGGTTGAAAGATGAAATATTTCACCAATGCGTCTAAATGTTATGATTAATCTGATTTTATGATTTCTTGTTTCTGTTGTTAATTTTTTTTATTTTACTTTTTAAGTTATTTAGGGCAATCAATTTACAATTGTGATAACTTATTCAGTGGTTATTTCACATTATTGATGCAAACATGTGATCATTATTAAGGTAGATTTCAAAAATAATTCATCCCTGGAAAGTATTTAAAAAATCGCTAAATTGAGCAACAGTTTACAAATAAATTTCATTCTAAATTTAATTTTTTTTCTTTCAAACTCCATTTTCCCCTATAACGACAGTTTAAAATCGAAAATTTGCGAGGCTTGGAAGTTTATAAATTATACAGTAACGATAATTGTAAAACTTAAATTTGATTGTCAGCCTTTACCATTCGCAAAATGACAGCAGCGGTAAGGACGGACACGTTTTTCCTTCATAATATATTAGATAGTAGATAGCAAAATTATAACAAGAGCTAATCCTATGTCTATATGCCTGAGTATGTGTATGCAAATCTTACCTAAAAAACGGCTAAACGATTTCGACTAAATTTTGTAACGTGCGGTTTTTAGGTACGAGAAGACCATTGGTCACATGTACGAAAAAAATCGTTTAGTGGATCATTTTGGCTGATTATCAGTAAATGCATTTAAATGGGAATGAAAGTTGAAACAGTTATTAAGTTGTTAAGCAATTGGCAGTAAACAAAATCGCAAAGGTGGCAACATTTAGCGAAATTTAGAGATTTTTCTGTGAAATATCGACACTGGAATGATTTGACGGAAAAATCATCTTTCAAGTCTACCTATGCTAAAATATATGCTTGACGCCAAATGAAAGAGTTTCGCCAAATCTGACGAAAAAATTATTTTTTTCAAAATCTGAATGAATTCTCTAGAAATTCACCGAAGAGACGGCATACATATTTCAACCAATATGAGTCCATAGAAAGTTCTCGAAAACAGAATTCGACCAATCAACGTTCATAGAACTTCTCAACACATGCTTGACGGCAAATTAAAGGATGTCGCCAAACATGACATTATTTGTCGACATTTCGGGAACTTTTGTCAAAAAAATTAGCTTTCAGAAGACATAAGGATTTTATAAGGAATTTTTTTAGAAATTCCCATTAGGAGTCGATATACATGATTCAGTCGATCTGAATCCATAGGACGAACGTTCTCGAAAACAGATTTCAAACAATCAGTGTATATAGAACTTTCTCAACACATGCCTGGCGCTAAATGAAAGAATATCGCAAAAATTGGCAGTATTTTAGCGATATTTGGTGAAACAATATCATAGAAACTCGACAGAGTTTCTCGCCAAGTAAAAGAAACAACAGTGCAATGAATCGTAAATGAAAGGAATTTCGCCAATTAATGCCAAACGATATTTCAAAAATTTTTTAGTTCTCTGTCAAGTTTATATTTTCCGGACTGACCAAAGTGGGATTTGGACTCCTCTATATCTCCGGTTCTATTTATGATAGAAACAAAATTTATCTTTCTATGGAATGTGGCGTGCCACGTGACTCAGAAAACGAAAATAAAGTTGAATCAGGCCAATAGGTTTTTGGTAAATGTGATTTTAAAAGTGCTGTTTTTTGTACTTCTGAAATTCTTGTTCTGACCAAATCTGTTGACAGGGCTATAGCAATGTCTAATTATCAAATTTTTACGCGATTTACGGCATTGGAATTCTTTTTATGAGTAGTTGAAACCTTTGAAAGTTTCATGTAAAAATATTAAATAATTTTTGATTTATACCAGTTTAAAGTCTCTTTATTTTTGCAGCGTGGCGTAAATAATATGATTTATACCAGTTTAAAGTCTCCTTATTTTTTCAGCTTGGCGTAAATAATATGTGAGGCATTCTCACAATCTTTTAATTTTTAAGTCCCGCAATAATAATTTTTATTTTAGTAAAAGAATTATCGTAATATAGTCCGAGTGCTACACGACCAAAATAAGGTGAAAACTGCAAATCGTGATAAGAATATACCGCTTGGTGAGTATCTACTTTATGTTAATAAATGCATTTCAGAGGGGGAGGCATCGCGAAAAGTCGTGGGTATTCAAGATGGCGGCTGTTATTCAAAATGACATCATTTTCTGAAGTTTCTTACTATACATCATATGAATGTGTGTTTTATTTGGATTTCGATGGTTTTAGCATCAAAAATATCTTTTTAACACTTTCTGTCATAATTGAATGAATTTATGAATTCAGTATGTCTGTTTGTTTGTCTCTCTGTCTGCTTGCCGTTCGATGCCCAAACTCGCTTAAATATCGCTACTCACTTAAATTCACTCAGATTGTCATGTAACTTAAGTATGTTATTGAAGTTTACAATAACATGTTCGGAAAAAAATTTGAATTGTATAGCTTTTATAGTCCGTTTACAGGACCATCAAAAGAATTCCATTACGCTATTGTCTATTACTTCGGGTTCTACGGTTGAGAAAACAGCAAATGGTGATAAGAATATACCGATTGATCAGTATCTTCTCTATATTAATACAATGCATTTCAGAGAGGGAGGCATCGCGTAAAGTCGTGGGAATTCAAGATGGCAGCTGTTATTCAAAATGGCGTCATTTTCTGATTTTTCTTACTATCCATCATATAAATGTGTGCTTCAGTCTGATTTCGATGTTTTTAACGTCAAAAATTTCGTTTTTAATATTTTTCGTCATAGTTGAATGAGTTAATGAATTCAGTTTGTCTGTTTGTTTGTCTGACTGCCTCTTTGCCATTCCATGCTCTAACTCTCTTAAATTCACTCAGATTGTCATGTAATTTATGTATGTTATGGAAGTTTACAATAACATGCTCCGAACAAAAAGGAAGTGTATAGGTTTTATAGTCCGTTTACAGGGCCCTCAAAAGAATTACATTAAGTTATTGTCTATTAACCCGAGTGCTACGGTTGAGAAAACTGCAAATCGTGAGAAGAATATACCGATTGGTGAGTATCTACTTTACATTAATACCATCCATATGAGAGGGGTAGGCATCACGTAAAGTCGTAGGAATTCTAGATGGCGGCAGTTATTCAAAATTGCGTCATTTTCTGAATTTTCTTACTATCCATCATATAAATGTGTACTTCAGGTCGATTTCGATGTTTTCAACGTCATAAATTTCGTTTATAATACTTTCCGCCATACTTGAACGAGTTTATGAATTCAGTTTGTCTGTTTGTTTGTCTGTCTGCTTGCCATTCCTTGCTCTAACTCGCTTAAATTCACTCAGATTGTCATGTAGTTTATATATGTTATTGAAGTTTACAATAACATGTTCCGAATAAAAATTGAAGTGTATAGCTTTTATAGTCCGTTTACAGGGCCCTCAAAAGATTCCCATTACGTTATTGTCTAATAGTATGGGAAACTACATAGCGTGAGAAAAATATACTGATTGGTGAGTATCTACTTTATATTAATACAATCCATATAAGATGGGAAGGAATCGCGTCAAGTCGTAGGAATTCAAGATTGCGGATGTTATTCAAAATTGTGTCATTTTCTGGAATTCTTCTAATTTTCATACTATTCATCGTATAAAAGTATGTTTGATGTAAAATGTATGTGCAAAATCTGTAAAAATAAGTGTGGCTGTAGAAAGGTTAGACTTTCTTGTACATTATTGTGCAACTTCAAAAACGAATGTGAGAAATATAATGATAAAAAGTGGTGTTTTTATATTCTCTAACTTTAAGTGTAACATGCAATATTTTTAATATCTTGTATAATTAATGTATTAATAAAAATGCAGTTATTTATTTATTTATTCCTTTCATTTTCCTCACTATAAAATACAAAAACACTTTAATAATTGTCCTATTTTCATTTTAAGCGTATTTCTAATATTAAAAAGGGAATTTTTGCAGTTTAAAAATATCGAAATTGACATTATAGATAATTTTATTTGATGTATAGGTATAAAAAAGCAAACAATTTTGAATAACAGCCGCCATCTTGAATTGCTATGAATTTGCAAGATGCCTCAACTTCTTATATGCTTTGTATTAATATGAAGTAGATACTGATCATTCGGGATATCTTTATCACAAAATGCAGTTTTTTCATACCTAGCAGCTCCACTAATAATAGTTGATTTAACTGATGATCTTTATACAATTTATACACGAGTTACACACGCACGTATTCTTTTTTTGGTGTGTCACTGGAAATAAACCATAAATACCATGCACACCTTATTATATAGTAAGTATAGTATCGTGTAGTGCACCTCACTGATGTGTGCCAATTTGAATGTGTTTTAGAGAGTATAACATGAGTAAACACATTGCAAACGATCCCCCCCATAGACAATAACGTAATGGAATTCTTTTGAGGGCCCTGTAAACGGACTATAACACCTATACACTTAATTTTTATTCGGAACATGTCATTGTAAACTTCAAAACATACATAAATTACATGGCAATCCGAGTGAATTTAAGCGAGTAGCGATATTTAAACGAATTAGGGCATGGAAGGGCAAGCCGACAGACAGACAAACAAACAGACAAACTGAATTCATAAACTCATTCAACTATGATAGAAAGTGTTAAAAAGATATTTTTGACGTTAAAACCATCGAAATCGACATGAAACATACATTCATATGATTGATAGTAAGAAAAATCAGAAAATGACGCCATTTAGAATAACAGCCGCCATCTTGAATTCCCACGGCTTTACGCGATGCTCCCCCCCCCCTCTGAAATGCATTGTATTAATATAAAGTAGATACTCACCAATCAGTATATTCTTATCAAAATTTGCTGTTTTCTCAACCGTAGCACCCGGACTAATAGACAATAACGTAATGGAATTCTTTTGAGGGTCCTGTAAACGGACTGTAAGAGCTATACACTTCATTTTTTTTTCGAACATGTTATTGTAAACTTCAGTAACATATAAATTACATGACAATCTGAATGAATTGCGAGTAGCGATATTTAAGCGAGTTTAAGCATGGAACGGCAAGCAGACAGACAGACAAACAAACAGACAAACTGATATCATAAACCCATTCAACTATGACAGAAAGTGTTAAAAAGATATTTTTGACGTTAAAACCATCGAAATCGACCTGAAACACACATTCATATGATGTATAGTAAGAAAATTCAGAAAATGACGCCATTTTGAATAACAGCCGCCATCTTGAATACCCACTACTTTTCGCGATGCCTCCCCCTCTGAAATGCATTGTATTAACATAAAGTAGATACACAACAAGCGGTATATTCTTATCACGATTTGCAGTTTTCTCAACCGTAGCACCCGGACTAATACCCGCTAGCTTCTTATTATTGCAGCGAGGCATACATAATATGTGTGGCATTCTCACAATCTTTTGTCTTTTAAGTCCTGAATAATAATTATTACTTTCTTCTATCTTTACAAGAAGAAAGTACTGCATTCGTGTTCGATCAAGACAAAATAACTTCTGACGAAACTCAACCGGAGCAGAACCTGATAACAAAAAACCGAAATCTGACACGAACCAAATATGATAACCGACAAAAATATTCTAAAGCACCATAAGCTGATCCGAGTAAGACAAAATAATTTCCATGAACACGCAACCGGAACATAACCCAAGAATTCCATTAGAAAAAACACGAAATCTTAAACGAAACAAATCTGAGACCCGACAAAAATATTCCAAAGAACCATAACCCGATCCGAGCAAGACAAAATAATTTCTGTGAACACGCAACTCGACCCGAACCTAAAATTTAAAAAAAAACGAAATATGACCCGAACCTAATATGATAACCGACGAAAATAATCTAAAGAACCATAACCCGATCCAAGAAACACAAAATAATTTCCTTAGATGCAACACGACCTGAACCTAAAAATTCCATTAGAAAAAACCCGAAATCTGGCCCGAACCAAATCTGAATCCGACAAAAATATTTCCAAAAAACATAACCCGATACGAACAAGAAAAAAAAATTTCCGTGGATGCAACACGACCCCAACCTAAAAATTACATTATGAAAAACCCGAAATCTGACACGAATTAAATCTGAACCCGACAAAAGCATTCCCAAGAACTATAACCCGATCCAAACAAGACAAAATAATTTCCGTGAACACGCAACCCGACCAGAACCTAATTTTTCTTTTTGAGAAAAAAACCGAAATATGACTCGAACCTAATTTTTTCTAAAAAAAGAAAACGAAATATGACCCGAACTAAATTTGATAACAGAAAAAAATATTCTAAAGTACCATAACCCGATCCGAGCAAGACAAAATAACTTTCTTGGACACGCAACCCGAACCGAACCTAAAACTTCCATAAAAAAACCTGAATTCTGACCCGAACCATATCTGAATCCGAAAAATTATCCCTAAAAACCATAACCCAGTACGAGCAATACAAAATAATTTCCGTGGACGCAACACGACACGAAACTAAACATTCCTGTAGAAAAAACCCGAAATCTGGCACGAACAAAATCTGAACGCGATAAAAATATTCACAAGAACCATAACGCGATCCGATCAAGACAGAAATGATTTCCGTGAACACGCAACTCGACACGAACCTATATTTTTTAAACCCGAAATATGACCCGAACCAAATATGATAACTGACGTAAATATTCTAAAGAATCATAACACGATCCAAGCAAGACAAAATAATTTCCTTAGACACGCAACCCGAACTGAACCTAATTTGTTTTTGAAAAAAAAGCGAAATATGACCCGAATCAAATATGATAACCGACTAATATAATCTAAAGAACCATAAACCGATCCAAGAAACACAAAATAATTTCCTTGGACGCAACACGACCTGAACCTAAAAATTCCATTAGAAAAAAACCAAAATCTGACACGCACCAAATCTGAACCCGATAAAAATATTCCAAAGAACCATAACCCGATCCGAGCAATACAAAATAATTTTCTCGGACGCGCAACCCGAACCGAACCTAAAAATTCTGTTAAAAAAACCTGGAATCTGACCCGAACCAAATCTGAATCCGACAAAAATATCCCCCAAAAACATAACCTGATACGAACAAGAAAAAATAATTTCCGTGGATGCAACACGACCCCAACCTAAAAATTCCATTAGAAAAAATCCGAAATCTGACACGAATTAAATCTGAACCCTATAAAAACATTCCCAAGAACAATAACCCGATCCAAACAAGGCAAAATAATTTCCGTGAACACGCAACCCGACCCGAACCTCATTAAAAAAAAAAACGAAATATGACCCGAACCTAATTTTTTTTTTTGAAAAAAAAATGAAATATGACCCGAACCAAATTTGATAACCGACAAAAATATTCTAAAGAACCATAACCCGATCCGAGCAAGACAAAATAATTTCCTTGGACACGCAACCCCAACTGAACCTATTTTTTTTTTTTTTTTTTTTTTTTTGAAAAAAAAAACGAAATATGACCCGAACCAAATATGATAACCGACTAAAATAATCTAAAGAACCATAAACCGATCCAAGAAACACAAAATAATTTCCTTGGACGCAACACGACCCGAACCTAAATATTCCATTAGAAAAACCCAAAATCTAACACGAAACAAATCTGAACCCGATAAAAATATTCCAAAGAACCATAACCCGATCCGAGCAATACAAAATAATTTTCTTGGACGCGCAACCCGAACCGAACCTAAAACTTCCATTAAAAAACCCCTGAAATCTCACCTGAACCATATCTGAATCCGAAAAATTATCCCTAAAAACCATAACACAGTACGAGTAATACAAAATAATTTCTGTGGACGCAACACGACCCGAACCTAAACATTCCTGTAGAAAAATCTCGAAATCTGGAACAAACAAAATCTGAACCCGAGAAAAATATTCCCGAGAACCATAACCCGATCCGATCAAGATAAAATAATTTCCGTGATCACGCAACCCGAACTAAACCTTAAAATTCCATTAAAAAACCTGAAATCTGGCCCGAACCAAATCTGAATCCGACAGAAATATCTCCAAAAAACATAACCCGATACGAACAGGAAAAAATAATTTCCGTGGATGCAACACGTCCCCAACCTAAAAATTCATTTAGAAAAAACCCGATATCTGACACGAATTAAATCTGAACCCGACAAAAACATTCCCAAAAACCATAACCCGATCCGATCAAGACAAAATAATTTCTGTGAACACGCAACCCGACCAACACTTAATTTTTTTTGAAAAAAAACCCGAAATATGACCCGAACCAAATATGATAACCGGCATAAATTTTTAAAGAACCATAATACGATCCAAGCAAGACAAAATAATTTCCTTGGACACGCAACCCGAGCTGATCCTAAAAATTTCATTAAAAAAAACCCTGAAATCTCACCCGAACCAAATCTGAATCCGACAAAAATATTCCCAAAAACCATAACCCAATACGCGCGAGACAACATACTTTCCATGGACGCAACACGACCCGAGCATAAAAATTCCATTAAAAAATCCCTAAATCTGACACGAATCATATCTGAACCCGACAAATAAACGATTCCAAGGAACCATAATCCGATCTGAGCAAGGCAAAATAATTTCTGTGGACACGCAACCCGATCTGAACCTAAAAATTTAGTTTGAAATAAACACGAAATATGACCCGAACAAAATATTATAATCGACAAAAGTATTCTATAAACCATAACCCGATCCGAGCAAAACAAAATAATTTCCGTGGACACGTAACCCGACTCGAACCTAACAATTCCACTAGAAAACCCCCGAAATCTGAACCGAACCGAACAAAATCTGAATCCGACAAAAATATTCCAAAGAATCATAACCGGATCCGAGCAAGACAAAATTATTTCCGTTGTCATGCAACCCGATCCGAACCTGAAAGTTCTATTTGAAGTTAACCCGAAACCCGAACAATACCCGAAATAAAAATTCATCAGGCCGTACCCCGATACGAGCAAGGTGAATTAATTTCCGTGAACACTCAATAGGACCAGAATCTGAAAATTCTATTTGAAGTCAACCTGAAACCCGACCCCGAACCCTATCTGGAAAGGACAAAAATATTTCAAAGAGCCGTTACCCGATCCGAGCAAACAAAATTATTTCTGTCGACACGAAACCGGGTTCATTTGAAGTCAACCCGAAAACCGATCATAACCCCGTTTCGGATCTAGTTCAATTATAACTTTCTGGTTAGGATCGGGTTATAGTTCTATGGAATATTTATCTCGGGTTAAGATTTGATTCGGGTATGGTTTAAAGTTAACTTCAAATGGAATTTGTAGTTTCTCGTCGTATTGCGTGATTACGGAAACTAATTTGACTTGCTCGGATCCGGTTATGGATCTTTGGACTATTTTTGTCGAGTTAAAATTTCGGGTTTCTTTTAAATGAAATTTTCAGATTTGGATCGGTTTGCGTGCCAACGGAAATTATTTTGTCTTGCTCTTATCGGATTATTGACCTTTGGAATATTTCGTTGGGTTGAAATTTCTTTTTTTTTTCAAATGAAATTTTTTGGTTCGTGTCGGGCTGCGTGCCCACGGAAATTATTTTGTTTTGCTCGGATCGGGATATGATTCAATGGAATGTTTTTGTCGAGTTCAGATTTGGTTCGGGTCAGATTTTGGGGTTTTTTCAAATGGAATTTTTAGTTTCGGATAAGGTAACATGTCCACGGAAAGTATTTTGTCTATTGGGATCCGGTTATGGTTCTTTGGAGATTTTTGTCGGGTTCAGATTTGGTTCAGATTAGATTTCGGTTTTTTTCAAAGGGAATTTATAGGTTTGGGTGGGGTAACATATCCACTGAAATTATTTGGTGTTGCTCGGATCCGATTATGGTTCTTTGGAATATTTTTGTTGGGTTCAGATTTGGTTCGGGTCATATTTCTGGTTTTCTTCAAAGGGAATTTTTAGGTTCGTGTTGGGTTGCGTGTGCACGGAAATTAATTTGTCTTGATCGGATCGGGCTACGGTTTTTTTTTCAATATTTTTGTCTGTTTTCAGATTTGGTTCGGGTCAGATTTCGGGTTTTTTCAAATGGAACTTTCAGGTTCGGGTCGGGTTGCATGTAGACTGAAATTATTTTGGCTTCCTCGGATTGGCGTACAGTCTGTTGTAATTTATTTTTGGGGGTTCGGTTCGGGTTATGGGTTTATAAGTCTAAAAAAATCACCCTGATTGGTAAATAAGTGGTTACTTGTCAATTAGTCTAACCGCTTTCTAGGCTCTATGCAATAGACCTGAAAAATATTAGGCTAATTGGAAAATGATAGATGATTTCCAATTAACCTACGACATGTATATCTCACATTGCAGTAAACATTTAAAGCTGGTTAGAACTCCGCGATTACGGGTTGAACATAAAAAAGGTAAAAATTGGCCAAAAATGTAAAAAAAAAAAAAATATATATTCAAAATTTTCGAATTTTTTTTTTTTTTGCCCCCAATCGTTCATGAGCAAGGAGCCCGTGTGCCAAATTTCTCAGCCCTGCACCCTGTGGTTTCCGAGTTTGTGAGGTTACATAGATAGATACGCGCACGGATATTAAAAGGATAGATGTTATTCCATTTGACCCAGTTAAGCTCTCTATTGTAAGGCGGCATTGAAGCATTTACGGTTCGCTTAGAAGGTCACATTACAACCGATAGATATTTACTGAGTGGCATGTATTTTAATAAATTTGTACCTTTTGAATCTCTAGACAGTTTTAGGTTACTTGAAAGTTGAATATGAATTCAGTTTGTTAATCTAAAGGCTCGACGAGGTTTCTACTTTATGAAAGGTGTTTCTATTATCCACTTTATTAAAATGCTTCTAGGTTTCAGCCCACACTGTTTTAAAATTCCAATACTATGGGTATTTTTGCACACAAAATTTAGACAACAATTAAATGAACTTTTATTTTTCACGAAATCGGAATAATGTTTGACGAAGGTACTGCGCACAATAATCATCACCGAATGTCCTGCTGATATTTGAGAAGAAACTGGATTATAGAAACGTGCCAGTTGACCTCGTTATGGAAAGATTCTAGGTAAACACTGACTACGGAGAAATCACAGGACAGGCTCAGAAAGATAAGGTAAGTACTTTAGTTAATCACAGAGTACTTATAGCCATGAAAAAAATTCGACAGAACTTAAGGATCACTGTTTATCATACTGAAATAAGCGGGAAAGTGTTCGATTCTCTATTGCTTTTATACTAAAATGCATATACACTCAAATATTTTTCAATATTCCAAAGTTTGCAATTTATTCAATTTAAACCATTTTACAAAGGTAATACAGTAAGTCTGGTTTTTTATTACATAATTTTTTTATCATTTTTTTAGAATGCTTTTATATCACATGAATTTTTGGCAGTTTTATTGGAATTTTTCCTTTTCTTTTCATTTAAAAGGATTAATAAGGGGATTTATTAAAATAATCGATTCTGTTATTTTGGACTTGGTAATTAAAAGATGTTATCAATTTGCAATAAATAGCATTTAGTTAATTTTTAATCAGATAATAGAGCTACTTAAAAATTTACAAATATGACTGAAATTAGGGAAAATCCTTTCATAACGATGAAATATCGAATTCTGAACTTTTAATGAAATGAATTATAATTTATCGTATGAATGATCCGAAAAATGTGAGAAAATACTTGGAAAGCATATGACATAGTACGTCCTGCTAGTCACGTAAAAAACAATTATGAATTTAGAAAGTACATGCATTGAAAATTCAGAAAATCCAACAAGTGTTAGAGCTTATGAAAACATTTTCTAAAAAAAGAGGTTTAATCAGATAATCTGAGTTTCCGCCGCGCTTATCGGAGAGACATTGGATTTCAAAATTATAAAAAAAAACTAATTTTATTTAAAAATTACTTCAAGCACGCCCGGTGATAAAACAAATGCTCATTATTCAGTCTGATTTTAAGTCTTTACACATTTTGTGTAAAATGATGCGAATTTTGAAAATGTAATGTCAGTTTTTCAAAAGTTATTAAAATAAAATCCTTACTGAGTTAATTTATGAATTACCCTATAGCTTATAGAACAACAGCTAAAAATATTGCTGGTTAGTTCGACACGTTTTATCATTTCTAAAAAATAAATGATTTCTTTTGAGATTTCTAAGGATCAATAAAATGTGTTTGAATTGTTTTTAAAAAGTCCAACATTATGTCTTACTAGATATATTACACTTTGGAAAAGTTTATAGTCTCACTATTATTATTATTATTATTATTTTTACTTCTATCATCTTTCGTTTATGTTTTCTTTTCTGAATTAAAATGGAATATGCATAATGCAAATGAAATAGAACCTCACAAAAAGAAGTGATATCTAATCAAAAACAACTCGTTGTAAATGACACCTCCAAGCTACAAACTTAAAACGTCAGTCATAAAAAGAAGTGACATCACATAAAAAGAAGTGATATAGAAGTGAATACTTCAACTGCTGTGTAAAAATCTATCACCACTCATAATGTTTCCAAAGGACTCGGAGTGAGGTACAGTATGTAAAAACTGCTTGGCGACCTGCAGGCGTATATTTAATATACGCAGGACCGATACGAATTTCAAAAAATTGTGAAAATCGAAAAAATTAATTTTAATTTTCCATTATACCACTCTTATAAATATTTATAGGAGGAAGATCTGTAATAAATCATAAAGATTTGTAAGACAAGCAGGAAATGGTATGTAATTGTGGTAATCATCTATTATTACAATTATACTTTTCATTATTTTAAACATGATTTTTAATTACATAAATACGTTTAATTATACACTGTATCTTATACTATAATGCAAGCAAAAATTGTGTGTGTGTGTATGTATGTGTGTGTGTGTGTGTGTGTGTAAATTTTATCTTAAAAAGGGCTCTAACGATTTTGACGAAATTTTGCATTTTACCATTTTCGGGCACGATAAGACCATTGGGCTAGGTCACGTGTTCTAGAAAATTCGATTAGTGGGTCATTTTATGTCCTAATGGGTCAAGGTCAAGCTAATTATATCTAAAAAACAGCTCAATCGATTTTGACTGAATTTTATATCCAACCGTTTTTCGGCACGAGAAAATTAGTGGGTCATTTTGAGGTCACTATGGGTCAAGCAAAGTTTATCTAGAAAACGGCTCTAACGATTTTGACGAAATTTTATATTTTACCATTTTCGGGCGCTAGAATACCATTGGGCTAGGTCACGTGTCCGAGAAAATTCGATTAGTGGGTCATTTTGGGCCCTAATCGGTCAAGGTCAAGCTAATTATACCTAAAAAACGGCTCAATCGATTTTGACAAAATTTTATATCCAACAGTTTTTCGGCCCTAGAAAACTATTGGGCTAGGTCACATGTTTGAGAAAATTTGATTAGTGGGTCATTTTTGGGTCACTATGGGTCAAGCCAATTATATCTGAAAAACGGCTCTAACGATTTGGACTAAATTTTGTATTATGTCGTTTCGGATTACGAGAAGACCAATGAGCTAATACACATATTAGAGAAAATTCGATTAGTAGGTCATTTTTGGGTCACTGTGGGTCAAGCAAAGTTTATCTAGAAAACGGCTCTAACGATTTTGACGAATTTTTGTATTTTACCATTTTCGGGCGCGAGAATACCATTGAGCTAGGTCACGTGTTCCAGAAAATTCGATTAGTGGGTCATTTGGGTCATAATGGGTCAAGGTCAAGCTAGTTATATCTAAAAAACTGCTCAATCGATTTTGTTTAAATTTTATATCCAGCTGTTTTTCGGCACGAAAAAACTATTGGGCTAGGTCACATGTTTGAGAAATTTCGATTAGTGGGTCATTTTTGGGTCCCTATGGGTCAAGACAATTTTATCTAAAAAATGGCTCTAACGATTTTGACTAAATTTTGTATTCTGTCGTTTTGGATTATGAGAGGACAAATGGGCTAAGTCACACATTAGAGAAAATTCGATAAGTGGGTCATTTTTGGGTCACTTTGGGTCAAGCAAAGTTTATCCAGAAAACGGCTATAACGATTTGGACAAAATTTTGTATTCTATCGTTTTCGGGCGCGAGAATACCATTGGGCTTGATCGCATGTTCAAGAAAATTCGATTAGTGTGTCATTTTGGGTCACAATGGGTCACTGTCAAGCTAATTTAATCTAAAAAAAGGCCCAAAACATTTTGACAAAATTCCGTAATATACCGTTTCCGGGCATGAGATGACCATTGGGCTAAGTCACGTGTTTGAGAAAAATCGATTAGTGGGTATTTTTTGGGTCACTGTGGGCCAAGCTATTTGAATCTAAAAAAAGAGTCAAACGATTTTGTCAAAATTTTGTATTTTACAGTTTCTGGGAATGAGAAGACATTTGAGCTAAGTCACATGTTCAAGAAAATTCGATTATTGGGTCATTTTTGGTCACTGTGGGTCAAGCTAAGTGTATCTAAAATAATGGCTCAAACATTATGGCAAAATTTTGTGTTATATCGTTTCTGAGCATAAGAATACCATTGAGCTAAGTCACATATTCGAGAAAATTCGATTTGTGGGTCATTTTTGGGCCACTGTGGGTCAAGCTAATTGTATCTTAAAAAAGGCTCCAAAGATTTTGACAAAATTTTGTATTATCCTGTTTCCGGGCATGAGAAGATCACTGGGTTGGAGAAATGTCACATGTTGGAGAAATTTCGATTAAGGGTCATTTTGGGGTCACTGTGGATCAAGTTAATTTTATCTTGAAAACAGCTTTAATGATTTTGATTAAATTTTGTTTTCTATCATTTTCGGGTTCGTGAAGACCATTGGTCTAGGTCGCATGCTCAAGAAAATTCGATTAACCAGTCATTTTGGGTCACTATGGGTCAAGGTTTAGCTAAATGTATCTAAAAAATGGCTCAAACGATTTTGACAAAATTTCTTATTACACCGTTTCCTAGCACGAGAAGCCCACTGGGATAGCTCACATGTTCGATAAATTTAGATTAGTAGGTCCTTTTTGGGCTACCGTGCGTCAAGCCAATTTTATTTATAAAATGACATTAGCGATTTTGACTAAATTTTGTATTCTATCGTTTTCGGGTTGAAGAAGAGCATTGGTTTGGTCGTGTGTTCGAAAAATTTTGGTTAGTGGGTCCCTATGGCTTAGTTGCATGCCAATTTTATCTAAACAGCAAGAATTATACATTGAGAATTAAAGATCGAATTGAACACAAGGCTAATTTTGACCGAGCTTAGCCCGGTCATGCCCGCTAGTTAAAATTAAAGGGAAAACTGGTAAAATGGATCCTGCTTATGACAGATTTATTTCTTAAACGTAAATGTCGTGTTTCCAACATAAGGAATATTATATAATATTAGTAGTCTTACTAGAACAGATTTTTTCCCTGTCATGTGCAATTCCGTTTACTCAGGCTTTACTGCAATATATCTTAGTTTAATTAACGTCTATTGTTAGGTGCATTGTTAGTAATATTCATATGATCATTATTTTTTATTATTATTTTACAAACTCAAAATGTTTATTACATGTTTACTTAGAAAATCCTCCTACTTCTTTCTCTTTGAAATAATGGTTATCAACAAATCGGTCCCATGATGTTAAATAAGAATGGGCATGTAAACACCATAAGATTCAAATTTTCACAGTAATGGGAGAAGTAATACAATAAGAAAATTATTAAACAAATATTCATATCTAAGTACAGGAAGAACAAACATTATAAAAGCCTGCATGTCGCCAAGCAGTTTTCACATATTGTACCTCACTCCGAGTCCTTTGGAAACATTATGAGTGGTGATAGATTTTTACATGGCACTCGGAGTATGCACTTCTATATCGCTTCTTTTTATGTGATATCACTCCTTTTTATGACTGACGTTTTAAGTTTGTGGCTTGTCGGCATCATTTATAGCAACTTGTTTTTGATTAGATAGCAATAATACAACGCAAACTTTATGGCAATAATAAAACGAGAATTTATTGTCATATAGGGTTGGACACAAAGTTATTTAAACTTAGCGTAGTTTAGTATTCCCCGTTGGTATAGTAGAAAATTAATCTAATAAAAATATTTCAACGTATTTTGTAATCCACAAACCCCCTTTGCAAAAAAGGGTTAAAATAAACAAGTAATATAAAAATTTTGTTTTTAAAGTCAATTGCTACATAGGTCATCAAACAAAAATTTAATGCAATCCCTTAAGCTAATATTAGATTTTGTTGCATTAAAATATCTCAATTTGTTGATTTTCTATAAGCAAGTAGGTTTACAATGGAAGTGTATGGGAATTTGGCGAAATATTAGAGATATCGCCAAGTTGGCGTCACTTTCAAATTTGGTGATATATCGCCAAGTTGGCGACAGAACAGGGTTTCCCCTATGGTAACCCCGCTTATAGATATGAAGATGAATTAAATGCTTCAATAAACAATGGCCGTCATTTTGTCTCCCATGTAAAACTAAAATTAATTAATTAAAATTTAATTAATGAATTAATATTAAAAAAAAACTGTATTAACATCAATTGTCATCCAGTACAAGTTTAAAAAAATTTATTTCAACTTGATAGGATGAATAATAAGTATTTTATTAACGATTGAAAATTTGAGCAAGATATATATATATATATATATAGGGAGAGTGTGAACTAATAGTAGGAATGGATAAAAAAGATAGTTGAAAAACAGTAAACAATAGAACTATATTTAGGCAGAGTTAGTGTTTATTATGTTAAGGGAACAATAGATTTTTTCAGTAGTTTCAGTTAAATCTTGATTCTAGAATGTTTTCGACTAATTTTGTCTCTTTAATATTTTTAGACTATTCTTAATGTATATTTATGTCTAAAAGTCGTCTTCGATAACTTTTCTAGGCTCAACAATTTCAAAGAAATCCTAATTTCAGAGGTCTTTTCGTATTTGCTGGCTCAAGTTGGTTAGTAGTATCAGTAGTATCGACATTAACAATAGTCTACGTTGGAGCTTAGAAAGTCATCGTTATTTTTTATCATTTTTAAGATTCCTTACTTACAAAGCTAGAACGAAACTATTAAAAGAACAATCGTGTGTCTGTCTGTTCTTCTGCCGCAGACATCTTTCCCAAAAATTATGGAACTTGGAAAGTTCAAACTTGCCAGAGTTATTCACCCATATATTTGTAGATTATTAGCCATTCACAAATATTTTTACGAAAATTTTAATAGGGCAATTACGCTACTTGAAAAAGAAGAAACAATTTTTTGTATATCGTGTATGGCATTGTTCGAAGATCTTGTAACGCCGAACTCAAAAATACATCTTTCTTAATTTTAGGTATTATATGTTCTGAGATATTATCGAAACTGCACTGCAATTATCTGCTTCCTTCCTAATATTCCGGAATCTAAGGTAATTTAAATTGTGATAAAATAATGGTAGTAGGAGTTAATGCAAACCTTTAGAAAAATTATAATAATCATACTAGTAGCCCAGTGGTAGGTGAGAGAAAAAAAAAAAAAAATTGCCGAATTCGAAATTATTTAGGGGAAAGCTGGAAATTGTTTTAATCCACTTAGTTTAGATCTAGAATGAACATACTATGCTTTCCCCCTCGTACTAGGTGAGCGTTAGGAAATATGTATCGATTTATAGTAAAAAAACATGTTTATTTAAAAAAACCATAACAATACATCAAAATAACTAACTCTATCAAAAACGTTGTCAATACAAATGTTGTAGAGCTTAAAATTCTGAATAAAATGAGTACCCACACTTAAGGGCATTTGGAAGGTCAAAACCTAAAATATATCGAATTTTCGATTTTTTAATATTTTGAATCTACTATTTCTCCTCTTTCTACTGATATATTACTTTTGTCCCTACGCCAACTAAGAGATGGAAATTTTTTAGTAATTCTGTTTGTTTATCTACTTTACTACTAGCGCGTTTATTTACTTTAAACTTGATTTTCTCAGAATATTGTTTTTTTTTTTTTTTTTTTTTTAAACTTCGATGTACCTTTTAGAAAAAACTATTATACCTTATGCTTTGAAATTTTGCTTCAACATTATATACATATCACTGTTTAATCAGAGGTGAATTGTTTAAATTCATAAAAAGAACTTTTTTTTATTATTATCATTATCTTTGAAAAAAATGCATGTTCTTTTTTTTTAATTTGAATGTGGAATTTTCAGATTTTTAAAAAAATATCTAAGCTTTATTTAATTGTAAATTTAACTTCAGATTATTAAGAATTGTTTATTTTACGCATAAAACTTTTTTCAAGTCCATATCTTAAGTTGTTTATGAAAAAATTTACATTAATTTAACATGACAGGTATAGCGATTCCGACTGCCTTTAATATTTTTGTTGAACATTAAGCTCACAATTCTATTTCAAAGTTTAGCCTAAATCGCTAATCAAGAGCTTGAAGCCAGAACAGATCCGGTTAGCAGTCCACCCTGCTTCTAATTTTATTATACATGTATTTTTTCTTAATTTATTGAGGCATTTACGATATTTTTGTAATTATTTTAGCTCATTATTTTGGATATTTTAAGAATTATGGTTTAAACTCTTGATTACGGGCCCAGTGGTAGGGGTTGAAAAAAAGGTTGAATGCGAAATTAATTTGGGGAAAGCTAAAATTTGTTTCAATCCTTCCAACATTGATCGAAAATTAACAAAAATACCTGTATATAAAATTGGAAGCAGCGTGAACTGATAACTTGATTTCTCGTGGCTTCAAACTGTTGATTATCGATTAAGGCCAACATTTGAAATAGAATTGCAACCTTAATTATGAACAAAAAGATTAATGTGGTTCCTCATTTTATTAAGAATTTTAAGCTCTACAACAGTTGTACTGATAATTTTTTGATAGCGTTAACTGTTTTGAGATATTGTTAAGGTAACTTGGTATCTCCTTTTCAAACTCTTGATTAGCAATTAAGGTAAAACTTTTGAAATAGAATTGCGACCTTATTGTTGAACAAAAATATTAATGTAGGCACTCATATTAATTCAGAATTTCACGCTCAACAACATTTGTATTGACATTGTTTTTGATTGAGTTATCTGCTTTGAGATATTGTTAAGGAAAAAAAAAAACGTGTTTTTCGAAAATAAATATGTACATATTTTCTAACATTCACAAAGTACGTTCATTTTCGACCTAATCTGAAGGGATTAAAACAACTTCCAGTTTTCCCCTAATTAATTCTTAATCCAACCCCCTGATCATGGGAATAAAACTTTGAAGTGGAATTGTGACCTTAATGTTCAACAAAAATATTAATTGTAGGTATACATTTTATTCAGACTTTTAAGCTCTACAACATTTGTATTGACAATGTTTTTGATAGAGTTAGTTATTTTTCGATATAGTTATGGTATTTAAAAATACCCATGTTTTTGACTATAAATCAATACAGGTTTCCTAACGCTCACCTAGTACGAGGGGGAAGGCGTAGCATATTCTTTCTAGACATAAACTGAAGAGATTAAAACAATTTCTAGCTTTCCCCTTATTAATTCCGAATTGAACCCCCTAACTACTGGGTTTACAGTTTATGAGAAAATTGACTTTTCCATCACAAACGAACTTTATTTTTCACTGAAGTTATCTATCGAATCGACACCATCCAATAACTGTTGATACTGATTTAAATAATATATTATCGGGAATTAGCCGACTTTTTAACTAAAAACCTATCTACAAAACAGCAGCACGGAACTAGGCGGAGTTGGAACTTTGCTACCTACTTTTGAAGCGCACTTGGCAGAATACAGAGTGCGCTTTGTTTAATTGCGCATCGATTATTTACAAATCATTGTGGTTGTGCCAGAGATTATTTTCTGCAGGCAAATATATAAGCCAATATATCATCTTTATAATATTTTATAGATTGTATATTAGAGACCATGTATAATCTCCGAATAATATGAAGTTTTAAAGGGAGTATAATTAGTTATTTTATTCTTAACTATAAGCGGAACCATGGTAAAACCAGATTTGCAAAACTTATTATTAAGCTAACCACAATATTCTTTTTATAATAGAAAAAAGTTTTAAAAATATACTGTAAAGATAAAATATACAATCTTTCTCTATCTTTAAATACACGAATAATATACACTTTTAAAATGTCGTTAACCATTTTCGATGACGCAGTATTACAGAATAATGTTTAAATTGTGATCTTTTGTGTTTTGAATGTGTTCAGGGCTACCATTTGTCCATTTTCTGAAAACAAGTATTTTATTAGTAAAAAATTCATAGAAGGTTTTGGCAACAATTACAACGTAAACAAATTTTTATGTAAGTTTCTACGAAAATTAAATTAATTTTAAAAAAAGGACCGAGCGCGAGGCCTGTGCATTATAACATGACAATGTGAATTATTACATTTCTTGCATTACAGTAATATTTGAAATAGACAATTTTTCTTCTTCATTTAAGCTTATGATACTACACCTGAAATGAACAGAATGTGCACTAGTAGATGTCGAGATGCATGCAAGTAAGTTAAAAACTTATTACATATAAACGATTTTTAAATGTTGAATAAATAATAAAATAAGTTTTTTAACACCAGTTTGTAATTGTTTGGATTTTAAAATGAATAAATAAATGTTTCTTTACTTCAGATTCCTTCATTTAAGTGAATAGAAGTATCTCATACATCAATTCATAGTTACATATATGTTATATTATTAATTTTTCCTTCGCGATATTTGCTTTTTACACGATAAATTACCGGCATATGCACTAATTTCTTATTTTTTAATAATACCTATCAAAAATCCTATTAAATTCTCCTTAAATTAAATATTATCTTACTCAATTTACTTAAATATAAAGCTTTTAGTTTATTCCTAAATTGTATCATGATTTCTGACCATTTCTTTTATTCAGTGTCAATTCGAATGTTTTTAAAAGAGCCATTTCTTTTTTTTACGTATTTTATTTCGAGATTCTTTCGCGCGGTGGGGTATTTTTACTTTAAAACGCATCCGCTGCAAATTGACAGGACTCTTTAATAAATCACTCCCATTGGACGTGACGCAGGTTTTATTGCGTACCCTTTATTCACTCATTGGCCAGAGCACACGCGACGTCATGATTTTGTGTTATTACACCCTATGACAAAAAGCTGATGCATGGGAGTTTTCCTTGCTCTAATTTTCACCTGCTGACAGCTTCCTGACTGGTAATTTTTGGACAGTGGTTTTTTTCTAATTTTACTTCACGATCATACGATGAAGTTATTTACATCTTAAGATCGGAACGTATCATGAAAATGTGGTGAATAGTTTTCAATGTTGTTTTGTTAATAAACGTATGAATGTCTAATCTGACTCATTATTTCATAATGGTGAAACTTCCATATATTTCATGGCAATCCCTATGATAGCTCATATTAAAGACTCACTAATACTCAAAATAACAAAACTGCAGTGCACTGTTTTTATTAAATAACTAAATAGGTAGAACGTCAAAAATGACGGAAATTTAGATATAGAGATATATAGAACTAGTGTGCAAGAATATGAGTTTTTCTCGCTTGTGCCGCGGTGATAGAGGAAAATGGCACATTTTAAGAACGAAACACAGTTATGAAAAACTGTGTATAGTAGAAGACCACTAATCTGCACAGTTTGGTTCCAAGTGTTCTGCGGATTTCAGGCTTTTTGAGGTAATATCTATTCAATCTTTGTTTACATTTTTTTTTTAATTCATATATTGGACAATTTAGATTATTAATTCTTAAAAATAAATAAATGACACACTTGAAGTAAGGTAAAAACTATTGAACTATCGTATACGATTTAGTGAAATGGTATTATATGATATTATACGTGTGTGAATCACGATCTTGGTTACAACGTTAGCGAAATTGGCTGCAACTTGTCATAATCATAATTGTGTGAGCCGCTATAACAAAAAAGTAACCAATTTTTAATAAAATTTTTGTTATAGTTTTCAAAAACTTGTGTAAAATATCCGGCCGTTCTGATGTTATGTCAGTCCTAGGAATAATATTTGAAACATTGAAGAATTTCCACGTATATGTGGAATTTAGAAAAGCTTCTCCAAAAGGAAGGTCTTGAAATGACATTGTAATTCCTCTAACTTCAAAGTTTAATCGGGCCCTGATATTGTTTACTGAAATCTAATAAATACAGTTATTTTGAACATTACAACAGAATTAAACAGTTAAACTTATTTAACTTAAACACGCTGTTACTTCAATGTCATTCTTTAGTATTAAGAAAGAAAATTATTTAAAATTTTCAAATCATGCAGTTATAATTTTTTATCATTATTTAATAACTAAATAATGAAAAAATATGACTTTTTTCTGAGCTCATAAATATGACAATAAAGTAATGTAACTAAGAGACATTGCGAAATAAAATCTTTGTTAATTCAAATCATAAACAAAGATACTGCCACCATTTTACCTACTATGACGTCAGAAGAATATTGTCTATTGATTGTTGGAGAACTCACTTTGTGAATGATTACCTCAATGGTTTAAGATTTTTTACAGTTCACGATGAATGAATCACTTGTGTTTGATTAGGTTTATGGAATGAGATATTAAGCTGTCAACCTAATTTCAATTGAAGTTATCCTAGGATATATGTACTTTTCAATCGATATTAAAATCAATACTTTGATCTCGAAATAAAATGTTTTAGTTTATATAATTGGTTACTTCTATTAGTTATTTAGTTAGGTACTATTCCGTTATAGCGCATTTATTTAAAAAGCTTGGCGCAATTTGGGCTTCAGAAAGTGAGATATGTTGCCTAAACATATATACAGCTATGAAAACAAACCTGATGAATTTTTATTTTTGTTTATACACGTATTTATTATTATCAATTATTTATTTGGCTACTTTTCAACTATAGGGCATTTTGTCTTTTTAAAAAAAGCTTGGCGCAATTCGGGCATCAGAAAGTGAGATATGTTGCCAAAATATATAAATAGCTAGGAAAACAAATCTAATGAACTTTGTTTCTTTGTTTATGTATGTATTTATATACATAAAAAAATCATTTCTAAATATATATAATATTTTGATGTAAAGAAAAACATTACTCTAAGGTCTTGTAACCATCCACATATATTTAACTATTACTTGAACTCAGCTATAAATGTAATTTATATGGATTTATAAATAAATGAAATTTGAATGCAATTTCAAAATTTCGTGATTTCAGCTTTTTCTTTAAAAATATGCAATCTCTCTGGAATAATTTCCTGTATTAATATACGCATTCATTTTGTGAAAAATCCTTACATGATAGAAAAAATGGATTTCATTATCGGAATCAGCAATAAAAAAACATAAAAATTAGTTATCAAAATTAATGAAATTTTCAAAAAGTATTTTTTTGCAAGTCTGTGTAATGTATGATCGTAAATGTTGCATACACTTGATGTTAAACACGATACACGTGTTTGTTACGTCATCAAGTGATTTTTAATTCAACTTTTTATTTCTATTTTTACTTTCTTCTATCCTCAATAGAAGAAAGCATTGTAATCGAATTTTTTTTCGACTGCCATTTTTCGACGGATTTACACGTTTTAGGGGTCTGAGGTTCCAAAAACATGTTTATAGAAAATGTCTGTCTGCCCGTGTGTCCGTCTATCCGTCTGTCTGTCGCCATTGTACCACCAATAAACGGTCAAGTGCAAGTATTACTCGCGCAAAGAGGGTTCCGTACAATAATATATGAATTAGTAAGTCTATTATTAAAAAAATACTGTTGCTAAAAGAATACTAAGACTTTGTAAAAACTATACAACGTAGGGATGGATATAGCTGTATATTATACAGGGCGCAAAGGAAAGTCCCTTTAACCTGAAAATACTTGCGAACGGAAAGCGCTACAGCTATACAAGTGAGGTAACGGTACAGTAAAGCGACTACGCCCGACCTCATGCGACAGCAGCACCCCTAATGGCGAAATTTGGAAGATAGCCATTGCAAATCGAAAACGAAAAGAGATAGAGCAAATTTTCCAATTAGAAAGTTTTAGAGAATGAATTAATTAGTACGAAACGACATTTGGTTAACACGGATAAGATAAGTCGTCGCCTACATACCCAAAAATGTCCGAAATCGATGATCGACGATTCTACTTTGCCTATTCACATTCCGGAAATGTAGCAGTGCACAATTGCAGATTGTGACGTTGTACTGTGCTGTAAAGTCTGTAAAGATTTAATTTCCAATGCATTTAAAATTTCAGAATAACCCTATCAGGGCCAGAAGAATCGTGAACTGATGAAATAATTGACTGACAACAGAATATTCAAACGAATTTCTCAGAAAACAAAAACCCGCTAATTTGCACTTTCATTACAAAAGCAAAATTTTATTAAAATATTCTTGGCGCCATTTGTCAGTTTTGGAATTAAAATTAGGTGGCTTGACCGTCTAGCCACCACCCTTGAATTGGTTAAACCTATATCGTCGTATTAAAGAGGCTTGCAACAGACATTCCATGCTGAGAAATGTGCTTGCAGAATTACTCTCACGAATACAAACGTATATCGTGAGCAATGGCGAACTTTTCGAACATACTGAATATTAACTTTTTATCAATGTGAGACAGTTTGTCTTTTTTTTGTGTGTGATGTTATCAAAATGTATTGAGCTAAGGACGTATTTATAGCATAAATTGTGCGTATTTCTTCATACTTCTGATTATTCCATTCAAACGTTTACACAAAATGGAGTGCATCGATTTCGGACATTTTTGAGTAAACAGACGAAGATTTATCTTATCCATGTAAACCAAATGTCGTATACTATTAATTAATTGATACTCTAAAACTTTCTAACTGGAAATTTTGCTCTATCTATTTTCGTTTTCGATTTGCAGTGGCTATCTTCCAAATTTCCCCACTAGGGGGCGCTGCTGTCGTTTTCGTTAAATCGAGTGTAGTTGCTTTACTATACCGTTACCTCACTTGCATAGCTGTAGCTCTCTCCGTTCACAAGTATTTTCAGGTTAAAGGGACTTTCCTTTGCACCCTGTATACTAGAAAAGTATAAATGGATATACCGTGAAAGTTTAAATATATGATATATGGAACCTAAATAAGAGCAAATATAAGCTATTCTGTATATTTGTTATTCCATATAGGTTTTTAGTTAACCTTTAAACACATAGTAGGCGTATTCAAAGAGCCACTCAATGGAAACTAGTCGCGAATCCCATAGTATTTATGTGATTAATTCTCATTAAATTAGTCTGTTTTTAACAATTTGACGTTTATTGCTTTTATACTGCTACCAGGCATTGCATTACATAAATATATCCTTAACATTTGTTATCTAGGCTTTAAAAGCCGATGGAGCATAGAGTACGCCGTCCCTATCATTATGTATGTCCAAACTGTCCGTGTCTTTAAGGATTAATATCTCGGCTAATTACCGACATTTTTTTCCAAAATTCATTATCAACAATGCTTTTATACTTCTGCTACGATAGGTACTCCAGCTCTGCTCAATACTTTTTCTGAAGCCCGTAAATTGAAATTTGAGTGTAACGGAAAAATGCGAATTTCTCAAAAACTATGTGACCTAGGGTAATCGCTATAATTTTCCTGCAAGGTTTAAATTAATGTCTACTACCTCTAATTTTTTCATAATTTAATTTCAGTAGATTCGGAATTAGATGGGGGGGGGGGCGACATATTTTTGCACTATATTTCTCCCCATAACTTTGAAAATATAATAGCTAAAATTAAATGAAATATAATTTTGAGTTCAGCGTTAGAAAAGCTTTCACACGATACCCCACACGATATACAAAGAAAATATTTTTTTCAAGTAACTTAATTAGCCCCTCTATATTTCTCCTAAACATATTTATGAATATTTATTAATCTGTAAATATGCAGGTCAATAGTCTTTATAACTTCCCCCAATTTGAACTTTCGACGTTGCATAGTTTTAGAGTAAAAGGGCTGTGACAGACACAGGAGTGATCTTATAATGGTTCCGTTTTTACTTTTTAAGTACGGAACTGTAAAAAGTGTATGAAGGTATGCATAGAGTTGAACCATTTTTTCTAAGTTTATGGATATGGCAAGCACATCCTTCATTAATTTGGAGATAATCCGCCGGGAGGGGGCGCTGTAATAGTCTTTTTTTTTTTGCAATTTTGAATATTTTACCATCGAAAAGTGTTTGAAGTTAAGCATAAAATTGAACCAAATTTTTTGTGTAGGTTTTTGGTCATTGCAAGAAGATCCTCCCTGAATTTGGAAAAATTCTGCCGGAAGGGGCGCTGTAATAGCGATTTTTGTGCCATTTTGAATATTGTACCATCGAAAAGTGTAGGAAGTTATGCAAAGACTTGAACAAAAATTTTTGTATAGGTTTTTGGTCATAGCAAGATGGCCCTTCCTGAATCTGAAAAAAATCCGCCGAAAGAGGGCGCAGTAATAGTGACTTATGTGGCAATTTGAATATTGTATCATCGGAAAGTGTATGAAGCTATGCATAGAATTGATCAAAATTTTTGGTGTATGTTTTTGGCTATGGCAAGAAGGTCCTCCTTGAATCTGGAAAAATGCCGCCAGAAGGGGGCGCTGTAATAGCGATTTTTGTGCCATTTTGAATATTGTATCATCGAAAAGTGTATGAAGCTATGCATATAATTGAGCCAAAGTTTTTTGTAGGCTTTTGGTCATGGCAAGAAGGTCTTACATTTGTCTTGAATTTGGTCTTGAAGGTCTTGAATTTGGAAAAATTCCGCCGGAAAGAGACGCTGTAATAGCAATTTTTGTGCAATTTTCAATATCGTACCATTAAAAAGTGCATAAAATTATGCATAGAATTAAACCCATTTTTAGGTGCGTTCGTAATTATATAAATACGTAGCACCTATAGTCGTCGTTCAGTCCGTCCGTCTGTCCGTCCGTCTGTCCGTCCGTCTGTCCGCATGTAACAGAGCAAAAACTACCCAACCGAATGGTCTGAAATTTCAAATATATGATTGCTGCAAAATTTTGTCGAGCCATTTCAAATTTTATGAAAATCGGATGTATAGTTTAATTACAGGGACAGTCAAAAGTTTTTCTTTACATTACGGCCAATGGGAAAAATTATTGCAAGTGCATTTTAATGATATTACAGCCTTCCGAATGATCTGAAATTTTAAAGATATAACTGTTGCAAAATTTTGTCGAGCCCTTTCAAATTTTAGGAAAATCGGATGTATAGTTTAATTACAGGGACAGTCAAAAGTTTTTCCTTACATTACGGCCAATGGGAAAAATTATTGCAAGTGCGTTTTAATGATATTAGAGCCTTCCGAATGATCTGAAATTTTAAAGATATAACTGTTGCAAAATTTTGTCGAGCCCTTTCAAATTTTAGGAAAATCGGATGTATAGTTTAATTACAGGGACAGTCAAAAGTTTTTCTTTACATTACGGCCAATGGGAAAAATTATTGCAAGTGGATTTTAATGATATTAGAGCCTTCCGAATGATCTGAAATTTTAAAGATATAACTGTTGCAAAATTTTGTCGAGCCCTTTCAAATTTTAGGAAAATCGGATGCATAGTTTAATTACAGGGACAGTCAAAAGTTTTTCTTTACATTACGGCCAATGGGAAAAATTATTGCAAGTGCATTTTAATGATATTACAGCCTTCCGAATGGTCTGAAATTTTAAAGATATAATTGTTGCAAAATTTTGTTGAGCTATTTCAAATTTTAGGAAAATCGGATGTATAGTTTAATTACAGGGACAGTCAAAAGTGTTCCGTTACATTACGGGGAATGGGAAAAAATATTGGAAGTGCATTTTAATGATGTATCAGACTATGCGCTTTATGAAGTGCAAAAAATTATACATTCAGTACAATATGGGGTGCAAAAAATAATTATAAAACTAGTTATAGTACGAACGCACCTCATTTGCCACGTTTGACGAGCAATTTCCAACTTGTTTGTGTATGTTTTTGGCCATGGCAAGAAGGTCCTCCCTGAATTTTGAAATATTCTGCCGAAAGCTTCACTATAATAGTGGTTTTTATGCAATTTTCTTTATTTTTCATAGTTCTATTGTACACCGGCGTCTGATTAAGTGACGGGAACTTCTCATCCTGATAAGCCGATTATTCACGACCAGCTGATATACCACAGAATAACGGAAAACTACTGATTTTAATTTGATCGAGATTGAGTCCTTTTTACTCCGATTTATTGACTGAAGCAGAAATTTAAGATGAAAGTCAAATTTGATATAATATTGAACAAATAAAAATGAAATTTTGACATTTGTAACAACATTTTGAAATGTTAAAATATATGAGATAGAAGAAAATTTTGGGATTGGCACATCCAACTAGTTATTAATGTTGTGCTAATTTATTTCTTCTTTCGTTCTTATTACATGATTGCTTTTAACTTAAAATTATGTTTGTGTGTGGCAGTCAAATCTTGTGACTCATTTTTCACCCACTTCTTGTTGATATAGAGCTTTAAAATTTGGAATATATGTGTATTCCTGAGGGCAATTGGACATTGTTTCTTTTTTAATTCGATCCATATGGGGGTCATCGGGTGATTTCCAGTGCAGAAATCAATATCAGCTCCAACAATGAGTAATTGTTGAAAATTGCTAAATGCAGGGTTGCCACAATAGCGCCAAATTTGAACCACTTGGCGCAATATCGTGAAATTTAGCAGTATTTGCCAAATTTGGCAACAAAACTTAATTGCCATATATGAAGTCAACTTGGCGATAGCTAGCTAATATGGCGAAATTCCAAATTTTACTTTTACTGCATTGAAAAAAAAGCTACATTTTTGTAAATTTTAATAAAAGCATGTAAATTTTTTTTTTCGTATTTATACTTATTAAAAAAAATTATGTAAGTTTGTATAATGTGACAAAATTGGTCCTCGGGATAATCAAGTAGTACCGTTTGTATTAATTAATAAGAAGATCCGAATTTTCTAATATGTATTTATTGAATAATTATTCATACAAAATAAATCGAAAGTGTTTTGCACATGCATTTACCTGTATTTATGCTGCATCAAGTGATTTAACATATAAACAAATTTGCTTGTCGCAACAATTTTATATCATGTGATGTTAAGATTAAAAGTCTCCGGAATAAAAATTGTTTGAAATCTATCGTTTTAATATATAACGTAATTTTCCCTGTTAAATGAATGTCTCATGTAATAATTTATTTAAAAAAAAATTGTGTTTTGAGATTCATGGGTACAGATATTATTTAACTTGAAAGCATTTGGAAATATTATTTGAGCTTATGACCAAATATTTATCATTAAAAGTTTTCACATGTAATATCATTTTAGGCATTTTAAATAGAGACACTTTAATGTAACATTATATAATGTTTGGACCTTTTACAAATGATGTAATCATCACCTTTAAATGCGTTTTGTATGTGATAATTTTATAATTTTAAAGTTTTCGTACATTATGTGTAAAGATTTTGACGTAACTTTAATTATTTTCTGCTTTTAACATGCGATGATTAAATTCTTATTTTAAAATTTTCTTTCTGTTTTTAAGATTATTGATGTCATTTTCTCTTTAAAATTGAAAAGGAAACCTTTTTTCGTCTATTTAATTTGAAATTGACAGACGATTTTTGTTTTTTATAATAAACTGATTCTGGACGATCGAAACTTGGAAAAAAAACGTTTTTATTTCAAAAATTTCCTGAAAAACGCAGTTTAATCTCAATATTGTTTCACTATAAATTTAAATAAAAGATATAATTTCAATTTTCCATCTTAAATTGACGAAAAAGGAGAAATATAATAATCCCTTTAGTTTTTTCCTGTTCTCATCTTTTCTTTTTAATGAAGTAATTTTGTTACCGTTACAGATTTTCACAACAGAAATGTAATTAAAATTAGAAAAATAAATTAATATTTCGAAAACAAATTCAAATTTTTAAATTCTGATACCAGTTTTTAGATCTTTGGATCAAAACGGATTTTTACTGTTAATTTCATCGCATAATATCCCATATTTTAGAAGAAATCGCCGTGAAACATAATCAGTCGTTTAATCAGTCGTTTCATAAAATCGTTACATAGAGTCAGTTCATAAATTCGTTTCATTAGTATTTTATGTATATAGGTTAGATTTACTTATCACAGACTATAGTTTATTTTTAATTGATTGCTATTTATAGCTTATAGTTTTATTATTTATTCATTAGAGTATATTTACTGTAGTTTCTTTATTTTATTTTTACTTAATTTATATTAATTACAATTCTTAACCCCTTGGGGACGAGCGACCGGTATTCGTGCCACTTAAGGTGCTCAGAAACCTTGATTATTCTCACCAGTAAAGTTTTATCGTAAATTTTGCCTTATTTAATCCGAGTATTTTCCCGATTCAATTCGGCAAAAATTTCTCTTTTAAAAAACCGTAAATTAAAGATTAAAAATTCTGCAAAAGACGCTCCTCTCGAAGGGTTAACGATATTATGTACTTAGTAATGTTAAATTACTGTTTTGAACGTGATTGGCAAAGACAAACAAGATCGCCAATGGTCAATTACGCTGGGGAACACACAATTTGTTGACTTAGATCTGGCACTTGTTTTTGGCTAATTATTCGCATCTAAATCCAAAAATGACTCCAATTATTTTCTATTACGTCAACTTTTTAAGCTACAGAATACCCGCAAAATCATACTTAATGTGAATACAAAAGAAAATAAAGAAAAAAAAATACCAATATATTATTCCTTCAACGGCCAGATATACTTACTATAAGCTACATTGTGTTCAGTCAAGTAGTAAAATCCTTTTGCAAAATGAAAAAAGGTACATCTACCCTATATATATAAAATCGTAATGAATCCAATTGAAACAAATTTATGTAACGATTCTATGAAACGACTGATTAAACAACTGATTACGTTTCACGGCGATTTCTCCTAAAATATGGAATACTTTGCGATGAAATTATCACCGAAAATCAGTATTGATCCACAGATCTCAAAACTGGTATTAGAATTTTACAATTAGAATTAGTTTTCGAAATATAAATTTTTTTTCTAATTTTAAATACTTTTTTTCTAATGATGGCAACACAAATTTTAATCATAACAGATCTTTTTTTTTCGTATTTTAGATAAGGTTATTTTAAATTAATTTGGCGACGAGTTTGGCCTCCCTTAAATGTACGCTAAGAAATGCATCATGCTACTTTTATTCAGAATTCAATTTGTATTTCATTATCATTTTATTTAATACGAAACTTTCATTTAAAAATGAAACCTTTAAAATAAATGGCTTTTACTTCATTCTTTTTTTTTAAATGAACGAAAAGAAAAATATTAGACACAGATGTCCTATACGCAACGGGGTACCTAATTGGCGCCAAAATGGCGTTATTTTGCCTGACATGGTAACCCGGCTATCGTTGCTTATTTATTAATAAATGTTTATTTGAATTTATTTTCTTTTTATTTACAAAAAATGTTATAAATTGTTTAGTTCTGTAGTTATTAATGAATTTTTTTTATTTATTGTTATTTTATTTTAAAAATAACAGAAAATAATTTAAAAATACATATATAACAGGTATTTGAATACCAGGTTTTCGCCAAATTGTCGTAAAAAAAAAATCACGCCAAACCCGGTGCGTATGTGACAATGCAACAAATCATGAGATTTAATTTCCACTTCAAAGCAACGTTTTAATGTTATTACTTCTCAGGTCGACCAATTTCGCCAAATTATATAAATAGCCAAATTATATAAATAGCCAAATTATACAAATTGACATATTTTTTTATTTTAAATAACAAAAGAACAAATAAATTAGTATAACATTAATAAAAATACAAATAAAACGTCTAAATAAAAACCAGTTGATGGCGTGAACATGTGTAACTACCTTAAAGTCAAGTGAATGTGACATTTACGATCAATCATTATTGACATTTAATCTTATAGTTTGGCGGCAGATTTTTGGTCGATGGGATAACCAAGTAGCACCGTTTTAATTTACCACTCGAAAAATAAAAAAATGCTAACTGGCGAGTTAAAAAAATAGATATTGACGAGATTTTCATAACATAAAAGTACATAAAAGTACCATAACCTAAAAGTACCTAACATAAAAGTACCGGGAATTCTTTGTGATCATGGCAACTTTTATGTAGATTTATTCGAAAAAATAATTTTGATTCTTTAATCAAAATGGAAACATTTCTTATGAAAAGCGGAGGAATCAGCCGTTGTTTGAGGCAGTTACATGACTTGGAATATTATAATATAAACGAAGTAATGGGGATAGAATAATATTCGGCGACGTATAACACCTGTGGCTGTCTAACATTAAAGTACCAAAATGGCCGCCTGGAATATAAAAAGCGAAGGGATCCGTTTGGAGCTGTTGGTGATAGTCACATGACTAGTCACATTATTATAGAGATTGTTTTCAATTTTAAAAACAGCGCAAAGAATAATATTTCCTAACGATTAAAAATTTGTTTTCACGTCACTATTAAAAACAGAAAAAAAAAATCCCTGCCGGCTCGGGCCTACAGGCGGAGGTAGATTTCGATGTTAAGTACTAAATTCTCCAACAAAACTTAAATCAAGATTAGAGATAAAACCCAGTTTCTTCACAAAGAGCGAGCTGTAGGGAGCTAAACTTTTTATGAAAATTGTAATATACCGAATACACACACACATATATATGGAATAGGTTTAAAAAATGGCTACAAAAAATTCAGAGAACCTTAAAGTGTTAAAATATGTTAATATTTCCATAGTCGGGTTTTTATCATGTTTTAATACGTTTCTTCAAACTTACATGGCATTACATATTCACCTGCTGAGGTCCATTATATTTCCAATATGACGCAATATACATATTTTTTTGATTCGTCAAACTATTTATTTTGAGTTTTCATGCTGAAATCTTGCTCTAGGAAACTTATGACGTAATATTCAATTTGTTTTCAATTTGTCAAACTATTTAATTTTACACGTGAAAATTTTGCAAAAGAAAAGTAATTGTTGTGGTGAGAATTTTATTATTTGTTTTTTTTAATTGTTGGCAACTGCTATAACGAAAAACTTTTATTTTTTTCCTGCCATTGTTGTGTAAGAGCTGGTTTTATCAGAATCATGTTAAGACAGTATTCAAAATTTTGAATCCTCCCCATTTCCACACTCTTGGGCCGATTTCGCCCATTTTCAATCCCCGCCGAGATATTAGCCATCTCAAAGTTGTTGGCGAGTTTGAAGATGATTCGTGCATACTTGAGACTTTTATCGTGCGGACAAAATTTAGTACATACATACATATATATATATATATATATATATATATATATATATATATATATATAAACTTTTTAGGTGGGGGTGGTTTTGGGTTCCTGGGGTCCTATAATGAAAAGTTATGAAGGAATTTTTCAAAAGTCGCACCATGGTAACGACTGCAATAGGTAGTATTTCTTACGAAATCTACCTAAAACTTTAAAATTACTATTAAATGAGTACGTGTTAAAGGCAGGAAAATATTGAAAATTATGTCCTGAAAATTGTATTTACACGTGAATATTAAAAGGGAAAGGAAACTTTAAAATAATAAATACATTAATATGCGTTTAACCCTTTCACGGACAAGGCACTTCTATTCGTAAAATCTTGAAATCAGTGAATGGCACCAGAATTTACAAACAAATTTCGAAATACAAAAATGCTTTTTTTCACTTACTTAATAAAAGGGAAATTTTCATCCTAATATTCTGATGCTAATGTGGCATTTAAGAATTAAAATTAAGTGGTCCAAAAATGAACCACCGCCCTTGAAGGGGTTAAAGCAGCAAATTTTAGTAATTGTATTATGTCAATCGTTTTATAACGCAGACTCTATTTACTTAAATCAATTTATTTAGCTTCTTTTCAAATGTTTAACTGATCTTCTTTAACCAAACACGAAAACAACCATTGGTTGTCTTAACAGCAACTGATTCTACCTTAAATTTTTGCAATCAAAGGGAATTGAATGGAAACCCGTTTACAGGTAGATCGCTACAGGTTTTTTCAGTATAATTCAATCGTCTCTAATCGTTTTAAAACAGATCAGATTAGTGTGCTTTTAGATTCTACAGTGTCTGAACGGGGGTTGGCGAGCGTAGCTAGCAGGGGCCAGAGTCCCTTAGTATTAATATAAAAATGTTTGCTTGTAACTCTTCCTAGAGCGTTCAATTTGTGAACAATCTCGCTGGATGCTTCAACAATAGTCACCCATCTTATGTTCATCTCATCTACCTTGATACCGTTCTTCCATGAGGTTAAATCTTGGTGGGATTGCTCACACTTTGCTCCATCACGGATTGCACCAAGATTTTCCGGGAAGTCGTCAAGATGGCTATGAGAAAATGAAGTTTGATGCTCAATTTGCAATCAAGCATTTTGAAGCTCTTTAAAAGTTTCTGGACGATTTTAGTGTAATTTTCTACTCACGTATTTCCATCAGAAAGTCTTTGACAAGGATTTTGATTACCAACCAAGCATTCTTTTGGAGATCTGTCATTATTCCGAAGAAATGTTCATCTTTAATGAGCTGCCGAATCTGTGGACCGTCAAATACATCTGCCTTTATCTTTTCAAAAGACAGGTTTCGAGATTTCGAAATACTTGAAGCGGTCTCCTTCGGTTGATAAAGCTTTCACGAACTGCTTCATTAGACCCAGTTTTATATGCAGAGATGGAAATATGATGTTCTTTCTGTTCACAATAGGCTAATTCAAAATGTTTGGATCACCAGGGTTGAGGTCAGATCTTGGAGGCCAATTCGACTGGAGTCAATGCTTCTCAGGAGCTCTGGTGTCCCACATACACAAAAAACAGGGATACTTGGTATAGCCGCATTGCTGGCCAAGAAGGAAGGTCACCACAGTGAAGGTGACCATTTTAAGGTCAACACAGATGATTGATTCGAGCATGTGATATTACAACAAATCAATGTCTCTCTTTATGTCCTCATATTCTTCGCGTAAATAAACTGAATGGCATATTGGGAATGCTCCAAATAAATTTCCATTGTGAAGGAGCACGCACTTCAAGGTCCTCTTTGAGCTATCAATGAATAGTCGCCAGTCAGTTGAAATATAGGATGGAATTCCCAACTCCTCCATTAAACCATGTATGTTTTGGCAATACACTAATCCACCGTTGTTTCGAAAGTATTGAAGAAATTTACTTTCTCTTGAACGGAAGTACGATATCTTAGCTCCCTTTTCAAGCAAACTTTTCTCGTGCAGTTTTGGTGCAAAAAGTTCTGAAGCTTTTTTTCTTTATGTGGCTCACACCCGATTCAGCGAAGGGTGGTCACATTAATATAAGCTGTGGAGAAAAAACTTGACGTGATAGAAGAAAACTAACTGCAGTTTTGAAATCAGCACACGTTTTTGACTTAAAAACAGCTGAAAAATCGAAGTCAACAGAAATTAAGTTAAAAATTGTTCCCCAGTGTTATTTTTGGTGATCTATCTCATGACCCAGGTATGGATCTTTTTATTATGGATCTTTTTACTTTTTTCTATCTTCAATAGAAGAAAGTATTGTAATCGAAGTTTTTTTAACTTCCGATTTTCGATGGATTTACACGTTTTAGGGGTCAGAGACCCCAATAAACATATTTATAGAAAATTTCTGTCTGTCCGTCCGTTTGTCCGTGTGTCGCCATTGTACCATCAAAAAGTGTATGAAGTTACGCATAGAATTGAACCAAATTTTTTGTTTATATATTTAGCTGTGGCAAGCAGGTACTCCTTCAATTTAGCAATATTCTGCCGGAAGGGGGCGTTTTAATAGCAAGTTTTATGCCATTTTCATTATTGTACCATCGAAAAGTGTATGAAATTATGCATAGATTTGAACAAATTTTTTGTGTATGTGTTCGGCTATAGTCCTCTCTGAATATGAAAAAAATTCGCCGGAAGGGGGCACTGTAATAGCGATGTCTGTGCCATTTTTATTATTGTATCATCGAAAAGTGTATGAAGCTATGCATAGAATTGAACGAAAATTTTGTGTATGTTTTTGGCTAGGGTCAGCAGGTACTCCCTGAATTTGAAAAATATCTGCCGAAAGAGAGCGCTCTAATAGGAATGTATGTGCCATTTTCCTTATTGAACCATCAATAAGTGTATAAAGTTATCTATACAAATAAACAAATTTTTTGTGCATGTTTTTGGCTGCGCCCAGCATTTTTTCCTTGATTTTGAAAATATTCTGCCGGAACCGATTGCAGTAATAGCGATTTTTGTGCCATTTTATTAACGGACTTCAAAAAGAAGGAGGTTATCAATTCGACCTGTTTGTATGTTTTGGTCATGTTCACGCATAACTTTTTTAAATATGAACCGATTTTGATGTTTTTTTTTGTTTGAAAGTGTAAATCCCCCATTTGGCCCCATTCCAATTTCATAAAAATCTGATGATTAGAACTTTTTTTTAAAATAAAAACTTTAAAATTCAAATCCTTTTTGAAGCAGTCGCCGAATTATAAGCGATCATCTTTCATACTGTTACTCTTACAGAGATACGAGATCTTACAAAGTGCAAAAACTTAGTTGGACAAGGGTCGAGATCCAGATAGATATTTTGCTGGTAGTGAAACGAGATTGACCAATCAGAAGACTGCAGTTTTGCGAACTTTTCGCTGTTTGCAAAAATACAGCATTCTGATTGGTCGATCTCGTTTCGCTAAGAGCGAAAAATCTATCTGGATCCCGGCCATTTTGTCATCTACCAAACCGGAAGTACAGCGTCTAGAATACCTAGTATGGAAATATGCTATCCAAACAGTACTAAAAAGTTTTATCCCTTAAATGTGCGACAATACTGCTAAAATGCCAAGTCTCGATCACAGGGACATCTGCGGGATTTTGGTATTACTAGTATAGACCCCTTGCATTGACGTCACGTTGCTATTAGCAACGACTGATACTATAGCTTCTGGAGCACACACGTGAAGCACAGAACTCCCCGTTTGCCGTTAAAAGCACGTGTTATCTTTCTCTTTGATTTAGATCTTCCTTATTTTAATTATTATAGTGCAAATAAGTCAAAAAAAATCAAATGGAGAGCACCAAATTCACCTTATATTTGGGCGCCATAGGAAGCGATTTCAGACATGTGACGTCATGTGCAACCCGTCTATTACATTGTATAGACTAGCAATACCTTGCAGTTGTAGAAAATATCCTGCAGATATCGCTGCGATCTGTATATTGCAGCAGCATCGTTGCATATTTAAGGGATACAATATTTTAGCGTATTACAGAGATAGCGATTTCCACACTGTGTATTGTAGTTGCTATACTGGAAGACCCACAAAGACATAAACCGATATCGGAAGTCGGTGTCGAAAAGTTGAAAATCAACCTTTAAAGTTTCTCATATATCAAAGCACAAGTACAACGCCTAGAATAAATAGTGTGGAAATCTGCTATCCAAACAGCAATAAACAAATGTATCCCTTAAATGCGCAATGATTCTGTAATCCAATGAGCCGATCGCGGCGACATCTGCGTTGTATTTTCAAATTTCAGTGTAAAAATTGTATTATAACAGTGTCTAGACCAAATGGTCTTGGAGTTTTAGAAAATATCCTCAGATTTCGCTCCGATCGACTCTTTGGATTTCAGCATCGTTTTACATTTAAGGGATACAATATTTTAGTACTTTCTAAGTACTAGTGCTACAGAGTCTAGAACATATAGTCCGGAAATCGGCTATCCCAGTAATACTTAAAAATGTGCTAAAATATTGGATCCCTTAAATGTCAAACGATGCTGAAATACAATGAGTCGATCACAGCGACATCTTCAGGATATTTTCTATAACTCCAAGATGATTTGGTCTAGACGTTGCAATTAATACAATGATGTTTACTTTGAAATTCGAAAATATATCGCAGATGTCGCTGCAATCGGCTCCCTGGATTTCAGCATCATTGCACATTTAAGGGATACAACTTTTAGGGCTGTTTGAATAGCAGATTCCCACACTATGAGCGCGTTCAGAGACCGAAACACGGGTAACTAGGAAAATTGGGGAATGACGTCATACTGGTTTCTCGGTGTAAGGTTGGGTAAAAACGGCTCTGAACGCTTTCGGGTAAAGTTGCGGGATCTTTTTATTTACATTTACAAACATGGCGGCAGCTGCACTTTCGACAGTGCAAATAGATTCAATTATCACTTTTTTTAGATGGGAAACTGTTCCACACTGTTAAAAATATCGTGAAATATTACCTCTGTTTTTAAAGGCTATCTATTTTTTGACCAATGAGAACGCTTCATAGGTATTAATGTCGCGTTCTCATTGGTCAGAAAATAGAGAGTCTTTAAAAACAGAGGTAACTTTTCACGATATTTTTAACAGTGCAAGTTAATTTTTATGTGGAATACTATCGCAACAAATATGTATCACAGGTTTTGCTAGCCATTTTAGGCTGAATCGGAGATTCATTCATTCGATGGAAAATATGGTACGTTCAAATTATTATGTGTTAAAATTATTATATGTCAAACTATTATTTTTGTAATATGAAAAAGTAGAAACAATGTGCGATAAAACTGATCAAAGCAGTGATTCCGATTAACAGTCACAGTTAAGCTATAAAATGGTAAACAAATCAGATTTTCCAACCACGTGATCACTTTACCCAACAAATTTTTTCAGGTACTGTGGGTTCCCCGAAATCTGGGTAATCTCCGGCTCCGAACGCTGCGGGAAACTCGGAAAAAGTCACGTGATGCCGGCTCTGAACGCTTCAGGTTCCCCACGGGGAAACCAGGGGAACCCAGAGTGCGGCCCGTGAACGCGCCCTACGTATTCCAGATGCTTTGCCACTGCGATTGTCAGTCAATATGTTCTCGATATCTGAATCTGGGGAACCAATGAGAACAGTTCAGGATCTGAACCCAGTAGGTATTGTGAACATGCTTGCAGCATCTAAAGCTGAACCAAATTACAGAGTCTAGAATACATAGCGTAGAAATCTGCTATCCAAACAGCGCTAAAAAGTTGTATTCCTTAAATGTGCAACGATGTTGAAATCAAGGGTGCCGATCGCAGCGACATCTGCGATATATTTTCAGATTTCAAAGTAAACATCGTATTATTACAGTGTCTAGACCAAATCGTCTTGGAGTTTTAGAAAATATCGTGCAGATGTCGTTGTCATTGGCTCCTTGGATTTCAGCATCGTTTGACATTTAAGGGATCCAATATTTCAGCACTCTTTTAAGTATTACGGGGTTAGCCGATTTCCACACTATTTATTCTAGACGCTGTAATCAAATCGTCTTGGAGTTTAAAACAAATATCCTGCAGATGTCGCTGTGATCGACTCATTGGATTTCAGCATCGTGTGACATTTAATTAATCCAATATTTTAGCATTTTTTTAAGTATTACTGGGATATACGATTTCCACACTATATATTTTAGACGCTGTAGTTATGTAATAGAAAATGCCTAGGTTTGCTATAGTTTGCTCATAAGTTTCTCTTAAAGCACTTTACCGCGCTCTGATGTGTAAACTTTATTGATGGGTTGCCAGCTTTTCCAGACCCAATTTCGATGTCCGTAGGTATCGATGTGGACCCTATTGTTTATTGGATGGAGTAACTTTCCGAAGTGCGAGATCTTCTCTGGAAAAGATGCCGCATTCAGAAAAACCCAAATGTCTAAAACGATGCTAACCAACATCGGAAGTGGGTATCAAAAAGCTTACAATGGACTTTATTCCCAATCTGTGTTCGAGGCTGAAAAAGTCACGTGATATAGGTAATTGAGGATATTCCATCTCCGTTTTGATCACGTGATCAAGGTAAAAACTTCTAGCGTAAAGAAGGGAAGGCTCCGTAGACGTGTAATGTGAATCCCCGCTAGCCAATGAAACAGCTCATGAGGCAAAGCAGTAGTATCTTCCTTTCTTATCAGTTATAAGTTCCTTGGGTAAAGTACTCACGTGACTTTTTTCACCCTCAAAGCCATATTTGGAATATCCTCCATTTACACAAAGAACTTCTGACTGATAAGAAGGGCGGTTACTACTGCTTTCCGCATGAACTGTTTCACTGGCTAGCGAGGGTTTTTCATTACGTCTACGGAGATTTCCCTTCTTTACGCTTGAAGTTTTTACCTTGACTACGTGATCAAAACGTAGATGAAATATCTTCCATTCAATAGTAAAGTGGTCTTATACATCAGAGTTCAGCAAAGTGTCTCCATTAGTCGGTGCACTGCAAAGTGCATCCATATACAGTACACATAAAAGTGCGTTCTTATGTGTACCAGCACTGTCTTCGGTTATCAGATTCAGACTAAACACCTAATCATTGACGCTCATTTCTGATGTCTTTACTGCCTAAGAATGGGGAGTATGGGTATGAGATTGATGACATACAGAAAAATATTATTGATTGTTAGATTCTGAACAAAAGCTATTGCCATGAGTCTTGAAGAGCTTGCCATTGTTGCCAAACTAATGCTTATTAAATGGAGGACATTCATCAACGTTTTGATCTCGGGTTGAAGGTAAAAACTTCTAGCGTAAAGAAGGGAAGGTTCCGTAGACGCAATGCAAAACTCTCGCCAGCCAGTGCAACAGTTCATGCGGAAAGCAGTAGCAGCCTCCCTTCTTATCAGTTTGAAGTTCTTTGGGTAAATTACCGGTATCACGTGACTTTTCTTCACCCTCGAATCCAGATTTGGAATTAAGTCCACTGTCCGCCACTCGTATAATCAAACTTGTCCAAGCGAGTATCGCCAAGTTTTGGAATAGAAAATGTCTAGTTTCACCGAGTGTAGGTATAGCACCTAGAATATATAGTGTGGCAATGGACCTTATTCCAAATCTGGGTTCGAGGCTGAAAAAAGTCACGTGATACCGGTAATTTACCCAAAGAACTTCTGACTGATAAGAAGGGAGGCTACTACTGCTTTCCGCATGAATTGTTTCACTGGCTAGAGAGGGCTTTTTATTACGTCTACGGAGCCTTTCCTTCTTTACGCTAGAAGTTTTTACCGTGACCACGCGATCAAAACTTAGATGGAATATCCTCCATTGGCTATCCCTGTAATACTTTAAAAAGTGCTAAAATATTGTATCCCTTAAATGTACAATGATGCTGCTGAAATATACAGATCGCAGCGACATCTGCAGGATATTTTCTACAAATGCAAGATATTGCTAGTTTATAAAATGTAACACAAAAATCCCGCAGATGTCGCTGCGATCAACACTTGGGATTTTAGCAGTATCGTCGCATATTTTAGGGATACATATTTTTAGCGTTGTTTGGATAGCATATTTCCAAACTAGGTGTTCTAGACGCTATAGTGTAGGTACAGCGCCTAGAATACCTCGTGTAGAAATATGCTATCCAAAAAGTGCTAAAAATTTGTATCCTATAAATGTGCGACGATACTGCTAAACTTTTAAGTGTCGATCGCAGCGACATCTGTGGGATTTTCGTATTAATAGTATTACTAGTATAACCTAGCAATTTCTTGCAGTTGTAGATGATATCCTGCAGATGTCGCTGCAATCTGCATATTGCAGCAGTATCATTGCCCATTTAAGGATACAATATTTTAGCCCCTTTTTAAGTATTACAGGTATAGCCGATTTCCACACTATATATTCTAGGTGCTATAGTGTAGGCAAACATGTATGTATAAACAGAGTCTGAGCATTGTATGTCACCACTCTCAACTAGAGGCACATTACATGAGGAAACAGTTGATGGAGATTATCGGAAAATAATAATGTAGAATTATGGACCACATGATTGGTTTAATGAATACATATATCTGACCTGTGTGCTTGGCGTCAAGCACCCACTTATAAGTCATCGTCAATATACAGGAATGGGATAGCACAAGGAAATTTACAGCACCACAGAATTACATCCGGGAGCTCCACAGAGAGTTTTCAACGAAGCAAGCGAGATTGGAACCCGCAGCCACCTACGCTCTCAAGCGATCAGCGGCGGACCTTGACCACTCAGCCACGGTGGGCCCTGTACCACATTTTCAAACCTGACAAGTCTACAGCTTTTTGGATGCCAGGATTTTAGTACAGAAAATTTTGTTTTATTTGATAAAAGAATTTTTGAAATTTAAAAGGACACCCTCTATAAAAATTACAATTTCGCAAAAAGGCAGGCTTCTGATTGGTCAATCTCATTTGGCTAACAGCAAAAAATATATCTGGGTCCTGGTCAATATACTTGAAGAGTCAATACAAATATTGATACAAAGTCTGCATTTTGCTTCTTGACAAAGGAATCCTACAAAAAACAATTCTTGAATGTAGACAGTGGCTGAATGTTTAAGGCACCACACCACTAATCGCTTGAGAGCGTAGTTGGGCTGCATGTTCATCTCTCGCTGGCTCCGTTGCACACTCTTTGTGGAGCTCTCAGATGTAATTCTCTGGTGTTTTAAATTTCCTTGTGCTATCTAGAACCCTCTCCCCCCTTAAAAGCTCAAAGGCCTTGTGCTATTTCGTCCTGTCAAGCACACAAGTCAGGTGTATGTGATCAATAAATAAATGAATGTATGCTGTTGTGAATACAATGTACTTGTTTAAAAAAATATCATAAGTATTAAATGCTAATAAAATCAATACATCTAATGAAATTATAAAGAATTTATTAAAAACTATTTGTTTAATAAATAATTTTTCGTAAATTATAATTTATTTGACAAATAATTTACTTATTCAGCAGATGTTGAAATCCGGATAATTATGTGTTACGATATGAATAACTAAAAAGTAGGAAATAAAATAATCTTTAAAAAAAAAAAAATATTAACCGACTTCAAAAAAGCACTAAAAAGAATTAAATAATTATTTAAACTTCTCTAATGACGAAACGTTATCCATTAACTGCACATCGGACATCATGTATCGGCATAAAAACGTTAAATTTAATATATAGAATTTAATATCAACCAAACGTGGATTTTCTAGAGAATACTTTTTACAAAAGATTAATTTACATATTTATGATTTAATTTACGAATATATGCATATAAAAAGTAATCAATTACTTTTTGAAGTTGGTGCCAAACATTCTCAATCGATAATGATTAAACAAATAATTTGCTGAAGATATAGAGCATTTTTTAAAATTTTTGTATAATATTTTCCATCATCAATTTATTCATGGTAATAGATACAATATATTCACAATTTTACTATACTTAAGATAGGCTGGCACCAGCTTCAAAAAGTAATTGATTACTTTTTATATGTGTACATTCATAAAATGAATCATAAGTATGTAAATTAATCTTTTGTAAAAAATATTCTTTAGAAAATCCATGTTTGGTAGATATTAAATTATATATATTAAATTTAACGTTTTTATGCCGATATATGATGTCCAATGTGCAGTTAATGGATAACATTTCGTCATTAGAGACGTTTAAAGAATTATTTAATTCTTTTAGTGGTTTTTTTGAAGTCGGTTAATATTTTTTCTGAGATGATTATTATTTACTCCGATTATTTGACTGAGGCAGAAATGTAAAATGAAAATGAAAGTTGGAATACTATTAGGTAGATTTCGTATGAAATACTATCTGTTACATTCTCCCCTATGTTGGAATTTCTGAAAATATTTTGCAGATCTACACCGATCATGACCCTTATAACCCAAAACCACCCTCAGTGAAAAACTTTATCTATCTATCTATCTATCTATCTATCTATCTCTATATATATAACCATTAATTAAACATTACCGACCATCATCAAAAACTGCATTATTGTGAATGAATTGCCAATAAAAATGGATGCCACAAACCTATAATATAGAACTGTATGTATAAAAACCTTATACTTAATTATAAGAATTAATATGGAAGAATAAAAAAAGAAGAATATGTATTCCGAAATAATTGAAAAACTTATATATTGAATTACGTTTTCAAGAGTACAGAATTCAATGATATAAGCAAATCGGTTGTTTTCTGTGAGAAAAAAGCTAAAATCTGAAAAAAAATTTCTCCTGTACCCAAACAACCGATTGAAACTAAAGAATAATCTCAAGATGAAAACAGAACATTATCAAATGGCATGAAATGGAAAAAAAAAATACTACAACCCATTAAATATTTAATTTATAGCAATAGAAATCTTACACAACTTACCGAATAAACTCCCAGTAGATTTTCAAAATATATTCCCGCGCATGGAATCCATAAGCATGATAAGATTAAGGTGGATAAAACAGTTAAGTTAACGCAGAAATTAAAACCTATGGATTCAGTTAATTCATTTTGAAATACCGTGATAAATACAATTAATATAATATAAATAGAAAATAATTACATTATTTTAAATACCTAAAAATAATTTTAAATTGTTTAATATGAATTTTACAATATTGCCAATATGCAGCGTTAAATACCACCTGGTGTAAAAAATTAAAATTTTACTTTAATAGAAGCTTTAAAAAGACAAAATTTTGGTGCTGCCATCTATTACTTTATTTTAAAACTATTCTTATTATTCAAATGTCACAAAAAGAAGAACCTAATAAAAGCTAAAAAAAATAAAAACTTATCAACTGCATTACTACACAAATCCTAATATAAAAACACCATACTATATATCGTTATTAAAAAAAATAAGTAAATTAAATGTTAATAAAATGCTTTCAATATATTCTACAACCAAACCCATTTAATCTACACTGAGAAATTAAAAAAAAATGTTTAACATTGATAATATATAGAATATAGCTATAAGCTATAAAATAAAATAAATTATATATAATAATAATATAAAAAACCTTAATAATTACCATTACATATAAAAAATGAACAGGAAAGAAAATAAATAAATAAATAAATAAATAAATAAATAATGGATGTTTACAGAAGATTGTCAGATTCTAAAATTACCAATATCCTAAAGATCACAAATATAATGTGTGAATTATCTTCATATTAGCCATAAAAAATCTAAAAAAATATCACTGTGACAATCAAACAAATTAAACCGATAATTAATCATGGAATACAAAGTTGAAAATAAAACAATATTAAAAAGTATAGAGGGATAATAATAAAAACTATTTACCTAATTTTAATACATACAGTATTATTACATAATACATACAGTAACATTAGTTATATCAAATAAACTTATATGCATAATAATCACTAAAAAGATGGTATAATATTATTAATTAATATGATATTGTCCTGAGTAGACTAAATTTTAAAAACAAGTTAATATTGAATTTGATTGAATAAGTTAAATTTAATATGAATTGAAATAAAAAGAAAAGTCACCAATTACATATAAAACATCAAATCAACATCCATATAAAATACGTATTAGAAATGTAGTTATAATACTAAAGCGCCAACATTTTTTTAATTAACCATTGCGTATTATCCAGACAACACCACCCTCCTCCGTACTCTAACATCTACCCACCCAACAATCCTATAAAAATTGTTTATTATTATTTTACAATTTTTAATTTTTTATAAATATTTTTTTATTTTATAAATTTTTTTGTAATTTTGTTTACGCATGTGTTATTTTTTTTTATTTTACTTTTTTAAGATTATGTAAGTACTAATTGTATATTAATGAATATATGAATTTTTTTGGAAAACCATGATTTAATGCATCATAAATTAGTTTTTTAATATTATTGTTAATTAGATGAGAAGAACATAAACATTTTATTCTATATAAATGATTAAGCAGTATATTTCGATATACAGAATGATGAAGACAAGATTTAAAATTTGTAAATGCATTAACTTTGAATTTAAATTCTTTACGTTTATCATGTAAATCTATTATCGATTTGTTGTCTTTTATTGTAATTTTAAGATCTAAGAAGTTAATTGTATTGTTAGATAAGAGGTTTTCCGTTAATTCCAAATTAGTGGGATAATCAACTGAAATTGAGAAATTTTAGATTGATCTGTGGCAATTAAAATTTTGTCATCAATATAACGATATAAATGGAGATTATTATTAGTAAAAGTACGTTCATAGTTATATAAGTCAGATAATAAACCTGATGTACAACCACATTGAGGTATACCGACGTGCTGTAAATATAATGTGTTATCTTGCAATATAAAATTATTATAGATAATGAAGTTTGTTAATGATTTAAAATATGCGATATCAATATTAGATGGTAATTCCTGTTCTTATAATACTTTTTAAATAATGCATTTATAATATTACAGAGTTGCCAAGTCTCCGGCTTTTTGAACACCACTATTATTTTAGAGAAAATCTAGTTCTCTTAAATCGTCAAAATGTCCGAATTCAATAAAACAAAATTTTCTGTATTAAAATAGCGGTATCCAAAAAGCCGGAGACTTGGCAGCTCTGATATTATGTAAATCTAATAAGTCTATATTATTAAAAAGATCTTTGAAGTCATCTGTCGTTATATTATGTACACAATGAAGATTTTTTAAAATATTGACCAGTTGATAGCTATTTTTTATACAATGTTTATTCTCATTGTTTGTAGTAAGTATATATAATTGATTAAGAATTTTTAACAGAAGTTTATTGGCTTTATTATGATATGTATTGCAACCAATAGTTACAGTTCTAAATTTAATTGGAGTTTTATGAAATTTGGGAATAAGAACTAAATAAGGATAATTAAAGTTAGTAGATAGAACATTTAATAGTTTATAATAACTTTGAATTTTACAATTATTTACGATTATATTTTCATTAGTTTTGTGAAAAGATTTATTAGAAGAAATACAGGTTGTAAGAAGTTAGTGATAATAAGATTTACCATATGATTGCATAATTATTAGGAGATTTTTCTACATATGTAATAACGTAGTTTTTTTTTGTAATTTAGTAATTTGTTGGAAAAAATGCTTTGTGTTAATAGAAACCAAATCAAAAATATTATTTTTTAAAGCCATAGTTAATTTTTCAATTACTAATATTTTCCATTGATTAAAATATGCAATAGGTTTATTGTAATAGATTGAAATTTTATATATAAACTTGGGGCTCAGCCCCCTACGAACTACGCTCGCCAACCCCCGTTCAGACACCGCAGTCTCTAAAAGCACTCTAATTTGATCGACTTTAAACAGATTTTGAAAGATTGAATTATAATTTAAAAAACAGTGGCGATCTCCCTATAAACGGGTTTCTATTCATTTCTCTTCAACTGGGGAATTTTGATAAAAAATTAGCTGCTGTTAAAAGATACAATGGCTGTTTTCGTCTTTGATTAAATAAAATTAGTTAAACATTTCAAAATAAGCTAATATAATAAGCAAATCTGCATCAAAATGCAAATATATTTCACAAATACCAATGCCTTCTTTTGACGGAAACGACACAGAAGGTTAACGAATCTTAACTAAACCATTTAAGAAATTTCTTTATTTTCTGCTTCACAGATTTTTCTCTCTCAAATCATATTTTTTGTCGATGACACTTCATTTTCAGCTTGTAAACTTTTTTATTTTTATTAAATTACTAAATAGTCGCTCGAAAGCAGTCTAAACGCGTTCAATAAAATTAATATTTATCTTATTAATATAATCTCAAAATATCAAAATAATGTCTCGCGCAATTTTTTAATTTAAACTGTTTTGCAATATCACTGTTTTTTCATTTTACGTAATAAGTGTAATGAGACGTAAATGTGACGTACTTTCTCCTATTTAAGACTTCTAACGGATGTTAATTAATTTATTATTTTACAATAACCTTTCTCTTTTAAAATTCACGTGTAAGAATAGTTTTTATGAAGTATTTTCAATAAGTTCCTGCTTTTCATACGTAATTATTTAATCCTAATTTGAAAGTTTTTTTCTGTTAATAATAGTCATGTGTAAAATAAATTTTTAATTTGAAGCAAACATTATTATTTGCGCTGTTTATACAGTTGGCAACATTTTAAATTAATACCAGTTTCTAAAATAAGTAAAAAAAATCTCTCGAAATGCTGAAAATTTGAATTTAAAATAGAAATAAAACCTCAAAAATGAGTCAAATTAAAAAAGTGAATACAGTCTGCACACCGGAAAAGTCTAACGTATAAAATGATCTAAAAATGAATTAATTACCATATATAGTTTTTGCTCCTATAAAACTTTTTTAATGAAACGATTTTGTCCAAATTTAGCATTAAATATCTCTTAAAATAATTATTCGATTTCAAAACTGTCTGCATCAGCGTGGTTATCAAACATTTCTCTTTAATACCGCCGATTTTTATATTTGTGCATGCAGTATTTTCCTTAATATTAACCGAGAAAGTCCTCCGATCACAAAACATTCAAAACCGGCGGCGGCGGCGGCGGTGACAGCGTAAGTTACTTTTTTTTTTTAGAATAGAGAGAAATATCTATATCATATGTAAACTGTTTGATAATAGATTTAACAGTAAATTTAGATGGAAGTCTATATTTAGCACCAAAACCCATTAGTTTTTTTCAATTTAAAATCATTAACAATATTAAGATTTCCAGTGATTATGTGTCCATGATCATTGTTTATATATTTTTTTTAGATTGGGGTCATTGCACTTACATGGAAAATTACTTGCAGCAGATTCTATTCGGATATTTAAAGGTTTTTGATATATGAAGATAGGAAAATAACAGTTTTTATCGTTAATTATAGAATTGATATTAATTTTATTAAATATATGATTTGAAAAAGTTATTATAATTTGAGTATTCGTATTTTGAATTTTATGTTTTTTTTTTTTTTTTTTTTTTTTTTTTTTTTTTGTAAATTAATATTTAAAAGATTAACCCTAGTCCTAATGAAATCAAAATAAATATCAGAAAAATGTTTAGAGAAAGATTTACATAGAAATACATTTAAATGTTATACAATCTGTTTCTTTTTAATAGAAAATATGTATTTTCGAATTAATAACCAATTATAATGCTTTAAATATTTACTTTGAAGATCATTAATTTGTTTAGTGATATATCTTTTAGAAACTACAACTGATGATGGACCCTTTCCACGTTTGTTTCGTGTTGTTTTACAATTTAAATTATGATTAAGAGTAAGATAAATTGGAGAATAATCAATAGTGTTATTTATGGATGTGAAGACTTTGACAGGTCGATTAAATATTTCACTATTAAGTCCATAAGGATAAATTGTGTTGTAATATTTCATGTATGATGAATAATAAAAAATATAAAGCCATATAAAGCCGTTCTGATTTATTCTTTAGAATTTGAAGGATTTCAATTGTCGTATTTTTAAATAGATGTTTATGAAAATGTTCAATTTCAGCTGTAGACTGTAGATTTTTTGCTTTGTTTTTATTAGAGTCTGAACGATGTTGATTGATACGTTTATGAATTGGACCTGATGTTTCACCTATATATTTCATGTTACATAAGTTGCACTTTATGCAATAAATAACATTAAATGCTTTACAAAAATTTGAATAATTAGGATCTGAGACAATTTGTGTCTGAGAAGCATATGGACATGTCTTGCACCGAGCATCTAAACATTTACGAAAAAGTAAAGGTCGAGGGGGAGAGTATAAATGGTCACTGGATGACGATCCAGGAACAACCCCATTATTGTTCCTGTACCGGGCCCTACACTGCATAGATGCTATCTGTATCTTGCCAGGATCGAGATGTTCACTAAGAATTGCCATATAAAAAATTGTTGCAAAAAATAAGAAAATATAATAAGATAAAAATCAATAATAAATGAAATTAATTTAGTCTTGATTAAATTTAATATTAAATATCTTGAGTATGAAATATAAATTTATATACAATACGTACAAAACAGAGAAGCAGTACTCAAAAACCATCTTTAATATTTCCAAAACCAAATAATGATTACCCTAAATGCAAAGACTAATGCATGAAGCCACTGGACTTTTTAGAACAAATAAAATAACCGCATCTAAAATCCAAAACCTAGAACGACAATAACCATGCAAAGACGACCAAAAACGCTATCCCAATTGACTTCTCAGATCAAAGTAATATAAATATAGACTAAAGCTTATTAACATAAAACGATTATTAGAAATATATATTGCTACCATATTGATGTATATATATAAAAAGTATATCTCATAATGAATAAATTTATGAAAAGATAGAGCAAAAAAATTAATCTAATAAATTGAAAATACATAGGACAATATCATACCATAACAACAAGAAAATGCATATAAAATACATAACTAGAAAGGTAAAAATCATAAAATGGAACTTTGCGATGATAAGAATGAAAAATTTAATTGAATTTCCTAAGGTAGGTATCAGAAAACTACAAAGTAGAAATCATATAGATAATACACAAAGATTATGCGCTTTTGCAGCAAAGATCTAAGCGTATAGTATTTAAAAGATTGCTAAAACATTTAGCTACCTAGGTACATATAAATATATATAAGATACCAATATTAAGGAATAAATAATTAAAAATGAATTGTTGCATTCAAAATGATAGGATATAATAAAAAACATCATAAAAAGCTTACATTCATAATTACATGCGCATATGCAGCATAGTAATTTGAATGCTAATATATAACCATTAATTAAACATTACCGACCATCATCAAAAACTGCATTATTGTGAATGAATTGAGAATAAAAATGGATGTTACAAACCTATAATATAGAACTGTATGTATAAAATAAAGTACCTTATACTTAATTACAAGAATTAATACGGAAGAATAAAAAAAGAAGATTATGTATTCCGAAAAAATTTAAAAACTTATATATTGAATTATTTTTTAAGAGTACAGAATTCAATGGTATAAGCAAATCGGTTGTTTTCTGTGACTAAAAAGCTAAAAGCTGAAAAAAAAAATTTCTCCTGTACCCAAACAACCAATAGAACCAAAAGAATAGTCTCAAGATGAAAACAGAACATTATCAAATTGCATGAAATGGAAGAAAAAACGCTACAACCCATTAAATATTTAATTTATAGCAATAGAAATCTTACACAACTTACCGAATAAACTCCCAGTAGATTTTCAAATTATATTCCCGCACATAGAATCCATAAGCATGATAAGATTAAGGTGAATAAAACAGTTACGTTAACACAGAAATTAAAACCTATGGATTCAGTTAATTCATTTTGAAATACCGTGATAAATACAATTAATATAATATAAGTAGAAAATAATTACATTATTTAAAATACCTGACAATTTTTTTAAATTGTTTAATATCAATTTTACAATATTGCCAATATATCAGCGTTAAATACCACCTGGTGTAAAAAATTAAAATTATTACTTTAATAGAAGCTTTAAAAAGACAAAGTTTTTGGTGCTGCCATCTATTATTTTATTTTAAACTATTATTATTATTCAAATGTCACAAAAAGAAGAACCTAATAAAAGCTAAAGAAATAAAAACGTATCAAAAACTAAACCATGATTAGAGTAAAACCCACTTTAACAATTTTATCTGGTCTCTTTTGGTGAGTTTTTATTTCATTTTTATATAATAGCTGGTTTTATCAGAATCATGTTAAGGATGTATTCAAAAATGTACTTTTCCATGCTCAAGAACTCGAAATTTTCTGGCACATTTTCCGATTAATTTTTAATAGAAAAAATATGAAACTTGCTGACGTGTCTTTTGAAGAGATTTATAAGCGACATGTGTTTTTATTTTTCGTTCAATTAATTAAAACTTGATTTATGAACAATTATTTTCTCAGTAGGACAATATTCTTCGTTTCTAACCCAATCGCTTCGGGAAATTCTGTTCAAAATGTCCACTTTGACATCATTTTTTGAAATATATTCTGCTTCTATCAAAAAATCAATCATTACGGTACATTATATAGTTTCTGAATAAGGGAATCTGCCAATTGGATGCGTTTGAGAGAAAATATGAATTTAAAAATGAGTAAGAAAATAAGCAGTTTGAATTTGAATACACCCTTAATAAGATGATTTTTTTCTTCAAACGCTATGTATTTTTAATTTGTTTTTGCTGTAAGAATTGGTCCTACCAAAAACTTGTCTATATAAATGTTGTAGACAATTTAAGAAGATATATGATAAATTCATGGGGATTTTATATCTTGTGAATTGACGGAGTTGTGAATTTTTTTCTTCTTCAACCCCCCTTTTTGATTTCGTTTTCATTTATTTTTGATTTATTTATTTTTTTTTGCGTTACGAATTGGTTCTATCAAAAACTTGTGAATATAAACGTTGTAGATAATATTAAGAAGATTTATAATAAATTTAATTGGATTTGATATCTTAAGAATTGACGAAGTTATGATTTTTTCTCTCCCTAAAACCCTATTATTTTGAGCCCCTTGAGCCCATTTTTAAGTTGATAAAAAATCTGTGATACATACATTTTTGGCCCTATTTTTAGTAGTAATAAAAACTTTAAACTGATTTATATGTACAAAAATTAAGAAGTTATGGGGTTTTTTCGGTTTTCACAAAACCCCTCACTATTTCCATCTCCTTGATCCGATTTTGCCCATTCACGAACTTGACCGAAAATTTTATGCTCCTTGATTATATGTATCAGTTTGGAAGAGATTTGTGCAGAATTGTGGAAGTTATCGTGTCCAGAAGAAAGTGATATATATATATAGATAGATAGATAGATACGTAGATACAACCATACATAAAGTTTTTTACAGAGGGTGGTTTTGGGTTTTAGGGGTCCTGATCGGTGTAGATCTGCAAAATTTTTTCAGAAATTCCAAAATAGGGGAGAATGTAATAGGTAGTATTTCAAACGAAATCTACCCAATATCACTTTCTTCTGGACATGATAACTTCCATAATTCTGCACAAATCTCTTCCAAACTGATACATTAAATCAAGGGGCATAAAATCTCGGTCAAGTTCGTTAATGGGCAAAATCGGGCCAAGTGGATGGACATAGGGAGGGGTTTTGTAAAAATGGAAAAACCCCATAACTTGTTATTTTTTGTACCTATCAAATCAGTTTAAAGTTTTTATTGCTTCTAAAAATTGGGCCAAAAATTTATGTATCACAGATTTTTATAAAATTAAAAATGGGCGCAAAAGATAGCTTTTTAGGGAGAAAAAAATTCATAACTTCTCCAATTCTCAAGACATCAAATCCGATTAAATTTATTATAAATTTACTTAATATTATCTACAAATTTTATACTGAAAAGTTTTTGATAGGACAAATTCGTACCGCAAAAAAAATAAAAACGAAAACAAAAAGGGGGAGTTGAAGAAGAAAAAAAATCCATAACTTCATCAATTCACAAGATATAAAATCCGCATGAATTTATGATATATCCTCTTAATATTGCCTACAACATATATACTGGGAAGTTTTTGATAGGACCTTAAAGCGAAAACAAATTAAAAATACATAGCGGTTGTAGAAAAAAAATCATCGTATTACGGGTGCATTCAAATCCAAACTGCTTAATTTCTGACTCATTTTTAAATTCAGAGGCAGAATATATTTCAATAAATGATGTCAAAGTGGGCTTTTTGAACCGAATTTCCGGAAGCGAGCGTGTTAGAAACGAAAAATATTGTCCTACTGGGAGACAATTGCTTATAAATCAAGTTTTAATTAATTGAACGAAAAATAAAAATACAGATCGCTCATCGAAAATCATGTCAGTAAGTTTCATATTTTTTGTATTAAAAATGAATCTAAAAATGTGCCAAAAAATTTCAAATTGTTGAGCATGGAAGTATTTTATTGAATACCGCCTTAACATGATTCTAATGAAACAAGTTCTTCTATAAAAATGACATAAAAACTCTTCAAATGCGGCCAGATAAAATTGTTAAAGTGAGTTTATCTCTAATCACGATTTAGTTTTTGTTGGTGAAATTAGTATGGTTTACTTCAAATTCTACCTCCGCCTATAGGCCTTGCTGGCAGGGATTTTTTGAACCAATAATACTGCAGTATTTACATCTGTAACTACTTTTTGAAATATTAAGATGTACGAGATAGAAAAAAGTTTTGGGATTGACACATTCAACTAGTTTTATGATTTGTACATTTGTATGTAAATACTAATTTATTTATTTATTTATTTATTTATATATTTCAGGGAACATATTTATCATCTTACATCGGATACTACTTTCGATTTCACAGAAACGGTATGTAATAGCCCACTTTTTATAAACATCTAAATGGAATACTTTTATATTAATTAATTTCCTTTAAGTGAAAGCGTTTCAGTTGTGGTAAAATTTTTTAGAACTTAAAGTAGCCGAATAAGCACTCAGTTATCCAAACACCGGGAGGGGGGCTGCACAGACAGTCACCTCATCGTACTGGAAGATTTAATTTCATGATTAGACAGAACTCGATTAGCATATTAAAATGCAACTGGTCTGCCAAGTCGTATCTTGGTGGAAACCACCTACAGACCCGATTTTATTGGTTCACTCGCAGGTTTATCGTTGTAATTTCCTGCACACAAAGGTATTAAAACATGGAGGACTGGGATCAGGAAAACGCAATGCAAACCTACGAGTCAACCGATAAAATCGGGTTTTCAGGTGTTTTTCACTAATATATGACTTGGCAGACCAATTGCGTTTTAATATGCGAATCGAGTTTTAACTAATCCAAGGATTTAAGCCCCCAACTTGATGAGCTGATTGTCTGTGCTGTCGCATCTTGGTCTAGCATTGATGATGATCATTCTAAATAATGTTAATTGAAAAACATCCATATTATCTGTAGAAAAGAAAATTTGCTTTATTCTAAAATATTGTAAAATTGCTATTTTAGATGTTTCACTTAAAAAGTCTTGCCGAGACGTTATTTTTCAATCTATATCATAAAGGACAAACATGTCTGTCCATAACGCTGACGTCATTTTGATGGTGGCAACAACAGGCGATTAAATTTCGCTTTTACTTAAATGTTTTTCACTTCAAAATATCGCACATTTCCAATTTTTACATTGTCGAAAAGGGACAAAAATGTACTTACCAATGCTATTTGTTTGAAAAATGCATCGCTATTTATTCAATTTTTATTGTTTTTAAAATAATTTTCAAGCATTTTTTCACCAATCTCTAACGCGTGGAGACGATTACGAAAGAGAAATTGTTTGCACTTAGAATAATATAAATAGCTCAGCATATGTTTTCCGCTTATATTTCAAATGAAATTGAAACATTCATCAATCAATAAATAAAACAATAAACGTAAATATAACACAAATGTAAGACATATGTAATCGAACTGCGCGTTTAAACTACTGAAACGAAGAGAATCAAAAAGAGTTATTGTAACTAGTGATCTTCGGCAATTTTTCCGGATGTTATCTCGTGGAGCGAGGCCGATACGAAAGTATCGCTTATAATAAATTTCAAATTTTATTTTAACGCATTTTTTATATTTTTGATATAAATATTGCCAGTGAACCTTTAAAAAAATTAAATGTAATAAATTTATTAGAGCTATTTATAAAACAAAAATAGTTTTTACCTACATTCTGTAACCCGAGAAGACAGGGTTTATACCCTTGTATATTGAATATTCCTAATTTTTTAAATAGAGATGTAATCAAATGAGATGGAAACTTAATCAATTTGTCAACAATATTAATACTAACTATTGCTCACATCTCCGAATACGTAGAATGTAAATTTTGTAATTTGAAGTTTATACAGTTTTTACGTTTTTTGTAAAATTTGTCTAAGTAATAGTGCAATTCTATCAAAATTCTTTCGGTAAATTGTTTCAAAAAGGTACTCTTTCGTAGTCGTATTAACTTAATAATAGAACTTGTTCCGCTTGCTCTATAACTACAATGTAGCTACAAAATACTATTTCAGACCAAAAGAGAAAATAAAAACAAAAGTGCCCAGTTAAACTGATGGCATTGAGCTCACAGGCTATTCACACTAATTGTACATTATACTCTTATTTCAAAGAATAATGCCCACAAAAAATAAATGAAAGGGGATTAACCCCCGTTCCCCCACATTAAACTTAACCAATAAACCTCCAAATCTAATCAGGGAAGCACCTTAACATAATAAACCGTATACCAAATTTGAAGCAAATCAGATAATTCTGCATGAAAAAACATTTCACTAAATTAAGGGGGGTCTAACCCCCTTTCCCCCTTTTTACTTAACTAATGAACCTCCAAATCCAATTAGGAAAGCTCCTTATCAGAATGAACATAGAAAAAAAAAAAAAAGCAAATTAGATAATTCTGCATGAAAATCCATTTATCTAAATTAAGGGGATGGGTCTTGCCCCCCCTTTCCCCTTTTTATACTTAACCAATGAACCTCCAAATCTAATAAAAGATGCACCATATCGGAATAAACCGGCATATCAAATTTGAAGTAAATCGATTAATTCTGCATTAAAAACCCATTTATCTAAATTAAGGGGGGAGGAGGCTAGCCCCCCCCTTCCCCGCTTTATACTTAACTAATGAACCTCCAAATCTAATTCGGAAAGCTCCTTATCAGAATAAACATAGAAAAAATAATTAAAGCAAATTAGATAATTCTGCATGAAAAACCCATTTATCTAAATTAAGGGGGAGTGTACTAGCCCCCTTTCCCCCTTTATACTTAACTAATGAACCTCCAAATCTAATCAGGGAAGCTCCTTAACATAATAAACCTATATACCAAATTTGGAGCAAATTGAATAATTCTGCATGAAAAACCCATTTATCTAAATTAAGGGAGGGGGAAATAGCCCCCTTCCCACCCCTTTATACTTAACCAATGCACCCCCAAAACTAATCAGGAAAACGCCTTATCAGAATGAACCTAGAAAAAAAATTGAAGCAAATCCGATGTTTCTATCAAAAGTTATCGCGTTACGTACATACATTACATACGTACGTACGTACAGTCGTGGAAAAAAAAAGTAAACACCCCCTACTAACTCCTCAACAAATTATCGTAGACGAAAGTTACTGGTACCGGACGATTGGAAATAAAGTCTACTTTTAAATGGTGTGTATAAAATTTGCTTAGGAGGCCATATACATATTAAAACGAATCCAAACTTCATTTTTTTGAATGGCAGTACCCAAATTTAACGAGAAATTTCAAATCTTCGGTTCAAAATATGCCTAGAAACCAAATTTCAAGTCATTCGAATGATAAGTTTTTGAATTATAGACATACAAAATTTAGTACTTCTAATGTTAAATTACATTTTCATATTTTTATTTATATCTCCTGAAATTATGCTCCTAATGAGCTAATTTTTTGTGTAGCAATAATATTAATATACCCAAACATAAATACGTTGAATTTGCAATTTTTATAATTTTATGATATGAATTATGAATTATGAAATTAATATTCGAAAAAATTATGAATTGCAACATACAATGTTTTTTGATGGATTAAGATTTATTAAGTCTTGCTTTATGGAAATCCAAAATTTCACATTTTTCTTCCAAGTAGTTTTCAAATTATGCTTAAAAAACGGCAAAATGATGGTTTAAGGGGGCCGTCTATGATAGAAGTGAGTAAATTTTTGAAATGTATTCTGCTATCTTGTAATCAAACAGGTTTCATTAACGCTTAAACGTGCCTTGATCAAGAAGGCGGCTCTCTGGGTTAACAATCGCGTTCGGAACTTCAATTTAGGTACAGCCCTTAAAATACGCTCGTTTTAAAATAATTGATTTCTCGGAAACTTATGGCACGAATTGCATAAAAATTTGTTTATAGGCTAATTGAAAGGTGTAGAGTTCATTTATGCTGTCAGAATTGTGTACTGCTATTGAAAAAACAAAGTTATCGTTCGTTTTAATATGTACATGGCCCCTTAAAATAATTTCATATACATCATTTAAAAGTAGACTTTATTTCCAATCGTTCTGTACCAGTAACTTTTTTCTACGATAATTTGTTTAGAAGTTAGTAGGGCGTGTTTACTTTTTTTTCCACGACTGTACATACATACATACATACAGAACCGGCGGGCACATTAGCTCTCAGGCTTTGATATCCTGTGAGCTAAAAATGGAAAAATATGAACCGTTTGGTAAAACACTTTATACCCCAAACATTAGCTAAGTAACAATACAAACAACAAAGGAACTAACAAAATTCACCCAATCAGATACAGGTTCACTGTATTATAGGACTGCTCTCCATAATTTTATGACAAACAGCCTAAAACGATACGCAATATACAAAACCCATGACTGAATATTATCTAAAAGTCTTATAAAAAACCAACCAGTAAAACTTCTTAAGAAGGATAATAATCTTTCATAATTGTGTTGGAATTGTGCCATAGTACGTCCACATCAGTACTAATGAAATAAATTTTTGTCTGTCTATGTGTCTATGTATGTTTGCGACGGCAAGCGAAATCTAGCACTCGAGGAAGTCTGAAAATTTGGATAAGGATAGTCCAAGGCATCCCTTGATGAGTCTGAAGCTCAGAGTTTTATTTTTTGATAATCAGCCGCGATTTTCTAATCGACAAAGAGGCGCGAGTGCATGCTCATGCCTCATACTCAGTCCCTGCTATCCAGTGTACGTAAAAATTACTATCTATTTTAGGAACAACACTCTCAGAAACATTTGCACAGTCAAGTTGCAAGCTACTGCCAACTATAAAATAGGACATCGAGTTTTGCAATCATCCAATAAGTAACGAAGTGTATAAACCTCCAAATGAAACTTTTTTACATTGCAATATATCCATTATGTGGCATCCAACGCAGCCGCTATCTTTAATAGTTCATTATACTGAGGTCCAGAAAGTAACGGCTTTTTGTGGAATCAAACGTGCGGAAGAAAATGATGAATCACAATATAAATTCCCGTAAGGCATGGTGACGTCACGGCGACGTCGTTGTGAAGTCACACTGTGATTTTGTGACCGTCGATGTGACGTCACGTGACGTCGATGTGACGTCATAGTGACTAGAATGCGAGGTCGTTATGGCCGTTTTAGAGGTCGTTTGTGACGTCACATTGTGACCACTCTGTGAAGTCACGGTGTGACAAATTTGTGAAAAGTGTGTCATTTGTGACTATTTTGGCATTAACTTTGTGACGAACCTGTGACGAAAGTGACAATGCTTTGAAGTCACACTGTGACCAATTTGAGAAATATGTGTCATTTGTGACGAACTTGTCATAAACACTGTGACTATCAGTTTGAATTTAAGTGTTGTAATTACTTTTTTGCTTACAAATAGTTATTCAAACACAGTTTTTTATATAATACAGTACCCTCAAAAATATTTTGACAAATATAATAATTCGCTTAATTGAAAAGAATAATATTACAAATGAAAATGTAATTTCAAATTAATTGCTTAAAAGACGCAAATAGTGAAAAAGATTCCATGCTGGGACTCGAACTCGGGCCATCAGTACAGCGCACTGACATTCTACCGACTAAACAACATGGAACGGTACCCAGACTAGAAAATTTCTCACTATTACATGTTGACAAGGCTACAAACGCAGCACAAGATGGAATATTTATCGTGAACCACCGACATGGGGCAAACACGAAACTTAATTAAATCCAGCATCGATTGAAACTATATTAATACTTGGAAATTTTTCCAGAGAGAACCATTCGCCTTGCATACAATATTTCAAATGAAAATCAAATTTCAAATTAATTGCTTAAAAGGCAATTTTAATTTGAAATATTGTATGCATAGCGAAGGTTTCTCCCTGGAAAAATTTCCAAGTATTAATATAGTTTCAATCGATGCTGGATTTAATTAAGTTTCGTGTTTACCCCATGTCGGTCCCTCACGATAAATATTTCATCTTGTGCTGCGTTTGTAGTCTTGCTAACATGTAATAGTGAGAAATTTTACAGGCTGGGTGTCTTTCCGTGTGGTTTAGTCGGTAGAATGTCAGTGTGCTATACTGACGGCCCGGGTTCGAGTCCCGGCATGGAATCTTTTTCCCTATGTTGGCCTTTGCGCCTTTTAAGCAATTAATTTGAAATTTGATTTTCATTTGAAATATTGTATATAAGGCGAATGTTTCTCTCTGGAAAAATGTCTAAGTATTAATACTGCGATGAATTTCAAAGTAAACTTTGGTTGTAAATAAAAAATCTTATCTTTTTACCGTACTTTTTAGCAAAATATCGCTATTTTGGAGCCCTATTCTTCTAAAACATTCTTAATTTCTCCACTTAAAAAACAATGCTTATCAACTGACATATTGTTTTATTAAGTTCTAAACTTGATATTGAGTTCAAGCTTGATATTTTGAATGTGTAAGTTTTTTTATGTGTTGTGATTTTTTATTGCTTTATTAAATACGAACATGGAGTCTAACGGATATTAATACAACTATTGTATATAGAACGGTATGGTAAGCAATATTTATTTAAATTTTTTATTCCCGTGTATATTGTATTTTGTGAATATGAGCTAAATAGATTTGGTATGTTTCATAGGAAAAAACTGATCTGGGAAATAGAAAAAACAAGTAAGAAAAATCATGCGTTAAGCATAGATTATAAAATACTTTCCAACACTTCCTGAATGCTTTAACAAGATATCGTAATTTAGGGAAATAACGTAAATAAGATAACTAAGTAAACATTTTAGAAAACGCATAAAACATTTGAAAAACTGATTTCAGCAGTTACCGTCCATAGCCAAAAATGTTTTCCAATTCTTTTGAACAGCCCTGTATTTGATCTGTAGGTTGATACACTGAAAAAAATCAAGTACTCAAAAATGAGTAAACCGATGTACTCATATCGAACTGAATATTTTTGGATCAAAAATGAACCTATGCTTTCTCTATTTTGAAACATCACATGTTATCAAACCCAAACAAACGAATAATTTTGTACCCTATAATGGTTCATTTCATTTTGGCGGCATAAATGATGTTCATTACTGTAAATATTAAATTATGCACAGTATTTTAAAATGATTTAAAGTGCTTGGAAATATTGCTCTTGTCATATAAATATTCGATTTCAGTAATTTGTTAAGAATTTTGCTATTTTTCTTAATAAATAATCAATTAAAAGTTTCTTGTTAATAACTTTGAACGGGAAATAAATGTCAGTACATTTTTACTTTAATTTTTGGGGTTTTTTGGTGGTGGGGGGGGCAGTACATAACGATTCATATTTGATTACAACCATGGAATAAAAAATCAGTACATGTGTTTCTCAACTTTGAGTACATTTGTATCGGAGCAGTTTTGAGTATGTGACGCATTTAAAATTGTGTACTTTTTACTCAATTTTGAGCACCCATTTTTTTCAGTGTATATATACTATATAATAGGAAAATTTAGTTTAGCAAGAAAACGCGTAACAGGTTGAAATTTTCTTTCAGCAATTTATGCTATTACATGGAAACATACTTGAATACTTTTGTACAACCCTGTAGTTTGCCTAGAATCTTTATTACACGCCACTATTTAGTTAAAATTTAATTCAAACTAAGACATTCTTAAAACTGCTGAAATCACATTTCCAGAAATTATAATTTATAGACGGCCATGTATCCAATTCTTTACGTGACCCTGTATGTCATTTTATCTATATTCTACAAACATTTCTTAGTAAATTAAATGCAGTTCAGCGAAAACAAGCATAACTCATTTAAAATCAACCTTTAAGCAATATGCGCCCATACCCAGTAACCCTTACGAATACTTTTGTGTAGCCCTGTATAGGAATTATAGCATTTATATACACCATATACTATGCATAAATATAGTGAATCATAAAAGCGCATAGCATAATTAAAAATGCATTTCCAGCCGTCATCGCTAACGTACAGTACTTCGGATACAATATAGTATCTGAAATATTTTATATAATGAGTCCCTGTAAATGCTATATACGTATTATTCGTATTATACATGAAATAATTTATAGTATGTAAACCTCAGCGACGTATATAAGTTTCATTATATATGAAACAGATTAACATAATTAAAGTACGCAGCAAACACTTCCCTCCACCCCTATATCATCATGTATTGGAATTCCTTTTTTAGCCCTGTAAATGAATAACTATTCTTTGCATCGCATAGTCAACAGAATGCATATTTTAGTGCGCTTCATAAATGTATATCAATTTTGTTCTGTTTGAAAGCGCGTAAAATCATTAAAAATCATTTGAAACGATTTTTTCCCATAGGCCGTAATGTAACGGACTACTTTTGGCTGTCTTGTAAATGAAATAAACATGCTACAAACTTCATTACAAATAGGGACCGTGCTATGGTAAACGTCAATAACATCCACAAATTTCAGGGCAATCCGAGTATATTTACGAGAGTTAGAGCGCGGACAGACAGACGATGAGACAAACCGAAGTCATAAGAACATTTCAACTTTGTGTCCTATATTATGTATCCTGTATTATATGAACTTAAAAAAATATATATACTAAAGCAGTTTAATCTATAACTTCCTATCAGACACGAAAAACACTTTATTTTAATGCTTAAATATCATATTTTACTTTTTAGTGCCAATAATTACGTGTATCATAAACGTAGAAAATGAGTTTATAATAGAAGAAAATTCAATAATCGATTTAAAATGTCTATAATTAAATGTTTGATTAAAATCACAAACAGAAAAAAAATTCTTACATACAATTAAAAAAAATAAATATACGAATTTGAACAACACTAAAAATAATAATTAGTATTTATAGTTGTACTATTAAACAACAACAAACTACTATAGATGAATTAAATGCATTAATAGATTTAACAATATCTCAAAAATCTTTCCATATGTTATAAGGAATTCCTATTATTTTATAATTTTGACAAATGTTAAATCTGAAAACATTGGTATGAAGGTTTAGGATTTAAAAGAATAATTTAAAATACTATTAGCATTAAAAGAAAACTCTTTCAAAAGTATCACTACTGTAATATGCAAAAGTACATTTTCCCAGTGTAATGCTAATTTCGAATCTGAAACAATTTCGTAATATCATAATAATCGAATATCTATATAATCTATAAGTGTTAGTATAGAGTAAACAGTAAGATGCCGAAAAAAAACTCCAAATCATTGTTTCAACACATTTTCAATCTCAAGTAACTAAAGATTAATGTTTTCATTAATTTCCCTATGAATGTGATCATAAATCAGTCTCTGCGCAGCTTTTTTTTTTTTTTTTTCAAGCGATGACAGATTAAGATATTTTCCTTTAACTTATCGAATAGGAAATTTTGAAAACAAGATCAGTCTCTTATTAATATAACATAAAACTATTTAACTCATAACACATTAGGAATAAAAGATTTAAATTAAATAAGACTTACGTTTATGTTTCTATAATAATATCCGTGTGTCCTACAATGGTGAACTTCATTCTCTTATCTTAAAAAAAACTGTTGTAGAAGTGGCGAAGTGGCGATGCGATGTTCTAAACAGTCAAGTAACTTTCCGGCTTCCCGCGTCTTTCGTATTTATTTTTCTGTGGTTATATCTCATGCAGACGATTACAGAGCAGATGGTTCTTTACTGCTTATTTGTTTTTGTATAGATTTGGAACTTAAATACGCAATGAGGGTGTCTTTATTTAAAATTTTCTATTTGAAGAATTTTCCAATGTATTTTACCTTTTCTTATTTATGTTAAATTGTATTGTAAGGTTTCTTTTTTGTAAATAATAATAATAATAATAATATTCATAATTAGAGTTTATTAGATAAAACATTGTTTAAATTTTTAAAATGTGTAAAAATCAATTTAATGGTAATAATGAACCCCCAGCCCCCTTTTTTTAAAGTAAAGTTTGTTTCAAACGTTTTCTGTAAAATAAAACAATTTCTAAAATAACTTTTTTTTTTTTTTTTTTTAAAGCCATATCTCTAAAATACAAATTTGAAATACGAATAATTAATTATATCATAGGTTTTGCATAAATTTTGTGTATTTCTTTTATTTTCGGAAAATGTTAATTTTATTTAAAAAGTCTGAAAGAAGTGGAATTTTTGAAAAAAATAGTTACTTAAAATAGTTAAACAGCTAAATAGCTAAAGGGAAAAAATATGACTTGAATGCAAATTATAAAGCAAGAAATGCATATTACAAAATTTAAAATTTTGCGCCAAGTTTAAAGTATTTTATGTAAATTTTCCTTTTTCAGTAATATTCCGTATATTATACCGGCTTATTAAATTAAAACCCTAGTCTATTAATCTCTAAGATCTTAATTCATATTTATTCCAAATTGCGTAAATCTAAAAATGGCTTATTTATATTTCTTTAATAAAACTTTTATTATTTAAATTCCTATTAAATTCCGCTATTAAATCCCGGTATATCACATTCCCCTTAAATCTTTATTTAACTGCTAAAATATTATTCTGTCTTAAAGAAAAAACCTACTTATTTCAATTTATTCTTTTATTTAAAATATCCAGATATAATTAAAATATTCCAATGATTAAAACTTCGCAGACATAAATTCATTTATTTTATCGTCTGAAGAGGGAAAAAAAGGGGTTATTTTTGCATAATCTCGACTACAGATTTTAACATTTGTTTATGCTTTAGATAGCTGGTGCGAGGATATAAGAATTTTCTAGAACAATCTTTTCAGCAGAGTATAAATACGAATGGCGGGAACCAGAGAGAAGGATATAGCATATAGTAGAGGAGCTGTGAGTTTAGAAGCTTTTTAGTTTTTAGCATGTAGAGGTGAACGTGGTGGATTGCAGTCGTAGCAAACTGGATATTCAATGTGATTGCTCAATGGAGGTAGTAAAATGTTGGATGAATACTGTTTATTATGTGAGTAGAATGAGGAAGCAACGGTATCGTAATGGGTGATAGATGTTAGATATTAACGGATTAAAGACTAGAACGCAGTCAAGAGATGGAGTGATTTTAAACTAATTGTGACAGGAAGAATAGACTTTATTCTTTTTACCATGGAAGGAGAGAGCATCTTTCCTAGATTTAATCGAGAGTGTGGAAATAAAGTGAATAATGTTCCAAGCGACTGCCTTATGTTAATTCTTCATTTTTCTTTAGTATTTTAAAACCAATCGGCTGCTATGTGTGTTGTGTAGGAATGGAAACCCTCATTTTTTTTCGACAATACAAACTACTTGCCGTCAAAACGTCACAGAGAAAAGAAAAGTCCGACAGGATTTAGAAGTGACGGCAATAAAAACGAGTGTGTCTCCAAAATTACAAATGTGTAGTGGTACTGGTACACGATAGCTTATGATAGTTACTAAAGATCAGTGCCGGAAAGTTAAAAATTTACATCGCTAATGTGAATAGCAATGTGTAGTGCTGGTGATTGTGAGACAAGATGACTGGAGTGAGTTCTTTTCAAAATATTTTTACACTTCTTATGTTATTATTTTTGTTATTGTTTGTTATTTATTGAGATTTATTTATTATTAAGTATGAGAATTGTTTATTTATGAGATTTATTTATTATTTATTTATGAGGTTTATTTATTATTTCGTGAAGAGTATTTATTTATTTATTTATTGTAAAGTTTATTATGAAGTCATGAGAATTATTTATTTATTTATTATTAAAGTCTGAAAGAGTACTTAATCTATTATGAAAAATAGAACTTGGTTTAAATGTTGTTAAGGTCAGGTTGTATTAAAGAGAATAGAAGTGCTTCTTTCATTTTAATGAATACTGATATAATGGCTGAACATAAATTAATTGAGTTTGATCCTAGTACTGGAATGGAAATCCAGGCTTGGTTAAATTATTATGATGATATGAGTATTAGAGAAAATAAAGATTTAGAGTGCAAATTTAAATCTATTCCACAGTATTTAAAGGGTGAAGCACTAAAAGTCTATATCAATGATTGTGTTAATTGTACTAGTTATGAACAGATTTCAAAAATCTTGATAGAAAATTTCATTGAACTAAATGTTCCAAATTTTTCTGATTTCTCAACTCTAAAATTAGATAAATTAGATAATTTAGAAAATTATTTTCACAAAAAAGTAGGAATTGGGAGGAAACTCCATCTTTGTGAGACTCTTCTAATACAAGGGTTGACAGATGGATTAAAACCAGAGTATAGAAATAATATTAATGTAAACCCTCCAAATAGTACCACTGAATGGTACCGGCTTGTTAAACAATTTGTTGAAGCCACTCCTCAAATTTCAAGCCAAACAGTAAATCAACAACCAGTTAGACAACATTTTCAACAATTTCATCCACCTAGGCCTTAGACTCAACCAAGTAGACCTAATTTTCAGCCAAATAGGTCCAATAATGCACCTAGGAATTGGATTCCACAAAGACAGTATCAAAATCAGGGGTCTAGAAATTTTCAAAATAATTACTTTCAGAAACCATATCCTTCTAGACCATGTAGAATATGTACAAATAAAGGAGTAAATAATGCATATCATTGGGAACAAGAGTGTTTATTTAGAAATGATGCAACATCCTCTGATACTCTTCCTAGTAATTCACCACCTACTATTCCTAATATTTGACAACTAATTGTGTATGGATGTACCAAAGGTTATAATTTACCATGTATAGTGGACACTGGATCCACTACGGCAATATTACCCCTCAAATTTGTTAAAGAACTAAATGCTAAAATTGAAACCATACCTACAGTTATTATTGGTCAGGCAAAAGGGGTGTTAAAAATAAATCAAAAATGTAAAATTTCTCTAAAAGTGGGTAAAATTACCAAATGTGTTAACTTTTTAGTGTGTAATACTAATTTGGAGTATGCTATTTTGGGTTTAAGGGAATGTTCTAAATTTAATTTAACTATAGATTGTAGAAATTGTACTGTAAAACAAGGAAGGAAAATTATAAATAAGAGTATATCCATACATAATGAGAAATCTCTTCATTTTCATACTGTAGATATGAATAAAGTGCAACAAGAGAATGATTTGGTAACAATTGATTGTGATGAGAATTTGAATTTATATAATGATGATAGTGTAATAACAACTAATGATAGTATTGAAACTTTGAATTTATGTAAGAATGATATCGACTTACCATCTAATTGTGAAAGTTATATGACTACTCAGGACTGTTTTGAGAATGATAGAAATGATTATAATGTGCAACCTGATTATGGACAGTTCATAACTTCTCAAAATTTTCGCGATGTTAATAATTCTGATTCAGATTTAATTGGGGATTTAAATTTAATTCTGTAGATTTCTTTTTCTCTTCCTCAAATAGTTTTCAACATTACCAGGTATGACCTTTGGGGCGCCACGAGGATATTACTTGTTTTTGGGAGTTTTTGAGATTAAGTAGACAATCTATGCAGGCATAGGATGTGTATTTGATTTTGGGAATTTTCAGATTGATGTTGAAAAATAAAAATAAATATTTTTAATTCTATATCCAGTTTATATCAAAATAAACTATATTTATTTTATTCATTTTTTACCAATTGTTTACAAAAATAGTAAGAATTGATAATATTAGTACAATAATATAAACATAGAAGACTGATAATTGTGATGAGATTTTGTAGTGATTGTGTAGCAATAGAAAATTAAGTATATAAACAAATTATCTTTTATTCCTATTTATTTTCTTTATTTTACCATTCTAAGTTTATCAAATGCAGGTCTATTCATCAAGAGTATCAGAGAGATAAATTATTGTAAAGAAATACTGGTTGAGAGTCCACTTTCTAAATATTTAGAGTTAAATTTATTTGGACTTTGGAATAATTATTATTATTTTTTTTTAATGTTTCGACTGGCAAAAATACTTTCTTATATAAGTAAAAAATAAGAAAATTATTAATTGCTATGTATTATTTTTATCCTCAACCATTATTTTCCATGTCAATAAGTAAAAAATCTGTGATATTTTCTTAGAATATAATATTGTTAATAACAATATTATTATTATTGTAACTAATTGTTGTAACAATTGTTTGTAACAAATTGTAATACTATTGTATAACAACAGTATTATTATTGCTATTATTCAAGTATACTGTTGAGAATTTTATTATTATGATTATGAATTGAAAGTATTATATTATTTATTGAAAGATTCATTATTTATTAAAGAAAAAGAGAACATAACTTATAAATGAAAAGTTATGATATTTACTAAAACAAGTGAGAAGTTGTAAAAGATGGTGAATCCCAATTAGAATGGGAAAAGGAGCTCAAAAAAGAAGTTGATAAACAAACGTTAAAAGGTAGTTGAATAACTACTAGGAATTTGTTTATTAAAATAAAACTACTATTGTGATGACAAATAGTATTTAAACATAATGTAAAGAGTTTAGTAGGTAGAGTAGTCAAACAAATTTAGTAAAAAATATTTATTGCAGCTGAACTTTTTACTTAAGGACTGTATCACTATTTTTGCTAAAGGACTTTTATGACCTACGAACTGATTAAGCCAATTGGACTTAAAATTCTACTTGTAGTAAATAAGTGTTAAACATTATTTGATTGGAAATATGTTTGTGATAAGAGAAATGGAAATACACTAAATTTCCATAAGATAAAAGAATTTGTTATTATTTATTACTATAGTTTTATTATTTCTTATTATTTATTTCTTAGTGTATTTATACTTATTCTTTATTTATTATTGTGTTTATATTTTCCTATGCACTTACAAATGGTAAGTGATGTTGTAACCATTATTTGTATTCTTTTACAGGGGAAATGCTCTCAGCTAAATTTAAATGCTCTTAGTATTTTTTTTTTCTCTTGCATTGCTAAAATTTACTTTTCCATCTCTTCGCTGATGTCTCTAAAATTTTCAATATTCAAAAATCAACTTCCAAATTTATTAGAAGTCTGTTGTCTGAAATTGTAGTTAATTAACCACAAATTTCATACAAAGTCTTTGGGGAGGGGGGGTAATATTACAAAATTTAAAATTTTGCGCCAAGTTTAAAGTATTTTATGTAAATTTTCCTTTTTCAGTAATATTCCGTATATTATACCGGCTTATTAAATTAAAACCCTAGTCTATTAATCTCTAAGATCTTAATTCATATTTATTCCATATTGCGTAAATCTAAAAATGGCTTATTTATATTTCTTTAATAAAACTTTTATTATTTAAATTCCTATTAAATTCCGCTATTAAATCCCGGTATATCACATTCCCCTTAAATCTTTATTTAACTGCTAAAATATTATTCTGTCTTAAAGAAAAAACCTACTTATTTCAATTTATTCTTTTATTTAAAATATCCAGGTATAATTAAAATATTCCAATGATTAAAACTTCGCAGACATAAATTCATTTCTTTTATCGTCTGAAGAGGGAAAAAAGGGATTATTTTTGCATAATCTCGACTACAGATTTTAACATTTGTTTATGCTTTAGATAGCTGGTGCGAGGATATAAGAATTTTCTAGAACAATCTTTTCAGCAGAGTATAAATACGAATGGCGGGAACCAGAGACAAGGATATAGCCTATAGTAGAGGAGCTGTGAGTTTAGAAGCTTTTTAGTTTTTAGCATGTAGAGGTGAACGTGGTGGATTGCAGTCGTAGCAAACTGGATATTCAATGTGATTGCTCGATGGAGGTAGTAAAATGTTGGATGAATACTGTTTATTATGTGAGTAGAATGAGGAAGCAACGGTATCGTAATGGGTGATAGATGTTAGATATTAACGGATTAAAGACTAGAACGCAGTCAAGAGATGGAGTGATTTTAAACTAATTGTGACAGGAAGAATAGACTTTATTCTTTTTACCATGGAAGGAGAGAGCATCTTTCCTAGATTTAATCGAGAGTGTGGAAATAAAGTGAATAATGTTCCAAGCGACTGCCTTATGTTAATTCTTCATTTTTCTTTAGTATTTTAAAAACAATCGGCTGCTACCTGTGTTGTGTAGGAATGGAAACCCTCATTTTTTTCGACAATACAAACTACTTGCCGTCAAAACATCACATGCATATATGACTAAACTCTGAAGACTCTTTCTACGTGCTCATTAAAAGCTGCAGACCTAACTGTAATAGAAAATTTTTAGTTTGAAAACACAGAAGTGTTTCGAATATCACTGGTTGGCAAAAAAAAGAAAAAAAAATCCTCCCTGCAAACTAAATATGTAAAGTGCACAGATTTAATACTCCTAATTCTAAATATGTTATCCAAATTGCTCCAGCACGTACCATTTTTCCGAGAAACACTTTTATAATAATAACAATCAGTGAAGGATTATTATATTAAATTGCAATGCTAGATAAAATTGAAATGATGAAAAAAGTATACTTTCACTGTCTCATATATCAAATTGATAAAATATAACATGAAAATTTAGTTTATTAATGCTTGTATCGTGCACTTTATATATTATGTCCCCCCGCTCCCTTTCGTGACAGAATTTACCGTTTGCTTTGCACTAATATATTTTCATTCCTTATGCCGCTGTAACTCGGAACTGTTTAAAATATTTCTCTTCATTTTCAAGGATTTTAAAAGTTCACATTTTTGTCACACTACGACTTACAATATGGTGGTTTTTTGTCACATATGTGACGTGACGTACGCACGTACGTTACATGCAATGACATAACAATGACGTCACATTTTTTATAATTGCTAGAAAAATATAATTTTACAGTAAATAATATGTTTTAAAGAATTTTCGTATTTTTTTAAAGTTTTCTAAGAAGTTCAAATATCAGTCACAATGTGACATCACTGAGTGGTGGCATTTTGGTCACAGATGTGACGTGACCACAGTGACTTACAGTGACGTCACAACAACGTCACCGTGACCATGAGTGTTGGCACAAATGTGTTAATTCGTTCTCTAATATCAAAATTAAAACTGAAAATTCGAAAATGAAATTTTTTCCAATTTTAAATTTTTACCTACTTTAAGACCCATAGGTATCGCAGGAATGTGTTATTTTTTTTTATGAAGCCTGCAGATCGGTGACCATAATTTATCTCTAAAGATTATGTCGACATCATTTGTTATTGCAAGCTATCTGCGCATGAGACTTAGACAGATAATATAAAGCCCTCCGTCTGGGAATCTTTCTAAGGAAACTTCATCCGTACTTGCAGAATGTGACAAAGTAAATGACTGAAAACTTTAAATGGTTAAGACCGGCAACAAACACTTCCCATCTTACAGAACTTTTCAATCCATTGTAGGAACCTACAGTTAGATGTATTATTTCTGCAATTTATATTGACACATATTGATGGGAGTCAAATTCTGACTCCGCATCTGGCTCCAAAGTTAGACATTTCGAACTGCTCAATCATAATAAAAATAAAATCCTATATATTTCTAAGAAAGAAACTAATTAATTTATGAAAGTGAATTTCTTTATTATCGTTTATTACCAGTTTAGGTTGATTATATACATATGAGAGTTTCATATTTTTATTATTTTTAGCACTTTATTTTGGAAAGTTATTCTTTAATAGATTGATATTGTTGTTAGACAACTTTTTTTTTTCAATACTTTATAAATTATTGATATTTCACTATTTAATATTTATTTATTATTTTTTTTAATATATTTTATTTTTCCAGTGTAAGGCGACAGACGAATACTGCAAGTAAGTGTAATTTCTGTTCTGAAATAAAAGGTCTAATAGAAGAATTACTGTAGTCTATTTTTTATTAAAAGTAGAGGAGTGTTTAGTAACTCCTGGTTTTATTATCATGAAAATTCATAAAGCATATTTCAGAAAATATCCCATTGTCTATGAAATTAAAAAATGATCCTTAGCAATTCAAAATATGATTTCTAAATTCATTTCAAATGATACTTTCTTTTGCTTGAAGTAAAAATCTTTCAAACTAAAATTAGGATTTGCCGTACAGGTGTGCTGTTAGGCTCATATACGTATTAATTATCAGAACAAAATCAAGTGATCCAAAAGTTAAAATAACTTGAAGAAATGAGTAATTGGTAAAATGTGAGAGATACATTGGTGCCGTTAGAACGGAAAGGGCTGTAATAAAGCGGATTATTCTTGTCTAAAAGAAAAAAAAACAACAGTGTTAACAATATACGAATACGAATAACAATGACGAATTTTATAATAGTAAGAGATAATTTTTGTATCTGTTCTACAAAAGTTTAATTATTAAATTTTTAAAAAATGAATAAGTAAAATAGATTATAATCTGAAAAGTATTGAATGTACAGTCGTGAAAAAAAAAAAAAAAAGAAATTACCCCTACCAACTCCTCAACAAATTATCCTAGAAGAAAGTTACTGGTACTAAACGATTGGTAATAAACTCTAATTTTCAGTGATGGATATAAAATTTGGGGGTCATCTACATATTAAAACGAACACAAACTTCATTTATTTCAATGGCAATACCCAATTTTATCATATTTCAAATCTTCGGTTCAAACTATGCCCCAAGTGAATCCCAAGTGAATACAAACAATAAGTGAAATGTCTCCAATGAGGCAAAATCAGAAAAAAATTCTCAATAAAAATTTTAGGGAATTTACGGAATGTTGTATATGCCGATTTATTTCATGAGTGGCGTACATTATATGCGTCATAGAATTGTGAAGTTCTGTAGAAATTCTGGCAGAAGATGAGGTCTTCGAACGATTCGTTCCGATCCTTATGTTATTCTTCTCTTTGAAAAGGCTAGAACACATACATTTTATGCATCAAAACAAATATTGAGAAGATTAGCTATCAAGCATTCGAACATGTTCCCTATAGTTTAGGCTTATTATCGAACAACTGGCATTTCTTTGGACATACTTTAAGACGCGCTAGAAGGTAGAAAATTATAATACAAATATCATTAAACACCCAAGATATTGAAAAAAAATGTGTAAATGTTAAAATAAGCTATGAAAACGAAAACAACCGTCAAAGTATATTTGGTAAAAAGTATTTTCATTCAAAAACTCTAGTTTATATTTTATTCTTCCTCGCAGATTATATTCTTGATCACCGGATACAGTGGAAGTTTTTTTCAACATTGTTTTAAATGAAATAAGATTTTTGACAAAGTAACGACTTAGAAATATTCTTTGTACCATACTTACTTTTTTCTAGTATTTATCATATACCTGATCTGAGGGCTGAAAGCGAAAACTTCGATCACACGCTATAAATATATTCAACATTTCTCGGATTGGACTAAATGGCGGAAGAAGTTCGATCCAGTTAATCCAGTTATCATTTGTGCGGCACCCCAAAGTTTTCCCAATAAAAAATACCCAAATCACACTTCCAAACATTATCATCCTTAGGAGGTCATGTGACTAGTTCTTTGCGTCCCCCTGTACATGACTTTATTTATATTATACAAACATTTCTGAGTACACGAAATATAATTCAATTTAAAAGCGCATAACTCAACTTAAGCGGCTTTAAGCCACATACGCTAATAATCCACAATGCTTGCGTAATCTTTTGTGTAGTCCTCGTATAATGATCAATAGCATTTGTACACACCATAAAATATGCAAAAATTTCTTTTAAATTAAATGCGAATACCATAAATGAAATTGAACTTCCAGCACTTATAGCTGGCAGACGGTGTACTTCAGATACAGTATTCTATCCGAATCTTTTGCGTGTCCTTGTAAATAAACGATAAATGCCATGAACATCATGTTATACAACAAGTACCTTGTAATAAGCCTCAGTAATGTATATCAATTTCCTTATATTTTAGACAGTATAATAGAACTAAAATACGCTGTAAACAGGTTTACCTCGTGGACCATTATGTAACGTGATTCTTTTGCGTGGCCCTGTAAATGAATAGAAAATGCTTTGCGCCGCATATTCTTCAGAATGCACAATTCAGTGCACAAAGGTAAGTCTGCCTAAATGAGAGACGTTTCCCCGTGGTTTTGTCGCATTTGGGGTGTATTTGGGATTTTAATGTATAAATGTATATTTTATTAAGCAACAAATTACTGAATACTGTACCTTTAGTTCAAAACTAACTTGTTTTGTAGAAATTTAATAATTATCTGTAGTATAAAACCACAATATAGGATTGTCGCATTTAGGTCATTTTTGTCGCATTTACGGCAGCTAAAACCTAAATGAGACGTTCATAGTCCTAAATGTGATAATACATTTTATGCATGACAATTCATCTGAAAAAGTTCATTTAACGATTAACTGCTGTGACAGAAAATTGCCACATTACAACTGTGAGCGATCTGCCACCATTCGATTGAAAAATGAATAAAATGCGCGATTAACTCATAAGATACTGTTTTCTGCACTAAACTGTTTGTACGGTACTATTTATATTAAAATTTTGATTTTTCAATCAATAGTACTAGGTTCCAAATGAAGCAACATTTCGCTGTATCGATAGTTAAACTGGAAATTACAAGTTAAACTGTGAAAATTTAAAAAAAGCAGCTCTAACAGCAGTTAAGGACTAGGACTTCCCTGAGAGGGATTAGTCTGAGCGATATTGCTGAGAACATAGATTTAATAATAACATGTGGAAGCAAAGAAAATGAGATGTTATCTTTAATTCTCCATATAGTGCAATAAATTGAAACGGTGAAAATAAACGAATCGTAGAATTACAAAATCTTATACATAAATTCGTATACACTGTTTAAAAATAAATGGGGAAGCAAACCACGCATGACAGCCATGTATGGATATAAAATTGAAAGTACGCATTATATTAAAAGTAAAATACAAAATGAAATACTAAATTGTCTTATATCGGAATTTTAACTGTATAAAATGACGTCAAGAGCATAATCAGACGCTGCTCACTAATTTGAGTAACTTTAAATGACAAATATATGATGATGTATAAAAAGAATGGACCGTACTTTATATGGTAGGTGCTCCCTCGGAATAATCAAAATTGTACAATATCTGTTTTCCACGGATGCAATGAGGTTGTCGATAAGAGTTAAGGAATTCACTCTTCAAAATCTGATATAGTATCAAAATGCCGAACACATCAACAGAGGCATGCAATGTGTCGTTAGAGTGTGTTTTAGATATGCTCGATCCTATTTAAATTATGAGTGTATGCTGGCCCCTACATACGCTGTATTGTTTTGTTTTCAAACATATTCTCCACAAGTTGAGCTGTATTTAACATGTACTAAATAAAAGATGATTGCAATATAATGTATGACACAAGATCTGAATATATCGTCCGCATAACCTTTGAGCTGTAAAAGTACCATTTGAAGTAATTTACGAATCCATACATATTTTTTTAGCAAATCATGCAAGCTAAAATACGCCAATATGAACCCGATTATGAAATTTCACCAGAATAAGACAATATATAAAAAAATCTACTAATGACAATTGAGAATATGGCCTTATGATAAAATGTCTAGAAAATGAATCAGATTTTATTTTTTAAACGTCACTCTCCTCTGTTAGTGGCCTTGGCGAGAGAGAGAAAAGCTTAGAGAAGGAGAACACTTTAACAAGTACTTTCGGGAAACCTACTCGCTGTTCTTACAGGGCTTTATTCAATATTTACACAATTTATTTAATGCTAGATGGGTATCTATCATTTTTTTTGTATTTACATTGCATGTTTTGTGGAGGAAATGCAGGATTATGAAATATTTAAAGTTTCTATACCTAATAATTCCAAATTAATGTTAATTGAGATCGCTTTCCGTTCATTTCATCTTTTAATATTTTAAATTTTTTTAGAAACCATTCATAGCGAAAATTTTATATTTTAAAAGTATCCCAAAGCAAAATTTCAAGTTTTTAGGCTCAGCAGTAACACAGAAATAGAAAATTTTCGAAAGTTTCTTGTTTCTGCAGTGTTTTATGTTGCGGCATTTTTAGAAATTGTTCTATTCCGAGAATTTACGTCATGATAAATACAGTCATGTCAATTTTCATGCTTATATTCTTAACAATTCCATGTACTTTGTTACTTAAATCACCTTTAGATCTTTTCCGCATTTCATTTTTTTAGAATTCGTTCTACAACAATCATTTACATCTTATAAATTACTGCCATGTCAAAATTCTAGTTTCTAACCCAAACAGTATCCCAGAAATTTCAGCATTCCAAATAAATGATAATTTTAGACATTTTTACGTTTATCTGTCAAATTGAATTTTCGAACCTTTTAGAGAGCTTTCATAACGAGTATTTACATCTTAAAAGTAAACACCACACCGAATTTAAAGTTTCTAACCCAATCAATATCACAGAAATCGCAATTTTAGAACTTTTTTGCTCCTGCAGCGATATAGGTTTTTCCACTGACATAAAATGCAGCTTTTTTTCAGAGCAGAGATGGCCACCAACATTTTTTGTAGTTGGCTATGTAGTTTCAGAGATAACATCTCACAAATGTACAAACATTAACAATATTATACACTTTATAATATCATAAAGCTTTATAACATTAGCATTAGATATACAGAAACAAAAGCCATTTATCTGTTACAAACTCAAGTGCCCGGTGTTGCTCAGAATTTGAAAGATGTTTGTTCTGAAAATCAATTTCAAAATTTAACATACAACATAAAACGAACATTAAAACAAGCAGCCGAAGTGTTGTACGCATGAATCAAATGAAAACACAATATAAAATTGTATAAATGTATATAACAGAATACAGCTATAAATGAACTTATTTCAATTTATAATTGGAGCAATAATGTTAAAATACGCCATTTTTTCCATAATCGGGTTTTTATCATACTTCAATACGTTTTTTCATACTCATATGACGTTATACTATATTTACCACGTCCTTTATATTTCCAATATGACGTAATATTTTCCTCTTTCACGTGGAAACCTTGAAATAGAAAAGTTATGAAGTTATATTCACTTTCATTTAAATTCATCAAACTATTTATTTAATTTTCATTTTTCACGTGAATATCTTGCAATAGAAAAGTTATGACGTAATATTCACCTTTTTTTAAAATTCGGCAAACTATTTATTTCATTTTTTACCTGGAAATCTTGCAGTAGAAAATTAATTGTTGTAGTAAGAATTTTATTGTGTATTTTAATTGTTGGCAACTGCTATAATGAAAAATGTTTTAATTTGATAAGAAATTGCTGTTAAATTGGTGGTTTTTTATTAATTAAAAATTAACTATAAATTATTGCGATTCCGGATTACTTTAGGTGCCTCGGCCGTGTTTTAATACACATGTACGTATCTTTTCACAATTTTGGCTTCCAAACTGTGGATTTGTATAGAATTACAAACAGACAGATAGTCAAATTTTCATTTTTATCATTACATTATACATTACATTATATAAAAACACAAATAACTTATTTAATACGTGTTAGCAGATCCATTTTTAACCCGAGAGTAGTCGCGACATTTTTTAGAACGTTAGTAGTCGCGTTCGGTCCATTTGCCACCGTTACCAGCAGGCCGAAAACGAAGGGAAAACTTGCCGGTGTTATCAGATGATCGAAAACGGATAACGTAGGGTAAAAATATTGACTGAACTTTAAACGATTACAGCAAATATTCATTTTAGAACCTTTTACAGCAATTATTTATTTCGCTTAAGTATATATTCAGTTGGCATCTAGATAAATGTTTTTAATAACTCTTTCTTCGTTCTGCATAAATACTTACAAGTAAATAGTAAATGATTTGACTGAATTTCTGATGTTACTATGAATCAATAATTAGTAGGAAAACATTTACTAATATGAATCTAAATTCATGATAGGGGTGTTTTTTTTTTTTTTTTTTTTGAAGGACAGAATCAGAGTCAGGTAGATTTTTTTTATACTCCGGCACTCTATATCCATTTAAAAAAATAAAATTAATAAATTTAGCATCAATATATTACACTGACATTAAATTGAACAATTAAACTGAAAATAAAAATGGAACATATGACATGCAACAGAAAATCAAATACAATACCACTAATTCACCAGCATATTGCGGACGATTAATTCATTTAAAACATATGAAAAACCATCAAATTTGATGCCATAAACAATTAAAGACAATATATATATACACATATATATATATATATATATAAAATTTCTGTACAATAATACCATTGAAAAATAAGGAAAATGACCAATAATTATGAAATCACATATACCACATAAACCAAATATTATTAAAAATGTATAATTATATATATATATATATATATATATATAATAAAGAAAAAGGTAAAAAATACTTAACTTCGAAATTATAAATGTAAATGTAATTAAAATGTAAATGTAATTAAATAAATGTAATGTAATTATAAATGTAAATGTAATTAAATTAAAATGTAAATAAAACTACGTTTTATTTATTTATTTTGTGGCGTGTCTGTGTGTGTATGAGGGGGGATAGGAAGAGGGGGGGGGGGGTCTCTCGAGATTTTGTGATTAAATCCATTTTTCAAATGAAAATTCATGATTTGTAGTTTTTCTACTTATTTCAGGGTGGGAGCAGCGCCCTTGAATAAAAACTCTGGATACGAACTTCGCTTATATAAAGTAAATAATAAATAAGTTATTGAAATTATATATTTAATTTAAATACATTTGCAATTGTAAATTTATATCCTAAGATGGATAAATTATTTTAATTAATAGAATCACTGAAAGGTTCATCTTAATAGGGATGTATTTTACAGAAACTATTTAATTAAAATAAATATTCAATTGTACATTTCATAATAAGGTATTAATGTTATAATTTATTGTTTTATAATAACGTTCATTAAAATAATAAAAACAATAAGAAAATTTTGGTACTACTTGCAGATTCGTCCGGAGTCCACCATCTTGTTTCTTTGTTGATCATTGCTGATTTTAAATTTCTTTATTTGGATTTCTTTATTTATTTTTGTTGTTGTTTATGTTGTTAAATTAAGCACAGAGTGGTTATAAATGACCAACAAAGAAACAAGATGGCGGACTCCGGGCGAATTCGCAAGTTGTTTCAAAATTTTCTCCGAAATTATAAATATGCAACAATAATTTAATTTAAATGAATTTCCTCTCATATTCTGGAAAACATTATTCTGAAAAATAGTTTGAACAATTGATGAAGGACAACAAATTTAAATTTGTTAGATACCGTCCCCAAGCCTCTATTGGATTTCAATAATAAAAAAAAACATTTTCTGCGGCATTGTTAAAAAAAAAAATGTGTTTTTACTTACAGTATAAAAATTTAAAAATAGATAAATTTTAGAAAAATACTTAAAATATTTTTTAAAATCATAGTATAAACATTCACTGAATTATCGAAAAGAGATTTTTACTTGCGTAATTTCTAACCTACATTATAAAATTCTCATAATTTTTCTTATTGTACAAATAAATTATATGTATGTTCTTCGCAAATATGCACACTACATTTCTGAGAAAATTGTTTTATCTTTCGAATTTGTTTTATTGTACAAAAACGATACTTTTCAGATTTTGGGGATACGGCATTTTTTTTTTTTACTGATTCCCACAAAATTCTCTTTTCTTTTTTTTAATGGTTTGACAGTGTTATTGTCTGTTTTCTTTCATTTATATGTTCGGGTAATAAATGAAAAGCAAGTTCTTTCAAATAATGATGATGAATTTCCCTTTTTTTCCATATTTAAATTATTATCAATTTGAGAATTTATTCCCGCAATATTTGACAATGAAAAAAAAAATGTAAGTGACCATCCATCAGTTTTTTGTGCGAACTGACTTCACAACTAGTATAATAAAACAATTTTAAGTAACATTCTAAAAGTAAAAAAAGTACTCTATGAACGGGTAAAATAGCAGAAAGAAAGAAATACGAAATAACAGCAGACAGAGAGTCCGTACTTCGAAGAAACTTTCCCCCACAGATTTCGCGGAAATGGGAAAGGATGAACACGAGGGGGAAAATTCAACTAACGTAAGTGGTCGCAACGCGGTCATTTAGACCGATTGAAACTTAAGAATGCGATAAAATGCTAAGAAATAGCAGGAATGACTTGCAATTTTACTACACAAGAGAGTGAGCACTCAAGGTCAGCTACAAGGAATTTGGCTATCGTAACTTTAACGGGAAATGAGTTACAGGAAGATAACGAATTTCGGGCGGGGAAAAGACCAACGCGCGACTATTAACGGGTTAAATATATATATATATAAACCAGTATAATACTTATTCTGTTTTATTTTCATAGTCACTTATATCATTTGCCAAAAAATCTCACTTTCTTAACCTCGAATTGAGTGCTTTTTACAAAAGCGCCTAAGTCCATATAAAAGAGAAGTACCATGAAAAGCATTAAATACCTGGTAATAAGTTACTTAGAATGCGACATTGACGATCAACCATTATTGGCATTCAATCTTATAGTTTGGCGATAGAATTTTGGTCGACGGGATAACTAAGTAGTTCCAAATACCGTTCTGCAATTTAACTTCAATTTAACTTAATCTTCTCTATTCTACTCTTTTAAGATTTGTAACTTCTAAACATCGCACATTTTCAATTTTTATACCGTCGTATTGGGGAGAAAAAGTACTTTTAAATGCAATTTGTTTGAAAACTGCATCTCAATTTATTTTTGAAATATTAATTTTTTTGTAGTTTTTAGCGCCATTTGTTTAATTTTGGCAACTCAAGCACTCCATTTCTGTAGAAAGTAGGGGCCAAATCGTTAGAAAATAGTAATTATACCTTTTTGTTGCCTTTCTCCCTTAACAACTTAAAGAAATGTAATTAAAATACGGGCAATTTTGAAAAAATATAAACGAATGATTTCTTTTTCAAAATTTAATTTTAAGTATCTATATTAATGTTACAAACAAATGAGGGCATATGAATCATCAGATAGCCGATTTGTTTTCGTAGAGTTCCTTGAATGACGACATCACTTTTTTTTTTATTTGTGTATTATTCAGCGATAGTGACGTCCTATGCGTACTTTATTGTAGAAGTTGTTTAAGACTGGATCGTAAATAAGGAATTCTTCAGCGGATGCGGATGACGTCATTCTGTACAAAATAAAAGCGTGTATTTTAAGTCTTGAAAGTGAAATATGTTTTGTACTATCCATATTAAAAAAAAAAAAAAAAAAAAAATTTCTTCGAGGGTGACACTAAATTCTGAAAAAACAGACTTCCCGTTTTCTAGTTTTTTTTCAATCTTTGTGCAGTTTCGGCCTCAAAAAGTGAGATTTGTTGCAAAAAGATATAAATAGCTATGAAAACAAACCTGATGAACGTTTATACTTATTTTTATAAGTAAATATGGTACAGATGTCATATTCGCACCGAGGTACATAATTGGCTCCAAAGTGACGTTACTTTGCCTGACATAATAACCAGTGGCAGCTCGTGACTGTCATATTTTGGGGCACTAAATGCATGGCGGTTAGTATTATTCTTATCTTAGCATTATTTTAAAAGAAAAATATTACCTTGTTTAATGGTCGAATATTCTGTCAACAAATATGGAAAAGATTTCTTTTAAAGCAATAGTGGTAAGAGAAGAATAAAATTGGCAACTATGGATTTAGTGCCCCCCAAAATGCCAGTCACGAGCCACCACTGATATAACCATATATAACGCTATTATAAATTGTTTTGTTCTATAATTATATCATTTAGTGATCGTTATTTTCTTTTAAAAATAATAGAAAATATTTTGTTTTCATATTGAAATAAAAAATAACTTGCTATTACAGCACGTTATAGGTAACTCGTATTCAAAAACGACGTTTTCGCCAAATTGGCATAAAAAAAATCACGCCAAACCGGGTGCGTTTATGGTATCTGTGCCATAAATATAAACATTTTATTTATATATCTAATATCATTGCTTTTTATATATAATTTACTTTTGTTTGTATATAAAAATTGGTAAATGGCTTGTTAACACAAAATAAATTGTATAAATCTTTAAAAAATTGCTTGAGTATATGAAACAATATAATAAGTTGCACGGAAATACGCATAAAAGCTTACTTGTCTCGACAAACCCATTTTTTCTACCTCGCCAAGGCCCTTATACAGGAAACGTATCAATTTCATTTTTAAAGGCTAAGAAGAAATTAATATAAATGGAAATCATTTTTTTTTTTTATTAAATCATGCTTTCATTAAAACTCTCAAAAATTTAGAAAATATATATGTTTTCTAGATGCACTAAATAGTAGAAAAGTCGAAAAAAATCTTAAATGCACGGAGTTTAAATTTAATTCGGTGAGCTCAATTATAAAAAATAAATGAATTTAAATGGGAATTTTGCCAAAATAGCCAGCTATCTCCAAGTTGGCTTCATGTATAGAAACTTCTTTTGTCGCCGAATTTGGCGATATCTCGCCACGTTGGCCAAAGTTTGGCGATATCGTGGTAACCCTGTCATTAGTCCTTTTCAACAAATATTCATTGTTGAAGCTATTGCTGATTTTTCAATAGAAAATCAAACGAAACCAATAAGTAATTAACCCCATCCCCACCGTTGCGCCATAGGGATCGAATTTTAAACACGTGGGTAAGTGTAATCACAGATCGCACAGAGGGTTTCGTTTAATATTCCTTTCAAAACACTTTATCCTTTTGAGAAAACTGTTAGTTCCAATTTCGCAACCAGGGGCGAACTCTATTCTAAACAAACCTCTATCCGAACGAAACTCCGTTTTATATACTATCCGTAGATATATTAGTCGAGGGGAATGGGCCGATAGCACCAGAGATAAGTAGGCGCATCTGGCGGTAAAAAGTGGAACTAAAATATGTAAGGTTATGATGTATAATATGAAAGAATGGTCAAAGGGATGTCGGCAAAAGTTGGAAAAGTGCTTCTCGGGTAAAAAGGGCGAATGTTAGAAAAATGGCTTAAAATACACAAGTTAGAGCCTGGAAAAGTATATAATATAAGACTTTTTGAAAGTTTTATTATTTGCCGTGTGGTCTGAGGTATTCAGCTGTACGTATGCAAAAATTCATGTCTGCAATTTAATTAGGTGCTCTCTTAGAAATAATTGCTTAAAATACATATGTGGTAACGCAAAGGGTTAAATGTACGACTTTTCAAGATTTTATGATTTGTCGCCTGGCCTCAGGTGTTCTGATATATGTATGCAAAATTTCACTCCTCCAATTTAATAAGGGGCTCAGTTAGAAAGAATTACTTAAAAATACGCATGTGGGAGCCCAAAGGGTTAAATGTACGGTTTTTTCAAAATTTTATGTTTTCTCGAATGCTATGTTGTGTTAACCTATAAGTATGCAAAATTTCACGCCTCCAACCTAAATAGGGGCTCACTTAGAAATAATTGTTTAAAATACACATGTGGAAGCCCAAAGGGTTAAATGTACGACTTTTTCAAAATTTTATGATTTGTCGTTTGACGTGAGGTGTTCAGCTATAAGTATGCCAAATTTCACGCCTCCAAACTAATTAGGGGTTAAGTTAGAAAGAATTGCTTAAAATCGGCTTGTGGGAACCCAAAGGGTTAAATGTACGATTTTTACAAAATTTTATGATTTCTCGAATGATGTGTGGTGTTCACCTATAAGTGTGCAAAATTTCACGCCTCCAACCTAAATAGGGGCTCACTTAGAAAGACTTGTTTAAAATACACATGTGGGAGACCAAAGGGTTAAATGTACGACTTTTTCAAAATTTTATGATTTGTCGTATGATGTGTGATATTCAGCTATAAGTGTGCAAAATTTAAAGTCTCCAATATGTATAGTTTCTGAGAACGGGCTCTATGACAGACGAACAGACAGACAGAGGAACGAGACGAATAGAGTTTCGTGAGATGAACGAAACCCTAGAAATCAATGTCCTATTCATATATTACCCTCAGGAATACATATATATTCCAAATTTCAAAACTCTATGTCAACAGGAAGTGGGTGAAAAATGAATCACAAGATTTGAGTGCCACAGACAAACATAATTGTAAGTTAAAAGAAAGCATGTAAAAAAAAGAAAGAAAGAAAATAGGAAGAAATCATGCTATAAAGCAAAATAATTTATTAATCATCATATAATTGTTTCTTATTTTCACACGCGAAATATAAAACATGCTTTTGGCGATTAAAAAGTGCTATTGAGAGATTATCGCAAAATCTCAAATCAGAGTTTTTATGCCTTTTTTTCTTTTAAATGGAAAATGTTTTATGGAACTTCAATATTACCGCGTGCACATTTTTTTTGCTCCATGTGTTCAAACCAGTTGTCTATGAAAACATTCACCGGTGAAAGTGACGCAAATGAAATTTCTGTGACGTAAGGAGATAAATTGTGCTTTTCTTATCAGTTTTCTTTACATAATTTTTAAACGGTTTGGAACTTATTTTTCATAGTAGGTGCATTCAGTAGGCGACCCTCATAGGTACCTTCTGATGCAATCAGAAACGAAATCCGAAAAATATTTTCTGAGTTATGCTTGACGAAAGGTTCTTTTAGGCTTTTTTTTTTTAAGTAGGACATGGCGTTAATATCCATAGTAGTAATACTGCGATGACTATTAGCCTTCGCTTCGCTCAGACGCGAGGTCTAAACTGTAATTATTTTTTGAATTAATTAACCCTTATCTGCTGTGACAGAAATTGTTGCATAACTACTGTGAGCGGTTTCCGAGAAACTTGATTAAAAGATGAATGAAAGTCTCTATTAACTCACAGGGTACTGTTTCGGTACTAAAATTTAAGTACAGGACTATTATAATTAAAGTTTTCAATATTATTCTTGAAATGTTTATCACGGCGTAACACCGTGCTGTTTGTCAATTTTACACTGCTAATATGCAAAAATTATTTGAATGCTGCGTATAATGCCTAATATAAACAACCCTCAAATAAAGAAATGCGTTCCTGATATAAAAAACTCCCATCCTTCTTTGCGAAGGAGCTATTGCCATAACTGCGATTAAATAATTGTCGCAGAAAACATCGTTTAAAATTCGCGAAATTCGCTTGTCAATATTAACCCATAATTTATACACCAGTGCGATTTGGGTTTCCGTAACTTCAACTCCGCATAATTTTGCTGACAATCTGGGGATAATGAAACATAACTACATGATCCATATGCGAAATTTAATAAAGTATCCAAAGGAAATATTTTATTTTATAAAAATTCTTATTTTGTGAATGAAAAATGCGAATTAATTAAAGACGCCGGCATTTCGGTCGGTGCGAATTCACAGTGTGGATTTTACGGGTTAAAAGAGTATTTAAAATATATTTATAATATTGTTAACTAGACTATTTATTACATATAACTTTATCATAAAATGTCACCTTGATAAATATATCAGTCTTAGAAATAGATAAAATCGTACAATATTTCTGACAATTCTGATTAAGCCAAAGAGAAGCTCTGTGCCAGTTATTCTGTTGCACCCCCCCCCCCCCCTCTTCATTTTCCTTGCACTTTCACAAAAAAATTAACAATTTCTGTACTAAAAAATACGCATATAGAAACAAATATTCATTTAGATAAACATTGTTTTATATACTTTTTATCTTTTACTAATTTAAAAGTAGAAAATGTCGATTATAACGAATAAAAAGGGAAAACAGAATTAAAATATCATATTTTATAAAAGTGCTAACAAAAATTATGACTCCTCAGGGAATAACTCAATTGCATCACGTTTTAATCGGAGACAACATTTAAGCTACCGAATAGTATAATGTTTGTAAAATTAACATACCTAACCACATTAAAATAAACATAAATTGTTTTCAATCTACACAAGATTTTCCAGAATTTTCATTATGTAAATTCCTTAATCATATGTCTATATTATGTTAGTGGAATAGACACTGCATTTCTTACGCCTTTTTTCATTAAAAATTTTAAAGAAGCGTATTTTTCTTTTTAGATCGTCTTAAACACATATTTAAACACCTGGTTAAAGAAAAACATTAATGGAGGATTATGCTGACTCAACACAGCTTAATTTAAACATAAAATTTGATTTAAATATCATTTTAACACAATATATAAAAAATCCCATATAAAATTCTTCATTAATCTTCTAAATGTTTCGCCGCATTTACAGCAATATGTACGTCGCTATTAGGCACAGGCTGAAAACAAGCTCTCTTAAATGCGTAGTCCACTTCAAATTCTAAACCGGAAACTGGTCACTTTTTCTTTAGTTTAACTGGTCAGGTAATTGAAACGGACAACGTAGCTCTTGACGTTTATAAGGTTATTTGATCTTCAAAGTTAAAAAATAAAAACTGTGAGCCACTTTCTAGAATTTTTGTCGCATTTTCGAAACATGGGGGCGATGTAAAATAAACGATGTGCATTTGATTGGAAATTTCTTTTAAAGAAACCGTTTTACACACAAAAAAATGTTTCGGGTTTTCTTTGTGAAGTTCGTACGCTTCATTATATAACATTTATTTACGATTATTGCATTAAGATTTTATGTTAAAGAACATTGTCACATTTAGGGGTTATCACATTTAGGCGGACTGACCTTACATGATAGCTTGTCAATTTCATTATGTTTCAAATTGTCTGACATTATTAAAATGAACTTGAAACGATTTCCTTCCCATAGACCGTAATGTAACGGAAAACTAATGACCATCCTTGTCAATGAACTAAAAATGCTACACACTTCATTTTCAATTATATAAAAAACTGCAGAAACCAGAGAGAAAAGTAAAGCTAGATCTAAAAAAGCTACAGTAAAATATTGGCAAATAGTTTCAGTCTAAAAATGTAAGTATGCGTAGGAAAGTAATGGAACCAGATTATCTTTAAAGCTCGTTAGATTAAAATTTTTGTTGGTAACTGAAAATGTGGACTGAGCTTTACTGGTATCTTAAAATTAATCAGGGAAATAAAACCCTTTTTAATATATTCTGAATTCCAAACATTCATAACCAGTTTAAAAAGTTGGGTTCATAATAATAGGTTAGAGGCCGATTTGATAATGAGCGAGAACCTGAGATGTCAGTTCAGTACAGTCATAAAGGGTAACATTTATCCATGGTGTAACTTTGCAAAACGTCCTAATTTTCAATATGGTTGACTTCAAAAGTCTGGATAAACTCCGCAGGCACTCTGCAAGGTTATAAACTATGCTTTCTACTCTTTATTTTAGAACATAAATTGGCAACATTATACACAATTAATTGCATCACTCAACTATTATTGTGAAGTACTATTTTCAAGTTAATTTTGAATGCTGTTTTGAAGTTGTTGTAAAACAATTAAATGTTTATAGTAAGTAACAATATACTCATTTATCAGACATATTATTATCTAAATGTTATCAATATGTTATTGTTTTGCGATTATGTAATTACTAATAGCCAGTAAAATGTAAAATTAGAAGGCACTACTATTTTGCCTTATATTCAATATAACTTTGAGCCAGCTCAAAGTTAGGCATATGTTTATTGTTTACTGATAAATACTGTATAATTTTCTGTTTATAAAAACTATGTGAAAAAATTATTTAAAAAATTACAAAAATAAAATTAAATCTTATGGTTATGCGAAAATACCATTTCCTTGTCAAAAATTCCTCATATGTGTACGTATATTATATATGAATGCCGAAAGTGTTCATTCGATATAACATAATTATGAATGGTAAATATTTTCAAAAATATGTGTAAAATACATAAAATTAATTTAAAGACGTCATATGGGGCAGAGCTACTCAAATTTTACATACCATGCATTCTACCAGAGATGCCAGTTTGGTCTCAAATTTTAATCTGACATTTTAAATTCATAACGGAAATTTCCAAAGAAGAATGTTTAGTTTATGTGAGCGTTAAATATCTCTTATTAAATAAAGCATAAAATATTATTCTCTATTTCTGTTATCGACACCAAATTTCTGAATAAGAATGGAGGGCAAATTAGCAACACTGCCTTCGATATTTTTTATTCTTGTTTGATTAATACTAGTACTAGTATGTACTACTGTAACTATGGCTATAATACTGAGTTGAATATACATTGAAAATTGTTTTTCACTGCATTTTTATGTTTTATGTGGACAATAAAAAGTTCTTTTTTGCTAAATATTCATGGTTTTCTTCTTATACTCTTCTTATGCAAAATATTCGTTGTAATGTCATAAATTATACAAATCTTGTGATGCTGGGAAATGTAAATTAGGAGTCTTTAAATATCTGAAAAAAAACTTTTTTCGCTTCAATGTTGTCCTAAATATAGAACTTTTTTTATAATGTCTTATTTTATATGATATTTATAATAAGGGGCAACCCTAGTAGCAGCGACTGGTCGCATTTTGCTAGGCCTTTCATCAATTCCTCGAAAGTTGCTCGAGAAATAATACACGTATATCATTGCGAGCAACCTATGAGAACCGGTTTTCATGAGGCTATATTTCATCAACTAAAGCTAACACTATGAGCTCATTTGCCGATGAAAACGTGCTGATTGGTAACTCACCAACAACAGATAACTGCCCAATATCCAATCACGGTGAAATATGGGCGAAATCACAGTTTTTCTGGAAGCGCAAATCTGATTGGTTGAAAGACGAAGGCTGCGCGAAGTCCCGGATGAAGTCGGTGTTGTTGTTTTGATGAACTCTCCAGCGAGGAAGGAGGAAGCGGACGCCATTGCTACAGCGAGAGCTCCTTGGAAGGCGAAAAAATACCTTTTCTCGGAAATATGTAAGTACCTATTTCATTCTTTCTGATGTTATTACTTTTTTCACAAATAAATGTTGTGAAAATATTATAGACTTGACAATATTTCTGATTTTCCACGTTTTCCTGTGCCCTTGAGTTTCATACACATTTTTTAATAGCTTGAAATTTTTATTATCATATCGGTAATTTGTCTCGAATAATAATGAAGTTCTTCATTATTGTTTTGTAATTAAACTGGTACAGAACGTGATTACATTTTTAAAATAATGTTTTTACTGGAAAAAATAAAAACCCGAATTCTGAAATAAAATCCTATTTTTGGGTCTCGGAGATTGGCAAGTCTGTATGTATATGTTGTTTCTGGTTGCTGTATGTATAAATCCTTTTACATTTTCTGATCGTATAAAGAGAAAAAATATTTTAAAATAAGCAAAAAAAAAAAAAAAAAAGTACCAATCATTCTGGCAACCAAAATGCTTTAATATTATTATGTCAGGATTTAAGATAAACAAAACCCCCTTTTAACACCCTTTTTTCAATAACACCCAAAATAACCCCTACAGCTGCGATTTTCAAAAAGAAACAGGCAGAGGAGGGAGGGTGGGATGATATTAAAATCCAAAAAAGTTCATAAAATACTCTATCACTTAAGATAAAAAAAAATTTGGCAGGGTTTGCAAATATCAAAATAGTCAAATACTTAGTGCTGATTATAAATATTTTAAGATTTTTGTGTTAAAGGAAAAAAATGATTAATTGCTGTCAAAGCTTAATATATATATTTTTTTTTTAAACTGAAAAAGGGTTATTTTGTATACTTAAAAGTAGGTGTGTGTACATTTTTCTTATACAGAAAGTAAAATTATTACAGTGCAGATAATGTATGATTTTTTTTTTAATTTGTCTATTTTCTGTGTTTTAAAATGTGTATTTTTGCTTTATTTTGATTGTCGCCATTTTAAAATGCACACTTTTGCGTGTTGTCTCCTAGAGTTTGGTAATCTGGGAGCCAAAACGCAAAAACATGCCGATTTTGTGATTTGGTTTGGAAATGCACCAAAAAGGGGGGGGGGGGGATCAAAGTTTAGTTAAAATATTTTTGTTGGTTTTCAAGGGGGGGGAGGGGTCATGACCTCTGTCACCTCCCCCTTGGATCCGCCATTCTAGATTACGTAGTTCAGTATTACATATTTTATGATTTCATATTTTTAATTTTAAAATAAGTCGGATATTAGAAAATTAGTAAAATTATCTTTCTAAATATACTTTGCAGAAGAGGGGGGGGAAGGGGGTTGCCCCTCCCGTTCCATGTTTGCACCCGGTGCAAAAATGTCTAGTTTCGTTCCTGATCCAAGAGGGGGTGATGACCCCCCTCCCCCTGAACATCATAAAAATGCTAAAATTTATTTAAAAAATGAAATAATTTTTAATTTTTTTAAAATTTTAATGTTATTTAATTAAGTATTAAAGGAAAAAAATGATTAATTGCTGTCAAAGCTTAATATATATATACTTTTTAAACTAAAAAATGGTTGTTTTGTAGTATATAACCTTTACCGGTGCAGAGTAATTCTGTTCATAAACCGATGCAATAATGGACTGACACCGGAATTTATAAACAAATTTATTAGAAAATACGAACTTGCTTATTTTCACGTACATTATAATAGGAAAATTTTAATTAAATATTCTTGGTGCCATTTGTCAGTTTTGTAATTAAATTTAGGTGTCCTTTTTTAAGGACGCCGCCCTCGAAATTGTTAAAAATATGCGTGTGTACATTTTTCTTGTACAGAAAGTAAAATTATTACAAGACTCATAATGTGTGATTTTTTTTTTTAATTTTTGTATTTCCTGTGTTTAAAAATATGTATTTTTGCTTTATTTTTGTCGCCATCTTAAAGTGAACGTTTTTGCGTGATGTCTCCTAGAGTTTGGAAATTCTGGGAGACAAAACGCAAAAACGTGCCGATTTGGTGATTTTTTTGGGAAAACACCAAGAAGGGGATCAAAGTGCAGTTTAATTTGGGTACTCTAACTCAGTAGCAGAACGGCACCAGGCACTGCATTTTTTTTATGCCTGGTAAACAATGGCGGATCCAAGAGGGGGGGGGATAATGACACCCCCCTGAACAACAGAAAAATGCAAAAAATTATTTAAAAAATGAAATATATTTTTAACTAGTTTTGAATTTTGTTATTTAATTATGTATTAAAAGAAAAAAAGGATTAATTGCTGTCAAGTCAAAGCTTAATATATATATATTTTTTTTTAACTGAAAAAAGGTTGTTTTGTATTTAAAAGTAGGTGTTTGTGGTACAAACTGTACATTTTTCTTGTACAGAAAATAAAATTATTACAGGGCGGTTAATGATTTTTTTTTTCAAAATTTGTGTATTTTCTGTGTTTTAAAATATGTATTTTTGCTTTATTTTGATTGTCGCCATCTTAAAATGCATACTTTCGTGTGGTGTCTCCTAGAGTTTGAAAATCTGGGAGACAAAACGCAAAAACACGCCAATTTGGGTATTTTTTTTTTTTTAACACACCAAGAAGGGGATTAAAGTAGAATATTTTTGTTGGTGTTCATGACCCCCCCCCCCTCTGACACCAGTCATCTCCCCCTTGTATCTGCCATTGTAGATTACGTAGTTCAGTATTACATATTTTATGATTACATATTTTAAATTTTAAAGTAAGTCTAATATTAGAAAATTAGTAAAATTCTCTTTCTAAATATACTTTGCAGAAGCAAAAAATGGGCAAAATCCATGTTTGCCCCGGGTGCAAAAAAGGCTAGTTTCGGCCATGATCCAAGAGGGGGGTAATCTCCCCCCCCCCCCCTTGAACAATAGAAAAATGCTAAAAATTATTTAAAAAATGAAATATATTTTATATTCTTTTTGAATTTTAATGTTATTTAATTACTATGTATTAAAGGAAAAAAAAAATGATTAATTGCAGTCAAAGCTTAATATATACAGTAGACTCCCTCAAATCTGCAAACCCACACATCATTACAGATGTAAACAATGAAAGTTTTAGTTCAGATGCCAAAACACAATTACAGAATTTTTTAGTTTTATATAATTATTCTGCATGTATTTTAATATGTAATTATAGATAATATGACTGAACTCATGGTTTTTCATGAAATTAGTATAAATTTATTTCTGGTAAAAATCAAGATATTGCCAATATCATTGGTAATAATCACAATCTCTTTACTAAATATATATATGTATCAATCAAACTTTTTTGCATATTAAATCTGACTAAACCTTAAATACAACTTCCTTACTTTATGATTTTTATGTGAAATTATTAACATGGTACCTTTAAGAGGAAAGTTTCATTCAATAATTCATCTTTATTATGCATATTTAATTATACATTAATTATTTAATTTTTAATAATTTAACTTTTATTTTTATTTAAAAATATTAATCATTTTTAAAATTATCTTACTGTTTATTATTTTAGTTTAATACTTTGCTATTTTAATATTTTGCTATATTGCAAGTATTCATATAATTTCGATTACATCATTAGCTACATTCAAATTACTGTTTAAAAAATGTAAACAAAACAATAACCAGAAACCTGCAAAATTATAAAATCCGCACAACCTCTGGTCCCAAGCTGTGCGGATTTGAGGGAGTCTACTGTATATATTTTTTAACTAAAAAAGTGTTGTTTTGTATTTAAAAGTAGGTGTGTATACATTTTTCTTGTACAGAAAATAAAATGATTACCAGGCGGATAATGTAGGATTTTTTTTTTAAAAATTTGGGTATTTTCTGTGTTTTAAAATATGTATTTTTGCTTTATTTTTATTGTTGCCATCTTTAAATGCATGCTTTTGCATGATGTCTCCTAGAGTTTGGGATTCTAAGAGACAAAACGCAAAAACGGGCCAATTTGGCGATTTTTTTGGAAACGCACCGAGAAGGGGATCAAAGTGCAGTTTCATTTGGGTACTCTGCCACACAGTAGCAGAACGGTAGCAGGTACTACATTTTTTTTTTTATGCCTGGTAAACAATGGTGGATCCAAGAGGTGGGTCTTGAGCATGACACCCCCCCCCACCCCCCACCACCATCACCTGAACTACAGAATAATGCTAAACATTATTTAAAAAATGAAATTTTAAATTCTTTTTGAATTTTAATGTTATTTAATTATGTATTAAAGGGAAAAATGATTAATTTCTGTTAAAGCTTAATATTATATATACTTTTTAAACTGAAAATAAGGGTTGTTTTGTATTTAAAAGTAGGTGTGTGTACTATGTTTTTCTTGTACAGGTAGTAAAATTATTAACGAGCAGATAATGTATGATTTTTTTTTTTTCAAAATTTGTGTATTTTCTGTGTTTTAAAATGTGTATTTCTGCTTTATTTTGATTGTCGCCATTTTAAAATGCACACTTTTGCGTGTTGTCTCCTAGAGTTTGGTAATCTGGGAGACAAAACGCAAAAACATGCCGATTTTGTGATTTGGTTTGGAAATGCACCAAGAAGGGGGGCGGGGATCAAAGTTTAGTTAAAATATTTTTGTTGGTTTTCAAGGGGGGGGGGGGGGGTCATGACCTCTGTCACCTCCCCCTTGGATCTGCCATTCTAGATTACGTAGTTCAGTATTACATATTTTATGATTTCATATTTTTAATTTTAAAATAAGTCGGATATTAGAAAATTAGTAAAATTATCTTTCTAAATATACTTTGCAGAAGAGGGGGGGAAGGGGGTTGCCCCTCCCGTTCAATGTTTGCACCCGGTGCAAAAATGTTTAGTTTCGTTCCTGATCCAAGAGGGGGTGATGACCCCCCTCTCCCTGAACAACATAAAAATGCTAAAATTTATTTAAAAAATGAAATAATTTTTAATTTTTTTAAAATTTTAATGTTATTTAAGTATTAAAAGAAAAAAATGATTAATTGCTGTCAAAGCTTATTATACATATACTTTTTAAACTAAAAAATATTTGTTTTGTAGTATATAACCTTTACCGGTGCAGAGTAATTCTGTTCATAAACCGATGCAATAATGGACTGACACCGGAATTTAAAAACGAATTTATTAGAAAATACGAACTTGCTGATTTTTCACGTACATTATAATAGGAAAATTTTAATTAAATATTCTTGGTGCCATTTGTCAGCTTGGAAGTTAAATTTAGGTGTCCTTTTTTAAGCACGCCGCCCTCGAAATTGTTAAAAGTAGGCGTGTGTACATTTTTCTTGTACAGAAAGTAAAATTATTACAAGACTCATAATGTGTGATTTTTTTTTTAAAAAATTTTGTATTTCCTGTGTTTTAAAATATGTATTTTTGCTTTATTTTTATTGTCGCCATCTTAAAGTGAACGTTTTTGCGTGATGTCTCCTAGAGTTTGGAAATTCTGGGAGACAAAACGCAAAAACGTGCCGATTTGGTGATTTTTTTGGGAAAACACCAAGAAGGGGATCAAAGTGCAGTTTAATTTGGGTACTCTAACTCAGTAGCAGAACGGCACCAGGCGCTGCATTTTTTTATGCCTGGTAAACAATGGCGGATCCAAGAGGGGGGGATAATGACACCCCCCCTGAACAACAGAAAAATGCAAAAAATTATTTAAAAAATGAAATATATTTTTAACTAGTTTTGAATTTTAATGTTATTTAATTATGTATTAAAAGAAAAAAAGGAATAATTTGCTGTCAAGTCAAAGCTTAATATATATATATATTTTTTTTTTTACTGAAAAAGGGTTGTTTTGTATTTAAAAGTAGGTGCTTGTAGTACAAACTGTACATTTTTCTTGTACAGAAAATAAAATTATTACAGGGGGGATAATGATTTTTTTTTCTTCAAAATTTGTGTATTTTTTGTGTTTTAAAATATGTATTTTTGCTTTATTTTGATTGTCGACAGGGTTGCAAAAAAGCCGGCTAAAATTAAAAAAAGCCAGGCCGGTGGCTTTTATTGGTTTTAACCGGCTTTTTTTGGCCAAAATTGGCTTTTTTTGGCCATAATTGGCTTTTATACAATAAAGCATTGTAATTATAAACTACACATTTTAAAGTGTTTTTAGTTAGTTTTAATGACATTTAATTGATTTACAGTTTAATAAGTAACCCAATTTCTCAATAATGAGGACATAATAGTGGAATAAAACTTAGATGATTTTGCTAATGATTTGTATTCAGAATTGCAAATATGTCTGCTAAATTTTAAAAGGGCCATACAAACTGCCAATTTTTTTATTTTTACTGCTTTATAAAATTAAAGAGGACAATGGTTACTTAGTTACGTTTTATTACTTAATTTTAAGAGCTATTAATATACAAGTCTTATTTTATTTCTAGCAAACATTTAAAATTATACATAGTCATATTAATAAACACCACCATTTCTCACTATTAAAAACATTATGAATAGCATATGCATGAATATGCATAGCAACAAGCTTTTCAAAATTTTATTTTGAGAATTTTTTTTTTGTTTAAATGCTCTATTTTTTAGACACTTATGTACCACTCTCCTCAAATAAAACATATTTTCTAATTTCTCGTTTCCATTTTGATATGTTATATTTTGTCATTAAGGCTGTTAAATCCAAAATGGCAACTTTCTGACCTAAGTTTTAATTTATTTTTGTTCACAAATGCATGAAACTAGCAGATGTTGTTGTTCAGAAACTATGTAATTGCACTGTTTTTTCTGTTTTTTTTTTTTTTTTTTTTTTTTTTTTTTTTTTTTTTCAAACGCAATAGATTTTTCAGAAAATAGTGTCAAAGTGAGCGTTTTGAACTGAATTTCCACACGAAAGAAGAAACCACTCAGAAAAGGGTGAAAAAACGTGTTTGTCACGTGATCAAAATCTCTTTATAGCTCAATAGGTAATTGATGGATCAAAAAATGGAAAACACAGTTCAATTTCAAATCGCTTTCATGTTTCATGGTCAGGCTTTCGAATTTTACATCTTTCCGTTAAAAAATGAATTTGTAAATGTGTCAAAACATTTTGCGCTTGTTGAACAGAGCAGTTAAGAACAGTTTTAATTAAATAGAATCTTTAAAATGTGTAGTATATGTGGAGCTATATAATATAGAATTTCAAAACACCAGTTTGGAGCCTAACATATATCCTTTTCAATGTTTATATATATATATATTTTTTTCAGAGATAATGCGTTCACAGTTGTCTTCTAGAAGTTATAAAGACTTATTTATTTGATAAAATTTAATAGAAGTCTATTTTTTTTTAGTAGAAAATATTTATAAATGTATTAAAAATTAATTGATCCAAATTTAAAACAAATTTACTGTAAACCAACTTTAAAAAATAAAAACTGGCTTCTTTCAATAAAAGCCGGCTTTTTTTAATAAAAGCCGGCTTTTTTTAAGTGGTTAAAACCAAAAAAAGCCGGCCGGCTTTTTTTGGCCTGGCTAAAAGCCAGCAACCCTGATTGTCGCCATCTTAAAATGCATACTTTTGTGTGGTGTCTCCTAGAGTTTGAAAATCTAGGAGACAAAACGCAAAAACATGCCAATTTGGGGATTTTTTTTTTTTTTTTGAAATACACAAGAAGGGGATTGAAGTAGAATATTTTTGTTGGTGTTCATGACACCCCCCCCCCCCCCTCTGACGCCAGTCATCTCCCCCTTGTATCTGCCACTGTAGATTACGTAGTTCAGTATTACATATTTTAAATTTTAAAGTAAGTCTAATATTAGAAAATTAGTAAAATTCTCTTTCTAAATATACTTTGCAGAAGGGGGGGGGCAAAATCCATGTTTGCCCCGGGTGCAAAAAGGCTAGTTTAGGCCCTGATCCAAGAGGGGGGGTAACCCCCCCCCCTTGAACAATAGAAAAATGCTAAAAATTATTTAAAAAATGAAATATATTTTATATTCTTTTTGAATTTTAATGTTATTTAATTACTATGTATTAAAGGAAAAAAAAATGATTAATTGCAGTCAAAGCTTAATATATACAGTAGACTCCCTCAAATCTGCAAACGTAAAATCCACACATCATTACAGATGTAAACAACGAAAGTTTTAGTTCAGATGCCAGAACACAATTACAGAATTTTTTAGTTTTATATAATTATTCTGCATGTATTTTAATATGTAATTATAGATAATGACTGAACTCATGGTTTTTCATGAAATAAGTATAAATTTATTTCTGGTAAAAATCAAGATATTGCCAATATCATTGGTAATAATCACAATCTTTTTACTAAATATATATATGTATCAATCAAACTTTTTTGCATATTAAATCTGACTAAACCTTAAATACAACTTCCTTACTTTATGATTTTTATGTGAAATTATTAACATGGTACCTTTAAGAGGAAAGTTTCATTCAATAATTCATCTTTATTATGCATGTCTAATTATACATTAATTATTTAATTTTTAATAATTTAACTTTATTTTTATTTAAAAATATTAATCATTTTTAAAATTATCTTACTGTTTATTATTTTAGTTTAATACTTTACTATTTTAATATTTTGCTATATTGCAAGCATTCATATAATTTCGATTACATCATTAGCTACATTCAAATTACTGTTTAAAAAATGTAACCAAAACAATAACCAGAAATCTGCAAAATTATAAAATCCGCACAACCTCTGGTCCCAAGCTGTGCGGATTTGAGGGAGTTTACTGTATATATTTTTTAACTAAAAAAGTGTTGTTTTGTATTTAAAAGTAGGTGTGTATACATTTTTCTTGTACAGAAAATAAAATGATTACCAGGCGGATAATGTAGGATTTTTTTTTTCAAAATTTGTGTATTTTCTGTGTTTTAAAATATGTATTTTTGCTTTATTTTTATTGTTGCCATCTTTAAATGCATGCTTTTGCATGATGTCTCCTAGAGTTTGGGATTCTAAGAGACAAAACGCAAAAACGGGCCAATTTGGCGATTTTTTTTTGGAAACGCACCGAGAGGGGGATCAAAGTGCAGTTTCATTTGGGTACTCTGCCACTCAGTAGCAGAACGGTAGCAGGTACTGAATTTTTTTTTTAATGCCTGGTAAACAATGGGGGATCCAAGAGGTGGGTCATGAGCATGACACCCCCCCCCCCCCACCACCATCACCTGAACAACAGAATAATGCTAAACATTATTTAAAAAATGAAATTTTAAATTCTTTTTGAATTTTAATGTTATTTAATTATGTATTAAAGGGAAAAAATGATTAATTTCTGTCAAAGCTTAATATTATATATACTTTTTAAACTGAAAAAGGGTTGTTTTGTATTTAAAAGTAGGTGTGTGTACTATGTTTTTCTTGTACAGGTAGTAAAATTATTAACAAGCGGATAATGTATGATTTTTTTTTTCAAAATTTCTGTATTTTCTGTGTTTTAAAATATGTATTTTTGCTTTATTTTTATTGTTGCCATCTTTAAATGCATGCTTTTGCATGATGTCTCCTAGAGTTTTTGATTCTAGGAGACAAAATGCAAAAACGGGCAATTTGGCGATTTGTTTGGAAATGCACCGAGAAGGGGATCAAAGTGCAGTTTCATTTGGGTACTCTGCAACTCAGTAGCAGGTACTGCATTTTTTTTAATGCCTGGTAAACAATGGTGGATCCAAGAGGTGGGTCATGAGCATGACCCCCCCCCCCCCTATCACCTGAACAACAGAATAATGCTAAACATTATTTATACAAGTTGGAAATTGCTCGTCAAACGTGGCAAATGAGGTGCGTTCGTATTATAACTAGTTTTGTAATTATTTTTTGCACCCCATATTGTAATGAATGTATATTTTTTGCGCTTCATAAGTGCATAGTCTGTAACATCATTAAAATGCACTTACAATAATATTTTCCCCATTCCCCGTAATGTAACGGAAAACTTTTGACAGTCCCTGTAATTAAACTATACATTCGATTTTCATAAAATTTGAAATGGCTCGACAAAAGTTTGCAGCAATTATATATTTAAAATTTTAGACCATTCGGAAGGCTGTAAAATCATTAAAATGCATTTGCAATAATTTTTTCCCATTGGCCATAATGTAATGGAAAACTTTTGGGTGTCCCTGTAATTAAACTATACATCCGATTTTCATAAAATTGGAAATGGCTCAACAAAATTTTGCAGCAATTATATATTAAAAATTTTAAACCATTCGGAAGGCTGTAAAATCATTAAAATGCATTTGCTATAATTTTTTCCCTTTGGCCGTAATGTAACGGAAAACTTTTGGGTGTCCCTGTAATTAAACTATACATCCGATTTTCATAAAATTGGAAATGGCTCGACAAAGTTTTGCAGCAATTATATATTAAAAATTTCAGACCATTCGGAAGTCTGTAACATCATTAAAATTCACTTGCAATAATTTTTCCCATTGGCCGTAATGTAAAGAAAAACTTTTGACTGTCCCTGTAATTAAACTATACATCCGATTTTCATAAAATTGGAAATGGCTCGACAAAATTTTGCAGCAATTATATATTAAAAATTTCAGATCATTCGGTCGGGTAGTTTTTGCTCTGTTATATGCGGACGGACAGACGGACGGACTGAACGACGACTATAGGTGCTACGTATTTATATAATTACGAACGCACCTAAAAATGAAATAATTTTAAATTCTTTTTGAATTTTAATGTTATTTAATTATGTATTAAAGGGAAAAAATGATTAATTTCTGTCAAAGCTTAATATTATATATACTTTTTAACTGAAAAAGGGTTGTTTTGTATTTAAAAGTAGGTGTGTGTACTACATTTTTCTTGTACAGGTAGTAAAATTATTAACGAGCGGTTAATGTATGATTTTTTTTTCAAAATTTGTGTATTTTCTGTGTTTTAAAATATGTATTTTTGCTTTATTTTGATTGTCGCCATCTTAAAAGGCACACTTTTGCGTGGTGTCTCCAAGAGTTTGGAAATCTGGGAGACAAAACGCTAAAACGTGCCAATTATGTGATTTTTGTTTGGAAACGCACCAAGAAGGAGATCAAAGTTTATTTAGAATATTTTTTTTGGCCATCGCCCCACCCTGGGATCTGCCATTGTAGATTACGTAGTTCAGTATTACATATATTATGATTTCATATTTTAAATTTTAAAATAAGTCGGATATTAGAAAATTAGTAAAATTCTCTTCGTAAATATACTTTGCAGAAGAGGGGGGAAGGTGCGTCAAAATCCATGTTTGCCCCGGGTGCAAAAAAGGCTAGTTTCAGCCCTGATCCAAGAAGGTGGATAATGAACCCCCCCCCCCTCCCCCTCTGAACAACAGAAAAATGCTAAAAATTATTTAAAAAATGAGTGCAAATTAGTGATATTTTTGCGCAACCGATTGATACATTTGCGAGTTTTTTACTATGAAAGGTTGTTGAAATTAAATTTTTTTTCCCTTGACCGATCAACAAATTTTGTGGGGTATTCCCCCAAGATCGATTGACAAGTTTTGTGTTATTCTTCATGGCCAATTAATGAATTCAAGTGCGGGGGGGGGGGGGAGGGGGGTGATTCTTATCCGAATTTTCAGAAAATTTAAGGCATTAAGTTAAAAAAATTATGAAAAATCAGTCATCAGTCTGGAAATTCAGACATAAAAAATATATAACTGAAAAAGCGTCAAATGGTCACCAAAAAAATTGATTTTGTCAGTTGTTCGCAGAAAAAACATTTTAATCAAAGCATCATGAATAAAACGCAAATTTCATCAAAGAATCATAGAAAAAACATGAATATCATTAAAGGATTGCGAAAACTCAAATTTTGTCAAAGGATCGCGAAAACTCAAATTTTGTCAAAGGATCGCAAAAAATCAAATTTTGTCAGAGGATCGAGGAAACTCAAATTTCTTCGAAGGATCACGGAAACTCAAATTTCTTCGAAGGATCACGGAAACTCAAATTTCTTCGAAGGATCGCGGAAACTCAAATCTCTTCGAAGGATGTCGAAAACTCAAATTTCTTCGAAGGATGTCGAAAACTCAAATTTCTTCGAAGGATGTCGAAAACTCAAATTTCTTCGAAGGATGTCGAAAACTCAAATTTCTTCGAAGGATGTCGAAAACTCATTTTTTCGAAGGATGTCGAAAACTCATTTTTACGAAGGATGTCGAAAACTCATTTTTTCGAAGGATGTCGAAAACTCAGATTTCTTCGTAGGATGCCAAAAACTTGAATTTAGTAGTCAAAGGTCCTCTTAAAAAATGCAAATTTCATCAAAGGTCATCGGGGGGAAAAACGCAAATTTTGTGAATGGTTCGCAGAAAAAAGTTGCGGTTTCTTTAGAAAACAGCACACACACTCATACAAATATTTGTTTATTATTATAGGTATAGTTTTTCACCCCTTGGTGATGAGAGCCCTTTGAGGCTTAATTTTAATCTTTTACCACCGGTTTTTAAAAACAGAAAATTTTCTTTAGTTGAATCGCGAAAATGCTCTGATTAAATAAGGTAAATTTTACATTAAAAAATAACTGGTGAGAATAATGAAGGATTCTGAGTACTTTAAGTGGCACATATACCGATCGCTCATCCTCTAGGGGTTAATCTGAAATAATAGACTGAACTAACTTTTGAAAAATTGGTTTTAACCTGAACCCAACTTGCAGGAATGTACGCTCAGCCTGAAATCGACCCGAACCAAAAACAAAGTTTACTCAACTTGCAACAAAAATAATTAGCTCCAGAAGAGGATTGATTGCTCTCCCTTCCCCCCCTCACCTATCTGCTGTAACCTTTCAGAAAATTTGTTGTAAATTTCAGATTTTGATTTTTTTTTTTTATTATTCTGAATCAACTGCAAATTTAACGGTTACTTTTAGCCATAGATTGGACGAAATTCTGTTTTTTCAACAGTCAGTTTGTTAATCAAAGAAAATGCCAGGGAGTCCTGTTTTGACTATAATTTCGTTAAGGATATAATAAAACAATTTCATTCTGAAATGGATATTCATGATGCCATCAGCGAATATACATTGTTCATGCAAGTAGTTAAAAATGGAGGCACGTTAAATATTGCAAAGTTTCCTGAAATTTTTTAAAGCGAGCATAATCATACGTTTTCAATAATTTCCAAAGTTATAAATGTTGAGCTTGTGCTGTCTGTCACAATTTTACCTTCTGAAAGGAAATTCAGGGCACAAAATCGAATAAAAACTAATTTCTGAACTACATTTAACAACCCCATTGTAAGAACTCATGACATTTGATTGAAAGTTGAATAATAGACTGTATAACAGCTTGATTTTCTTCCTTATTGAAAAAATTTTGCATACTAATTATTCTGAATTGTTGATTTAAATTGCTTCAATGGTATTTTGTCATGTCCGTGTTAATGTATTACTTTAAATAGCATGTAAAATAACAGTGAATTTAAAGATTTTTTCCCTCCCCCCCCCCTCCTCCCTTAAACAGCTCAACTCCACCTCCATTTATAAATGTTAGGAGGGAGACTCTCTTCCTAAGAAAAATTTAATTTCAAGCCCTGTCTTGACCAATTATCAAATTTTTCGATCGATTTATAAATCCTGCCATTTCGTCTTCTGACTGATTCACAAAATTACTCTGTTTTTCCTCTGTTGCACTGAAAAATTGCATGATTTTTTTTATTCTGAGGTGGATAGACAATTTGATATTTTTTCCCCATCAATCGATCACAATTAATTGATTTTGCAGTTATATTCTTGCATGGAGTTGACAAATTTCTCGATTTTTCCCCTTCTCTATGACCAATTTGACAAATTTCGCATTCCCTTCCCATATTCGATGAATTTTGCTATTTTTTTTCCCTCAGCCAATTAGTGAAATTCAAATTTTTTTATTGCAGCCGATTGACGTATTTTGCAATGAAATTAAATAAAAAGGGTGCATCCAAAAGAGCAGTAAGGACCACTGGGTGCATAAAGTAGTTTGAAAAGGTCCACCGTGCTTTACGCCCTTCAAATTAGCCTAGAGTCAATACTATTTGTACATTAAAATTCCTTATCTTTAAAAAAAGAATTCTATTTTATGATTCTTAACTTTTAGCGTGCACCTGAAAAACATCAAGAAATCCAGAAATTTTATGCAATTGCTTTTTTTTGTGTCTCTGTACTTTAATGAAATGCAATACATTTTATTTTTTTATATTAATTTTTTTTTTATCCTTAGGATGTTCTTGAAATTCCTATGAGACCACTCTCTGAGAATGCAAACAGTGTTTCCTTGCATCGTGATTTTTAAGAGAAATCTAAGGGTAATTATAATTATGTTTATGCTAAAGAAACTACTTTTTGCAGCGGATGCTGCTTAATGTGATTATGTGTAATATCAGCCTGTTAGTGTTATCAAAATCATCATGTCCCGACCTAACAATTCATGCTAAAAGCATTGCTCTGTGTGATAAATACTTTGTTTAATGGTATTGCCTTTTCAGCAGCAGTTACAAGCGAAGTTCTGTTAAAAAGCCCTTTCAAGGCATGAATTCTAAATAAGAAAAAATGTAGCAATTTATCCCTATGAATTTTTTGTGATCACGTTGCAGATGCATGCATGACATGGAATATGCAATCAATTAAGGAATGTAGGTGAGTAGCTCGCAACAGCTGCTGCAAGGGGAAAGCTTCAGTAAACCACGGAATGGGAACAAAAATTATGTACCTGCTAGCAGCGTCACGTAACCATTTATTTCGTTATCAAATAAAGTTCTAGTCAGACAATAAAGGTCAAAATTAGCACTAGCCACCGGCCACAGGGCCAGTAAATGAGAAAAAGTGGCCAGTGAAAAATTGTCTATCAGCGGCCACTTTTTTACAAGGAGAGAATAAAATTTTCTTGCATTTCATCAAGGATTCTGCTTTTTTTGGGTTCCAATATATTTACATTAACATATTTATTTGGGCTGTTCAGTTTTAGATGAATATTTATAGAAATTTTACTGTTTAGTATTTTTAAATAAAAAAGTGGCCACTTAAAAAACTAGTTCTACCGGCCAGTGGCCGCTAAATGAAATTTCCCGGTTTTGACCTTATATCAGACAACCAGTTGTGGTAAGTTGTATATTGTTCAATTACCTTTGAAAGTCAATGGCAACGGCTACTATGAATGAAAAGCAACTGGATTTAAGTATTTAAAAAAAAAAATTAGATTTTACATCGTTATATTTTACCTCAAATGAGCCAACACAATGCTGCAGTTCAATTAAAAAATTATTCAACTCTTATGTGCAAAATCTTTAAAAATCGAAAGTTTTTTAATAAAAAAAGAAAAGAATGGTAATACAGAATATTACAAACTGAAATGGAAAAGAAGCTGACATTTTTGTTTTCAAACAATCGGCAAAAAAGATGCAAGAGTCAGTGGTCTACTCATGTGACAAAAAGCAGATGATTTAGCAGAGAAAATGGGAGAAAACTGTATTTATTGCAGTTGATGGCTGGTTTCAGCATTGGCAGAAAGAGAAAACATAGATTAAAGCAGATGGCTTAGTAGAAAATAGGAAAAAGTAGATTTGTTGCTAGTGACGACTAACTTCGGTATTGGAAAAAATGTGAAAGCATTGTTTAAAGCAGTTAGTATAGAAAAATTGATTTATTGCAAGTAATGCCAGCTTCAGCATTGGAGAAAACATGAAAAATAATATTTTAAGAGTCCATAGAAAACAAAAAGATGCTAATATGACAGCTACAGAAAAATTGGTGAAAGGGGAGTGGCCAAAACTTATGTTTTCATATATAGCGTTTAACCCTTTCGAGGGTGGTGTCATTAAAAAAGGAAACCTAATTTTGGTTGAGTTGGAAATGAGTTGATGAAAAATGAGTTGGAAATTTTGAAATGCGGTTTACAACATTGGTCGGACAATTTTCAAACAGGGTACAGATATGAAAAATTCACTATTAAAATTTTCAGGGAGAATTGTAAAAAGCAAAAATTACCGAAACCCTTCAATATATTTTATCCCTTTTAAAGTCACAATTTCAACAAGGATGAGTAATACTTTTCTACATAATAGTATTACTGGACATAGTATTATCTTAAATCACTTATTCTTATCAATTGGAAGGTTTGCGAGCAGGCCCACTTGAAAAAATCCACTGTCGTTTTTTTTTCAAATTCTCTCATGCTTTCACAACTGTATCATTATTTAATCTAAGTAAAATAATGAACATAATTTTAACAAGAGTTTATTAAAAGTAATTTATTTGATTTTTAATTAAAGAATATTTTTAATTAATCAATTCTTGATTGAATTAAAGTTTTAGAAAATGCAAAGATAAATGCCAATGGGGGGGTGGGGTGGGGGCTAGCTTTTTCAAGTGTTTCTCTGAAGGGACATTATGACTCCTCAGGGAATAACTCAATTGCATCACGTTTTAATCGGAGACAACATTTAAGCTACCGAATAGTATAATGTTTGTAAAATTAACATACCTAACCACATTAAAATAAACATAAATTGTTTTCAATCTACACAAGATTTTCCAGAATTTTCATTATGTAAATTCCTTAATCATATGTCTATATTATGTTAGTGGAATAGACACTGCATTTCTTACGCCTTTTTTCATTAAAAATTTTAAAGAAGCGTATTTTTCTTTTTAGATCGTCTTAAACACATATTTAAACACCTGGTTAAAGAAAAACATTAATGGAGGATTATGCTGACTCAACACAGCTTAATTTAAACATAAAATTTGATTTAAATATCATTTTAACACAATATATAAAAAATCCCATATAAAATTCTTCATTAATCTTCTAAATGTTTCGCCGCATTTACAGCAATATGTACGTCGCTATTAGGCACAGGCTGAAAACAAGCTCTCTTAAATGCGTAGTCCACTTCAAATTCTAAACCGGAAACTGGTCACTTTTTCTTTAGTTTAACTGGTCAGGTAATTGAAACGGACAACGTAGCTCTTGACGTTTATAAGGTTATTTGATCTTCAAAGTTAAAAAATAAAAACTGTGAGCCACTTTCTAGAATTTTTGTCGCATTTTCGAAACATGGGGGCGATGTAAAATAAACGATGTGCATTTGATTGGAAATTTCTTTTAAAGAAACCGTTTTACACACAAAAAAATGTTTCGGGTTTTCTTTGTGAAGTTCGTACGCTTCATTATATAACATTTATTTACGATTATTGCATTAAGATTTTATGTTAAAGAACATTGTCACATTTAGGGGTTATCACATTTAGGCGGACTGACCTTACATGATAGCTTGTCAATTTCATTATGTTTCAAATTGTCTGACATTATTAAAATGAACTTGAAACGATTTCCTTCCCATAGACCGTAATGTAACGGAAAACTAATGACCATCCTTGTCAATGAACTAAAAATGCTACACACTTCATTTTCAATTATATAAAAAACTGCAGAAACCAGAGAGAAAAGTAAAGCTAGATCTAAAAAAGCTACAGTAAAATATTGGCAAATAGTTTCAGTCTAAAAATGTAAGTATGCGTAGGAAAGTAATGGAACCAGATTATCTTTAAAGCTCGTTAGATTAAAATTTTTGTTGGTAACTGAAAATGTGGACTGAGCTTTACTGGTATCTTAAAATTAATCAGGGAAATAAAACCCTTTTTAATATATTCTGAATTCCAAACATTCATAACCAGTTTAAAAAGTTGGGTTCATAATAATAGGTTAGAGGCCGATTTGATAATGAGCGAGAACCTGAGATGTCAGTTCAGTACAGTCATAAAGGGTAACATTTATCCATGGTGTAACTTTGCAAAACGTCCTAATTTTCAATATGGTTGACTTCAAAAGTCTGGATAAACTCCGCAGGCACTCTGCAAGGTTATAAACTATGCTTTCTACTCTTTATTTTAGAACATAAATTGGCAACATTATACACAATTAATTGCATCACTCAACTATTATTGTGAAGTACTATTTTCAAGTTAATTTTGAATGCTGTTTTGAAGTTGTTGTAAAACAATTAAATGTTTATAGTAAGTAACAATATACTCATTTATCAGACATATTATTATCTAAATGTTATCAATATGTTATTGTTTTGCGATTATGTAATTACTAATAGCCAGTAAAATGTAAAATTAGAAGGCACTACTATTTTGCCTTATATTCAATATAACTTTGAGCCAGCTCAAAGTTAGGCATATGTTTATTGTTTACTGATAAATACTGTATAATTTTCTGTTTATAAAAACTATGTGAAAAAATTATTTAAAAAATTACAAAAATAAAATTAAATCTTATGGTTATGCGAAAATACCATTTCCTTGTCAAAAATTCCTCATATGTGTACGTATATTATATATGAATGCCGAAAGTGTTCATTCGATATAACATAATTATGAATGGTAAATATTTTCAAAAATATGTGTAAAATACATAAAATTAATTTAAAGACGTCATATGGGGCAGAGCTACTCAAATTTTACATACCATGCATTCTAAAAGAGATGCCAGTTTGGTCTCAAATTTTAATCTGACATTTTAAATTCATAACGGAAATTTCCAAAGAAGAATGTTTAGTTTATGTGAGCGTTAAATATCTCTTATTAAATAAAGCATAAAATATTATTCTCTATTTCTGTTATCGACACCAAATTTCTGAATAAGAATGGAGGGCAAATTAGCAACACTGCCTTCGATATTTTTTATTCTTGTTTGATTAATACTAGTACTAGTATGTACTACTGTAACTATGGCTATAATACTGAGTTGAATATACATTGAAAATTGTTTTTCACTGCATTTTTATGTTTTATGTGGACAATAAAAAGTTCTTTTTTGCTAAATATTCATGGTTTTCTTCTTATACTCTTCTTATGCAAAATATTCGTTGTAATGTCATAAATTATACAAATCTTGTGATGCTGGGAAATGTAAATTAGGAGTCTTTAAATATCTGAAAAAAAACTTTTTTCGCTTCAATGTTGTCCTAAATATAGAACTTTTTTTATAATGTCTTATTTTATATGATATTTATAATAAGGGGCAACCCTAGTAGCAGCGACTGGTCGCATTTTGCTAGGCCTTTCATCAATTCCTCGAAAGTTGCTCGAGAAATAATACACGTATATCATTGCGAGCAACCTATGAGAACCGGTTTTCATGAGGCTATATTTCATCAACTAAAGCTAACACTATGAGCTCATTTGCCGATGAAAACGTGCTGATTGGTAACTCACCAACAACAGATAACTGCCCAATATCCAGTCACGGTGAAATATGGGCGAAATCACAGTTTTTCTGGAAGCGCAAATCTGATTGGTTGAAAGACGAAGGCTGCGCGAAGTCCCGGATGAAGTCGGTGTTGTTGTTTTGATGAACTCTCCAGCGAGGAAGGAGGAAGCGGACGCCATTGCTACAGCGAGAGCTCCTTGGAAGGTGAAAAAATACCTTTTCTCGGAAATATGTAAGTACCTATTTCATTCTTTCTGATGTTATTACTTTTTTCACAAATAAATGTTGTGAAAATATTATAGACTTGACAATATTTCTGATTTTCCACGTTTTCCTGTGCCCTTGAGTTTCATACACATTTTTTAATAGCTTGAAATTTTTATTATCATATCGGTAATTTGTCTCGAATAATAATGAAGTTCTTCATTATTGTTTTGTAATTAAACTGGTACAGAACGTGATTACATTTTTAAAATAATGTTTTTACTGGAAAAAATAAAAACCCGAATTCTGAAATAAAATCCTATTTTTGGGTCTCGGAGATTGGCAAGTCTGTATGTATATGTTGTTTCTGGTTGCTGTATGTATAAATCCTTTTACATTTTCTGATCGTATAAAGAGAAAAAATATTTTAAAATAAGCAAAAAAAAAAAAAAAAAAAAAAAAAAAAAAGTACCAATCATTCTGGCAACCAAAATGCTTTAATATTATTATGTCAGGATTTAAGAAAAACAAAACCCCCTTTTAACACCCTTTTTTCAATAACACCCAAAATAACCCCTACAGCTGCGATTTTCAAAAAGAAACAGGCAGAGGAGGGAGGGTGGGATGATATTAAAATCCAAAAAAGTTCATAAAATACTCTATCACTTAAGATAAAAAAAATTTTGGCAGGGTTTGCAAATATCAAAATAGTCAAATACTTAGTGCTGATTATAAATATTTTAAGATTTTTGTGTTAAAGGAAAAAAATGATTAATTGCTGTCAAAGCTTAATATATATATATTTTTTTTAAACTGAAAAAGGGTTATTTTGTATACTTAAAAGTAGGTGTGTGTACATTTTTCTTATACAGAAAGTAAAATTATTACAGTGCAGATAATGTATGATTTTTTTTTAAATTTGTCTATTTTCTGTGTTTTAAAATGTGTATTTTTGCTTTATTTTGATTGTCGCCATTTTAAAATGCACACTTTTGCGTGTTGTCTCCTAGAGTTTGGTAATCTGGGAGCCAAAACGCAAAAACATGCCGATTTTGTAATTTGGTTTGGAAATGCACCAAAAAGGGGGGGATCAAAGTTTAGTTAAAATATTTTTGTTGGTTTTCAAGGGGGGGGAGGGGTCATGACCTCTGTCACCTCCCCCTTGGATCCGCCATTCTAGATTACGTAGTTCAGTATTACATATTTTATGATTTCATATTTTTAATTTTAAAATAAGTCGGATATTAGAAAATTAGTAAAATTATCTTTCTAAATATACTTTGCAGAAGAGGGGGGGGAAGGGGGTTGCCCCTCCCGTTCCATGTTTGCACCCGGTGCAAAAATGTCTAGTTTCGTTCCTGATCCAAGAGGGGGTGATGACCCCCCTCTCCCTGAACAACATAAAAATGCTAAAATTTATTTAAAAAATGAAATAATTTTTAATTTTTTTTAAATTTTAATGTTATTTAATTAAGTATTAAAGGAAAAAAATGATTAATTGCTGTCAAAGCTTAATATATATATACTTTTTAAACTAAAAAATGGTTGTTTTGTAGTATATAACCTTTACCGGTGCAGAGTAATTCTGTTCATAAACCGATGCAATAATGGACTGACACCGGAATTTATAAACAAATTTATTAGAAAATATGAACTTGCTTATTTTCACGTACATTATAATAGGAAAATTTTAATTAAATATTCTTGGTGCCATTTGTCAGTTTTGTAATTAAATTTAGGTGTCCTTTTTTAAGGACGCCGCCCTCGAAATTGTTAAAAATATGCGTGTGTACATTTTTCTTGTACAGAAAGTAAAATTATTACAAGACTCATAATGTGTGATTTTTTTTTTTAATTTTTGTATTTCCTGTGTTTAAAAATATGTATTTTTGCTTTATTTTTGTCGCCATCTTAAAGTGAACGTTTTTGCGTGATGTCTCCTAGAGTTTGGAAATTCTGGGAGACAAAACGCAAAAACGTGCCGATTTGGTGATTTTTTTGGGAAAACACCAAGAAGGGGATCAAAGTGCAGTTTAATTTGGGTACTCTAACTCAGTAGCAGAACGGCACCAGGCACTGCATTTTTTTTATGCCTGGTAAACAATGGCGGATCCAAGAGGGGGGGATAATGACACCCCCCTGAACAACAGAAAAATGCAAAAAATTATTTAAAAAATGAAATATATTTTTAACTAGTTTTGAATTTTGTTATTTAATTATGTATTAAAAGAAAAAAGGGATTAATTGCTGTCAAGTCAAAGCTTAATATATATATATTTTTTTTTCACTGAAAAAGGGTTGTTTTGTATTTAAAAGTAGGTGTTTGTGGTACAAACTGTACATTTTTCTTGTACAGAAAATAAAATTATTACAGGGCGGTTAATGATTTTTTTTTTCAAAATTTGTGTATTTTCTGTGTTTTAAAATATGTATTTTTGCTTTATTTTGATTGTCGCCATCTTAAAATGCATACTTTCGTGTGGTGTCTCCTAGAGTTTGAAAATCTGGGAGACAAAACGCAAAAACATGCCAATTTGGGTATTTTTTTTTTTTTTTTAACACACCAAGAAGGGGATTAAAGTAGAATATTTTTGTTGGTGTTCATGACTCCCCCCCCCCCTCTGACACCAGTCATCTCCCCCTTGTATCTGCCATTGTAGATTACGTAGTTCAGTATTACATATTTTATGATTACATATTTTAAATTTTAAAGTAAGTCTGATATTAGAAAATTAGTAAAATTCTCTTTCTAAATATACTTTGCAGAAGCAAAAAATGGGCAAAATCCATGTTTGCCCCGGGTGCAAAAAAGGCTAGTTTCGGCCCTGATCCAAGAGGGGGGTAATCTCCCCCCCCCCCCCTTGAACAATAGAAAAATGCTAAAAATTATTTAAAAAATGAAATATATTTTATATTCTTTTTGAATTTTAGTGTTATTTAATTACTATGTATTAAAGGAAAAAAAAAATGATTAATTGCAGTCAAAGCTTAATATATACAGTAGACTCCCTCAAATCTGCAAACCCACACATCATTACAGATGTAAACAATGAAAGTTTTAGTTCAGATGCCAAAACACAATTACAGAATTTTTTAGTTTTATATAATTATTCTGCATGTATTTTAATATGTAATTATAGATAATATGACTGAACTCATGGTTTTTCATGAAATTAGTATAAATTTATTTCTGGTAAAAATCAAGATATTGCCAATATCATTGGTAATAATCACAATCTTTTTACTAAATATATATATGTATCAATCAAACTTTTTTGCATATTAAATCTGACTAAACCTTAAATACAACTTCCTTACTTTATGATTTTTATGTGAAATTATTAACATGGTACCTTTAAGAGGAAAGTTTCATTCAATAATTCATCTTTATTATGCATATTTAATTATACATTAATTATTTAATTTTTAATAATTTAACTTTTATTTTTATTTAAAAATATTAATCATTTTTAAAATTATCTTACTGTTTATTATTTTAGTTTAATACTTTGCTATTTTAATATTTTGCTATATTGCAAGTATTCATATAATTTCGATTACATCATTAGCTACATTCAAATTACTGTTTAAAAAATGTAAACAAAACAATAACCAGAAACCTGCAAAATTATAAAATCCGCACAACCTCTGGTCCCAAGCTGTGCGGATTTGAGGGAGTCTACTGTATATATTTTTTAACTAAAAAAGTGTTGTTTTGTATTTAAAAGTAGGTGTGTATACATTTTTCTTGTACAGAAAATAAAATGATTACCAGGCGGATAATGTAGGATTTTTTTTTTTCAAAATTTGGGTATTTTCTGTGTTTTAAAATATGTATTTTTGCTTTATTTTTATTGTTGCCATCTTTAAATGCATGCTTTTGCATGATGTCTCCTAGAGTTTGGGATTCTAAGAGACAAAACGCAAAAACGGGCCAATTTGGCGATTTTTTTGGAAACGCACCGAGAAGGGGATCAAAGTGCAGTTTCATTTGGGTACTCTGCCACACAGTAGCAGAACGGTAGCAGGTACTACATTTTTTTTTTTATGCCTGGTAAACAATGGTGGATCCAAGAGGTGGGTCTTGAGCATGACACCCCCCCACCCCCCACCACCATCACCTGAACTACAGAATAATGCTAAACATTATTTAAAAAATGAAATTTTAAATTCTTTTTGAATTTTAATGTTATTTAATTATGTATTAAAGGGAAAAATGATTAATTTCTGTCAAAGCTTAATATTATATATACTTTTTAAACTGAAAATAAGGGTTGTTTTGTATTTAAAAGTAGGTGTGTGTACTATGTTTTTCTTGTACAGGTAGTAAAATTATTAACGAGCAGATAATGTATGATTTTTTTTTTTTCAAAATTTGTGTATTTTCTGTGTTTTAAAATGTGTATTTCTGCTTTATTTTGATTGTCGCCATTTTAAAATGCACACTTTTGCGTGTTGTCTCCTAGAGTTTGGTAATCTGGGAGACAAAACGCAAAAACATGCCGATTTTGTGATTTGGTTTGGAAATGCACCAAGAAGGGGGGCGGGGATCAAAGTTTAGTTAAAATATTTTTGTTGGTTTTCAAGGGGGGGGGGGGTCATGACCTCTGTCACCTCCCCCTTGGATCTGCCATTCTAGATTACGTAGTTCAGTATTACATATTTTATGATTTCATATTTTTAATTTTAAAATAAGTCGGATATTAGAAAATTAGTAAAATTATCTTTCTAAATATACTTTGCAGAAGAGGGGGGGAAGGGGGTTGCCCCTCCCGTTCAATGTTTGCACCCGGTGCAAAAATGTTTAGTTTCGTTCCTGATCCAAGAGGGGGTGATGACCCCCCTCTCCCTGAACAACATAAAAATGCTAAAATTTATTTAAAAAATGAAATAATTTTTAATTTTTTTAAAATTTTAATGTTATTTAAGTATTAAAAGAAAAAAATGATTAATTGCTGTCAAAGCTTATTATACATATACTTTTTAAACTAAAAAATATTTGTTTTGTAGTATATAACCTTTACCGGTGCAGAGTAATTCTGTTCATAAACCGATGCAATAATGGACTGACACCGGAATTTAAAAACGAATTTATTAGAAAATACGAACTTGCTGATTTTTCACGTACATTATAATAGGAAAATTTTAATTAAATATTCTTGGTGCCATTTGTCAGCTTGGAAGTTAAATTTAGGTGTCCTTTTTTAAGCACGCCGCCCTCGAAATTGTTAAAAGTAGGCGTGTGTACATTTTTCTTGTACAGAAAGTAAAATTATTACAAGACTCATAATGTGTGATTTTTTTTTTTAAAAATTTTGTATTTCCTGTGTTTTAAAATATGTATTTTTGCTTTATTTTTATTGTCGCCATCTTAAAGTGAACGTTTTTGCGTGATGTCTCCTAGAGTTTGGAAATTCTGGGAGACAAAACGCAAAAACGTGCCGATTTGGTGATTTTTTTGGGAAAACACCAAGAAGGGGATCAAAGTGCAGTTTAATTTGGGTACTCTAACTCAGTAGCAGAACGGCACCAGGCGCTGCATTTTTTTATGCCTGGTAAACAATGGCGGATCCAAGAGGGGGGGATAATGACACCCCCCCTGAACAACAGAAAAATGCAAAAAATTATTTAAAAAATGAAATATATTTTTAACTAGTTTTGAATTTTAATGTTATTTAATTATGTATTAAAAGAAAAAAAGGAATAATTTGCTGTCAAGTCAAAGCTTAATATATATATATATTTTTTTTTTTACTGAAAAAGGGTTGTTTTGTATTTAAAAGTAGGTGCTTGTAGTACAAACTGTACATTTTTCTTGTACAGAAAATAAAATTATTACAGGGGGGATAATGATTTTTTTTTCTTCAAAATTTGTGTATTTTTTGTGTTTTAAAATATGTATTTTTGCTTTATTTTGATTGTCGACAGGGTTGCAAAAAAGCCGGCTAAAATTAAAAAAAGCCAGGCCGGTGGCTTTTATTGGTTTTAACCGGCTTTTTTTGGCCAAAATTGGCTTTTTTTGGCCATAATTGGCTTTTATACAATAAAGCATTGTAATTATAAACTACACATTTTAAAGTGTTTTTAGTTAGTTTTAATGACATTTAATTGATTTACAGTTTAATAAGTAACCCAATTTCTCAATAATGAGGACATAATAGTGGAATAAAACTTAGATGATTTTGCTAATGATTTGTATTCAGAATTGCAAATATGTCTGCTAAATTTTAAAAGGGCCATACAAACTGCCAATTTTTTTATTTTTACTGCTTTATAAAATTAAAGAGGACAATGGTTACTTAGTTACGTTTTATTACTTAATTTTAAGAGCTATTAATATACAAGTCTTATTTTATTTCTAGCAAACATTTAAAATTATACATAGTCATATTAATAAACACCACCATTTCTCACTATTAAAAACATTATGAATAGCATATGCATGAATATGCATAGCAACAAGCTTTTCAAAATTTTATTTTGAGAATTTTTTTTTTTGTTTAAATGCTCTATTTTTTAGACACTTATGTACCACTCTCCTCAAATAAAACATATTTTCTAATTTCTCGTTTCCATTTTGATATGTTATATTTTGTCATTAAGGCTGTTAAATCCAAAATGGCAACTTTCTGACCTAAGTTTTAATTTATTTTTGTTCAGAAATGCATGAAACTAGCAGATGTTGTTGTTCAGAAACTATGTAATTGCACTGTTTTTTCTGTTTTTTTTTTTTTTTTTTTTTTTTTTTTTTTTTTTTTCAAACGCAATAGATTTTTCAGAAAATAGTGTCAAAGTGAGCGTTTTGAACAGAATTTCCACACGAAAGAAGAAACCACTCAGAAAAGGGTGAAAAAACGTGTTTGTCACGTGATCAAAATCTCTTTATAGCTCAATAGGTAATTGATGGATCAAAAAATGGAAAACACAGTTCATTTTCAAATCGCTTTCATGTTTCATGGTCAGGCTTTCGAATTTTACATCTTTCCGTTAAAAAATGAATTTGTAAATGTGTCAAAACATTTTGCGCTTGTTGAACAGAGCAGTTAAGAACAGTTTTAATTAAATAGAATCTTTAAAATGTGTAGTATATGTGGAGCTATATAATATAGAATTTCAAAACACCAGTTTGGAGCCTAACATATATCCTTTTCAATGTTTATATATATATATTTTTTTTTTCAGAGATAATGCGTTCACAGTTGTCTTCTAGAAGTTATAAAGACTTATTTATTTGATAAAATTTAATAGAAGTCTATTTTTTTTTTAGTAGAAAATATTTATAAATGTATTAAAAATTAATTGATCCAAATTTAAAACAAATTTACTGTAAACCAACTTTAAAAAATAAAAACTGGCTTCTTTCAATAAAAGCCGGCTTTTTTTAAGTGGTTAAAACCAAAAAAAGCCGGCCGGCTTTTTTTGGCCTGGCTAAAAGCCAGCAACTCTGATTGTCGCCATCTTAAAATGCATACTTTTGTGTGGTGTCTCCTAGAGTTTGAAAATCTAGGAGACAAAACGCAAAAACATGCCAATTTGGGGATTTTTTTTTTTTTTTTTTGAAATACACAAGAAGGGGATTGAAGTAGAATACTTTTGTTGGTGTTCATGACACCCCCCCCCTCTGACGCCAGTCATCTCCCCCTTGTATCTGCCACTGTAGATTACGTAGTTCAGTATTACATATTTTAAATTTTAAAGTAAGTCTAATATTAGAAAATTAGTAAAATTCTCTTTCTAAATATACTTTGCAGGAGGGGGGGGGGGGGCAAAATCCATGTTTGCCCCGGGTGCAAAAAGGCTAGTTTAGGCCCTGATCCAAGAGGGGGGGGGTAATCCCCCCCCTTTGAACAATAGAAAAATGCTAAAAATTATTTAAAAAATGAAATATATTTTATATTCTTTTTGAATTTTAATGTTATTTAATTACTATGTATTAAAGGAAAAAAAAAATGATTAATTGCAGTCAAAGCTTAATATATACAGTAGACTCCCTCAAATCTGCAAACGTAAAATCCACACATCATTACAGATGTAAACAACGAAAGTTTTAGTTCAGATGCCAGAACACAATTACAGAATTTTTTAGTTTTATATAATTATTCTGCATGTATTTTAATATGTAATTATAGATAATGACTGAACTCATGGTTTTTCATGAAATAAGTATAGATTTATTTCTGGTAAAAATCAAGATATTGCCAATATCATTGGTAATAATCACAATCTTTTTACTAAATATATATATGTATCAATCAAACTTTTTTGCATATTAAATCTGACTAAACCTTAAATACAACTTCCTTACTTTATGATTTTTATGTGAAATTATTAACATGGTACCTTTAAGAGGAAAGTTTCATTCAATAATTCATCTTTATTATGCATGTTTAATTATACATTAATTATTTAATTTTTAATAATTTAACTTTATTTTTATTTAAAAATATTAATCATTTTTAAAATTATCTTACTGTTTATTATTTTAGTTTAATACTTTACTATTTTAATATTTTGCTATATTGCAAGCATTCATATAATTTCGATTACATCATTAGCTACATTCAAATTACTGTTTAAAAAATGTAACCAAAACAATAACCAGAAATCTGCAAAATTATAAAATCCGCACAACCTCTGGTCCCAAGCTGTGCGGATTTGAGGGAGTTTACTGTATATATTTTTTAACTAAAAAAGTGTTGTTTTGTATTTAAAAGTAGGTGTGTATACATTTTTCTTGTACAGAAAATAAAATGATTACCAGGCGGATAATGTAGGATTTTTTTTTTCAAAATTTGTGTATTTTCTGTGTTTTAAAATATGTATTTTTGCTTTATTTTTATTGTTGCCATCTTTAAATGCATGCTTTTGCATGATGTCTCCTAGAGTTTGGGATTCTAAGAGACAAAACGCAAAAACGGGCCAATTTGGCGATTTTTTTTTGGAAACGCACCGAGAGGGGGATCAAAGTGCAGTTTCATTTGGGTACTCTGCCACTCAGTAGCAGAACGGTAGCAGGTACTGAATTTTTTTTTTAATGCCTGGTAAACAATGGTGGATCCAAGAGGTGGGTCATGAGCATGACCCCCCACCACCACCACCATCACCTGAACAACAGAATAATGCTAAACATTATTTAAAAAATGAAATTTTACATTCTTTTTGAATTTTAATGTTATTTAATTATGTATTAAAGGGAAAAAATGATTAATTTCTGTCAAAGCTTAATATTATATATACTTTTTAAACTGAAAAAGGGTTGTTTTGTATTTAAAAGTAGGTGTGTGTACTATGTTTTTCTTGTACAGGTAGTAAAATTATTAACAAGCGGATAATGTATGATTTTTTTTTCAAAATTTGTGTATTTTCTGTGTTTTAAAATATGTATTTTTGCTTTATTTTTATTGTTGCCATCTTTAAATGCATGCTTTTGCATGATGTCTCCTAGAGTTTTTGATTCTAGGAAACAAAATGCAAAAACGGGCAATTTGGCGATTTTTTTGGAAATGCACCGAGAAGGGGATCAAAGTGCAGTTTCATTTGGGTACTCTGCAACTCAGTAGCAGGTACTGCATTTTTTTTAATGCCTGGTAAACAATGGTGGATCCAAGAGGTGGGTCATGAGCATGACCCCCCCCCCCTATCACCTGAACAACAGAATAATGCTAAACATTATTTAAACAAGTTGGAAATTGCTCGTCAAACGTGGCAAATGAGGTGCGTTCGTATTATAACTAGTTTTGTAATTATTTTTTGCACCCCATATTGTAATGAATGTATATTTTTTTGCGCTTCATAAGTGCATAGTCTGTAACATCATTAAAATGCACTTACAATAATATTTTCCCCATTCCCCGTAATGTAACGGAAAACTTTTGACAGTCCCTGTAATTAAACTATGCATTCGATTTTCATAAAATTTGAAATGGCTCGACAAAAGTTTGCAGCAATTATATATTTAAAATTTTAGACCATTCGGAAGGCTGTAAAATCATTAAAATGCATTTGCAATAATTTTTTCCCATTGGCCATAATGTAATGGAAAACTTTTGGGTGTCCCTGTAATTAAACTATACATCCGATTTTCATAAAATTGGAAATGGCTCAACAAAATTTTGCAGCAATTATATATTAAAAATTTTAGACCATTCGGAAGGCTGTAAAATCATTAAAATGCATTTGCTATAATTTTTTCCCTTTGGCCGTAATGTAACGGAAAACTTTTGGGTGTCCCTGTAATTAAACTATACATCCGATTTTCATAAAATTGGAAATGGCTCGACAAAGTTTTGCAGCAATTATATATTAAAAATTTCAGACCATTCGGAAGTCTGTAACATCATTAAAATTCACTTGCAATAATTTTTCCCATTGGCCGTAATGTAAAGAAAAACTTTTGACTGTCCCTGTAATTAAACTATACATCCGATTTTCATAAAATTGGAAATGGCTCGACAAAATTTTGCAGCAATTATATATTAAAAATTTCAGATCATTCGGTCGGGTAGTTTTTGCTCTGTTATATGCGGACGGACAGACAGACGGACGGACTGAACGACGACTATAGGTGCTACGTATTTATATAATTACGAACGCACCTAAAAATGAAATAATTTTAAATTCTTTTTGAATTTTAATGTTATTTAATTATGTATTAAAGGGAAAAAATGATTAATTTCTGTCAAAGCTTAATATTATATATACTTTTTAACTGAAAAAGGGTTGTTTTGTATTTAAAAGTAGGTGTGTGTACTACATTTTTCTTGTACAGGTAGTAAAATTATTAACGAGCGGTTAATGTATGATTTTTTTTTCAAAATTTGTGTATTTTCTGTGTTTTAAAATATGTATTTTTGCTTTATTTTGATTGTCGCCATCTTAAAAGGCACACTTTTGCGTGGTGTCTCCAAGAGTTTGGAAATCTGGGAGACAAAACGCTAAAACGTGCCAATTATGTGATTTTTGTTTGAAAACGCACCAAGAAGGAGATCAAAGTTTATTTAGAATATTTTTTTTGGCCATCGCCCCACCCTGGGATCTGCCATTGTAGATTACGTAGTTCAGTATTACATATATTATGATTTCATATTTTAAATTTTAAAATAAGTCGGATATTAGAAAATTAGTAAAATTCTCTTCGTAAATATACTTTGCAGAAGAGGGGGGAAGGTGCGTCAAAATCCATGTTTGCCCCGGGTGCAAAAAAGGCTAGTTTCAGCCCTGATCCAAGAAGGTGGATAATGAACCCCCCCCCCCCCTCCCCCTCTGAACAACAGAAAAATGCTAAAAATTATTTAAAAAATGAGTTCAAATTAGTGATATTTTTGCGCAACCGATTGATACATTTGCGAGTTTTTTACTATGAAAGGTTGTTGAAATTAAATTTTTTTTCCCTTGACCGATCAACAAATTTTGTGGGGTATTCCCCCAAGATCGATTGACAAGTTTTGTGTTATTCTTCATGGCCAATTAATGAATTCAAGTGCGGGGGGGGGGGGGTGGGGGGGGAGGGGGGTGATTCTTATCCGAATTTTCAGAAAATTTAAGGCATTAAGTTAAAAAAATTATGAAAAATCAGTCATCAGTCTGGAAATTCAGACATAAAAAATATATAACTGAAAAAGCGTCAAATGGTCACTAAAAAAATTGATTTTGTCAGTTGTTCGCAGAAAAAACATTTTAATCAAAGCATCATGAATAAAACGCAAATTTCATCAAAGAATCATAGAAAAAACATGAATATCATTAAAGGATTGCGAAAACTCAAATTTTGTCAAAGGATCGCGAAAACTCAAATTTTGTCAAAGGATCGCAAAAAATCAAATTTTGTCAGAGGATCGAGGAAACTCAAATTTCTTCGAAGGATCACGGAAACTCAAATTTCTTCGAAGGATCACGGAAACTCAAATTTCTTCGAAGGATGTCGAAAACTCAAATTTCTTCGAAGGATCACGGAAACTCAAATTTCTTCGAAGGATCACGGAAACTCAAATTTCTTCGAAGGATGTCGAAAACTCAAATTTCTTCGAAGGATGTCGAAAACTCAAATTTCTTCGAAGGATGTCGAAAACTCAAATTTCTTCGAAGGATGTCGAAAACTCATTTTTTCGAACGATGTCGAAAACTCAAATTTCTTCGAAGGATGTCGAAAACTCATTTTTTCGAAGGATGTCGAAAACTCAGATTTCTTCGTAGGATGCCAAAAACTTGAATTTAGTAGTCAAAGGTCCTCTTAAAAAATGCAAATTTCATCAAAGGTCATCGGGGGGAAAAACGCAAATTTTGTGAATGGTTCGCAGAAAAAAGTTGCGGTTTCTTTAGAAAACAGCACACACACTCATACAAATATTTGTTTATTATTATAGGTATAGTTTTTCACCCCTTGGTGATGAGAGCCCTTTGAGGCTTAATTTTAATCTTTTACCACCGGTTTTTAAAAACAGAAAATTTTCTTTAGTTGAATCGCGAAAATGCTCTGATTAAATAAGGTAAATTTTACATTAAAAAATAACTGGTGAGAATAATGAAGGATTCTGAGTACTTTAAGTGGCACATATACCGATCGCTCATCCTCTAGGGGTTAATCTGAAATAATAGACTGAACTAACTTTTGAAAAATTGGTTTTAACCTGAACCCAACTTGCAGGAATGTACGCTCAGCCTGAAATCGACCCGAACCAAAAACAAAGTTTACTCAACTTGCAACAAAAATAATTAGCTCCAGAAGAGGATTGATTGCTCTCCCTTCCCCCCCTCACCTATCTGCTGTAACCTTTCAGAAAATTTGTTGTAAATTTCAGATTTTGATTTTTTTTTTTTATTATTCTGAATCAACTGCAAATTTAACGGTTACTTTTAGCCATAGATTGGACGAAATTCTGTTTTTTCAACAGTCAGTTTGTTAATCAAAGAAAATGCCAGGGAGTCCTGTTTTGACTATAATTTCGTTAAGGATATAATAAAACAATTTCATTCTGAAATGGATATTCATGATGCCATCAGCGAATATACATTGTTCATGCAAGTAGTTAAAAATGGAGGCACGTTAAATATTGCAAAGTTTCCTGAAATTTTTTAAAGCGAGCATAATCATACGTTTTCAATAATTTCCAAAGTTATAAATGTTGAGCTTGTGCTGTCTGTCACAATTTTACCTTCTGAAAGGAAATTCAGGGCACAAAATCGAATAAAAACTAATTTCTGAACTACATTTAACAACCCCATTGTAAGAACTCATGACATTTGATTGAAAGTTGAATAATAGACTGTATAACAGCTTGATTTTCTTCCTTATTGAAAAAATTTTGCATACTAATTATTCTGAATTGTTGATTTAAATTGCTTCAATGGTATTTTGTCATGTCCGTGTTAATGTATTACTTTAAATAGCATGTAAAATAACAGTGAATTTTAAAGATTTTTTCCCTCCCCCCCCCCCTCCTCCCTTAAACAGCTCAACTCCACCTCCATTTATAAATGTTAGGAGGGAGACTCTCTTCCTAAGAAAAATTTAATTTCAAGCCCTGTCTTGACCAATTATCAAATTTTTCGACCGATTTATAAATCCTGCCATTTCGTCTTCTGACTGATTCACAAAATTACTCTGTTTTTCCTCTGTTGCACTGAAAAATTGCATGATTTTTTTTATTCTGAGGTGGATAGACAATTTGATATTTTTTCCCCATCAATCGATCACAATTAATTGATTTTGCAGTTATATTCTTGCATGGAGTTGACAAATTTCTCGATTTTTCCCCTTCTCTATGACCAATTGACAAATTTCGCATTCCCTTCCCATATTCGATGAATTTTGCTATTTTTTTCCCCTCAGCCAATTAGTGAAATTCAAATTTTTTTATTGCAGCCGATTGACGTATTTTGCAATGAAATTAAATAAAAAGGGTGCATCCAAAAGAGCAGTAAGGACCACTGGGTGCATAAAGTAGTTTGAAAAGGTCCACCGTGCTTTACGCCCTTCCAAATTAGCCTAGAGTCAATACTATTTGTACATTAAAATTCCTTATCTTTAAAAAAAGAATTCTATTTTATGATTCTTAACTTTTAGCGTTGCACCTGAAAAACATCAAGAAATCCAGAAATTTTATGCAATTGCTTTTTTTTGTGTCTCTGTACTTTAATGAAATGCAATACATTTTATTTTTTTTATATTAATTTTTTTTTTTATCCTTAGGATGTTCTTGAAATTCCTATGAGACCACTCTCTGAGAATGCAAACAGTGTTTCCTTGCATCGTGATTTTTAAGAGAAATCTAAGGGTAATTATAATTATGTTTATGCTAAAGAAACTACTTTTTGCAGCGGATGCTGCTTAATGTGATTATGTGTAATATCAGCCTGTTAGTGTTATCAAAATCATCATGTCCCGACCTAACAATTCATGCTAAAAGCATTGCTCTGTGTGATAAATACTTTGTTTAATGGTATTGCCTTTTCAGCAGCAGTTACAAGCGAAGTTCTGTTAAAAAGCCCTTTCAAGGCATGAATTCTAAATAAGAAAAAATGTAGCAATTTATCCCTATGAATTTTTTGTGATCACGTTGCAGATGCATGCATGACATGGGAATATGCAATCAATTAAGGAATGTAGGTGAGTAGCTCGCAACAGCTGCTGCAAGGGGAAAGCTTCAGTAAACCACGGAATGGGAACAAAAATTATGTACCTGCTAGCAGCGTCACGTAACCATTTATTTCGTTATCAAATAAAGTTCTAGTCAGACAATAAAGGTCAAAATTAGCACTAGCCACCGGCCACAGGGCCAGTAAATGAGAAAAAGTGGCCAGTGAAAAATTGTCTATCAGCGGCCACTTTTTTACAAGGAGAGAATAAAATTTTCTTGCATTTCATCAAGGATTCTGCTTTTTTTGGGTTCCAATATATTTACATTAACATATTTATTTGGGCTGTTCAGTTTTAGATGAATATTTATAGAAATTTTACTGTTTAGTATTTTTAAATAAAAAAGTGGCCACTTAAAAAACTAGTTCTACCGGCCAGTGGCCGCTAAATGAAATTTCCCGGTTTTGACCTATATCAGACAACCAGTTGTGGTAAGTTGTATATTGTTCAATTACCTTTGAAAGTCAATGGCAACGGCTACTATGAATGAAAAGCAAATGGATTTAAGTATTTAAAAAAAAAAATTAGATTTTACATCGTTATATTTTACCTCAAATGAGCCAACACAATGCTGCAGTTCAATTAAAAATTATTCAACCTCTTATGTGCAAAATCTTTAAAAATCGAAAGTTTTTTAATAAAAAAAGAAAAGAATGGTAATACAGAATATTACAAACTGAAATGGAAAAGAAGCTGACATTTTTGTTTTCAAACAATCGGCAAAAAAGATGCAAGAGTCAGTGGTCTACTCATGTGACAAAAAGCAGATGATTTAGCAGAGAAAATGGGAGAAAACTGTATTTATTGCAGTTGATGGCTGGTTTCAGCATTGGCAGAAACAGAAAACATAGATTAAAGCAGATGGCTTAGTAGAAAATATGAAAAAGTAGATTTGTTGCTAGTGACGACTAACTTCGGTATTGGAAAAAATGTGAAAGCATTGTTTAAAGCAGTTAGTATAGAAAAATTGATTTATTGCAAGTAATGCCAGCTTCAGCATTGGAGAAAACATGAAAAATAATATTTTAAGAGTCCATAGAAAACAAAAAGATGCTAATATGACAGCTACAGAAAAATTGGTGAAAGGGGAGTGGCCAAAACTTATGTTTTCATATATAGCGTTTAACCCTTTCGAGGGTGGTGTCATTAAAAAAGGACACCTAATTTTGGTTGAGTTGGAAATGAGTTGATGAAAAATGAGTTGGAAATTTTGAAATGCGGTTTACAACATTGGTCGGACAATTTTCAAACATGGTACAGATATGAAAAATTCACTATTAAAATTTTCAGGGAGAATTGTAAAAAGCAAAAATTACCGAAACCCTTCAATATATTTTATCCCTTTTAAAGTCACAATTTCAACAAGGATGAGTAATACTTTTCTACATAATAGTATTACTGGACATAGTATTATCTTAAATCACTTATTCTTATCAATTGGAAGGTTTGCGAGCAGGCCCACTTGAAAAAATCCACTGTCGTTTTTTTTCAAATTCTCTCATGCTTTCACAACTGTATCATTATTTAATCTAAGTAAAATAATGAACATAATTTTAACAAGAGTTTATTAAAAGTAATTTATTTGATTTTTAATTAAAGAATATTTTTAATTAATCAATTCTTGATTGAATTAAAGTTTTAGAAAATGCAAAGATAAATGCCAATGGGTGGGTGGGGTGGGGGTTAACTTTTTCAAGTGTTTCTCTGAAGGGCATTATTTCCACTTAGAAATATTGATTTTGAAATATATTTTAAATTTTATAACACAAATTGTGAAAATTTGGCTTTTTTTTTTTTTTTCTCCTCGGGTTTGCAAGAATAAAATTATACAAAATTGTAGATTTTTTTTGTTTGTTTGTTTGGTTTCTGCACATGGGGCCTGAAATAAAACAGATATTGTAAAATTTTAATCTGTGTGACTGAAAATAAAGCCAAAAATGTAAAATTTTCGCTTCAAACTGTCTGCAATCTGTCTCGAATCGAAAGGTCTGTGTGACATAAAATAACGATGGTGGTGTAAACCTTTTACAAATTTTACAGGAGCTCATTGAAATTTAATTTTTTTGGGGTGTGTGTGTGTGGGGGGGGGGGGAGGGAATTGTTTTTAGAAAAAAAGTGTCATCTTTTCCAACCTTTTTTCTCTAACTTCAGTGTAGCTCAAAGAATATATTAATATTACAACAAAATATTCTGCTATTTCCAAAAAGAAAAAACGTGATTGGTTGATCCATTTAAACTGTATATTTTACATGTCAAGCTAAAAATGTTGTATATGCAACTGACAATATCTCTATCAGTTTTAATAGTTGTTGTTGTATAATAAAAATATCTGTTATACTACAAACTATGAATAATAACTGGGTAAATTCAGTTTTTATGTTACTTTATTCTTTCTATGTAAAAAAAGAAAAGAAATTGACCTACTTTTCGACACAATGAATGGTATACTGCCTTTAAAGAAAATTATAGAAAATCCAATGAAATCGTAAAACCACCTTTTCTTCATAGCAAAAAGCTGTTTTTTTTTTGTTGTTGTTTGAAATAATATTTTGGGTGAAATCTGTAGGGTATATTGATATAAGTGCCAGGTATCAATATGGAGAAAATCTCCAAAATTGCTTCTTTGTAAAATGGTTAATAACGCTGAAACTGTTTGTAGAAACAAAGTGTAATTTTGTATATGAAGTCTTAATTTTTTTTTCTTTGTAAATTTGCAGGTTGCTATTGGAAAGTTTTATCTTTGTTAATTTTAGCTTGTATATAGAAAAATTAACAGATGTTAAATAACAGTAGGCATTAAAGGTCTGCACAGACCAAAATTTTTACAATTATTTCAAATTGTGCAGACCCAAAAAATCCAAGATAAATAAAAAAAAAAAATGCTAAGCTGGGGCCAAAATCATAGATCCACCTTCAGTTTCTATTTTTGAATTAGTATTCAACCATCTCAAAAGATATTTTTTCTTTCTTAAAAATTTCAAAATGTACTTTTTTTTTTTTTTTTTTTTTTTTTTTTTTTTAGAATGACCCCATATCTCTCCCATGGAAATAAAATACAACAAGTGTACTTAATAGAGCTAACTGAAATAAACCACACTTTTATATGTATATACATACACATGATTATGCATAAAAATTTACTATTTTGTTCTCTTTTTGTCTAGCTTTGTGAACTGCATTTTACATCTGCTGACATTCATGAGATCCCCCTCTATACTGCAGAAAATGGAATATGTTACCTACGCTTAAGAAAAGGTGGCATTCCGTCCAGTTTGATACTTTGACCAGAACACTTCTAAAACAAGATATTTCATGTAATTCTCCAGATACAAAATAAAGATCAATTTCTCTTGAGAATTTTTTTTCCAAAGTTATTTTAAACGCATTAGTTTTGTTTGTTCCTGTTGGAACATTATTTATAAATAAAAACAGTGTAATTGATGCACTTATATATTTAAACTTACTTTGAATTTCTTTTGATGTGTATGTTATGTGTTATTTAAAAATAAATAAATCTTAAATTTATATCAAATGAGTTAATTCAAGTTTGATTTGGAAATTATTAGCTATATTTGAGTATGTGAGTTTCAAAATTTGCCTTTTCCAGTAAATCAAATTTTGGGAAATCGTGAAAAACCTCTGATTGCGTCCATTGGTTTTCATTGTAAACCAAGATTTTACAATGCCAGAAATACACAATAAAGCTAGTGTTTTGCAGATGGTATTGTTTTCCAGATTCATGTCCACCGGTACCAGTAGAATGGAATGACAGAGAAAACTCTATTTTTTAACTTTTAGATAAGGAGTTTTGAAACTGGTGTCCTCATTAAATTCTTATGCATGAATATTCAATAAATATTTTATTATTTCTACTTTTTATGGGATGTGAATGTACAAAGCAACATTTGAATCATCTGTGACAATTAATTGCTTCAGAAACTTTTTTAACTTAGAAGATTTTTGTTTCGATTTATACGAAGGGTTACAGGAAGAAGCAACAACATTTTTTTTTTTTTTTCTGTCATTGTTTAACCTTAATAAAACTTTCAAATAATACATTTATATTAAATGAGTAAGTTAATTGAACAGAATTTAAGTACTTTTTGTGTGCGCTAATTTCAGATGTACATAGTTTGCAGCCAATCAAATAAGTTTTAGACCAATAAAGTTTATTTAAATATGTTGCATAATATGTAAAAAATAGAAATAACATAAATCTTATTTATTAAAATTTCTCAGCAGATTATGCACTAGAAATTAGGATATTTTATTCATTTAGTAATTAAAAAATGCAGATAGTATATGTAGATTCTTAAAACAACACTTCAAGTTTAGAAACAATAAGATAAAATAGCTAACATTAATGTGATATTTTATATAGGCATAGAGATATAAAACTGAAAAAAAATCTAATTAAGATAATGTATTTTTTCAGTTATCTGCCCTAATATCTAAACAGAAAGTAACAGGAGATGGCTGTTGCTATTAAACAACAAAAAGTACATTCAAACCTCATTAACATGTACAGAATTAACCTGGTGTACTTTTAATATGAATTTTTCCTACAATGCCTGTCAAAATTAATACAACGGTTTTATTAATAATATAAACTATTGATGATAACATGAGGAAAAAACTTTTAATTTGCCTTGAGATTTATGTTAACGAGGTTTGTCTGTATAACTACTACAATAGTATTTTAAATTTTGTTTCAATCAGAAATTTATGGATTAATAAACAAAATCAGTTAAATGTTAAACATTTTAAATATCACGAGCATTAAAGCCTTTGCTTATTCCACTTTGTGTGGATTTGTCCGCATTCAACTATTGTGACCTATGCATCTGGATGCATAAGCCTAGGCGTTGAAAATATTTTTTCCTACACTTCCAGAGAATGTTGATCCTGTGCTGCTTAATGAAGCTCAATTCCATAATAAATATAAATTTATGTAAATGTTTTGTATGAAAAAAATCATAACAGCAGTGTTGTGGGAAAAAAATTATAAGAAAGTCTCAAAAAGTTATTTTCAAATACATTTGACAATTAGATTGATCAATAATTAGTAAAATATTAATTTAAATAGTTTTTCTGTCAATTTTTCTTAAATCATATTAAGATACAAATATTTCAGAGGGGGAAATCCCCTACCTTCCCTACAGTTAGGGTTTTCACAGACAATACAATCGTGAAGTATCAGCATGACATAAGACTAATAGAAAAGAAATTAACCGTAGGTGTGAAAGTTGTGAATATTAACCCCTTGAGGGACGATGGGATATATTTTATCCCACCTAAGTTTAATCGAGATTTGCACCGGAAATTTTTAAATAAATTTTATTTTTGTAACTTTGATGGAAAATACTTGTAAAATTGCTTTTCTTTATTTTGAAACGGAATTTTTCAAAGATCCCGGTGTGAATTCAACATTACAGGAACGCAATCACTTGCCTCTCAAGGGGTTCAATGAAATTAATTTGACTTAAAAATGGGACTTGCAAAGTTGAACCTAATTCATACATTTGTTTTAGAAATATAATCTGTTATTACAGTGTGCTTCTTCAAGAGTTTTATTTTTTTGCACTTTACAGATATGAATTATCAAATATTTAACAAAGAAATTGTAATAAGTATACTTATTACCACCTTCCCACGTAATGAAAGAAGAAAAAAACTTTAAACCAGAAATTTATTTAATGAAATAAAGTATATTTCAAATCACTACTAAATAGAGGCAAGGCACATTTAATTAAATAAATTTTCTGGTTCAAAGTATTTATTTTTGGGAAAAACGGTTTATTGCCAAATATGGGTATGTGTTTGGACAGTTCGTGTGATAAAAAATGGTTTTTATTTAAACGAGGAGGGTGTGATGCCCTTTGCTTTTGTACTCCTCTTGTCAAGGATCTCCGAACAGACTGAAATTCTACCTAATTAGACACCTGAATCCCACCAACCCCCCCCCTTTCCAATAAATATGCTTAATTAAAAATATATACTCTTTTGAATTATGAGTGTTTATACAATAGTATAACTTACTGAATTATTCATGTACCTTGGTAGAAAAAGGCCCAATTGCATTTTTTGTCTTTTAAAGTCTAATAAAATGAAAGAAATAACCTTTCATATTTTATAATGAAAAATTTAAGGGGCAAAAACTTATCAAAACAGAACAATAATTTAGAATTAATAAAATTCTTTTAAAATATTTCTATCAAACATAATGATAAACAATAAGAGTGGTAATTGTTAGTCGAATATTATAACTTAAAAAATGCATTTGATTTTTTTTTTTTAAATCAGTTTGTTGAAAACAAGCAAACTTGATTTAAAATAAAAGGCTTTAGGAAGAGGATAAATAATAGAATTTAATAGGATTATTTAAATGAAGGAGTAGTATTTGTTCAGAAATAAAAAAATATGGAACTCTTTCTAACTCAGCTCACCCCTCCCCCTCCTTCAAAAAATAAAAATAAAATTTGGATATTTTTGTTTAAATATTTTGTTTCAAACGATTGTAGTAAAGCTAATATAAATTAAAAGAATGTATTTACATTTTTGACGCTTAAAATTTTAATGTATGTATATTTCGAAAATAAATATTCTGAAATCGCTTTCATTTATACACCCAACCAACCAATCTCTAATTCATCGCTTTCTAATCAAAATTTGCTTGATAACTCATCTAAATGTCATCGCATTTTCATCGTTATCAAATCGTACTCCTCGGTGTTTCATCATATATTTTTCTAAAATTCATCAGATTGCGATCATCCATTGATCTCAGGCCGATGAGACATTTCTGAGTAATTGCCGATGAAATTCATCCCACTCCGATGAGAATGCGATAATCGGCCACTTATCGTGTCATCGTACTTCGATAAGAGGCCATTCAAGGGCCATATACATTTTGCTACTAGGGAAAGTTATCCTGCATGGCTCGATAACTTTGAACCGGGTTAAAAATGCATTTTTTATTGTTTATATCATTATTACTCCTTTATTTTGGATAATCATACAATAACTTAGGATCGTTTCTTCGCTTTTATGCCACTAGTTGCATCAATATTCTTAAAATAAGAGTGGGACATCTGAAAATAGAGAAAATGCGGATCAAAGGTACCCGAAATGACTGTACGAAGTACGGACCAAATTCCATCCGAGGGGTCACTGATAAGCCTGAAAGATAAAAGCCCAAAGTAAGCAGAAAAAATTAACCATGTACGATTCAATCATATGCTAATTACTTGTCTGGCTTAAGTCCATTGACATAAGGTACCCTTTTCATAGGTTCCCTTTAATTCAACCATTTAAATTCACCATACGGTTCTCTTTAAATACATGAAATAAAATTTATTACGTTAGATCTGTTATGTCAGAAATATTAATAACAACAATTCCTCAACAACCTGAATATATTAATGTTATTCTTAAAATATTACTTCATGGATTACATTCTTTTAGCTTTGTGGAGTTTAGCTTGACTTGATGTAATCATGCCCATAATTCTGGACCTGACAGAAATTTTTTAGTACATAACAACACATTCTGTTTACTATACCCAGTACTCATTTTGAGTGATAATATGAATCTGAATTTATGGCACCATTAAATCTCAGTAAACATTTTCAGCTATCAACATAAATTTGGGTAATTTCATGAGCTTCTCAGATGATTATCTTACTTTTCTACGCACCACTTACTTTTTTAGACTGAAACTATTTGCCAATATTTTACTGTAATTTTTTTAGATCGAGCTGTACTTTTCTCTCTGGTTCCACAAGTTTTTTTACATCATTTCAAACCTTTTTCAGGTCCTTCAGGAACTTAATCAACCAACTTCAACTAACCAAACAACCGCCCCAACTAACCAGCCAATGACCTCAATCAACCGACCCAGCCATTGGCCCAATGAAAAACAGAAATATTGATTCTGCAGTGTATTTCAAGAGCTCTGATGACCCATACTTATTGCTAACCCCCATATTGGGATATTGACCTATTCTTTACTCAGGCCTGGCCGCCAGACTAGTCATTAGACTAAGTTTTATACATAGTGAATTTTTTTGCTAGATACCTACTCTCCTCTGGTTTAAAGGACTATGCAGCATCCTATGTCAATCCCTCAAACACACAAAAAGCTAGGGTTAAAAACAGTAATAAGAAATGAACTAAAACTGCGCAAAACTAAACAAGTAAGGAAAATCATGCGTTAAGCATAGATTATGAAACACTTTACAACAATTCCCGAATGCTTTAAAAATAACCTTCGTTATTTAGGGAAGTAAGGTATATATGAGAACTAACAAGGAAGGTCTAATTGCAGAGCATACTCTGAAGGTGTTGAAAAATATTCTAGTGAAACTACTCATGTATGTAACAAAGGTTCAGTTAAATTTACCGGCGGAATTTCAGTAGAAAGTCTGTAAAAAAATACTTTCGTATATTTGGTGTGAAAAGACGAAAGCGACAAGCAATTTAGCGAGCAGGATTTTTCCTCGCCAAAAGCAAACGATTTTAATACATCTGAAAATTGCTTGTTAATTGTTTTTTAGAATCCGTGGTATTTAATAAATTTAAACTGAATCAATGAAAGAGTTTATTATTATTATTATTATTATTTTCTTTACATATACATGCTGTATTGTTTCTGTAGTTATCTAATTTTATCACTCCAAAAATATTTTCTATGTTTTGAAGTTGCAAATATCTGTTTTAAATTATATCCAGCTGACATTTGATTTTTAATAGCTTAATTTGTTTCTTTTATGTTTTTGAAATTGGAAATATTAGCTTGTGTGTATTATTACATTTGCAGCAATATTAATTTAAAATGTTCTATAAAGTAATAAATAATTGACCTTTTTTTATTATTACCGATTTGAATGAAATTTTGCAATTGCTTTATCCTCCAATGCAAGATTTTTTAAATTTAAACGGCTATTCAAAAATAAAGTCCACGTGAAGAATTCTGCCATTATACATTTCTTTGAAGAAGTCTTTGTGTCCATAGCAACAAAATGAAATCGACAGTACTCAATCAGACTAATTTTTGAGCTTGAAACAATTTAAATTTTGCTTGAAACCATAAAATATGATAGTTGAATTTCATTATAAATAAAATAGGGAGCACCGTCCCCCTGCTCTCTATGCTCACCAACCCCTCGCGTAATCGCTTAGCTATTCTATTCGGTATCGCGAAGCAATTCCTATTTTCTAACCAACCCCAGATTATTTTTTGTATTTAAAAATAATGTAAATAGTTCAATTAAGCTCTATTCATAAGCTAATATTAGTTTTTTTTGCATTGAAATATCTCAATTTGTTGATTGCCTGCAAGCAAGTGAACCCTATTGTCTTTCACTGGGAGTCTATGGAAATTTAGGAATACTGGAAATAGCGCCAAGTTGGCGTCACTTTTAGCGATTAATTTTGGTCACCAAATTTGGTGATATATCGCCAAGTTGGCTACAAACTTGGCGAGGTTTGGCGACAGAACCGGGTCTCCCCTTGGTAACCTACCTTATAGCGTCATAAAGCTCTGCATCCAATCAGATGCATTTCACGGTATCTGCGCAGATTTTCATTGGTCCATTTCCAAAGCGTTGCTTTTATATACATATAGAGAGAAGGATATAAATATATATCACAAAACTATGCTTAAAACAAACTAAAACTGACAAAACTATAGTTAAAATAAACTAAAAACAAGTTGGAAATTGCTCGTCAAACGTAGCAAATGAGGTGCGTTCGTACTATACCTAGTTTTATAAATATTTTTTGCACCGCATATTGTAATGAATGTATATTTTAATGCACTTTATAAGTGCATATCAATTTCATTCTGTTCGAAAGGCTGTAACATCATTAAAATGCACTTGCAATAATTTTTTCCCATTGGCATAATGCAACGGAAAAATTTTGACTGTCCCTGTAATTAAACTATAGATCCGATTTCCATAAAATTCGAAATGACAAAATTTTGCAATAATTATATATTTAAAATTTCAGATCATTCGGTTGGGTAGTTTTTCATCTGTTATATGCGTACGGACAGACGGACAGACGGAAGGACTGAACGACGACTATAGGTGCTACGTATTTATATAATTACGAACACACCTTATGACAAAATCGAAGTTACTTAAATTAAACATTTAAACAGATTCAACACAAAAGGTATTTTCCTTATAGAGTATTCCACATAAAAAAGCGTATTTTTTTTATTTCATTTCAGCGCCAATTGGTGATAAATCGCCAATTAAACGAAAATTTCATTATTTTTTACGAACGCTCTATCGAGGTTCCGCCGAAATGTTTCTTACAAACATATATAGCCACATGAGATGAACAATCTGTAAAATTTTCAGATTTTTCTGGGTATGCCCGTGTGGAGACCTTCCTTGTAAATAAACATTTTCGAAAAGGATTAAAACCTTTGAATAACTGATTTCAGCAGTTCCCTTCCTTAGCAATTGTATTCCAATTCTTTTGAACGATCCTGTAATTGATATATATGCAGGTTGATATATATACTATAAAATGGGGAAATTTAGTTTAGCAAGATAACACATAACAGGTTGAAATTTATCTTTCAGCAATTTATACTAATATATGGAAACATACTTGCTAATTTTTGTACAACCCTGTAGTTAACCTAGTAACTTTATTACACGCCACTATTTAGCTAAAGTTTAATTCAAAGTAAAGCACTCTTAAAACTACAGAATTCAAATTTCCAGAAATTATCATTTATAGACGGCCATATATCCAATTCTTTGCGTGACCCTGTATATATTTTTATCTATGTTCTATAAACATTTCTTAGTAAACTAAATACACTTCAGCGTAAAAATGCATAACTCATTTAAAAACCACCTTTAAGCAATTTGCGCTCACACCCAGTAACCATTACGAATTCTTTTGTGTAGCCCCGTATATAAATTATAGCATTTATACACATCATATACTGCGCATAAATACAGTGAAACATAAAAGCACATAACATAATTAAAAATGCATTACCAGCAATCATCGTTACTGTACAGTATTTCTGATACAATATAGTATTTGAAATATTTTCTGTGTCCCTGTAAATGCTATGCCCTTTGTATTGCACATGAAATAAATTTAGTTAACCTCAGCGATGTATATCAATTTGATTATACATGAAATAATTTAATATAATTAAAATTCGCCGCAAATAATTCCCTCCACTCCTATATCATTATGTAACGGAATTCTTTTGTGTGGACTTGTAAATGAATAATAACTATTCTTTGCACCACATATTCTACAGAATGCATATTTTTGTGCACTTAATAAATGCATATCAATTTTATTATGTTTGAAAGCATGTAACATCACCAAATATCATTTTAAACGATTTTCTCCTATAGGCCGTAATGTAACGGAAAACTTTTTACTATCCCTGTAAAGGAACTAAACATGCCAGAAACTGGCTGAAATAGGAAACGTGTTAACATTAATAACATCCTAAAAATTTCATGGTAATCTGAGTACATTTACGAGAGTTAGAGCGCGTACAGACAGACAGATGGCCAGACAAACTGAAGTAATAAACACTTTAAAACTTTGTTGGAAAGAGTTAAAAAGGGGAAAATTCTGTTTTTGGGACTTAATGGGATTTTAAAATTTAAAAAAGTCTCAAAACGACTGAATGCAGAAAAATGATAAAAAATCATTGAAAATATTGTACAATACACATGTAAATAATATCAGAAATATTGCTAATATTGGATATTTATAATAACTTGAGGATCGTACCCTGGCTCCCCGGGTTACATAGGGGAGACCGGGGCACATTTTCCATAGGGGCAAGTTTTCCAACTCGCTTTAGTTTTTAAATGAGCCGCTAGGTGACGCTAGCGAGTGAACTGGCTGAAGTGGCAACATCTTTCACAACATCTACAAAAGTTATAGCTTAATAGCTGCTGTCACTTCGTCTGGAGAGCTGTTTTTTTTTCATTTTTTCAACGGCGAATAAAATTTTAGGTCTTTATTAAAACGTAAAAAAAACGTACTAGCGTTGAACTTACTGTTTTGACATTGCATACACTAAAAAGGGATTTCTTTCTTCAGGTAACTATGCGTTTGTTTTGCAAATAACTTACACTGTATTCGTCCAGGTAGTGTAAAAGTTCAAATATGGCGACGGGGCAGGTTTTCCAACAACATACGGGGCATGTTTTCCAACATGTTTATCGTTTGAAAACCTCCCCCCTCCTAAATCAGCTAGTCTTATTGTATCAAAAATGTATTTATTGTGTCGTAAAATCGGCCAGATAAACATATATACTACGAACCCGTTTGATCATTTAGTCATTTAAGTAAAACTATCAATATAAAAAACAAGGTAAATTCAAAAATTTAATAAATTGTCAATTTTTTCTAAAATGGGTTCATTTAATGAATACATTTTATGTGAATTATGCCTTTATAGTCATAAGCTAGGACACTGAGATCGCAGTGAGTATGAACCCCTCAAAAAGCAAATTAACCGTGCTTAGAGCCGCTGCACTGGCGTTAATCGACAGTTAATATTATGGCGGGTTTTAAACATTAAAGAATTTTCATACTGAATCCTGAAATATTTACAAACTCTGCTTTTACGCCATCCTACTTTTCTGACAGGCCAGCTCCTGCCGCACCAAATCTAAGCACCAACAATCCTGAAAATATTTGCAATTTGCCTCAATAATCCCCCCCCCCCCCGGCAGAAACAAAACAACACCGAAAGCATCTAATCATTCTACACCAACTCAGGCTAGCATTTCCAAAGAAGCTGTTCCTTAAGTTCTACTCAAAATTTCCCTATTGCTTATGAAAAAAGCGTTCCTTCTACACCCAAACAAGCTTTGCCTACAACAGAAGAAGTTAGGACTTTTGCGAAGGCTGCATTAAGCAGGCAAACACGGCGTGGAAAAAAAATAGGAAGTATTGTAGATACTGATTCTCCTGTTAAAAATCAACTGAAAATGGAAAAAAAGATTCATCTAAAAAAAGAAAACTGCAAAAGGAATCAGATAAAAGGGGCGAGAAAAAAAATCCAATTCCGGCCAGGGAGCTGTTTGGACCTTCGTCTTTAAATGTAAAATGGATTAAAACTGTTTTTTTAGGTTACTGAGCATTTATTTCAGAATAAAAAATACTTATAAATTAACAAGCAAGATTTATTACCGGTGTTTTACCATTTAAAGTATAGTTGGGAAACTTGCCCCTGACCATTTTTCGTAGGCTGGAAAACTTGCCCCGCATACGGGGCACAATTTCCAACGTAACATGATTAGACTTAACTATTTTTTGTGAAAAAAGTATATTTAGTTTTTTGAAAAATAATTGTGCCAGTTTGTACAGGAAGGTCTAGGGAATACAATGATATCCTGTATATATCAAAATAATTAAAAATAAAAAATACAAAAATAATAATCTAAAAAGTTGGAAAACTTGCCCCGGTCTCCCCTAATATAGGTGAAAACATTTTTTTTAATTGAAAACTAATAGTTTTTTATATGCTATAAATTTTTTAGATTGCTCGCTTACATTAAAAAAGCATTTTTCATATGAAAAATTCGAATTATACAATCAAATAAATTTTTGAAATTTATCAAAAGCGATGTTTTCTTATTAGCCGCATACTAAGAGTCATTTGACTAAGATTTTGCTACTTACGGAATCCTTTTATATTCTGATAATTTCAGAGCTTATATACATGTCTGTTAAATTTGTGTTTTATCTGTATTATTTTATTTATTTATTTATAGGGAATTTTTTTAATGGATATTGTCCGTAAGAAAATGATGAATTCTTTATTTTGTTTTAAGGGCAAACGGATTAATATTTCGTAATCGAGCTCCGCTCGATATAGATAAATTAAAAAAATATGTCATGCTTTAAAATTGTTTTTAAAACCATAGACAATCGGCAAACTGAGATGAAATTTGCAAACAAATTCCATTCGAAAAAAATCCTATTTGGGATCTAAAAATTTAAATTGTATGATTGCAAATATGTTAGATTTGTGTTTTTTTAAATATTATTCATTTATTTGTTTATAAAAGAAGTATTAATTTCGTTAATTTCTCTTTCACAAATATGTTAGATTGGTGTTTTTTAATATTATTCTTTTATTTGTTTATAACGGAAGTGTTAATTTCGTTATGCAAAAATAGTCAGAAACAAATGTTGAACAATGTTTATAGCTTCATGTGCAAAATGTTTATTATGTATTGAAACCGGCACGTGTTAAGATAAACTTAAAAAAAAAAAATCATGTTTAAAAAATATTTTAGAAAACATAATACATCAGTCAATTAAGATATAATTTTTAAACAAATTGCATTTGAAAGTAATTTTTTTCCCTATGCGACGAAATTTGAAAATGTACGATGGTCAGAAGATCAATATCAATCAGATGTGGTTATCAATTGAGGCCCTTATGCTTGTTATTTTGGAATGAAAAACAGCAACTTTCACATTCTCAAAATTTCCACACACTCTTCTAATATCCATATATACAATAAAACAAAATCATTGATCATTTTAAAATAATTTTAACTCAAAATTTGAAGTCACGATTATGATCAACATCTTTTATGTGAACAGACGCACTGTTTACTTGAGATTCTAATAGCAATGCCGCAGAGTAAAAATTTCCGAAATTTATGTTTTTTAGACGCATTTGTGTTAAAATGTTTATTAGTTTTATTTAAGAAAATGATCGTTTTCTTTTAAATATGACTTCATTTTCACTTAAATAAGCATTTCGCCTAGTGTCTGTAACGTAGTATCAGTACACATACAGAAGGAAAAACAATGTAGAAAATTTGTAAAAAAAAAAAATGCGTGTTTTCAAAAGCAGTATGTCATTTTCCGTTATTATGCCCTTAATCTAATGTTATGCTCCTAATGTGATTTTGCGCCACTAAACACTATAGTCAATTTTTATCAACAATTTTGAATTTTTATCAGAAAAGGGCATGAATAAAGATAAAAATACCTCATTATTTCTCTTGTCTGCAATAATGAAAGCTATCTAATTTTCACTATTTTGAAGAAATTTCATAATATGCTTTTAAAATTAAAATATAAAAGTGTTGATATTAAAAAAAAACAGATATTGCGATCACATCTACAAATGAACAGCTTTCAATTAAAAAAAAATATTAGTAAAATTGGTTCAGCAGAAAGATCAGGGCAGATGACTAAATAACACACTTGTGTTTTAAATATACTAGGGGATCAAACCCGAGCTCCTCGGGTTACAGAGTATAGGTGAAAACCATTTTTTTTTTTTTACTCTAATTATTTTTTTACATGTAACATATATTTTAGATTGCCCACTAACATCAAAAAATTTTTTATATGAAAAATATCATTTATGCAATCAAATAAAGTTTTAAAATTTATTAAAAGCGATACTTTCACATGTCACCGCATGCCAGGAGTTATTAGCCAAGATTTTGCGCCTTACGTCAGCCTTTCCGATCATTTCAGTGCTTTAAGCGCGTGGTTCAATCACATGTGTTAAATTTGTTTATTATTTAAATTATTTTATTCATTTTTATATAGAGGAAGTTTTAATTTTGTTATGGAACATTAGACGCAAACAAATTCTGAGCTTTTTATATTGTTTTAAGGGCAAGCGGATTAATCTTCCGTAATCGAGCTAGAGATAAATTAATAATAGAGATCGTAATAGAGATAAATTAAAAAATAATTTATGCTTTAATATATATATATATATATATTACGCTATCGTACGTTGCACAGAAATCGCGATTATGTGTTAATTGTTTAATGGCAACGCCCGAATGAAACGCATCTCATTGGTTATTGTGTATTATTTTTAAAAAGGGAATAACAATAAATAAATAAAAAGTTTAATTAATAACTATAAAATAAAACAATATATATTTAAAAATATATAAAAATAAAAGTAAATAAACAATTTATTAATAAACTAGCAGAACTACCCGGCTTCGCCCGTGTCAATTATAAGTAGCCTTTCTGGTAAAATAAATTAAAACGAAATAATCCGGCAATTACAATACCTGAAATTTGTGCATTCCCATCCACAAATCGTTAAAAAGACAATCAGAAAATATGACGTTATTGTCTGGACACCATAGTAAAATCCCTGAGCTTTAATAGCAGAGTGCGCGTTATCTTTGGGGGGTGTAAAAGAAAAATATGTGATTTTCCTGACAATACGAAGAAAAAAAATACACCAAATCGCGCAGCATTTAGTGAATTACTCGTTTGTATGGTATATATCGACATTGTAAAGTAAAAATACTATATCAGTGCGCATAAATTGTGCCCCATCAATTCTAACCTGTACCTTTACTGCAATTTCTCTAACTTTTAAACATCACACAGTTTCATTCTTTACAATGTCGAATAGGAAAAAAGTTCTTTCAAATGAAATTTGTTTGAGAATTGTATCTCAATATTCTTATTTTAATGGATTTTAAAGTAATTTTCAAGCATGGATGTTTTTAAAGGTGCGAGCTACCCGATTACGGAAGATGAACCTGTTTAATCTTAATGTAATAGTATAAAGAAAAGACATGTCTATGAGTAACGCTGGTATCATATTTTCGGTAGCAACAACGTAACACAATAATAAATTTCCTTTTTACTGCAGTTTAACCTTTAAACATCGCAAGTTCGATTGTTCCAACGTCTTATAGAAAACAAAAGTACTTTCAGTAATATTTGTTTGTAATGTTTATCTCAATTTGCAGATTTTTTATGGATTTTAAAGTATTTTTCAAGCATGCATATTTTTTAAATATGCTTGCAGCCCAATTACAAAATATTAACTCAATTGTTCAAAAACATTGTAAATAATTCAGAATCCGTTTGTTTTCGAATAATATTCAATAACAAAATTGGCAAACGAAATTAAAACGCCAAAAATAAAATAAAATAAAACACGAATTTAACAGATATCAAATCAAACTACTCAAAATAATCTAACAAGTATACAAAAGTTAAATGGGAATTTTGTTCCGGGTGCATATAACTTGAATTCTTCAGAACGGGTTTCCATGCGACTTGCACTATTAGATTTTCAGGGAAGATTTTAGTGCGTAACATATTGTTTTCCGTTGCTTAGTGATAGAGTTTTAACGGAAAGTTATATAATCATGTGAACCCAATTATAAATAGTCTTATTACCTGAATGAAAAATGCAGAACTATTTTTATCTCTTTAAGTATTTAGTCTTCAGTAATCGGGCTGTACGCTAGTTGCCGTATTTGTATTTTATTGAGTGTGCCTCATACCTATTACGGCATGCACTTTTGTTTAAAATAATATAGAATGATTTCTGTTGCAAGCGAATATCTGGCATGCAACTCAGTTACAAAATAATAACCTGCAATAATGCTGAAAGTAGTTCTCCAGTTCCCTGGAACTTTCTGACTCATTAAACGCAAAGGATTAAAATTTGTAGGCCTGACTGTTAAAGGGATTTGGAATTGAAATGAGGATTCCATTTTTACTTTCTTCTAACTTTACAAGAAGAAAGTATTGGTTTCATGAAAATTTTCGAATTCCAGTTTTCGACGGATTTACACGTTTTATGGGTCCAAAAAACATGTTTTTAGAAAATGTCTGTCTGTGAGTCTGTCTGTCTGTCTGTCTGTCTGTATGTGACACAAATTTTGTGGGCGCTCTATCTCAAGAACTGATGCACGGAATTTAATAAAAAATTATATTCAGTTAGTCCCTGATATAGATTGGTGCTGATTAGTTTTTGGTGTAAATCGCTCTGCAGGTGGCGCTGCAATGTAGCATTTTGCAGGATTTCCGCAAAAGCGCTATCTCAAGAACTAATGCACGGATTTTTATAAAACTTCAGATTCCATTAGTCCTTGACATGAATTGATGTTGTTTACGTTTTGGTGTAAATCGCTCAACAGGTGGCGCTGCTATGCTGCATTTTGCAGGATTTTCACTATTTTTGCAGTAGCTCTATCTCAAGAACTAATGCACACATTTTCATCAAACTTCGGATTTAGTTGGTCCTTCATATGAAATGATGCTGACTGCGTGTTAGTGTAAATCGCCTAATACGTGGCACTGCTACTGCTGTGCTGCATTTTGAACTATTTCCTCAATAGCTCTATCTCAAGAACTAATGCACGAATTTTCATCAAACTTCAGATTTAAGTATAACTTGATTAATATTGCTGCTGATTGTGTATTGTTGCAAATACCTCAACAGGTGGCGCTTCTATGCTGCATTTGTCATGATTTGCGCAATAACTCTATCTCAAGAACTAATGCACGAATTTTCCTCAAACTTCATATTCAGTTAGACGTTGACATGAGTTGGTGATAATTAGGTTCTAGTGTAAATAACCCAATAGGTGGCGCTGCTTTCCTGCATTTTGCTGGATTTACACGATTTCAGCGACAGTCATACCTCGAGAACTAATGCACGGAATTTCATATGTTTAGAATTATCATGATGAACACAGATTGCCATTTAATTTGGCACTGAGATAGTGAATTTTGAAGTATTGATATGTATGAGATAGAAGAAAGTTTTGTGATGGCCACAACGTACTAGTTTAATAAATAAATTACTTATCGAGTTATGAGTAATTGTGGTCACGTGACGACCGGTTTTTCTCCTTTACTGTAGTGTTGCGTCCAAAATTCGGTTCAAAACACCAACTGAAATATCTTATACCTTTACCAAACTAGTCGGATGTACCAATCCCAAAACTTTCTTCTATCTCATACATGTTAATACTTCAAAATTCGCTATCACACTGCCAAAATTAAATGGCAATCTATGCATCTCATGAGGATTCTAAAGATATGAAATTCCGTGCATTAGTTCTTGAGATATGACTATCGCTGAAATCGTCTAAATCCAGCAAAATGCTGCCTAGCAGCGCCATCTAATAGATGATTTGTACCAAATCCTAATCAGCAACAATTTATGTCAGCGTCTGACTGAATCTGAAGTTTGGAGAAAATCCGTGCATTAGTTTTTGAGATAGAGCTATAGCGAAAATCGTGAAAATTCCTGCATAGCAGCGCCACCTATTGGGTGATTAACACCAAAACCTAATTAACAACAACTTGTGTCAACATACAACTAAATCTGAAGTTAGATGAAAATTCGTCCATTAGTTCTATAGATAGAGCTATTGAGGCAATCGTGAAAAAGGCAGCCCAGAAGCGCCACCTGCTGGGCGATTTACACCAACACATAAACAGTAGCAAGTCATATCAAGGACTAACTGAATTGGAAGTTTGATGAAAATCCGTGCGTTAGTTCTTAAGATAGAGCTATTGGGGAAATCGTGTAAATCCTACAAAATTCATCATAACAGCGCCACCTAATGGGCGATTTACACCAAAACGTAATCAGCATCAATTCATATCAAGGACTAACTAAATCTGAAGTTTGATCGAAATCCGTGCATTAGTTCTTGAGATAGAGGTATTGCGAAAATCGTGAAAAATGCAGCATAGCAGCGCCACCTGTTGAGCGATTTACACCAAAAACTAATCAGCATCAATTTGTATTAGGGACTCACTGAATATGAATTTTTATTAAATTCCGTGCATTAGTTCTTGAGATAGAGCGCCCACAAAATTTGTGTCACATACACACAGACAGACAGACAGACAGACTCACAGAGTCACAGACAGACATTTTGTAAAAACATGTTTTTTGGAATCTCTGACCCCTAAAACGTGTAAATCCGTCGAAAACCGGAATTTGAAAATTTTCATGAATCAGATAGAAGAGATAGAATTCAGATAGAAGAAAGTAAAAATGAAAACTATCTTTCAATTATATAGTTTTTAAATAAGAACTCCTGCCAATTTCATGCTTTTCCGAACAAAAATGAATTAAAAAACATGTCAAAAATTTGCTCCTTTGGATTTGAGAACAGCCTTAACTTGACGTTAATGAAAAAACTCACATTTTTAGTTCTAATTTTGGAACTCGCGAAATTTAAATTCAGAAAAAGGATGTTCTTTTGACCCAATTGTGGTATTTTTTTTAACTTTTAAAATGTTTTCATTGGTACGCGTAACAGAAGTATACGATTTCTCACAATACAAGGAAAAATACAATAAATGCATCCAAATGAGGTAGCAGTTACTTAAATTTTATTTGGAAAATTTGAGATTTTATTTGCTTAAAACTAAAATATTCACCTTACGTGTAATTATAAGCTTTAATTAAAGTATTAGATCAAGAGGGTTTCCTCTCTAAATATAACACCATTCTTAAACGTAAACTTATCTTTTTTCATAAATAGAAATTAAACATACAATGACTATCTGAAATGATGTCATTTTCCATAAATTTTAAATCGTGATATCAGTCAAGAATTTTTATTTGTAAATGGGAATAACCGATCTCTTCTTACTATAAATCACAGAAAATGTTACCACTGAATTTAAACCAATATAACACTTAGCTATAACGTATATCTATAAGATATGGCTGTAATATACAATCGAAGTAGTAAACAAAACATAGGAGGCGTTTATTTGCAATGAGTCTGATTAAACGTTGAAAAGATTTGATAGAATGTGACGCCATGTCTAGCCTTTTTTGTCTTTTTCCTAAATTGTTTTCATGAAATTTGATTGTCTGTATTAAAGTAGATGTTTTAATAAAAAAAACATCATTCAAATTGAGGAGCTACGTCATTTTACTGCTCTTATAGTTAAAGTTTTTACTTTATATAAAAAAAAATGATTTTTCTGTTTGGAATGTCGTCAATTTCAAACATGCAAAAATATAGCCAGACAATCCGAAATTTTAGTGGCTTATAAAATAAAGTACTCGAGTTATTAATTTTTATTTAATTATTGAGCAGTTTTTTTATGTGTGGCAACAGGAAAGAAACTATTGAATTTTATATTTTAAAAAGAAATATTTCTATAATGTTAAATTATGAAATGTAGTAGAAAAAAGGGATAAATATTGGTCTGATGATTTTTTAAAGTAGACAGTGATCTTTTCCACGTTCTAAAACGTATGTACTGGAAGTTTCGTGCAAATCGGTCTAAAATTGAAGATTTGTATAAAGGACATACACACAAAGAACGGCTTTTATATATATAGATAAACAATAACAACCGGGTTACCATATCAAGCAAAATAACGATACTTTGGCACCATTTAAGTATCCCGGTGCGTATATGACACTGGCGTAAAAAAAATCGCGCCAACGTGGTGCGTATATGACACCTGTGCCGTCTTTTATTCATCTCATTTAAAATACAATAAATAAATAAATAAAGGAAGGTACTTTTCCAGTATATGTACTTGGCGAAATAGAGAAAAGGTCCATGGCGAGAAAAGAAATTTGGCAACGTATTTTCTGGTAACCTATTTAATCAAAATATTTTTTTTTCAAATAAATCTACATAAAAGTTGTCATGATCGCAAAGAGTTCGTACTTTTATGTTAGCTGGGCGCAATTCTCGCCAAGAGCAGTTTTTAACTCGCTAGCAGCCTTTTTTTATTTATCTAGGGGTAAATTAAAACAATGCTTTGATGTTGAAATTAAATGGTTTATGGTATTATTTATTCTTTCTCCTTTCTTTTTCTTTTTTTAAAGAATTTTTTTAAGTGAAAGTTATGAATTTTAAATGTTTCATTTTAAAATTAAAGTTATCCATTCTAAATAAAATGAGTGAAAGGATTATATTTTAATATGAATTAATGAAATATGAAAAAATGCGATGGGTTCAATGTTTGGCGATTTATCACCTGTGCCCAACTAACATAAAAATAGGGAGTTCTCGATTTTTCTATCAGAATCTTCCAATTTGGCGATGGATTGAGCAAGTAAATTAAATTATGAATAGAAATAACATGATACAATGCCTAGCATATATTTACGGGAGACCAAACTGGTGGCCACGCGCGGCTAGTTATTTTAAAAACCATAATAACTCAGTCAATTAAGATGCAATTTTCAAACAAATTGCATTTGAAAGTACACTTTTTTCTCTCTTTGACGGTTTAAAAATTGAAAATGTGCGATGTTTAGTAAAAAATCGCTGACAGCATGCATTTTAATTTCAAAATTTTTTCAGTTTTTATGAGAAAATGGAAACAAAAAGGTACAGTAATATATTATTTTCTTTCCTTCGTGATTCTTTTCCCTTTACTTTCAACCCTCCACGACTCTCAACAGATATGGAGCTCTTCAGTTGCCACATTCACAAAAAATGTATTAAAAACTACAAAAAAATTAATATATCAAAATTAAATTGAGATTCAGCTTTCAAACAAATTGCGTTTAAAAGTACAATTTTTCCTCTATACGACGGTGTTAAAATTGAAGATTGTGCGATATTTAGAAGTTTAAAAAATTGCAGTAGCAAAAATTGCAAAACCGAATTTTCATTTCAAATTTCAAAGTGTTGCCATTCGCAAAATGACGTATGCGTTACGCACAGATATGTTTGTCCTTTATAATGTAGATAGATTATATAAAATTATGAAAAATTAAATTAAGCAAATTATGTTATTTTGATAAAATTATAGTAGAATGTCCTAAATAATAGCATTAAAATTTTATTATTCCAGAGAATTTTGGACAAAAACTTCAGGAAAATGATATTATTTTACACCTCGAATTATTTGTTTGCTTGTCTAACTCGGCGAAGCAAATCCGTCCAGGCGAGAATCATCAATTTATTTAATATAAATTCCTATTATTTGCATGTCACCTCACTTTTATAAAGACACTCTAAATTTTTGTAAAACATTGCGTTTTATCAGTGTGTGATTTCGATTACATTATTTGCAAAAGTCAAGAATTTTCATCTGTAAAGAATTTCAAAGCAGCTGGGCTGTGAAAATGACGCACTTCTACAAAACATAATTCAGGTTTAAGAATTAAAATACCCGCTTTTTTATAAAATGGCGTCATTTGAATTCGCTAATACAATCCACTTTTAGAATCCAGTCTTAAACTTCGACTATAGAAAAGTATGCATATGACGTCATTATCAGAATAACAGACAATATTCTTGGCATAGACCGTATTTGAATTTCAACTTTTTTTCCAGGTTTTATGAAAAAATGGCAACCAAAATATACAGTATCTCTTAGTTTCGACTATTTTCTATTTACTTTCAATAGAAAAGGCGTACTTTTGTTGCCACGATTAGAAAAATGTTATTAAAAACTACAAAAAAATTAATATCTCAAAAATAAATTGAGATACAGCTTTCAAACAAATTGCATTTAAAAGAGCATTTTTTTCCTTATACGACGGTGTAAAAATTTAAGATGTGCGATGTTTAGAAGTTTAAAAATTTGCAGAAGAGAAAATTGCAAAACCAAAATTTTATTTATAATTTCAAAGTGTTGCCATTCGCAAAATGACGTATGCGTTACGCACAGATATGTTGGTCCTTTATAATATAGATAGATAGATAGATAGACAGATAGATTGTAGGTCAAACCAAAATACCGCGATAAGGACTAACATATTTATATCTAACTGTAACAATTAAAAAAAAAAAAAAAAAATCAGTAAAATTGGAAAGTATGTGCCCTTTGTAAAGTGTGCGTTAATTAAGGAGATAAATTACGTAATCGAGTCTACAGACAATTGGCGCATGTTACCGGTTGTCGTTTAGCGCATAATTAACTTAACCGTAAGCACACGCACCTATTTTTGTAAGGTTACCACACGCGTGCGGTAAATCTGACCTCATTTTTTCTCTCATTATATTTCTGGCTAAATGCATATTAAAAGCAAGCCTACAACTCTATATTGTAAAATGCATCAATACTGCTTCTTTTTAAGGAAAAATGAGCTTTTCATATTTGTTTACCGATTTGCTTATAACAGTTTCTGTAAAAATCGCTTTTATTTATTTATTTTATTTTTTTAGAAACTATGCAAAGATAGTTTTTACCTCTTAAAAGATAAATTATTTTATAAACTTTACATTAATTACATTTAATACACTTTCATAAATATTTACAGATAGCTTTTATGTCACTCTTTCAGTAAAATAACTTTACTGTGTGTTATTCCGTAACGAATGAACATATCGAGATGAAACTTTTGTACACGCGTGGAATTATTTAATCACAAAAGGCATATTTCTACCCTTATAGCCAACAAAGAGAATGACTTCCTTCACACAACTTTTCTCGACCTTGAAATGTACAAGAAAGTTCAGAAGCGTCGTCGCGAAATTTATCGCTTTTTTCTCGAAGAAAAAAATGTGAGTGAGGTGATATTTATCACAGCGCGTGTGCCTACGCGTTAAAAAAAAGATATAAATGAATTCTGTGTTTTTAAAGCAAACCTATTTCACATTCTAATTTACAAAGAATTGGCGTAATTTGAGACAAAGTTTTCTGGAGACCTTTCGCTACTTTTACGTTATACAACCTCTATAATAAAATGTATCCTAATGCGTCATTTATTTCAATTATGAGTGTGCAAAGATTTTTTGGTACTTTACCAGTATAGGGACCGTAGCGAAATAGAGAAAATAGCCTCGGTGGAGAAGGAAATTTTGCTACATACTTTCTGGCAACCTATTCACTCTTTCATTTCATATACACAAGCACTTTTTTCAAAGTTTATACAATTTATTTAATATAAAGACGTCATTTATCTAATTTTATATAGAAACAGAAGTAATTTGTATATAAAAAAACATTAATAATAGGCAATTATTTAAAATGCATATATAATTGAAAACGCACTTCGGCAATTATTACTCAAAGACAGTATTTTAACCGGCATCTTTTGTGTGTCCCTATAAATGAACGACAAATGCTACAAATACCCTATTCTGTCGCAATCATCTTGTAGTGAAACTTAGTGATTTATATCAGTTTCAATATGTTTGAAACAGCGTAATGTCATTTAAATACTCTGCAAACGATTAACCACAACCATAATGGAATGGAATTCTTTTGGGTAGCCCTGTAAACGAACTATTTGTACCACATACTTCATATGCAATACCAAACATGGTTAGGTGACCTAAATATGGATTATCAATTGCATGAAAATCCGAGTATATTTACGAGAGTTAGAGCCTGGGCAGTCGGCCATACGGACAGGCAAACAGAATGCATAAACACTTTTCAACTTTGTTGGAAAGTGTTAAAAAACGGTGTCGATCTCCCTATAAACAAGTTTCCATTCATTTCGCTTTTACTGAGGGATTTTAAGGCCGGATCGACAGCTGTTAATAGCTGTTTTCGTGTTTGATTCAATAGGGTTTGTTAAACATTTAAGAAATCAACTAATATAAAATGAGCTAAATCAATAGAGTTTTTGTCTCTCGGTATTTTTTAACAATGTTATAAGAATTTATTTTTAAATAAGACATTTTAAATGTATCGTTTTAAATCTGACGTAATCTTCACCAAAGTTTCCCTTCTCTTTTAGGTAAATTTCGTAAGAAATACTACCTATTACATTCTCCCCTATGTTAGAATTGCTGAAAAAGTTTTGCAGATCTACGCCGATCATGAGCCCTAGAACCGAAAACCAGCCCCATTTCAAAACTTTATATGTCTATCTATCTATCTATACATATATATATATATATATATATATATATATATATATATATGTGTGTGTGTGTATCATTTTTTATGGACACGGTAACTTCCATAATTCTGCACACATCTCTTCCAAACTGACACATAAAATATAAGGGCAGAAAATCTCGGTTAAGTTCGTTAATGAGCAAAATTGGACCAACGGTGGTGGAAATAGGGAGGGGCTTTATGAAAAGCGAAAAGTCCCATAACGTCTTAATTATAATACATATCAAATCCGTTTAAAGTTATTATTACTTCTGGAAAAAGGGCCAAAAATTATGTTTCACAGATTTTTGCTAAAATTAAAAATGGGCTCAAGGGGCGAAAAAATGGGGTTTTATCAAGAAAAAAATTCATAACTTCGTCAATTCTCAAGATATAAAATTCACGTAAACTTATTATAAATATTCATAATACTATCTACAACTTTTATTTTGACAAAGTTTTGATAGGACCATCTCTTACCGCAAAAAATTTTGAAAACGAAGAAAAAAAGAGGGGGTATAAGAATTTAAAAAAATTCACAACTTTGTCTATTCACAAGATATCCAATCTGCATAAATCTGTTATACATCGAAGTATAATAAATTGTGGACAATGTTAAGGAGATCTCCTTAATATTACCCACAACTTTCATACTGATAAGTTTTTGATAAGACTAACTCTTACTGCAAAAACAAATTAAATAATAATAAGGGTTAACAAAACAATTATCGTATTAAGAGTATACTCGAATCCAAACTGATTATTTTCTGACTTATTTTAAAATTTACTTTTGCTCTGAAACGCATTCAATTGGTAGGTTCTCTTATTCGGAAACTATATATTGTGCCGTATTGGTCGATTTTTTAATATAGGCCGATATTTTAATATTTAAAAAGGCTCTCAAAGTAGGCATTTTGAACAAAATTTCCAGAAGTGATTGTACTGGAAACGAAAAAAAAATGGTCGTACGGAGAAAATAATTGTTTATAAATCAAAGTCTCATTAATTGAACGGAAAATAGAAACACGGGTCGCTTATAAATCTCATTAAACACTTCAACGTTTGGCCCGAGAGAATTCGGGGTAAAAGCACAGTTTCCCTATACTCGTAACCGGTGAAGTAAAATTGTCAGTAAATTTCATGTTTTTACTTTTAAAAATGAGTCTGAAAAAGTGTCAGTAACTTTCGAGTTGTTAAGAGTGGGAAAATATTTTTTTGAATACCGCCTTAGCATGATTCTGATGAAACCAGCTCTTACAGGAAAATTAAACTAAAAATTCGTCAAAAGCGGCCAGATAAAATTGTTAAACTGGGTTTATCTCTAATCTTGATTTAGTTTTTGCTGGTGAAATTAGTACTTAACTTCGAAATCTACTTTCGCCTGTCGACCGAGCCGGCAAGGATTTTTTTAAAATTCACATGAAAATATTTTTATTGCTAGAAAGGAAATATGATATTATTATTTGCATTGTTTTAGAATTATTAGAGTCTTAAAAAGAATTCTTTAATTTCACGTTTATGGATTGATTATTTCTGGAAATGCGTTTTTATTTCTGTTATGCGTTGTTTACCCCAATTAAATTTTACCTTAATACATCTACCATATATATATATATATAACACGGAAACGAATTTATGAAGTGATTTTTTGAAACGAATTTATGAAACGAATTTATGAAACGCTTTTGTGAAACGACTGATTAAACAACTAATTATGTTTCAAAGGTGATTTCTCCTAAAATACGGAATATTATACGATGAAATTAACACCAAAAATCCGTATTGATCCGCAGATCTCAAAACTGGTATTAGAATTTTTAAATTCGAAACAGTTTTCGAGATTTTTTTTTTTTTTAATTTTGAATACTTTTCTCTAATGATGGCAACTCAAATTGTAATCATAACAGATATTTATTTTTCATATATAAGTAAAGGTTATTATTTTAAAATAATTTGGTGACCAGTTTGGCCTCACTTAAATGTATGCTAAGGAATGTATCATGTTACTTTTATTCATAATTCAATTTAATTGAACAATCTTTCGCCATATCAGAAGATTCTGATAGAGAAACCAAGAACTCGGTATTTTTATGTTAGTGCGACGTAGGTGATAAATCGCCAAACATTTCCCCCGTCGCATTTTTTTTTTTTTTTTTTTTTTTTTTTTTTTTTTTTGTATTTTATTATCATTTTATTTAATACAAAACTTTCTTTTAAAAAAGAAACATTTAAAATTAATGGCTTTCACTTCTTTCTTTTTTTTAAACGAAACGAAAATAAAAATGTTAGGCACATATGTCAAATACGTACCGGGATACATAATTGGCGCCAAAATGGCGTTTTTTGGCCTGACTTGGTAACCCGGCTATTGTTGCTTATTTATTAATAAATGTTTATTTACATTTATTTTCTTTTTATTTTAAAAAAAAGTATAAATTGTTTTGTTCTGTAGTTATTAATTAAACATTTTTTTTTAAATTATAGTTATTTCATTTAAAAAATAATAGAAAATAATTTAAAAATACATATGTAACTGGTATTCGAAAACGAAGTTTTCGCCAAATTGTCGTAAAAAAATCCCACCAAACCCAGTGCGTATATGATATCTGGCCCAAATATTAAATAATGCAACAAATCACGACATTTAATTTCAACTTCAAAGCAATGTTTTAATGGTACTACTTAGTTATCCCGTAGACAATTTCGTCAAATTATATAAATCGTCAAACCACACGCAAAATTATAGAAATGGACATAATTTTTATTTTAAAAACGAATGAACAAATAAATTAGTATAACATTAATAAAAATACAAATAAAAATGCAAATAAAACGTCGAAATAAAAATCACTTGATGGCGTACGTGTAACTTCCTTAAAGTCAAATGAATGTGTAATTTACGATCAACCATTATTGGCATTTAATCTTATAGTTTGGCGATAGATATTTGGTTGATGGGATAACAAAGTAGTACCGTTTTAATTTACCTCTAGAAAAAAATGCTAACTGACTAGTTAAAAAAAAAGCAATTATCGAGATTTGCACCCGGCTAAAATAAGAGTATTAAGAATTGTTTGCGATCATGACAACTTTAATGTAGTTTTATTCGAAAAAATAATTTTGATTCTTTAATCAAAATGGAAACCTTTCATATGAAAAGCGAAGGGATCAGCCCGTAATTGTTTATGGCAGTTACATGAATTGGACTGTTATAATATAAGTGAAATGATGGCGGTAAAATAATATTTGGCGATTTATCACCTGTGGCTGGTTAACATTAAAGTATAAAAATAACTGCCTGGAACATAAAAAGCGAAAGGATTCGCCCGGAACTGTCGATGATAGTCACATGAATTAGGCTACTATTATAGAAATTGTTATGAATTCTAAAAACTGGGCAAAGAATAATATTTCCTAACGATTAAAAATTTATTTACACGTGATTATTAAAAACGGAAAAAAAACTTTAAAATTACTATTAAATGAGAACGTGTTAAAAGCAGGAAAATATTGAAAATTGTGTCTTGAAAATGTATTTACACGTGAATATTAAAAGAGAAAGGAAACTTTAAAATAATAAATACATTAATATGCTTTGAACCTTTTTAGCGGCAAGGTACTTCTGTTCGTAAAATGTTGAAATCAGTGAATGGCACCAGAATTTACAAACAAATTTATTTCGAAATACGAAACTGATTTTGTACACTTACTTAATAAAAATGAAATTTTCATTTCAATATTCTGGTGACAATGTGACATTTAAGAACTAAAATTAAGAGGTCCAAAAATGAACCACCGCACTTGGAGGGGTTAAAGCAGTAAATTGTAGTAATTGTAGTAAATTGTATTATGTCAATCGTTTTATAACGCTGTTAAAAAATACCCGGAGGCAAAGACTCTGTTTAGTTAATTAATTTTATTTTAGCTTCTTTTCAAATGTTTAACTGGTCTTCTTTAATCAAACACGAAAAATACAATTGGATGTCTTAACAGCAACTAATTCGGCGTTAAAGTTTCGCAATGAAGGGTTTACAGGTTTTTTTCGTTATAATCCAATTTTCTCTAATATTTTTAAAACCGATCAGGTTAGTGTGCTTTTAGATTCTGCGGTGTCTGAACGGTGTTTGGCGAGCGAAGCTTGTAGGGGGCAGAGACCCCTAGTTGTGTATATAATGTTCTATAGACAGCATACAGATATATTTTTAAAAAATCGAGTACATTTCCGTGTATTGGTGGGCATTGTTCGAAGTAATTTCTCCACAATATTATTCGTTTTCTTTACTCTAAGGAATTTTAGAATATTATCTAGCATAAACACTTAGATCATATTCTGGTTTCTCCAAAATAATTTGAATCCGGCTTATACTGAAATTGGGTATCTAAATTTTTCGTTTAAGATATATTCTTTCATTTTATTAAATAGGTTCGTTGCGGTATTCTTGAAGTGTTGAAAAGTGTTCAGTAATCTCTGATTCAGTCACGAGTTTTCTTTCGTATTACTTTTAATTTGTTTTCTGCTCATGAAATAAGGGAATCGAAATATTAATAATAGCCCAGTGGTTAGTGGGTTGAATTCAGAATTAATTAGGGGAAAGCTGGAAATTGTTTTAATCCCTTCAGTTTAGGTCTAGAATGAATATGCTGCTTTTTTCCCGTCGTACGAGGTGAGCGTTAGGAAATAAGCGTAAGGTCACAATTTTAACTTTAAAATTTTAGACCCGTGGTCAGGGGGTTGAATTCAGAAATAATTAGGAGAAAACTGGAAACTGTTTTAAAACATTCAGTTTTGGTCTAAAATGATCGTACTATGTTTTCTTCCTCGTACTTGGGTGAACGTTAAAAAGTATGCGCATATATATTTTCGAAAAACAGGTTTTTTTAAATTACTTTAACAATAACTCAAAACATCTAACTCGATAAAAAACATTGCCGATACAAATATTGTAGAGCTTAAAATTATGAATAAAATGAGTACCACCATTGATATTTTTGTTCAAAATTACGGTCGCAATTCTATTTTAAAATTTTGCCTTAATCGCTAATCAAGAGCTTGAAGCCAGGAGAAACCAAGTTAACTTAACAATATCTCAAAACAACTGACTCTATCAAAAACATTGTCAGTACAAAAATTGTAGAGCCTAAAATTCTGAGTAAAATGAGTACCTACACTTAATACTTTTGTTCAATATTAAGGCCGCAATTTTGAGATATTGATAAGTTAACTTAGTCTCTCCTGGCTTCAAGCTCTTAATTTAAAACATTTTGAAATAGAATTGCAACCTTAACGTTGAACAAAAATATTAAAGATGGTAATAATTTTATTCAGAATTTTAAGCTCTACAACATTTGTATTGACAATGTTTTTGACAGAGTTAGCTGGTCAAAAACATAAGGTATTGTTAAGTTAATTAAAAAAATGTGTTTTTCGAAAATAAATATGTACATATTTTCTAACATTCCCTCAAGTAGGAGGAAGAAAACATAGTACGATCATTTTAGACCTAAACTGAAGGGATTAAAACAATTTCCAGTTTTCTCCTAATTAATTCTTAGTTTAACCCCCTGACCACGGGTCTAAACTTTTAAAGAAGAATTGTGACCTTAATGTTCAACAAAAATATTAAGTGTAGGTACTCATTTTACTCAGAATTTTAAGCTCTACAAAATTTGTATTGACAATGTTTTTGACAGAGTTATCTGTTTTGAGATACTGTTATGGTATGTAAAAAAACGTGTTTTTTTACTATAAGTCTATACATATTTCCTAACGCTCACCTTTTACGAGGTGGAAAACTTAGCATATTGATTCTAGATCTAAACTAATTGGATTAAAACAATTTCTAGCTTTCCCCTAATTAATTCCGAATTCGGCCTTTTTTCCCTCCTCAACCACTGGACTATAAGTTTAATTATTTCGTACTATTACAACTGATTAATACGTTCATCTTAAAAAGACGTGGAATTTTCATACGTTTTTAGATTCGGTCGTATTTATATAAATACGTAGCGCCTATAGTCGTCGCCTGGTCTGTCCGTCTGTTTGTCTGTCCGCATATAACAATACAAAAAGTACCGAACCGAATGATTTAAAATTGTAAAAAATATAATCGTTGTAGAATTTTGTCGAGTTCGATTGTATAGTTCAATTACAGGGACAGTCAAAAGTATTCTGTTTCATTACGGACAATGGGAAAAAATAGTTTCAAGTGCATTTTAATGATATTAAATCCCTTCGAACATAATGAAGTTGATATGCATTTATGAAGTGCACTAAAATATTGATTGTGTCGAATATTTGGTGGAAGGAATATTTATTATTCATTTATAGGGCTGCACAAAAGTTTTCCGTTACATAATGGTATAGGGGGAAACATTGTTAGCGGCGTATTTTAATTATGTTAAATTATTTCACATATGATGAAATTGATATATGTTGCTGAGATGTACTAGAAGTTACTTCTTGTATAATAGAAAGTGCATAGTATTTACAGGGACACACAAAAGATTTTGCATACTGTACTGTATCCGACATACTGTATATTAGCGATGATTGCTAGAAGAGCATTTTTAGTTGTAATATAAGATATTAAGTTTAACTACATTTTTTGTATATCATATTGCGTTTATAAAAGCTGCAGATCATGTACAGGGCTACACAACGGAATTCTTAAGGGTTACTGAATAAAGGAAAATAACTTAAAGGTGGTTTTTAAATGAGTTATGCCTTTTTACTCTGAACTACTTTCAGTATACTAAGATATGTTTGTAGAATATAGATAAAATGATACACATGTCCATGAAAAGAATTGGTTACATGGCCGTCTATGGATGATAATCTCTGGAAGTGTGATTTCAGTAGTTTTAAGCATGTTTCAGTCTTAATTAAATTTTAGCTAAATAGTGGCATGTATATAAAGATAGTAGGTGAAATACAGGGCACTACAAAAGTATTCAAGTATGCTTCAGTCTATTTATAAATTGCTTAGTGTGAAATTTAATTATTATGCGTTTTTAACACTTTTGAGCATAGTTGAAAGGCGTTTATGAATTCGGTTTGTCTGTCCGTCTATCCGTCTGTCTCTCCGAAGTCTAACTTGCATTAATATAGTTGGATTGCTGTATAATTGATATATGTTACTGAGACTTACTATGTCATGTTGGGTGTTTAAAATAAAGTATGTAGCGTACCCAACCGAATGGTTTGAAATTTAATATATATAAGGGGTGGGGAAATGCATCATTTTACTCGCCACTGGCGGGTGAATTTTCTAATAGGGGGAGTGAATTTTTAGGTACTGTTTGAAAATTGAAAACTACAGAGATATGCGAAAACTATTTTTTTTCTTAGTAGTTAGCTGTATTTTTCAACTTTCCTAATTACTGTGATGTAAGCATGGTACTAAGTTTTATTTTATATTAAAATTTTATCTCTTGTATATATTTATTCATTTTACAGGGAAAAAAATATGTAAATGCATTGTAGTAATAGTAACCAACTATTTTTGAGTTGCGTAAATTTTGTCATACATTAAAATTTTCAACTGTACGTTGCATTTTTCTGCCTGGTGAAATAAACCCTTGCCTGGTAAGATTTTCTAGAAATCCCCCACCCCTGTATAATCATTGCAGAATTTTGTCAAATGATTTCATAATTTTATGAAAATCGAATCAAAACTTAAAAGGATATTAATAAAAGTTTTCTTCATTCTATTAAATCCTATCATACGTAATTAATTCAATGATACTTCAAGATATTTAATGATTCTAGTTTGCCATAGTGATTATGTCCTACTTTAGATGGAGCCACATTATTTTCATATAACTGAATTTAATATCATATATATTAAACGAGCAAGCAATTTCCGCGATTATGAATGATATCTTAGGCAACTTGAAAAATTTTCACGAGACTTGCGTCCTATATTAAATCGAGCACGAGAAAAAGATCTGGCTAGGTTCCATATTCAAGATAATTGAACTCCTGACGTCACAAACATTTACGAGTCGAGAGAGATAATTAAGAAAATCAATGTAAGATATATAATATAGATATATAATAGATATATAAGATTATTTTTTTCTGATTTCATTAATACATTTTATATGTTATTTTATAAAAATACTGATAGTTGACTCTTGAGTGAACGGAGTTTTCCGTGAGCATAGTATCCCTTTTAAATAACAATAGTGTTCTTATAGGCGACGACATAATTTTAAAAGAGAAAAAAAGCATTAAAAATTTTTTGGGGAGACATAGTTACATAAAATGTTTCTACTGGCGTCACAAACATTAACCAGTAGAGAGGCATAGTAAGAAAAATAATGTAAATAAATAAATATCTAAGGTTATTTTTTTTGGTTTTCATTAATATATTTTAAATTTAATTTCATAAAAATATTGATAGTTGAGACTTGAGTGAATGGGGTTCTTCCGTCAGTAAAATATTCCTTTTAAATAGCAATAAGGTTCTTATAGGAGACGACATAATTTCAAAAGACAAAAAACCTTAAAAATTATTGCTAGGCATAGTTACATAAACAGTTTCTACTGACGTCACAAACATTCATCAGTTGAGAAGGATAATTAAGAAAAATAATGTAAATAAATAAATATCTAAGGTTATTTTTTTCTGTTTTCATTAATACATTTTATATGTTATTTTATAAAAATATTGATAGTTTACTCTTGAGTGAATGGGGTTTTCCGTGAGTAAAGTATCCCTTTTAAAAGACAATAGTGTTCTTATAGGCGACGAGATAATTTTAAAAGAGAAAAAAGCATAAAAAGAATATTGCGAGACATAGTTACATAAACAGTTTTTACTGACGTCACAAACGTCACAAACATTCACCAGTCGAGAGGAATAATTAAGAAAAATATTGTAAATAAATAAGTATCTAAGGTTTTTTTTCTGTTTTCATTACCATATTTTAAATTTTATTTTATAAAATTATTGATAGTTGACTCTTGAGTGAATGGGTTTTTTTCTATTTTTTTTTTCTTTTTGAGATTCCTATACCAACATTCATCCATTTGTATATTTGGCGTAAAATCCAAATGGAAATATCCTTCCGAACCTCTATATTTCGAGTTCTACTGCATGTATTTTGACGGAACTTATACCGTTAGATAGGTATCGTTTCAGCGAAGGTTTTAAACTATAACACATTGTCTTACGTAGATTATTTATAGAGTTATGGTGGAAAGTTTTGTTATTTTGGACGATAAGGTTACCATTTTATTTCTTGGCGAAATTTATCGTTGATAAAAAAATTGAAACGGCTATTACACCCCGAAAAATAAAAGAAAAAACTGTTACTAATTTTATTTAAAAGAAGAAACAAAAAAGAAGAAAATCCGTTTTAATGAGTGATAATATTAAAAAACGAAAATATTTAATTTAAACATGAAAGGGAATGTTCATAATGCTTAAGAAATTATTCAGTACAAATATTGCAACTGAAATAAGATTTGGATATTTATCTTATTATATTGGCTATTGCGTCAGGTTAAGAAAAACGCATCTGAAAAATTGATAGTATGATAATCAAGGAAGTTTCCATAAGCGCACGCTCAGAAATATTTGAAAAAATTATATAATATTCTTCTCATGAGGAATATATAGAATATTCTTCTCATAACATATGTTTATAAAAAAATTGGCAGAAACTCGATTTAGCGTTCTACACTAAAGTACATATGTATATACTTAATTTTTATGTTTTTGGTGTAAATATTTCTAATATCTTCACTTTTATGGCTTTTTTTAGAAACATTGACAGCAAAAGTTTTCCTTACAACAGTTTTTAGTTGATTTATTATTTTCCTGATCTGCCTGTTTTAAACTTTTAAAATTGTTTACACTTTTTCAAACAGAACATGATATCCCATATGAAAAAAAAAATAAACGCGTGTGGAACATAGACCCTCCTGGTCCACTTACCCCATTTTTATGGGGCAACTGGACCCATGAGGAAAGAAAGAAGAAATATGCATATTTTTATATTTTTAAATATTAAAATGTAATTTTGAGCATTTCTGTCTGACAGAGGGAACCTAACTGAACACATTTACAAAAGTTCAGACTTTAATTCAAATGAACATTATTTTTTCTGAAGCTGAATTGTCAGAATCTCCAGAGTCACATTGTAAAATCATGGCCCAGTTGCCCCACGTAACCTCCCAAAAAACACAGAACTTACGGGCCACTGATGGGTTTGTTAGCCTTGGCCGAAAGTCTTCGATGGAGGCCCGCTATCAATGAAAGTTACGGCTCCGTAAAAAAACTGTCACGACGGACATAATAAGGCCGCAAGAAAATTGGCCGTAAGTACAAGAAGTTGCCACCAATCGTGCCTCTAACTTTTCACTAAAAGTGTTAGATAGCCTTAAACTGCCCACAATTATTATTTTAACGGCCAGTAAAAATAAAATCTAACCAGAAGCTTGCCTTTGTCCTACCATTTGTGGTTGTAATAAATTAGATTTAGCCCAAACCTGCCCACAAAAAGCCTATTATGGTTATTTAAAATGTAATCAGTAGCCACTGCTGTGCCATAATGATTGTTTCGGCATAAATCAAAATTTATTCTATAAAAGAAAATGCTTTTTATCAGGGTATGATAAAAAGCAAATGATAAGTATATGATAAAATGATGAGAAGTAAATGATAAAATATCTTTGCAGTATTTAAAAGATCTTATAATTATTTAGGTACACTTTTCAAGAAAATAAATTTTTTTTTCACTTTTAACTTTTTCAAAAAATTTCCAAAACACAATACTTCATATAGTGCATTAATTTATTTGTTTATTTATTCACTTACATATTTGCAAAATTTATATTTAATGCATTTTTAAATAGTTGCATTTCATAAAAATTTATAAAGTATATAATTGAAAAAATAAACTAATCAATTAATTCATTATCAAATATTATAATTTGAATATTTTTGAAAAAGTTCAAGTTAAATGAACTTGTTTTTCTAGAAAAGTATGTCTAAATAATTATAAGATTTTTTTTTTTTACCTGCCAAAACATTTTATCATTCAATTAACCTTCTAAAAAGTATTTTCTTTTAAAGAACAAACTTCGCATTATTGTTAAATAATATACGTGATTTTAACATAGTTTATTATATATTTTATATGTTTTTGTGATGTTCATTTTACTTAAATTTCCAATATTTTTTACTTGTTTGTTGGTAAATCTGTTATATTATGCTTATTCATCAAAGCTTTATTAAATCATTATAATCTAAATTTTTGCATCATTTCTGATAATTTTTTATTCAAATATTACATAAAAATAAGTTTAATCTTTATGTAATTAACGAATGATAGTATAATATTTCTCATACATTTTAAAATTTTGTTTTTATCAGACAATATTTAGGGATTTCTCTTGCAGTTTAATAGCCAAACATTAGAAAAATATATTATTCCAACTTCTTAAAAATCCTTGAAAATTATTTGTAATTATTAGAAATGCAAATAATAGTTTAATAGTGATTTTAAAAATATATTAAATTAATCTTGATATTTCAAAATTTCATTAAAATTCAATTGTTTTAATCAATTAAATTTTCTCGAGTATAAAGTCCCATTTTTATAATTAAAATAAAATAAACTGTTTTAAAAAATAATGTCATCCGATATTTATAATGTTTAAAAATAAATTAAATCACCTCTAAAAAACTAAAACTAAACTATTGGAGGGAATTTTACTAAAAATGAAAATATCTTTTAAATTTTCTTTTGCATTTATAAAAACTAAAATATAAATATTCTTTAAGATAAAATGATGCAAAAAACAGATATAATGAAATTAATAAATTTGTAATGAATCAACATGAACTAACAAACTTACCGATATACGCATACGTGCTACGCTACATCTTGAAACTATGTCCTTACTCCGACCACATAGTAAACACGAATGAATGACAAAGCAGAAATGAAAACGCAAAACCAAAGAAAAATTCTGAGAATTCCTCCCACTCCCCTCTTATGGTACCGGACCAGAACCACGAAATTTCAAAACTGCTTAACCTTGAGACTATTGAAGATCAAGGTCCCTTCATCTATCTGATTTTTCTGGAGAAGGAGTGAGGGAAAGTAGTTTTATCAGCCAATACCTTATTATAATAAATAAAAGTCATTTTTTTCTTAAATCATATATTTTTTATGTTAATGTTATTTTTAGTCATTTGGAAAAAGAGCTTTTCTTTTACTTTTCTTTCTTTTTTTTTTCTTTTTTCGAGAAATAAAGATTTAAGATACATTGTTCGAATTTTTAAACTCTCCATACAGTTTTCAGATAGCACAAAAACATCAATTTTTTCTCCGATTTATCGACTAAATAAGCATTTTATCTCTTTTCTGTAAATTTTTACCCATTTATCTTCCCAATTAAAAATTATATGATTTAAAAATAACAAGCATTTTTTTTTTTATTATTATGACGTGCTCATAAAAATATCTTGTTTATCTGTATATATCAAGGCTTATTTTTGACTCAAGACGATTTTACTTGTAATTTATAAGAAATGCGTAAAAATAAATAGAGCCTTTTCAAGTTTCTTTTAGTGCATAAAATATGCATATAGAATCTTATTTAATACTTTCATATAATGTCAGATTTTAATGCCTATTCTAAATTTTGCCAGAAATAATTTTTCCAACTGGTTGAAAATGTATCCAGGTCGGGACTCGAACCCAAACAATAAGGCAAAAAAATTCTTGATTTATTCCACAATTCTTTACGCAATTCTGCGAAAATTCTTGATTTATTGTGCAATTATTCACTTAATTCTACTTATACATATGCAAAACAACACATGGATTTATCTGTATTTCTAAAGAGTTAAATAATGGTAGTAAAATCATTAAATATATCTAAATTGTTAGGAATTTAAAATAGGCAATGAATTTTATTTATATTTTCCGTTACAGTGGATTCAGAAATAAAAATTTCTTTTCCAGTATTTTCTTTTACATGGAAATATGTTTCAAATTGTATTAAAAATTCATGTTTTAGTAACCGCTTTTAAGTTACCTCCCCCCCCCCCCCATCTCCTCGCTCAAGAATAACTGCTTATTGAACCATTTTGTGGGTTTGATTATGAAAAATATTTTTTCATGAATGCTGAAAAAAAAGAGCATAAATAAATTGACATTTATCAATAATTTTTTAAATATGTTTAGGTAGTATGTATGTCTGAAGATTGCAGTGTTTTGCTATTAATATATTATTCAAATTAGCGTATATTTTATATTATGTTATCTAATAATCTTCGCAATCAAAAATAATATAAAATAACCATTAAATATGTACTTTTTTATTCCAGTGTGTTCAAAATATATTTATTTAAAGCTTAAACTTACGTAAATAAATAAATAAATAAATTAATTAATTAATTAATTAAAAAAATACATTTTTGCTCTTTAAATAAATATGCGAGTTAGGTAATATTAGCCCGCTACTTTCTAAACCATGATGGACCGTTACATTTTTGCCAGAAACCGGCCCTCATTGGTTTGCGGGCAGAATAAACGCAACAGTTTTCCCGCCGCCGATTCGTAATCTTTTCCGCTATAGCTGCCGTAATTAGCGGCGCGTCACTTACGGTACAGTATAGTGAGGCTACGAATGGCCTTAACTCACGTTGACCTCCACGAAACCGCCTTGCGGCCGGAAATCGTGTGTTTGCCGGGCTTATTCACCAAAATTCGTAAAGTTGTATGGAGTGTTGAAAGTGCGATATATCTAACCTTTTGTGATTTGACAACTCCTATTTGAAAAAAATTTACTCGGATGTTAGAATACATGATTTTATTTATGTAAAAATTGTAATAATAGTAAAAAAAAATTAGAACATAAAAATAAAAAATAATCTACTAAAAGATAATTTTTTTCACATCTACAATAAACAGAAAAATACATACGTCTTATAAATATTGTTCATTTTCTAATACAAAATTTTAAATTGTAAGAAATTGTCTTTACAAAAATATTTTTGGTTCATCTCCAGTCTTTTTAATTTGACAAAATTTATTAGGTTAATTTTAGGAATAACGATGCTAAACTGCTCAAATGAAAAGTGAAACTTTACCATGAAAAATTATCTTAGTTTCGTTGTCTGTTGCGAATTTTACGAAAAATGTATACTAGCTGCTGTGTTGGGAGAAAGCAGCAAAAGAAAATTTTCTTTTAACCCTTTTAGGGGCGGTGGTATGTTTATGAAACCACTTAATTTTAATTCCCAAATTCCACAATGGCGCCAGAATTTTTATTTAAAAAAAATGTCGGTTTATTATATATATCTACTTATAAATATAAAATCCAAACTAAAATTTCGTCCCGAACCTCTATATTTCGAGTTCTACTGCATGGATTTTGATGGAACTTATACTGTTAGATAGATATCATTTCAGGGAAGGTTTTAAGCTATAACACATCGTTCTACGTAGTTTCGTTATAGAACTATTACGGAAAGTTTTGTTATTTTGGACGATAAGGTTACCATTTTATTTCTTAGCGAAATTTATCGTTGATAAAAAAAATTGAAACGGCTATTACACCTCGAAAAATAAAAGAAAAAAACTGTTACTAATTTTATTTAAAAGAAGAAAAAAAGAAGAAGAAAATCCGTTTTAATGAGTGATAATATTAAAAAACGAAATATTTCATTTAAACATGAAAGGGAATGTTCATAATGCTTAAGAAATTACTCAGTACAAATATTGCAATTGAAGTAAGATTTGGCTCTATATCTTTTGCGTCAGGTTAAGAAAAATGAATCTGAAAAATATATAAGATGATATCAAGGAAGTTTCCATAAGCGCACGCTCAGAAATATTTGAAAAAAATTATATAATATTCTTCTTATGAGGAATATATAGAATATTCTTCTCATGACTTATAATATGTTTATAAAAAAGTCGGCAGAACCTCGATTTAGCGTTCGTAAAAAAATAATGAACATTAAATTTTTTTGGGCGATTTAAGGCTGGTTGGAAATTTTCATACTTTTTAATGATAAATATTTTTTTAATAAAACCTTTTCCTACTCATCGTGCGAAGTTATTTAGATTAAGTTTAACTTAATTAAATACATTTTTATTGCTACAGTTTTGTCATATACCTTTATATGTGTATTTATTAAAATTTTACTATCGTAATTATACGTTTTAACACGTTCACGCCGGCGCGAAGGGCCACACTCAACTGTCTCAGAGCTGATAAGTCTTCGGCTCTTTGGATACCAGTATTTTAATACAGAAAATGCTGTTTTGTTTAATTAGAACAATTAGGCGATTTAAAGGAACAAAATTTTCTCTAAAATAATAGAGGTGTGCAAAAAGCTGGAGATTTGACAACTCTGAGACAGTCGAGTGTGACCCACCGCGCTGGCGTGAACGTGTTAAAACAATATTTAAGTTTATTAAATTTGTTCCAAACCCAAAATTAATGTCAGATTCTGAACATTGGCAATTTGACTTCGATATTGTTAGTGTCAGAAACAAGTAGTGAAGGTTATTGTTGCAATGGAAACAACTACTTAATATAAAAATGTTTAATTATAGCATTTTTAATGAGCCAGCTACTTTTAAAACAAACTTAAAAGGTACTACTTGATTATCCTGTCGACAAAAAAACTATCGCCAAATTATAAGATTAAATGCCAATAATGACTGATCGTAAATTTTACATTCCCTTGATATTAAACACGGTACACGTGTTTGTCGGTCATCAAGTGATTTTTAATTTGACTTCTATTTGTAATTTTTTTAATGTTTACAAATTTGTTTATTTTTTCGTTGTTTAAAATAAAAATTTTGTCAATTTGTATAATTTCGCGGGTAGTTAAGCAATTTATTTAATTTGGCGAAATTGGTCGACAGGATAATCAAATAGTACCCTTAAAATTATTGCAGCCGGCGAAGCCATGTAAAATTAAACAACTAATGCAAAACACAATTTGTATATATTGTATATGTTTACAGATAAAAAATAATACGCTAATCCTTCGTTTAGGTTTAAATTCATTGAGTTTTTGGCATTTAAACACTTATTTAATAAGCAATTTCCAAATGTATTTAAATATCTTGAATTTGTGAAGGAAATGTGTTTGCTAGCCAAATAGCGTGGAACGTTCGTCTTTTTTTGCGCCAAATACTCGAATATATTTCTTTTTTTCTTTTTTCAGATTTTTACTGAGATTCCACCGACAAATTTGACTGATGTTTTACTACATACATGAGTAGTTTTATAAGCATTTTTTTTTCAAAATAATTTGAGTATGCCCGAAAAAAGTTCCATATCCTGTTTTTTTTTTTTTTTTTTTTTTTTTTTTTTAGCATTAAACGATTCGATGTGGTGTCGATCTTCAGCGTTTGGGGTTGCCTTTTTTTCTAGAATGGACTTTATTCATATGTTTTTTGTATAATTTTTTGCATTTATCATACTTTTTTCGGAAAAATGTATAACTTTTGTTTTAATTTGATATACATAATGAATATATAAAATTATATATAAGTACATAATATTTATTTATAGGTGTATATATTATGTATGTATAAGGTATATCTCTATATGTTATATATATACATAAAAATAAAACTATCTGTATAAACATCGTACTTTTTTAACATGTGACATATATAACATTTATTAAATATATATATGTTTATAAATATTTAAAGACCATGTTTTTCTTCCATCTTGAAAAATTTTATAAGATGCTAAAATGGTTTTGGCACAGATGTCATATACTCCCCATACTGGCGCGATTTCTTTCTGACGCCAATGTTATATACACAACGGGTACTTAACTGGCGCCAAAGTGTCGTTATTTTGCTTGATATGGTAACCCGGATGTTCTTGTTTATGCTGTTGATGTTTTCACCAAAAGTACATGACATCTGTGCCATGGTTTTTGGCGCCATTTTGGATTCTTTCGCCAATCGCGCCAACCAACACAGGATATGGAACTCTTCACTTAGCTCTTTAAGTAGACCTTCTTTGTGAGTAACAATTTTGTTTTTGATTTGTTCTTTTTTATATCTAACTCCTCCATCATCTGACTTGCAGCCGAAACTAGCAGATGTAATTCTAAAAATGATGGTATTTATGATTTACATGTTATATGTTTATTTATGATTTTGAATTCACTTTGTCGCCAAACAATTTGATTATAAGCCAAAAAGACGTGAGCGTGACATAGGTTCAAGCGATGTTTACAATAAAGTTGATTTTGCAAGTGTACGAAAGCATTTTTAGAGTATTTTTTTTAATTAAAATGTACAATATATAAATAGCAATTAATATTTTAAAAATGGAGTCAAATAAATAAATTTTAGTATAAACTAGCTAAAGTACCCGGCGTTGCCCGGAATTTTACGGATGTTTGTGTTGAAAAACCAATTTCAAAATTTAACATACAACATAAAAAAAAAAAAAAAACAGTCGAAGTGTTGTACACATGAATCAAAAGAAAAGTCAATATAAAAATGTATAAATTTCTATAACAGACACAAAATAATACAGCTCTACATGAACTTATTTCCGTTCATCATTGGAGCAATAATGTTAAAATACGCCAATATTTCCATAATCGAGTTTTTATCATGCTTCAATACATTTTTTCACGCTTATATGACGTTATATTTTCAGCATGTCCTTTATATTTCCAATATGACGTATTACTCCATATTTTTTATTCGTCAAATTAATTAAATAATTATAATTTTTTCACATAAAAATAATAAAACAGAAATTATGACATTAACTTTTGCTTTTAATTCGTCAAACTATTCTTTTTATTTTCATTTTTCACGTGGAGATCTTACAGTAGAAATGTTATGATGTAATATTCCTTTTTTTTAAAAATTCGTCAAACCATTTATTTATCTTTTCACGTGGAAATTTTGCAATAGAAAAGTAATTATTGTGGTAAGAATTTTATTGTGGATTTTTAATTGTTGGCAACAGCTATAACGAAAAATGCTTAAATTTGATTAGAAATTGCTGTTAAATTTGTAGTTTTTTTATTAATTAAAAATTAACTATAAGTTATTCCGATTCCGGATTACTTTCGTTTCCTCGGCCGTGTTTTAATACACATGTACGTAACATTTCAAAATTCTTGCTTCCAGACTGTGGATTTGTATAGTATTACAGACAGATAGACAAATTTTCATTTTTATATATTAGGTGTCTCCCACACACGCACATACATATTGTGAAATAATTTAATTTCAGATATTTAAAAAAATTATCACCATATTTACTGCGAAAACATGTCGGTTTGTTTTCCCAAATTTGTGACTTTTATAACCTCGAAGCCAGATCAGGTAATATTGTCCACTCTTTTTTTAATAAAAAACATATCTCTAATTACCACTATAGAAACGTTCAATGCTTGCAATGTTAAGCAGTAAAGATTATTTTTAAGAAAATGTAAGCAATTATGCGTTATTACTATCAAAAAAGAAAATATTTTGCAATAAAAATTGATTTTGAAATCACTTTTCGATATTCCATTTCATTCGTCATTTTTTTTGTCATATCCTCCCTTCTTTTAGGAATGTTATTAAAAGATATTGGATGACTCTTACATAATCAGCCACCCTAGAGCGGGCGAATTTACTATATAATGTTGGACGATTCGTTTATATTTGAAAGGAACCGTCGACGGTAAATCAGATTTCAGAAGATTACACGAAATTTCTACTTAGCGATTAGTATTTTTTTTATTATTATTATTATGGATTAAACGGACAAAAGAATATTTACTATTATTATTTTTATCTGCAGTTATTTTACAATCACTAAAAAAGCATCACTTTGAATGTACAAAAAAAACTTTCAAATACCAAAGGTGGCCAATGGAACAATATCTGTTCATTTAGCCTAGGTTTAAAAAAAGTACATCAGATTCAAATAAAATGTCAATCATTGTTAAGCAATTTTGGCTGATGCACACCCCGAGCAGTTGATCATAGCCACAAATTAACGTTTTTAGTTTTATTTAGGCAACAGTCTAATGAATAATGACGTCTTGAAAATAACAAGCATGTTTATTTCTCCGTCTTATTACGCGAGAGAAATGCGAAATAAATCTTCGATATGCCAAAAAGATCATTACCAAAATTTTTGCATAACAAGCTTTATTTATTATTCGCAAAAAGTTTTGATAATGAAACATCTAAAATTCACTCAACAGCAATTTGAGATTATTTAATGAAATGTAGTTTGGCGCGTAATTATCTCTGTTTTGGTACATTTGTATCCATTGTGTTACGAACATTTCTAACGTTTCACATCAAAATTTGTTATTGAATGAAAACTAGAATTTTAGTTTTCTATTTGAATCAGTTATCGAGGTTATTTTCCTAGGTTAATAATTGAATGATTAAAACTGGTATATAAAGAGAAACGACAGTTAAAATGGCATTGTTTTAATTTTATTCCCACAATTCAGCTTTAAATATCCACTTTTACATGACTCTCATTTTTTAAAATATAAAAGTTATACTGTTTTGATTGTATTTACTCTACTGGAATTCGAAGATAAGAAACTGTAGAAAACCTGCCAAAAGAAGACGCATATTACGAAATATAATGTAACGTAGAGAGAGGTTGTATTTACGTTATCAGATCCACACATAGCACAAAGCTGAGAAGCCCGGAGTAAATGAACTAACAAACGAAAGTGAATAACATTCTTTAAGTTAAATGGTCAATCTCTGCAATCATTGTAATTCACACTTTTTTTGTAGTGCGGTGATTAGAGAACATTTTATTTCTGATGATCGTAATGGCCGCATTTCCCTCCCAAACTCTACGTGATGTACTAAAGAGTTGCTTCTGAATTGCCCGAATTTCATCTAACGCATCAGATAATATAATAGGGCAGCGACGTCCGATGCGTATTCAGAAAATGTGAAGCACTTTCGAGGTGAAGGTCCATATTAATTTTAAATACAGGGTCGAATTCTCCATTTCGTTTGATTGAAGGTTTATTTGAAAAAATAGACCAGCGCAGCGGGCTCAGCCTGCTAGTCTATTACATATATATAATCCAAACGGAAATTTCGTTCCGAACGCCGAGATTTCGAGTTCTACCGCATGGATTTTTACGGAACTTATACCGTTAGATAGGTATCGTTCCAGGGAAGGTTTTAAGCTATAACACATCATTCTACTTAGATTAGTTATAGAAGTATGACGGAAAGGTCTGTTATTCTGGACTTTGTTACTTCATATTTTCTTAAATATCTGGGCTCCTATTGGTCGTAGAGCTTAGATCTCGCGCCAAAAGTAGCTCCGAAGCACCCAAGCAAACTTTTCCCCGCGATTATTTTGCCGTCTTCCGATTTCCTCTAACTCTATTAGGGGCCCGCGTAGGGCCCCTTTAAAATATTTTTCGTAGTAATTTCAGCAATTATCTTAAATTATTGGTTAAGACCGCCACCCTCCCGATTCATGTATCTACGGAAAGGTTGCATGAAGGAGTTTCGTTCAGATACGCTTTCGTTAAGAATAGAGTGCGCTCCCTGGTGGCGGAATGTGGAACTAACATAACGCGATATTGTTAAAATTAGGAAATCTAACAATGCGATCTGTTTTAAACTTTGAGATAGTTCATAACACATAATCTATTATCTATTCTATCTATTATATATATAAAATCTATTATATATATAAAATCCAAACGAAAATTTCGTTCCGAACGCCTAGATTTCGAATTCTACTGCATGGATTTTGACTTATACTGTTAGATAGGTATTGTTTCAGGGAAGGTTTTAAGCTATAACACATCGTTCTACGTAGGTTAGTTATAGAATTATGACGGAAAGTTCTGTTATTTTGGGCGAAAGGGTTACCATTATTTTATTGGCGATGATTTTTTTGATAAATGAATTGAAATGGCTGTACATCGCGGAAAAAAAACTGTTACTAATTTTATTAAAAAAGAAAAAAAAGAAAAGAAGAGAGAAAATGAAAAAAAAATTGACGAGTGGTAATATTGGAAAACGAAAATATCAAATTTAAACATGAAAGAGAATGTTCGTAATGCTTAAAAATTTATTCAATATGAAAGATTGCAGTTTTAAACTATATTTGGCAATTTATCTCTTGCGTCCGGTTAAATAAAATGCATCAGAAAATTTTATAAAATAATATCTGAGTGACAATTTTGTTTTTGTTTTTTATTTCTTTAAAATTTACTTTTTATTTTTATTTAACTCGACCATCAAGTGACATACAGAAGAAACTAGCAGATGTAATTATAAAAATGACGATACTTGTGAGTTACATATTGTATGTTTTTTGCGATTTCATTTTATCGCCAAACGATTTAATTTTAAGCCAGAAATGCATGAGCGTGCCATCGGTTTGAGCAACGTTCACAATATTGGTTATTTCTCAATAAACGACAGCATTTTCTGGAAGTACCTAATTCTACTTATATATATATATATATATACAATTCAAATGGAAATTTCAATCCCGCTGCTTATAACTCGAGTTCTGCTGAACGTACACTGTTAAATAGGTAATTTTTCGGGGAATTTTTTAGTACATAACACGTCGTTCTACGTTTCTTGGTATTGAATTATGGTTTAAAGAACTTTAATGAGATGAACCTGATAATGGAAAATTGGCCTCTTTAAATGATTCTGCCCAATGTATTTCGATGGAACTTCGACTGTTAATTAGATAATTTTACTGGGGCGTTTTCAGTATACAACATGCCCTTCTATATTGTTCACCCATACCGTTTAGGGGAAAATTCTGTAGTCTGGTGTACGCAATTATCACAATAGCCTTTTTGAAAATTAAAATAAACGGTTTTTGATAGAATTTGCATTATTAGTTTGACAATTTTTCAGAGATAGTTTTAGTATATAATATATTGTTCGACACTGTTTAGTCATAGAGCAATGGGTTAAATTCTGTAATTTTCCAATATAGCTGCGAGTTGAAAAAAATGGGCTTGGCGAGACAAGGAAAGTTTTCATCCATATTTTCTGTTCAGTAATTAGATAATTTATTTACTATAAAGAATACATTTATCTCTTTTTTATATAAAAACTGAAGTAAATTGTATATAAATAACAAAAATATTAATAATCATAAATAAAAATTTATATAGGGATATATATATGAATACATATTTTAAAAAGCTTAAAGTTCATTTTATTTGTTTTTATAGCTGTTCATATCATTTGGCCACAAATCTCACTTTCTTAAGCCCGAATTGCGCCAAGCTTTTTAACATCTAACAGTGCCCATTGATCTTAAAATCAGGAAAATTGGAAAGTAGATGTAGTTTGTAAAGTATGCATAAATTAAGGAGATAAATTACGTTATCGAATCCATAGACAATTGGCATATTTGGTACCAATAAGTTGCATAATTGAGTCTACTGACAATTGGCGTATGTTACCTGGCGTGGTTTGGCGCATAATTAACTTAGGAAAAGGTTTAAACTGATTCTGTGTTTTTAAAGCGGAGCTATTCTATAACCGAATTAACACAGAATTGGCGTGATTTGAAAGAAAATTTTTTGGCGGCCTTTTCCTATTTTTACGTTATACCAACACCACACCAAATTGTATGCTATTCCGCCATTTATTTCAATCCTAAATGTGCAAAATTTTTTGGTAATTTACAGTATAGGGATCTTGGCGAAACAGAAAAAATAGCCTTGGCGGAGAGAAAATTTGGAAACATATTTTCTGGCAACCTATTCACTGTTTCATTTCATATAAACAAGCACTTTTTTCTGTTTATACAATTTATTTAACATAAAGATGCAATTTATCTAATTTTAATTAGAAACAGAAGTAATTTGTATATAAAAAACATTTATAATATACATATATAAACAAACAAAAAATTCCATCAAGTTTGTTTTCTTAACTGTTTATATCAATTGGCAATAAATCTCACTTTCTGATGCCCGAATAGCGCCAAGCTTTTAAAAAAACTCCAAGGCGCCTGTAGTGGAAAAGAAAAGTACCAAATTTTATTGCAAACGATGCCAAACTTTGGGGCTTGATATTTATTGAACGCGAATTTCTTATGGTTTTAATTATTATTTATTCGTAACACTGCAAAAAATTTTAATTTACTATTTTTTGAAAGTAGAAGTATTTTTTTATTATCAAGTAAAACTAAGTTATAACTTCATTTTTCGCTGAATAAAACATGGAAATGTTTACTGCAGTGCCAAGAGACACTTAAAATGTCATGCGCGTAGTTGGCGATTTTGAAAAAAAAAATATTTTATAATATCGGAACCCACAGCAAATTGGCTCATTTTAACGACAATGTTTTGGTACAAAATGAAATACATTTGTTGTAGACATATAGTAAATCTCAACACTCGCCGATTGAAAAGTCTTTAAAATTATTCAGCAGAGACAACGAGAAATAACTTGCAGTTTCATAAATTTTAATAATCAATATTCTTATCTATCTATCCATCTACTTCTGCTTCTACTATATATACTAGAGTAAAATGGAAATGGGAAATTCGTCCCGGATGCATATAACTTGAGCTCACCTGAATGAATTTTGATCATAATGATAGTTAGATAATTTTCCAGGGAAGATTTTAGTATATAAAATATCGTTCTACGTTGCTTATACATACAATTATGTTTTAAAGTTATATAATCAGACGAACCCGATCATGAAAGACCTTTTTAAAAGATCCAGCCGAATTGATTACGATTGAATTTTCACTGTTAGTTAAATAATTTTTCAAGCAGAGTTTTATTATATACTATACCTTCTGCATTGCTTAATAATAGAGGTGTGGTGGAAAGTTCTATAATCAGTTGAACCCGATTATGAAAGTTTAACATTTTTTAAAGTTCTACAGAACGGATTTTGATAGGAATTTCATTTTAGTTAGATATCTATTCAGATATGGTTTTAGTATTTTGCATATTGTTCTACGTTGCTTAGTCATAAAGTAATGGCGGAAAGTTCCATAATCATATGAAACCGATTATGAAAGATTAGACTTTTCAAAAAGTTCTAGATGGCGGATATTGATAATATTTTCTTTGTTGATAAGACAATGTTTGCGGAGGTTTTACTTTATTGCGTATCATTCTACGTTGCTCAGTTACAGAATTATGGGGGAAAGTTCTATAATCAGATGGACCCCTTATGAAAGATCAACCTTTAAAAAAAGTTTCACTGGATGGATTTTGTCCGTTTGTTTGTTTGCATTAGTACAAGTAGTTATATAATTTTTCAGGGTTTGTTTTATTATATTGCGTATTGTACTGTCTTTTTTTACCAATCCTACTGTTATTGATCAACTAAAAGGGTTAAGGCCTTAATAGCTGAAAATTTGTCTACACATTAGAAAATATAATAGCACATTGGCGTTCTTATCGTTTTCAGCAGTGCGGAAGGACATTCCAGGTAAGGTTCCATATTGCTTTAAATCACAATGTCAAATTCAATGATACATTTTGTTTAATTCAAAGTTCATTTGGATAAGCAGACCAGCGTAGCGGGCATAGCCTGCTAGTTAATAGATAAAAGCGTATTTTTTTATTGCACTCTTTTTTATTTGTAATTTATTTTACACTTTTAACTCGTTAAAGAATTTCAGTGTTGCCATTTCATAGCGCTTTGGCATATTTTGTCGAGAGCATTTATTGTCACATAATTAAGTACATTGCTTTTTTAACTCCCATACAACTGCACGAGTTATAGAGAATATTTGGTGATTTATGAACTGTGGCCGCCTATTTGAAAAAATGCCTAAAAGTGAATATATTAATTTATAATTAAATTGTAAAAATATTAAAATGTTGTATTTTCATCGGAAACACACCTTTGTAAATAACTTGCAAAATTCTACCCTATCAAGATGTGTGTTAAAATGTGATTGCAAAATTCTATGCATAAAAAAAGAGATTGAGTTAAAAATTAAAAATTAAAAAGCTACCGAGCGAGACTCGGTCAACCAGGTACTAGTATATAATCGGGAGAAATTTTGTCTTCATTCATTTTTGTATACGAGTGCAACAGCTATTGAGTCAAGATCTGGATATTTATAAAACTTGTTATATTACGAACGCACCTCATTTGCCACGTTTTACGTGCAGTTTCCGAATTGTTTACATTATTTATAATTGTAATATCTAACATCATTCAATAGTTTACATATAGTCACAAAATAAATTTATATGCAATATTCTAAAAGATTTTTCTCTCTTAGAAATCGATATCTGGCCATTTTTGTACATTTTAATCGTTTGAAGGTTAAAAAAATCAAGCATATACCAAGGATACAGGTAAATTCTTTTGTACTATTTTTTTTATATCTCGCTATGCACTGTCATGTTTTTGATGTTCTAAAACAGACCAAATGTTTCAATTATATGTGGTGTTAAATTAATGTAAATGATTAGTATATAATTAATTTATGTCACATTCTTATTTTAGAGTATAGAGCTCTTCAGTTACATTGGCGGCTACTTAGGAATGTGGTTGGGGATATCACTAGCATCCTTGTTTGGTGTTGCTGAAACGATATATGACTTTATTAACTACTCATTTCTGAAACGAAAGAGAAACCAAGAAACGACAACGCCGATTGAAATATTTCGGCATCATTCTGCGATAAAGATATAAAACAAAAATATTGTAAAAAAGACATTTGTCCTGGTAAACGATTTTATAGTCTAATTGCCTCCATTTTTCCAATCAAACGCATTTTGTGAATAGATAGAAAACTGTTGTATATGGACTTGAAATTTCTTTGATAGGTAACTAAGCTTCAAATAATTCAACCACAAATTTTCAAGATTTTGTTTCGCTTTATTTAACTGCAGAATAATATAATAAATTCTATGAATAAATAAAGAGGCTGAGAATTCTGGATTTTCAAAAATTAAATAGAAGTTTTCTTATCATTAATAGTGATGCCACAGTCCATCGAAATTGCAAGACATGTTCAATCTTCGGAAAGAGACAGATATAGTTAATGATTCGTTTTACATGAAGAAAATTCTCTGAAATAAAAAATCGTACTGTCAATTTGATTGTGAATTTAAACTCCGTATTATTATGTAATATTCTTTAAAACGCATTATTTTTATTTAATACAAATTAATGAGCAGACAAAAATATTAAATATTACATTTATTTACACTTTCAGAAATGCTTTCTTCAATTCGCGGAAGTTTACTACTAGTAGTGCTGCCAGGATTTTCCCGTTAATTGACGAATATCCTTTTTTATTCTTCGTTACAGGAGGTTAAATGTCCGTGAATTGAAGAAAGTTTGGAAAAAATAAAAGGTTGCGGACTTTGTATTCGAACTAGCTACCTTAGCATTACTAGACGAGTACGCTAACCATTTGGCTAGAGTTGTACAATAGTGAAACACTTTGAAGTAAATTTGTTTGCTTCAGATGGGTATGGCTTGGTCAATTTCTTTACAAAGCTTTTTATTTTGAAGTTAATTTCGAGAAGATTTAGTCTTTAATGAGATTGTGGCTGGGGTATTAATACTTTAGTAGTAATATAGGATAAACATATGAGTTAGGAGTATTTTTAAGTCAATTGAAAGATGTAAAACATGAATATTAAATTTTTATTCCATAAGATTTTTTTTTGTTTTATCGATTTTTTTCTATTTAATATTTTAGTTAACATCTCTTTTAAAAGTGCTTTTTTTTTTTCAAAATTATATTTTAAATGCGAATATTTGTATAGAAACAACTTTATAAATTCAAATTTATTTAACGCTATTCAACTATTATAACTTTAAAAATTGTTATTTATTTTTAAATTTGAAAACTTATTTTCTTTTATAATTAAATTAGAAATCTTAATTTATAAAATTTTTGTTCTTTTCATTTTTAAAATTAATTCGGATTTAATATTAATAGAACTAATACGCATGCATGCTGGGAATGAACGGAATTTGTCCTTCCTTTCAGAGTTTTGGGAAGTATTCACGGATAAAACACGTTTTCTAAGAGTACGGAAATTATTTGTTAAATGAGAAATGATTTAGTGTATATTCACAAGTACTTCTGACAGTGTAGAATTGCTTGAGTTTTAAGCGGATGTTCTGAGTATGAAAGGGAGATAACGTGAAGAAGCCCCCTGGCGGGTAATTTTTTCGAGCGAAAAGCGCACAATTTGGATTACGCGCAAGATGAAGCACACAGTTTTGACTTTTAATTCAAGAGTAATACTTATGATATATGAATGTGTAACTTTCAAATGAAACTGCCAAAGCAAAAGTTCTTTACTATATATATGTCGTAGGCTAATTGAGAAATCCGGCTCTTTGCAAACAGTCTAGGCTCTTTGCAAAGAGCCGGGCTAATTGGATAATCCATCTCCCTTTTTCCAATTAGCCTGATATTTTTCAGGCTTGTTGCAAAGAGCCTAGAAAGCGTTAGGCTAATTGAATAATGACCACTTATTATCTGATCAGGGTGATATTTTTAGCTCGTAGGCTATCAAAACGTGAGAGCTTATGTGCCCGCCGATTCTGTATGTACGTGTGTACATACGTACGTACGTATATACGTAACGCGATAACTCTTGATAGAAATATCCGATTTGCTTCAATTTTTTTCTAGGTTCATTCTGATAAGGTGCTTCCCTGATTATTTTTTGGGGTTCATTGGTTAAGGATAAAGGGGGAAAAGTGGAGGCTAGTCTTCCCCACCCTTAATTTAGATAAATCGGTTTTTCATGATGAATTATTCGAATTGCTCCAAATTTGGTATACCTTTTTATTAAGTTAAGGAGCCGCCTTGATTAGATTTGGAAGTTCATTAGTTACATATAAAGGGAGGAAAGGGGGGGCTACCCCCCAGTAATTTAGATAAATGGTTTTTTCATGCAGAAATATGCGATTTGCTATAAATTTGGTATACCGGTTAATTATGTTAAGCAGCTTCCCTGATTACATTTGGAAGATCATTATTATGTATAAAGGGGGGAAGGGGGGCATTTGCCTCTCCCCTTAATTTAGATAAATGCGTTTTTTATGTAGAATTATTCGATTAGCTCAAATTTGGCATACTGGTTTATTATGTTAAGGAGATGGCTTGATTAGATTTGGAGGTTCATTAGTTAAGTATAAAGGTAAAAAGGGGGGCAACCCCCCCTTAATTTAGGTAAATGGGTTTTTAATGCAAAATTATTCGATTTGCTCCAAATTTGGTATACCGGTTTATTATGTTACGGAGCTTCCCTGATCAGATTTGGAGGTTCATTAGTTAAGTATAAAGGGAGGAATGGGGGGCTAGACCCCCCCCCCCTTAATTTAGATAAATGGGTTTTTCATGCAGAGTTATTCGATTTGCTCCAAATTCCGTATACCGGTTTATTATGTTAAGGAGCTTCCCTGATTATATTTGGAGGTTCATTAGTTAAGTATAAAGGGAGGAAAGGGGGGCTAGACCCCCCTTAATTTAAATAAATGGCGTTTTCATGCAGAGTTATTCGATTTGCTCCAAATTTCGTATACCGGTTTATTATGTTAAGGAGCTGCCTTGATTAGATTTGGAGATTTATTGGTTAAGTATAAAGGAGGTACAGGGGCTAGTGTCCCCTTAATTTAGATAAATGGGTTTTTCATACAGAATTATTCGATTTGCTTCAAATTTGATATACCAGTTTATTACGATATGGCTTCCTTCATTTGATTTGGAGGTTCATTGGTTAAGTATAAAAGGGGGGAAAGGGGGCATTTTCCCCTCCCCTTAATTTAGATAAATGTGTTTTCAAGCGGAATTATCTAATTTAGTTTAAGTTTTTTTTTTCTAGGTTCATTCTAATAAGGATCTTTTCTGATTAGATTTGAAAGTTCATTGGTTCAGCATAAAGGGAGAAATGGGGGAGCCAATAGCCCCCACCTTAATTTAGTGAAATGGTTTTTTCATGCAGAATTATCTGATTTGCTTCAAATTTGGTATACCAGTTTATTATGTTAAGTAGCTTCCCTGATTAGATTTGGAGGTTCTTTGGTTAAGTAGAAAGTGGGGAACGGGGACTAACACCTTCATTTATTTTTCGAGAGGCATTATTCTTTGAAATAAGAGTATAATATACAATTAGTGTGAATAGCCTGTGAGCTCAATGCCATCAGTTTAACTGGGCAATTTTCTTATTATTAGGTTTATTAACGCACAACCCTACCCAAATCCGAAATATAAATTACAACAGACCGTACCCCGATCCGAGCAAGACAGAATAATTTCAGTCTACATGCAACCCGACCCGAACCTGAGAGTTCCATTTGAAAAACCCGAAATCCCGAACCAAATCTGATAACCGACAAAAATATTCCAAAGATCCATAACCGGATCCGAACAAGACAAATTAGTTTCCGTGGACACGCAACGCTACCAGAACCTAAAAATTCCATTCGAAGTCAACCTGAAACCCGTGCCGAACCAAATCTTAAACGACAAAAATATTCCAAAGAACTATAACCCGATGGAAGCCAGACAAAATAATCTCCGTCCACCGGCAACCCGATCCGAACCTGAAAGTTCTAATTGAACTCAATCCGAAACCTGGTTGTGGTCGGTTTTCAGGTTGACTTCAAATGGAACCTTCAAGTTCGGATCCGGTTGAAAAAAAATTAAACTAAATCAGATAATTCTGCATGAAAACCCATTTATCTAAATTAAGGGGAGGGGCAGTTGCCCCCTTTCCCCCCTTTTATACTTAACCAATTAACCTCCAAATCAAATGAAGGAAACCATATCGTAATAAACTGGTATATCAAATTTGAAGCAAATCGAATAATTCTGTATGAAAAACCCATTTATCTAAATCAAGGGGACACTAGCCCCTGTCCCTCCTTTATACTTAACCAATAAATCTCCAAATCTAATCAAGGCAGCTCCTTAACGTAATAAACCGGTATACGAAATTTGGAGCAAATCGAATAACTCTGCATGAAAAACCCATTTATCTAAATTAGGGGGGGGGGGGGTCTAGCCCCCTTTCCTCCCTTTATACTTAACTAATGAACCTCCAAATCTAATCAAGCCATCTCCTTAATATAATAAACCAGTATACCAAATTTAAACTAATCGAATAATTCTACATGCAATTGCCCCCCTTTTCCCTCTTTATACATAATAATGATCTTTCAAATGTAATCAGGGAAGCTGCTTAACATAATTAACCGGTGTATTAAATTTATTGCAAATCACATATTTCTGCATGAAAAACCCATTTATCTAAATTACGGGGGGGCTAGCCCCCCCTTTCCTCCCTTTATATGTAACTAATGAACCTCCAAATCTAATCAAGGCAGCTCCTTAACTTAATAAACCGCTATACCAAATTTGTAGCAAATCGAATAATTCATCATGAAAAACCGGTTTATCTAAATTAAGGGTATAGCCCCCTTTCCCCCCTTTATAATTAAATAATGAGCTTCCAAATCTAATCAGGGAAGCGCCTTAACACAATAAACCGAATTTGGAGCAAATCGAATATTTCTGCATGAAAAACCCATTTATATAAATTAAGGGGGGACTAGCCCCCCTTTTCCCCCTTTATCATTAACCAATGAACCCCAAAAACTAATCAGGGAAGCACCTTATCAGAATGAACCTAGAAAAAAAAATTGAAGCAACTCGGATATTTCTATGAAGAGTTATCTTGTTACGTACATACGTACGTACGTACGAACACACGTACATACAGAATTGGCGGGCACATAAGCTCTCAGGCTTTGATAGCCTGTGAGCTAAAATATCACCCTGATCGGATAATAAATGGTCATTTTTCAATTAGCCTAACGCTTTCTAGGCTCTTTGCAATAAGCCTGAAAAATATCAGGCTAATTGGAAAAAGGGAGATGGATTCTCCAATTAGCCCGGCTCTTTGCAAAGAGCCTAGGCTGTTTGCAAAGAGCCGGCTTTCTCAATTAGCCTACGACATATACATAAATTTAAAATGTAGTTCAATATGACAATTGTTTAGAAACTGCAATAGTTGTATGACATAAACGACTCCGTAACATAAGATGCTTTGATTCACGCAGCAAACTTAAGCAACAAATTTCGGAAAATTTTGAACAAATATCTGCTTTAATGCAATGTTAAAACACAGAAGCTGTTGTAATGTGTAATTGTTGTATTTTCAATAAAACATAATTTTTATCTGACTCTGATGGACGTTCTTGTGGTTGTTGAAGATTTCATTTTGAATAAGTAAGCAAAGTCAGGCAAGTGATTAGATATTTGATGGTTTACATCTGAAGGGATATAAAAATATCCGCAGTAGGAATAAAGATTTTCATATACTTTGTAATCTTATTTCATGTAAATTTAATATGCAATAATGGTTATCCTTGTTAGATGAAAATTATCACACCTTTGAAATCAATAGTTTAGTTGAACACTCATTTTTTAATTGTAGGAGCACATCTCTGGCTTTCTGCTAAAAATTACAGTTTTTTTTTAACACGATCAAGTTGGCTTCATTTTTGGCAATTTATTTTTGAGACATTTCTCCAAATGTCGTCAAACTTGGCGAGAATTTGACGCTAACGTATACGTATCGCTCACCCTCAAAAAAAGTAAGACCTCTCGGAAAAAGTAAATTTCACAGATTTGGCAAAAGACAATATGCATTACTTTACTGTAACATGAAATTACAGCACTTGTCTGTGCATGAAGGAATTAAAGCCTGCACAAAGCTTATGCGAGATGTGTTATTTTCTTGCAGGTGAGCGATGTATAGTTTTATGCTTAAGATTGGGATTTTTTTTTTTTTTTTTACTGGATTAAACAAAAACAAGATAAAAATCATTTTAAAACTTCTATTTTGATAAGCTTTATCCTCTTATTACAAAGCTCACATCCATACATCCGATAACGCGTATGTTGTATTAACTAGTAACTCAAAACAGACCTTCCAAGACATATAAGATTGCACCAAATATAAAAGCGCCAGACGCCAACAGCCTCTCTGACACATGACTTATAACAACGAATGAGAACGCAGTTAAAACCAATAATGCTAAAACATGACTATCTTTTAGAATCTCGCCGGTGGGGGAGTAAGAACAGGTCACTCAACACTCCTGCATGAGCTGCCTACCAGAGGGCGGGGCTTAACGGCCCCAACCCATGAAAACAAGCTCTCGCAGCGGAGATGCGAGGCTTCGTCCGGCGACATAGGCTTCTCGGGGTCCAGACTTGTGCGTCACTGACACGGAACGAGCCTCCCTAAAGAAGTTTCCTTGCCATGCACCCGCCACCAGTGCGCGGTCGCCCAAAAACTTCGCGCTGCCCAACGCACGCCACGAAGCCCTGCGCTAAAGAGTTAGACATCCGGTCGATTCGACAGAGCCTCCCACACAGCCAAAAGGGACAGACGGTTCCTTCTCTTGGTCCCTCCGCAGTTCACCCCGATGACCCGCAGAGTACGAAATCCTATAAAGGACCCGAATCCACGAGCCACTGTCGAAGATCCGTACGGGGAATTACTTTACGGAGGTTTCTCAAGATAACTACCATTTTCCGGCAAAGACATTTTTGCGAAACAACCGATAAGATGGTGAAGGATGCCCCTACCGGAAGACCCTGGAGGGACGAGGAATCCACCTCCGGACGTAAAGCGTCCCTGCTCCGGGCTTTTCGGCCATTCTCCACACCTCAACCGACGGAACGCCTCGCGGATCACGCCGGGAGTCAGAGAGACCGGACTAGGTGCCGTTAGCGACCCCAGGCGGGCACAGAAATCTCCACCTAGACGGGATAGACCCCCGTCTCACTAGGGGGTTGGGGGGTCTGGAGTACCGACCTCCCCCCACGACTCGACTCCACCCGAGGGTAGAGAAGCCGCGGAAGTCCGGCAGAAGCCCAGTCCCCCACTACCTTACCTCGCGGTCGCCAAGGGTCCAGAGCACGAATTCTCCCGACTCCCAGCAATAGCCACAACTACCATGTTATTTCGCCGAAACACGGCTTCTGTCGAAGGCTACGAACACGAATAGACCAAAGAAGCTGACTCACGATTCGCGGACCCAGCCAACGACTTCCACGGTGTACTGGGACCCCAAGGCGAAACCGGGAAAGGCCAGGAGGAGATAGGCTGAGACAGAAGTAGGCGGACGAACCGCACGCGACCCCTTTGATCGGCATCTACCTCCAGACACAAACCAGGCCCGGAACCCCGGGGCTTGCGTTCGAAAGTTATGTTTAGAAACCGCTATGACCACACCTCCGGGCGAGGCAACCTCCGGAAGCGTGTAGATTCGCTGGTCATGAGTCGGACCAACAGTTCATCCGAGATTCAACGCGCCGCCGCGTTAGTCGGCGAGCCTCCGGCCCGGTTCCCTGTGGAGACGGATCCGAGAGAATGTACCGTTGCGTCGTTCAGCCACAACGGGACAAACCCCTCCCAAGACAAGGCGACATATTTTCGGTACGCTGATACCTCCTCCATGGTCGCCCTTTGGTACAAACGGGCTTCTCCTTTCACCGCCTACCTTGGGGGCGGCTCACAACTACCTCAGCTACTAGAATCTAGGCGGAATGAGCCACCAGACACAAAAAGTATGCCTAGCGCTGTTCGAGCCTCGCCCTTCGATGACTCGGGGAGTTCCTGCATGGCGTTCCCGCGAGACCACCTTCATCACAAACGGGCACTGAGACCTAGCTCTTCACGGTTCGCAATCTCCTCTCAGACTCCCGCTTAGTCAATCGGTGGACAAGGCCCTACCACATTTGCTTATCCTTTAATCCAGAGTCACCACCCGGTCGAAACCGGCTCTGGGATCGAGCTATGGAGCGTCGCTGTCGCACTCCCCTCGAAAACCGAGGTCCCTGGAAGGTGGAGCCTATGGTACCCACCGAGATGGGTCTCCAACCTCATCCGTAACGTCCGTTATCCGTGGCCTCCGGAACTGCCTCTCAGCATTGGGCCTCTCGACGAGGCTATAGTTCGTCCTTGTCCTGCCCCGCCTGGCTCAACACAACGAGCGCTGCCGGGCTCCGAGTCTCCTTTCCCACTCAAGGGACCGGTTTCGGACCACCCGGAGAGCGACCACTCCAAACAATGGGAAAACAGCTCCATACGCACTTATACCATTACCATCTTAAGCAAATCATTGTTTTGTTATTATACTCATTGTTCATTGGAGATTTAGCTGAGAGGTTTCTCACTCTTTGTAGGCCCTCAGTAAGCCAAGTGTTGACTTGACTTGATACTGTAGCAACCGAGGCAACCATCTCTCAGTGTCAGTGAAAAAGATTATAATACCTGGATTACAGTGAATTTGAAACTGAGGCGAAAACGCGAGCACAAGCTCCCAAAGCACTAAATATACTCAGATTGATAAAAAAAATCAATAACAAAGCAACAGAAGAACATTTTAATACTATTCGTGAATCAGAAAAATAGTTTTAACAATTACGATAAAACAGATAATTGTGCATAAAAGAATGTTTTAAATAAAGAAGTAAATGTTACTGCTATTATTATATTACTCACCAATTCGAAAATTTAAGTGTAAAGAAATTCTTATTCTTATTTATGCTTCTTCCGTTATAAATTATATTTTCCTATCTTATTTGTATATTTTTTTACTAATATAACTAGCAAAAAATTAAAATTTTACTATCCAAGTAGAATTCCTGCTTACATGAGTATAAGGTCACCCCGTTTATAAGGTCAGATTTTTCAGTAACACATGAGTGACCATATAACCAATATACTCTGTATATGGGTCATTCGGCTGTTTTTTTTTTTTTTTTTTTTTTTTTTGTTTTTTTAAATCGCCTAAGAAATCTCAAAATTTAGCCTACAAGTACCTTAAGTACCTTATTGCTATATTTATCAAAAAATAATATGATCCAAATTGTACCTGATAGATCTTCGGAGATTATAATTTTAAAGCACTTCCATTGCTAAAATGTTCAAATAAATGATTGTCCCCGGATTTTAAGAAAAAATTTATTTGTAAATAAGAAAAATGCTATATTTCGCATACATGTTAAAGAGAAAAAAAGTTTATAAAATGTCTGATGCCATTGTGGCACTTGGGAATTAAAATTAAGTTGTTTCCTAAACATTCCACTGCCCTTGAAAGGGTTAAAAAAGAAAATAAATTAGAATTAGAAGTCATACTGTCAATAAATAATATTTTTTTTTTTACTCTATGTCAATTGAAAAAATATAGATAAAGCATTAACATTTAGCAGAGTTGTTGTTTATTTAAATTAGTACAAAAACATTTTTTATTTATTTTTACCTTGTCCCCTGAAAACCATTTTATACAAAAATGATCGGTCTAATGTATATTTTCAGTTACTAAATAATTTTGGAAACACATTTCTAATAATACAACAACATAAAAAAGAAATTTCATTAGTTTTTATTAAATTTATAATAGATGAGCGAATGATGTATAATAAAAATACTTACTTTGATCTAGTAGTTGAAGGCCATGTGCCAGCTATTCAGGAATGTTTTTGAGCAAACAGCAAGATAACTGCTTCACTTTACTCATGTTCTTATATAAAGCATGTGCTGCTTTCTACTAAGTAAATAGGAGCAAATTTATAGTTATGTGAGGGAATGATGGACATCATTAAAAAGTGCCCTAATTCTTTCATTATATAAAATATAAATATAATTAAATGGCTAAATATTTATTTAAGTATGTTTAATGGAATGAGAAAAAAATAATTATCTTTTTCAATTCCTACTATTAGCTCACACTCTCCCTATATTTATTTATTTATTTATATATTTATCTTGTTCAAATTTTCAATCGTTAATAAAATACTCATTATTCATCCTATCAAGTAGAAATAAATTTTTTTAAACTTGTACTGGATGACAATTGATGTTAGTACAGTTTTTTTCAAATATTAATTAATTAATTAAATTTTAATTAATTAATTTTAGTTTTGCATGGGAAACAAAATGGCGGCCATTGGTTATTGAAGATCAATTAAAGTATTTTCAATAAGGGGTTACCATAGGGGGGACCCTGTTCTGTCGCCAAATACCGCCAAGTTTGTCGCCAACTTGGGGATATATCGCCAAATTTGGCGGCCAAAATGAGTCGCCAAAAGTGACGCCAACTTGGCGATATCTGTAATATTTCGCCAAATTCCCATAGAGTTCCATTGTAAACCTACTTGCTTATAGAAAATCAACAAATTCAGATATTTTAATGCAACAAAAACTAATATTAGCTTAAGGGATTATATTAAATTTTTCTTTTATGGCCTAAGTAGGAATTGACTTTAAAAACAAAATTTTTATATTACTTGTTAATAATTAACTTTCTCTGTCATTGCAGCACGTATGCTTATACGTGCTGCATGTTAGAGAAAGCATTTTCTTTCCTACATGTGTGAATGGGGACATAATGAGGGAATGATATTTGCATTATAAAATACATTTAATTTATCATATTTCAATTCAAATAAGCAAATAATTAGAGTTTATATGCATAATTGATTAAATCACCTTTTCTTTTTGTAATTTTTAAAATATGGCTTCGAGACCCCCGATGCATAAAATTGCCACTTTTCAGAGAATGACTCATATACTGTAACTTAAAGTTTGTAGTCGCGGTAGAGAATCATCCTGTATTTCTGAAGAGTGCTTTATTTGATCTGACATTTAACAAAAGATTGAGATTGTTATAATGGGAAAGTCTTTGTGTTTTATGATTGTCTTTTTTATTTCGTTAACCAATTTAGGCAATAATTTTTCACTTATTTTTCATTACAATACCGTACAATCGCTTATTGCTGCATCAGACTACAGATAATTCCAAATTAAAAGACAAGTTAAATAACATTATCAAAATTTCACATGGTTCATTTTTTTGTAAAAAAAACGAAAGAAACTTCTGACACAATCTACTGTAATATTATTGCTTCCAAATTATTTCCGAAAAGCGTTTCTTTAACTTTAGAAACCTCAGAAATCAACAGACTTAACAGATTTAAAGGAGCATTCATAAAGACAAAGTTTCTTTTGCTGCCCGTAGTTTTCGGAAACATATCTGAGTAATTTTTACAAAATAATGATCAGTTTTTTCAACCTGGAATATAGAATTTTTGGATGCTATCAATTCTCAAGTAACGAGTTTCACGTTCCACAAACATTTTTCTTTACATAAAAACATGATAAATTAACAGTTTTTTCATTAACATTAATATTAATATTGTTTTATTACTCATTCATGTATGCATAGCTGGCAACTTGTACGGATTTTTGCTACCACTAAAATTTAATAGAAAATTTTGCCTAATTCAGTCGCCGAATTGCACTGAATGTTGATAATTAAATAAGGCAGAAATTTCTGTTAAATTTTAGTGGAAGCAAAAATCCGTACAAGTTGGCAGCTATGTGTATAAATTTAGTCAACCATCATAAATGTTTACTTGAGAATTGGTAGCATTCGATAAACCGACGTTTCAGTTTGAGAAAACGGCTTAATACACGAGGAAACGTTTCCGAAAATTAATGGCAGCTAAAGAAACTTTGTTCTTATAAATTCTTCTTTAACCCGGCAGGAGTCGCGTGAGGTATGACATACCCTGTGTGCGTACGGATTTTACAACTGTCACCACTATTTTTCGAAAACTATTCTTCAACTTACTTTATCGCATAATTTGTAACTATTGTTTCCCACTAAATTAGGTGACGATTATTATTTGGATTTATTGGTGACAAACTGAAAACCGTTCATACTCTGTTTATGTACGGCTTCCCCCGGGTTAAATCTAAAAAAAGCTATTAGCTTCTGAAGTTTCTAAAGATAAAAGAACGCTTTCAGAAGTCGTGGGTAACTCGAAGGAAATTATATTTTCGTCGGTGATTGTATTTTATTTTCACAGATTAACCCCTTAATTCTCGCTCCCGTCAATATCACGGGCTGAGGTGTCGTTCATTATTTCTCGTGCCCGTCATATTTCCGTGCTGGAGATTTATTGCTGGAAAAAACTTCTGAAACCAGAAAAATTTAACTGGCATTTCCCTCTGAAGTCTTTGAATATTAGTGTTTGGGTTCGGTTTTTGGCACTGATTGTGATGTTGGACTTTGTATTGTATGTTTCGAAATATATATCACACTCAAAAGAATTATTAATAATCAAAATTTAATGTATATTATATTATTTCAAATATTATTGTAAAAATTTGTTTGATGATGATAAATAAAGATCTAAGATGTGAAAAATAAAGGTCTTATTCGCATTAATTTTTATGGTGTAAAACAAACATTAAAAACCTGAATTCTCGCAGGATGGCTTTTTCACAAATATGAATTTCTTCTATAAAAACTTTTTTTCACCTTAAAAAACACTAGTTGTATATTTTATATAGAAACCTTCTAATTGTTTCAATTTCTGTAATAAAAAAATAGGTACTTTTTTTATGGTTTTTCCAAATATCAAGCGACCGTTAAGGGGTTAAGAAGCATATTTACTTTTTGCAAGGAGTTATAAATAAAGAGGAGGAGACATATCTATTTATATAAAATCCAAGTCTCTGTGTGTCCCTCACAATTCCGGTAAGACCGCCTCATTGTAATGAGTAATTGTTGAAAATTACTAATGCAGGGTTACCAAGTAATGCCAAATGTTGACCAACTTGGCGAAATATCGTCAAATTTGACGAATTACCGCCAAATTTGGCGACAAAAATAATTTGTCACATATGAAGCCAACTTGGCAATAGCTAGCTAATTTAGCGAAATTCCCATTTAAAACCATTAATAGTATTCCATAATCGAGGTCACTGCAATTTAATTTAAACTCCGCGCTTTTAAGGATTTTTTTCAAAATCTATGGGTGAGAATTTAAAGTGTAATATACGAAAATGTACGTCTTTACATCTGCATCCCGATGCTACTAATAACATAACATCAGACAGATGGCGCTATTGTTTGAGCTCCTAACTGCCTGATTTTAAGGTGCTTTAGGTACTTTTCCAGTATAGGGGCCTTGGCGATATAGAGAAAATGAAATCTGGCAACATATTTTCTAGCAACTTATTCACTGTTTCATATACGCAAGTCATTTTTCAGTATTTATACAATTTATTTAATATAAAAAATCCGTTTAACTATTTTCGTATACAAACTGAAGTAAATTGTGTATAAAAAAAACAATAATATAGATAAAAATAAAATGTTTATAGATTATATAAATAAACTTAAAAGTTCATTAATTTTGTTTTCATAGCTATTTATATCATTTGGCAAAAAATCTCACTTCTGGAGCCTAAATTATGACAAACTTTAAAAAAGTACGCCAAGGTCCCCATACTGGAAAAGTACCGCGCTTTATATACTTGGATACAAAAGTAAAATTCTCGGTACTTTTCCACTTTAGGGGCCTTGGCGAAGAACGAAAATTGGCAACATGTTTTCTGGCAACCTATTCGTTGTTTCATTTCATATACAAACGCAATTTTTTTCCAGTATTTATACACTTTATTTAACATAAAGAAGCCATATATCTAATTTTATAATATAGACATGACCTGTAATCCGCAAAAAGCCTCAAATCCGCACAACACTTGGAACTTGGAACCAAACTGTGCGGATTAGTGGTCTTCTACTGAATTACAGTTTTTCATAAATGAGTTTCGTTTTTAAAATCTGCTGTTTTCCTCTATCACTGCGGAATTAGTGAGAAAAACTCATATTCTTGCAAGTGTGATGTATATATCTTTATCTCATATTCCGTCATTTTTGACGGGCTATCTTTCTAGTAGTGTATATTGTCTTTCAGTTGCAAGTGAGGTAACTGAGGAGGTTGTTGTGAAAGTCGCCTATACTCCGTGGTCGAAAGACTTTAGAAAACTCGGAATGGCAACAGCCAGAGGAGGGGAGAGACGAGGCATTTTTCTTGAATGGTTGTGTTCGAACTCTCTCTTGTGAAATATGTAATCCGAATATTATTATTATGTTATATTATGTGTTCGTGTGTTGTAACTGTGTAGTCTTATGTAAATAGTAAACTTAGTTAATCATATCCCGGCTTAGACCTCTCTGCTTTGATTATATCTTGTGTTCTTTCTTCATCAATATCGTGGAATACCGAACCGGGCCTTCATAATGGCGCAGACGACTAGGATGGTGATCCTACAGCTTTTAAAAATCAACAGCGGTGTTACTGCAGCATAAAATGTTATCGTATAATAAATATTGTGGTTAAAGAAAGAAAGATGTGCCTCTAATCTAAGTGAATAATATTGCGTCGATAGTATTTGATTGACAGCAACGAGAGTTTGATGGCTGGCCTAGCTATCATACAGGTATTTTTTTTTCTTTCCTATCGAGAGCATATTTTAAATATATGTTAGTAAAATATAGTTATTTAATGTGTATATGTTTTATATTATGTTTAGAAACAACGGGTTAATATTTATTCAATTAATGGAATAAACATGGTATTTTATCAGTAATTAAGTTTGAAAAGTATACTTAAGAATTATATTTTTATGGTATATTTCATAATATGAATGCAGAATTATGTATCATGATTGTTAAATGGATCGAAGGTTCAGATAGAATGGTGTTTAAAAATAACTATGTTTAGCATGAAAGTTTAAATTCTGTTATTTAAATAAATATTCTCTAGTTATTGTGTTAAAAAAAAAAAGAAAAGAAAAAGAAACATAAAAATGAGTTAAAATTGTCATTTTAAAAGTTCATACCACGTCTGTCTATGAAGCTATTTATTCTCTAAGAATAAACTTTGCACTAGAATAACTAAAAGTGTTACCTAAGTAAATTATCGTTTGGAGAAAAAAAAAAAAAGAAACCGATTTATTTCAAATGTTTTTTATTTATTCTTTTATCTTTGTGATTAAGATAAAAAGGTGCTATTTCAAAGTATGTAGAGGAAAATTTTTTTTGTTTGTTTGTTTTGTTACGTATTATTCTGGAATTCTTTGAAATGACTCATTCAGATTAAATTTGCAATAAAAGTTTAGTAATCTTTGTTCAATTCAGTGAAACTGATAATGTATAAATTTGATTATTACGGATTGGGTTGTTTATTTATTTTTAATTGTGGCAGAATATTAAGCATTTGTTTGTTTTGTTTTTGTTGTTGCTTATTTTCGATTTACCAATTGAAAGGAAATATAGAGATTTAATTTGAGTTTTAAATCAAAATAAAAGAAAGATTTTCATATCTTCGATAGAATTTAATTTAATTAAAAGGTGTTAATTTAATATTGAGATTTATAAATATTTGGTTCGTTTTGAAATATAATTTAGTAAGAGATTGAAGTGTTAAAAAGAAAATTGTTAATGTATTATGTATTTTGAAGGATGTATTTAAAACTTAATGCGCAAGGCATTGACAAATTCTTATTTTGTGAGAACGCAAATATTTTTTTTTCTTGACATATTGGTAAAAGTATATCTTAATTATTGCAAAAATTGTTTTCTATATATATATATATTTTGTTATTATTGCGCAAATGTGTTTTAATTTAGTCAGTAATACTAATATAAGTATTTAAATAAAATAAATTTCATTCAATTTGAGGGGTTATTTACAAAAGAATGTTCAGGTTTAAATTAAATTTGGTTTAAGGCGTTCTTAGGGAAAGTTCCAATTAGGGTAGAAACACTGTTTGAATATTGCTGATTGCTTCCAATTTATTTTTCAAATATGGCGTTTTTAAGCAAAGGTAGTAGAAAAGAAGATTTACAAAAAGTAGCGATTGAACTTGGAGTTCAGGATGTCGAAAATTTAAAAATTATAGATCTAAAAAAAGCTATACTAGAAGTGGAAGACTACGAAGAAGAATTTGTTAAGGGATTTTTGAGTTCTGTAATTGAAGAAAGGAAAAAGAAAGAAGAAATGGAGAGGGAAGAAAGAATACGTCAAGAAGCGAGACGTCAAGAAGAAAGGGAAGAAAAAATACGGCAAGAAGAGAGGGATGAGCGAAATCCAAGGAAACAAAAGAACATGAATTGGAAATGAAAAAACTGGAACAATTTCAGAAATTTCCGGAACAAAGAAATGAATCGAAAATTGAGATAGCGCCAAAAATTAAATTAGCACAGATTGTCCCGAAGTTTGATGAAAAACGTGATGAGATGGGATTATTTTTGATAAATTTTGAAAGAAGAGCGGAAATGGCACAAGTACCGAAGAAAGACTGGGTAGCTTACCTATTGGCAGTTTTACCGGTGGAAATTGCAAATATGCTAGCTAGAGAACCCCCGGAAGATGCAATTAATTACGATTTTGTAAAAACTCTTATCTTAAAGCGATACAAGTTAAACAGTGAAAAATTAAAACAATGTTTTTACAAACATCACAAAACACATGAAAAATAATGGAGAAATTATACACAAGAGCTTTTGAGTTATTTTACCGAATGGATCACAGAATTAAATATTAACACTTTCCAGCAATTAAAAGACTTAATAGTAACCGAACAATTAAAATTTCGTGTGCCTGTAGAAATAAGAGAACATTTCTTAGAAAATTGGCTCACATTTACCACGCCGTTAGAATTGGCAGAAAAACTTGATGATTACGAGAGCATTACCGACAGTTTTAGAAGAAAGGAATTTCCAAAGAAAAATTTATCTAACTCTCGAAATCAAAGTTGGAATAATTACAGTTCGGAATCAAAAAAGATATGAGAGATGGTAAACCGAAATTTGAACCCAGGACTGAAGCGTCTTTCGGAGTGCAACGAGAAAAGAGAGAATTTCGCACAAAATATACCTGTTTCGCATGTGGTAAGGAAGGGCATGTGAAGAAATATTGTTCCAAATTGAATACAGCAAAACAAGATGGAGGAAAAACTTCCAAAAGCGATCTTGAGAAAAAGGGTCTAAATGCAATTTGTTTGAATGTGAATATTCCGGTGGAAGAAACAGATGGGAGACTCCTTAAGGTAGATCTAGGAATCGGTAACCAGAAGTTTCAGGGAATCATCGATAGTGGTGCGGAGATTACAGTGCTGCGGAAGTCGGTGGTGCCGGAAGAGTATTTACAGTCATGTGGAAAAGTATTCTTGAGACCCGCAATAGGGAGTCCTGTAGAAGCAAAGCTTGTTTCCGTTCCGCTCACTCTTCGGACAGAAGATGAGGTTATTCCGTATGTACGAGTACAGGTTGCGGTAGTGGAAGGATTACACGAAGAAGCTTTGATCACTCCCAAAGTTTTCGCTCTGTTAAAAGAACAGCAGAAGTTGTATTTAGGGGATGAGGTAGATATCACCCCGGTTGAAGAAAATAAAGAAAAATCTGTATTCAATGTGGAGGGAAGGTGTCCAGAAGGAAACCTGGAAACAAATCTAAATAATGAAGATGAAGACAAAGAAGCTTCAGATTTGGAACTGATTCCTACTCCGGTCGAGGCAACTGTTTTGCCCGAAAATGTTGGTAACGAGGACCAAAAGGAAAGTTGTTCCGTTTCACAAGCGCAATTGTTGAAAAAGGAGCAATTGGCTTGTTCTACATTATAAAAATGCTTTGAAGATGCAAAACGGCAGAAAAATAATTATTGGGTAGAATCCGATTTGTTGTATCATAGAGGCAAAGTTGAAGGACAAAATTATGTTCAACTTGTAGTACCTGCCTGTAGAAGACAAGAAATTTTGAAATTAGCACATGAAACACCAACTGGTGGGCATTTAGCTGCTAAGAAAACAACAGATAGAATTGCTATGTCGTTTTGGTGGGAAGGAATGCCAAAAGAAGTAAAACAGCTATGCGCAGCTTGCCATGATTGTCAAATGCGCAGAAAAACAAAAGTAACAGACAGAACACCTATTGAAGCGGTCGGAAGACCAGAACTCCCATTTCAAGTTGTAAATGCAGATATTTTAGGACCATTTGAGCCGAAGTCTTCTCGAGGCCATCGGTATGTTCTGGCTATTATGGATCAACATAGTCGTTGGCCTGAAGCAGTCCCTATTAAATCGTTGACAGCAAAAGCAGCTTGCGAAGGGTTTATTGAAGTTTTTGTTAGAACTGGAATTCCTAGAATGATTGCCATGGACAATGGAGGAAATTTTGCTTCAAAACTGAGAAAAGATCTTTTGAAACGATTGGGGTGTGTCCCTAAGTTTTCTACTCCAGGTTACCCACAATCAAATGGATTGGTTGAACGATGGGTGGGAACAATGAAATCAATGCTACATCATGCCATAAACTCTCATGGTAGAGGTTGGGACAAACAACTACCATTTCTGTTATGGGCATACCGAGAAGTCCCCAATGCCACCACTGGTGTTGCACCATTCTTGTTGGTGTACGGTCGTCCACCTGTAGGACCATTAGCTATATTGAAATCAAGTTGGGAAGATGAAGTGGTACTTCCCCAAGGAATTGGAGAGTCTGTAGCAGATTATATGCAGAAACTCCGGGAACGTTTAAAAGACGCGGCAGAATATTCAAAGACCGTGGCGGAAACCCAACAGCAGCGATACGTTCATCATCACAATTTAAGGTCGAAAGATACAACATTCTCCGTCGGAGATGAAGTAGTAGTACTAATCCCTGATTCCACTAATAAACTGTGTTCAAAATGGAAGGGACCAGGAGAGATAGTCCAACAGAAATCGGTGCATTCCTATGCAGTCAAACTACCTGACGGAAGTATTCGACATCTACATCAGAACAAATTACGAAAATATATTCAACCGATTAGAGCTATTGGTGTTATTTACGAAGTGGATGAAGAGTTTGGAGAAGTACAACATGCTCCGATAGAACAATACAGTGTCGTTGACGAAGAACTGCAGAAAAATATTAATTCAGGCAATTTATCACCAGAACAACAAAAGGAACTAATAGCACTTATCCAAGAATATAGAGTGGTTTTTGATGGAGAACTGAAGAGAGCCAAAGTTGGTTCACATAGCATAAATTTAAAACCTGGTGTTGTAAGAAAACAACCATATCTTTATAAAGTACCAGAAACTTTGAAAGCTAATGTAGAAAACCAAATACAGGAATTACTAAGGAAAGATCTTATAGAACCTTCTTCTGTGGAAATAGTGTATCCACTGGTGTGCGTAGCTAAAAAGGACGGAACAATCAGACTGTGTGTAGATTATACAGAGTTAAACGCCGCCACCAAGATCTCCTCTTTTCCTATGCAGAATTCCGACAACCTAAAATTTAAAGCTGGTTCGGCAAAATATTTGAACTCGCTAGATATTTTAAAGGGATATTGGGAAATCCCACTCGAAGAGAGTAGTCGAGAATTGACCAGTTTTGTGTCACCAAAAGGCCAGTACCAATGGAAAGTAATGCCTTTCGGATTGCCTGGAGCTCCGGCTACTTTTCAAAGAACAATGAATCAGACCTTGAGACCGCATAGTGATTATGCAGAAAGTTTTCTTGATGATATTATAATTTTCTCTTCTAACTGGGAAGAACATTTGCAACATATAAGAGAAATTTTGGAAACTTTAAAATCTCTGAATTTTTCAGCTAACTTGACAAAATGCTCCTTTGCAGCATCTGAAGTCAGATATTTAGGACATATCGTGGGTTCAGGCAAACATGGACCTATTCCCGAGAATCTAGAAGTAATAAAACATCTCAAAGCTCCCAAAACGAAGAAAGGACTGAGATCCATATTAGGTCTATTTAACTATTACAGAGAATATGTCCCGCATTATGCTAACCTTGCAAAGCCTTTGACAGATCTGACCAGAAAAACTGTTCCAAATGATATTCCATGGTCGGAAGATGCTGAAAAGCCGTTCAATAAGTTAAAGGAAAGCTTATGTGAAGTTACAAACCTTTATACCCCAGACATGTCCAAACCGTTCGAAATAAACACCGATGCTTCCATATCGGGTATTGGTGCCTGTTTAATGGAAAGGGACAAAGACGGCATATTAAAGCCCATAACCTTTGCCAGTCAAAAGCTTACTCCAACTCAATCGAAGTGGAGCACAATTGAAAGAGAAGCATATGCTGTAATTTGGGCACTTGGGAGATTCGAAATGTGGACTTATGGAACCACCATAATATTGCATACGGATCATAATCCTCTAAAATACTTAACAGAGGGAACTCCTAAGAACGCTCGATTACAGAGATGGTCGTTGGCACTATCTCGTTATCAGGTTTCTATTGCTCATAAACCAGGACGTTCTAATGTCGTGGCAGATGCTTTATCTCGCATTTATGAGTAGAAAAAAAATCTGTATATATATATTTTGTATTATTTCATTATTATATATTGGATAATGTGTATTTGTAATATGTGTATTTTTAGTATATAGTGTATAAGAATTTATATATCTTAAGTAGTTTAAGTAAATGCTCTCGATGGGACAGGTGAAGGACTTTTTAAATAGAACTTTTTAATTAGGACTTTTTAAGTAAGACTTGTGTTAAGACTTTAAAGAGTAGTTTCACAGTGTGGGACACCGTCCAACATGTAGAAACTGGAGGGAAGGTGTGAAAGTCGCCTATACTCCGTGGTCGAAAGACTTTAGAAAACTCGGAATGGCAACAGCCAGAGGAGGGGAGAGACGAGGCATTTTTCTTGAATGGTTGTGTTTCGAACTCTCTCTTGTGAAATATGTAATCCGAATATTATTATTATGTTATATTATGTGTGCGTGTGTTGTAACTGTGTAGTCTTATGTAAATAGTAAACTTAGTTAATCATATCCCGGCTTAGACCTATCTGCTTTGATATCTTGTGTTCTTTCTTCATCAATATCGTGGAATACCGAACCGGGCCATCATAGTTGTCACTAGATGGCGCCTTTTTTTTTATCAGATCAACAGTTTTTGATTACCGCTAAAGCATACTTCCACCAGTAAATTTGAATAGAAAAGTTTGTCTTATTTAAACGCCTTATTCATGGAAAATTTCTTTCGCAAATTTGGTAAATTTTTCTATTTGTTTTTACTGATGGCAGTTTGACTAGGTATTATCATATTTTTTTCATTAACACTCACAGGAGGTTGTCTAGATTGTCACAATATGGCAGAAATGCAGGGCAGACTTCCGCGGAAGTAAAACTCCACGAGTAAAAATGAATGTCTGTTTTGACATTACATATGACTGAGATTTTGTAGTAATAAGACGTTTAAAAAAGAAGAAAATTCTATTTAAATATACTGGTGGAAGTTTGTACCGGCGGTAATCAACCCCTGCGAAAGAGGTTACAGTTGAAGCTTCAATTTTAAGGATATGTCACTTCGTCTTTATTACTAGTTCCATGATGGAAATATACAACTTAATCCCCGGGATTGCACTTATACTCTAAAGCGAAAGCTGAATTACTGATACGCAGAACGGGTTACACGCTTTACTTTTAACCCTTTCATGCTTGTACCACCTAAATATTATTCCAAACTTACAAACAACACCAGATACGATTTACAAACGACTATTTTAATAAATTTTTGCTTTTACAATGAAAGTTTGGAAGAACAAGTTTTTACTTTCTAAGAAGTTCATTTGTAAATTCTAGTGTCAGTCAATCATTTCATCGTTTAACGAACAGAATTATTCCGTATAGGAAATTGTTAAAAAATATTTTAATATTTCCCTATTAACCCTTTATCTACTGACGGTACTTTAAGTACCATTAAAATAACTTGTTATAAAATTCATTTAATACATCGATTAGTTGTAATGTTGTTTAGAATGAGTTATAGATGCATTACTTTATCTTGTTCCGAAAGCATTATTGATTACACAAAACAAAAATATTTTTAAAAGGATGATTTATTTTACCTTTGCATCTTTCCAGCCTTCTTGGCGTTGGGGGGATTTTTCAATTCTGAAATATTTCTATATTTCTACTGTAAGAACATTATACTTGTACATTTCCTAATTCTACAAAATACTACGAAAAATATTTAAAATGAAAGATTTGAGTGGGTTTATAAATATTGCACAAAATCCTTTCAAATTTAATTATTCTTTGTGCTGGTAAGTTTAAGACATATACTTCTAGAGTCGGTTACCTATGTCATAAAATAATAAACTGCCACTCAAGGACTAAACGAGGACTTGGGTAATCCCCAATCCCTAAAACTTGTATTAGTATTATCCGGGGCTTCTGTATCCAGAAGTCCATGTGATCGTTAGCCTGGATAGACAAGGGATGACCTACGGCTACATGTAAGTCTATCACTTTAAAAAAAACTATTGACCTGCGCTGTGTACTTTTAAACGCTTATCTATCCTATGGCCTCTTGGTTTGATGGTAGTAATTGCATACTCCGGTTTCTACAAACCAACCCGGATAATTTTGAATAATTAGTTTACCCTTTCTTCGAAGAACAAAATGCCTGAAATAAATCATGCAAAAAGACTCAGGCTAAACTAATAATAAAAAAAGGAGATATTTAACTTAACAAAACTTTATTTACAGGATTTAAAAACACATTAAATAAGAAACTACTTAAAGAAAAAAAAAACAATTAAAAAAGACTACTAAAAATGGATCGAACTCATTCTAACATTTTCTAGATATGCTTAATGACATACTCATAAAATAAGTAAATGGTGAGATAGTTTCTCCTGTGGGACTAATATACATCAAAAACAATAATTCAGATATGGTACACAAGTTACTTGAAGAAATCGTACCTGGGTACATCCGAATGAGAGCAGGGGTCCTCGAGATTGCATAGAGATGGCTCACAGTAGGAGTCCTCGAGACTGCATAGAGATGGCTCACAATATTAAGATTTTGTATTTAATTAATAAAGTCCAACAGGACCGAGAACATACTCGTACTATCTATTTATTACAATTTCATAAAGGGACATTTTCGTCCTAAATTTTCGGAGACGTCAGATAGGATGAATCTCTCACCAGATCCTTCACTCCTCTTTTTTTTCTACCCCCTCTCTCCGTGCTTCTGTCCAAAATTTGCATAGTGCCTGTGAGTGGTCGGCCCGAATTAGCATATGGCGCATAATCTAGGCCCTGGCCACTCATGAAAATATTGGCACGCCCCAGCTAAATCCTTGTGGACAGACGGGCATTTCTATGCTCTAAGCCACTGTTTCGTTGATAACACCAGTGGGTCGTTTCCCGGCAATCACGTGACATCTTTCCCATGGAATACGACCACACCAGTAGTTTGACCCCTGATCTCTCATAAATCTTAAAGACATAAAACTTCAGTTGGTACGTCTATATACATAAAATAAATATATACAAAATAAAAGAATAATAGTGATGTTAAAACTTCTGCTATGTAGAAACAAATGACTTTCGTTGCATATTCATGATTGAAATACAATTAATGATAAAATTAAGACAAAATGGTGTAATCACGCCACCACTTTGTAAATCCTTCAGTCCTTCTAAAATTTATTAAATGATTATGTAAATCTTCTAATGTAGTTTAGGCAATTCCCAAAAAATGCTTAGGAAGATAAAATTTTCTTGAATTCAAAATTCAGTACATAAAGGGTTAAAGCAATAAAAATAATTCAAAAAACAGAAAAAGTAGATACAGAAGCTTTTATAATAAATTCTTTTTAAAAGCATGAAACAAATAAGCTTCATAAAATGCTACAACGAAAAAACGAAAATTTCATCGTGTCAACCACATTTATGCGTAATGATATAAGATACGTATTATTTGAAAGCTATTGCGTTCCAAAACTTCATATGCATATTTTAATAAATTTGCAGTTTGGTGAACTGACAACTCATTCCAAACTCAGGAATTTCAACGATAAAATGTATTGCATATTTGATGTGTCGTACTTTCGAAAAATATTTAAATTGCATCATGCATATTGCATTTTCTAGAAATGGAGTTAGTTTGTGAAACATACTTTGATGACAGTAATTGTTATGTATCATTAAATAGAAGTAAACTTTCAACTCCAAATAGGTAATAAGTTAAGTGGTATCATAATTTTTAATAGAATTTTTTGTCTTAATTTATTTACAGAAAAATTGCACAAATTCTGCGTTTAAACAAGGTCAGGGTTCCCACTCGGTCCGTTTATTGAACACCAATTTTTTTAAAAAAATATCCTCTTTATAATTTTCGTAGAAACTTACCTGGAAATGCGTTTTTCTTGCAATTGTTGCAGGAAGCTACCAAGAATTTGTTTCTAAAAAATACTGGTTTTGAAAAAACGGACCAGTGGGAGCCCTGCAAGGTGTAAACCTTTTACTTCAGATAGGTAACAAGTAATACCACAATTTTTAGAAGAATTTTTTTTTCTTATATTTCCATTATGTTTCTATTCTTATATGTTAGTTAAAGAAAATTTTTATAAATTCTGCGATTAAAGAATGTGATTTCAAATTCTGCGATTTAAATATTAAATTAAAAGAAAAGAAACTGAAATAGTGGTACCAGGTGTCTATGAAAATCATCGAGTGTATGCACGTTGCGGGTAAGTATGGAGTATAATATATATGTGTGTAGTATAAACATAGAATTCTGATAACTTGTTATTACATTACAATTTAGCAATAGATAACTTATTTAACATTGCAATACTATATAAAGGAGGTGCTTATTTCTCAGTACCACCATTTCTCATTAGTAATCTTTTCTGATTTAATTGCAGGATTCCGCATTTCAATAAAGCATACATTATATTCGAAAATAATATTACTAAGAATTAAGTACTTCTACGCTCTCTGGATATAAACATTTTTTTTTTTTAAATTAAACATCTTATTTGTATTTAGATGTTTTAATACTACTGTTTGCACTAATAAATAATAACTGCACAAACTATAAAGCAATCCTTTTTGTGAAACGCAAAATGGATTGAGTTTAAAACATTACATTAGATCCATTTCAAATTTTATTTTTTAAGGTAAGGCAACACGAAAGAAAAAGAAAGAACATTATTAGGATTTCTAAATTGATTTCTCAACGCATAAGCGTAAATTAATTATTATTAAATTATTAAATGACAAAATAATATATTTTTATATTATACTCTTCATAGTTTATTTATAATTTATTTTTCACTCTGTAGCCTTTAAAAAGATTCATTGTTGCAGTTTCACAGCCATTTGACCTATTTTGGCGAGCGTTTATTGGCGCAGAATTAAATCCATTGTTGTTTCAATTCTCATACAATTCTACACATTACAGAGACTATTTAGCGATTTATCACTTGAGGCGGGTTAACGATTAAATTTAAATTATCTAAAATTAATGTATTAATTTACAATTGATTTCTTAAAATACAGGGCTCCCAAATGGTCCGCCAACTGAATACAAACATTATTTTAGAAAAATTTTCTTTTTAGATTTTTTTTACAAACCGCCCCGGAATTGCTTTTGAAAGTTAATTCTAGCGAAAACCTAACATAAAATTTTCTGTTAAAATTTATTGGTATACAGTTGACGGACCATTTGGGAGCCCTGAAAATATTAAAATGTTCTACTGTCATTAGAAATACACCTCTGAACGTAATTTTTATAATTCTAGCTTATCAAAACGTGGGTTAAAAATCAATTACAAAATTCCATCTTTACCTACAAAAATAAAATAATGTAAAAAAGAAAGGTTTTATCGTGACAAGCACTCTTATTATAAACATAAGTAATGATATAAGAAACATTATTTGAAAATTATTTCACTGCGAACTTTCCTATGTATATTTTAAATAAATTGGCAATTCGGTGTACTGGCAACTCATTCCAAATTCAGAAATATCAACGATAAAATATATCGCATATTTGATAGATTGTACTTTCGATAGATCTTTTAACTTGATCCCTCCATGATGTACGTGGGGGTTCAATAATTATTGTCCCTAGTGTATATAAAATATTTGTACTGCGATGGTTGTTGTGGAATATCGAATCCTAATGTCTTAGATGCCTATTTGGTCAATTTCAGAACCGTAGCTGCTATATTCACACAGGTTTGGAGGGAGTAGTGAAAGAGGGGGAGTGGGGGTGAAAAACTGATTTTTAGCTTATGGGGCCAGATTTGTGACAGTAGATGAGACGTAACTACTACCGTTTGGACTCAGGATCATAGTGATGTAGCCACATCTCATCCACTCTTCAAATGTAGCCTCATAAGCTCCAAACTAGCATTTCACCCTCACCCCTCTCCTTAAAAACTCCCTCAAAAATAGATCTTTAAAACCTCACCCCTCCCTCTAAAACTATGTTAATATAGCAGTTACGGTTCTGAAAGTTTAAGACATTAGGCTTCGATATTCCACAACAACCATCGCAGTACAAATATTTTATATACACAAGGGACAATAATTATTGAATCACCCACGTATTTTCTGACATGAAGTTGGTTCATGAAGCACACTTTAATAACAGTAATTTTTATCTAACATGAAACAGAGATAATCTTCCCACTCAGAATTTTTTAACTGTTTATTTGCACTTTTTAAAAGAAATTGTTCAGGTATAAAATATCATGAGTGATTATTTTATTTACATTACGCCGGATCTTTTTTTCTTCAAAATACCCAACAAAATCGTAGCGGAGCTACCAGACTAACACGCATTCGGACCCATCAAGTGTTGCCAGTTTGGTATCCAATTTTAATCAGAAATTTCAAATTCACACCGGGAATTTCGAAAGAAATTTTTGTACTTCACGTGATCGCTAAATGTCTCTCATTAAATAAAGCATAAAATGTTATTCTTTATTTCTGGTATGAACTCGAAATTACTGAATAAGAATGGAGGCCAAAGTGGCAACGCTGGACCCTTCCATCGAAAACGCACTAATTACCCCATTATTATGGATCCCCAATGAATTTGAGTTCACCACCCCTGCATACTTTCTCTCTTTTCATTTTCTATTTCATTATATAAATTTTTAAACAACTATTAAAAAAACTGATTTTTAAAATTCCCCTTTTTTTACCCTGTGGCTTTCACTCTCTCCTTTATATTTTGAATGCCATGCCGTGGCGACTGTTTTTTACTTAACCAGTTATAATTTAATTTTTTTCACCTGCAATTTTTACCATTTTTCCTTTCGCAATTTCTCAGTAATTTACATAACTACAGCTATACTCCCTTTACTACGGCGTAATGTAAACATTTTATTAGTGAAATATATATATTCTTATTTCTTCTTCAACACGGCTGCCACAGGCGACTATTTTTCAATTCTACCTCACACCACATCTGAAAACAAAAATTACTGACATACTGTTTGAGAACAGCTACAAGGGAAATATACCAGGCAATCTGTTTATTTTTATCTATATTTTATCTTTTAAAATAGTGGTGCGAATAGAATAGAAAAATAGTCGCTCGTGGCAGCCCTGCTTGAATTTAATTTTAACATTTTTTTTTTAATTATCTTCTTTTTTCTTCCGTTTTATTTATTTTAATTTTTTAACTATAATTTAAGAATTATTAGTAGTTGTATAACTACTGTTATACTTTTACCTACATATCCGTGGCTAATTGTAGGGGGGAGATCAGATTGAGCAGGCGGAAAATTATCATATTTAAAACAGTACGAAAACTGAGTAGTTTTAAAACCATAAAATACAATAATTTTTCCTACACTTTCACGCATTCTTATTAAAAAAAAAAAAAAAAAAAAAAAGATGAAATATATATAATTAGTAATATTAATTAATTAAATCATAACGATGAAAATGACTTTTTTAAATACTATGAATACTATAATTGGGATTTTACGCACAAGATTTTAAAAACCCTTAACACTAGAACGCCAGGAAATTTTACTCAAGTTTCATAAAAATATTTAACCCCAGAATTTTTATTTAAAATTATTTAACTGATTTATTTAACGTTATTCTGTGTCGCTTAAATTTAAGTTATTTAAAAAAAAATCTGGCTCCAACGGACATTTAATCGACTCCTTCCAAGCGTTCTAGTGTTAATACCTTACTTTTTAAAAAACCTGCCGATGCATTTTTAACCCTTAACGGACAGTAGATTTATATTCTTATGACATGATTATATTCTTATATTATATTTGCACCACTTTATTTCAAAAGTAATTTTTTTAGTAAATTTCTCCTACACGTGTTACATTACATTTTTAAATGGTTTTTTTTTCTTTCTTTTTGTAAATTCCTTTGGCACATGTTGTCAAGGTACAACTAAAAGTTATTCCTAACAACAAGTGGTACCAAACGAACCAAATTTGTGCAAGCCGTCTCTAACCGTGCCTTTGAGGCTCAAAAGTACCTGCTTTTCACATGAAAATCCAATTGTAAGTTCTATAATACAAATTATTTTTTTTAGATTTTCATTCGATGTGACAATAGGGAAATAAAATATCTGTGAAATTAGTGAAATATCGACTTAGAATTATATAAATATAACCATTGAAAATTACAATTACAAATAAATTTTGAAGTTGCTTTAAATAGGAATTTAAATAAAAATATAGTTTTAGGAACATTATATAATTGGATCATTTGGAAGCGCTATTTCTACCACATCGATTTTCCGCATTTAATTCCGCATTAGTACCTATTTTTCACATAAAAATCCAATTACAATTTCTATAATACAAGAGAATTCTTCGGATTTTTCTCTGCATAAGAATAGAGAACTACAGTATCTATGAAAGTACTGAAATGTCTACTTAAAAATTTCCAAACATTATGTTTCGAAAATTACACTTTAAAATAATTTTTTACGTTGCTTTAAATACATGTTTAGGAAAAATATAGTTTTAGAAATATTATGCATTTGGATCATTTGGAAGCCCTGCTTCTACCGCATCTGTTACTCATATTTAGCAGCACCTGCTTTGCACATAAAAATTCAATTTCAGTTTCTAAAATATAAGAGAATTCTTTGCACATTTTTTGGATTTTTCTCTGTATAAGAAAAGAGAACTACAGTGTCTTTGAAAGTGCTGAAATACCTACTTTGAATTATCCAAATATAGTTCGAATATTACAATTAAAAATAATTTTGAATGCTGCTTTAAATATCAGTTTTAAGGAAAATGTAGTTTTAGGAATATTATGCAATTAGATCATTTGGAAGCTCTGCTCCTACCGCATCTTTTACTTATATTTAACAGAATCTGCTTTGCATATAAAAATCCAATTACAATTTCTAAAATACAAGGGAATTCCTTGGGTTTTTCTCTGTATAAGAATAGAGAACTATCTTTTACTGTTTTCTTCCAAAGTGTTGAAATGGCTACTTGGAATTATCCAAATATAGTTTCAAAAATTACATTAAAAAAATAATTTTTAAAGTTGTCTTAAATACAGGGTTATTCAAAACTTATCGTTCAAATTTCGTGGGGAGGTAGGGAATACGTCAGGAAAGTGATTTTACATAGGAAAGTATGTCGGTGTTTGTATAACTATTTGAACAAAATGGACAAGTAAAGTGAACGCAAGGAACCATCTTCATGGAGATAAACTAACAAAAAATAAATAAAATAAAAATGAAAACAAAAAGTAAAAAACAAACCAATAATAATAATAAAAAATAAAGTTAAAAGAACCGGAAAGAACAAAATTAAACGAGAAGTTTCCAGACGATGAAGGCGTTGAAGAAAGGTCATTAACGAGATTTTTAGAGTTTTAAAATTAGTAAAAGGCTTCGTGGAACTCCAAATGAGAATTGGAAATAGGAGAAGAAATAATACTAGATTTAGGAAAGTCAAAACAATGATTGGGACGCAATGGAAGGTGGGTACACACAGCGCCCTCTACAAACGCATGTATACATTTGCGGACGTACTTTCCAATGTAAAATCTGTTTCTTGACGTATTCCCTACCTCCCCACGAAATTTGAAGGATAAGTTTTGAATCACCCTGTATGTGAAAAGGAAAATTTTTTAGGAAAATATAGTTTTAGGAACATTATGTAAACGACTATTTGGCAAATCTTCTCCTATCATATCGATTACCCATATTCAACAATACCTGTTTTCCACATAAAAATTCGATTACAATTTTTAAAATACAAATGAATTCTTCGGATTTCCTTTCGGTATGAAAATAGAAAAGTTTAGTATCTCTGAAACTGGTGAAGTATCGACTTAGAATTGTCGAAATGTAGGGGAGCTAGGGGATGTATGGGACAAGGGATGGATGAGACATTCTCAATATTTCAGGCAATAAACATTTATTTTAAATTGCTTCCTAACCCCATATACCTCTCCCACAGTGTGCTTCAGAACTAAAAGTAGGACCACATTGCTGTTTTCATTTTCCTTCAAAGTTGCATTTTCTGAAATCTCTGCATAAAAGTAAGTTCTTTTTACATTTGAAGATGTGAAATATCTTATACAATATAAAAAATTAAGCTATGTTGTAGTTATTTATTTTAAGGTTCAATATCAATAATTAAAATGAAGGAATAGTAACCATTGTGACAAAATATTTTTTGAGGTGAAATGGCTGAGAAGGGATATTATGCATCATGGGGATGATTGGGACATTTCAAATGGGGATGAATGGGACATTCTCGCTCCTCCCTAGAGATGTTGAAAATTTTATTTATTAATTAAATAGTATTATATAGGATGATAAATCAATAATTTACATCAATTAATAGTATTAAATAGTATTATATGAGTTGTTATTTCTTAAAATTTCTGAGTGTTACTTATTGTATTGTAATAATTATTAATGGATTATCAAAAAATTGGTACTAAAACTTAATAAAAATAGATAAAATTGATAAAAATAGTTTATGTGTATTGATCAAATGGGGGAAATTATATTGAATTTTGAAATGTTGCACAAATAAATCCCCACCCCTAACAGTTTGGGTCAATCGGAAAGTCGGGTCGTGTTGGGAAAATCAATTCGTACCGGGAAATTCAATCATTTAATTATTAGACTTTGATTCCGATATCTAATGTCTAATAATTATCGGGCAGAATTTTCCGGTACGAATTAATTTTCCCAACACGACATGACTTTCCGATCGACACAGTAATTTCCGTTCTGCATGTTTCTACGATACATTTAATTAATATTAATTAATAAGTTATGATTGAAAATTATTAGCTATGCTATATTTAAAAGACATTTTGCACTTTCATTTCAAATCTAAAATGCCTCATAAGTGGAAAAAAAAAGAACAGGTTGATAGCCGAAGTCAGCATTAAAAGTTAAAACTGCAATAAAAGAAGTTATTGAAGAAAAACAAAAACATATCGATTCGTGCTGTAAAATCATATATTACAAATATAATTTTCATATAAGGTTATAATTATAAATTTTAATTTGGTAAAATTGAATACAGGGAGGAAAATCTTTGTGTCCCATCCATCCCTATTAGTGTCCCATTCATCCCTGCTGTGGGGATGATTGGGACAGGGAGGAACGTTTTTTTGATTTCATAATATTTTTATGAATAAATGATAATCTAGAATAAATATTGTTCATATATGTTGGCAAAAACCTAATGTATAAAATGTGATATATAATATTGATAGTAACTTAAATAAAAAAAATATAAAAAAATATTTTTGTGAAAATGTCCCATTCATTCCCCACCTCCCCTAAGCTTCGAAAATTGCAATTAAAGATAAATTTTAAAGTTGCTTTGTATAAAAGTTTTAGGAAAAATTTAGTTTTAGGATTTAATACATACACTTCGAATTTATTTATTTATTTATTTATTAAAAGTAATTTGATATTCCAGGTTATGAAGCCGGTTTAGTGGAGTTCATACAGCAGGAATTATATTCTATGAATTATTTATACATTTAAATTTTTTCTGAAAATACATAATTCAGTTAGAAAAATAACTTCGTAAATCATAAAAAAATTATAAATAATCGACAAGTATAATAAAAAAGATCTTTCTTGCAATTGTGCGTTCATTTACAGCTAGAAATCAATTGCTTAGTAATAACATGCAATGCAACACAATGGTATAACATAAAAAAAAGTCAAAATTTGCCTATTTTACAAAAATAAAATTAAATAAGGAATATATAAATAATAATAATCAATTTAATGTTTTAAAAAGTCGTGTATGTAAAGTTATATCTATAAATTCCTTAGTATCATTTTTTATCATCTTAGCTATACTCCTATAGCTTTTATGTTATACATATCTTTTTCGTATTAGATATACTGGTATCATTCCTACTTATCACTACCATAGGTTCTTTATGACATAAACTCATAAGCAGAAAAAGGTAAGAATTCCTAAATCCTTATTATTTGAAAGGCTCCTTTATCTTTTAAAATCAAACGCTGACACATATGTAGTGCTGACATCTAGCGACAGAAAGTGATACTATTATAATTTTTTTATATCCCAGCTGGTTCATGATTTTTAATTAAAAACATTATTCCAGTGACGGAACAGTGGCGCAGCAGTTGAGCGATTGTCACCACTAAATTTTTATAGTATTCTTCACCTTTAAAAATTTCAGAATTTCGGTCCTGAAATTAGATGAAGAATACTAATAAAATTTTGCGGTGTCAATTAATTCTCTGCTGCTACTCTCTTCCATCGCTGTTATTCCTGTAAAGTCTATGAGTAGTAATCATAAAAGTAAGAACTGGAAGAAACTTTGTCGATTTTTCTATATAGAAGCTGCGATGATTTTCGCATTCTGAATATATGTTTTTATTAACATTTTTGCCCCGTTAAACTACTATGTGAAGACAGCTAAAAAATATTTTGCATATTTATAAACACTTATGAAACTATAAGTTTATTGCATTACAGACATTAATCGATAAATAAATAAATAACTCTTTCTTTATGTTACTTAATTTTTTTTTTAACTCTTAGAACATATTTTTTAATAATAGCTAAAAATTTTGTTTCTTGAATTTTTTAAAATAAATAAATAAAATCTAAAACAACATAATCAGATCTCTTTAACAAAGCTTAATTGCTATACTTGACAATTTTTCACAGTGCGAATTTTTAATTTCTTTTCCAATTTTGTGAATTTTGTCAAATGACGATATTTTCGGAAAAATTGACTTCCTTTAGTTAATTTTTTTTTTCAATTTATTTTCGTTTATAAGTACTATTTTTAATATTTTCAGTGCAACTGAAATTTAGTTTTCAAAAATTAATATCTTTTGTGATTTTATTTGTAAAAAGTGAAATGTATACCTTCCAATTTTAATTTTTAAAAGATGTACGCTATACACATTTATGTTAACCATATAATGTTTAAAAATGAAAATAAATTTATGGTTCAACAACAGACGCAATTTTCCCAACACCACCCCGCAATTTGATATTTTAGAATTTATCGGTCATAAACAGCTCAGTCTCATTTCTTTTCTTTTTTTTTTTTCTTTTTTTTTTAATTTGCACAAATGCAAAAATATCTTGTCAGTTTTTTTTTGAAATAGAAATATTAAATATTAAATAAACACAAATATTACACAAATATTAAATAAGCAATTTTACACAAATATTTAATAAATTGTATTTTAAGCACAGAAATTAATAATTATAAATAATATTTACCAAAGCTTTATTAGTGCAACATTCTCAAATTTATAATTAATAAGTATTTTGGCTAATTTAAACAAATCGGAAACTGTACATGAAACGTTGTTAATGAGGTGCGTCTTACTATAACTAATTTTATAAATTATTCAGATCTTGGTGCAATAACTGTTGCACTCTTGTCCAAAAATGCATGAATACAAAATTTATTACGATTATTTTATATAGAGTTAATGAAAAAATTATTTCATAACTGGCGCTAATAGCAGCTCATATCAAATGCAACAAAATGTATTTCATTAATACTAAAAATATTTTTAATATTGATGAAATACATTTTGTTGCATTTAATATGAGCTGCCATTAGCGCCAGTTATGCAATAAGTTTTTCATTATTTATATATAAAATATTGATGAAATTTATTATGATTATATAAATTAAATTCAGTAATACGGAAATAATAGGACTCCATCTTAAATATGGCGTAATCACCATGGCAACCGAGAATCATTACCTATCATAGTTACCTATGTAGTTCTGAATCTCCCCGCATATGACTTCTTCCTGCAAAAAAAAAAAAAAGAAGAAGAAAAAAAAGAAAAATTTCTTCAGGACAAATTAAAAGAAAATAAAAATCTCATTAGTCCTCTCCATCTTGCAACAAATATTTTAAATCCACTGATACAAGGAGGTACAGTTGACCAAAATGCTTAGAACGATTTTAACCCATTATAGCTGGAATCTTTTCCTCTTCAAAATGCGAAATTTGCATTTCCCACCAGTTTTTAACACGTTGAATACCACGGTGACTGACACTGAAGCTGAAAAATGCACAGTCGTGGAAAAAAAAAAAAGTAAACACCCCCTACTAACTCCTCAACAAATCACCATAGAAGAAAGTTACTGGTACCGAACGATTTGGAAATAAAGTCTACTTTTAAGTGATGTGTATAAAATTTTCTTAGGGGGTCATCTACATATTAAAACGAATCATAACTTCATTTTTTTCAATGGCAATACCCAATTTTAACGAGATATTTCAAATTTTCGGTTCAAACTATGCCTAGACACCAAATTTCAAATCATTTGAATGATAAGTTTTTGAATTATAAACATTCAAAATTTAGTGCTTCTAATGTTAAATTATATTTTCATATTTTTATTTATATCTCCTGAAATTATGCTCCTAATGTGCTAATTTTTTTTTTTTTTTTTTTTTTTTTTTTTGTGGTAATAATACTAATATACCCAAACATAAATAAGCTGAATTTGTAATTTTTATAATTTTATGATATGAATTAAGAATTATGAAATTAATATTGGAAAAAATTATGAATTGCAACCTACAATTTTTTTGATAGATTTAGATTTATTAAGTCCTGCTTTATGGAAATTCAAAAATTTCACATTTTTCTTCCAAGTAGTTTTCAAATTATGCTTAAAAAACGGCAAAATGATGGTTTAAGGGGCCGTCTATGATGGAAATGAGTAGACATTTTGAAATTTATTCTGCCGTACTGTAATCTAACACGCTTCATTGGCTCCATGAGTGGCGCTTAAGGTGCCTTGATCAAGGAAGCGGCTCTCTCGGTTAACAATCCAGTACGGAACTTCAATTTGGATACAGCCCCTAAAATACGCTCGTTTTAAAATAATTAATTTCTCGGAAACTTATGGTACGAATTGCATAAAAATTCGTTTCTAGGCTAATTGAAGGGTGTAGATGCTGTCATTTATGCTGTCAGAATTGGGTACTGCTATTGAAAAAAACAAAGTTATGGTTCGTTTTAATATGTAGGTGCTCCCCTAAGCAAATTTTATATACATCATTTAAAAGTAGGCTTTATTTCCAATCGTTCGGTACCAGTAACTTTCTTCTACGATAATTTGTTGAGGAGTTAGTAGGGGGTGTTTACTTTTTTTTTCCACGACTGTACAATGTTTTAAGTAATTTTTCAGAAAGTATAATCCTGTAATAAATAAAAGGTAAGTAGATTTTAAATAAATTTTCAGTAATTACTTAAAACAATATATATATATATATTTTAGTTTTATATCATATTTTAGACCGTCAGTCATTGGTGAAAAGATGTGTTCTAAACGAAAGTTCGGTGTCAGCCACCGGCGACTGACGTGGCGCTTAACGTGTTAAAATAGCAATTTTTGTCTGATTTTATCACACAGTTTAAGTCATCAAATAAAGATAATGTATTCGTTTAAAAATACTGGTATTCAACAAGAAAATGGTTGCATCTTTTCTGGTACTATATGGTACAGCTAGGCCTTAACACTGGAACCGCCGTAGCGGTCATTTTGACCGGTACGAAATAAAAATACTTCGATTCCAGCCAGAAATTTCTTTCTAAAATAAGTTAAATATGTACCACGGAGAAATAAGTTAAATGAATAAGTTAGATAGTTTTTAATAAAAATTCTTGTGCAAAATATTTTTGTAACACTTGAGTAAAATTTCCGGCGGTTCTAGTGTTAATGGATTAATGTCCAAATTGTCAGAGGACGACACAGAACTAGTCTTTCCACCGGAAATTATGACTTTTTCAATCAACTCTGCAGTTGTGTTCGGGTCCATTTCGACCCAACGGGGCACATATCCACCAGTAAAAAATAAGAGAATTTTTTCACTTATTAATGACAATAATAGTGCATGAACACGGCGTCTAAATAAAACTAAAATTTCTATTAAAAGTTACTGGTGGAGGTGTGCTCCGTTGGTAATCAGGCCCTGCCCAAGAGCCATATTCAAAGTTGCATCAGGCGTTTTGCACACCACTGTTATCTTAGAGCAACGTTTCTTAAACTTTGGATCTCGCGGAACCCCTTTGATATAATATGCATTTCGAAGACCCGCACAATTTTTTTTAAATGTAAGATTTAAAAAAATATTTTAATGGTATATGCCCTATTTATTTTTCATTACAGATATTCCGTGTTTAGTTGCTGAAAAAATTATTGCATTAATGAGGAAAATGGCACACATTTTAAGACAGTTTATACATACTACTATTTCTCATGAGAAGATGCTTCTGTTTTTTTTTTTTTTTTTTTTTTTCCTGCGAGATGTGAAATGTCTGGTGCTATGTTCGAAACATATATTCGCAAGTCTGGTTCGACATTCAATCGATTTCTATATTTGTTTTTCATGTGCAAAAGGCTGGAGAAAGTCTTTGCACAAAAATATGTGGTACAGAAGGAAAGTAAATGCTTGATAGCTTTATCTGCTAGTTTTCCATACGCATTTCTCACACGCAACCAAAAGTTTGGAAGGCTATTTTTTCACTTGGTAAGCAACTTTTATGGAATCTTCGCATGATAATTCCGCAAGTTGTTCCGGCTATAAGAATGTTAAAGATTCCATTTCGCTAATGTCTTGGAAATGATATGGATTCCTCATCTACTCAATTTCTGACTTTGAAGGAGGAAAATAAAGTCGGTAAGCTTTATTCAAATTCTTCAGGTGTATAACGAAATTTTGAACAATATCATGGAAAATTGTACCGCCAAAGGTTTGTAAGAAATCAAATAATGTTTGGAATGATTCAAAATTATTCTTTTCAAGTCGATTTGTCCACAAATCAATTTTTTTATCCTTGCTTCCACGTTGTCTTGGACTTTGAAAATATGTACCGATGTTCCTTGTGAGTTTAAATCAGATCATTCAGAAAACTAAGAAATCTGCAAAATATGACACCTTGACAAGCCAGGAGAAATCTTTGAAACATTCTTTCAAATGGAATCCAATTAAAATAGCCTTACATCATCACGCTGTGCAAAAGTGCGATTTAAAACTTTTCCTCTTGACAGCCACTTAATTTCTTTGTGCAAAAGTAACTGTTTGCGTTAGCTACCAATTTCTTCGCACAGAATTTTACAAAGTCTAGAATTAAATGGACGAGTCTTGATATAATTTACTACTGAAACATCTTCGTTGAATGTAGGCTTAAAATCTTCAGGCATATTTTCGCGACCAGTGATTAGCGGTGAATACAAGAGCGTATCCAGTCTGGATGTGATTTATCTTTAAACAAGCTGATTAAACCACTAATAGGTCTACTCATAGCTCGAACCCCATCTGTACTAATTTCTACACATTTTGACCAAATTATTTCTTTTTTTTTGAATGAAACCGTCTAAACAGCGAATAGCGCTGCACGTGTTGTGTGAGATGGAATGGATTTCCAAAACAAAAAATCTCCACTTATACCTTACCAACAAATTCATAAAATCGAAAGCTAACAAATTCCCATTATTAGAAAAGTCTAAACTCTCATCCATCTGTAATGCGAAACAAGGTCTTATTTTAACACGTTCAATAAATTGGCTCTCAATATTTTCACGTAAGTCTGTGATTCTGTTCTTAACAGTATCATTAGATAAGGAAATTAAATTTAGATCCTCTGCGGATATTTCTCCTAGCATTGTTGTGGCCATTTCTGTAGCAGCAGGTAGAATTAAATGCTCTGCAGTCGTATGTGGTTTTGCAGACTTTTCTCTCGTCAAAGACACCCGGTACGAGGTAAAAACGAGCTTTTCATTATTGAAACCATTTATGGTCTTTTGAATTACTTTTTGTCTTGTTTTCAGTGCTTTTAACTTTCTTAAAAAAAAAAAAAAAAAAAAAAAAAAAAAAACTTTTAGTTTATAAAAACTTGTGTTGAAAAGCATCACCAAAAAACAGCGTTTAAACACACAGTAAATAAATTAAGCAATGTGAACATAACCAGACTTATAGGCTTCGTGAGTGTTAGGGCTCACATCTTCAGTGTATAAAATCAGTATAAAATCAGTACGATGTTTCACTTCCGCTTTGATTTAATTGGTTGATGGAACTTGGTGGTCTTTCGGTGCTGTGTTTACTGACATTTGGGTTTTCGTCTTGCATGTTGTTGGGGGGCTACTCATTTTATTCACTGATTTTATACAGTGATTATGTGAGTCCTAGTACTCACGAAACATATACGACTGGTTATGTTCACATTGCTTAAGCTTATTTATTGTGTGTTTAAACGTTATTTTTTGGTGGTTTACCAGTTGGTTTATTTAAACAAGCTTTATGTTTAGTTTGTAAATGTCTACGGAGTTTTGCTGATTTCATACATTCATATGACAGTATATCGTAACAAATAACAGAAACAGGTTGTTCTTCATTTTTAATACAGGTACTCGTAAATCCCAATGCTAAATATTCTTCAGAGTATTTACGTTCTTTCCTTTGCGGTAGTTTTTTCGCAGTTAAATTGTGATGAATTAAATCATCATCATCTGCATGTCTTCTTTAGGTTTTATTTTACCGGTCTTTAACCACTCATTCATATCACGAATAAAAAAAAAAAATTGCATTTAACAAGAGAGAATAAAATACGAGCAGTGCACTTAAAAATGACAATGGCTGGAATTCATTCATTACCATTTTCACCTTGGATTCCCTTTTTTTGATAAGATGACGCATAGTCACGTTATTGCTACTATAACAGCGCGAAACAGAATGCTTATGTAAAGCACGCTCACGAGGGAAAAATATGGGCAAAAAAATGTTTGGCTTTCGCATAGATGAATTCAGAAGGTAGAGCGGAGGAGGGGGTTGAGGTTCCCTTCCACAGCATTAAAATATCTCCCTCGAAAGATTTAGATTTAGGTGTTTATTTTACGCTTACTAATAGTCCTAGATTAGAAGTTCTAGTTCTGCATTTATCCAAAATTACAACTACAGAAATTCCTGCCGAAAACAGATCTAAATTCAACACTGGGTCTGAGGACCCTCGACTGTAAGCCGCTGTGCAGCAATCTCTAAACCGCACGAAACTCGTCGATGCCGAAATGAGTAACGCACGTATGAGCGCTGTGCGCTCATAAACCGAAAACAAACATCACTGGACGCACGAAAGTCGCTGTGCAGCGATCTCTAAAACGCAGGAAACTCGTCGATACCACAGTCAGTAATACACATATGAGCGCTGCGTGCCCATAAACCGAAAACAACATCACTGCACGCACGAAACTCGCTATGCAGCTATCTCTAAAACGCACGAAACTCGCTATGCAGCTATCTCTAAAACGCACGAAACTCGTCGATGCCGCGATCAGTAACGCACATATGAGCGCTGCGCGCCCATAAATCGAAAAAAAAATCACTGAAGGCACGAAGCTCCCTGTGCAGCGTTCTCTAAAACGCACGAAACTCATCGATGCCGCGATCAGTAACGCATTTAAGAGCGCGCAGCGCTCATAAAACGAAAATAACATCATTAGACGCGCAAAACTCGCTGTGCATCAATCTCTAAAACGCACGAAACTTGTCTATAAGGCGGTCAGAAACGCACGTATGAGCGCTTCGCGCCCATAAACCGAATAAAAACATCACTGGACGCACGAAGATCCCTGTGTAGCGTTCTCTAAAACGCACGAAACTCATCGATGCCACGATCAGTAACGCATGTAAGAGCGCGCACCGCTCATAAACCGAAAATAACATCACTGGAAGCACAAAACTCGCTGTGCAGCAATCTCTAAAATGCACGAAACTCGTCGATAAGGCGGTCAGTAACGCTCGTATGAGCGCTGCGCGCCCATAAACCGAAAAAAAATTGGACGCGCGAAGTCGCTGTGCAGTGGTCTCAAAAACACACGAAACTGGTCGATACCGCGGTCAGTAACGCACGTATGAGCGCTGCATGCCCATAAACCGAAAAAAATCATTGGACGCACGAAACTCGCTGTGCAGCGATCTCAAAAACACACGAAACAGGTCTATGCCGCGGTCAGTAACGCAGGTGTGAGCGCTGCGCGTCCATAAACCGAAAAAAAACATCACTGGACGCACTAATCTCCCTGTGTAGCGTTCTCCGAAACGCACGAAACTCGTCGATCCCGCGATCAGTAACGCACGTATGAGCGCTGCGCGCTCATAAACCGAAAAAAAACATCACTGGACGCACGAAACGCACTGTGCAGCAAACTCTAAAACGCACGAAACTCGTCGATGCCGTGATCCATAACGCACGTATAAGATCTGCGCGCTCATAAACCGAAAAGAAAACATCACTGGACTCACGAAACGCGCTGTGCAGCGATCTCTAAAACGCATGAAACTCGTCTATACCGCGGTCAGTAACGCACGTTTCTCAATTGACACCTAGAATTTTTCCCTAAAAACTTGGGCGCCGTGAGTGACAAGCAGGGCAAGCGTTTTCACCAAGCTCTTGCACTTTTTGAAGACAAACACAAAGGTATTTTAGACGAAAGTATGTTAGAGTACTACTGCTGGTCTATTTTAAGAGAAACAGATCAAGAAAATTATAAAAAGAAGAGTAAAATCAATCATTTCTAATTTTTTCTTTTTATATTTCATTATTACTTCATTTATATTCTCATTATATTTTTAAGTATTTAACTCATTAAAGCCGGTCGGTCGGCAAGAAAACTTGCCATGTAAGGCGAACAAAACTTTTAAACTTGAATATCAATATTTAGTTTGGAAATTCTCACATTATTTAAACTCAGATTTTGAGCGATTAAATAAATCAAAATTACAATATGGAAAAAACCGGTGTCGAAGAATTAAAAGAAATCTAAAAGAGGCTCGTCCTTAATGGGTTAATAAATATTTTTTAAACTAAGCGTGGCAGATTTTTTACAATAATTTTCCCGTGCTCAGTGCACTAGAATCTATGAAAAAATACATTTTCGGTGAAAGTATATAAACCGTGTAAACCAGTGTAATTAAAGAACAGCACAAATAATTCCCTTTGGTACTCACTTTATTTTGATTATTTATGCAAAGAGATTAATGCTATTTAAATTTATTTTTCTTTTAAAAACAATTCTGTTGCAATAAATACTCTGCTTGAATTCAATTAAATTTCAGTATACCCGAATGTTTAAATTTGTAGCAATAATCTCTCTATTCTAAAAAAAAGTAACTACCGCTGTCACCGCCGCCGCCGCCGGTTTTGAATTTTTTGTGACCGGAGGTCTTTCTTCTTTAATATTAAGAAAAATAATGCATACAAAAATATGAAAATCGGTAGTATTATACAAAAATGTTTGATAAACACGCTGATGCAGACAGTTTTCAGATCGAAGAATTATTTTAAGAGATATTTAATGCTAAAGTTGGACAAAATCGTTCCACTAAAAAAGTTTTATAGGAGCAAAAACTGTTCATAGGAATTTAATCATTTTTAGATCATTTTATGCGTTAGAATTTGCCGGAGTGCAGAATGCACTAATTTTTTTATTTTGACTAATTTTTTGAGGTTTTATTTCTATTTTAAATTCAAATTTTCAGCATTTCTAGAGATATTTTTTACAGATTTCAGAAAATTGTACTAATTTAAACTGTTGCCAACGGTATAAACAGCGGAAACAATAATGTTTGCTTCAAAAAATATATATATATATATTTATACGCGTAAATAAATTAAAAATTTATTTACACGTGACTATTATAAACAGAAAAAAACATTTGGAATTAGAATTAAATAATTATGTACAAAAAGCAGGAACTTATTAAAAATTACGTCATAAAAACTATAATTACACGTGAATTTTAAGAGAGAAAGGAATTTGTAAAACAATAAATTTATTAACATGCGTTAGAAGTCTTAAATAGGAGAAATTTCGTCATATTTACGTCACATTACAGTTATTACATAAAATGAACACAAAATAATATTGCAAAACGGTTTAAATTTAGAAATTGCGCTAGACATTTATTTGATATTTTAAGAGGATACTTTTCAACTATTTTTGTTAGGAAAGCGCAAATAATATTTAATTTCTAACACAAGTATTTTCATGTGAATATTAAAAAGAGAAAGAATAGTTTGGTCAAAATTACGTCAGATTAAAAACGATTAATTTAAAATGTCTCATTTAAAAGAACTTTCTTTTCACTTTGTTAAAATATACCAGGAGACAAAGACTCTGTTTACTTAATTCCTTTTATATTAGCTTATTTTGAAATGTTGTTACACGTGTCTACGTCATCAAGTTATTTTTATTTCGATGTTTTATTTGTATTTTAATTAATGTTGTACTAATTTATTTGTTTTTTCGTTATTTAAAATAAAAATTATGTCAATTTGTATAATTTGGCGAGTGGTTTGGCGATTTATATAATTTGGCGAAATTGGTCGACGGGATAATCAAGTTGTACCGCAACGGATTTGGCGTTAAAATTCCCCAATCAAAGAGAAATGAATAGAAATCCATTTATAGAGAGATCGCCACTGTTTTTTAAATTATAATTCAATCTTTCGAAATCTTTTTAAAGCCGATCAAATTAGCGTGCATTTAGAGTCTACGGTGTCTGGAACTGGACGGGGGTTGGCGAGCGTAGCTCGTAGGGGGCCGAGCCCCCTAGTAATAATAAAAAGAAAAGAAAAGAAAAAAGCCCAATTAAACGGATGGCATTGCGCTGAAAGGCTATTTACACTAATTGTGTATTGCACTTTTATTTCAAAGAATAATGCCGGTCGAAAAAGGAAGAAATCGACAAAAAACCTATTTATCAAAATTAAGGAGGGGGGTTAGACCCCTCCCCGTTCCCCCCTCTATACTTATCCAATGAACCTCCAAATTTAAATTTTATAAATACAGAAAATTGTGGTCAATCGCAGTGGTGGAAAATTGGCGCAGAGGAGGAGCCTATTGACACCGCTAATTGTTTATTGTATTATTCACCTTAATAAAAACTCGGAAATTATGTCATTAGATAAGCCGCAAAATACTACTAAAATTTAGTGGTGTCGATAGCTCCGCCTCTGCACCAATTTTCCACTACTGCAATCGTTATGAATACAATGCACCGAAAATATAAACACGATCATACCTTCATTCATTTAGTTTGATATTTCTAAGACAAAAGTAAAGATTAACACAGAAGCAGGATTTTTAGATTTGTTGTATATGTTACCGGCCAAACCCGATTTTAGGCCAAACTAGATTGGCTTAGGCCAAACTAGTTTATCCTAACGCGCATAGGATAAACTAGTTTTTCCTAGGCCAAACTAGTTTATCCTAACGCCCTTAGGATAAACTAATTTTTCCTAGGCCAAACTAGTTTTTCCTAACGCCCACAGGATAAACTAGTTTTTCCTAGGCCAAACTAGTTTAGCCTAACGCTCATAGGATAAACTAGTTCAGCCTGCTATTCATTGGTCCGAACTAGTTTATCCTAGGCCTATCTAGTTCATCCTAGGCCAATTCAATTTGGCGTAATTTTATTGATCCCAAAGACCGATTGATACCCCGCCGCCAACTTTCTAGTTTATCCTAGGCCGATCTAGTTTATCCTAGGCCAATGCAATTTAACGTGCTTTTATTAATCCTAACTTAGGGTTTAATCTAGGGCTAGCCAAATAGCCAAAAAGCTAACTGGAAGTGCGTTTTGCCCCCAAAGCATTTAATGAATTAGCCAAATAGCGGCAGCCAAAGAAATATGCTATATCATTCCCATTTTGTTGGTCCGCATTTCATAAACCTGCTGCCGTTGCACAAAAACGGGAAAAAAAATCTCATATTGCATCCGCGCTGCAGCAACACATCAAAATTTGTCTCGTGCTCTCTATGCAAGCATCTTCAAACAGTGTGACATCACATTTACATCAGACACGACTCCAGCATATGGTGAAAACAAAAATCGCAGATTGTATAAGCATGAGATATGATGTGTGCTAGCTTTGAAACAACAATGTGCCAGATGCATGTCGTATAAACTTTTCAGTCATGAATTTATGTGGGTTCTGGCTACAACATGTAAAGAAATGAAACTATCTTATTGTATTATTTTTTCCCCATAAAAATGGCATTACTGGCATGTTTCCCAATGTGACTTCTTTGTATGAATTTGTAGCATCACTTTTGTTGTCTACAGCAGACTGTGAAGGGGGATTCAGTCTCATGAATATAACAAAAACTGACTTGAGAAACAAACTGACAATCAAGAATTTAAGTAACTTAATGATGAATAATTTGGAAAAGGAATTTTGAAAAGAATTTCCATTAAAAAAAGCATTTGCTGTGTGGTATACAGCCAAATCTCGAAGGGTCAATCTTAGAGAGTGATGTATTTGTTTGTATATTGCATAACTAAAAATAATACTCATGTATATAGAAATTTTGTATAAATAAAACTTTTCTTTACTTGGCTAAAGCTATTTTTACTTGGCTAGAAGTTATTAGCTGCAATTAGCCAAAAAGCTAAAAATCCCTTTTTCCTAGATTAAACCCTACTAACTACCGATCCGTCGCCAACCTTTTGCAAAGTAGTATTGCCGTCACCACTGTATAATATATTTTAATCGATGGGGAGTGGGATACTGTCCCTCTATCTTTCCCATTTCACCGCCGCCAGTAGTTATAAAATATGTTCTATATGACAAATTGTGTGCTGAATTACCAATGAATGGGATGAAAGGTTATCTTAAAATTCAGGAGAGAAAGAATTTAGAGGATTGATTAATAATATACAATGTAATCTCGAAAATCCGGCATTGTCGAGGTCCAGGACTTCGCCGGATTTTTGAAAATTCCAGATTTCTGAAAGAATATCAAATGTAGTTTTGATATTCCTAATGGTGCATTTATTCATAATTAATTCAAAGCCAAGTGATATTTATGTGAGAAAAAAAAAATAAATATAAAAAAAAACATTGATTTTTTTTTTCTCACATAAATATCACTTGACTTTGAATTAATTATGAATAAATGCACCATTAAGAATATCAGAAGTACATTTGATATTATTTGAAAAATCTGGAATTTTTAAAAATCCGACGAAGTCCCGGTCCCAGTTTGGCTTAAAATACATATATTTTTAAGCTACCATTATTCCACAATTGAAACTCTCTTTAAAGAATAGTACGTATACATTAATAGGGATGAGGATACAGAATTGCAAAACCTATGAGAAGAATCTGTGTATGACGAAATCCTGTTTTAAACGGATTTTTTTTTTCGTAGCAAATTGAATATATTAATCCGTTTGAAAAAATCATAATACATTTGCTAGAGACGACGGACGTGCTAAAAAAGAAAGTTAACTATAACGAGGTTTTTTCCTCCCCTATTTGATTCCGTCTCAGAAGGTTTTTTAATATAAAAATTTTCAGATTTTCAAGACTCCAAGTCGTATAAAAAAATTAATGGTATTATTAATTATTCAGATATTTACATAAAAATAGAGATTCATTAAAAAATAGTTACATTTTATAGTAGAATCATTAATATCGTTAATCCACATTTTATGGCTTAGAAATTTAAAAATTAAAAAAATTCTATACAATAAAATCTTGAAATTTGCATAGGAAATTTGCATAGGAGAGAAGAAAATTCCGTTTTAGGCAGGTACCCATATCAGAAGGTTCATCCTCTGTTGTAAATACATTATATTATTTTTAAAAATACAGTAAACATCCTCTAATCCGGCATTCTAAGGTCCGGCATACTGGATAATCCGGTACGACTTTCGGAAACACAACTGAATCGAGAAGAAATAAAGGAGTGAGTTGAAGAAGATTTTGAGGAACCGACAGTTGAAATTTTGACTGATGAGGCAATCATTCAGAGTGTTATCAACCTAACAACCCCCAAAGACGTTGGCTCAGATGACTATGATGGGCACGAGTCAAACAACATCATTTGAAATCAAGCAGTTGATACCTCGAATACATTTATCAGTTCTTCTGTAAGCAGCCGTTCGTTCAAACATTCGGAAAGTATTAAACTTCACATCATAAAAAATAACATCCTAATCAAATGAAGAGAAAAGACTACTACAAAACGAACTGATATTCGAGATTTGTTTAAGATGGCTTCTATGAGTAGGCCTACAGTGCACGTTTTAATTTTATACTCATGTACATATGTTGTACAAAACTTACATTATTGAGTATTTTTGATATTCTATTCAATCTGTTTAAAAAATAAAAATCATGCTTTACTGGCCTTTTCTGTTTAATTCTAACTTCTACACGTTTTTCCCGACCAGTGTTGAATTCAGACACTTTTCTCCGGGAGAGATTTCTGTGGCTCCGGCGGGCACATTATAGAGTTCAGGGGGGAAATTTTCACTTTTTGACCATTGAAAACACAAAATCTTAAATCTTCTGGGGGGACATTACATTGCTCCATTGTAGAATGTCCCCCTCGGGCCACCCCCTGAAATCAACACTGTTCCCGATATTCATCCTATAATCTGGAAAATTTCGTAATCCGGGATGCTGCAAGTCCCGAACGTGCCAGATTAGAGGATGTTTATTGTATTAATATCCTCATTTTACATAGATCGACGTTTTTTTTTTTTTTTTTTTTTTTTTTTTTTTTTTTTTTTTTTTTTTTTTTTTTAAACATGGGATTCCGTCATAGGCAGTTATTATTTTTTCTCAGGCTATACCATACTTTAATTTTATTACCTAAAAATGCATCTACTCATCTTAAAAAAATGAAAAATAATAAAAATATATAAATTTTAATTGTAGAATAATAGTAATTTAAAAATACGTTCATTAAAAAAAAAAGTTGGGCCGGACCAAATGTTACTGATATTTTTACTCAACAGACCAGTGATCCTGCCGGTCCAAATGATTTTCTTATGAGCTGGGTGGGAAATTGGACTGAAAATTTCTGCATGTGCAGACCTCAAAAATGCAGTCCAGTCCCGACTTAAGCCGGAAAAATTGAGTCCCGGCCCATCACAGTTCGAACTTCTCGAAAAAAGTAATCCCCAAACCAAGCCCTGACCGAGTGTCGGGAAGGAAAATTGGGCGGGCCTGTAAAGACCTTACACCGAATAACCAAAATACTAGCTTAAAAAATTTTGTAAATTTGGACTCTAAACTTCTATTATATATATATTTTTTAAAAAACGAGTTTTTAGTAAACTTCGCTAAATTCCATCGATATGTGGCCATATAGTATATTCAGCTCAACTCAAGAGCGGATGCGTTTGAAAAATTTTGAATTTGAGCGTGAACTTTACTCATTTGTGAGAAATTGTATTTACGTTTGAATTGCCTAGGATAAACTAGATTGACATAGGATAAAATAGAACGTTGGCGCCGAAGCGGTCTTTGGGGTCAATAAAAGCACGCCAAATTGAATTGGCCTAGGATAAACTAGTTCAGACTAATGAATAGCAGGCTAAACTAGTTTATCCTATGAGCTTTAGGCCAAACAAGTTTGGCCTAGGAAAAACTAGTTTATCCTATGGGCGTCAGGATAAACTAGTTTGGCCTAGGAAAAACTAGTTTATCCTATGGGCGTCTGGATAAACTAGTTTGGCCTAGGAAAAACTATTTTATCCGATGCGCGTTAGGATAAACTAGTTTGGCCTAAAATCGGGTTTGGCCGGTAACATATACAAACAGCAGCCTTCATCTTATAAATACATCGTAAGTTACTTCACTCGAAACTGGTAGACACTACACCATATGTCTCTTATGTTTTATTCACAGCTCCATTGCTCTTACACAAGAGAAAAATTACTAAATTAGAATTTCTGGTATGAGTCCTGCATTTCTGAATAAAAAAACAGGCCAAACCGGCAATCTTGCCTCGGTGTGATATTCCTATCAATCTAAAGTCGGTAGCAGAAGTTTAAAGTTAACCCAGAAACTGATGAATCCAAAATATCATTATATAAGATATAAAAGTTCCCTTTTTCATGCTACTTTTATTTAAAAAAATTAATGAAAGGCCTAAAAATTATCCTGAAAAGAGTTTCTTTTCCTTTTAGAACTATTTTCTTACTTGCACATTATTGTTGAATCCCTTTACAAAGATATATGATATATCGTCTGTACCATGTCATATTTTCCAATATGAATTTATATTGGATAGTTTGTCATGGTACCGACGATATTATCCCAATGCCTGGATACTCATTTAAAATAATCCTTTCAGTCACAGATGATTTTGCGAGGAAAATAAAGATATCGGACAGACAGTTGCAACTTTTTGTATAAGAAATTACTGATTATTTATATATTTCGTAATATAATTTTTCTGGTGCACATTTTAATTGATAAAATTAAATTAAATTACTAATTCCTTGAAAACAAGCGCCAGGTATAAATAAGCCAAGGCAGCATAGAAACAGGCCTCGGTGCGCTTTTTATAGTGTCTGAAACAAAACTATTACCATCACTATTTCCTTGCGATAATTTTTGTTTTTGATTTATCTTGGAAATGGCGTAGGAATCCATAGATTAACATACAAGATGCAGGGTTCAGACGGATACCGTTATTTCCAAAGCCCAATATCAAAATTTTTTATAGAAAAATAAATCTATTTTAAACGGACGAAATTTCGCCTTATTCGCGGAGAGATTTTCCAAAAGAAAATACTGGTATAAAAGAATTTCTTAGTTATGAAATTCAAGCACCCGTACGAACCCTAAGATGGGACATTTACGGCAATATCTGTTATGGCAACGGTACTAACGCCACTACCGACGAAGGGGAAGAATTAACAAGCCTCCCAAATTTACCTGTGTTGATGAAATATGTTTACGCTTTATGTTTTGAATATCTATTTTTTCCTATACGAAAAAGAGGCAGACGATATATGTTTGATTTATTTAGCTGGTTTTTTTTTAATCATACTTGTTTGTTCACCTTTAACTTACAAAAGGATAATTATGATAGTAATATAAAAGAAAAGTTCCAGAAAAGTCTGCTGAAAACTTAAATATGCAAGTTAATGAGATAAAATTGTAAGAAATTAAATTCGGGTATCGTGTTAATTTATTCACATCGAATACAATTTTATTATCCCTATGTTTTGCTTTTAACTTTTAGATTTATATAAATCTTAAAATTTGTTAAAAGGAATTTTTGCACTATCTGTAATTTTATTATTATTTCTTATATGTTAATATCATAAATATTATTGAACTGATTATAACGTTATTTACATTAAAAACAATCTTTTTATTTTATCTGTGAGAAAGTGAAAATGCGTAAATTTTAAAAGATTATTGCAACGATTGTTTAATACATTAAACTTCATAAATTAATAAAACATCGGCTGTAAAATTTTTTCTACCAAATGGAAATATTTATGAAATTTTCTGGGACTTCTAGAGTGCAATATTTCGTATACTTTTACATTACACCATCGCTTTATATAGCTTTAAATCCAATTATATCATATTTACTTGACGTATAATATTCAAGACGAAATTTTTAGGTTGTTTTTCGTTGCACTTAAATCGTTCACAAAACATGTACGAAAAAAAAAGATATATACATATATATCCATGCATGAACATGGAACAGATATTAGATATATAGAATAGAATATCTATTCTATGTTCATGTATCGGTGTAATATTCTGTTGAAAACGTAAACATGCAACATTAAAAAAAGAAAGATCACAATAAGGTAGACGCTCAAATATTAGAAGGATGGAACGTTTCTTACCCATTGTCATTAAAGGCGCAGCGATCGCAATCGCATAACCATTACGCTCTATGGGAATCTCCGATCTTGTACGTTAATCTATGTAGGAATCTACTTCGTGGTGAGCTTTTTATTGGAATTCTTGTAGTAATCTGTCCTATAAATAATTTTTTTAAATTAGTGGTGGCTAAAAAAGGGACCGCTCCGAGGCCTGTATAAAGTCCTCAGTACAAGATCATTCCTATCAGTTATTTTTAATCTGAAAATCACGCTTAATCAAAGCCTTTAACAGTAGAACCGTCTTAGCGGTCATTTTGACCGGTACCAAATAAAAATATTTCGATTATCACCAGAAATTTCTTTCTAAAATAAGTTTAAAATGTACCACGGAGAAATAAGGTAAATAAATAAGTTTAATAGTTTCAAATGAAAATTCCGGGGTAAAATATTTTTATAACACTTCAGTAAAATTTCCGGCGGTTCTAGTGTTAAGCGATTAAACGAAGCCAAAAATTTTATTTTGTAAAACTAGTGATGGAAGACAAGGTTGCTAGTTTGGCGTCCACTTTTATTCAGAAATCTCGAGTTCGAGAAATAAAGAATCGCATTTTATGCTTTATTTAATACGAGACATTTACTGATCACTTAAAGTAAAAATTCTTCTTTCGAAATTTACAATATGAATATAAAATTTCTGATTAAAATTGGGGGACAAACTGTCAACCCTGATGGAAGATTGAAAATTCTGTTCTCGCCGCGAAGGGTTAATTACTTTCTAAAGTATTTTACTACCATTATGTCCTAATACCAATCTTCACTTTATTTAACCGTTTCAAGTACAAGCAATTGTATTGTTGAATTTTTGCGTTGTTGCAGATGTTGAATTAACGCCGAATAATAATCTAAAAAAAAAAGTTCAAAATAAGGAAAAGCAAATTTTCAACTTTTTCCCACCAAAGTTAAAAAAAAATTAAAATTTAATTAAAAGTTTCTGTTGCAAATCATGATTACAGTTAGTCGGGATATAATGTTACACATCGTCCCTTAAGAGATAAATCAAATATTGTAGTTTATGTATTTAAATAAAATAACGATTAGTATCTAGTAATAAGGGTAGTAAAGACCATAGAAACCTAGCTAACATTAATGTTTTTTACATTTCTTGCTTTGAGCAACATAAATATGTAAGGAATAATATAATATAATTATGCGGTTAAACTCGATTCAAATTTAGTACAAACTTTAAAATGCAAGTTCTGGCTGGATAAAATTATTAGGTGGGAGGAGGAGAATAAGGAGATTTTTTTAAATATCATAATTTCCAGAATAAATAACATTTGATTGCATTAAAAGAATATATATTTTTTAATTATTAAATACCATTATTTGTTTCTTATGTTTTAACACATTTGCTGCCGATCTCGCGCCAACGAGTGCTGTGGCGTCAATGCTAAAGAGCCAATCATACGTCACCACGTGGTGCGGAGAGATGTCCCTGGTGTCAGTCACGCGTTCGTGCAGGAAGCGCAGCACCTCAACCTCTATTCTCCGCTCCAATCAACGTTATGTGTTAGGTGTGTCTTCTGGTATTGGCGTGGGGTAAAGGTTAGCATTTTGGCTTCCGGTTCCGAAGCATATTCGGAGTCAAAGATCTGTTCCTGTGTGCCGGGTCGGAACAAGCTTCGGAGCCCGTCTTCATATTTCCAGAGACGCTTCTCAATACCAACTTCCCTACGCTCTTTCTATTTTAGGTTAGCATTCAGTATCGCCTACCCTTTTGTGCTATAAGGTAATTAATTTTGAAATTGCTCCGACACACCTTCGGAGCTGGCACACGGGAAGAAAAACATCTGCTTTGTGACAGGTCCAAAGGGTCATCGAAACAGTTAAAAAAATTATTAAAACACATATATACATTATTATGCACCATGGTAATGATTTTTATTTGTAAGAATTATGTAGGAAGAAAAAACGTAGGTGGCAACTGGAGACATATTTTGAAAAAAGTGCGACAGCGAAAGTGTTAATTTTAATGAGCAACACTGAAAGTCTCTAAATCGGCCATGATTGTTGTTTATAGTGGATCACGTGTTTTGGAGGATCTCTTTTGGAGAGGACAGAAAAATAGGTCAGCTTCGGGAATTTTTTTACATAGAAGGAATGACGTAACAAAAAATAAATTTATCCACTTATTATTCGTAGTATTTTTTATATTATATAAAATAAAACTTTTAATAAGCAATTATTATTTTAATAAACAAGGGGATAAACCCGGTCTTTGAAGATTACAGTATATAGGTGAAAATCATCATATACAGAGTGTTTCAGCACAGTTTTTACAAACTTTCAGGAGACACAGAGTATACCTGGGCGATGAGAAATCACATAGCATTGCATGGTCGGGAACGCTTTCATTTCGCGGTATTAACACTTTGTATCACCGCCTTGCTGATCTGCAACGTTCCCAAAAAGTCAATGTTACTTCGACAGTAAACTTCAAAAGACGATTTTGTTGATTGTTGCTATTATATTACACTATTATTAACATAATAATATCATTAAATTTGCAACAAATGGCAATATTGATTTTTTGTTTTCGCAATAAAGTTTGATTTATCGCTTCATCAGCTACACGTGATTTTTGCTGAATTAAGCTTTGAAATAGTGGAGCTGAAAAAGCCTGCAGACGCCTACAAGTATATTGTTTACAAAGGTAAGTTTAAATTATTTATTTAAAGACCATTTTCGAGCTAGGAAATTTATAATATGTATCAGATAAACGTAAACTTTTGTTTGTTGCAGATCTGCAACAATACGCCATGTCTTCCCTTGCAATGTCCCTATAACGGCTCTCCCGTTATATATGCATTATTCCTCCTCGCCCCTCAAAAATCAACTTTTAACCATACTGGTTCATTATAAATTGTCATTATTCTCCCCCCCTCCTTCAAATAAAATATTTAATTTAAATTTAACATTTTATACTTAATTTCTTATGTCTTTAGTCATTCTCTCCCCCCCCCCCTCTCACTACTGTAAGTTTCACTTTTACTTTTTAAAGTTCTTTTTAAATGCAGACATTTATCTCGGTTCCTTTTTTTGTCTTTCAAATTCACACAGATAGTAAAAGATCTGAACCGCAGCAATTTTCGTTGATATGAAATAAAAGAATAAAATACAAGTGAATGTCTTTTCGCTTCGCAGCCGACGATATGTAATGCATATTTTCTCAGCCTCTGGGCTTGCATTAGTATTCAATTCTCACGCTTCTACTTTGTCGGATACAAACCATATGCCCTTGCTGACTAATTTGCAGCTGTCGTTAAATCTGTAACGTGCATATAAAATCACGTGTTCCTATTTCTTTAAGTCTCCCTGCTTACTGCTGGAATGTTATTTATAGTAACCCTAAAGAGCCCGCCATGGCATTGTTTTCAATTGAATGTAAAACTTCTGGATTGTTTTGTCTACCCAATTTGTTTTTCGCCAAACATCTTACATATGGTTATCTAGTGTTCGCCAATATGTATGTAATAGTAACAAAATCTAACTCACTCTTGCTCCTGACCGAGAGCCATGTAAACCAAAAATCAAGCCCCGCTGCGGGGCGTCTGCTGTCGGGCAGCTATTGAAACTCCCCCGTTCCGCTATACTGTTCACGGCTCTGCATTAAAGGTGTTTCATAATAAAGATGTAAGTCCTCTAAAGTTTTGTGTTGGAATTTTTTTTATCTTACTCATATTGTGAACCTGGGTATACGAATTCACCGCCACAGTCCCCCCCCCCCCATTTTTTTCTTAGGATGGCATTTAGATGTAGAGATTTCCGTACAGAGGTTTCTGCTCAGAGGGTTCCGTACAACAAATATATGAATTATTTACTGTATTATTAAATATAATCGTTTCTAAAAGAATAAGAAGACTTGGTAAAAAACTATACAACGTAGGGTTGGATATAGCTGTATATACCAAAAAAGTATGAATGGGTCTACCATAAAAGTTTAAAGAGATATGAAGCCCAAATAATATCAATTATTGCTATTCTGTATAATTCTTTTTTTTTTATCTCATCCTAATCTGCCTGCGATGAACTGAATTCGGTACTGACAGTAAAAGTACTTCATATTTAACCCCTTGCGCTCTGGCGCTTTTAGAGGATGTATGTCACTAACCACCAGTGTTGCCGCAACTGTCAGATTTTTTTCTAAGAAATTTGAATTCACACCACAAAAATTTAATTGGTGATTTTCTTTTACTTTATTTATGGAAAATCAATAATCTTGTAATCATATCAATGATAGTACTACCGCAAACACCCATTCCTCCCCTACTATAGAAAATTCTAAAATCCCTACAAATTACGCCAATGATATAAAAGACATTCTTAATACTTTCAACGAAGTTAAACAAATTTTTCAAATCACTAAATTCCTAAAATGTATAAAGAACATCTCAACTCAGACTAAGAAACTCGATAATCCGATGCAAAAATTGATGGTTATATTAACTGAATTCGATAAACTTGCAAGTCATATCAACCTTAGCGAAGATTAAGCTCTTCATTTGTTAAACTTTTTGCTTTCTTTTTGTTTGTGCTGTTTGTTATAAAAAAAAACCTTCTTAAATTGATTTTTATGCTCTTCTCATGTTATTATTCTTATTTGTTCATTCTATTGTTTTATTCACTTCAAATTACTAGACTGGGTGGACGCCGTCCTCTTGCTGTCGTTTGCTCCCCTCGGCTTTTGCGTTTAACTGTTTATTTAGTTAGAACTCTCCTCATAATAGCTTTTTTTACATTTTTATTACTTTTTTACTTGCAGTAAATTAAACTCTCTTGTAAATATGTATATATTTTAGTTTATTTTCATTTCTTCATTGTGTTAAACTTTTTACTTATCAAGTTATATTAAATGTATGGTCTCTGAACTGAGTCTTTTTGTAATGGGGCTTCCTTTGGTAGCTTTTTTGCCTGTCCTGGACATTTATGTGGATCATATGGAACATTTTTTTTCTCTTTCTTTTTTCCTACTAGTTATACTAACAATTTTTTCTTTTAAAAATTGTCTATCTTCTTAGCTTTTAATTTCTCTCTTTCGTGGCTACTAGCCGCGTTTAAACGCTCTTTTTTCTATGGCTCCCATTGCATTGTAACACGATATATTCTTAGCCTGGATGTAAAGTTGCCAAGCAACTAGGGAATCCATACATCTGCTTTATTGTTCCATTGTTCCAATAATCTTGTAAAGCAAAAATAAAAGTTAAAATTTTCTGGTGAAAATTCGGAAAGTCTAATTAAACTAGTCGGATATACCAATCCCAAAACTTTCTTCTATCTCATACATGTTAATACTTGAAAATTCGCTATCACACTGCCAAAATTAAACGGCAATCTATGCCCATCATGAGGATTCTAAAGATATGAAATTCCGTCCATTAGTTCTTGAGATATGGCTATCTCTGAAATCGTGTAAATCCAGCAAAATTCAGCCTTGCAGCGCCACCTATTGGGTGCTTTACACCAAAACCTATGTTACATCAAAACCACCAAGCAACCACTTATGTCAAAGTCTAACTGAATCTGAAGTTTGGGGAAAATCCGTGCATTATTTTTTGAGATAGAGCTATTGCGAAAATCATGAAAATTACAGCATAGCAGGGCCACCTATTGGACGATTAACACCAAAACCTAATGAGCAACAACTTGTGTTAACATCTAACTAAATCTGAAGTTAGATGAAAATTCGTGCATTAGTTTTTGAGATAGAGCTATTGCGGGAATCTTGCAAAATGCAGCACAGCACCGCCACCTGTTGAGCGATTTGCACTAACACGTAATCAGCATCAAGTCATATCAAGGACTAACTGAATCTGAAGTTTCATGAAAATCCGTGCATTAGTTCTTGAGATAGAGCCATTGCGGAAATCGTAAAAAATGCAGCATAGCAGCGCCACCTGTTGAGCGATTTGCACTAACACGTAATCAGCATCAAGTCATATCAAGAACTAACTTGATATGAAGTTTCATGAAAATCCGTGGATTAGTTCCTGAGATATAGCCATGGCGGAAATCGTAAAAAATGCATTATTGTTTGCGTTGAGCGATTTGCACCAAAAACTAATCAGCATCAATTTGTATCAGGGACTAACTGGTTATAAATTTTTATTAAATTCCGTGCATTAGTTCTTGAGATAGAGCGCCCACGAAATTTGTGTCACACACAGACACACAGACAGACAGACTCACAGACAGACATTTTGTAAAAACATGTTTTTCGGGTTCTCTGACCCCTAAAACGTGTAAATCCGTCGAAAACCGGAATTCGAAAATTTTCATGAATCCAATACTTTCTTCTTGTAAAGATAGAAGAAAGTAAAAATCAGACGTGTATCATTGTTGGGCTTTACGAAAATAGCATGACGTACGCTGCGTACGTCATAAAGCGCAAGTGGTTAAATTTAATTTGGCATTTCATAAAACTAAATTCAGCGTAGTAATTATCTTCTCTTTTTAAAGTGTAGATAAACTGAAACAGAGTTTAAGCTAGGCATTGTGCTAAGTGCGCTTCGAAAAAAGGATGCAAATTGCAACGCCGCCTTGGTCCGTGCCGCGTTTTTCCATGTAAGTTTTAAATTATCTTTTAAAGACACGGGAGATGTATTGAGAGATACACTCAATGCAAACTAGCCGCGTATCCCATAGTATTTATGTGATTAGGTCTAATTAAATTAGTCTGTTTTTAACAATTTGAAGTTTATTGCTTTTATACTGCTACTGGGCATTGCATTACACAAATTTGTCATTAAAATTTGCTATTTGGGCTTAAAAGCCGATAGTAGATAGCATACGCCGCACCTGTTATTATGAATGTCCTAATCGCCCGTGTCTTTAAAGGTTAATATCTCGACTAATTACAACGATTTTTTTTTAAATCATTATCAACAATGCTTTTATACTTTTGCAACGATAGGTACCTCAAGTGCTCCTCAACACCTTTGCTGAATGCCTGCAAATCGAAAATTGTGTGCAATGGAAAAATGCGTTTTACTCAAAACCTATGTTACCTAGGGTAATCTCTATAATTTTCCTGCAAGGTTTAACTTAACGTCTATTACCTTCTAATTTTTCATAATTTTAGTTTCAGTAGATTCGGAAATAGATGGGGAGGGAACATATTTTTGCACTACATTTTCGGCTGCATCTCTGAAAATATAACACTTAAAATTAAAATAAATGTATTTTTGAGTTCAGCGTTACAAAAGCTTTCCCACAATACCCCCACACGAAATACAAAGAAAGTGTTTTTTTTTTTCAGTTAACTTAATTAGCTCTCTACATTTTTCATAAATATATTTGTGAATGCTTCCTAATCTGTAAATATGTGGTTCAATAGTCTTTATTACTTCCCCCAATTTGAACTTTCCACGTTCCATAGTTTACGAGTTAAGTAGCTGTGACAGACAGACAGACACAGGCGTGATCTTATAATGGTTCCGTTTTTAATTTTCATGTACGGAATCCTAAAAATAGGATATTTGATGAGAAACAGTGATAGTGAGGATGAAATCGATATATCCAATAATGATATCTTAATAGATCCAAATTTTGTACTACTTGGCCTTTAACGAAACAGAATCAGTTAATGGAAGTGAAGAACGTTATTCTCCAAATATTCAAACTACATCGGCCAATATTTCTTATACTCCTCTAAGTGCCTCATCTTCAAATGATAGTGTTTCTGGATCCTCTGTTTGTATTCTTCGTAACCCCAATAGACATTCTAGCCCATCTTTCAGCATTTCAAAAAAGTAAGGGAAAAAAAAGACATTCTATGGAGAAAAAGAATTTGATTTTGAATCGCCAGAAACTATCATTATTAGTTGATTGTACATTACAGCAGGGCATTTTATAACTAGATACACCTTATAATTTTTTTTATTCCTCTTTTAGGATGAAATATTTTAAATGATTAAAAATAAAACAAACTCGCATACCGTTCAGAAAAATCTAAGTACATCATTTAATGTAACTGTTTTAGATATTCGCCAATTTGTCGGCATTATTTACTAAATGTCTGTAATTAATCTTCCAAGAGGAAGACATTACTGGTCTAGTTCTATTGATGTGCCAATTATTCAAGAATCTATGTCTCTGAATAAGTTTGAACAATTACGACAATTTGTTTCATTTCAATGTTAATACCCAAAACCTTCCTTCATCCCCCCCGGATTGTGAGAAGCTTTTTTAAAATCAGACCACTTCTAGAAAACATAAATAAAAATCTGGAAAAAATCCCTCTTGAGCAGTATTTATGTGTAGATGAAAAAAAACGTGTTAAAAAACATCTCGTAATTTTATGAAGCGACACAATCCGAACAAACCACATAAATGAGAGTATAAAATTCATGCTTTGGGTGGTGCATCTGGATTTGCCTATAAAATCGAACCAGATTCAGGCAAAGAAAATGTCATAAACTCAGGGGAGACAGATCTTGGGGAGCTTCCAACCATGTAATTCGTTTAGCAAGAATCATCCCAAGACATAAGAAATAAATTATATACTTTGAAATTTTTTTCGCATCAATCCCTTTGATTGTATACTTGACAAAGGGGGGATATTCTAAGATTAGGAACAATAAGAAGAAACCGTATATCTAACTGCGAGTTACCCAACGACAAAAATATGACGAAAAAAAAAACGTGGACCCTCTACTGAATACTTTGAAACAGTTGAAGGGGTGAATGTTTCAATAACATCATGCAAAGACAACAAAGTTGTTCATTTAGCACCATTCTTTGTTGGTGAAGAACCTAAATCAAAAGTTCGAAGGTATGACAAATCTATAAAAACTTACATTGATATTGACCGACCTTTTGTTGCATCTGAATATAACAGACACATGGGCGGAGTAGATTTAATAAACAGCATTATGGGAAGACAAAAGATATTATTGAGAAGCAAAAGATGGCCTATTCGTATGTTCTATCCCTTTATGGATTTAAATATGTCTAATGCTTGGTTATTATACAAACACATTCATGAATAGAAACAAAAAACTAAAAAGATGCTGAATTCAGCTGACTTTCGCCTTGAAGATCTGCCAAGATTATTAAACTAACAATTAAAGTAACTACTTATGTAAAATTAATACAAAGTCCAGAGCTAGCAAAGAAGGAAAAGGTCGCGTAGAAAAAAGAATTCAAAAGAAAAAGCATAGAGGACCTGCTCAACAGGTTCTACCAAAACAAGTGCGCCTAGACGAAATTGGGCACTGGCCATATTGTGCGGAAAAAAGAATACGTTGTAAACACCTCGATTTTAAAGATTTTACTCAAACTGTTTGTGAGAAATTTGGTGTGGGACTTTTCTACAACAAAACTAATAATTGTTTCAAAAATTGTCATGTAAATTAAAATTAAATATATTTTCAGTTTTTGTGCCATTTGGCAAGATGTTGCAGATATGCAACAAACCCATTTTTCAAATAAAATTTTATTTTTCTGTTCCGAAATTTTTTTATTATTTTTTCCATGCCTAAAATGATGCATTTTAATACCTATGTAAGAATTTTTCAAATCGGAGTTGTTGAGTTACAAAGGGTTAACGACTAGTGTTGCCAGGTGTTCCGCGTAAATGAATGTTCAAAATGCTCTGGAAACCACTAATTTCTTACACTTTAATTCACCATCTTTAATCGCCGATAATTCTGCCGTTAGATATGGGGAAGAAAATTATTTTAAAATACTGGTGTTCAGAGCATTTGGGTCCCCGATTTACACGGTACACCTAGAAACACTAGTGACGACTGAAAACACAAGAAAGGAAGGACACGAACAGGGTGAGGAAACATGTTTATTATTCTTAACGTAGCAAAAATCTAGGACATGACTACAAAAAGAGAGACAGCGATCGCCATCAAAGGAGTTGTTCAAAATTACCACCCAGACACGTGATGCAAGCCTCACATCGTTGGCGCATGAAATTCTAAAGTTCTCGAAAATACCGGACGCGTCCCGGACTTCTTAAGAAGCTGCGATAATGCGTGCAACAAAATACTCAGCACTGTTAAGCCTTGTCCCAGCATTTTTGCGGTACTAAGAATAAAAAACTTGTTGTCTCACCCTGTTAGTGTTCTTTCTTTCTTGTGTTTTGTATCCATGGGTGGCATTCTATAGGCGAAAGTTGCTCCTATCGCTATTTTGAAAATAGTATCTTCATCGTACCCTTCTGTTATATATTTTAAATAAAATGGTGATGAAGATTACTGATTAAGGGTTCTGGTAGGAACAATAAAATTTTCTCAATACAGTGCGACCCCCCTGTGTGTCGTCACTACCGTGCCAGGATGGCGTTTCCAACCATGCATTGCTATGTGATTTTCCATCGTCTTGGTGTATCTCGCCTGAAAGTTTTTAACCGCTGTGCTGAGACACCCTATATATCATTTCTTATGTTAACCCTCTTTTCTCTACACATACTAAAAGTACAGCAATGAATGAGGTACTTGTCGAAAGGATCAGCAAGCAGCTTTTTTCGTAGTATACTTAAATATCGTTAAAATACGTTGTCTGGTTAAAAAAAGTTGTATTGGGTCATCCAGAAAGTTCTGTGGTTTTCTTAGGATAAATTTCCATAAAGCAGTACAAAAACATAAAAAATCATGTAAGCGACATTTTTTGCCTATGATCTTTTTTTACCATCGTTCTGGCAGCTGAAAAATTTCTTTTTAAAAAAAGACTTTAGATTCAATCGTAAAGAAATTATCCAGATGCTGTTTGACAGACTAAAAAAAAATTAGCTGCTGGTCGTACAGAGAATTTTGAGGCAAAAATCTGAAGGCGCCAGGTCTGGTGAATATCGTGGGTGAAACAAAACATCCCAGCAATACTCAATAAGGCGTTGCCTGACATTCATTGCAATGTGGGGCCGAGCATTATCATGTTGGAACACAATACCTCGGCGATTGGTCAGTTCTGGTCTCTTTTCTTCAATTTTTTCTTTCAAAACTGCCATTTGCAAACAGTAGTTTCCTAAATTTATTGGCTTATTTGGTAGCAACTATTCATACTAAATAACTCCTCAGTAGCCCCACCATACACAAAGCATTTCGGATGCAGCCATTCTCTCGATTTTACTTGGGGAGGTTCATTTGACTTACCCGATGATGTTTTCCTTGCAACGTTATTGAATAGCCTCCGTTTCTCATCTCCAGTAGTGAGTCATTTTAAAAAACGAGTTTCTTCATTTTGTTTCAGTAAAGAATCACATGGCGAAACTCCAGCAAACATATTCTGCAGTGTTAAGTATTGAGTAAATTATTCATTAAATTCACTTTGAATATTATAGCGGTTTACATACCCGATCTTCTTCAAATGATCATAGACTGCACTTTATGGAATATTTAATCTCTGTGATAGCTCCTGAACTGTGTAATGTGGTTTTTCAGCGACATCTTCTTTTAAGAGGTCTTCCTTTAGAGATGTTGGTCGTCCAGAGTGAATGTCATCTTCAAAGATGAAATTTCCGCTCTTAAACTTCTGAAACGACCTTCGAATTGCGTCATATGAAACAGCACTTTATTCATATACAGTACAAATTTTACAAGTAGTCTGACTAGCATTTTTACCTTTTTGAAATAAAAGAGCATAATATGAAGGAAATGAATATTTTGGTTCTAAATTATTATCACTGCAATGAAACAAAAATTATGTGGCAAGCCAGAATTATGCAGTTTAAACAGAAATGACTAAATATACATCTCTGGGTCACTCAAGTTACTTTTGAGTAGTAGCAAAACAACTACACAAAGCAGAACTTCACTTTGAAAAACCGCAGAACTTTCCGCACGACCCAATATTAGCAGCACTAAATGGGGAAAATTACATATTTGAAAATTCCGAACAATAATATGGCCAAACAGTATCAACGCTAGTTATTTATTATATGTTTCGGAAAAGTCATTTTTTACCTATTCTTGTCAAATTTTAGAACACCTCAAATAATAAATTTCCCTTCGAATTAAAAATATAATTACACGTGAATATTAAAAATAGAAAGAAAAGTTTGTGAAAATTATATTTAAAACGATGTATGTAAAACGTCTTATTTGAACATTTCTTTTATAGCATCGGTATAAAATTTCAGGAAGTAGCGACATTATTCACTTAGGCATTTTATAAAAGCTTAATTTCAAACGTGTTATTGATGTTATTTAATATATCACGAAAACAGCAGTTAGCTACCGCGAACAAGATTGACTTGACCTTATGAAAAAAAAAAAATCCCCCAGTCAAAGGGAAATAAAAAACAACTTGATAACAGAAGTTTGTCACTGGTATTTTAATTATAAGTCAATTTTCTGTAATATTTTTCCCGCAGAACAATTTTTTCCGTTTTTTGACATTGCAGTGTCTTAATGTTGATGGCGAGCATAACTATCAAATTCTTCTGCTTTATTTAAGGGAATTCTCCTTTATCATTATTTTTTTTTATAAAATAACATTTCTATCCCCCCACCTCTCTTATTTGTTTTATTGAAAAAAAAGTAGTTAAAATTGATTGGAAATAATGTTTTCTGTATATATATTTAAAAACAATATAAGAGTTTAATGGTCTTCATATGGGTTCATTAGATGTTTTCATAGAGAAAGTGTACCAAATTTTGAAATTTATAACACGAATACTTAAATTTACCTCTTTTGGTCAAATTTTACCACAATATACGAAACGCGAAATGATTCGGTTTAGTAGTTTAGGAATTATAGCGATAACTTCTAATGTTAAATTCATTTTAAATCGTTCCGAAACAAGATGGAATGACGGTAGTTTTTTTTTCAAACACTAGAGGTCTCTGCCCCCTAAGAGCTACGCTCGCCAACCCCCGCTCAGACACCGCAAACTCTAAAAGCACACTAATTTCCTCGGCTTTAAATTTTTTTCGGAAGAATGAATTATAATTAAAATAACAGTGGCGATCTCCCGGCTAAAGAATAGTTTTTGTCTTTGATTAAATCAGATCAGTGAAAGATGTAAAAAAAATATATATATATATAAATGTAAAAATAAGTTAATAACTATAAAATGAATTAAGTAAACAGAGTCTTTGTCTCTCTGTATTTTTATAAGATTTTTAAATAAGACATTTTAAATGTATCGCTTTAAATCTGAAGTAATTTTCACCAAAGTTTCCTTTCTCGGTTTAATAATCTCGTGAAAATACTTTTGTTGTTAGAAAGAAAATATTATTTGCGCTATCTTAGAATTCTCAACAATAGTTTAAAAAGATTATCTCAAAATATCAAATAAATATCTCGCGTAAATATATTTTTAAATTTAAACTGTTTGGCAATATTATGAGTTGGCAGTTTTAAATATGACGTAATTTGTGTACACTTTTAACGCATATTAATGGATTTATTATTTTACAATTTTTTTCTCTTTTAAAATTCACGTGTACATATAGTTTTTATGACGTAATTATAAATATCTTCCTGCTTTTAATACGTAATCACTTAATTCACATTTGAAAGTTTTATTCTCTTTATAATAGTCACGTGTAAACAATTTTTTATTTGAAGGAAATGTTATTCACTGTGCTAATAATACCCTTTTTTAAAATAATACCCTTTTATAAAAGTTGTAAATATGCCTCTGAAAATGCTGAAAAATAGAAGTTAAATAGAAATAAAATCTCAAAAGATGAGTCAAATTAAAAAATAAAATAAAGGCAGTCTGCACACCGGGCACTTTTAATGTATAAAATGATCTAAAAATGATTAAATTCCCATGTATAGTTTTTGCTCCTATAAAACTTTTTTAATGGAACGATTTTTACCAACTTTAACATTAAATATTTCTTAAAATAATTCTTCGATTTGAAAACTGTCTGCATCAGTGTGTTTATCTAACATTTCTCTATAACACCACCGATTTTCATATTTTTGTATGCAATATTTTTCTTAACATTAACGAAGAAAGACCTCCGGTCACAAAAATTCAAAACCGGTGGCAGCGGCGACAGCGTTAGTTACCCTTTTTTAGAATAGAAAGGTAATCCAAAAATTTCTTGTCGGATTTCGCTGTAAATTTGAAATCGCATATTTTAAGCTTCTAGATATCGATTTTTGTTTGAGTTTTTTAAAGGTTCATAGTTGTGTGAAAATTATTTTTAATATATCCCATATAGCACGAAAGCTCCCGAAAACTTCCCCAGGAGCTCCAAGTCATCCCAAATTCCTCCTGATACTAAAATGACAAAATGAGGACTTCCTGAGGAATAGACTTTTAAAATCTCCTCAGGAGTGAGCTCCCAGTGACGTCCTACGGAGCAACGTCCGAGGACGTCAGTCCTGGGGAAGTACCTGGGAAGCTATTCCTGGGGAAGTACCTGGGAAAGCATTCCTGGGGAAGTACCTAGGAAGTCGTTCTTGGGGAAGTACCTGGGAAGTCATTCCTGGGGAAGTATTTGGGAAGTCTCAGTGCTGGCGCCATCTCATGAGTGATTCTGGAGTACAATTGCTTTATATTAAACTTATTTTTGTATACTCAATTGCTTTTTATTAAAATAAAGTGAATTCAATTTGATCGGGATCGATTTTTAATGAGCTTGTTTCATATTATTAAATATTCGATTTATTATTTTTTAGCAAATTAGATAATTGTCAATAAATTGTAATTATTTTTAATTATTGCAACAACTTTTAATCATTTTAGTTAAATTAAAATGTTTAATTCAATATTTCAGTTAATTCATATTTTAAATAATAATTACTGTATGTCTTTTAAAGCAAATTTTGCCCATTTATCATTCTTTTATTAATTTTCAATAAATAACATAATGCATTTTTCTTTTTTATTGTTATTATTTTTTATTAATTAAGTAATTAATTTAAATTGTTTAAATTAACCAAATAATATGTTTCTAAATAAATACACTAAAACCTCTAAATGGAAGACAGTTCTGGACCATATATTTTCCCGGCATTTAGAGGTAAAGGTATCTATACAAAGAAAATAATATATCCTTACCGTGTGTTTGTTTTTTAGCAGCCGTCTAAAATTATTTTTGTAAAAATAGTGTAAATCGAGTCCTGATGCACCAGAGGTTAAGATTTTTCATTTTTTGAAAATTAGCTAACATACTTATCAAACCCTGCATTTAAAAAAAAAAAAAAAAAACTGTCGCGATGAGAAAATTTTTATCTCAGCATATAACACCAACTTAAAGTGAATACATTTCACGTTAAAATGGCATATTTCATTAAAAAATATATAAATATTGTGCGGCACCTCCCCCCCCCCCCCCCACCCCCCGATACGAGTTTCTTTTGCAAAGATTTTCTGTTACAAAAAAATACATTCTTACAAAATCGGTTAAAAGATATAAATTCATGCTAAATTAAGGTTTAATTCAGATTATTATCCCGGGCCTGGGCAGTACCGCTAAGCTAAGATCATCTGGTATACTTTATACAGGTTTTGGGAATGAGAAAATATTAACTAAATAGAAGTGTCAATTTTAAGTATCAGTTCTGGAGGTTTAACCATATTTTGTTTTATTTTATCTTTAATTTATTTTTTAAATATAAGTTTGACTTATCAATTAATTATTTTTCTATTATCTTTTTTAAATTACCATACATAATATTATTTTTTCCCCTCAATAATAAAAGTGAAGTCTCCATTTAAAGAACTTCAGAAATATAAATAACATTATAGTTTCAGAAAATATAGATAAATATTTCTCTCTATTTCCTAAATAACAAATATTTCTGTAGAATTTTAAACTGAGGTGTATTTTGCGTTATATATATAGAGAGAGGGTTAAAACTTCCATTTAAGAAACATATTTCATATTTAGCAAATTTTTAGTTTCGTATATCAATAAAAGATTATTTTTCCCGGAACTTCTTTTCTCTTTTAGCCATGGAACTAACTCCATTCTTTTAGCATGCATATGTCCCACAGACTTCTCATATCTCTTCAAGTATCTTTTCTCTGAGATAATCCCTAGCTAAGGTGTCAGGGAGAATATTATAACTGGATCACCAGTTGACTCTGAATAGAGCGGATCCGCCCCCAATCAATTTTGTCAGCTGAGAATGTGAGTGCATGCTTGCTGAAAGTACATAATACCTGCGAAAGAAAGTTTTTGAAAGGAAAAAAAAAAAAAATAGTTATTCCAAGAATTTGAACAAAACCCATTTTTGAAATAATTAAGCAAAAGCGTTTGTCCACATTTGTCAGAATTTTTTAAAGAGGATTTTTTAATTCAAAGGTTTCTAAAAAAAGAAAAAAATATTTATTTAGTTTGGGATTTATACAAAATAATTCGCTTATAAAATAAAGATCTGTAATAGTTTCTATTTTTATGTAATTCAGCCTGTTTTTTCATTGTAATGATGGAATATTGCAATCTATTTTCAACCCAGATCCTGATATGACACAATTTTACAAGTTTGTACAAAAATGTGTTTTTGATGACAATACAGCATTTTAATGTTTTTATAACGTTATTATAAAATAATAAATTGATTTTAAAGCCTTTTTCAATTCGCCCGCGACAGATGGGAGTATGATAAACAATGGATTTAATGAAGCGTCTATAAATGCTAGCCAAAATGTGCCAAATCGCTGTTAAACTGCAACAATGAACTATTTTAAATAGTAAAAAGTCGAAAATAAATTATAAACAGAAATGTTAATTTTGAAATCTAATTTTTAAAATGTGCTTTTAACAGTTAATAGTTTCATGATTTGTGGTTATACGTTGAAAAATCAGTGTAGAAATTCCAAAAAGATGGTTTAAATAATGTTTACCCCCCCCCCCCTCGCCCCTCTTAAAAAAGAAACAGAGTAAAATCTACATATTTTTTTCATTAATTTATTTAATAAGAGGGCTTTTTACCAAGCGTAAAAAAAGTCGGCTAAAGTTTCTGTAAGTAAAAGAGAGAGAGAGAGAGAGAAATATTTGCTCTGAAAGGATTCTCTCAATTGGAATTTTATTGTTTGGTTATCATAAAAATAATTCATATTTTAAATCAAAGTATCCGTATTTTGCATTTTAAATCTCTGGAAATATTATTTTTATTAAATAAAATTAAATTATGTTGCAAGATATCCTCAGAAATATTTAGCAACATTAATTGTATGAAAAATAGTACAGAATGAATTTTCTAAGTACAGAATGATTTCAATGGATTTTTAAATATGGTAAGCTAAAACAATATTATTGTCATTTAAAAATATAATTTCATGTAGGAATTTGAAAATTGAAAGACATTTATGTTATCTTAAATAATTATTGATAAGCCCTTTTTTTACTTATAAATTTAAATTTACATTGAATATATAAAAAAGGCTATGCATTTAAATTTGCAATAAAAGTTAGATAATTCCGGCTTATACAAAGCACATAAAATATGGATATTTTCTAGTTTTGAGTTTTCAAAAGAGGGGAAAAATACTGAATACCTTAGAAACACCTCTTGTTCAACGGCCCCTGTAGCATAATGGATAGAGCGCGCGTCTGGTGTTCGTAAGTACCCTGGGATCAAACCCCGGAAGGCAGAATGAAGGTAAGAAATTTGTTCCTAAAAGCTGTATTCATGTAATTCCGTGTGCGTGCTTGATAATTGTAATTGCTTGTTACACGTGAATCTATCTGATAAATAGTTTAAAAAGATCGTATTTATTTCTGAAAAAATAATTAAATTGTTTTACATTAATTACTTTAAACCATAGCTTCAAAAATTTTTTTGTGGAATATTAAGTGACCTTGAAGCTTCCCAAAGTCCTCCAGTATCACTTCCTAAAATCTTCCCCAGAACCTCCCGGGGAGGTCCCTAAAGGATGTCCTGGGGAGCTCTCCAGGATGCTGCAAGGCGGACATTTTCTGTTCCTGAGGACCTCCTGGTGACAATTTTCTGCATCCTCAGGGATGCCGTGGGGATGATGGTGTTTTATTGTAAATCTTCCTGGGGATGTCCTGGGGAGGCACATGTGCTATATGGGTATATATATATATATATATATATATATATATATATACCGGGTGATTATAATTAAAGTTACGATTTCAAAAATCGATAATTTTAAAACTACTGATCAGAATGACTTGATATTTGAGCAGAACAATAGTGAGGCAATGAAATTTTGTTTGGCGAAGGAAAAAAATCAGTTCCAAAATGTGCCGATAGATGGCGCTGTCAGGGTTCACATCGTCTAGTGATATGCAAATTACTAATACGTGACATGCACACCGCAGACATAGCTTCTATAAAAATGCAGAGCACCAACTCTTTGCCTGAATGCTTCATCATGACTCTGACTATGAAGGATCGCGCTCTGCTCTTGAAGCTTTTTTATAAGAACGATGACTGTGCACTTACATCTATTAGGATGCTTCGGACATTAAAATCTATAAACAGGGGTCCAATAACCACAAATGGTCTGCGAAAAATGATTGCTAAATTCAAAGAGACCGGTTCATTTGACGTTAAACGGGGTAGAGGAAGGAAACCAGTTTTGGCTCCGGCAGTGGAAGATGTGGCTGCAGCATTACAAAAACAGACTAACAGTGTGGCTGGAATCAGCAGTGAACGGGGAATTGGCCGAATACTGGGTATGCCGAACAGCACGGTGCGTAAAGTCCTACAGAACATCTTGCGCTGTTATCCGTAGAAGGTAACTCATGTGCAGGAGTTCCTACCTGCTGACCTGGAAGCACTTCAATCTTTTGCACTACAATTTCTTGCCCAGATGGAAGTGGACAACGGAAAATTCTGCCATGGAAAATGGCCATGGAAAATTCTGTGGTCTGACGAAGCCCACTTTCATTTGCAAGGTTCTGTAAATACGCAAAATTGCAGGATATGGGCAACCGAGAATCCGTCCCAGCTACAGCCATTACCTATTCAGTCTGAAAAGGTCACTGCGTGGTGCGAAATAACGGCAGCGTTTATAGTCTGTCCGTTTTTTTTCGAGGCGATCTCACCAGCGGGTCCCGTTACCTGCACCGTTATTGGCAAGCGGTATGAAGCACTTTTGCGTAACCATGTTCTTCCGACACTCCAGCAGCGTCATTGTGTGGATCGCACAATATTCATGCAAGATGGTGCTCCTCCGAACATTGCTACTCCTGTGAAGCAGCTACTGGGTGCTAATTTCGGAGATGATAGGATCATAAGCCGCCATTTTCCAACAATGTGGCAGCCACGTTCCCACGACATAAACCCGTGTGATTTCTGGCTTTGGGGGTACCTGAAGAATGTTGTTTACAGCGGGCGGATTGAGAATCTAGCCGACTTGAATGTAAGCATCACACACCACACCTATTGCATCAGTACAGAAAAACCTCCGATCTGTTGTGGGAGCATGCCGTTTTGAGCTTCCAATTAGAAGCGGAACAAGGCGGAGGGCATATCGAAGAACTTATGCCTTAATCATCAGTAAGGTGTTTGTTCCATGAAGATCTTTTTTTTTTTTTTTTTTTTTTTTTTTTTTTTGTCATTATCGCTGTTGTTGCTGGTAAACACGTATTCTTGTCTTTTCGCTAGTAAATTTAGTAAATCCCTGAACTCTATTTTTTCCTTTTGGATAACAACATTCCTGTGTTTAACGATTACATTTTTGGTCTTTCCCTGACATTACGCTGACAACGCCATCTATCGGCACATTTTGGAACTATTTTTTTCCTTCGCCAAACAAAATTTCCTTGCCTCACGATTGTTCTGCTAAAATATCAAGCCCTTCTGAGCAGTAGTTTTAAAATTATCGATTTTTGAAATCGTAACTTTAATTATAATCACCCGGTATATCTGGGATCCTTTAATTAGCATATAAAATAATTTATTATGTTTAGATTAATTACGATAACAATTTATGAATATTATATTTATATTATTAATAATATTATTCCCTTGGTGTGATGATTTTGAACTGCAGAATTCGCTTTTAACTGTAACCATTAATAAGGCACGTGTGAAGGTTTTTGCTGGGATTGTGGGGATGCATGATTTTGATTCAAATATGATATTTAAAAAATTGTCCGTTTCTATTGATGAGTAAATTTTTAACTCACATATTTAATTTTTATTTCTATTGTGCATAACATTGTTCAGTCCGGGTTTTACATATTGATTAATTATATATTTATTTCATTTTTTTGGTAGTTGTTAATCGGACAATGGTGGAAATGTGCATTTAAGCTATAGCTTATTATTTTTACCTCAGAAATTAACCGCCTTTTAATAATGATTTCGTAATACTACCCTTTAAAACGAGTTACGAATCATTAGTTCCAAATTTATTCATAATTGTTCTCTCATTTTAAGTTCATTTTGTAGTTTTTATTTTTGAATTAATGAATTTTCAATTTTGAGATCATACATTTCGTGCAAAGGATTTGTTGATGCTGAGAATGATTCATTATTTCTGATCTCTTATCATTGGTTAAATTGTTTTAGTTACAAATAGCTTTACAAAATATTTCAAATATTTATTATTTCTTACATATATATCTTTATTTATTTGTTCTTTTTATGCATTCGGCATCCTGTTGATTTTCCTTTCGCCAATTTGGAATGTTTTAATTTTTTAATACTTCATATATTGGTGAATGGGATGTAGGTTTAAAAAAAATCATTAATGATTAGTTTAATTAATAATCGCTGATCCAGATTTATTATGTCTGTGTTTATGTCCAGATTTATGTCTGTGTCATGTATTGATACTCATTTTATTAATTTTCATTAAAAAGATGATGAATTTTAATATTATATAATGGTTATATATATATATATATATATATATATATATATATATATATATATGGTGTAATGACAAACAGCCGTGGACGGTAATCGTTGTTTATATGGGTTTCCGTATTAATTTGAACAGGCATAGTGGCCGGCTGGTTAATTAAGACGAAAATATGTGAACATAGTAAATGAACAAGCAGTAGACTGAGCTAATTTCCAATATTTATTAGCATGTACAAAAACAGTTTTTTTGTGGAGAAATACTCATTTCACTCGATGAGAAAAATATGATTTACCTCCAGGGGGCAATTGAAATTGTTAAGAAAAAAGAAACTTCACATCAAAGTTCGAAGACATAGAAGACATTACATCTGGACGCTGATTTCCCACACTTTTTCTCTCTGTCTTCTACACTACATCTTTTTACACACTTCTACACCCGTATCTTTCTGGCTTCTGCACACCGTATTTGTCTCTGCGTTTGTATTTAAGCTACATCGGCTCAAAGTTACAACACAATCAGCTGATTCCTATTTTCTAATCATATCGCTTTTAAGAGGGAATTATTACTATTTCCGGTGGCATAATATCGAAGTAAATCGGCTTCCTCCCGCACAATCATTCTTCTAGAATCTTCTCTAACCTCAAACCAGATGCACAAGGCGTAAACACATATTAATCCCTGCCATCGAGATTTCAGATAAAATTAGATTTTTTTCCGTCAGACGATAATTTAACAGAAAAGAAAAATGAATTTATTGCCGCAGAATAAGTTTTAAAGCATTGAAATATTATAGTAGATACTTTGATATTTTAATAAAAGAATGATTTTAAATAAATAGGTTTTTTAGACGGGATAAATTATGAATTGTGATATTTTAGCAATTATATAAATAATTTAGAAGGATTTAATATACCGGGAAATAATAGCGAATTTTAATAGGGATTTCGATAATAAAAGGATTTTATTAAAAGAATATAAGTAGTTAATACCATTTTAAGATTTACGCAATTTGGAATAATGATATTAGATGGATTAAGATCTTATATATTTACAAATGGAGATTAATAGATTAGTTGAAGAATAGGGTTTTAATTTACTAAGCCGGAATAATATATGGAATATTATTAAAAGGGAAATTCATATAGAATAATGTTAACCTTGGCGAATATATTTTTTTAAATTTTGTAATATATATATATATATATATAATTCATATTAAAATATATTTATAGGATATAACATATGAATATTTTAACAATAAACAATTTCTAAAAGTTTCAAATCTGGGAATCCAACATTACAGCTCATTCCGCATAATAGTCTTCGAGTAATTCTTAAAAATCTGCCGACAGTCTAGCTTGTTATGAAAATGTGAAAAACGAAATTAATATTAGTGTTTAAAAATATTCAATTGCAATAATTCCTAAGCTACTTTATACGTTAGTGTCCCATTTGGTAATGTAAGATACAATTTATAGATAATCCAAATATGATGTCAAAATTATGTGTTTGTATTAAAAGTTTTAAAGTTTGATACAATTTCTAGATGAAGACGTCTCCTAACTTTAAATTGTTTAACATACATTTAAAAAATATATAATTTCCAATCGAATGGCTATATTAGTTTTTCTATGTGTCTTATTCCAGATAAAACAGATGAGGTGGGGGTTGGGTCTGTTTTTTCTTTGACCGAACATAGATATTTGCATTCAAAATTTCAATGAGTTTATCAAACAATGCCTAATACTTACATTTATTATATATGTATGTGCCATGCATTGTAATGATAACATTGCAAATATGTTAATTACATAGTAATAATAACATTGTAAATTTCCGAATAAAATTTATTATAAATCCTTGTCCTAAATCGACTAATGCAAATTAAATCGAAGAGTTTTAAACTTTTCGTTAACAATGATTTTCAAAAATAAACACATGAAAAGATACTCTGTAGCTTGAAATAATAAGCTATGTGTAAATTCAATATAACATCACAATTAAAATATTCACACTCAAAATTCGAAACGAAACTTTCCAAAAATTATTATTATTATTATTATTATTATTATTATTATTATTATTATTATTATTGTACGTAAATAATATTCATAATTACCATCATCCCAATATGCGTTTTAGAAAAGGACTACATTCAGACTACTAGCTGAAAATCTCAGAATAGAGAATAAAATGTGCATACATCTACAGAACATAGGTTTTAATAATATTATTTTGACATAAATAGCAAACATATTTGCCTGTAAAGTATTTAACCTTGTTTGTTTAACTGCAGGTTGCTGTATACAAATATCAGAAAATATTGGAGTTAGTGGAAAATGGAAAACTATTAATATGTTTTCCATTTAAATAATCCTTTATTCTCATTTTAAGTAATTTGTTGAATACAACGAAAATTATAGAAACATTGAAACAGAGGTTATTATTTTTTCTTTAACTACATATTGCAAAATATCCATGTAGCACGCAAACAAAATCATATTCGGCTTTCAAATATTTTTTCTTATTTTATTTATGCGTAACATTTACAACGAACCTTTTTATAAAATTTCCTAACATAATCATTGTTTCCATTAAATCTTATTGCATAATTTATTCTATGTTCGAGCATATTTGCTCACGCAGATGAGATATTTTTTGTATACTTTCCCTATATTTTGTGATCAGTAAATTAAGTGAGTATTTCACCGCAAGAATAAAAGCAATCCATATTTTTTGCACATTTTTTAAACTAGAAAAGGTTTTTTTTGTAAAGACGATCGATCAGACATTGTATATTTGCTATGTTAGCGCTTATAGATTTATCATTATCTATGTTATTAACACCAGAACTACCGTGACCCATCATTTTGACGACTACCATATGAATACGTTTTGGCTCAAACCAGAAATGTTATTATGAAATAAGTTTAAAGATACAAAGAAGAAAAACGTTAAATAATAAAGTTAAACTGTGTTAAATCAAAATTCTGGTGTGAAATATTTTTATAAAACTTGACTCAAATTTCCGGTAGTTCTAGTGTTAATATTTACAGGTTAAAAGTTGCATAAAAATTAGATTATGTTATTGTATCAATCAACTGTTCTTTCCAACTATTTCTGTCCATAAAAAAATGAATAAATATATTTTAAATCTATTATAAATGTAAGATGATTGTAAGAAATATCGTCATGCTCTTAATAGGGCCATCAGCTTATACCTTTTAGAGATCAGCCTCGGAAGAACATATTACATCACATATCTGAGAATTTATGTGCTCTTGCAAGTGTGGATAGTTTCAAATACAACTGATACCGGCTTCGTCGTCATGTTCGGAGCATTGAATCTTCCGAAACGTCGTTTTTCAAAACATTAAGCAATCTTTAATATGTTATATATGTATGTATATATATATATATATATATATATATATATATTCGGACTTTGTTTTACCGACACCCAGTTTTCACGTCACTCCGCTTATCACACCAGTTTTTCAAAGTCCCGATTTTCTGTATATGATTTTAATGCAAATAAACTCCGGATTTTACATCGTTGAATAATTTTCAACTCCGGATATTCCGACGGTTTAGGAAAATTGTCCATTTTTGATAATCCATCTCATAAGCAGGAAAATTAAGAGGTAAGAAATATCTTAGCTAAACTTTTCAAAAAAGTATCTAAAATACCTATTGAGATCAATGAGAAATTTTACTTTAATCCTTTATCTGAATAAATAAACCCACAGACTTTATGCATGACTAACTTAAGCGCCAGATAGAGGTATCAGTCTACACGCGGTATTTTTGTTCCGGTCAGGCTGCGCTTTCTTGTGGTTACACGGCGTTTTTCATCCGACTAAAACCGAAGCATTGCATTCCATTGAAACGATCAGAAATTATCTAATCTTCCATTTCTGAAATAACGAATATTGATCACAATTCATTGTATAATATTGAAAAAAGTATTGTAGGAAGCACATCTAGGGATAAGCAAAATTTAATTCATCAGTATTTAATGCAACCATAAAAAAACAAATAATCATAAATCTGATTTTTATTCTTTTCAATTTTGTTTTGTGTTTATTTTGTTTAATAATGATGTTTTATTGCTTAAAACTGCAAAATCAGTTATGACTTTAAAACTGTCCTGAATTAATTAAAAATACATCTTTTTATAAATATATTTTTTCTAAATCCGGTCACCGCGACACTCCGCTTACGACGACACTTTTTTTTTGGACATTAGGGTGTCGGGATAACGAGGTTCGACTGTATATATAACATATTAAATGCATACAGGGCGCCCGGTCTCAACGGTGTCCAATGGCTAATTTCTAAACCGTTAGTCATAGACATATAGTTCTAATTACAAAAATGTTTTAAATCAGATAAAGAAATATTTTAAAGCCGATTTGGGTCAATAATAGCATTTCTTAAAAAAATACGAAATTTAAATTTTTATACGGTTCCCTGTCCTATAAGTTATATTTAGTAAAATTTTCTTTTTACAGTGACAAGTAATACAAAAAAAGTCCTGTTGTTTTAAGATTAAAATTGACCGAGTAATAGCTGTTTAAAGTTGGGACATATTTTTTGCTGCAAATTGGGGGTGATTCACAAATTTAGTTGAAATATAATTTCGTCAGTTATATTACAAAATGGTTGAGAGAAAAATTAATATTGCAATATAAATTTGAAATCTGTAGTCATTCTGACATATTAATGCAAAATATACAGTTTGTAATAAACATTTAAGAAGAAAGAAAAAAACAGAATTGTTGTTAAATAAAATGATGCTAAATTAACAGCCTCAATTCTTTACAAAATGATACGTATTTAAAAAATATTATTAGATTACACTAGCCTGCAAAAGTTGGGTTATTTATGTTTTTTAGCTTTTGGTAAATGATTCTTATGTATTCTGTACCGCTGAATCCGAAATTGACCTTCATTTTTAACCAACACATCAGGATTTTTCGCAAATTGTAAATTTCAAAGTTAAAATTTAATCTCCTCCCCCATCTCATCTTACCACCCAGCTTGCAAGAATTCCAAGATAAGCAAAAATATCGAATAAATTATGGAATAAAATAAAATAAAATAAAATAAAAAAAGTTTTACATATGTTTTATAGTATGAGATTTTCACTATATTTTCATTTACACATTTGCAAAAAATTTTTTAACGTGATGGTTAAAAATGAAGGTCAATTTAAGATTCAGTGCTAAAAAGTACGTAAAAATTAATTATCAAAAGTTAAAAAACACAACCATCTCCTCTACTTTATAGTATCCAATTTTCGTTATTATTTTAATTCGACAATTTATCCCAAATCGCTTTTAAAATATTTCTTTACCTGATTGAAAGCATTTTTCTAATTGGAACTATATGTCTATGACTAACGGTTTAGGAATTAGCCATTGGACACCGGTGAGACCGGGCATCCTGTATATATCTATATGTATATATATTACATCATTTCAAAATGCCTAAGCACCATAACTCCAAAAGGAAGGTGTATATCTGCAGAAAATTTTTTAAATTATAAAATACATAAAAGAATAAGAAAGACAGGTAATAAAACAAAAACAGTCTGTTCTTCATCAGTGGGAGGACAGACATAAACTAACTCCACCCCCACTTTTAAAATTTGCAGGTTTCTGAACACACGCCCACCCTGCATTCAATATTGAAAACTATTGTCATTTTATTAACCAAATTCCATAAAAAACTAAAATAACTCAAAATTAAAACTAACAAACTTAATGTTAACAATACAAAAAAATATTATACAAAAACAAAAAAAGCTTTAATAAAAAGTTTATTATAGAAATACTTAAAAAATTGCCAATGTGGCATGCTTCTAGTAAAAAATTGAAAACTATTTCTCTTATCGTACAAATCCAATATCAATTTATTATCAATAATTTTAAATAAAATATCCAAAATTTCTGCATTATAATAGTTTAAAATTTTTTACTAGAAGCATGCCACACTGGTTTTCAAATTTACATAAAAAAAATTACATAAATATTATCATTAATCAATTAATACGTTTCAATAAAATTTGTGGCAGAGACAATAATTTTTATAAACAGATCTTTAAGTTTTTGGCTAATTTATTTTACAATAATTTTTACCCTAAAAAAAGTTTTTGAAATATTATTTAAAGACAGTTCTAAAAAGTGAATGGCAACGATGTGGACTAGCGGCGTGAACATGTGATGGCAGCTTTCTGGAACTTTCCGTATGAAATAGGCATCCTAAAGTCTTGTTAAAAGAACGGGTGTGTATTGATGAATTGAAACGAAAGAAAGTTGCAGACCTGGAATTCTGGTTTTTGACAATGGCTTTGGAAGAAAAATTATTTGTTTTTTTGTTGACGGGTGAGAAACATTATACAGGTATTACTGTTTTTCATGTTTTGAGAAATTTTATTTTGCGGGTTTGGGGGGGGGGGGGGGCGCACGTTTATTCTGCATTCATGCATGTTAATTTCTTTTATTTTTATTTTAATGGCAATTTTTTAAGTATTTCTATAATAAACTTTTTATTAAAGCTTTTTTGTTTTTGTATGATATTTTTTGTATTGTTAATGTTGGAACGCTCTGTGCACATTAATTAATCAACAAGAGAAATTACAAAAATGGGCATTTAAATCCAACATGCAGAGAGAGTTGAAATTAAGAGATTATTGAACATTTATGTCGTGATATATTCGTATAGTAGTGCACCATAATTTTGGGTTCTTGTGTGCAATTTAAATTGATATGTGCTATCGCATCAATTAAAATTACGTAGTTTAAATTTAATCGCGTTGTGTGTTTTCGATGCACAAGAACCTTATGAATTGCACAGAGATTACAGGTGACCCGAAGAGATTATATTTCATATTGTAGAATGGCCCTAATTTATAACCTACTCTGTGAAGAAAGAAGAGAAAATAATAATTCCGAAAATGGTAATAGAATAATTAAATGCAAAGCATAAATAGAAGAGAAACTTTTTTTTTAAACTTAAATAAAAAATTTATTTACACACACATTTCATATTTCATAAGAATTCAAAATTTAGAAGAATTTCAAATATTTTATATTAGGTGAAAATCCTGAATTTTCATGATTAAAATTGAATACACATCTTGAATATATAATACTTGAGTAATTATAAAGAATGACTTATTACAAAAAAAAATGATTTATTATAGAAATGACTCACTATAAAAATAAATTGTTGCCATTCCCACTCTTCCACTGAAATATGTGATTGCAATTCTATTTCCTCAATGGAACTATTAAGAACATTCGTACCTTACTAAAGCTTGTTTCCATCGTCAGTTCTGACATTTTTTTAAAATCGCCACCGTTGTTCACTCATCAATCATGGGGGTATACTTTCTTTATAACATTTTTCCATGGTCTCTCATACGACTCCATATTGAAATTTTTTGTCGCAATTCAGGCATCCGAGAGTTAAAGAAAACTTTAGGCTTCTCCCTTGAAAGAATAGTACCAGACCCTTCAAGAGCGCATCTCCTTCCTCTTAAGATGCTATGTTTTCATCATCTGAGTATTTTTTTCACTCCTCATCCTTCGAGCAGCAAAAAGCAAGAGGGGAAAAAATCCTTTTTTCTTTGGAAAGTCAGGGGGCAAAGGTTCCGTGTTCCCTGACCAATAGAAATTGTCTTCCCTCTTTTTTTCATTGGATATGTGTTCAGCATATCTTATGGGGTACACATAATTTTGTCGAAATTTGCATAGCCACTCCTTTTAATTTCAGTGGAAGAGATATGGTTTATTTTTGTTTTTATTATTGTTAAAGTTACTGTAAATTTTTTTGATTATTTTATGTATTGTAATAATCCAGTTTATACTTGATTAAGCATTGTATGTATTTAAAAGATGGAATTGTGTTGAACAATCCATCAGTTAACATTAAGTTTGTTAGTTTTAATTTTGAGTTATTTTAGTTTTTTATGGAATTTGTTTAATAAAATGACAATAGTTTTCAATATTGAATGCAGGGTGGGCGTGTGTTCAGAAACCTGCAAATTTTAAAAGTGGGGGTGGAGTTAGTTTATGTCTGTCCTCCCACTGATGAAGAACAGACTGTTTTTGTTTTATTACCTGTCTTTCTTATTCTTTTATGTATTTTATAATTAAAAAAATTTCTGCAGATATACACCTTCCTTTTGGAGTTATGGTGTTTAGGCACTTTGAAATGATGTAATATGTTTTATTGCATTTGATATGTGCTGCTGTAGCGCCATTCATGCGGTAATTTGTCATTAATTTTGAAATAATATATATATATATATATATATATGATATTTATATATAACATATTTATATTTTAAATCTATTATAAGTCAATAAATTGTAGTTTTTATTTATTCGAAGATTAGCTAGATCTATGCTTTATTACAGTATAATTTAAAAACCTCTGTTAATATATTTTTTCTGCGAAACTAGGGGCAAAACAAAAATTTCTAAACGAGATTACATAGGCGTCAAATCCATATAGATTATAGCGTAAATAAAAGAAAAGCGAAAAATTGTCTTAAATAAAAAATGCATTGATATTTAGCTAAAAATCTAAAATCGATCTAGCGATCTAAAACTACGTTTTTGAATACCATTAACATGCGAAAGAAAATCAAATTAATAATCTACCTTATATATATAAAATCCTAATGAAACAAATTTATGAAACAACTTTATGAAACGATTTTATGAAACGACTGATTTAGTTTTACAGCTTTTCATAAAATATGGAATGTTTGGCAGTGAAATTAACAACAATTATCCGTATTGATTCTCAGGTGTCAGAAGTGGTATTATAATTCAAAATTTGAATTAGTTTTCGAAATATTAATTTTTTTCTAATTTTAATGACATTTCTCGATTTAAAATTTTTATGGCAACTAAATAAAACTACGTTTGTTGAAAAAGGGAGAAAATGAGAAAATATAGAGATTATTAGATTTCATATTTTTCTTACTTTTCCAATTTCAATTATCTTTATTTCAATCGATAGTGATGACAATATTGTGATTAAATTATGTTTTTCAAAATTATTTGAAGAAATAAAAACTTATTTTCTTATATTCGATCTTCGGGAATAATTTTATTTTAGAAAACAAAAAAATTGTCTGTCATTTTCCTCCTTGGCATAAACTCCATTGACTTAAAATAGTAATAATAATAATTCCATCGTAGCTTTTTTTAGTTAGTTCATAAAGGCACTGAAAGTCGAAATGGTTTAGAGAGAAGAATACAATTTTCTAAGCATTTATTTTAATTCATAAACTGGTATATTTTGAACAAATTCGTCCAAATGACGCGATTTATGCAAACGCTTAAGAAAAGTGGAAATAAATCAACCGGAAAGGTTATTTATTGATATCATATTGTCATTTAAAAAAAAAATTAATGAAGGAAATTTATAAAAACACTATTTCGGATATGTGAAAAGAATACACTGTATGGCATATAGGGTGACCGACACTTGCGATTTTAGACGTTTTTTAAATATCTGGAAATATACATGAGGAATTAACCTGAAACTGCATGTATGTAAACAGTATAACATAGGTCATACATTTCCGAGAAGATTTTTTCCCGAAACCTGATAGGGGACCTTCAACAAATTGAAAAATAACGAATATCTTTTGGATAACTCTGTAAAAACTAATGTAGCAAAAGCTTCAAACTCGAAATTATTAATAAGTGGCTTATTGTAATATACTGTGTTCAATTTTATGAGGATAGCATGTATACTCGTAGAGAAATTAAGGTTTTTATAAAAACAGTCCCAAATTTCGCCAAGTTTTCTGCTTATAATTTATAGAGTTCTTAAAATAAAAAAAAAAAGTTCTTTTCAGAAAATATGACAAACAACATTGTACACAATACTCTGCAATCAGAATTAAAATACAATAAAGATTGGATGAAAAATGAGCAGGTTTACTAAACAGTGTTTCACTGCGCATGCGCGAATGCAATCAAAATATAATGTGCATAATGTATTAGCTAAGTATATAGAGCATCATTTGCGAAAGTTTCAAAATCATAGCTTAAAAATTCTGAAAATTATCGTCGAAAAAATAAGCTCGAAATCCGTTGTTCCCAAAAGGAAGCAAAACGATGAGGGGTTGTATCCAAATATAGTAGTACATGCAATATTGTGTACGCTATCGTGGCACCAATCAACAGATATTTGATACAACCCCTCATCTTGTTTTTTTTTTGGGGGGGGAGGGGGGGGGGGACGGATTTTGAGCTTATTCTATCGACGATAATTTTCAGAATTTTCAAGCTATTTTATTTAGACTTTCAAAAGAGTTGCTGTATAAACTTAGCTAATACATTATGCATATTACATTTTGATTGCATTCGCGCATGCGTAGTGAAACGTTATTTAGTAAACATTATCATTTTTCATCAATTTTTTATTATTTTTTAATTCGTATAATAGGGTATTATGTACAATGTTGTTTGTCATATTTTCTGAAAATAACTTTTTTTTATAATAAGAACTCTTCAAATTATAAGCAGAAAACTTGGCGAAATTTGGGACTGTTTTTATAAAAACCTTAATTTCTCTACGAGTGTACATGCTATCCTCATAAAAATGAATATGTCATATTACAATAAGCCACTTAATAATAATCTCGAGTTTGAACGCTTTTGCTGGATTAGTTTTTACAGGTTTATCCAAAAGATATTCGTTCCCTTTCAATTTGTTGACAGTCCCCTATTGGTTTTTTGGGAAAAAATCTTCGCGGAAATATATGACATCTATACTATACTGTTTATACACCTGCAGTTTCAGGTTAATTCCTCATGTATTTTTGAGATATTTAACAAAACGTCTAAAATCGTAAGTGACCGGTCACATTTGGCCATATTGTGTATATGACATAATAATATTTCAGCTAAATACAAGGAGGATGAAATTTCCTTCTTGGTTTTCTATTCAATTTTAAAGAGAAAATGACATCATTATGTTTTCCTTTGTCTCTCATCTACATCAATAAAAATTTTTTGTTGCCGCTTTTCGAGAATTGCCATTAAAATTTAAATAAAATTAGTATTTCAATAATATTACTTTTTAATATTTCAGATTTAGAACTTTTAAGAGTTATTATGAGACCTTTCGAACCATCCGGATATCTAAAATTATTATCTGAAGTAATTAATGCCAAACGGAATGCATAGATAACACAATTTCCCCACTTTGTTTTCCTTTAATTTTAATGAGGAAATGATATCAATAATGAGAAATTGATATCATTTACTCTTTCCTTCACAGAAAGAACAAAAAATGTTGCATGCTATTAGAAAAATACTATTAAAATTTAAAACAAATTAATATTTCAATAGCATTTTTATTGAATTATATTATTTATTTACGCGTAATGAATTACATACTTACACGTAAATCTCAAACAGAAAAAAATCCCTGCCGGCTCGGGCCTTCTGGCGGAGGTAGATTTCGAAGTGAAGTACTAAATTCATCAACAAAACTTAAATCAAGATTAGAGATAAACCCAGTTCCTTCACCAAGAATGAGCTCTAGGTTGCTAAACATTTTGTGAAAATTCTAATATACACGAATACACACACGAATGTATATGGAATAGGTTTAAATGGCTAAAGCAAATTCAGAGAACCTTAAAGTGTTAAAATATGTTAATATTTCCATAGTCGGGTTTTTATCATGTTTTAATACGTTTCTTCAAACTCACATGACGGTACATATTCACCTGCTGAGGTCCATTGTATTTCTAATATGACGCAATATTTTGATTTTTTTTTTTTTTTAATTCGTCAAACCATTTATTTCATTTTGAGTTTTCATGCGGAAATATTGCTCTAGAAAACTTATGACGTAATATTCAATTTGTTTTCAATTCGTCAAACTGTTTATTTAATTTAATTTTCAATTATGAAAATCTTGCAATAGAAAAGCAATTGTTGTGGGATAATTTTATTGCTTTTTTTTAATTGTTAGCAACTGCTATAACAAAAAATATTTATTTTTTTCTGCCATTGTTGTGAAAGAGTTGGTTTTATCAGAATCATGTTAAGACGGTATTCAAAAATTTTAACACTCCCCATTTCTATTCCCTTGGGCCGACTTTGCCCATTTTCAATTCCCGCCGAGATATTAGCCATCCCAAAGTTGTTGGCGAGTTTGAAGACGATCCGTGCATAATTGTGACTTTTATCGGGCGGACAAAATTTAGTACACACACGCACACACACATATATATGTATACAGTGGTGGGATTCAGCCGGTTCGCACCGGTTCAGCAGAACCGGTTGTTAAAATGATACTTCAAATGCGAAAATCGCAGTTACATTAATTAAGTCCCTTTAAATATTTATCTATACAACGGCGCTTTTTAAATATAACACTGTGACTTGTTCTGATTTGTTTCATTTAATAAAACAATGCTTCATTTGCTCCCCCCCCCAAAAAAAAAAAAAACAAAACCAAAAAAAAAAACTCCAGATATATTGTCGAGTGCGTATTATAATTACTAGAAAAGAATTTTAGAGTCAACTGTGACTAATTATAAAAGACGACATTGACGAATGTCTCGTTGAAAATTGCGACTTTGGTCACAAAATCTAACATAAACATGCATTTAAAAAATCCAGAAATCAAGCACCTACCACTCACAAGAGCCAATTTATACAGATTAACATTGAAGAAATTACAAGCCTTTACTACCAAAGCAAGGATGCAAGCTCTTTACATTCAGTGAGTTAGTTTCTCACGAGATTAGACACTTTACTGAAGCTTCCTATAGTTAATGTTTTTAACTTATAGTTAAAGTTGTTAACAGATTGCAACTTTAGACCATGGGCATTAGTTCTTCAGCATAAATTTCTGTTATTTTTGTATTATCTGTATTGTATTATACTGCTTTGATGCATTTTCTGATAGAAAGTTTGATCAGAGTTTCATGATTGTCGAATATTATGCAATAAATTACTTCCTTTTGTAGGAAAACATGTTTCAGGAATTTTTTTCACTATACCGAAATATCAAAGTTTTTAATCAATTTTCTTATAACTATGGAAAGTATTTCATAATCTATGTGTGATTCTTCATTTTTCCTTTCTGTTAATACATCAAAAATCATTCTGGCAGCGAACCGGTTGTTATATTATTTGAATCACACCACTGTATACATATATATATATATATATATATATATATATATGAACTTTTTAGGTGGGGGGGTGGTTTTTGGTTCCTGGGGTCATATAATGAAAAGTTATGAAGGAATTTTTCAAAAGTCGCATCATGATAATGACTGCAATAGGTAGTATTTCTTACGAAATCTACCTAAAAACAACAACTTTAAAAAATTAAATTATTATACGCGAAACAAATTTGAGGTGAAAATTACGTCATATATTAAAACTATACATTTGAAATGATTGTGGTTAATTCTTATCTTATGGACAATGTCACATTGGGAATCTCATGGTGTAAAAGAGGCGCAGCTAACAAATTTGTTTAAATATTTCATCCCTTAATGCAGCATAAATGTCTGCACAAAATATTATCGATTTCAATTGATTTTGTACGAATTATTATTAAATAAATACTTATTAGAAAATTAGTGTATAATTTATTAAATATAATAAACAATTTAGATTTAAAAAGTAAAATGGAAATATGCATGATGGTGCATTAAAATATGAAACAAATTATAACTTGTTACTGCAGATATCTAAAAGTCGATCAAAACATAAAATCTCTCCATTCTAAAAAAATGTAACTACCGCTGTCAGCGCCGCCGGTTTTGAATTTTTTGTGACCGGAGGTCTTTCTTCGTTAATATTAAGTAAACTATTGCATAAAAAAATATGAAAATCGGTGGTATTATAGAGAAATGTTTGATAAACACGTTGATGCAGACAGTTTTCTAATGGAAGAATTATTTTAAGAGATATTTAATGCTAAAGTTGGATAAAATCGTTCTATTAAAAAAGTTTTATAGGAGAAAAAACTGTGCATGGGAATTTAATCATTTTTAGATCATTTTATTGGTTAGAAGTTCCCGGTGTGCAGACTGCATTTATTCTTTTAATTTGACTCATTTTTTGAGGTTTTATTTCTATTTTAAGTTTAAATTTTCTGCATTTCGAGATATATTTTTTTTTACATATTTTAGAAAATGGTATTGATTTAAACTGTTGCAAACTGTATAAATAGCACAAACAATAATGTCTGCTTCAAATAAAAAAATATTTACACGTGATTATTATAAACAGAAAAAAACCCCATTCAAATTAGAATTAAATAATTAGGTATAAAAAGCAGTAACTTATTGAAAATCAAGTCATAAAAACTATTTACACGTCAATTTTAAAAGAGAAAGGATATTGTAAAATAATAAATTCATTAACATGCGTTAGAAGTCTTAAGTAGGAGAAATTACACCACATTGCACTTATGTAAAGTGGACAAAAAATAATATTGCAAAACAGTTTAAATTTCTGAATTGCGCGAGACATTTACTTGATATTTTGAGATGATCTTTTCAACTATTTCAGGGCAAATAACATTTCATTTCTAATAAAATTATTTCCACGTGAATATTAAAAGAGAAAGGAAAGTTTGGTGAAAATTACCACAGATTTAAAATGTCTTATTTAAAAGAACTTTCTTTTCGCTTTGTTAAAAAGTACCGGGAGACAAAGACTCTGTTTACATAATTCATTTTACATTAGCTTATTTTGAAATGTTTAACTGATTTTATTTAATCAAAAACGAGAACTACCAAGTATCTTTTAACAGCAACTGATTTGGCCTTAAAATTCCGCAATCAAAGAGAAATGAATGGACATCCGTTTATAGGTAGAACCCGCCACTGTTTTTTAAGTTAAAAATCAATTTTTCGAAATTTTTTTAGAGCCGATCAAATTAGCGTGCTTTTAGAGTCTGCGGAGTCTGAACGTGGGTTGACGAGCGTAGCTCGTAGGGGGCAGAACCCCTGGTACAAGGAAGAAATTTCAAAACACTGTGCATGTCCGAGGTTCTGAATGTTATTATCAAGCAGACGGAGTTTTTTTTTAAATCCTCGAACTCTATGAAATAATATTGTCCACTACATCGTCATAACAGTACAGAAACAGCGACATTTTAAAACTAACCATTTTATAGAAGCGGATTTTCCAATGTGTAACTGATTTTATTTATCAATTCCAAAAGTAACCGTCAGATGTAGCGATAGCGGTGGATGAGGAGATAGCAATAGAAAAAGGCCCAATTCAAACGGTAAAGCATGACAGCCCGATTACAGAAAATAGTCGTTGTTTTGATAATATCATTTAATCTTCCATAACCTGTTACTATTTTAAAACAAGGTACATTGCTATGTTTTAAAAGTCTAAGCGGGGGTTGGCGGGCGTAGCTCGCATTGAGTAGAGCCCCCTAGTTTATATATATGTACATATATATGTATATATATATATATAACCATTAATTAAACATAACCTACCACCGTCAAATATTATGAATTAAAGCTGTAAGTATTAAAAAAAAAAAAAAAAAAAGAATTTAATATAAGAATTATTATGGAAGAAAAAGAAAAAAGTGGACACCGACAAAAATTGAAAAGCTTATACATTGAATTACGTTATCAAGGGCACAGAATTCAATGATATAAGCAAAATGGTTGTTTTCTGTGGGAAAAATAAGCTAAAGCTAAAAGTTATTTTCCCCTGTGCCCAAACAACCATAAAATCAAGTGAATTGATTAAAAATGAAAGCAGAATAGAAACAAATAATATGAAATGGAAGAATCAATAAAACGTATTTAAATATTTATAGGATATAAAATATAAATAATAAACACCATACCGATTAATATTTCAGTATTTTACAAAAAATCACGCGCACATGGCTGCCAGTATATCAAAAAGATTAAGGTGAATAAAACAGTTAAGAAATCACAGTAAATGATACCAAAGGATGCAGTTAATACATTTTGAAATAAAATTTGAAATACCTTGTTAAACACATTTAATCTAATATAAAATAAATAGATATTAATTACATTATTTAAAATGCACTATTAAATTAATTAATAACAGTTTAACAATATCGTCAAAATTTAGCTAAAAATACCCCCTGGTGTATTAAATTATAACTGAAATGGAGCTAGAAAAATTAACAATTAGAGCTATCTTAAAGAGACAAATTTAGTGCTGCCATCTAGTATTACTTCTATTAAACAACTAACGCAGATAAATATTTGTAAGCATTTGAATGTAAATAACTGTATAAATAATTGTAAGCATTTGAATGTAAATAACTGTATAAACAGCAAAACCAAACATATCCTTATATATAGAGAATTATAAACCGAATATAAACCACACAATGTATTTAAAAACTATTGTAAATACAATTTAAAAGCATACAATATATTCTATTAGCTAACTTATTTAAACTAAACTAAGAAATAAATAATTCTAGAACATTGATAATATATAGCATATAGCTATATGCTATAAAACAAAATAAAATTCAGTAATAATTAATATAAATAATTATTAAATATAAAAATTATTTTTTATGAATTATATATCAGATATTTATAAAATGAACAGGAAATAAAAAACATGTGGAAGTAAATAGAAGGTTAAATGATACTTAAATACCCATTACTTAAAAAGCACAATTATAGAGTGTGGATTATCTTCAGACATCCATAAAAAACCATAAAGTATGAATGTGGGACATTCAAAAACATTAAACCGATAATAAATATTAAAATGAATAGAGTAATAATAATAAAAATAATTACCCAATTTTAATGCATACAGTATAACTATATTTATATTATACATACTTATATGTATATTATTCACTATAAGAATGGCATACTATTAGTAATTAATATGATATTGTCCTTAGTAAATTTAAAATTTAATAACAAATAATTGTAAATTAGATTAATCAATAATTAGGCTAATTATAATATTAATGAAATTCTCCAATTACCTATAAAATATCAAATCAACATCCATATAAAATACGTAACAAAAATATAGTAATAATACAAGAGCCTATATATATATATGTGTGTGTTATAGTATGGAGATCTATCTAATACGATAATTGCGGTTGACTGGAAAACAATATCGTCGAACTCATAGCGAAGCATATGAAGAAGATGAATGTAGCATGGAGTTGGCGCATAGATATACTAACATGAAGTAAAGGAAACTAGAGTAACAGCTTCGGCTATTTAATTTAACAGCTTACTATTTATATGCGATGATTATTCCTCATTAAAGATGATTGGCAGTCCAGTGGCTTATGATAAAAACACTGGAAATGAAAATTGGGATTTTTTCAGGAGACGAGTAACGAAAGCAATACTGTTCAGAGGATTTTATTCAATAAGATCGGGCAGCAGTTCTCACAACTCACGATGCAGTTCCATTAATAACTTCGATGTAGAAACATCTATCGACAATAGTAATGATTTGATTACATCAAAAAGTTAAAATCAAAAGGGTAAAATCTTAGAGTTTAAAATCTAAAGGGTAAAATCTTTAGAACGAACTTCATTTTCTCAGACACACAGCCGGGGGGCAGTTTACAATTAAAAAAACTCAGCAAATCTGCAGGAGAACCGTGCGTAACTGCTTTTTACTCTCCAAGCGTAGGAATACAATTTTGACGTAGTACGCGCTCTAAACCAATTAAGATGCAATGAAATCACGCCATGAAAATAGTACTGACAGAGCGGGTGTAGGGATAATAAAGCAAAAACGAACCCCGGAATAAAGCGCGGGAAGGTATAACTCGGCTGGAATAAAAATGAAAATGGCTACCAAAGAACATTCTAGAATGCGAAAGATCGGAAATGGAACATTTAATTTAAGAATACCAAAAGCGTAATAATTAAGTGAATTAGACAAGTGAGACATTAAATTAAAGGAAATTTAACAGAATTAATGATAGAGATTATTTAAGAATAAGAATGTAGTAAATATATATAAGTAATTTGGAATAGTACAGGATAATAGCGGAGATAGATCTAATATTGTAACAAATATATATATATATATATCCAAAAAAGGTACCTAGATGGTCTTTAGTTCAATAGCCATTTGATTGACCCCATTACATATAAAATAGGTGTCAATCATGGGGTTTTAAATTGGTAATATTCTCACAAATGTTTATAAACATGATGCTTATGGATGAAAATAATTTCTTCGTTGTAGATGTCTTACTAGAGAGATAACTGAACTATAGAAATAAGAAACTTGTTCAATAAACTATTGTGAAAATATTTAGAGTGCGACTGGTAAATTGTCAGTAACATTTGCATTTCTTCCTAACGCAATTCTTATAATTCTGATACAAAAATAACTACGTTTCTAAAGTTATGATTTAACATTTTTCTTTCGGATATTTGTATCAAGTGCTTACAGAAATTATCAATTCTCGTTGAATATGAAGAGAGATAGGCAATAATCACAGGGTTCAGGGAGAAATGGTGAGAAATTCGCGGACATCAATAAAATTCCTTTATGTGCGCACCTTAAAAATGACAATTTTTTCTTGTTCGATAATAATATAACCACGAACTAAAATATACAACAAATCACTCCTATACATGATTCAGAATAGCGTTCTTTATTTTTAAAAATCTCAGAGACCAGAGTATTTTATATATTTAAAGAAACATAAAAATATGTTTCATTTGCTGTCGTCGATTTTCGGAAAGATTACCGAGTAATTTTCATACAACAGTAAAACCCCGATTATCCGAAGTAATTGCGACGGACTGTCTTTCGGAAAATCGAAATTTTTGGATAATCGAGAATGCTTCAATTTTAAGATTAAGGAGAAATATATGCGCTATTTCTTATTATGGTAACAAGTTCTTAATAAAAATAAAGCAATAACAAAATGGAAACAAGAATAAATTACTTGAGCTTTAATTTTGAAATTATGTACATTTTACAACCTTTGTACCTTTTAGGGTTTGAAGCAATGTTTTGTTTGTCGCAGTTTCGATTGCCTTTGCTTTGAAGTTTAAATATTATTAGTTCGCCAGTATCAGTCTTTCTGCTGTTCCAGCTAAACCAAACCATTTGCGAAACATTCAAAAGCTTCAGAATGGCTAATTTGTTCATTTTCTTTGTTCGTTCCATTCCGCGGCTTACGGGAGCTCAAGTTAAATTAAAAGGAATTCTAAGAAAGATGGATCGGAAATATTTATATGTACTCGTGATTCGGAAAGGACTGCTTGCACACGAATAATATGATAGTTAAAAAAAAGGCTTTCAAAATGAATTTTGCACACGTGATAGTAAAAAAAAAAAAAAAAAAAAAAAAGAGCTTTAAATATGGATTTCGGTAAACCGAGAGTTTCGGTTAAAAGAGTTTCGGATAAAAGAGTTTCTACTGTATATTAGTCATAGTATATTTTTAAAACCGGAATATTTGACTTTTGGCTCCTATCTGATCTAAAACAAAGATTTTCATGTTCAACAAACGTGTTTTACAGACAGACGGGATAAATTTACAACATTAACATTAACATTAAAGTTAACGATATTTTGAAACCTTTTTTATAAATTCAATTAGTCATACGAAAATGTTTAATTGATAATTCAATTAATATTTCGATTTGGGAAAACCAATTATTACGCATTGAAACTACTTGGAAAAGTTTCGAAAATATGTCGCAGCAACATAAATTTGTGTTTTTAAATGCTGATTTAAATCTCGAAAATCTATTGATTTCTGAGGTTTCTAGTGATAAAGAACTCTTTTAAAATTTTTTGGTAACTCTGAAGTAGTTAATATATAATTTCGTTCGTGATTATATTGGTGCCATATCCCAACCCAACAAGAATTAGTAGCGATCTTTATTAACAGATGGCAGCACCACACAGTCTGAGATTGTAAGATTTCGCATGCAACCAGTAAGCTACCTATTGTAGCCGTCGGTCGAAAGCACTTCCGGAAAATTTTCGTATGTTTTCATTGATCATGACCCCCAGACTCCAAAACCACCCTCCGTCCAAATTTGACTTATATATATATATATATGATTTTTGTCATGCGATAACTCTCGTGTTTTTAAACCGATTTGGATGAAATTAATTGTATGCATAGTACATACCAACGTCTCGACCGAGTTCGTTGGCCAACTTCAATCGCCATATCTTTTCAAAAATGCTGCCATTTAAAAAATTTAAATATATTAAAAAAATTAAAAAGTGGTGGAAATAAATTAAAAACTGAAAAATACTTTTTGTTAAGATTTTGACCTTAATACAAGGATTCCGAAGCATGTTTTGTTTCGTCTTTATTTAAAAAAATGGCTGAGATATAGTACTTTGAATTCCTAGGGTGGCTGACATTTTCAAACAATCTAATTTTTGTCATGCTGTAACTCTCGTATTTATAAACCAATTTGGATAAGATGAAGTATGTGCATGGTACATATGAATGTCTCGACCGAGTTTGTTAGCCAGCTTCATCCGCCATATTGTTACAAAATGACGGTCATTTGCAACGTGCACTGCCGCGCAATGCTAAAATATTATTAATATCCGTTAGCTTCAAATTCCCGCCAAGCTTGGCGGGAATATTATAATCAAATATCGAATAATCAAAATCTATAATCAAATAATCAAAAATCAAATATCGCCGAATTTGGCGACAAAAAATAAGTATCATAAATCATGCCAACTTGGCTGTAGCTTACTTATTTGGCGCAATTCTCATTCAAATTCAGTATTCACCAATGTCTTCTTATCGGTTTTGCCGCATTTTAGCTTCTTAAAATTTGAGTAAAATTAGCTTCAAGTAAAACTTGCAAAATTTTAAAATCAAGAAACATGAAATCTACCTCTTCCATTCCGGCACTGGTCGAAAGGACTCTTTCTTTTTCCAATGATCCTGATGACGGTACTAGCAAAGAAAAAACACAGTGCAAGCAATGGTAACAGAAAGGATTGCTATATCTTTACTTGCGCAATCATTTGTCGCCTTACGCTCTTACCTTGAAAATAAGGCGACATTACGATCAGACCTCATAACTTATTCGTTCGTTATTATTATCGTACGTAGAAAATGTTATCGGTCTTTTCGTTATCGGTGCCCCTTGCACTGAGTCCAGAAATTATCGTTGCTATAAATTCGTATTTCTTCGAAATGATTATTTTTATGAGCCTTCACTGCTATCACCTCAGAATAAAAAGTTTTAAATAACAAAATTATAAATATAGTTTTCAAAATTAATAAAAAACAGATGACATAAGGAGATGCAAAATAGTTGCAAATTTATCGAGCTTGATATTATTCTTGATATTTGTCATTTTTGCTTAATTTCATCGATTTGATAAGTATAAGATACTTTTTAAAATATTATATGTATGTAATTACACTGCAAATAGGGGTGCGTTAAATTAAGATGCATATGTGACTGAATAAGACACTTAAGACAGATACTTTGGTGTCTAAATGTGAAATTTCAGACATAAAAGATGTTTCAATATAAGACACATAAGTGTCGTACTATGATCATGGTATAGATAAACTGTGTAAAATGTCTGAATAATAGTGATATGTCTGAAATTAATTTAATTAGAAATTCGGACACTTAAGTGTCTGAATATGATACAATTGTATCATACGTGTGATGACTTTATGTATAAATTGTATTGCAAAATGTATGCCATTACCAACAGAAAATTATTTCAAATGGATGAACGATGTTTAAAATACTTTTTTATCCACTGAATTTGGTAGTATTTTATAAAAGAAGTAATTTTATTAGATCAGGGGACGTCTGTAAAGTTGAAACAGTTCGCTTACGATGTTTTGGGACTAAGTTATTTTTGGCGCGATAAATAAATCAATAGTTGCTTTTCACAAAAGGTATTTTTTTCAAAAATTACACACTATCATAAGCATACGCAAGAAGGTTGAAGGAAGAACCACTCCATTAATACTAAGAGATATGAATACCAGTAAAAAAATAGGGAGGGACATTTTTTAGAACAGTTGTGCCTGTGGTCAATAGCGTAGTCCGCTTTTCTAAAATGCAGAATATAAACATGAAATGGGCAAACTAAGAATCTTTTGTCAGAACGCCTTGCTTAAGAAATTTTTAAAGATATCAGCATTAAAATAAAAATAAAAAATAATAATCATCTTAGAAGTTTCTGACGACATTTTTCAAAATAGAGAGCCGTTTTCTCTTTTGGTAATGGATTCTATTTTTCCTCAATTACCACCACCTTTCCCCCATATACACACACCGTTTGAGATAAATTTAAAATATATGAACATCAAAAGAGGAACAGAATTAAAAAAACATTTTCCATTAACATTAAATCTGTACCTTGGAACAAAAAGGGCCAATGTCCATTTTTTTCAAATGGCAGGAAACCCAATTTAAGTTTGACACATTACATTAACAGTAAGTAACATTGGCTTCGACAAAATATTTTGTTTTCAATGATCTAATATTGGGAGGACTTTGGCCCTTTTAACGATTACTTTATATCGAATCCTGAATTCATTCGTGCATTTAACTGAAATTTCTCAATTTTGGACATTGGCCCTTTTTGTTCCAAAGTACAGAAATTATTATATAGCCATTTGGAAGAAAAAATATAATTTTTTTAAATAAAGAAAATATAATTGATTAAATTTCATTTTACTGGGAGGGCGAATGCCAACCGTCCCCCATGCACCGACTCCTGTCTGCACCTATGCTTCATCAAAATTCGATATATTATTTGCAAGAGTTACCACAAAATGTGTATTTAAAGTTTATCTTCTATGCAGTGTTGCCAGATTGGAAACTATTTTAATTCAAATTATTTGACAGTCACCGCTTTTTTAAAATAGTATAGTTAGCCTTATTTTTCAGAGTTTTTAATCTATTTTAAATAGACCGAATATTTCTGTTTCAAAAAAGCGGTGACAATAAACAATCTGGAAACAAAAGAGTCCCCAATCTGCCAACACTACTTCTATTTGTCTGAAAATATAAAAACTGTAGTAATTATAATCAAAAAATTAATAAATTTAACACATTATGAAAAAATTCCTGCCGGCCCGGCCTACAGGTGGAGGTAGATTTCGAAGTTAAGTATACTAATTTCACTGACAAAAACTAAATCATGATTAGAGATAAACCCACTTTAACAATTTTATCTGGCCACTTTTGACGAATTTTTATTTCATTTTTAAATAAGAGATGGTTATATGAAAATCACGTTAAGGCGGTGTTAAAAAGCCCTTCCGGTCAGTGCCGGGAGGAAGAGGTAGCTTTCATATTCCTTATTTTTAAAAAGCCAACTTATATTATTCAAACACACGAAGCTCAATTAAGTGGAAACCGAATGTAGGAGATTCAATACTAATTTTTATCAATACTAAATCATTATGAATGAGAATTTCGCGAAATTAGTCAGCTTTATCCAAGCTGCTTTTATTTAATGTCACTTATATTTGGCTGCCAAATTCGGCGATTTCTTAAAGTGCTTGCCATTTTAAGACAACATGGTGGATGAGGCTAACCAGTGAACTTGGTCGAGACCTTAGTAATTGCTGTGCACATGCTCACTCATATCGGAATCGGTTGATATATACGAGTGCTGTCGCAGATAAAAAATCAGATTTTTCAAAATGTCACCCACTTTAGAAATTGAAACTGCTATATCTGAGCCATTCTTTAAGATAAAGACAAACAAAAAATGCTCCTGAATCCTTATATCAAGGTCAAATACTTAAGATATTGATTTATATTTATGTATACTATCCACATGCCTTCTTCCATCGAAATAGGCGAATACGTGTGGTATCGCGTGACAAATACAAGATCGTTTCAAAGTGTTAGCCATGATAGAAATTCAAAGTGCTATAATTCAACCACTTTTTAAGATATAAACAAAAGAACAAATTTTCAGAAACAAAAACTGCTCCAGAATCTTTGTGTCAAGGCCAAACACATAAAAAAATCTTTTTCATTTTCCAATTTTTTAATACCTCATTTTAAATTTTAAATTGCATTTTTTTAAAAAATAGCAACCCTTTTGAAACAAGGTGGCGAATGAAGCTGGCCAACGAACTCGGTCGAGACATTGGTATGTACTATGTACAGACAAAGTTACATTCAAATCGGTTCATAAATACGCCTGTTATCGCGTGACAAAAATCAGGTCGTTTTATAATGTCAGCCACAATAGAAATTCAAAATGTTATAACTCAGCCATTTTTTTAGATGTAGACGAAACAAAACCTGTTCCGGAATCTTTGTATTAAGGTCAAACACATACAAAAAAAATCTTTTTCATTTTCCAATTTTTTGGTTTCTCATTTTAAATTTAATTTTTTTTAAATGGCCACCATTTTGAAACAAGATGGCGAATGAAGCTGGTCAACGAACTCGGTTGAGTTATTTGTATGTACTATGTACACACCAAGGTACATCCAAATCGGTTCATAAATACGTCTGTTATCACGTGGCAAAAATCAGGACGTTTCAAAATGTCAGCCACGCTAGAAATTCAAAATGCTATAACTCAGCCATTTTTTTAGATGTAGACGAAACAAAACCTGTTCCGGAATCTTTGTATTAAGGTCAAACACATACAAAAAAATCTTTTTCATTTTCCAATTTTTTGGTTTCTCATTTTAAATTTAATTTTTTTTAAATGGCCACCGTTTTGAAACAAGATGCCGAATGAAGCTGGTCAACGAACTCGGTTGAGTTATTTGTATGTACTATGTACACACCAAGGTACATTCAAATCGGTTCATAAATACGTCTGTTATCACGTGGCAAAAATCAGGACGTTTCAAAATGTCAGCCACGCTAGAAATTCAAAATGCTATACCTCAGCCATTTTTTAAGATATAGACGAAACAAAAACTGCTCCCGAATCTTTTTATCAAGGTCAAACACATAAGAAAAAAATATTTTTTCAATTTTCAATTTTTTGCTACCAAATTTCAAATTTCAAATTTTCTTAAAATTTTAAATGGAAGCCATTTTTAAACAAGATGGCAGATGAAGCTAGCCAACGAACTCGTTCGAGGCATTGGTCTGTACTATGTATAAACGAAGTTGCATCCAAATCGGTTCATAAATACGCCTGTTATCGCGTGACAAAATTCAGGACGTTTCAAAATGTCAGCTTCACTAGAAATTCAAAATGCTATAACTCAGCCATTTTTTAAGATATAGACGAAACAAAAACTGCTACGGAGTCTTTGTATAAATGTCAAATACATAAGAAAAAAATATTTTTCCATTTTCAATTTTTTGGTACCACATTTCAAATTTTAAATTTTTTTTAAATTTTTAAATGGCCGCCATTTTGAAACAAAATGGCGGATGAAGCTGGCCAACGAACTCGGTCGAGACATTGGTATGTACTATGTACACACAGAATTATCGGTTCATAAATACGAGAGTTACAGTGTGACATAGGTCAGATATATATATATATCAATGTTGAACGGAGGGTGGTTTCGGGGTCTGGGGGTCATGATCGATGAAAATATACCAAAATTTTTTGAAATCGCTTTCCTCCGAACGGCTGCAATAGGTAGCTTTTTGTAAAGAAAGCTACCTAAAAAAATACTTTTCCATGTTCAACAACTCGAAATTTTCTGGCACATTTTCAGATTCATTTTTAATAGAAAAAATATGAAACTGGCTGACGTGATTTTTGAAGAGATTTATAAGCGACCTGTGTTTTTATTTTTCATTCAATTAATTAAAACTTGATTTATAAACAATTATTTTCCCAGTAGGACAATATTTTTCGTTTCTAACACAATCGCTTCGGGAAATTCGGTACAAAACGCCCACTTTGACATCATTTTTTGAAATATATTCTGCCTCTATCAAAAAATCGATCATTACGGTACATTATATAGCTTCTGAATAAGAGAATCTACCAATTGGATGCGTTTGAGAGCAAAAATGAATTTAAAAATGAGTGAGACAATAAGCAGTTTGGATTTGAATACACCCTTAATACGATGATTTTTTTCTTCAACCGCTATGTATTTTTAATTTGTTTTTGCTGCAAGAATTGGTCCTATCAAAAACTTGTCAATATATAGATAATATTAAGAAGATATATAATAAATTCATGAGATTTTATATCTTGTGAACTGACGAAGTTATGGATTTTTTTTCTTCAAATCCCCCTTTTTGTTTTCGTTTTTATTTATTTATTTTTTTTTTTTGCGGTAAGAATTGGTCCTATCAAAAACATTTTAGTATAACAGTTGTAGATAATATTAAGAATATTTATAATAAATTTAATTGGATTTGATATCTAGAGAATTGACGAAGTTATGAATTTGTTTCTTCTTAAAACCCTATTTTTGCGCCCTTTTCACCCATTTTTAATTTTTTCAAAAATCCGTGATACATAAATTCTTGGCCGAATTTTTAGAAGTAATAAAAACTTTAAACTGATTTGATGTGTACAAAATTTAAGAAGTTGGGGAGGGGGGGGGGTCGGTTTTCACAATGGGGGGGGGCCCACCCTATTTCCATCCCCTTTGTCCGATTTTGCCCATTAACAAATTTGACCGAGGTTTTATGCTCCTTGATTTTATGTATCTTTTTGGAAGAGATTTGTGCAGAATTATGGAAGTTATCGTGTCCAGAATAAAGTTATATATATATATAGAGAGAGAGAGAGAGAGATAAAGTTTTTTACTGAGGGCGGTTTCGGGTTCTAGGGGTCATGATTGGTGTAGATCTGGAAAAAAATTTCAGAATTTCCAACATAGGGGACAATGTAAAAGGTAGTATTTCATACGGAATCTACCTAAAATATCAAACAAAGAAAATAAAATATTTCTGATTTCCTTTTTTTGACTGTTCTAATTCTCGCTGATAAAAAGTTTTAATGAGCTAAACTGTAATCTGACGCTGACTCAATGATATCATCGGAAAGTAAAATTCAATTCTGACTAGGCTTATTTTCCTTTGTTAGAATCTGTGTACGTCCATTGGCGATTGCCGGCCTAAAAAGAAATGTTGTTTCAACGTTTTAAATGTTTGTCCAAAATGGTCCAGATTTTTTATGTGTATTATTCTGTAATTGTATATATTTGTATATTGTGGTTGTACCAGTTCCATGTTGGTATATGCAACTATAAAGTGAATTTTTCTGGAATTTCTTTGTTTGTTCCTCAAAAGATCGAAGTATAAGAAAGTGTTTGTGACAGTTATACTCGAATAGTGACAGTTATAAGTTAACAAAAAGTGGATTGAATTAAATTTTTGGATTCATGAATGATACTTAAATTATACTATTAGGAAAATAATGTATGGAAAAGTTTCTTAGAAATATTTTTTTAAATTCTCGACATTCATTTTAGGATTTAAAGGAAAGATATAAGTCCAAGAAAATGTGAAAATTTTCGTGTTATATTTCTATTAAAATGGATTTACATTATTACATTTAAGGATACATTAGTACTGTAAGAAATCCATTGCGCGATAATTTACAAAAATATAATTTTCATTTTGAAATCGAACTTTTCCTTGAACATTTTGATTCGTGTAATTATTTAAATTATTATTTTAAGAATAATGTGTATTTTTCATAATTATATCTTTTTACATCAAATAACTTTTTTGTAGTGTTAGAAGATTGTGTATTGTTGTGATTTTCAACTAAATTTATATCATTTTCAAGGTTAACAAACTTGATTGATAATTCTTAAAAAATCCACTTTAAAAATAAGTTTTTATAGTAAATAAACTGATTACTGTTTAAATGTGTTAGCAATGAGAGCACAATATTGATTTTATTGCTTGGGTATTCACATCAAAATTTGACATTTTTTTCATATTATAATTTTGCTAAAAGAAGTAGTTGCGTACGAACCCTGTTTTAACTAACTGTGATATGATACTGATTTTTGTTTTAAGTACTAAACAGTAAAGCTATGGGACGTACAGTGATGGGAATAGCTACAGTGATGGGGAGCCACAATGTTATGTTTTACAGAGAAAATAATGAAATTATGTTAAAGGACAAAGAATGAAATTATGTTAAAGAACAAAGAATGAAAGTTTTTTGTTGCATTTCGAATTTCCAAGATAAGATTGTGAAGAACTTTTTAAAAATTCCCATTATGCGAAATGTCGCTTTAACGATTAGACAGTGTGATGGAGCACTACAGCAAGAGGGCCAGGAAAATTATTTTATATGAAAGAATATATCATAAATTATTTTTACTGTAAATATATACAGTAAAACTTTCATAACGATCACTCATAATTAGTATACATTTCTAATTAATGAGCAAAAGAGCGGGGCAAAAGAGCGGGTAGACCTGTAACCCTGCCCAAATTTTAGAGGGTCTCAGAATTTGTATGTAGATTTCATAAAGTTGATATTTTAAATCTGTTTCGACACGCACTGATTTTAATCAATATTTTGAACTTTCAGATTAAGATAAGGTTAAAAAGAGAAAAATATATTTATTTAAATACTAATTAGAACGATAAATATCTCTGTCTATATATATGTGTATATATATATATTGTTTGTAAATGTATCTTATTCTAAAAGTTCAAAATATCGATTATAATCAGTACAATATCGAAAGAGATTTAATATATAAGCTTTAAGAAAATTTATTAACAAATTTGGACCCCCTAAAGTAGCGGTGGGGTTGCGGCGGGCACGGCCCAGTTTGCCCACGCATTAATCAGTTTCTGCTTCTGAAACACACCCAGCCTTGCTTTATGATCAAACATTTTCCCTTTTATTGCGGAAGATTCAGTGTGGTCAAACATGGTCGCGGAAATTAAGCATTGTCAAACAATGCAGTGGGGATTCAGCGTGGTCAAACATCGCCGCATATCATGCTAAAAATTATATATATATGTATAGTAAAAGATGGCCGCTATTCAGGCGTTTCAAGTGTCTTAAATTCAGAAGCATACAAGTGTCTTTTAAATTAAGACAATTTAAAGTGTCTGAAAATTGAACACTACGTTTCAGACACGTATGTGTCTTAATTTAAGAGATTTTAGTTTTCAGTGTACAATTTCATTTAATTTTCTATTTGAAAAGATATGACGAAAGAATGTTTTAATTGATAAAAAAAAATTTAATAAATATTTAGCCAACTCAATATTTATGACTACACTCGCTATATATATATATATATATATATATATATATTTTAAGTTTTATATTCAGGGATGACATTTCCGACTTTTTGCATACCAGTTTAATCTTGGAGGAAATATTAAATTACAAAAATGTTCCGATTAAATAAAATATCATTTTCTCTAAGATTATACGGGTACGCTAAAAGTCGGAAATCTCATCCCTGATATTCTAAAATAATTTTTCTAAGAATGAATAACTTATAAAATCTTTTTACTTTGACAATGACGCAAACATGACTTTAGATAAATAACTTACGTAAAAGAAATCCAAATATTAATTATTAAAAAATAATATTGAATATAAAATTTTTTGAAGATGTTTATTTTATCTGTTCATGTCTATTTTCAGTTAAAATCTTTTCGTTTAAAAAAGGTGGCTATTAATAAACAATACTATGAAGTACATTTTTAGGATTATCACGTAGATCTTTTATGATTTATTTAAGGCCTCTTTTTAACTTTACCTCTCATGTCTATTTTTTATGACGTTTAAATAGCTTAATGTTATATCATTTAGTTGCTTAAATCTCTAAAATATTTGAAAACTAAAACACTCTTAAGCTAAGGATCTTTATAAATTATTAAAATAACGACAGTTAAATGTCAGAATTCAGGTAGCTGAATGCTCTTCATTAATCTCGAAATTAAACTGAATTTGCTATTTTGAAAACATTTATTGCGGAATAAATAAACCTGTATTGACCGAATGGAAAGATTTTTTGCCAAGAAGTGTTGTTAGTTTGGCGGGCTTTTTTTTTTCAGTCAAATTGCTTGATCGCTAACGCATTTTTGAATTAGTAATATTCGCCTCATTTAATTTCATATTAAAAAAGGAAAAAATTACTATTCTTAAAAAAGGTAATATTCAATCAACTAAAAAAGAAAAAGAAAAAAAAGAACTGACTAATCGGAATAAATCTGTTAAAACAAAATCGTTTATAGTAACCTAAAGCTCTTCTATATGTACGATAATTACACACGATATTATTTTATACCTGTAATCATATTATAATTAAAATTACTCTTTAATGTAACTGATTAAAATTAATGAAAATTAGTTGAATGTGCCAATCCCAAAACTTTCTCCTATCTCATATATTTTAATATTTCAAAATATTGTTACAAATGTCTACATTTCATTTTTATTAATTCAATACTATATCAACTTTGACTTTCATCTTAAATTTCTGCTTCAGCAAATTAATCGGAGTAAAAACGAATTAATTCGATCATGATATGTATTAAAATCAGTACTTTTTCATTATTCTGTTGTATATTAGCTGTTTGCAAATCGTCGGGTTATCAGGATGGGATGTTCCCGTTGATTCACGAGGCGCCGGTGTATAATAGAAGTATTAATTAAGAAAACTACACAAAAATCGCTATTATAGTGCCTTCTTTCGGCGAAATATTTCCAAATTCTGGGAATTCTTGCCATGGCCAAAAACACACACAAAAATTTGGTTCAATTCTATGACTAACTTAACGCACTTTTCGATAATACCATATTGAAAACGGCACAAAAATCGCTATTAAAGCGCACCCTTCAGGTGGAATTTTTCCAAAATCAGTTAGGACCTTCTTGCCATGGCCAAAAACATACACACAATTTTGGTCCAATTCTTTGCATAACTTCATATACTTTTTGATGGTACAATATTCAAAATCTCACAAAAATCGCTAGTACAGCGCCCCCTTCCGGTGGAATATTTCCAAATTCCGGAAGGACCTTCTTACCATGGCCAACAACATACACAAAAAATTGGTTCAATTCTATGCATAACTTCCCGCACTTTTCGATGGTACAATATTCAAAATCGCATAAAAATCGCTATTACAGCGCCCCCTTCAGATGGAATATTTCCAAATTCAGGGAGGACCTTCTTGCCTTGGCCAAAAACATACATAAAAAAATGATTCAATTCTATGCATAACTTCCCGCACTTTTCGATGGTACAATATTCAAAATCGCACAAAAATTGCTATGAAAACGCCCCCTTCAGGCGGATTTTTCCCAAATTCAGGGAGGACCTACTTGCCATAGCCAAAAACTTAACAAAAAATTTGGTTCAATTCTATCATAACTTCATACATTTTTCGATGGTATAATATTGAAAATCGCACAAAAATTGGTATTACAGCGACCCCTTCCGGCGGATTTTTTCCAAATGAAGGGAGCTTGCCATATTCAAAAACTTAAAATAAAAACTTGGTTCAATTTTATGCATAACTTCATACACTTTTTATTGGTACAATTACTACAGACAGACATTTTCTATAAACATGTTTTATGGGATCTCTGACCCCTAAAACGTACAAATCAGTCGAAAAAATTTTCGTTTACAATACTTTCTTCTATTGAAGATAGAAGAAAGTAAAAATACCGAGTTAAAAACTGACAAAACATCAGTTGCGATATGTGCGCATTTTTAGGTGCGTTCGTAATTATATAAATACGTAACACTTACAGTCGTCGTTCGGTCCGTCTGTCTGTCCGTCCGTCCGCATATAACAGAGCAAAAACGACCCAATCGAATGGTCTGAAATTTTAAATATATAATTTTTGCAAAAATTTGTCGAGTCCTTTCAAATTTTATGAAAATTGGATGTATAGTTTAACTGCAGGGACTGTCAATATTTTTCGTTACATTATGGACAATGGGAAAAAAATATTTCAAATGCATTTTATTGATGTTACAGCGTTTCGCGCAGAATGAAATTGACATGCACTTATGAAGTGCACTAAAACATATATTCAGTACAATATTTTGTGCAAAAAATTTTTGTAAAACTAGTTATAGTACAAACGCACCTCATTCTCTATGTTTGACGTGTAATTTCCAACTTGTGTAAAATGCAATGATCTGCGTTCAAAAATTTTTTTTATTTATTCATTTCTTTAAAACAAATTCAATTGTGAAAATTAATTAGGATACTTATTCGCCTGCGCTATTTAAAATCACAAGTTGATTCGTGAATAATGAAAAAAAACCGCTTGTTTCTATAAAAAAAGTCGCCATTATTTTTTAATGGATTTCTATAAGATTGAGGAAATGTTGGTTCTCTTTTACAAGCCAAAAAATTTAAATTTTTTATTTTAGTATAATTTAATGTGTAATAGTCAAATGGCGGCTGAAAACTTATTCTAATTAGGATTTCTATTTCTCGACGGAAAAAAGGCGGACTTACAATAATAAAGGTATTGTAGTATTTTAAGATAATGAAAAAAATTTTAACCACTTAATTATCGCGCCCGTGATATTCATGGGCTGTTTCATTTATTTAGATTGTTTGAATCCTACCAGTTTTGCAAAATTGTATAATTGGCTTTATTATGGTATCATTTTACCTGTCATTAAATAAGATGAATATTTCTTTTTCAAAAAAGTGGGGCCAATAAGATATTTGAATTTTTAAGCCGTAATTTAAGGCGACAGTTAAGGGGTAAAATCAACTATTGGTCCAAAAGTTTTCGCAAATCTGGTTTTCATTGAGATATAAGTTTTTAAATTTTACAATCTAACAGTAGGAAATTTACACGATGGTTAAAAATATTATTATTATTATTATTATTATTATTATTATTATTACAAAATATGATATAATTCGGAATTTATGTTTATAATATTTGCACTTTTCCTAAATGAGATTATTTTCGGGTATAAAAATTAGAGAAAAAGTTCAATCTGTGTGTATTATCATAAAGCTAAGTTAAATTACTTAACTTAAATTATGATAATCCTATTAAATTAGTAAACTTTCCAAGTAAAATATCAATTTTTGTCTGAGAAAATTCTGAGTGAAAAGTACCTTGCTGATTGTTCATATGAATTTTCATGTGAATATATATTATGCATGGTTATGACAACCATGTCAGAAATATGACCTTTGATGTATCAATATGCAAAACAAGCATATGCTTTTTTGAAGTATTGTACTGATTTATGGGTTTTGACACTAAATATAACACATTTAATAAAGACGTACATAAAGGAACTTCCCCTAGGATATGTCTTTATGAAATGAAAAGCAAAATTTAAAGCTTTTTTTATTTTTTTAATTCTTCTGACTGTAAATAACTTAAATAATTTTAAATAACTTTATGTACAAACTTTTGTACAAAATAAAATCCTTAAAAGGGATCATAAAAAATATAAATAAATGAATAATATTTATTATTATAACTGGATGTATGCATTCAAAGCAACAGACTATCTATCTATACTAATATTATAAAGAAATAAAGTTTATTTGTATGCTTTTTTGTAGGAGGCTCTGGAATTACCGAACCGATTTCGAATGTAATGGTATCAAAATGATGGTGTAAGTCCACTTTCAAACATAGGCTATATCTTAAATCGATGCCACTACCCAAAGGGGGTGTAGGAGCAAAAAACGTTCTAAAAATGCTATTTTTGTGTTACTGAAGGACCTAAAAACATAAAATATTTTACAAATATAACGCGAATAAACACGAATATTTTTGTTTTTGAGGCAGTGTTGCCAGATTGGCTTTTTTAATTCAGATTATTTGATCGTCACCACTTTTTTAAAATAGTATAATTCGCCTTATTTTTCAGAATTTGTAATCTATTTTTAAATAGGCCGAAGATTTCTATTTCAAAAAAGCGGTGACAACCAACAATCTGGGCACAAAAACGTCCCCAATCTTGAAACACTGCTTTGAGCACTCGATAAGATTTTGGCACTACCGACGTCCAGCTTATTTTTTCTGTCAATGCGGCAAATATTTTGTACGCTATCCTGTTCACAAAAGTGTCCTTTTTGCAGGGACACTGGATCTGTGATCCGACAATTACTCCAAGAGCTCATTTCCAGACTAGCATTAGTTTGTAATTCCTTAAAGAAGAACTAGGAGCAGAAAGACGTAAAATCATATAGAGCAGGGGTGACCAACTGTGTCACGCTGGACACCGCTAAAATTTTATGGTAATCATTGCCTTATCTTATCATCGAATCTCTGCGATTCACGAAGTTATTTCTTTAAAAATTGGTGGCATCAGGCGTACCACAGTTGGCCACCCCTGATATAGAGATATCATTCATAGAGATTTAGAGAGTCAAAGAATTTTTGTACAACGGCGTTTCGTATGCATTTTTTTCTTTTTTTTACACTAGAGGTCTGCACGGGCCAGAATTTCCAGGCACGGGCCCGGCCCGTTTGCATTTTTACAGTTCCCGGCCGGCCCGTACAAAAATCAGTGAAAACAGGCCCGACCCGACTCAATTTCTACAAAAAAAAATCCGTTTTTTCTCGACATAGAGTTAAGATTCTTTTAATGAATACTACATACATATTTATGGGAACATTTTACAGAATATTCTAGATTACTATGTGTTCGCAAAACAGAAAACACACAATAGTAAAGATTAACGATTACTTATAGTGTTTTAGTCATCGTCTCTACAAACATTTTAAAATTCAAATAAAATCCATTAACAGATTAATGTAGTTCAGAATAAAGGATTAAAAACATGATAATTTTTGAAGCTGTATAATAAAAAGTAGATTTGTGAAAATATTTCTCTCATTTTTAAGGCTTTTCTCAATTTCAAATGAGCTACATTTCGACACATTTATGATTTCATTTCTTTTCGGAAACGCGTAAGATTAGCAATTTCTTGTTATTGTACTATGTAAATGCCATTTTTTCATAGATAAAAGCAATATATCTTTCTGAAAATACTGCCAAAGTTGGCGTTTTGAATCGAATTTTCGGAAGCGATAGCACAGGAAAGGAGAAAAACATACAGTCACGTGACAAGAATCTCTGTTATCCCTGTAAGTAATTTATCAAATATGGAGAAAGCTATTCGTTTCTAAATGCCTCAAATAGTCATGCCTGTCAATTTTATGCCTTTATAATTAAAAATGAGTCAGAAAATGTGTCTGATAGTTTCGCATTGTTGAGCAGTAAATATGAGAACCACCTTAAGTTATATATCCAAAGATAAGATACTGTTAACAGAATTTCATTATCACTATTAATACTTTTACAAAACATAATGTCTGTCCTACGCATCCTGAGATCGATTAAGATCAGTCCCGGCACGAGTCTGCTGAAAAAAAATTAAACCCGGATTCAGACATCTTGTAACTGTACGATGCCGATGTCTACGATGCACATGTTACATTTCATTATTGATGTTGTTAAACTGGCATCGACTCGTGACACACATTTATACTTCTCGAGAAAATCATATTAATTGAAAATGGCTCGTATTTTATCTGCTTCGCTTGAATTCCTATATCGAGTCGATAGGCCCGATTAATTTTTTTATCGAACGGGCCCCGGCCCGACCCTTCAGGCCCGTTCAATTTTTTTGCCGGCCCGGCCCGTTGAAAAGATTGTCCTAATTCTGCCGGCCCGTCTCTGCCCGTTTGAAAACTCGCCTTCATTCCGTCGGTCCGGCTGGTGCAGATCTCTAGTTGTCAACCCAATAATTTGTGAATAGCACGAGATATAGTCAAAAAAGTGGGATCTAGGTATAGTTAAGTAGCCATGAACTACTGAATGAAACCGATGAGAGACTGCGGAGTTCCTATCTCAAAAACGGAAAGAACATGGCGGAAAAAAGGGATTTACAAAGTTGTAGAGCATCATCGATTTAGCACGAAAAGACACCTTTAGGACATTAATGCGAATAATAGAACGGTTAAAATGCAAATTTGTTTTTTCGTGATTAACTACACTTTGACGTGACAAAACGATCTTAGAAAGAATCAACTAGTTACAACATTATACTTTTATTTGAGATGTTCAAATTTCTCGCCGTCATCTGCAATTCACATTTGGATGCACATTTGTCCGAATGTTTATCATTTCTCTTTTCGTTCAAGTTTCGTGACGCCAAAGTGTAAGAAATCACGAAAAAACAAATGCGAGTTTTAACCGTTGTATTCTTCGCATTAATGTCCACAAGGTGTCTTTTCGTACTAAATCGATGATGCTCTACAACTTTGTCAATCACTTTTTACCCTATCTTTATCCGTTTTCAAGATAGGAATGCTAACTCCGCAGTTTTCTACCAGGTGGCGCCGTAGGCGGTTTCATACTGTAGTGCAATTCAACTTTACTATATCTAGATCCCACTTTTATGACTATAGCTCTTGCCGTTCAGAAAATATTGGGGTGGCAACGGACTTTAGCGGGCACACTGTATGCATATAAAAGAAGTCTATGTAGAAAAATAACATTGGTATAATTTAGTATACAATATTTAAAAAATTATCGTTAATATTTAATCCATACTTAAATATAGTAGTTTTTTCATCTGTAAGAATATTTTGGTCAATATTTCGGAAAATTGTGTATTTGTGCATCGTATCTTTTATTCAGTAATGTAATTTAATGCTGCGCCAAAGTAATCGATTAAATAAATAAAAATGCTATTTCTACTTAAGCATGATGTGAAAACATCCTGTTTCAAATGGAGTTTTGATGGAGAAAAAATATAATTGTTGAGACCAATAGTAAACCACTTACAAATATTAGTCGATTATATTAATATTAATTGCACAAAATATTTATTAATATATAAACAGCACGCTAGATCGGGTAAAGAAAAAAAGTCTAACGTGGATCCCTTTCTGCTATGTGCAAACATGATAGGTTGCATGCTAACAATCTATTCTGTTGTTTAATAAACACAACATTACGTTATTTACCCATTAGTTACAAAGTTTAAAATACATCGATACATTTTAGAACACGAGCAGAAATGAATGATCAATATTTATATTCTCAGTATTATTTGTTTCAGGTCTTGTCGAAAGCTCCTTAATTCGTGGCTCGTATCTCAGTCAGACATATTTTTATATAGGATAACAGAATAATGCAGTCTTTGAAATTTTTGAAATTATTAATTATTGTGTAATAACGGATATTTTTTTTTCAGAGGGAGTAAAGAATTTACGCTATCTACGTGGCTGCTTTTTATACTATATTTTATTGAGAAAAAGGCCGGAAAATGTATAATAAAGTCTTGCGTAGGACCAAGGATATTTTTTCTAGGTAGGTTTATATGTAGTAAATATTATTTAATTTTGCATTATGAAACAGCTGAACATGTCATATTAAAAAAAAAGGTTTCCGTTATGTTTTAATTGGTGAGTTTGAAATTCTATTATATTGTGGAATAAGAGTTATTTTTAAAATTATTCAGATGCGGTTAACGCTGCCAATTTCTGTTATGCTATAAAATGCAGGGTTCGTACGGTACCGTTATTTTCAAGGACAAATATCAGTATTTTTAAATAGAAAAATAAATCTAGTTTAATCGGACGAAATTTCGCCTTATTTAAGGAGAGATTTTCCATAACGAAATACTGGTACAGAAGAATTTCTTAGTGTGGAAATTCAAGGACCCGTACGAAACCTGAAAATAACACAGTTGAGTTTTTTTTTTTAATTATTGTTAGTGCAGGTAATATATATCAAAATGTATTATACTATTGTAAAAACAGAGGATTATTTAATAAAATTAAGATACATTTTTATTTTTAGAGATAATATAATATTTATATGATTAATACAGCTTTTATGAAACGACTGGATTTAAGTAATCGATATCTCTAATAAAACTTGTAAGTAATCGTTTTTTAATTCAAATTTAACGGGATATATCAGACATTAGAAGCTTTAACCCTTTCTAGGATGGTGGATTACATTTATTGTACTAACATTTAGTTCCCAAGTGACGAAATTGTGCCTGATTTCTTAAAACAACTTTGGTTTTATTATACGCATGGAGAAAGTGTTGCCAACTTAGTTGGTTTTATCATTTTTTCTCAGATTTTCTTTGTAAAAAATGCTCATTTATATGATAACTTCTAACATAGTTTTAATAAAAATAGGTAATTTATTACATTTACCTTCATTTAAGTCCATTCAGAGCATCGTCAAGTTGTTCGTTGATTTATCCGAAGCTGCGGTCGGCGTTTCGGGCTTCCTGAAATTTGTGGTCCCTACGTTGTAGTTTCGCTATGGAGATAATATTTTGCAAAATATATGGCTTATGGGCCATTCCACGATAAACGGACAAAATGTCCCGGATGTGACGCTTACATAAATACCTATATTTTTTAACTTATAAGTTGTTAAAATATAAACTACACATTAAAATTAATAATAAAACCTATATTTTCATATTAGCATAGTTATTAACCATTTGGAATAATGGTTATTGTACTCGTCAGGTTAGGAAATCAAAAACATATCTGAGGCTTTTTATTAGTTGAATCCGCATTTTATTCATTTTCTGATTGGTCTATACAGTAATCTATATTTTCCCTTTACTTTCAACAGAGATGGATACTTCTGTTGCCACTATGAAAAAAAGTAATAAAAACTACAAAAAAAAAATTAATAACTCAGAAATAAATTGAGATACAGCTTTCAAACAAATTGAATTTAAAAGTGCATTTTTTTCTCTATACGACGCTGTAAGAAGTAATATTTTGGGATGTTTAGAAGTTTAAGAATGAAATTTCATTTAAAATTGGTCCAGGAATATTAATGTTTAATCCATGGCGTACGTAATGTATGACCAGCTCCGTAGAAGTTTAAAAATTTACAGTACCGAAAAATGTAATCCATGGCTTACGTAATGTATAATCAACTCCGTGCGATTTTTTATCGCTTAAATTTAAATCTTTGAAAAAATCATTTTCCAAATGGTCGTTGTAATTTGTTAAATTGCATTTTTTTTAAATTTGAGGATGCAATAGCATTGCTAAAAATGCAATAATAGGTATAAAAGCTGTTCCACACGTTATATGGAATGGTCCTTTAATAGGTTTAAAAATATCCACATTTTAAACCCTAGATCTTTGTAAGCTGCCCGTTTTTAGTAGTAAATAAATAATAAAAATAATAGTTAATACAAATTTTCATTTTTTAAATCCTATACCTAAGTAATCTTACCTTTTCAGGGTCATTCCAGGAAAAACTGACAAAATGTCCTGCTCATGACACATACATAAATACCTATATCTATTGACTTATAAGTTATTGAAACATAAACTATGCATTAAAAATAAAAAAACAAAATCTAGATTTTCATATTAGCATGGTTTTTCTACTTTGAGGATATAATAACATTGTTAAAACATCAGAAATATGTAGAAAAGCTGTCCCACACTTGACATGGACCCTTATTAGAATGTGTCTATGATTCGGTGAAAGGATGTATAATTCTATATTGTAAGGGCTATATTGTGCGTTACCTTTATATTTTCTTTTAGCATTTAATGCGATACATAACCTATGTAAGTCAAAATAGAGAAGAAAACGTAAAAGCATCATCAAAGTTCAAACATTACAGCTATACTAATCAGAATAAAAAGTTAAAAAATATCTTGAGAGAAACATAAATTGGTAAACAGTCTGTCATCCCGCTCCCAGGAGATTATTTGATGTAGTCGAATGCAGGGCTCCGAAATGGTCCGCCAACTGAATACCAATAAATTTTAAAAGAAAATTTTATGGTAGGTTTGTGCTAGAATTAACTTTAAAAGGTGATTCCAGAGCGGTTTGTAAGAAAAATCTAAAAAGAAATTTTTTCTAAAAAAATATTGGTATTTAGTTGGCGGACCATTTGGGAGCCCTGCGAATGATATATTTGAAGATGGGTTAACTTCGTTCTTACTTCTCTCCGTGACAATTAGAGAGGTTTGTTGATTTCCAATATTTTTTATTAATATTTGAAAAGGGTCGTAACTTCATGTTTAATGAGTGTTTCTTCAATTCGGGTTTGGGCATGGGTATCTTAGGATATCTGCAGTCGTCAAGTGTTTGGTATAGTACCTCATGTCGGTGATTACCGTTTCTTTTAAGTGTCTGATGACATGAAATTTTATATCGACATGCTTGGTTCTGTAGGTATTTTTCTCTGAGCCTGTAATTTTAGGCATTATAGATTACTTTTCAAACGTACTATCAGTAGCTTTTGAGGCAGATTAAGCAGTTTAAAAATTCGGATAATTTCTTTTTCTGCATTAGCATCGGAAACGTACTGTGTTACAGGAGAGAATAGTGCTAATTTTGTCCCTCTTTTGACGATTTATTGCATCGAATTTTTACCTAGGAGGAACAAATTTACCTGGTTTATATTCTCATGGATGTGTCGTCCACCTAGTCGGCGACAGCGTATTTTTCGAGAATTGGTTCTGTTTCTGCATATATTGTAATAAATTCTTTGTAGTATTTAGATAGCCAATGGACTTTGACAGCGTTGCAGTAATTTTTTGCAGGGGGTTCTTCATTTTTTTCTGCTTAATATATTTTCTGCTACGGATATGTCAGGTCTACATAAAATAAATTCTCGACTGCCTGTCTGTATTTCGTAATTTTGGGCGGTGGGTTATCATCGTCTTCCAGGCGAAGATATCACGGTTCTAAAGGAGTGTTGAAATGTTTGGTATTTTCCAAGTAAATTTCTTAATAATTTTGTAAATCTTAATTTTTTGGATATTTCGTCATTCTTTTCAATTCAAACCGAGTTCTAAAATTTTGAATAATTTCTTTAAATTGCGCATATTTTTCTACAATTACGATTTCGTCAACGTAAGCTACCATATACAAATACTCTTCCCTGCTTCGCAGGTGCATAGGCACGAGTCTCTGGTACTTTTCTGGTAATTTAGCTTTCTTAGCGTTTCACTTATTTTTGTGGGCCAGGCTTTGGTAGCGTGTTTAAGCGCATAAATGGCTTTGTTTAATTTGCACACTTTATTTCCTTCACTGGGGACAGTGCAATCTAGGCTGTGTTTTACAGAATTAATCTTCTAAGGATCCATGACAGAATGACCTCTTAATATCGATATGACTGACCTGTAACTTTTTTCACTCTACAGTTCTGAATACGTTTCATCGCAGAATACGACGATTTTTCAGAAGTCCTTACCTATACTTTCGAAGACAGGATTTTAGCGGAAATTCACCCTATACTCTACTACTTTCCCGAATTGTAAAATCCAGGGAAGTAGTAGAGGTTAGGAATGTTGTAAAACCAGTTTTGGAGCTTTATCTATTTTTGACTCAACTTAAAAGAAAAATAATAATTCCTTTTTTATCCTTTTCATTTATGTTATAAGTTATTATTTTTTAACGCAGAATTATATTTCTTGATGAATGTTTCCGCATTTTATAAATTTTCATTATTTGCTTTGGAGTCTTTATTTTCTTATTAGTTAGTAGGGATTATATTTTCCAATAATTTTGTTTCGTATAATTTTCCAGAAATTCAAACACATAATATTTTTTGTAATAAGAAAACTCGAAATATCGACATGAAGAAAAATTTATATATTTAAATTTATAAATAAGGCAAATAAGGTAAATTATTACGAAAGCACCAAATTTCAATATATCAGATAATATTCTGGTATATATTATACGCAAAAATGTGTTTTCATTGTTCTATTTAACAAAATAAAATGTGAATAAAATTAAATAAAAAAAATTTATTGCAAGTAAAATAAGAATTGGGAAGTTTGGATTTTTTTTTTTTGTTGTTGTTTAACAGGGTATAAAATGTTTTTATTGGATGAAGTTTGCTATTATTAGCAATTTTTCAAATAATATGCTAACATGGTAAGTTCAAGCCTTTCATTAAGAAATGGATCATATGACTTTTAGACAAAGAAAGTTCTAGATGAATCTCTTAAGTTTGGTATAAAATAATTTCTATCAACTTACCACAGTTTCATAAAATCAGTTTCATTTGTTAATGCTTTCAATTTGCAGGTGTTGTTATTAGGATATCAAGAAATCGAAAAGCGCTTTGTTATTCCCTATAAATGGATATTATCTTTTAAACAACTTTGTGAAATATGGCGTTTCTTTAGCGTGACAGTGGGGTGTGGGGAAAGGTCTTCATATAATGGAACATAATTGACATATCAAGAGAATGGAAAACGTTATACGATTAACCCTCCGACTGTCTTGGAAAAGGGCAAAATTGTAATGTTGTTTTCTCTGCATTTTATTTTAAATGCTAAAAAAAATGATTCTTTGAACATTTATAAAAAAAACTTAATAACGAATATGAATGCCATCCTTGGAAGTATTAATCATTGTTCAATGTATTAAAAATACATTAAATGAATAGAATTATATTACTTTAAATATTGCTTGTATTGCAGTGAAACCTGGAACTTAGTGAACGTATTAACACGGGCTTGTCAGTGAGGGGGTTAATAAATGGGGAGGCGGACATATTTTCAGAAATTATATCTCGATACATTTTTGTATATTCACGAAGTCATTTTCTTTCGTAAATACTTTCGATTTTCAGATATTTTTACTCCGATATTAAGGAGTCGAACAGCGTATTCTTTTTTTCAATAAACACAAAGAATCTTTGAAACAATTTTTGAAATATGGCATTTTATGCAGATTTCCGAGCTTCGACAGCAGAGAGCTTAATGAACATTTGTAGGAAAATGGAAAACGCTATACGATTGAAGAAGGAGTTTCAATCTCTCTCTCGTTTTCCTAATATTCTATCTTGTTACTTTTTAACGGATTCGATAAATCATTTTCCTTTCTTAAGTGCGGTCAAGTTGCAGCTCTTTTTTAAATTAAGAAACCGATTAAAGATAATCTAAAATATGTCTGGCTTTCACTGCGCTTCTATAATATATATGCGTTCAGCAGCGACATGTCAAATAAATGAAAAATAGTTTTTCGTCCACTTAACAGTTTTTCAGAATAACTTGTAACCATCCGGTCACTTAGGTCTAAAAGCCCCATATTCTCGTTGTAATCAGCTATTTTTGTAGCTTTTTCACATTATTAGAGTCAATGCAATTTTATTGTTCTTAAGGATGATGCATACTACTTAACTTATAGACATCAATCTTATCGTCCCACAGAAGTGCAGTCAGGCTTTGTCCATATCGCAAGCAAATTAATCCTCGTTATATCTTGATCGGACAGATATCTTTAGAAAAAAAATCTATTACTCCAAACAGTTCTACATTAATTAATCTATATATTAAGCTATAATTAAGCTATATATAGCCTAAAAGCAAAGCGTCCATGAAATTTTATAATGACCTCGTCCAAAGAAAGGTGCTTTACTGGGTAATATACTTTTCTAAGTGTTTTACTGATTGTTTAAAACAACTTTCTTTTTTTCGAAAGTCTTACGGGGTATACTTTCCGAGGGAAAAAAAGTATTCCGAAAAATACTTGGAAGATTTTCATTATTATTTCAAAAATACAGAAACTCAAAATTATGAAAAATCTGTCCGTGGTAATTATTTTCCAAAAAATTAGTATTTCGATTAGTTCATTTGTAGACCAATAATCCTTCAGTCTATACTGTTATATATGGCCCATCACCAAAATCGTGCCTAGAATGTTCTATATCTTGTTTTTAAACACTCAGGTGAATGCTTTTGCCGGTATCGTCGAGCACGAGCTCTAACACTTGTTCTTCATATCTGTTTGTTTCTATGCATACTAATTCCTAAAAGGCTTTAGAAAGTAAAACTTTAAAATAGTCATGCGAAGTTTGTCCATTCATATCTATTATTAATCCATACTTTCCTGGGAAATCTAGAATATTTAGCCAATCCTGATCGCCAGCAAATTTCCACTCAAATATTCTTTTGGTGTTTTCGTAGGTTATAACTTCATCACTACTCTCATCAATGGGTCAATTCAAACACACATCACTATCATTTTCGCCCTCTCAATTGCTCTCAGCTATGTTTTCAGAAACGAAATCATTCACGAGTTTTTTAATCTAACTCTGAGTAAAACCCTTAATTGATTGAGCCATGGTAAAAAAAAAAATCCCTGCCGGCCCGGCCTACAGGCAGAGGTAGATTTCGAAGTTAAGTATACTAATTTCACCAACAAAAACTAAATCATGATTAGATATAAATCCACTTTAACAGTTTTATCTGCCTGCTTTTGACGAGTTTTTATTTCCTTTTTATAAAATAGCTGGTTTTATGAGAATCATGTTAAGGCGATATTAAAATTTTTTTTTTCCATACTCAACAACTCGAAATTTTCTGGCACATTTTCAGATTAATTTTTAATTAAAAAAAATATGAAACATGCTGACGTGATTTTTTAAAAGATTTATAAGCGACCTGTGTTTTTATTTTTCTTTCAATTAATTAAAACTTGATTAATAAACAATTATTTTCTCAGTAGGGCAATATTTTTCGTTTCTAACACAATCGCTTCGGGAAATTCTGTTCAAAATGCCCACTTTAACAGCATTTTTTTAAGTATATTCTGCCTCTATCAAAAAATCGACTATTACGGTACATTATATAGTTTCTGAGTAAGACAACGTACCAATTGGAAGCCTTTGAGAGCAAAAATGAATTGTAAAATGAGTCAGAAAATACGCAGTTTGGATTTGAATACTCCCTTACTTAGATGATTTTTTTCTTCAACCGCTATGTATTTTTAATTTGTTTTTGCTGTAAGAATTGGTCCTATCCAAAACTTATCTATATAGATGTTGTAGACAATATTAAGAAGATATATGATAAATTCATGGGGATTTTATATGTTTTGAATTGACGGAGTTATGGATTTTTTACTTCTTCAAACCCCCTTTTTGTTTTCGTTTTTAATTTTTTTTTGCGATACGAATTTGTCCTATCAAAAACTTGTGAATATGAAAGTTGTAGATAATATTAAGGAGATTTATAATAAAATTAATTGGAATTGATATCTTGAGAATTGACGAAGTTATGAATTTTTTTCTCCCAAAAACCCTATTTTTTGCGCCCCTTGAGCCCATTTTTAACTTTATCAAAAATCTGTGATACATAAAATTTTGGCCCCATTTTTAGAAGTAATAAAATCTTTAAACTGATTTGATATGTAGAAAAATTAAGAAGTTATGGGGGTTTTTCGGTTTTCACAAAACCTCTCCCTATTTCCATCCCCTTGGTCCGATTTTGCCCATTAACGAACTTGACCGAGATTTTATGCTCTTTGATTTTATGCATCAGTTTGGAAGAGATTGGCGCAGAATTACGAAAGTTATCGTGTCCAGAAGAAAGTAATATATATATATATATATAGAGAGAGAGAGAGAGATAGGTAGATAGATAGATAGATAGATAGATAGATATATAAAGTTTTTTACTGAGGGTGGTTTTGGGTTCTAGGAGTCATGATCGGTGTAGATCTGCAAAAATTTTTCAGAAATTCCAACATAGAAACGATCCCAATAGGAAGTATTTCATACGAAATCTACCTAAAAATACTGTAGCCGAGCGCTACTCAAAACTGAGAGGAAATAAGAAAGAAAAAAATTAGAACAATGACACTAAAGAAACCTCCAGCTAACAAGTAAATATGTATCTCCATCGGCAAAAGAGAAAATTTTGCATCATCGCGCAATACAGTGGGCGTTTCAGTTACCAACAATAGACATCTTTGCTTAAAGGGTCTCAGGACTCTTAAACCTTTAAAATTTTCGAAATGTTAATTTTTTTAGATGTTAAACTCCTATCTTTTCTGAACATTTTTATATAACTATTTACTTGAAATTCCCATTAGAAGAGAAGTTATGACTTTTAGGTAGCTTTCATTACAAAAAAGAAAAAAGCTACCAACTGCAGCCGTCCGGAGGAAAGCACTTCCGAAAACTTTTGGTACATTTTCACCGATCATCACCCCCAGACCCTAAAACCACTCTCCGTTCAAATGTGACTATATATATATATATAATTTTTGTCATGTGATAACTCTCGTATTTATAAACCTATTTGGATGAGATTTAATGTGTATATAGTGCATACAAATGTCTCGACCGAGTTCATTGGTCAACTTTATCCGCCATCTTGTTTCATAATGGCGGCCATTTAAATATTTAAAACTACAGGGTGGCTACTAAATACTGTTCCAATTATTCAGTCATTTTATTTTACAAATATAAAATAGAAAATGATAACTACACTAACATGATGAACATCAGAGATGAAAGTTTAACTGGAAATAATTTTAATCAAATTGACCGCCATCTTTATCGATTACCAAAGATAATCTATTATGCCATTGTCCGACTGCGGCACGAATCATTTTAAGAGGTAGTCGGTACCATTTACGCAATGTGGAAGCTTTGAGAGAGTCTAAACTTCTGTGTTTGTTGCTATTTACTTTAGCCTCTAAAATCCCCAGACGCAATAATCTAAAGGATTTAGATCCGGTGAAGAAGGTGGCCAATCTTCTTGTCTGATAAAGTTCGGACAGGTGACAGGGAGCCAAGCCTGTGTTGATTTATCTCGGTGCGAAGATGTAAAATCTTGCAGAAATATCCAATTCTTTTTGGGATACAACCTGTTAGCATGTGGTAATAAATGTGTAGCCAATATGTCCTGTTTGTAATATTCGCATTGATTTTTATCCCTTTATCGATGAACGTCGAAGGAAATTTTCCATTGATTGACAATGTAGCCCAAACTATAACAGAATTCTTGCTCTGAAAGCGTTTAACAATTCGAAAGGTTTCAGGTATATCCTCGAGTGTTGCTAAATGTACGATATCATTTTCAGCATTATAACACTGTTAAGTGCAAAATAGCTTCCCATCAGAAAATATTATTCTGTCAACACTTTTCCTACCGTGTCGCTTCATCAATTTCTTCCTTCTTTGTAATTTGTTTTATACTTTGTGCAGCAGTCAATCCTTGAATTTTTCTTTTGCGATAAGGGCAATAACCCAGATCTTCATTTATAATAACTTGCATAGTTCTGCAATTCACGTTCTATTCTGCAGTCATTTTATTTTCAGAACGTTGTGGATTTTTTCACACCTTTTCGCGAATTCTTTTGATGCGCTCTATTGTGAGAACTGAGCGTGGACGATGAGACCTAGATCGATATTTACTATTAGTATCCAATAATCAATTTACAGTTTTATATATAAATGTTCCCTAAAAACCAGGGCATTTTAATTGCTTCAAGGTTTTACCTGGTGAAAACCTGCGGTAAAAGTGCTATTTAATCATTATTATTTGGGCTTTCCTCTTTAAAATAATTTTAAATATTCGCTTTATAACCAAATTCGTCTGCACTAATAGAAGCTTGCAAAACCCTAAAATGGAGAAATAAATTGTTTTCCCAAACGATTAAAATTAATTCGTATTTTTTGGAGTGTAACAGTATTTAGTAACCACCCTGTATAAAAATACACAGTTTTTTTTAATCCAAATTTATTTTAGGTTTAATTATTAGGCCTTGATACAAGGATTTCGGAGTATTTTTTGTTTCGTCTCCAACTTAAAAAATGGTTGAGATATAGCAGTTTGAAATTCTAGGGTGGTTGACATTTTGAAACAAGACAACATTTAAAGAAAATCACGTATTAATTTATGAGTTTTAGTGAACGTTAGCTTCAAAATCTCGCCAAGCTTGGCGACATTTGCCGAAATGTCGCCACATTTGGCGAGCAAAACTAAGCAACCATAAATGATGCCAACTTGGCTGTAGCTGACTAATTTGGCACAATTTTCCTTCAAATTCAGTATTGACGAATATTCTTTTATCGGGTTCGTCGCATTTTAGCTTCTTAAAATTTGAGTAAAATTTGCAAAATTTTAAAACCAAGAAATAAGGAATTTCTATTGAATCATCTAATAGAGTTCCACTAATTTAAGTTTCGTGTGTTTGAGTAAAATAACTTATATATATATATACATATGTAAAAGAATATCAAAGCTTCTTTTTCCATCTGCCACATGCCGAAAGGACTTTTAGAATTATACCTCCTCAATAGCTAAAGCGGCATTTCCGATACTTTGAATTCATTTTTCTCCAAATGATGTTTTTGAGAATAACTCGCACGATATCTCAAAAAAGTCTGAATATTTTTTCATGAAATTTTCAAAACATGTGTTTCATGTTAGTCTGTATAAACTGAACCTAAAATTTCCTTTTTATTTTGAAAAAAAGTATATTTTTTTAGGTGATTATACTGTTGAAATTTCCAAAATTTTGCATTAGCTAAATACAACTTAGTATTAAAAATATAAAATTGCTTTAAATACAAAGTTATTTAGGTTCAGGGTAATTATTATAATCACAATTATATATGTAGGCACCAAAATTTTCACTCTAGAACATTTATTTTGTAATCCTGCGCGTAAGCTGTTATGCCAATTTTCTGCTCCTGAAATATCTGACAGATTGGGGCCCCCTGTAAATGCCAATTCTGCATCTTGCAAATTTTTAAATACATGAAATGACAGAACATACTCTTTCATTCCGATAAGAAATGTGTTTTAAAATCATATACTTTTTATGATATTAAATGTTGAAAATGCTCTTTTTTTCTTTTTTTCCAATTTTAAGAGTCCTTATAGCCCTTAAATGTCAATTGATTGATGACACTCACTTTCAGAAAGGGGGAAAAGAGTTAGGAACCAGCTGTTGTAATGAAGCCGTGGTTTAGTCAAGGGTTTATTTTGGGTACAACTATTGAGACAGCTCGAATCATAAGGTTAATTTATAATATCCAGCCGCTGCGAGAAAAGATCTTATGCTAGTGTGAGAGACGATAGGGACAAAAGTTTCCACATAGCTTTTCTATAGGTTTGCAATAAATTGTTTACAACTATCCGTGTTTGTAATTTTGTATTTTCCCTGTATCATCGTATTTTGCTTTGAAAATCCAATTGGATACAATGACCATTTTTCTTTGCTGTGGATCTACCAGTGTCAAAGTTTTATTGCCTTCCAATGATTCTATCTCGTCTTGCGTGGCATCAAGACAATTTTGTTATTCTTGGAAATTTTGTACTTCGTGCATCTCTTTTCTCCCCTTTGTTATGATTATGAAATCAAGTTTAACTATTTAAACAAATGTATCGAGTGGCATTGTTAGTTCTGTCTGATCTTTTTGATTCGAATGTTGTTTCTTTGAACTTGGTTTGTTTATTTTGTGTGTCAGCTTGGTCAGAAACGTTCCCTTCAAAATTTAACTTTTCTTCAGTTGTATTATTTGAGCTTTAAATTCTGTTTTCAATAAATTTTTCTGTCCGGGCTATTATTATGTCTCTTTCTTCCGTGTAAATCCTATAGCCTGTCGAGAAATTTTCGTAACCCACAAGTATGCCTTGCTGTACTCTGTTGTCCATGATGTCGTGTTTTGTTTGTGTTCAAAAGTTAAAAAAAAGATTTCCTATGATCAATATACTTTTATTATAAATCAAATGCTATTTTTAAGGTGACTGATAAGCAAACTTATTCCGTCGGTATTTTGTTTTTATTTTTAGGTGTTTGAAACCGTTTAAGAAACAGGAATCACACGAAGTCAGAGAAAATGGGAATTGCCATTGCTGCTGCAATTTACAGAGGAAAACCATATTAAGAGGTATTACAATTTGTTTGTATAGAAAATCTTGTGAAAACGCAGTGCCATATTAGCGGATTTGACAAACGATCAAAATGAGATCAGCACAAGCATAACAATATGTCACATGAGGGATCTCAGACTACACCGTAATAGTCGAATAAAGCTGTGAATAGAAACGATGTAAATGCGTTGTACCATGTAATAAGGCGTTGGATCAAGTATGTATGAAGTGTCGGCTCGGACATCTTCGTAAGCGCATGACTAAAATATTTTGGCTACATTTTTGACTCCCTATGCATTATTGTATGGATCGGTACATATAATTTCCGTTCATGGCGTCATTTAACTATAAATCTATATCACAGTGCTTGTCCCGATGTTTGCTCAAGTTCTTCGCTAAAACCTGACGCTGCGTAAACATTTGATCCTGTATTTCTTAGCTTCTTTAATATGTCCATCTTTAATGTGAAATCAGCTAGCAATAAGTTTTATTTAATAAAGAATATCGACAATAGAATTTTATGTGATATATTTTATTAATTAAAAATTAATGCTATAGAAACATGTCATACTTATCCTCGAACAAGTGAAAATGCAATAAAATGTCCATAAATGTGACAGAAAAATCAAATTAAAATGTCGTAACGAACGTTCACAACAAAGAAATTTTAAAAGTAGAAACTAAATTAATCTTTAACTGGAAAAGCACGTCTGTGAGATGTTTGCGTCTACATATCTGCCCTTAATATTTTCTCTCTCCGACATTCCAAACTTATTTTTATGCGGTTATATTAAAAAAATTGGTCCTGTTAATGCATTACTATTAAAGATTAAATGTTTAAGTTCACTATTTGGTAAATTATTAAGTGTTCCGTTTGCGCACAGGATTTTCACATTTCCGGTTAAGGGTTAATAACGACCTTACTTAAAATACAGCATTGTTCTCATTATTTATACTGAACCCAATATTTCGCCAATATTGCATTTTCGCAAATATTTTCGTTAAAAAATTCAATACCGGATGAATATTTATTTTGAATTAAAAGTATTTGCAATCAGCAGATTCATCCCGCATGGACTGACGTGGGTTCATGCCTCATAAAATAACCAAAAATTAAAAAGCTTGAAATTAATGTAACTATGTTTTGTGCCTTTGCACCGCTTAAATATTTAAATACACAATTGCTTTAATTGGGTACAACAACTACAAGGTAACCTGTGCATTTTCCAACGATAAACAGAAAAAACGATTGTGAATGATCCTTCATAAGAACAGGTTCTATGTGCCGTGTGCCAATAAACTGTGTAAACGGCAATCAGTGTAATGACACATCACTATAACGATAGAATTAAATATTTGATAGTTTATTTTTAAATTGAATGAACATATTGTCATTAATCTCTGACGCGTTGTAAAATAAATACTTTTTGGTCATCATAGAAACACACTGAGGGAGGAAAACTGGGAAAATAAAATATCCTTATTCCGAAAGAGAAAGAAAAAGAAAAGAAAATACAAAAAATATGTATTGAAATATTTAAAAATTCACAAAAGATCAATTTTTAAATTTTTTAAATCGCTTTCTGAATTTTCTCTCCTTGTAAGACTATAAAATTCATGTTGACAAAATTTTGATACCAAAATCGTTTAATTAAAAAAAAAAAAAAACTCTTTTTTTTTATAAATGGTCTTTAAAAAGATGGAAATAATCAAAACTTAGCTGTACGAAATCAGTAGATAAAAGGATATAACTTACGGTTTTGTGGTAACACGTTTAATAAGCTTGTATTTTAGCATAGCTGTCAACTCTTCCGCTTTTTTTGTGCCACAAAAATGTAATATAAATTTTCGCCTTATTTAGTCGGCAGATTACGACGATTTAAAAAGGTAAAATTTACTATAAATTTTTTATAGTACAAAATGTCGCAAGAGTTGGCAGCTACACTTTTAGAAATATCTTAAAATCACCGGAGGAAATAAGAAAAAACAGAAAAAATTCTCCTTCTATATAAATAAATCTAATGTTTTTAAAAAGTGTGAAGACCAGGTGCATTGAGAACTGTCTTCGACCAAGTTTGCAGAATTCTACGTGTGATGAATATTTTTTCAAATCACACACACACACGCGCAGATGCACGGATACACAAAACGCTTCATTTTATTGCACATTAATCGCGCAGTCGAAGAAAAAAGTAAACACCCCTACTAACTCAGCAACAAATTTTCGTAGAAGAAAGTTGCCGTTACGAAACGATTGGAAATAAAGTCTACTGTTAAATGACGCATATAAAATTTGCTTAGGGGGTATTACATATCAAGATCAAACCAAACATTTTGTTTTGTAATGACAACACACAATTTTGACAAAATATTTCAAATTTTCTGTTCAAATTATGCCTATTCACCAAATTTTAAGTCATTTCGATGATACTTTTTTGAATTATAAACAATCAAATATTAGTTCTTCTAATGTTAAATTACATTATCATATTTTTATTAAAACCTCATGTTATTATAAACCTAATGTGCTAATTTTTTATATGACTATAAAACTAATAAACCCAAACATAAATACGTTGAATTTATAATATGAATAATGAATTATGAAAAAAAATAATGAATTGCAATCATCAATTTTTTGATGGATTTATATTTATTACGTCTTGTTTTATGGACATACAAAACTTCAAATTTTTCTTACAAGTAGATTTCGAATTATGCTTAAAAAAAAGACAAGATGTTGGTTTAAGGGACGATCTATGATGTGCAGAAAAGCATAATTTGAAAAAATATTTTCAACATTTTCAACGTTTTCAAATATTTTGGCGGGGATTACAGTGTCTCGCTTAAGATCAACTTAGAGTGTGAGTCTGTCTTACGATGTAAACAAAACGTGAACCGTATGTCAGTGCCTCGCGATCTTACGATACCCTGAAAGCTAGCTAATTTCAAATGAAATTACAGAATATATTTAATCACAGATATATTAACCCTTTTTCAAATAAGAATAACGCACGTAAAGTCATTCTGATGCCTTTTTAACATAGATTTCGTTTTAGTAATTTAAAGCAATCGGAATGTATACCATGCGAATATACTTGAAAAGTTCGAACAAGACATAATCTTCCGTTTCCCCCATCCTCTCCAAAGAGATATGTCTAAAAAAATATTTTAAAAATATGACATTAGCAACTGACTTGGTTTTTTTAGACTAAAAAGCAATTGATCTGTCTTTTTTTCTACATTGTTCCTTCATAATATTTTTTATTCTAAATTTTGTATTCGCCAATATTCTCCACATTTTTGCCAAAAAAAATTAAAAAGGAGCGAGTTAAATAAATTCAAAATCTCAGAAAAAGCGTTATGAAAACAGCTATAAAACTCCAATCAAGTTAACATATTCGAAAACTATTATAATTACAGATACGTTTAAAAAAAAAAAAACAAATCGGATAATTCAACACTTGTAAACATTATAAAATAAAATTGAAGAGTATTTTAACGTATATAACAATAGCCGGAACATATTAAGTGCGTAAAATGTTGATATTGGCAAGAAATAATACATTAATATAAATGACTTAGCCATTCTGTAGCATTTCAACAATCGAGTACAGAACATCAATTTAGGTAGAGCCCCCAAAAATAGCTCATTTTAGAATAATTAATATCTCTGAAATTAATCGTAGAATTTCATGACAATTTGTGTTTAGGCTAATTGAAGGTGTTGAATTTATTTATTGTGTCAGAATAGGGTATTGCTATTGACAAAAAATTGTTTTGATGTGTAGATGCCCCCGTAAGTAAATGTTATATACACCATTTAAAAGTAGACTTTATTTCCAATCGTTTGGTACCATTTTTATCAGAATAAGTAGGGTGTGTTTACTTTTTTTTCTTCGATTGTACTTTTTAAAGAAATATTGACAGCTCATACTGGGGCTGGAATGTTGGCAGTACAATGAAAATGCGAAATATTTTCTACTAAAATTTATGTAATATTGCCCAATCTGAGACATATATAAAATCAATATTGATCACTAATAAAAAATATTATTACAGAAGAAATTGAAAAATTGCTTTTCTAATTGCCGAATTTCATTTTTAATAAATACATCTGATAAAACAGATTCTATAATAGCCAGCAAGGAGTTAAAAATAACATTTTTAAAAGATCAAGCAATGAATGTATTATTACTATTATTTTGACAAATTGGAATGTATCCGTTCAGATTGGACGAATTATAAACATAAATTGTAAGAATATAACATTTGAACACTTTAATTTCGGATTTCATACAAAAACTTACATAAAATTTCATATACATGAAATTCTTAACGGAGCATTAAAAGTTAAAAAGATATGTTGAAAAACTAACTTAATATTTAGTAAAAGTAATAAAAATACATTTACAAGGTAAATAAATCCCTTTACTTATTCAGATCGATATGTTTCATCGCTCTGACGGCGACATTCTCAAGATTTATATTGATACAAATATTTTCGCAAAACATTTTTTATTGAAAAATTGGTAAACAAAAATCACACGATCTCATGCATAATGCAATTAACTGCAATATTAAAATTGGAGATTTGTGAACGTGAATTATATTTATACTATTGTTTCATTATTCTGCAGAGCATCTCTTTCGAAATTTTTAGAAGCTTCATGGAGGCTGAATCATTGCATATATCAGAGTTCGTACGCCTACTGGAATTTTCCAGACCAGAAGCTACATCGGCACCAGTATTTTCTCATAGAAAATTCTCTTTAAAATAAAGTGATATTTTGTCCGTTTTTCTTAGATTTTTTTTTTCTATAAAGAAAATACTGGTAACATTCCTGGAAAATTCCCTGGCCTGTACGAACCCTGATATATTCCCACTGCTTAAAAAGATCCCTATTGATTCCAAGATAATGGATGACACCTAAACTGTCGATTGATAATTTATTCTACTACTTTTAAAATTAATCTGTTAAGGTTCATTGTTATATAGTCTGGTTGAAGCAGTTGTTTTCTTGTTGTATTTGGTGTCTGCTATATGTTATTTTAGTTTGTCAAATATTAATTTAATTTTGATCTTTCAAGTGATTTTTCCTATATAGTTTTAGAATTGTTGAATTTAACATATTCCAAATAAATACATTTTCTGTTTAAATTTTAGGTTTTGCTAAAAGTGATAAATCCAAAAGCTGTCGTGGAATGGCAATTAAGCTGCTTGTATTTTTCCTTTGTACATCAGGGTTCTTTTATCAAACCTGGGGATTTCTACAAATGTATCTAGCTTATCCAACAACACTAGATGTTAGTGAGGAATATCCTGATTCCTTTATAACCCCAGCTATTACGATATGCAACAGAAACAGGTGAGTAAAAATTAGATAAGATTTATATGCTCATATCAATGAGTAGGGCCATATGATTTAATAGGACTTTGGAGCAAATTTACAAAAATTATTATTATATATTAACAAAAATTTTTAATCAACTGTTTGATGTATCAATGATCTCCTCGGGGATAACTAATGAATCACTATGTTATTGATTAACTTTTTATGTCCCATATTATGAATTAATGAAAATTTCTCTTTGCAAACCATATTTCCAGATTTTATGAAAATATTTTTGAAAATTTGTGCAATCATTAAATACAATTTTAAAAACTTCATCTATAAAAATTAAAAATCTTATATAAGAGATTTCAAAATATTAACGCATCTACCCAAATATTTTCTTTAAAATATTATTTTTTGTATTTTGAAGGATTAGAAAATATAGAAATATAAACCCCTTATGCATGAGCATGGATTATTTTTCAATTTAAACTGTTCAGTATATGTCTTTCAACGTCAAGGACACTGAAGAGTTATAATTGCAATAAAATTCATTTATTTACGAATATTTTTGTTTCATGCAATATATAATGTTGATTGCGCATGATAATGTAAAATATATAGAAACCATAAGTTTACAGATAATCTACATGGATTTTAAAACATGATTATTGTTTACGCATTTTAAGTATCATCTGGCCTTTAGCAGGGTTCGTACACATCAAGGGATTCAGGTATTTTAGGTGTTTCAGTACCAGAAATTTCGTAAAATACTGATCGCTATATCTGAAGATAGAATTTTGTTTTCATTAAATAAGTAAAATATTACTTTACGAGAATTCTGGCAACATGTGCTTGAAAGTTCTTGAAACGTATGAACCCTGTTAAGGGTTAATGTACGTTTATAAAACATAATGACATAAGCCCAGGATGCATGTTCAGATTGGAAGTTTTAAGACATCTGATCTGTGACAATCCACATGACATAACTTGGGAATATACATCTTGGCGACTTCTTTAAGACGAGTTTCTAAACTAAACGAACATGGAAATGTGAAGACATGACAAGTTTTTACTTGCAATCCTCTTTTGATCAATCAAATTTTATTATCCGTATGTCGAAACTCTGATGATTTAAAGCATTTATTATTTATAACGTATATTCCCTGATTCTAAGAAAATTACAGCGTTGCCAAAATCAAACTTTCGAAACTTAGACTACTATACAGAGTTTTATATGACCGTAATGGCATCAAAATTTGACAACAGGTATTTCAGATCATGTTCAAGATATTTAATAAAATAATTGTTCAAAAACACATCGATAGACAGTGCTGTATAACTTTTCAAACAATTCTTGCATAAGCAGAAATTCTATACAATTTGCACGCAAGATGAAAACAATGGAGATGAAAGGAAAGCGGATTTTAAAGCTCACTGATGCAAAATTCCAACTTTGAAGGAAAAGTTTTTGACAGCATAGCTTTTTCTTTCGTAATATTAAAACTAGAATTGCTCTCTTTAGAGCAAATCATCCCAAAATTTTAGACAGACGTATGCTGAATTCAGATTTATACCTTTGGCGTACCATCAAGAAACAAACGCAGTCAATGGTAATATGCATTGATTTATAGTATCAAAATTCAACTATGTGCTTGACCCCTTTGCCATATCCCTTCCACATGTACGGAGCGCAAAAACTCTAAAAAAAAGCTCACGTAGAAATTTCCGAAAATTTTGAATTTTTATGCGTTTTGAATTTTTTACGAGTAATTTGCTGACAAGATTGATATTTATATGCACTCTCGGCAGAAATCACTTAAAGTCAAACCGCCAAAAAGGTAATTTTCTTAAGTTAAGCTCAGAACCGTATACAGTTGTTTAGGAAAAAAGTCATGTATATGAGCATGCATTGAGCAGTGTTTGCCTAGGTATGTTTATTTTTGCTTACAGTTTCTTGCAAAAGATTTGAAACAGCGTGTATAAATTAAGAAGCGTTCCGCAAGTAAAATTACTCCTATTATATTTATTCACATATTTAACGAAACCCTGTTGTCAAGTCGATCATCAGGCATAGATTATGAAACACTCTTAAACACTATCAAGCAGGACGATCGTTTAGGCAAGCCAAGCTATAAAAAAGATCTATGCCCGCCAAACAAACAAACGCAAAGAACCTAACGACCGCTTAACTGCTTATTATACAGGACACAAATTCTCCATGTTAAATCAAACAAACACGGCATTTTAAAATTTTAAATAGGACGCAAGCATCGAAAAAAATCTAACGAATACTAAAATAATCGAATGAAGAAATTCTTCAATTTGCGGCCGAACTCATCTCAATTAGATAATAACAAAAAGAGATAGAGAATTTAAAAAAAAAATTCGAGATACTGAATATGATCACTTTTTTTTTCTTCAAAACTTTTTCAGTTCAAACAAGATAGAGACTTAATGCACAGAAAAAAGACTAGAATATATTTTTGGACAGGTAATTACTCAATCTACATTCTTTAATAAAATTCAGTTAAATAAAAATGAAATTTTTATCCAATAAGCAAAAAACTGTTAATTAACTATTAAATTAACAAATTATGCCAAATAACAATAAACCCGCCAACGATCACGTATTATGTGAATTCTAATAGCACAATTCGTTTTACGCTTTAACCACTCCGTGTTCAACCTACAAGTCAGGCATTTGTCCTCAAGATTATTCTTTTGAATAAAATTGCATAAAAGTTACATTTTTAGAATGTTCATTAAAATAAAATTAATTTTTGAGAGAAGAGGTACCTTTTAAAATGTGTGCATTAAGAGTTATCGACATTTAAAATTTTATTTCTAATGTAAACAAATCAGTTGAAAATGAATTGAATTAAAGAGGATTTTCATACAAAAAAAAAAAAAAAAAAAAAAAAAAAAAAAAAAACCCACGGTAAACGATATGCCTAAGAATCGACACAAGAAATGTTTTTGATATCATTTGGCTATGTATTAATAAAATAGGGTTTTACCTTGAAATGTTTGTTACTTTCGAGAGAGGTAACTCGGGATCTACCGGATTAATTTAAAAAGTAAAGCTGGTAAAATGATGGCGACCAACTCTGCACCAAGACAGGCTATATTTTATGCCTGTACCATTACCCGGATTATGTTCATGAGTCACAAATGTTCTAAAATTGCAATTAGTGTGATACATATGAAGAAAGAATCCTAAACATCGGATATTTGTTAGTTTTAAGATGCAAAGTTCGCTAACAGCTTTAATACTTTTATGTTAGCCGGGTGCAAATTTTGACTATAGCATTTTTAGGTGCAATCGTAACTATATAAATACGCAGCACCTATAGTCGTCGTCTGGCCCGTCCGTCTGTCTGTCTGTCTGTCCGGATATAACAGCGCAAAAACTACCCCAAAATGAAATTTTAAATCTATAATTGATGCAGAATTTTGTTGAGTCATTTCAATTTTTTTCAAAATCGGATGGCTAGTTCAATTACAGGGACAGTCAAAATAGCCCATTATATTACGGCCAATGGTAAAAAATTGTTTCAAATGCATTTTAAAGATGTTACACCATTTTGAACATAATTAAATTAATATGCATTTATGAAGTTCAATAGAAAAATACATTCTGTAGAATATGCGGTGCAAATAATATTTACTATTCATTTACAGGGCCATACAAAATAATTCCGTTACATAATGGTATAGGGGAACCATTGTTTGCGGCGTATTTTAATTATTTTAAACTATTTCACATATAATTAAACTAGCTGTTACCCGTGACTTCGTTCACGTAATATTTAAAGAAGAATAAATGCAAAAATATCAAGTTTAAAAATTAAGCAAAAAAATTGATAAATTAAAGTATATACTATTAACACTCTATCACATTTTATAGTAAAAAAACTTTTGATGATCCTAATTTGCATATTTTTATAAGTATATTTATAGGATCTTTTCAATTTCTTTTCATGAGCTTAAGCAATAGCTTTGCTTATGCTTTAAACCGAGGAAAAAATCAATCTGTGGAAAAAGCCCCGATTACGGATAAACATTTCCAAATCGATTCTTGTATTGTAAGTTATGAGTATGGAAGCTTCGAAATTTGCAGGAATATGTTTCAAAGGAGGGCAAAATTATCTTTCAGACATATTTTTAACCGCAGATTTAGATATTTTAAAATCGAAAGAAATTTCAAAAAAGGATACCTGATTATTACCCGGATTTTTTATTAGCTTTTCTTTTTTTGCTTTTCGATAATCAGGGTACCATTAAAAATTAGAGGGGATGAAGTGAAACATGAATTTATTGCTTAATTAGTGACATAGGCTCTTTACACGGAAATGATGCCCCATGTAAAACCTAATCTCAAATTAAAATTACTTGCTAAACATTTTTTACATCGACTTTCATATACTATTTATTAAAATTTTATTGAAACCGGCATTGTGGGAGATTGTATGGCGAAAGGATGGTAAACCTATGTATTTTCGGATGATAAATTCTGTGAAAATCACGCCATTTTGTGTAATTGCTATAAAATGCTAATATTTTCTATATGAAAACCGGGTACTTGTTTAAAATATGATGACGTTTTCACCAGGTTTTATTACCTACGGAATAATACTTGTCAAGATTTTAAAAAAAAAAATCACTTCATGAATCATGTAAAAATATCATTTTAATATTTATTTAAACATGAAATCGCTTAATGAAATTGAATATTATTGTAAATTTGGAAAAACATTGAAACATTAATTTTATTAAATACTGTATTTCAAGTAAGAAATTCTATTTAATATGTAAGCTAAAATTGCATTTTTAAATTATGTGACTTTTGATGCAAAACATTATTTCTGAAAAGTTTATATTTATTTTAAGATTTCGTTTTTAATTTCGAAGATGGTGACACGAAAATGACGTCACTTTGGCGAAATTAAAATAAATAAAGAAATATATTTTTTAAATTATACATACGCATCGAATGGACCCTATCTCTTCCTTTCGATTCAAGGCTATATAAATCGCTATTTTACCATTTGTGACGGTGACGTCATACGAATATTGTTCATTGTACTTACCGCATACAGACAATTACAGAAAATTTAGTTTACACTTAAACGAATATCAATGGTTCAGCGTTTGTTTCCAGCTAATAATCCAGAAATGGACCCTATTCTTCCTTTCGGTTCGAGGCTATAAAAATCGCCATTTTACCAATGGACCGTATTTTGCCTTTCGGTTCCAGACTATAAAAAGTCACAATTTTATCTTATGTGACGTCACAGGAATATTGTCTATCGTACTTATTGTATGCAGATGATTACAGGAAACTTAGTTTACACTTAAAGGAATATAAATAGTTTAGCATTTATTTCCAGCTAATAATCCATACAGAAATTGAGCCTATTCTTCCTTTTGGTTCAAGCCTATAAAAATCGCCATTTTACCTTATGTTACATCTATGGAGAAAATAGATAGATGGTTATGCAGTAAGGTGGTTGGGGGTGACGCCAAAAAAGTAGCCCTAAAATCAGCTACAGTCGGCCCAAACACAAGCACGTTCTTTGGCGAAAAAAAGAAGACAGATTTTAGTAATACAGTTTTTAATTCATAATACAATGGAATGCTGTTTTAGAATGCTTAAAAATAAGCAGATCACTTTCATTTAGAGAAAAAAATGAACGTGTGATGTCAAAGATTTCGGTCCCTATTCCAGGTGCTTGTTTTGTTTGGGCCGAGAGAGAGAATTTAAGTTTGAGCGATAACGCGCATCATATTGCAAACCGTTTTACGGCATACTGAATCTCCATCTATATCTTTCCTCCATGTGTTAAGTCACAGGAATACTATTCATCGATAAACTCCTTCGTTCGTTGAAGTCGGTAAAAAATGAATGTTTTACATAAAAAAATATTACATAACTTCTACCAGATCTCTTTAGTAAAAATGCCTTTGTGAAATGTTTTAACTGCCATCGTGTAAATATAATTAAAAAAGTGCATAATTTTTTTTAAATTCAATTTGTGTGTATAGGGGAAGTATACCACACAGAGGTCTATGTAATAATAGAGAAGCAGTATGCCGTGAAACTGGTTTACAATATAATGACAGTTATCGCTCAAATTTAAATGCCCTCCTTCGGCCCAGCCGCACACGGACACTGTGGAATCGTAAGTATTTGGACTTAATTTTGGCCGGTTTTGACCGGTTTCAGGGCTTTCTTTTTAACATCCCGCCAAAGCAAAGCATTTCAATCTCTATCAATTTCTTATCTCCGTGAATATACCCGCTTAAATGTACTGAAGTTATATTTACATCCTTGATTGTAAATGTCAATTTGTTGGCAGACGATTTTCGCTTCTTTGAAATAAATTGATTCATGAAGTTTCAATATATGGAAATATATTTCTAGATTTTGGAAAATTTACTTTAACCGTCTTTTATACCCACCATCATTGATATTGAATTTAAATTCTTTTTTCATTTGAGGAAATAGCGTAAAAAATATATTAATCCGTTTTATTTCCCCCTTTTTTCCCACAAAAATGTCTTCTCATTATAAACATAACGTGGATTTTAAATGAAAATTCTAATTTGTATGTAACGTATATATTTAAACTCATAAATCAGTATTGTATGTAACGTATATCTTCAAACTCATAAATCAGTATTAGTAAAAATCATTTATGTTATTCATTTTTAATACCACGTCATTATTTATCTATTTTCATTAGTTTCTGATACTCATGTTCATTGTATTTTCAACGAAAACTTGAAAATGAAAGTTTTATTTCAATCATGAAGTCATATTTTTCCAAGCGATATATTTTCTTAATAATATATTCTTTTCCATTGTTTAATCTTTTAATTATGACGCGATTTTTGACAGAAAATTTCTTATTAACGCAACTCATATTCATGCTGCATGTATAATAAAAAAAAATATTCCTTTTTTTCTTCGTGTGAGCTATGACGTAATAGTCATTTTCTGTTTGAATTCTTTTTATTTTTATTTTGCACCTGGAAATTGTTCAACTGTAAATTAATTACTGAGAAGAAATTATTATTCCTGGTTTTTATTTTTTGGCAATAAAAAAAGAAAGATGGTTAAATTTTACAGGAAAGTTGTCAATTGATTCTGCATGAAAGAGTATATAATTTTCAATTATTAAGACAAATATTTGAATAAAATAAATAAAACATAGCCTATGTTCTTTTCCGGTCTATAACCTGTATATATGCAAAGATACAAAGGCATTATTGCAACCGTTTTGAAATTGACTTCATTCAAACTTCCGGACACACATTCACATTTATAATATTACTAGCAGAACTACCCGGATTCGCCCGTGTCAATTATAAGTAATCTTCCAGGTAAAATAAATTAAAACAAAATAATACGGCAATCACAATAACTGAAATTTGTGCATTCCCATCCACAAATCGCTAAAAAGACAATCAGAAAATATGACGTTATTGTCTCGCAATTATAGTAAAATCCCTGAGCTTTGATAACAGAATGCGCGTTCTCTTTGGCGGGTGTAAGAGAAAAATATGTGATTTTCCTGACAATACAAAAATTCACCAAATCGCGCAGCATTTAGAGAAATTCTTGTTTGTGTGGTATATATCTACATTATAAAGCAAAAACACTAAGTCAGTGCCCATACAATGTACCCCATAAATTGTAACCCATAAATTGTGGCTTTGCTGCAATTTTTCTAACTTCTAAACATCACGCAATTTCACTTTCTACAATGTCGAATAGAAAAAAGTTCTTTCAAATGAAATTTGTTTGAAAATTGTATCTCAATTTTCTCATTTTAATGGATTTTAAAGCAATTTTCAAGCATGGATATTAGTTGCGTGGAACCCAATTACGAAAGATGAACCCGTTTACTCTTAATGCAATTGTATAAAGAAAATACATTTGTATGAGTAACGCTGGTATCATATTTTCGGTGGCAACAAACTAACACGACAATAAATTTTCCTTTTACTGCAACTTAACCTCTAAACATCGCACATTCGATGGTTCCAACGTCTTATAAAGGGTGTCCGCTCTCAACGGTGACTAATGGCTAATTCCTAAACCGTTAGTCATAGACATGTAGTTCCAATTACAAAAATGTTTTAAATCAGGTAAAGAAATATTTGAAAGTTATTTCGGTCAATAAAAATTTTTCTTAAAAAATTAAGAAATTTAAATTTTTATACGGTCCCCGATCCAATAAATTATATTTAGTAAAATTTTCCTTTTACACAGTAAAGTGATACAAACAAAGTCCCGTTATTCTACGATTAAAATTGACTGAGTAATAGCTCTTTAAAGTTGGAGCCTATTTTTTGCTGCAAATTGGGGGTCATTCAAAAATTGAGTCGAAATGTAATTTCGACATATATATTAAAAAAAATGGTTGAGAGTAAAAATAACATTGCAATATAAATTTGAAATCTTTAATCATTCTGACATATTGATGCAAAATATACAATTTGTAATAAACATTTAAGAAGAAAGAAAAAAACAGAATTTTTGTTAAATAAAATGTAGCTAAATTAACAGCCTCAATTCTTTACAAAATGATACGTATTTGAAAATATTATTGGATTGCACTAGCCTGCAAAAGTTTGGTTATGTCATGTTTTTTAGCTTTTGATAATTGATTATTATGTATTCTGTACCACTGAATCAGAAATCTACCTTCATTTTTAACCATCACATCAGTATTTTTCGCAAATTGCAAATTTCAAAGTTAAAAAGTTCAAAGTTAAAATTGAACCTCGTCCCCCATCTCATCGAACCACTTAGCTGTTTAGCTCGGAGAATCCCTTGATAAGAAAACAATATTGAATAAATTATTGAATAAAATAAATAAAATAAAATAAAATGAAATGAAATGAAATAAAATAAAATAAAATAAAAAAGTTTTACATATGTTTTATAGTATGAGATTTTCGCTATATTATAACTTACACATTCACGATTTGAAAACGAAATCAAAACGCAAAATATAAAAAAAAAAATAAAACACGAATTTAAAAGATATCAAATCAACTACTCAAAATAAACTAATCTATACTTAACCTATATTTATACTAATACACTGGCCTCCAAAATTTAAGGTACAGGGATTGGATGCTTTCGATTGCACACGTTTTGTCGAATATCTACAAAAATTATTGGCGAATTGTTCTGGAACTTCTGGGATGAAAAGAAAATGTTTGATTTTCTATTTCTTGGTGAAGATTTAGTCGGGCCGATAATTAGGGGCTAATAATAAATTTAATAATAAAATAATATTTGCGATCAGCTATACAACAGAAAATGCTGGAAATGGTTTGTCACTGCGTTAAATGACTATTTGGGTCCTGTTCAAAGTTTGTGTGCATTTGTGTCAGCATAGCATTCATGTTCGTGAAGATATTATTGTGTCTGTGAAAAATTCAAAAGTTTTTTGCTTATAGCATACAGAGTTTTCAACCAAATTTAACACAACTTTCCGAAAGCTTGCCAAAGAATAGTAGCAACAGTATAAAAAATTTGAAATTTTCCGCGCATGCGGAGTTAATAATTATCTAATAAAAATGCTCATATCTCATCAAATATTCAATATATTCGAGTTTTAATTGCAGTATACTGTTGCTACTATTCTTTGGCAAGTTTTCGAAAAGTTGTGTTAAATTTGGTTGAAAACTCTGTATGCAAAACTTTTGAATTTTTCACAGACACAATAACATCTTCACGAATATGAGAGCTATGCTTACACAAATGCACACAAATGTTGAACAGGACCCAAATAGTCATTTAAGCAGTGACAAACCATTTCCAGCATTTTCTGTTGCATAGCTGATCGCAAATATTATTTTATTATTAAATTTATTATTATCCCCCTAATTGTCGGCCCGACTAAATCTTCACCAAGAAATATGAAATTAAACATATTCTTTTCATCCCAGAAGTTCAAGAACAATTCGCCAATAATTTTTGTAGATATTCGACAAAACGTGTGCAATTGAAAGCATCCAAGTACCTTAACTTTTGGAGGCCAGTGTATTACATAAGTAAAAATTGTGTGCTTCTTAGAGGTAATCTCTGGAGCTACCGAACCGATTTGAAAAGTAATGGTATCAAAATAATGGTGTTAGTCTATCTTAGAACATAGGCTATATTTTATGTCGGTGCCACTACCCCAAAGGGGGTGCAGGAGAAGAAAACGTTCTAAATTACGGTGTTAGCGTTACTGAAGGGCCTAGAAATATGAAATTTGAATTATTAGTTATTTATTAGATATAAAGGATCTCTAAGAACATTTCTTAAAAAATTCGAAATTTAAAAAGGGTGAAAATGCGCGAAAAGCGTTGTAAAAAACGTTCTAAATGGGGGTTTCTACACAATCCCAGGAAATACCAAACCACTTTTAAAAATAATGGTTTCAAAATGATGGTGACAACCCTTTTTCCAGGATAGGCTATACTTTATGTCGATGCCACTAACCCAAAGGGGGTGCAGGAGCAAAAAACTTTCTAAATTATGGTTTTAGCGTTACTGAAGAGTCTAGAAATATGAAATTTGAAATATTAGTTACATATTAGATATAAAGGATTTCTAAGAACAGTTCTTAAAAAATTCGAAATTTAAAAGGGGTGAAAATGCGCGAAAAGCGTTCTAAAAAACGTTCTAAAAAAGTTCTAAATGGGTGTTTCTACACAATCTTAGGAAATACCAAACCGATTTAAAAAATAATGGTGTCAAAATGATGGAGACAAACCAAGCTCTAAGAGAAGCTATATTTTATGTCAGTGCCACTACCCCAAAGGGGATGTAGAAGCAAAAAAACACTCTAAAAATGCGATTTTGCGCGAAGAGGGATCTAAAAAACTTTATAAATGGCGATTTCTACTCACTTTTGGGAAGTATCAAATCGATTTCAAAATTTATGGTTGTAAATTGATGGTGACACACCTTGCTCTAACATAGGCTCTGTTCTATGTTTGTATTACTACCACCTGGCGGATGCAGGAGAAAAAAAAAGTTCTAAATTGCTGTTTTTGTGTTATGGAAGAGCCTAGAATCATGAAATTTGGAATTGTAGTTACTTATAAGATATCAATGATCTCTAAGAACATTTCCTAAAAAAAATCGATATTTAAAAAGGGTGAAAATGCGCGAAAAGCATTGTTAAAAACGTTCTAAATTGCGATTTCTATGCAATCTCAGGAACTACTGAACCAATTTCAAATATAATGGTGCAACAATGATGGTGACAGCTCTTGCTCCAAAGTAGGTTATATTTTATATCTGTTTCGATCACCTCAGAGGAGATCCAGGAACAAAAAACGTTATAAAAATGCGATTTTTGAATTATGGAAGGACCTAGATTCCTAAAATTTTGCATGGTATATACTTATTAGATATAAATGAACTCTAAGAACATTTGTTTAAAAATTTGAAATTTAAAAGGAGTGAAAATGCGCGAAAAGCGTTCTAAAAACCTTTTAAATGCCGATTTGTGAGCAATCTGAGGAAGAATCAAACTGATTTCAAAAGTAATGGTATGCAAATTAATGCTGACAGCCTCAGCTCTAACATAGACGCTATTTCATGTCGGTGTCACTGTCTGCCTGCCTAAGGTTGCAGGAGCAAAAAACGTTATAAATTTCTATTTTTGTGATCGGTAGGGAAACTTGAAATTAGGCAAAGTACATATTTATTAGATAAAAATGATCTTTAAAAACAGTTTCGAGAAAATTGGAAATTTAAAAGGTATGGAAATGCGCGAAAAGAGTTCTAAAACCATTCCAAATTGCGATTTCTATTTAATCTCAGGAAATACAAACCTATTTCAAAAGTAATGGCTGCAAATTGATGGTGACAATCCGTACTCCAACATAGGCTATATTTTATGTTGCTGTTTCTACCATCTGCGGGGTTTCAAGAACAAAACATGTTCTAATTTGCGTTTTTAGCACAACTGAGGGGTCTAATATTTTGAAATATGGCATGGTATTTACTTGCAAGATACAACTTGTTTCTAAGAACATTCGAAAGAAAATTCCAAACTTAGAAGTATGAAGTGAGCGAAAAGCGTTCTAACAACGTTCTAAATTATAATTTTTGTGCAATCTTATCAAATTCTAAACAGATTAAAAAAATAATGGTGATAAATTGTTGGTAACAGAACCTGCTCAGACATGAGCTATATTTTATGTCTGTGCCACTACCACCAGGGGTTGCAGGAACAAAAAACTTTCTAAATTGCGATTTCTGTGATACTGAAGAGGTTATAAATTTTAAATATGGCATGGCAGTTACTTATAAAATATAAGTGCCCTCGAAGGACTGTCGAAAATAAATTCGAATTGAAAAAGGGTAAAGCGAAGGAGAGGTGCGAAGAGCGTCCTAAAAAAGTCCTAAATTACGATTTCTATGCAATTTCAGGGAATATAAACCGATTATAAAAGTAATAGTTGCGAATCAGTGGTTACAGCTCTGATCTTACAGAGGCTATATTTTATGCCGATAGGCCATCATCCAGTTGAATGACCTAAAAAAGGCCTTTAAAAGCTTTCTAAATCATGTTTCTGTGGAATATTAGGAAATAACAAAGCGATTTCAAAATTAATGTTGGCAAATTAATGGTGACAGTTCCTATTTCAACATAGCCCTTTATGTTGAGAGAGCTGGTAGGATTTGGAATTTGACATGATGGTTAATTTTATGATGTAAGAAGATGGTTTCTAAAAAATTCAAAACTTCAAATGAATACTGAAATGAGCGTATTAATTGAGCATAAACGTTTCAAAATATTTTCTAAATTATCATTTATTTAGTTTTAAATATTTTTATTAATTTAAGTGTCATTTCTGCCTAATGCAGTGCAATAATGTTTAGTCAAACTGTGTTCTAAATAGCAATTTTTGAATTATTCCTAAAAGTATAATTTCTTCTAGCAAAATTTAGACGTATAAATATCACTTGGGATACTTCAAATATTACGCGAGCAAAGCCGTGGGGTTTGCTAGTCTTCTATACAAATATTATAAAGATGTAAAAATTGTGTGTTTGTTAGAGTTAATCTCTGGAGCTACCGAACCTATTTCAAAAGTAGTGGTATCAAAATGATGGTGTTTGTCGAACTTAGAAAATAGGCTATATTTTATGTCGGTGCCACTACCCCAAAGGAGGTGCAGGAGAAAAAAACGTCTTAAAATACGATTTTTGTGTTAGTGAAAGGCCTAGAAATATGAAATTTGGAATATTAGTTAATTATAACATATAAGTGTTATCTGAGAACATTTTCTAAACAATTCGAAATTTAAAAAGTGTGAAAAAGCACAAAAAAAGGCTACAAAAAATGTTCTAAACGGTGGTTTCTACACAATCTCAGGAAATACCAAACCGATTTTTAAAATAATGGTATCAAAATGATGGTGACAACTCTTGCTCCAACATAGGATATATTTTATGTCGGTGCCACTACACCAAAGAGGGTGCAGGAGCAAAAATCGTAATGCGCATGGGTTCAGGAGCAAAAAAAATTCTAAATTACGGTTTTTGCATTACTGAAGGGCCTAGAAATATGAAATTTGAAATATTATTTACTTATTAGATATAAAGGATTTCTAACAACAGTTCTCAAACAATTCGAAATTTAAAAAGGGGTGAAAATGCGCGAAAAGCGTTCTAAAAATGTTCTAAATGGTGGTTTCTACACAATCTCAGAAAATACCAAACCGATTAAAAAAATAATGGTGTTAAAATGATGGTGACAACCCTTGCTCTAACATAGGCTATGTTTTATGTCGGTGCCACTACACCAAAAGGGGTGCAGTAGAAAAATACGTTATAAAAATGCGATTTAAGCGTTACTTAAGGGTCTAGAAATATGAAATTTGAAATATTAGTTGCTTATTAGATATAAAGGATTTCTAACAACTGTTCTTAAACAATTCAAAATTTATAAAAGGGTGAAAATGCACAAAAAGCGTTCTAAAAAACGTTCTAAATAGTGGTTTCTACACAATCTCAGGAAATACCAAACCGATTTAAAACATAATGGTGTCAAAATGGCGGTAACAACCCTTGATCTAACATTAGTTATTTATTAAGTATTAGTTACTTATTAGATATACAGGATTCCTAAGAACAGTTCTTAAGCAGTTAGAAATTTAAATGGGGTGATAAAGCGCGAAGAGGGTTCTAAAAAACATTCTAAATGGCGATTTCTACTCAATTTTGGAAAGTATCAAATCGATTTCAAAAGTAACGTTTCTAAATTTATGGTGACAGACCTTGCTCTAACGTAGACTCTGTTTTACGTTTGTATCACTACCACCTGGTGGTTGCAGGAGAAAAAAAAGATCTAAATTGCGGTTTTTGTGTTATGGAAGGACCTAGAATAATGAAATTCGGAATGGTAGTTACTTATAAGACATCGATGATCTCTAAGACATTTTCTAAAAAATTCGAAATTTAAAAGGGGTGAAAATGCTCGAAAAGCGTTGTAAAAAACGTTCTAAATTGCGATTTCTATTCAATCTCAGGAAGTACTGAACCGATTTCAAATATAATGGTGTAACAATGATGATGACAGCTCTTGCTCCAAAATAGGCTATATTTTATGTTTGTTTCCATTACGCCAGAGGAGACGCATGAGCAAAAATGTTTCTAAAAATGCGATTTTTGAATTATAAAGGACCTAGATTCATGAAATTTTGCATGGTATATATTTTTTAGATATAAATTATCTCTAAGAACATTTTTTTAAAAATTTGCAATTTAAAAAGGGGCGAAAATGCGCGAAAAGCGTTCTAAATACGTTCTAAATTGCGATTTCTACTCAATCTGAGAAAATACCAAAACTATTTCAAAAGTGATGGTTGAAAATTGATCTTGACAGACCCTGCTCACACATAGGCTATATTTTATGTCGCTGTCACTACCATCTGGGGCTTGCAAGAGCAAAATATTTTCTAATTTGCGTTTTTGGCACAACTGAGGGGTCTAACATTTTGGAATATGGCATGATATTTACTTACAAGATGCAACGGCTTTCTAAGAACAGTCGAAAGAAAATTCCAAATTTAAAAGAATGAAGAGAGCGAAAAGCGTTCTAAAATTTTTCTAAATTACAATTTTTATGCAATCTTATCAAATATCAAACCGACTTAAAAAATAATGGTGACAAATTGTTGGTGATAGAATCTGCTCAAACAATGCTATATTTTATGTCTGTCCCACCAGAGGGTTGCTGGAGCAAAAAACTTTCTAAATTGCGATTTTTGTGATGCTGAAGAGACTAGAAACTTTAAATATGGCATGGTAGTTATAAAATATAAATGTTCTCGAAGGAGTCGAAAATACATTCGAATTAAAAAAGGGTTAAGCGAAGGGGAGATACGAAAAGCGTTCTAAATAAGTCCTAAATTACGATTTCTATGCAATTTCTGGGAATATAAACAGATTATAAAAGTAATAGTTGCGAATCAATTGTAACAGTCTCCGATCCTGCACAGGCTATATTTTATGCCGCTGATTCTACCACCTGGGGTTCACAGGAACAACAAACGTTCTAAAAAAGGCCTTTAAAATCTTTCTAAATTAAGTGTCTGTGGAATATTAGGAAATAACAAACCGATTTCAAAATTAATTTTGGCAAATTAATATTGACAGTTTCTATTTCAACATAGCCCTTTATGTTGAGGGATGTGGTAGGTCTTGGAATTTGACATGATTAATTTTAAGATGTAAGAAGATGGTTTCTAAAAAATTCAAAACTTCAAATGAATACATAAATAAGCATATTAATTGAAAATAAAAGTTTCAAAATTTTTTCTAAATTATCATTTATTTAGTTTTATTTCTTTTTTATTAATTTAAGTCTGATTTCTGCCTTATGCAGTGTAATAATGAAGTTTAGTCAAACTGTCTTTTAAATAGTAATTTTTGAATTATTCCTAAAAGTATAATTTTTTTATATAAAAATTAAGCATATAATTATCACTTGGCATATTTCAAGTATTACGCGAGCAAAGCCGCGGGGTTTGCTAGTAATAATAATAAGCATATATATTATAAAACAGTAAGACCTAAAACTTCCCCTGGAGTGTTTTCAAAAACTACCCGGTGGATTTTTTTGCAAATTGTATCACTCGATGGAGAATATTCCCCTCGGTGGTTTATGAGTCAAATATACAGGGATAACTATGATTTTTGGTAATAAATTTCGTACTTTATTGATGTTTTGAAGGAAAGTGTTGCCAGTCATTATATTTTGGCGAAAAGTTTGTTGATTAGAGAACTGAAATGACTATATCCGTTAGACAAACACCTCACAAATAAATAAGAAAGAAATACTGATATTTAATTTAAAAAGACAACAAAAAAATGTTTTAATAAGTCGTAATATTATGAAACGAAAATATTTAATTTAAACATGAAATAAATATTTGTAATGCTTAAAATACAATTTATTGTGAAATTTTGCAATTGATACAAAATTTGGCGAATTATCGCCTGCCTTACGTTAGAAAAAGGAATCTGAAAATTTGATTAGACTAATTTTGAATTACATTTTTTTTTTTTAGTTCTCTTCTTTTTATTTCTATCTAACTATTTATTCCACATAATATGTTTTACAGGAGAAACAAGCAGATGCAATTGTAAAAGTTACTGTAATTGTGAGTTACATATTATTTGTTTCTTTACGATTTCTATTTTTCGTTTGTCGCCGAACAATGTGATTTTAAGCCAAAAATGCATAAGCTTGAGAATTTTCGCAATAGTGGCGTTTTTTCAAGTGGATGAATTTAACATTTTTACATTCGATTATAAATTATATAGATATCAGTTAATGTTATAAAAATGGAATAAAATATTTAAATTTTAGTTCGAATTTCTGTCACATATACATGTTGTAAAATCCTTTCAGGCTTAGAAGCTGTATATTCAAGCAGATGCCATCTTGGATGTTTTGAGATTTCTTGGCGATTTTCTGTTGACGATGTTTTACATTTTGTTTTTGTTAAGCCTTTCATGCGCATAAATCGCTGCCTGGCGACATTTACTACTTGGCGGAGAAGTTTTTTTTACGCCAAGAAAAAATCCCAGATGGCGTTCCGCCGGAATATAGGACATCTGTTCGTAATCTCATACTTTTTAAAAAGTTTTTCGCCCTAATTACGGAATCATGTGATTTTTATAGACTCCAAGTCTGATCAATGAATATTATATATTTTTTAAAATATTATTATTTATTTAATTAGGGGCCTCGGCCCCCTACGAGCTACGGTCTTCAACCCCCGTCCAGACACCGCAGACTAAATGCGCGCTAATTAGATCGGATTTAAAAAGATTTCGAAAGATTGAATTATAATTTAAAAAACAGTAGCGATCTCCCTATAAACGGATTTCTATTCATTTATCTTTGATTGGGGAATTTTAACGCCAAAACCGCTGCGGTACTACTTGATTATCCTGTCGATCAATTTCGCCAAATTATATAAATCGCCAAACCACTTGCCAAATTATACAAATTGACGTAATTTTTATTTTAAATAACGAAAGAACAAATAAATTAGAACAACATTAATAAAAATACAAATAAAACGTCGAAATAAAAGTAACTTTGGCGTAGACACGTGTAGCAACATTTCCAAACAAGCTAATATAAAAAGAATTAAGTAAACAGAGTCTTTGTCTCCTGGTATTTTTTAACAAAGCGAAAAGAAAGTCCATTTAAATGAGGCATTATAAATTAATCGTTTTTAATCTGACGCAATTTTGACCAAGCTATTCTTTCTCTTTTAAATATTCACGTGAAAATACTTTTGTTAGAAATGAAATGTTATTTGCGCTTTCCTAACAAAAATAGTTGAAAAGATCCTCTCAAAATATCAAATATATGTCTAGTGCAATTTCGAAATTTGAACTGTTTCGCAATATTAATTTGTGTTCATTTTATGTAATAACTGTAATGTGACGTAAATTTTTCCTATTTAAAGACTTCTAACGCATGTTAATGAATTTATTATTTTACAATATCCTTTCACTTTTAAAATTCACGTGTATACTTTCTATGATGTAATTTTTAATAAGTTCCTGCTTTTTGTACATAATTATTTAATTCTAATTCCAAATGATTTTTTCTGTTTATAATAGTCACGTGTAAATAAGTTTTCAATTTGAAGCAAACATTATTGTTTGCGCTGTTTATACATTTGGCAACAGTATAAATTAATATCATTTTCTAAAATAATGTAAAAAATATCTCTAGAAATGCTAAAAATTTGAATTTAAAATAGAAATAAACCCTCCAAAAATGAGTCAAATTAAAAAAAGGAATACAGTCTGCACACCCGAAACTTCAAACATATAAAATGATCTAAAATGATTAAATTCCCATGAATAATTTTTGCTCCTATAAAACTTTTTTAGTGGAACGATTTTGTCCAACTTTAGCATTAAATATCTCTTTAAATAATTCTTCGATTTGAAAACTGTCTGCATCAGCGTGTTTATCAAACATTTCTGTATAAAACTACCGATTTTCATATTTTTGTATGCATTATTTTTCTTAATATTAAGGAAGAAAAACCTCCGGTCACAAAAAATTCAAAACCGGCGGTGGTGACAGCGGTAGTTACTTTTTATTAGAATTGTTTATTTAATTTTTCTTTGGCCAAAACGCCAATTTCTCGTACAGGAAAATTCACAGTTTCAAAATTTAGGAACTGAAAATTATTCTTAAGGAAATTTATGCAATCATGTATTATTACTATAAAAAAATTCAACATTTTAAAATAAAAATTTCTTGCTGAAAAAAAAATTGCAAATATTTTTAATTCGTTATTTCTTAATATTTACCCCTCTGTTAGCTAATATTTAAAAATATATTGGACTAATCTTAGATATTTAAAAACACATAAATTAACGTCTGAATTCAAATTTTTATTATTATTATTATTTATTTTATAATCTTCGATAATCAAGTTATCGCCAAATGGCATATCTACCCTATATATATATAATCCTAATGAAACGAATTTATGAAACAAATATGTGAAACGACTGATTAAACAACTGATTATGCTTCACGGCGATTTCTCCTAAAATGTGGAATACTTTGCGATGAAATTAACACCAAAAATCCGTATTGATTCACCGATCTCAAAACTGGTATTATAATTTTTAAATTCGAATTAGTTTTCGAAATATAAATTTTTTCTAATTTTATATAGTTTTCTCTAATGATGGCAACTCAAATTTTAATCATAACAGATATTTTTTTTTTCATATTTTAGAAAAGGTTGTATTATTTTAAACTAATCTGGCGACCAGTTTGGCATCCCTTAAATATATGCTAAGAAATGTATCATGTTACTTTACTCATAAATTCAATTTGTATTTCATTATAATTTTATTTAGTACAAAACTTTCATTTAAAACTAAAACATTTGAAATAAATGGCTTTCACCTCTTTCTTTTTTTTTTAAACGAAACGAAAAGAACAATATTAGGCACAGATGTTACATACGCAACGCTGAACCTAATTGGCGCCAAAACGGCGTTATTTTTCTGACATGGTAACCCGGCTATTGTTGCTTATTTATTAATAAATGTTTATTTGAATTTATTTTCTTTTTATTTATAAAAAATGCTGTAAATTGTTTTGTTCTATGGTTATTAATTAAACTTTTATTTGCTTATTGTTATTTCATTTAAAAAAATAACAGAAAATAATTTAAAAATATATATGTAACTGGTATTGGAAAACGAGATTTTCGTCAAATTGTCGTAAAAAAATGCGCGCCAAACCCGGTGCGTATATGACAATACAACAAATCATGACAATTAATTTCAACTTCAAAGCAATGTTTTAATGGTACAACTTCTCCCGTCGACCAACTTCACCGAATTATATAAATTGCCAAATCACTCGCCAAATTATACAAATTGACATAATTTTTTATTTTAAATAACGAAAGAACAAATAAATTTGGTACTTCTTAGTTATCCCGTCGACCAAATTACTGTCGCAAAATTGTAAGATTAAATGTCAATAATGGTTGCCATTAATTAATTAATTTTAAGATAAAATGCCAATAGTGGCCAATTAATTCGGCCATTAATTCGACGTTTTATTTGTATTTTTATTAATGTTTTACTAAGGCACAGATGTCATATACGACACATATTGGCGCGATTTTTTTCTGACGCCAATGTAATATACGCAATGGGTAATTAACTGTCGCCAAATTGTCGTATTTTGCTTGATATGGTAACCCGGATTTTGTTATTTACGCTGTTGACGTTTTCGCCAAATTGGCATCGAAAAAAAAAATCAGGCCAGTATGGGGAGTATATGACATCTCTGCCTTAGTAAAACATTAATATTAGCAATTCTGTGCCTTTACTAATTTATTTGTTTTTTCGTTTTTTAAAATAAACATTATGTCAATGTGTATAATTTGGCGAGTTGTTTGGCGATTTATATAATTTAGCGAAATTGGTCGACGGGATAACTAAGAAGTACTATAAATTTGTATAACATTAATAAAAATACAAATAAAAACGTCAAAATAAAAATAACTTGATGGCGTAAACACTTGTAACTTCTTTAAACTCAAGTGAATATGACATTTACGATCAACCATTTTTGGCATTTAATCTTATAGTTTGGCGATAGATTTTAGATATAACCCGCAAAAGATTGTAAATCAAACTTGAAAACAACCATTGTATGTCTTAACAGCAACTGATTTGACGTAAATTTTTGCAATCAAAGGGAATTGAATGGAAACCCATTTACAGGGAGATCGCTACAGGTTTTTTCAGTATAATTCAATCTCCTCTAATATTTTTAAAAGCGATCAGATTAGCATGCTTTTAGATTCTGCAGTGTCTGAACGGGGGTTGGCGAGCGTAGCTTGCAGGGGGCAGAGCCCCCTAGTTTACTATATTATTGGAAGCTTTGGTGGCACAGATACGCTTCATGGTACCTAATGGGCTCCAAAATGGCGTTATTTTGCCAGAACATGGTAATCCGGCTATTGTTGCTTATTTATTATTAAATTGTTTATTTACTTTTATTTTCTTTTTTTCAATTATATAAAATGTTTTGTTCTATAGTTATTAATTATACTTTTTTTTATTTATTGTTATTTCCTTTTAAAATAATAGAAAATATTTTAAATATATATATATATATGAAACTGGTATTCGAAAACGATGTTTTCGCCAAATTGGTGTGAAAAAAATTGCGCCAAACCCGGATGGTATATATGATATCTGTGCCTAACAGTCATTTGCATTGTTGTGATTACTTACAAGGAAGGTCTCCATACGGGCATACTCAGAAAAGTCTGAAAAAAATATAGAATGTTCTTCTCCCATGGGTATATATGTTTATAAAAAAATTTCGTCGGAACCTCGGTAGAACGTCCGTAAAAAAATAATGAAAATTTCGTTTATTTGGTGACTTATCACCGTTTCTCGAAGAAATAAAATTTCAAAAAATACGCTCGTCGAATAGGAAAAAACTTAAGGAAAAAACTTTTTATGTTGAATTTGTTTAAATAAGTTTAATTAAAATAACTTTAGCTTTGTCATTTTTAGTTTGTTTTAACTATAGTTTTGTCATATATATTTATATGTACTTATAACGATTTTTAACTATCATATTTTGCGATATAAAACTGCGTTACAACCAAAACAACGTTTTGCTATTGACGAAGCGTTTATCAACATCTTCTCAATACTGTTAGTTTTTCAAAACGTTGATAAACGTTTCGAAAAAGTAACAGTTAAAGTAACCATTTCTGATTTTTAAAAAATTTCGAAAGCAACTAAATCCATTTCTGTGGCACACATTCATTGAAACTTGTACAAGGGATTATTTTCGTAATGCCAAAAAATAACCATTTCTCAAATAATAGTTGTGCCAGTGGATTTTCCGGAAACTGTTTTATTTTCATGCCGAGACGAAATTTTGGTATGAAATACTACATTACTGGTCAAATCCACAAGTGACTGTATTTTAAGCTTTTTATTTAGTATCATCCCAATAAAGTAAAATATTTTGGTATTATTTTAGACAATGTAACTCATAATCAATTTTTTGTAAATGCTTTCATATGTAAAATTTCAACATTGCATCTTTAAGGGAATTTGTATATTTCTAAAATGTACCTGTTTTGCTTTTTTACATGATGGTTGTGTTTTCCAATAAAAAAATATATATATATATATAACTATGCAAATATACTTGCAGTGAATCAGACTCCTTTCTAAATTAACTTAATTGGGCATATTTTTTTTTTTCAAATACTCCTAGTATAGATGCTGTAGATTTATTTTGTGTTGTTGTATAATGATATATATGGAATGAAGGGCGTGCTAAAAAAGCTATTCTGAGATATACTGCTTATTTTGTCAAAAGACATAAAACAATAAAGTTTCATTACTTTGCGAGAAAATACCAACAGCGAAGGGCATTCAACAAATACAATTTGTTAAAACCATGAAAAATGACACTATCTACTATAAGCCTTACACTAACATGATTCGTACAAAGAATTTGTGTTTCATTAAGTAAATCATGATACAGGAGAAGTTGCAAATGATATTATTGATAATGAAGACAAGGACTTATTCTGTTAAGTAGCAGAAACTGAGAGGTTGCCATGTGGTTATAATGTTCGTTAATTTTAGATTTTTGTACATTATTTTATGTTATTTAAAAATTAAATCATCATTAAAAGTTGTTCTGTATGGAAATTTTTTTTAAAAATAATTTTAATTATTTTGTTTAGTATTTAAACTGAATTTTTGCTAAAATTACATTATGGACAAAATGTCACAAGGGTAACACTTAGCATTTTGCAAAATCAAATGTAACTAATTCATGTGTTATCAGATAAGTTCAATGATGAATGCTTTATAAAAAGATATAATTATTCTCCTATATTCTGTAAATTTTATTTCTATAGTCTCATATAATTCATAGAATTTCTGCGTCAAACACAATCTTTGAAAATTGCATTTTTTTGTGGTCACAAGAGTAACAAAATTTTAATTTATTATCTAGCCAAATAAAATGCTTTTTGTTACAAATTGTATATGGTTTATGAAAGTAGAGTGCATGTATTTTTTTAAGAATTTGCATGAAATTTATCTTAAATATATTTTGTTATAAAAGAATTGGAAATATATATGGAAATTTGCTCTGGTGGTCACAAGAGTAACATTGGACGTTCCCATAACGTCTCTCTTTTTACTATAAATCACAGAAAATGTTACCACTGAATCTAAACCAATACGACACTTAGCTATAACGTATAGCTATAAGAGATAGCTGTAGTATGCAATTGAAGTAGTTAAAAAAATATAAGAGCCATTTATTTACAGTGAGTTTGACTACACGTCGAAAAGATTTGATAGAATGTGACGTCATATCTAGCCTTTTTTTCTTTTTCTTAAATTGTTTTCATGAAATTAGACTGTCTGTATTAAAGTAGATGTTTTAATTAAAAAAAAAAAAAATCAAATTGAGGTTCTACGTAGTTTTACTGCTCTTATAGTTAAAGTTTTCATTTTATATGAAAAAAATGTGCATTTTCTGTTTAGAATGAGATCAATTTCAAAAATGCAAAAATATAGCAAGAAAATAAAAACAAATAAAAACAAAATGCACGCGTTATAATTTTTTTCACATTATTGTGTAATTTTTTAGGGTGTGGTAACAGGAAGGAAACGATTGAAATAGAAAATTTTAAAAGAAATATTTCTATAATGTTAAATTATGGAAGGTGGAAGAAAAAAGTGATAAATATTGGTCTGATGATTTTTTAAAGTAGACAGCGATCTTTTCCACGTTCTAAAACGTATGTACATCAAGTTTCGTGCAAATAGGTCAAAAATTGAAGATTTGTATAAAGGACATACACTCAAAGAACGGTTTCTAGCTCACAGGCTATCAAAGCCTGAGAGCTAATGTGCCCGCCGGTTATTTATGTATATACGTACGTACGTATGTATGTACGTAACGCGATAACTCTTGTTAGAAACATCTGCTTCAATATTTTTCAATTTGCTTCAATTATTTTTTCTAGATTTATTCTGATAAGGCGCTTCTCTGATTAGTTTTGGGGGTTCATTGCTTAAGTATAAAAAGGAAAAGGGGGCCTAGTCCGCCCCTTAATTTAGATAAATGGGTTTTTCATGCAGAATTATTCGATTCGCTCCAATTTTAGTATACCGTTTTATTATCTTAAGGAACTTCCCAAATTAAATTTGCAGGTTCAATAGTTAAGTATAAAGGGGGCTAAGGGGTGATAGCCCCCCTCTTAATTTAGATAAAAGGGTTTTTCATGCAGTATTATTCGATTTGCTTCAAATTTGGTATACCGGTTTATTATGTTAAGATGCTGCCCTGATTAGATTTGGAAGTTCATTATTTAAATATAAAAGGGGGAAAGGGGGATCATCCTCCCGCCCCTTTAATTTAGATAAATGGGGTTTTCATGAAGAGTTATTCGATTTGCCACAAATTTGGTATATCGGTTTATTATGTTAAGGAGCAGCCTGAATTAAATTTGGAGGTTTATTGGTTATAAAGGAGGGGGCAAGGGCTAGTCCCCCCCCCTTAATTTAGATAAATGTGTTTTTCATGCAGAGTTATTCGATTTGCTTTCAATTTGATATATCGGTTTATTCCTATATGGTGCTTCATTCATTACATTTGGAGGTTCATTGGTTAAGTATAAAAGGGCGAAAGAGGGGCAAGTCCCCTCCCCTTAATTTAGATAAATGGATTTTCATGCAGAATTATCCAATTTAGTTTAATTTTTTTTTTCTATGTTCATTCTGGTAAGGAACTTTTCTGATTAGATTTGGAGGTTCATTAGTTAAGTATAAAGGGGGAAAGAGGGTTAGACACCCCCCCCCCCCCCTTAATTTAGCGATATTGTGTTTTCATGCAGTATTATCTGATTTGCTTAAATTTGGTATACCAGTTTATTGTGTTAAGGTGCTTCCGTGATTAGATTTCTAGGTTCATTGTTTAAGTATAAAGGGGGGAAACGGGAGCTAATCCCATTTCATTTATTTTTGAGGGTCATTATTCTTTGAAATAAGAGTATAATATACAATTTGTATGAATAGCCTGTGAGCTCAATGCCATCAGTTTAACTGGTCACTTTTACTTTTTATTAGGATGAGCGAAGCGAATCCTCTACCAGGCTACACAAATTACATTTTGTCGTACACTTTACAAAAAAACTATTCAGTATTTTGACTTGAAATTAAACATAAAATTAAAGTATGATATGTAGATTTGCACAATATTATTTTTTTTTACAGACTAACCTTAAAATATTTATTATTTTAATTAATTTATTTTACATGCTTTTCCATTACGGACGCATTTTTTAAAATAAAAATCAAACACGTATATTTTTAGAAGAAAAGATAAATCATGGAGTTAATCATTATAGATAGAATCATGATTAATTAAATAGTTTCACGATTGTTTTTATGAAATTTTTAAAATATATTTTTTTATGAAAATTATAGCATATTTTTAATGAATTAAAATTTTAGAAAATTCAGTTACATTACGCAGACGATACTTACGCATTTAAAAAAAAATTATATTATATTATGTTTTTTTTTGTTGTTGTAAAGAAGCAACAAAATAATTGTAAACAAATAAGATTAATTGTTAAATTCGTTATAACATAAACTAGCTGTTTAACCCGTTCTATGCACGGGAGTTCATGCATTTAATTCTAAAACCATAATTAAAAATAACTATTCGATGTATTCAAATATTTTACTACTACTGTTCCTTTTTTTATAAAATTAAATTTATCATGTTACTAAGGCAGCAGACGATAAAAATGATATCTTTACAATAAGGGAATAAGAAATTATGTTGATGTTTGTGATAAAATGTGTTTCTTTATTTTTTAAAAATTGTAATAATTAAGCGCAATTAAATAATCTCTATTTATTTGCATGTGAGGTAAAAAAATATCGTAATAACCGCTAAAGCTTCTTATAATTGCAGCGTGGCATACGTAATATGTATATCTCTAATTACTTGCATGTGAGGTAAAAGTATTTTCGTAATACCCGCTAGAGCTTTTTAATATTGCAGCGTGGCGTATGTAATATACAATGCGTCTTGCAATAGAAAGGTAATTGTTATGGTAATAATTTTATTGTGAATTTGTAATTGTTGGCATCTGCTATAACGAAAAATGTTTAAATTTGATAGGAAATTGCTGAAAATTTGGTTGCTTTTTATTAATCAAAATTAAAATATAAATTATTTCGATTCCGGATTGCTTTAGTTGCCTCGGCCGTGTTTTAATACACATGTACGTAACATATCACAATTCTGGCTTCAAAACTGTGGATTTGTATAGCATTACAGACAGACAAAATTTCATTTTTCTATATTAGATAAAAAATTCCGAGGCAATTCTTAGTTATTTGGCTGAATTTTTTATTTCGAAAATTATAATGCGCCAATACATAAAATAACGTTTTTGCTTAATAAAGATGCAACAATAATTAAAAAAGTTATTGTTACCTTCAAATATTTATCTTATTACTAGGGGACTCTTCCTACTGCAAGCTACGCTCTCCAACCCCCGTTCAGACACCACATAATCTAAAAGCACGCTAATCTGATCGGTTTTAAAAATATTAGAGAAGATTGATTTATAATGAAACATTTGTAGCGATCTCCCTGTAAACTGGTTTCCATTCATTTCCCTTTAATTGCGACAATTTAAGGCCGAATCAGTTGCTGTTAAGACATCCAATGGTTGTTTTCGTGTTTGATTGAAGAAGATCAGTTAAACATTTAAAAACTAGCTAAAATAAAGTGAATTAAATAAACAGAGTCTTTGCCTCCCAATGTTTTTAACAGCTTTATAATATGATTGACATAATACAATTTACTACAATTACTACAATTTACTGATTTAACCCCTTCAATTGCGATAGTTGAAATGAATTAAGTAAACAGAGTCTTTGTCTCTCGCTATTTTTTAACAGCGTTATAGAACGATTGACATAATACGATTACTAAAATTTGCTGCTTTAACTCCTTCAAGGGCGATGGTTCATTTTTGGACCACTCAATTTTAATTCTTAAATGCCACATTGGCACCAGAATATAGGAATGACAATTTTCCTTTTATTAAGTAAGTGAAAAAAAGCTTTTTCGTATTTCGAAATAAATTTGTTACTAAATTCTGGTACCATTCACTGATTTCAACACTTTACGAACAGAAGTACCTTGCCTTTAAAAGGATTAAACACATATTAATGTATTTATTATTTTAAAGTTTCCTTTCTCTTTTAATATTCACGTGTAAATACAATTTTCAAGACATAATTTTCAATATTTTCCTCCTTTTAACACGTACACATTTAATAGTAATTTTAAAGTTTTTTTCCTGTTTTTAATAGTTACGTGTAAATAAATTTTTAATCGTATAAGACAAATGTCAGACGACCAAATTTTTGAACGCTTGTGGTTTCAACAAGAAAAATAAACACCTGCGCTATTCCGGTCACACATGGTCACCTATGTACCGTTCCCGCCACACAGAGCAGACGACATTATTTATCGCCGCAACAGAATGATTTCCATTCGATGTTTTCAATAAGCAACATGGATCTTCTGCAGGAAATAAATGATTTTGTAATTTTATATTAGTTATTCAAGAAATTAGAAAAAAATATACACAGACGGTACTGGGTTCATCCTATTTTAAGTAATAGAAAATTAACTCTGCTGTACACAAACTTTTACAAAACAAAAAAAAAGAATGAAAAGAAAATGGAAGGGCCACTTTACCAAACTTAACTATATTTGCTTCAAGAATAGCAATGAAGATAGCTTTCCTTTTAACGAGTTTTCAGTAATTCATACCTCTACAAAATGTTTAAATCCTTCTATATATATAAAAAAGTTTTGATTTGGAAATGGACCAATGAAAGTATGCGTAGATCATCCGGGTATATTCCTAATAAATAGGCATCAATAATTTTTATGATCGGGGGTCTTTCTTCGTTAAATTAAGAAAACTGTTTCATACAAAAATATGAAAAACGGTGGTATTATAGAGACATGTTTGATAAATACGCTGATGCAGACAGTTTTTAAATCGAATAATTATTTTAAGAGATATTTAATGTTAAAGATGGTCAGAATCCTTCCATCAAAAAACTTTTATAGGAGAAAAACTATACATAGAAACTTAAACATTTTAAGATTATTTTATACATTGGAAGTTCCAGATGTGCAGACTGCAATTATCTTTTTAATTTTACTCATTTTTTGAGGATTTATTTCCATTTTAAATACAAATTTTCAGCATTTCGAGAGATATTTTTTACACATTTTAGAAAAGGCCAATTATTTTAAACTGTTGCCAATTTTAAAAACAGCGCAAAGAATGATATTTCCTTCAAATAAAAAATTTATTTACAAGTGGCTATTATAAACAGAAAAAAAACTTTCAAATTAGAATTAAGTGATTACGTGTTAAAAATCAGGAAAATATTGAAAATTACATCATAAAAACTACAGTTACACGTGAATTTTAAAAGGGAAAGAAAATTTTTAAATACTAAATTCATTATTATGCGTTAAAAGTCACAAATGAAGGTAATTATGTCATATTTAAAAAGGCCAAATAAATAACAGTTGGCAAAACACTTTAAAATTAAAAAAATATATTTGCACGAGACGTTTATTTCATATTTTGAGATAATCTTTTCAACTATTATCGTACAGCGCAAATAATATTTCCTTTCTAACAACAAACGAATTTTCATGTGAATATTAAAAACAGAAAGGAAACTTTGGTGAAAATTACGTCAGATTTAAAACGATACATTTAAAAGAACTTTCTCATAGCAATGTTAAAAATTACCGAGAGACAAAGACTCTGTGTACTTAATCTAGACACACGGCAGTGTGTCAGCCAAGTTCGCCTGACATAGACGTGTGTTATATTACACGAACCATTTCGAGCTGTTTTCGTCAAATTCCAATGCTCTACTACTGAAAATCTATGAGACCTACGTACTTGTTATACGAAATGTGTAGTAAGGCCACCCTAATTACCTAAAATCCAAAATTTTATACATAACACATAATTCGTTTCCGAGATAATGACATTTGAAAATGTCTGATAATCGATAATTTTACCACTGACTGACTGACTGACTCACTCACTCACTCATCAAAAAGATCTCGTATAACTACTGTAGCTACAGACTTCAAATTTGGTGCGAAGTTCGTTTACACTATAAAACTAAGAAAAAAAAAAAAAAATTGTGAAAATCGATGAATTACCCACCTGGGGTGCCCATTTTTACTTTAACATTACGTCTATTAGGCGAAATTTTTATTTGCCGTAGGAGGGGTCGCTGTTCTGTCGCCAAATACCGCCAAGTTTCTCGCCAACATGGCGATATATCGCCAAATTTGGCGACCAAAATTAGTCGGCAAAAGTGACGCCTCCTTACCGATATCTCTAATATTTCGCGAAATTCCCATAGACTTCCATTGTAAACCTATCTACTTACTGGGGGTTTATCTGGGTTTACTTGCTTACAGAAAATCAACAAATTGAGATATTCTGTCCGTCACAGACCCCGTTCTCAGAAACTATACATGTTAGAGACTTGAAATTTTGCATACTTATAGCTGAACACTTCACATCAAACGACAAATCATAAAATTTTGAAAAAGTCGTACATTTAACTCTTTGGGCTCTCACATGTGTATTTTAAACAATTCTTTCTAAGTGAGCCCCTAATTAGGTTGGAGGAGTGACACTTTGCATACTTATAGCTGAACACCTCACATCAACGACAAATCATAAAATTTTGAAAAAGTCGTACATTTAACCCTTTGCGCTCCTACATGTGTGTTTTAAACAATTCTTTCTAAGTGAGCCCTAATTAGGTTGGAGGTGTGAAATTTTGCATACTTATAGCTGAACACCTCACATCAAACGACAAATCATAAAATTTTGAAAAAGTCGTACATTTAACCTTTTGGGCTCCCACATGTGTATTTTAAACAATTCTTTATAAGTGAGTTATTAGGTTGGAGGCGTGAAATTTTGCATACTTATAGCTGAACACCATCATGCGACAAATCATAAAATTTTGAAAAGTCGTACATTTAACCCTTTGGGCTTCCACTTGCGTATTTTAAGCAATTCTTTCTAACTGAGCCCCTTATTAAATTGAAGATTTGAAATTTTGCATACTTATAGCAGAACACCTGAGGCCAGGCGACAAATCATAAAATTTTGAAAAAGTCGTACATTTAACCTTTTGGACTCCCACATGTGTATTTTAAACAATTCTTTATAAGTGAGTTATTAGGTTGGAGGCGTGAAATTTTGCATACTTATAGCTGAACACCATCATGCGACAAATCATAAAATTTTGAAAAGTCGTACATTTCACCCTTTGGGCTTCCACTTACGTATTTTAAGCAATTCTTTCTAACTGAGCCCCTTATTAAATTGAAGATTTGAAATTTTGCATACTTATTGCAGAACACCTGAGGCCAGGCGACAAATCATAAAATTTTGAAAAAGTCTTACCCCTAACCCTTTGCTCTGTCACATATGTATTTTAAGCAATTCTTTCTAAAGGAGCCCCTAATTAAGTTGGAGACATGACTTTTTGCATACGTATATCTGAATACCTCAGACCACACGACAAATCATAAAATTTTCAAAAAGTCTTACATTATTTACTCCTCCGGGCTTCTAACTTGTGTATTTTAAGCAATTTTTCTAACCTCCGCCCTTTTCAACCCGGGAGCACTTTTCCAACTTTTGCCGACACCCCTTTGCCCATTCTTTCATATTATAAATCATAGCCTTACATATTTTAGTTTCATTTTTTACCGCCATGGGCGCCTACTTATCTCGGGTGCTATGGGCTCAATCCCCTCGACTAATATATCTACGGATAGTATGTAAAACGGAGTTTCGTTCGGATAGAGGTTTGTTCATAATAGAGTGCGCCCTTGGTTGCGAAATGTGGAACTAACAGATTTTTCAAAAGGATAAAGTGTTTTGAAAGGAATATTAAACGAAACCCTCTGTGCGATCTGTGATCACACTTACCCACTTGTTATTTTCAAAATCATCAGATAAAAGGATATTTATTTAATTAAATTTGAAAATCCAGGGAGGGGCAACGTCCTTCCTCTGCACTGCCCCTTTGCCGGCACCCATGGATGAATGATACATAGTGTGGCATAAGCACATAACTTTATTTTTCATTTTCAGTACAAAAAAAAAAGCAGGCCCAGCTATAGGATATTTAATTGGAAAATTTAATAGGAAAATTTAATATAGGAATTTAATAGGAATTGTTGTTTCAGAAACAATAAAAATTTCGAATCAATACATGTCGTTTCAAAACATGCATTCAATGTAGCAGTATTAAAATATAGATTTCTGCCGCAAATTGACAGCCAAATAGTTTGTTGTAGGAAAATTAAATCAAAATTGAATGTTGCTTGGTGAATAAAATAGTCACAAGTAAACACATTTAAAAGCATTACGTAAAGTGTCTAAATATATTGTAACTTTACAAAAAGTAATGATATCTAACAAAAATATAGATGTGAAAAAAGGGAGCCAAGTTCTGTAAAGACAATAGCAAGAAAAGATGTGATATCTAAGTGGGTACCAAGTTCAAATAAAATTCCCTCAAACTTACCTACTGAAGTATTATAGCATTTTTTAAATTGTTTAGAAATAAAAATTATTGATAGAATATTAATAATATATCTAGAACTTGGCAAGTTTTTGATAAATGTTATGCCTATCAATTTCATGTCTTAATAAAATGGTGATGTTAATATTAATTTCAATGACATTAAAAAAAATGATTATTATTATAAACAAATGACTCATGTTAAAGATTTGATAAACCAATAAATACACAGATACACTCCCGCTCGTCTTTGGTTATCACTCTAGCACCCACCCTCCAGAAACCTCAATGCAAACAGAATAAGATGCCTGACAAAGAGACAGATATACTTACACTTGTTCTTGGTCATCACTCTAGAGACTGCACCCCTTTAACCCTTTCATGTGCAAATAACTTTTATTCGTGAGATGCTGAAATGATTGAATCACACCAGAATTTAAAAACAAATTTATTTCAAAATAGGTAAAAGCTTCTTTTCACGTATTTAATAAAATTAAAATTTTTAGCCCTGAATTCTGGTGTCAATGTGGCATTTTGCAGTTAAATTAAGTGGGATATATTTTATCCCACCGCCCTTCAAGGGGAAGGAGCTCACTCAAATTAAGGCTTCCAATCGTGGAATAACAAGATTTGATATAATAATGTCATTATTAAAAATAAATGACTCGTAGGTAAAAACTTGCCAAGTTCTAGATTTATTATTAATATGCTATCAATAATTTTTATTTCTAAACAATTTTAAAAATGTTATAATACTTCAGTAGGTAAGTTTGAGTGAATTTTATTTGAACTTGGCACCCACTTAGATATCACTTCTTTTCTTGCCATTGTCTTTACAGAACTTGGCTCCCTTTTTTCACAGCTATGTTTTTGTTAGATTCATTTTACATTAGCTTACTTTCAAATTTTTAACTAATTTTTAACACTTTCCAACAAAGTTGAAAAGTGTTAGTGATTTCGGTTTGTCTGTTCGCGCTCTAACAATCGTAAATATACTCGGATCGCACTGAAATTTTTGGTTATTGATGTTTAGCCTAGCACGAACCCTATTTCAAATGAAGTTTGTAGCATGTTTAGTTCATTTACAGGGACAGTCAAAAGTATTCCGTTACATTACGGCCAATGGGAAAAATCATTTCAAATGAATTTTAAAGATGTTACACCGTTACAAACATAATAAAAAATATATGCATTTATGAAGTGCACTAAAATATGCAGAATATTCTGTAGCATATGCGGTGCAACGAATAGTTACTATTCATTTACAGGGCTACACAAAAGAATTCCATTACAAATGGTATTAGGGGGAAATTGTTTGCGGCGTATTTTAATTATACAAATTCATATATAATAAAATTGATATACGTCGGTGAGGCTTACTTAAATTATTTCATGTATAATACGAAGTGCATAGCATTTACAGAAACATACAAAACATTTCAGACAAGTATTTTCTATCCGAAATACTGCGTATATTAGCGACGATCGTAGGGAATGCATTTTTAATTATGATATGCGCTTTTAAGTTTCACTATATTTATGCATACTATATGGTGTGTGTAAATGTTATAGTTGATATACAGGGCTACGCAAAAGAATTCGTAAAGGTTACTGAGTATAACCGTAAATTACTCAAAGGAGGGTTTAAAATGGGTTATGCTAAACTGCATGTAGTTTTCTATGAAATGTTTGTAGAATATAGATAAAATGATATACAAGGCCGCCTATAGATGATAAATTCTGGAAATGCGATTTCAGTAGTTTTAAGAGTGATTTAGTTTGAATTAAAGTTTAGCTAAATAGTGGCTTGTAATAAAGGTACTAGGTAAACAACAGGGCTGTACAAAAGTATTGAACAATGTTTCCATCTATTAGTCTAAATGGCTGAAAGAGAAATTTCAACCTGTTATGCGTTTTCTTGATAAACTAAATTTTCTGTTATATAGTATATATATCAGCCTACAGATCAAATACACGGCTATTCAGAAGAATTGGAATAAACATTTGGCTATGGATGGTAACTGCTGAAATCAGTTTTTTAAATGTTTAGTTAGTTATCTTATTTACCTTATTTCCCTAAATAACGAAGTTTTGTTAAAGCTTTCAGGGAGTGTTTGAAAGTGTTTCATAATCTATGCCATACGCATGATTTTTCTTTCTTGTTTTTAATCAAAGACGAAAACAGCCATTGTATCTCTTAGCAGCGGCTGATTTCGTCTTAAAAATCTCCAATCAAATGAAAATGAATGAAAACCCGTTTACAGGGAGATGTCAATGTTTTTTAAAATTATAATTCAAACTTTTTAAGGCCGATGAAATTAACAAGCTTTTAGAATCTGGGGTGTCTGAACGGGGGTTGGTGAGCGTAGCTCGTAGGGGGAAGAGCCCCCTAGTATATATAAAAAAATTGAATTACTACGTTTAGCGTAAAATAGTACACTTAAAGGTTTACAGGGACCACAATTTTCAGCTCAAATGTCAAAAAGTTTAAAATTTGTGCGAGGTCAAACCCAGATAGTTTATTCTGATACAGTTCACGACCCGACCCAAGCAAAAATCCTGTGCAGATAGCAAGACACAACTTTTACATAAATGGCGATTTTTTTTAACCATCATTTTCCTACAATTAAAAGCCTATTGAAAGAATATTATATACCATAAATTTTAACTTATACGCTTTTTCTGTACTCTAAATTTTTGATCAGAAAAATAAGATTTATTTAATCTTAGGTTTTCGATGATTAAATAAGACAAATTTATATATTAAAAAATAGTGGAGAGAGAAAAAGCGTAAAACTTGGCAGGTATGGTATACATACTTATATAAATAAACAAAAAAAAATTACAGTATATTTCAAAAATAAATGAATAAATAAATAAAAAGAAATATGCCCAGTTAAACTGATGGCATTGAGCTCATAGGCTATTCACACAAAACGTATATTATACTCTTATTTCAAAGAATAATGGCCTTCCAAAAATAAATGAAAGGGGATTAGCCCCCGTTTTTTCCCTCTATACTTAACCAACGAACCTCCAAATCTAATCGGGGGCGCGCCTTATCAGAATAAACCTGTATACCAAATTTGAAGCAAATCAGATAAATCTCCATGAAAAAACCATTCGCTAAATTAAGAGGGTATTAGCTCCCTCATTTCCACCTTTATGCTTAACCAATGAACCTTCAAATCTAATCAGGAAAGCTCCTTATCAGAATGAACCTAAAAAAAATAATAATAATTCTGCATGAAAACCCATTGATCTAAATTAAGGAAAGAGGACGTGCCCCCCCCCCTGTCCCCCTTTTATACTTAGCCAATGAACCTCCAAATCTAATGAAGGAAACGCTATATCGGAATAAACCGATATATAAGATTTGAAGCAAATCGAATAATTCTGCATGAAAAACCCATTTATTTAAATTAAAGGGGAACTATCCCCCGTTACCCCCTTTATACTTAACCAATAAACCTCCCAATCTAATCAAGGTAATTCCTTCACATAATAAACCGGTGTAAAAAATTTGGAGCAAATTCAATAATTCTGCATGAAAAAAATATTTATCTAATTTAAAAAGGTGGGGGATAGCCTTCTTTTCCCGATTTATACTTAACTAATGAACCTCCAAATCTAATCAGGGAAGCTCCTTAACATAATAAACCGGTATACCAAATTTGGAGCAAATCGAATAATTCTGCATGAAAAACCCATTTATTTAAATTAAAGGGGAGTCTAGACCCCCCCTCTTTTCCCCCTTTATAATTAACAAATGAACCCTCAAAACTAATCAGAGGAGAGCTTTATCGCAATGAACATAGACAAATTTTTTGAAGCAAATCGGATAATTCTGCATAAAAAATACATTTATCTAAATTAAAGTTGGGATTAGCCCACCGTTGTCCCCCTTTATACTTAATTAATGAATCCCCAAAACTAATCAGTGAAGCGCCTTATCAGAATGAAACTAGAAAAAAATTGAAGCTAATCGGATTTTTCCATCAAGAGTTATCGCGTTACGTACATACGTACGTACATACAGAACCGGCGGGCACATTAGTTCTCAAGCTTTGATAGCCTGTGAGCTAAAAAAAAAAAAAAATAAAATAAAAAAAATTACAGTATTTTTTAAACTACATGCTCGCAGTAAATAGAACCGGTACCGGATATGACCACAAAGGCTCTGTTTTGCTGTCTCCTTTCCCATACCAGATTTTCAAAACCAGATCTAACTTGTAATGATTTTAATTTCAAAGAATTATTATTAAGAATTCATTATTATTAAGAAATGCAACATTTGCTGTCTATTTAGGGCACCGTCACAAAAATCCATTTAATAAAACAGGCATCTTCTCAAAATTGTAATTATAAAACAAGCTCTTTCACAAAATTCTATTCCATAAAAATATACTATTAATTATTTATTTTAATATTGTTAGGTTTAAAAATCTTTAATTTGCAAAGAAAACAAGTTCCCCCGAAAAGAAAACTTTAGCATTTACATTTCGCAAAATGCCTCCTTCACCCCCCCCCCCCCCAGCAAAGAAAAACCCCTGCAATTACCCCTGAATTAAGTACATACTAGGACAAAATAGTATTTTATTAGTGTTTGATAAAGATTACATTCTATATTTCCGTATAATAATTATTTACTATTTAATTACTTTTCTTATAAAACGATAACTTGTAACATTAACATAATTTTAAATGATTTTTTAGGTGCGTTCGTAATTATATAAATACGTAGCACCTATAGTCGTCGTTCAGTCCGTCTGTCCGCATACAACAGAGCAAAAACTACCCAACCGATTTGCCTGAAATTTTGAATATATAATTGTTTCAAAAGTTTGTCGAGTCATTTCAAATTTTATGAAAATCGGATGTATAGTTTAATTACAGGGATAGTCAAAAGTTTTTCGTTAGATTACGGCAAATGGGAAAAAATTATTGCAAGTGCATTTTAATAATGTTACTGCCTTCCGAATGGTCTGAAATTTTAAATATATAATTTTTGCAAAATCTTGTCAAGTCGTTTCATATTTTATGTAAATCGGATGTATAGATTAATGATACAGACAGTCAAAATCTTCCGTTACATTACGGCCAATGGGAAAAAAGTTATTGCAAGTGTATTTTAATGATGTTACAGCCTTTCGAACATAATGAAATTTATATGCACTTATGAAGTGCACTCAAATATACATTCAGTACAATTCGGTGCAAAAAATATTTATAAAATTAGTTATATTACGAATGCATCTAATTTGCCACGTTTGACGAGCAATTTCCAACTTGTTTGGTTATATTAAACAAAATTAATTCATATAATTTATCGATAACTTCCTAATCTTCTTTAGATTTTTCTGATTTTTTTTTTAAATCACGGATGCCTTTAACCAAGTTATTATATTTTAATTCTTATCTTTATATAATGTAAGCATGATGTGTCCAACAATATTGGACGCTTTTGTATTTCAAATATTAGTTAATCCACGTGTATTAAATCCATTTTAAATTCTAGCGAAAAAATTCGATACGAACCAGAACCAACAACTTACTAATCACTTATAAAAAAAATTAAAGTCAGCGTCAAAACTACGGTTCCTCTGGACAACATAAAAAAAACAAAAGTTTTGAGCACGCCACCAGCTGTTAGCGAGTTGGGGGAAACGCCGAGCCTCGTCGTGAAGCTTTTCGGAATTTTTACCGGAACGATTTATGGGGGCTCTTCTGAACAGACCAGAAGATTCGTATACTCTCAAGAGAGAGCGTCCATATGGCTGCTTTTCAAAATTGCTCGGCTGACATCTCCCTAAAGAAATATTATTCTTTGCGCTGTTTTTAGAATTAAAAACAATCTATATAATAATAGCCTAAATCATGTGACTATCATCAACAGTTCCGGACGGATCCCTTCGCTTTTTATATTCCAGGCGGCTATTTTGGCACTTTAATGTTAGCTAGCCAGAGGTGATAAGTCGCCACATATTACTTTATCGCCATCATTTCACCTATATTATAATAGTTCAAGTCATTTAACTGCCATAAACACTTACGGGCTGATCCCTTCGCTTTTCATGTGAAAGGTTTCCCTTTTGTTTAAAGAATCAAAATTATTTTTTCGAATAAAACTACATGAAAGTTGCCGTGATCGCAAAAAACTATTTTTACTTTTATGTTTTCCGGGTGCAAATCTCGCCAATAGCTTATTTTTTTAACTCGCCAGTTAGCATTTTTTTACTTTCTTCTATCTTCAATAGAAGAAAGTATTGTAATCGAAATTTTTTTCGACTTCCCATTTTCGACGGATTTACACGTTTAAGGGGTCAGAGATCCCAAAAAACATGTTTATAGAAAATGTCTGTCTGCCCGTGTGTCCGTCTGTCCGTCTGTCTATCTCCATTTTACCATCAAAATGTGTAAGAAGTTATGGATAGAATTGAACCAAATTTTTAAGTTTTTGGCTATTGCAAGCAGGTCCTCCCTGAATTTGGAAAAAATCGCCGGTAGGGGGAGCTGTAATAGCGATTTTTGTGCGATTTTGAATATTGTACCATCGAAAAGAGTATGAAGTTATGCATAGAATTGAACTAATTTTTTAAAAAAGTTTTTAGTGATAGCAAGCAGGTCCTCCCTTAATTTGGAAAAAATCGGCCGGCTGGGGCCGCTGTAATAGCGATTTTTGTGCGATTTTGATTATTTTATGATCGAAAAGTGTATGAATTTATGCACAGAATTGAACCAAAAATTTTTTTTAAGTTCTTGGCTATGGCAAGCAGATACTTTCTTAATTTTGAAAAAAATTGCCGGTAGGTGGCGCTGTAATAGCGATATTTGTGATATATTTGTGCCATTGTGAATATTGTACCATCGAAAAGTGTATGAAGTTATTGTTATGCATAGAATTGAACAAAAGTTTTTGTGTTTGTTTTCGGTCATGGCACGAAGGTCCTCCCTGAATTTGGAAAAATTCCGCCGGAAGGGGGCGCTATAATTGCGATGTCTGTACCATTTTCATTATTGTACTATCGAAAAGTGTATGAAGTTATGCATATAATTGAACCAAATTTATTATCTATGTTTCTGACTATAGCAAGCAATTCCTCCCTGAACTTGAAAAAATTCCGCCAGAAGGGGGCACTATAATTGAGATCTCTGTGCCATTTTCATTATTGTTTCAATTAGCATCGAAAAATGTATGAAGTTATGCATATTATTGAACCAATTTTTTTGTGTATGTTTCTGGCTATGGCAAGCAAGTCTTCCCTGAATTTGAAAATAATCTGCCGGAATGCTGTAATAGCGGTGTTTTGCCATTTTCTGTATTGTACCATCTAAAAGTGTATAAAATTATGAACCAAATTTGTTGTGCATGTTATTGGCTTTGGCCAACAGATCCTCCTTGAATTTGGAAATATTGCCCGGTAAAGGGGGTCTATGATAGCGATTTTTGTATACTTTTTTTTTATTTTTCGTAGCTCTATTGTCCATCGGCGGCTCGCGCAGCGGCAGGAACTCGCTTCCTGTTAAGCCAGCTATTCGCAAACAATTGATAACAACAGAATAAGGAAAAACTATTAATTTTGAAAAATATAATTATATAGATTAACTCGTTTTTAGTCCGTTTAATTGACTGAAGCAGAAATTTAAAATGAAAATCAAAGTTGGTATAGTATTGAACTAATAAGATTGAAGTATTAACATGTGTAACTAGTATTTTGTACAAATATTAAGATGTATAAGATAGAAGAAAGTTTTAGGATTGGCACATCCAACTAGTTTATTTTTCGACTGGTTAATTAAAATGGCACTACTTGGTTATCCCGTCGACTAAAAATCTATCGCCAAACTGTAAGATTAAATGCCGATGATGGTAGATCGTAAATGTCACATTCACTTGACTTTATGGAAGTTATACGTGTTTACGCCATCAAGTGATTTTTATTTCGACGTTTTATTTGTATTTTTATTAGTGTTATATTAATTTATTTGTTATTTCGTTATTTAAAATAAATATTGTGTCAATTTATGTAATGTGGCGATTTATATAATTTGGAGAAATTGGTCGACGGGATAACTAAGTAGTACCATTAAAACATTGCTTTGAAGTTTAAATTAAATGTCATGATTTGTTGCATTATTTAATACTAGCCGCCCTTGGCGACCAATTTGGTCTCCCTTAAATATATGCTAAGCTTTATATCATACTAGCTATTACCCGTGACTCCGTTCACGTAACATTTAAAGAAGAATTAATGCATCAATTAAGCAAAAAATTCGATAAATTAAAGCATATACAATTAACCCTTTTATCATATTTTATAGTAGAAATACTTCTGACGATCCCAATTTGCATATTTTTATTTATATATAGGATCATTTAATTTGTTTTTGTGATCTTAAGTAATAGAGTTGCTTATTGCTTGAAACCGCGGAGAAAATCAATTTATAGAAAATCCCAATTACGGATAAACATTTTCATACTGATTGTTGTATTGTAATTTAGGATTACGGAAGCTGCGAAATTTGCAGGAATATGCTCCATTGGGGGGCAAAGATTATTTTTCACAGATATTTTTAATTGTAGATTTAGATATTTAAAATCGAAAGAAATTTCAGAAAACAATACCTGATTATTACACGGATTTTTTATTGGCTTTTCTTTTGTGCTTTTCGATAATCAGAGTACCATTAGAAATTAGAGGGGGTTAGGTGAAAGACCAATTTATTGCTTAATTCGAGGCATAGGCTCTTTGCACGTAAATGATGTAACATGTAAAGTGTAGTCTCCAATTAAAATTACTTCCTAAACATTTTTTACATCAAATTTCATATACTATTTATTAAAATTTTATTGAAACCGGCATTGTGGGAGATTTTACGGAAAAAGTATGGTAAACTTATGCATTTGTGAATGATAAATTTTGTGGAAATCACGCCATTTTGTTCAACTGCTTTAAAACACTAATATATTTTCTATATGAAAACCGGCTAACGGTTTAAAATATGACGACGCTTTCACCAGGTTCTTTTCTCCTACGGAATAATACTTGTCGAGATTTAAAAAAAAAAAACCCTTTCACTTCATGAATCAGGCAAAAATATGCATTTTAATTTATTTAAAACATAAAATCACTTAAAGAAATTGATTATTATTGTACAATTAGAAAAACACTGAAACATTAATTTTATTAAATACCAAATTTCAAGTAAGAAATTCTATTTAAAATGTAAGCTAAAATTGTATTTTGAAATTCTGTGACTTTTGACCTTTTCAGTCCCTGGGTCTCCAAACGGACCCCTGTTCATTTCATTATAAAAACGAAAATGTTCGATTTTTTACATTTTTGCATCGCTTCTTAATAGCTGAATGTTTTTTGCGTTAAACGAATAAATGGCAGCCTCTAAGCTGATTCCAACATAAAATAAATGTTATTTTCATCTGAGTTTGCGAAATGCCTAAAAATGCCCAAAAGACAGTATAACCAAGAAAGTGAGAAATTTGAATAAGTTTTTAACTAAATCTTTTTCGATAAAAAAATTTGACGATTTGTTATTTACTTGTGTAAAGCTCTTAAATTTGTGATTGCGTTCATTTAGGTTAATGGTTATTAAATTGATGTTTTAAGAAGGTTTGTAGTTTTAGATCCATATTTTTTAACCTAAATTACTAAGCACCTAAAGGATCAATTTCAGAAAAGATATTTTTTATGTCATTTATGATGTCATTTTGCTTGGAAAAAGCCAATAATTAAGCTAAGTATTATTATTTTAGTTTCGGAACGGAAGAGGTTAATGTAAAACCTTATTTCTGTAAAGTGTATTGTTATTTTGGGATTTCGTTTTTAATTTAGAAGCAGGTGAAATGAAAATGACATCACCTTCACGAAATTAAAATAAATATATATATTAATATTTTCTGATTAAAATGAATGCTTTACATGAAAAAATATTCCATCAACTTTACCCTATAAAACTTTATTACAAAAAACGCCTTTGTGAAACGTTTAATCTGCCAACATTTAAAAATAAATAATTAAAATAGTATATGCTTTTTTTAAATTCAATTCGTATGAAAAAGGGGACAACAACTATCCACTTCTATGCACGGAAGTTTTATTTACATCCTTGGTTGTAAATGTCAATATGTCGACAGACGATTTTCGCTTTTGTCTCTGTAGAATAAATTCGTTCATGAAGCTTCAATGTGTGAAAATATGTTTTTAGTTTTTGGAAAATTTACTTTTTTTTCAATTTTAAAGAGAAAATAGCCTCAAAAAATATATTAATCCGTCTTCTCCTGATAATCATAAAGTGAATTTTGAATGAAACTCTCATTTGTGTGTAACTTATTATATTCACACTTTTTAATTGCCGAAACGTCAGTGAAGGCTTACTGTGGAGACACGAAAAGTTTTGATTTCCGTTTGTCTGTCTGTCTGTTCCGCGATAACTGCCGCAAAAAGCACCCGATCAGCTTGAAATTAATTGGGCATATTCGTGAGATAACCGGACGTAGCTGTATAGTTTTTGGTTAAATTTGGTTCATTCGTTCGGAAAATATGGAAGATTTTATTTTTCTTTATAATGCTTTTCTACGGCAAGTCAGACGATTTTCAAATTTCGATTTGTTGAAAGAAAATGGCACGTTTGATTAATGGATTTAAATGTCAAATTATGGATACTAAAATTCCAAATAAGGGTTTTAAATTATTCCTATTATATTGAAGTTTTATCAATATATCTATCAGATTTTTTTATTTACGTGTATAATGTTTTGAGGACATTTATACATGTATTCCAATAATATAAAGAATTTTTAAATTAATTTTCTTGTTTTACATGATACATATTTCTTTTTTTTCCCCCTTTTCTTCGTTGCCTAGCGACTGTTATTCGTAGCCTATCATTGCGTCAAATATGAATGAAGTTAGTAAATTACGTTAATTTTGTTGCAGGTACTATTAAGAGGCTATCACAAAAAATATTTTATCGCGCCAAATCGATGCAATTTATGCAATTAACAGTGGGCACGATAATGAATTATTATCCAGTAGATTTATAGATCTCCAGATATGCATATTTTGGGGGGCTTTAAATATGTTATTGCTATCGCATGGATTAGGATGTTTAAACTAATGTTTAACCATGCTATAAGTGAAAAAAAAGTACAGTTAAAGGCATGTAAATCCTTTTTAACACTTTCCAACATGGATGAAAAGTATTTATGACTTCAGTTTTTCCATCTGTCGCCTGCCGTGTTTCTCTACGTGCTCTAACTCGCGTAAATATAGTCGGGATTACATGTAATTGATATACGTTATTGAGGTTTGCCAAAGTATGTTTGGTATTAAAAATGAAGAGTGTAGCATTCATAGCTTAATTACAGGGGAACTCAAAACTATTCCGTTACATTATAGTCTTTGGGAAAAATCGTCTGCGGTGTATTTAAATAATGTTACACAATTTTAAACGTAATGAAATTTATATACTTTATTAAGGTGCACTAGAACCTGGTTACTATAAAATATGTTATGTGTAGCACTTACAGCATGCGTACAGGGAACTCAAAAGTATTCATAATATTACAATCTTAGAAGAAAATCCTTTTGTGGCGTTTTTTAATGATGTTACTCTGTTACAAAATAATAAAATTGGTATGTATTTTTGAAACATTTTTGTAGTATACGGGGTGCAAAGCATATGTTTTCTTCAGGGTCACACAAAAGTGCTCGATTAAAATGTGGTCTACGGGGGAAAAAAAACTCTTCACAGCTTATTTTAACACATTAGCGACGGGAAACGAGAATTCTTGTTTTTATTCAGAATACATCATTGGCTAAGGGAGTGACTTCTACCTTACAGAAAAGACATTTATATTGTGTTGGCCATATTTTTTATAGATTGTAAGACATTATATATTACATCCGTACATTGAAAGATATTTACTGCTGCATAAACATGAAAAACATATCTCAGAAACCAATTTCCGAGACACTTTCAGAAGAGGGAGGAGCTTCTACTGTTTTTAACCCAGATTTAATTAAATTGCCTGTCGTCAGTGTGTTAATTGTGTTGCACTAATTCAAACATTATGAAATTAAATTACATTACTGTGGTTGACTACAAGAAGCTTGAATATGATTTGTATCGTATTTATCGTTCATTTATAGGGTCACATAAAAAATTTCGGATACAGTTCTGGTCTATTAGGGATCATTTCTGAAGAGCATTTTCGATTATGGTGTGCGTTTTAATGTTAAAGAAATTTGCGCTTAATAAGTAGTGCTTAAATATTGTATAGACCATGTACAGGGATACACAAATGATTTCGTAAGTATAAATGAAAATGAGCGCGAATTGCTTCAGTGTTTTTTTTTTTTTTTTTTTTTTTGAGTTATGTATTTCCCAGCCCAATTACATATAGTATACTAACAAATGTTTGCAGAATTTAAATAGAACCATATACAGGACTCCGCAGAAACTGGATATATGGTGCACACTATGCATACTAATCCCCGGAAATGTGATATGAGCAGTTTTAAGAGGGTTTTTTGTCTGCATTAAATTTAAATGTTATAGACGACGCGTAAAAATCTTCACGTAATATACAGGGCTGTAGAAAAGAATTCAACTACGTTTCCGTCTATTGGTAGAATATACTAAAGGACATTAACACAATTAATTGATAATTACAAATGTAAATTAAATTACACTACGAAGGGGTTAAGGGGGGCAGAGCCCCCCTGAAGAAATCTACTTTATTATTTAAAAATTACCAGAATAAGTAGCTCATGAGATTTTCAGAATACCATTACATAACAAGGGGTTTAATTTAACGCTTCTAATGTCAGAAACCTTCGAAATATTTTTTCGTTTTATAAATGTTTATGTAATTTCAAAACTTTAAATTTCGTTTTTTGTAGAAAGATTAATATTACTCAAAGGGTGCTAAACACAATGAATTGTAGAGCTGACGTTGAGGCTCCTGATCTGCAGATTTACTAGTTAGTATTAGCATAGCCTACTAGATACATACGGCCCACCAATTTCGCCAAAAACCGTCGAAAAAGTAAAGCCGGATTCAGCTTCAAACCCTGAACCAAAACATCGCAACGTGCTCTTTGTTTACGTTTATACCCTGTCCAGAAAGCGGCTTGTTTCTCATTGTCGGAGTTTTAGAATCGTTGATCGTATTTTCAAAATAATAAATTAAACACTTATATTCTTCAATTTCCTAAAATTTAAAAGGATATTTTACTTAGATTGTAGCATTTTAGTGTTACACCATACTTTTAAGATTAGCTAAATTACTTATTTACTTGATCGTTCGGTTCATTCATGAAATTCTTTTTTGAATGTCCGGTATTTATATAAAAATAGCTTGTGTTTCATATACACGTTTTAAAATTAAAATTTGATTTTTATCAAACTACAGTCCTCATAACTGGCTTGAAGCAGATTTTTTTGACGAATTTACTGTTACCGTAAAATGTTTGTTTTTGATATCGCCCGGAAAAAAAAAAAAAAAAAAAAAAAAAAAAAAAAAGCCGATCTCTTTAAACATTAAATGTTCTTATTTCTAATCAGAGAAAGAAATGGTGATCACGGATTTAAATATCGTTGCAATATTCTGTGTTATCGAAGCAATTTTCATTATTTTCATGTTAGTTTATTTTGTTACTTAATAAATTACATTTATTAATTATTACAAGGCATTTTATGAGTGCTTTGATATATTTTTTTAAAAATTCCATTAGTTTTATTGTTTCAGCAGTGAAAAAAGTAAATAAATTTGTGACATTGATGATTTTAGACTTCATGTTTTTATTTATTTATATATTTTTATGTCTGTTGGTTTAATAGTTTTAAGATAAACACATTATAGGTATTAGTCACTTAAATAAATAGAACTTTGCATTTACATTAATTTGAACAGTTTATAATAACCCTCAACAGCTGTAATGTCTTTCTCACAGACCTCTGCTTTTTTTCAATTTTCACACAGTTTTATACCACTTAGTTTCTAGACCTAGTATTAGTGCAGAGTTGAGATCAAAAACAGTATTCAATGAGGGAAGAGTTCCATATACTGTTCTGGTTTTCTTGGCGTTCTTTTTTTGGCAATGAATTTTTCAATGTGATTGTTGTGATTTTCAGCATTTGGGGTTGTGATTTTTATTACTTGAATGCTACTGGTGGATAACTAATAATTTTGAATACATATTTTTTTATAATTATTTTTTTTTAATTCATAATTTTCTGAGATTTTTTTAAATGATATTTTTCTGTAAATGTAATATTGAGTAAATATATATATATATATATATATATATATATATATATTTTTGTGCATTTTTTTTATGTTAATATGTATATAACATTAATGGCTTAGTTTCAGATGTAAAATAAATATATAAAATTATAAATATATATAAGTACAAAGTTATGTATATATAAATGTGTATATAATTTGTATTTATATGTTTGCATATATATAATTGAGTGCATAACATATATAAAAATAATGCATATACTATAACATAGTTTATAATATAAAAATATATGTTTATAAAAATTTAAAAACCATGTTTTTCTGACATCTTAAAAAATTGATAAGATGCTAAAATACCCTTTTGGCGCCATTTTGTATTCCTTCGCCAATCGCACCATACAGAACAGGATATGGAACTCTTCCCTTCAGGGAGTTAATCAAACTTTTTATTTAACGTTCGTTCTATCTTAGTAATCTGCTTACAGTAACTTTGCGAAATTTTCTGTTTCAGTGGTTAAAGGTTAAACAAACTTATTTGATATTTGCATGCAGAGGCAGATTATCATTAGGCTGACTAGGTTGAAGCCTGGCGCCCGGAAGGAAAGGAGAGTCTGTGTTAAGATTTTCTTTCAGGTTTTTTTTCTTCATATCCGGCTAATATTTTATGTAAAAGAGAAATGAAGAATATTATTTGTTTCACTCACTTATTGAGTCTTGTACATAATTAACATATACATGATAGATTCCAAATGCTGCTCCCCTTTTAATTTTTGATATTCATAAGAAGAAAATATTGGATCCTTACAATTTTTTAGTTTCCAGTTTGTACATACACATTGGATATATACAGATACAGCTTTTGTAGTCACAGCATCTCTACAAATGATATCTTTTAAAGAAACTGTTAAGTTTAATCAAGCATTTTCCTTATTTTTCGCATCCTGAGTGATCATCCAACCATGTCCATTTATTCTATTAAAATTCATTGTTCAACTAAGAAAGTTCTTTTAAGGTTAGATATTCTATATAAATGTTTATGTGAAAATATATGAATTTTTAAACTTATTTACTGTAAATCTATTCTGAAAAAAAAAAAAAAAATTATGCAAAAGATTCTCAGAATTGCATCATACTAGTTGATTCAAAATAGAGGCTATGGCGATTATCGTTTAAACTACTGATGAGAGAAACATTCTTTCAATTGCAAAAAAAGGCATACAAATCACATACAGCTTTTGTTTTATGATGGGCTGTATGAATATTAAAATGAGAAATTTTATTTTTTATATGGCCCCTAGGTCCTAATAATTCTAGAAAAATACCAAATTATCACATTTTGAATGTTATGAAATTTAAATATTTACCTGCAATATAAATACTTCATTCTGTTTTTAATCCCAGAAAACACTAAAATACAGTCGAACCTCTATTTAACGAAGTCGTTAAATCTTGGAAAAAAGTTCGTTACATGGAAAATTCGTTAAATAGAGATTCACCTTTTAAAATACTTTAAGCTACCTAAAACAGATTTTAAATTCATAAAGACTAAATATTTTTACTAAAAGTAATTAATCACATTTTTTTAAATAAATTAAATCGATTTGTTTTATTTATTTTACCCACCAATATCCATCATCAATTGATTTTTTCTGTGTGTTTAAATCTTTGAAATCTGCAAGGAAAACAAAACATTGTCCAGGAATACACTGTGTTTTATGTTAAAAGTAAATATTTTTACATTAAAATTAACGAATTTTAATGACCTTATCGTATATATTATTATTATAACAAATAATTTTAACCATTCATTAACATATGCGTCCTCAAATTTAGTTTCTGAAAAACTCTGTTAATTTTGTCTGAATTTTTTCTTTTAAAAAGGGCTTTCTCTCATAATACATCTCGCATCTTTGCAATGCATCAAAAACCCCTTCATGCGTATTTTCTTCTAACTATAATCAGCGACGGATTGTTTCAAATGATTTTAGCATTTAATCATACGAAGTTACTGCATCATGATCATTTCCATCATCATCATATTCGTCTTCATAGCAATTCATTGTTGTATTGTTTTTATTTTTCACACTGTCGAAAATATCCTATTCGGATAGTGTTTCCGAGGTCTCAATTTCAGAATTAAGTGAAATACAATCATCAATCAGCACATCATGGTTGATTTCTTCTTTTTTTCTTATTTGTATCCACATTTTTTTTAAGTTACTCTAAGGGATTATCGTCTTTGTCCTCCGTACTTACCGAATTCTCACTGCTGACAAAGAAGGTGCCTGGTAAAACCAATTCAACACCATTGAACATCATAAAATGTGTTTAAAGAAAAAATAAGTTTGAAATGTCCAGAAATATTTTGAGAAATGGGGAGAAAAAAAAATTAGATCACAAGAAAAAGTTCGCTAAATAGAGAATGCACATCGCTATTTCGAGGTTATTTTACGAAGAAATTCGCAAAATGTTCTTGGTTCCAAAGAAAAGTTTGCAGAATAGAGAAATTCGCAAAATAGAGGTCCGACTGTGTATCAATTTAAAGGAGGTGGTCTCCAAAAAAGTGTAGCCTATGGGCCCAGGAGGTAATTTATTTGTTTCTGTTTGTATGCACAAAAAATTTTATTAGAGTATACATCTAGCTAAAGCATTCTGTAAAAAAAAAATAGATTTTTTTTGTTTAATCCTTTAATATGCTTAAATTTCCTCAAAAATAAATAAATAAATGTGAGTACATTTCTGCAGAGTTGTCCCTAACAAATGCAAGGCTGTGTACGAAAATTTTTGTGAGGTTTTTTTCTCCTTTAGAGTCTTGTATCAAGTTTGATCAGGTTGATGATAATTTTTAGGGTTTCGTTTGACTAAAGACTATTTGTCTCACTCCTGTCAATCTAGAGTTCATTCTTGGAAACAAAATTTAAATATAACAATAGCTACAAATTAAGCACACACTAGATCAGCCATACTCAACCTGCGGGCCACATGTGGCCCAGCAGAATTCAATGTGCAGCAAGAAACACACTCATTAATCCATATTTATAATACTAATTAAGTTAATGCATAAAAAGTACCGTATTTTATGGAAGAAACGCCACACTCCTCAAAATTGTTCTGAATAAGCTTTAAAATATCATAATCACCGCACCTGCCGTAAATGCTGCACCTGTGGGATCTCTATTTTTGTTGACAGTGTTTCATTGACTTAACTTTAATCAAAGTTTTCTGGACAGTGTAGGGTACCTCCTTTTTAATAACTTAAGATTCTACAATTTTATTCAAAATATTTAAATGTTTTATGTAATTTTTAAAATAAGGAGACGTCAATTGGTTTTAAAACCATCCAGAGCGCGGGACACGGACCCCTCTCCTTAATCGCTCCCCATTTTTTTAAGTGGTCGGCACAACTTAGTACGCTTTTTACGTCGTATACTCTTTAGGCCTTCTTTAGTTTCTATTCGAAACCCTCAAAATCTGAGTGGAAAAGTTGTAAATTTTCTTTGTTCACCTGTATGGTTCGGTATCATCATCAGAAATGTCACAGTTTTCATTATCGGCAAAGTCAGAAAGTTTTGCATTGTTAAGCAGGAGACTGGAAAACAATCTTGAGGAATTTTTATTTTATCCAAAATTTACGTACACGAAAAAAAAAAAAAAAAAAAAATCGTAAACGCCGCGGCGTTTCTTCCATAAAATATGGTATTTAAGATGTTCACTGTTGTTTTACATATTTTTATGGGAAGACACAATCTGTTCTGTTATTTAAAATTATTCTAAAACATCTTGAATGCCATTTTCTTTGTGAAAAGTTCTTTTTACATGTCCTATTTATGTTAATCTCCAACACTTATCAAACATTGTTAAATATTAATTTAATTTGCTGTATATATTTGTACAGTAAAAAACAAATAATAAAAAGTTTTTTTGCATTGAACAAAACTGATTTATTGGAGAAAATCTCCTCATTATTATTTTTTTTAGAACACAGAAATTTTGCATCAATGCAAAATTTCTAATAATATACCAATTGGTATATTATTACATTTTATTATATAGCTAATACTGCTTTTTAGGGTTGAATGTTTCTCGCGGAAAAAAAAGGCATCAAATCATTTTTACGCTAGGCATCAAAACATTTTTACGCTACTCTTTCCAAACAAAACATTTCGCGACCTATTTCTTCAACATTTGTACTAAAAATTTACCATGAAATTTATTGTTTGGAAATAGTGGTGTTAAAATTTTTTATGACATTCCTTCTGCTACAAACGTTCAACCACACTGATAATATTAACTTGGTTATAATGTTTTTTTTAAGTATGTTGTGGCCTAGCTAGCATTACAAATATATGTTTGTGGCCCGTTTGAAAAAAATGTTGAGTATGGCTGGATTAGATGATTAAAAGCAATATTTTCTGCTTTTGAATGTCCACACTTAACATTTTATTCATAAAAGTTTTATATTTTATAAATATCAATTTTTAAATATCTAAATTTTATTTTGAAATAAATAACTTGTCGTAAAACGCAGTCTAAGTAAATGTCTTATTTGAAAATGTGGCATGTATAAAAAAAATGGTATGTGTACAGGGCCCGATTAACCTCTGAATCTAGAGAAAGCACATTATCATTTGAGGGGGGGGGGGCTCACATATGGTAAAATGTTTTTAAATTCTACATTCATGGAATCATTTCAATGACACAAGTGTTATTCCCAAGAGGAAGTTAGCAGAGTTAGGCTGTTCTTCAAACAGCTATTTATATATCCCCTGCTTATGAGATGAAGTACTATATTTGAGACCAGTGAAGTTGTTGTATGTTTAATTGTTTGTTTGTTTCTAATGAGCATCTAACGATGTCAAGTGATTGATTAACAGCCTATTGATTATTTAAATTTCTGTGTTAAAGTTTCTTGAAGTATTGTCAATTTTCTGCTGCATTAGGTTTAGCCAGTTTTAATAACCAAAAAAGCTTGATTAATAAATAAATATATTTGATAAAAATATTTTGCTTATCAGTAATATCAGCATTTTTTTTTATATATAAATAAATTTATACTCTCTTCATGAAAACCATGAGTTCAGTCATATTATCAAGAATTACATATTAAAATACATATGGAATGATATAAAACCAAAAAATTCTGTAAATTTGCCCCTACATCTGAACTGAAAGTTTCATTGTTTACATCTGCGTTGAAGGGTTGTAGATTTGAGGGAGTATACTGTATATATTTTTCTTTAGATTTTATTGTTTTAGCGTTAGAACTGTTATCTAGTTTTGTATTACAGGATTTTTTCCATGTTAAATAATTACATTTTTAGTTTAGAAGCCTAGTTATTTGGGTTACTAGTTTAATCAAACTTGAAATGGAAAAAAGCCAAAAATGTTGATTATAATTCATAGATTGTGGCCACTAAGTGTAGCAGATATAATATCAATATTTAGTTGGTAGCCAAATGACTTGGGAAGAACGTCAGAAACATAATTAAGAAGGTTCTGATTTCTTGGGAGGGGGGGGGGGGGACAAACTTGAAAAATGCAACTTAATAAACTAGTAACCTAAATAACTAGGCTTCTAAGCTAAAAATATAACTATTTAATCTGGAACGAAAAAAACCAATATACAACATTTGACAGCAGCTCTGCCATTAAAATAGTAAAATCGAAAGAATATAAATTGCTATGAAATTAATGCTGGAAGTATCTATTTATCCCATCCCCGTTATCACTATTTATGATCAAATTTCCTGCCACTTGATCGCTAAGTTTTGGAATTACTGTTTTTAAGCTGATCTGTGTGTGAATATGAAAGTATTGATTATAGAACATCTGATACTAGAAGTTAAGAATCAATTCTTATTGTGATAGATGTTGTTTTATGTGATGTTTATGTTTATTGATACTTGATTTTTCTAGAATCGCCCATCTCCAACTCTCATATATATCCAAATACATTGTTTGTTTTTTTCTTTTGAAAAATATTCAGAATTATCTTATGAAAAATCAGGTGATCAGATATATTTTAAGTTAATTAAACCTCAAGTCCAAACTGGTTACTTTCTGATACATTTTTGTTCACAAACATATCAAATTGACAAGTGCTGTTATTAAAGCTGTTCTTAAAATTTAAAGGAGCTACTTTACTGAATTCATTTTTCCTCAAGAATACTTGAAAGTGGAAGATGTTATTCAGAAACTATAGTAATCAAATGTCATTTTAACCTTGTTTTGATAAAAGCAGATCATTCTGGAAATACACTCAAAGTGGGTGTTCTGAACTGAATTACCGAAAGATAGCACATGAAAACCTGTTGCCCCACAACAAGAATCACTTACAATTTGAAAAGTAATTTATTTATCAAGGAATGAAAAAAAGTGCTTCAATAGTCAAACTCATCAATTTTATGCCTTCACATTTATAAATGGTTCAGAAAGTTTTGTGTTGTTGAGTCAGGAATTTGAAAATTATCATAAGAAACTATGTAATCAAACTCTTTTTTCATTTTTTGTAAAAACTAGAGTTTTTTAGAAAGTACTGCCAAAGTAGATATTTTAAAGAGGTTTCAGACACATTAGTGTGGGGAAGGGAAAACATCTGCTGTCCTGAGACAATAACTGCTATTAATCAAGATAAAATTCATTTATTGAAAAATAGCAAAAGAAAGTGTTCAATTACAAATCATCTCAATAACCAAAACTTTATGTTTAAATATGAGCCATAATGTGTGTCAAAGTTTGATATTCAGCGATTTTTTTTTTTTTTTTGAGAACCACCTTAATGATGAAAAAAAAATATTTATAGTATTTGATCAGTTCAGTACATTTCATATGTGCAGCGTTTTTTTATTGTGAAATAAAATTCATATAAAATATTTTTGTATAAGTTATTTTCATTGTGGAAATTACTTGTTTTCATCTGTAAAAATTGTATATATATTTTTTATGAGAGGCCTATTTAGGGCCCCTTCACAAAAATTTATTTAATAAAACAGGCTACTTCAGAAAATTCCTTTCAATAAAACACGCCTCTTCACAAATTTCTTTTCAATAATTTCAACAGGCCCCTTCACAAAATTCCATTCCATAAAAACATACTTTTCATTGATTATTTTTATTAAAATGTTTAATAATTAAACAAAATAAGCTCACCAGAATTGAAAACTTTAGTTGAAGGATTTAAAGAAGTTGTTATTAATAAATGTTTGGTTCTAATTTGAGAAACTGTATTTCATCTTTCGTGACAAAATGTTATTTTTCACAAAATTTATGAGCCCCAAGAAAAAAAAACCTGTATTGGCCTGTCTGCATATTTTTTAAACTACTTGACTGAATGACATCCTGTTTGGTATTTTATTCAAAGTAATAATTTACCAAAAATAGAACTCTCATTAATATGCTCAGTAAAAATAAAAGTGTATTGCTATGAGTTTGTTTTGTCTTTTTTTGAAGGAATCTATATATCAAAATATTAATTTAAAAAGAAATATTTACACTTCTACGATTGTACATTTAATGATGTGCATACATTATGCCATTTTAGGACTGTCCTATGTTATTTTTGTGCCGTTCTTCTAATTTTGTCGACTACGCCATATTTTTGTTTTTAATGGGACGAATATTCGGTATTCGGCCCTTTTGCTGAATATTGAAGGCTTGTTGGTCGAATGCTTCAGCCGAATATTGTTAAAATCTCACTGAATATTGAAAGCTATCTTGTCAAATAAATTCAGGAAAAAAGTTTCTTTTCCGTTTTTTGCAATTTTTTTTTAAAATCTAAATTGGCTGCTTTCTGGGACATTCATGAAGTCATTTTCGTTCTTGCAAAAAATGCACAGTTATTCAGATACTAAAAAATGTACAGCCTTTCTGTATTTCCTATAAAGGTTTTGAATTGTCAGGGAAATGTCTTAAATAGAGAATGATATGTTACAACTCAAGATGTAAAAACTCTCATAGAAAAAAGAAAAACACTTGAATATTCATCACCATCTGCAAATTCCATGCACATATAAAAAGGCCCTTATGAAATTCATAATAACTTACTTTCTGTTTTCTATAAAGTAAGAAAAGTAAAAATTCATTCTCTAGGTGCATTAGCTAAGATTCATTTTCAAGATGGAATATCAAATATCACTATTCCAAGTACAACTGTACATCTGAAAACAGAACTAGTGTCAAACTAGATAGTCACTAGATGGCGCAACCTGATTTATGAAGATTGTTTTATAAATATTTAAATATAAATTTTAAAAATATTGAGCAAAATAATATTTTAATTCTATAGTTTTCACTTTAAAATAATTATTTGCATGATTATTGGCTTTAATATGTAACATTATTATGTATATATATTTTTATTTACATATTCTTTCATTCATGTTCTTATCAGTTTCTGGGTATATTTTTAATGCTTATTGAATTGCCGCTATAGGCCTCAATGCACCCCCCCCCCTTCAAAGTTCAATGCTTATTGAATAAGTGGAATATTGTATGTGCTGATTCCAATGTCAAAGACTTTGTTAACATACATATCCTACACTAACCATACCTTTTGCTTTAATGTAATTTGTGCAGAACAGACTCATTCTTTCAAATTTATTTACATTAGGGATACAAACCCTCCACCACAATAAAATTTACTTGATTAAAGGTTATTTCAGAAAATATCGCCGCATGAATTATGAGAGAGAGAGTGTAAGAATATTATTTATTTTGAATGCAAGAAAGAATAAAAGTATCATTTGATAGTAAAAGTTAAATAAATTCTTTATATTTTAATGGAAATATCTTATTATTCTGACTTACTGTAAATCAATTTGATATATCTTACAATAAAAGGATAAAATGCAATTTTGTAATTTTTTGGGCTAAAATAAGTTTTTTCAAATTTAAAAATAAATTTAAAAAGTGCATTTAAGAGTAGTAATGATTAATGAGTTCCTTTTTTAGATAAAATGTTTATGCATTACTTTCCTGTAGATAAAGTTATATTATAATTTAGATGTAGTAAAAGTTATTTTATTAGAAGTTGAAATATTACAAAAACAAGTTATTCAATTTGTTTTTAATTCTTTTTCCACTTTAAAATTTAAAATTCTATATATATACAGGGGTGGGGAAATGCATCATTTTACTCACCACTGATGACTGAATTTTCTGACAGGGCGAGTGAATTTTTAGGTAGTCTTTGAAAACTACAAACTATAGAGATATGAAAAAACTTTTTTTTTTAGTAGTTATCTATATTTTTCAGCTTTCTTAATTACTGGGATGTAAACATGGTACTAAGTTCTGTTTTATATTAAACTTTCATCTCTTGTTTATATTTCTTAATTTTACAGGGGAAAAAAATATGAAAATGCATTATAGTAATATTGTATTGTAACCATACGTTGCATTTTACTGGCTGGTGAAATAAATCGTTGGCTAGTAAGATTTTCTAGAAATGCCCCACCACTGTATTTATATAATCAAAAGTTATTTTCTTTATTGGAAAAAATTCGGTGTTTGACCTAAAATTTGGCCGAATATTCAGCCAAATCACTATTCATCCCATCCCTAGATCCAATCTGGCTCAACTCTACTCATTATAAAACTTAAAAAATCAACCCAGTCCCAACCTCACCCAATTTCTGAAGAACATGCCAATATTTCTTAATCAACATTACCCTACAATTAAAGTTTTTTAAAAGATGGTTAAGGAAAATCATAATTTTAAGGCTAAAAAAAAATGTATATTTTGAAAAATATTTCCCTATAATTACATAAACATTTAGTGTATGTTTTATGAACAAATAAATTTGCAAGGTATTAATTCATTCACAGTGGATGAAGAAGCAATAAATACTGCTTATAAATGTTATAAAAAAATTCTTTGGCCAGTTAATGTAATATAAAATGTAAAAGTCTTTTCCACATCAAATGCGGTCAAATTAATTTGTACACCCAAAACACGGTCTGTGTTATTTTTCCACAATTATGAGACGAACGTTACAAGATTGATTCTAATTATTTTAATACTCAGTCATAAAAAAATTTTTTACTACTTCATTTACATAAAAAAGGATGCTGGTCGATTATTACCCCAGAAGTGACCAGGAATAATTCTGGTGCAATTCCTGATCACTTAAAAATTATAATTATTTCAATTATAAGTGCATATGTATTTAAGCAAACGTTTTATCATACTACAGTACAGGCATCAAAGGGTTCTTATTCCATGCCAAAACTGGGAACAATATCTTTAATGGTTTTTATAATAATTGGATGTTGTTGATTTTTGACCAGGAATTACCACAGAGAACTCTACTAATTTAAAATTAAATATACCACATAAATGTTAAATATGCATTGCAACGTGTGCATGTAAAACACAATGCCACTTACAGTTCATAAAAAATGGGTACTTGTTAGTTATACTGTCGCCAAATAGTATGATTAAAGGCCAATAATGGTTGATCGTAAATGTCACATTCACTTGACATGTTTACGTCATCAAGTGATTTTTATTTCGAAGTTTTATTTGTATTTTTGTTACTTCTTAGTTATCCCGTCGACTAAATTACTGTCGCCAAATTGTAAGATTAAATGCCAATAATGCCATTAACTCGACTTTTTATTTGTATTTTTTTAATGTTTTATTAATTTATTTGTTCTTTCGTTATTTAAAATAAAAATTATATCAATTTGTATAATTTGACGATTTATATAATTTGGCGAAATTGGTCGATGGGATAACTAACAAGTACCAAAAAGGTCATGCATCTGATTAATTCTTTTGAAATAGATAAAGTGATGATAATTGAGGTACATAAAAACCTGTTGGCACAGATGCCATATAGTATGCCCCATATTGGCGTGATTTTTTTTTGACGCCAATGTCATATACGCACTGGGTACTTAACTGGCGCCAAAGTGTCGTTATTTTGCTTGATATGGTAATGAGGTTTTCGCCAAATTGGCATCGAAAAAAAATCGCACCAATGTGGGGCATGTATGACATCTGTGCCAACCTGTTTAGTTTATTTTTTATGAAAAGAAGAATACTATTTTTTTTCTGTTTACGATAAATTTCATACACACCTCCCTTCACCATTTTATTTAACATAATAAGATGGTTATTTTTAGATTAAAGTTATGTAGTGCAAAAGGAATGCTTAAAACATATATCTCAAACAAATCAGGGTTGTAGTGGGTAGCTGCCTGGGTACCCGCCCAGCTACCCACCTGGGCTGGGTTTTTTATAAAAAACCCGGGTTTTTAACAACCTTAAGGGTTGTAGTGGGTAGCTGCCCGGGTACCCAACCAGCTACCCACCCGGGCTGGGTTTTTTTTATAAAAAACCCGGGTTTTTTACAACCCTGAAACAAATAAATACAAAAGTGAAATATATATTTTTTCATTAAATAAGACCTTTAAAATTTTGATTTATTCATTTTTCACTCCTTTGTTTAACTCAATTTAGTTTTTATATGTAAAGATGAAATCTTGGGAATTGATTTTTATCCCACTTCTTGATATGGTAATTATAAAAGTACAAAAGGTAGTATGAATTATAAAATCAAATTTGGTGCCTAAGCTAAATTGCAATGGAAATATTTTTGAAAAATCATGCAGCCATGGGATTAGACATGATTTTCTTTTAAAAACTATTTATACTTAGTTTTTAAAAGAAAACCATTCTTTTCTGGTCACATGACATGTTTTTTGCACAATGACAAGTGGGGAATTTTGTAAACGTGCATTATAATGTCTGTATACCACATTCCCCACCTGTCATTGTGCGAAAAACATGGGTACTACTTAGCTATCTCATCGACAAAAAATCTATCGCCAAACTATAAGGCCAAATGCCAATAATGGTTGATCGTAAATGTCGACTTTAAGGAAGTTACACATATTTACGTCATCAAGTGATTTTTATTTCGACATTTTATTTGTATTTTTATTAATTCTATACTAATTTATTTGTTCTTTCGTTATTTAAAATAAAAATTATGTAAATTTGTATGGTTTGGCTAAATTGATTGACGGGATAACTAAGTAGTATAAAACATGTTGTCATATGACCAAAATTACTTGTATCTTGTTAAGTAAATCATTAAAAAAAAAAATGGAAAAAGTGTTGATTACAAACTGTGTCAATAACCATGTCTGCCAGTTTTATACCTTAACATTTAAAATGAGTCTAAGTTTTACATTGTTGAACAGGGAACTTGACAACCACCTTAATCATTGATTTATAATTGGATATAAAAATTGAATTTTATTTTATTTGTTTGCTTAATGTCAAATTTTTTACAAGTATACCTCAAAGTTACGAAAGCTAAGACATTTCAATCCACCTTAAATAAAAAAAAAATTTTGGTTAAGCAATAAATAATCTTTTAACTTTAGCTAAAAGCAGTACTTTCAGAATATTTTCTTTTTTTGTAATAGCATTTAAACAAAAAAATTAAAATTGCTCCAATAACCTGAGTTGATAAAAATTAGATATTCCTTTTTAGTTATCGGACAATTCCACATCAGTTTTACTTAAAGGCATTTTGATGTTAAAATAGCTACTGTTTTTGTTTTACATATTAGTTTAATAATTTTGTTTAAAAAGATAAAAAAAAAAAACTAAAATACAAGTTTTAATAGCATATTTAATTAAATTATAACAGCATGCATCTATTATCCCCCCCCCCCTCCCTGCAATAAACATGACAAATCTGATGGCAGAAGATAATCGGATTCCCCCACCTTTTTAAATAAAATACAAATTTTTAAACGAAGTGTTAAAACAAATGTTCACTTTCTTGATTTACTTTCTGCATTACAATACACTTAAACTAAACTTGAAATAAAACATTAAAAATAAACATACAAGCACACAAACTCATAGACATTAATATACATTAAATTAATTTTATTAGCAATAATATAAACATAATGATGAAAGATCAACAGATTTGTTATCGAACTTAATTTTTTAAAAGGTAGAAATACCTTTTTTTTTATTTATCATGTGTAACAAACCGTTCGCGACAGAAAAGTTTTTAATTTAACTCTTCCTAATAATCACATTAGATTAGATGTTATGAATGATTTTCATCTAGTAATATTACAATCATCCGATAAAAATAATTTTGAATTAACTTCATTTAAATTTATTATTCCGATAATTATTAAAATGATAATGTTTTTTTTTTTTTTAAATTTGATGATTAGAGTTAATATTTTTTATGAATCACATCTATACGATCGAGGAGAAAAAAATGTAAACAACTGGGAATTCTCTGAACCCTGCCCAGTGCGTTTTGATTGGTTCTCGTCGTTGGAGTTACGGTCAGAGTCAAATTTCAATTTTGGGCAGGGTATCAGAGTCCTCTGGCGAGCGACTTCATACATTAAACCCAAATCAGTCTGCCTGTAGTAGTATCTAAGTATGCCTTGGTATTAGTGAAAAGTATTTCTGTTGTTCATTTTAAATATGACGTCATTATCCGTTTTCATTAGTTACTGACAGTCATGCCCCTTGTATTTTTAACGCATAGTTGAAAATGCCTGTTTTATTTTAAATATGACGTCATATGTTTCCAAGCGAAATATTTTATAAATAATATAAATCTTTTTCATTATTGTTCCTTCTAATTTTTAAGCCATTTTTGTCAGAAAATAACGTAATTACTAACGTAATAGATTTTCATGCTTCAAGTATAATAAAAAATATTTCCTTTTTTTCAAATATGACGTGATATTTACTTTCTTTTGAATACTTTGTATTTAAATTTTTCGCGTGGAAATTGTTCAGAAATTTAATTTTCGAGGAGGAAGTAATTATTCCCGGTTTTTATTTTCATGGCAATGTTAAACAAATATGGTTAAATGTTACAGGAAAATTGTCAATTTATTGTGTATGAAAAATAACGAAATTTTGTACTATTAAGCAAAATATTTGAATAAAATAAATTAAACATATTCTATGTTCATTTCCTGATTGTAATCCATCTATGTCCAAAAATACAAAAGCATTAATTCATCCGTTTAGATGCTGACTTCATTCAAACTTTCGGACACACATTGACATTTATAATATTGTAAGGAAGGATTGCTTTTATTCATATTTTAATTTACTGTCTCAGTCCTTTACCAAATCGGGAAATTGTGTTCGAGAAATCGAGAACTCTGTATTTTTATGTTAGCTGAGCGCAGATGATAAATAGCCAAACAATGTTCTCGTCGCATTTTTTCGTATTTCATTAAAAATATAAACCTTTCATACATTTTATATGAAACACTTAACTTTAATTTTAAACTGAAACATTTAAAAATCATGACTTTCCATTATTTCATAAACAATAAAAAAAAAATAGAAAGAGAAAAATATCGAAAAGAAAAATAATACCATAAACCATGACATCAAAGCATTGTTTTAATTTACCACGCGAGAAATAAAAAAGGCTACCTGGAGTCTTAAAAAATGCTATTGGTGAAATTTGCTCCCGGCTAACATAAAAGTACAGAGAATTCTTTGCGATCGTGGTACATTTTATGTAGTTGTACTCGAAAAAATAATTTTGATTAAAAATAGCCACCTTGCATATGGAAGGCAATTGGGCCTCCCCGTAATTGTTTATGGCAGTCACATGACTTGGACTTTTATAATATAGATGAAATGATGGCGATGGGACAATATTTTGCGATTTATCACCTGCGCCCGGCTAACATTAAAGTACCAAAATGACTGCTCGGCATATAAAAAACAAAGCGGTCAACCCGGAACTGTTGATGACAGTCACATGATTTAGGCTATTATTGTAGTTATTTGGCGCAGATGTCATATACACACCGGGTTTTTACGACAATTTGGCGAAAACCTCGTTTTCGAAAGCCAGTTACATATGTATTTTTAAAATATTTTCTCTTATTTTTAAAATGAAATAACAATAAATGAAAAAACAAAAAAAAAAAAAAAAAAAAAAAAAACGTTTAATTAGTAAATATAGAACAAAACAATTTATAACTTTTTTTAAATAAAAAGAAAATAAATGCAAATAAACATTTAGTAATAAATAAGCAACAATAACCGGGTTTACAATAACGCCAATTTGACGCCAATTAGGTACCCCCTTGCGTATATCACACCTGTGCCTAATATTTAAAAAAAAAGTGAAAGCAAATAATTTTAAATGTTTCAGTTTTAAATGAAAATTTTGATAATAAAATACAAAAAAAAAAAAAAAAAAATGCGACAGGAGAAATGTTTGGCGATTTATTACCGGTGTCGCGCTAACATAAAAATTCCCAGTTCTTGATTTCTATATCAGAATCTTCCGATTTAACGAAAGATTGTTCAAATAAATTGAATTATGAATAAAAGTAACATGATACATTTAAGGAAGGGCAAACTGGTCGCAAATTCAGTTTAAAATAATAACTTTTTCAAAATACGTAAAAAAATATCTGTTATGATTAAAATAGGAGTTGCCATTATTAGAGAAGATTGTTTAAAATTAGCCAAAAATTAATATCTCGAAAACTAATTCGAATTTAAACATTCTAATACCAGTTTTGAGATATGCAGATCAATACGGATTTTGGTGTTAATTTCATCGCATAATATTCCATATTTTAGGAGAAATCGCCTTGAAACATAATCAGTTGTTTAATCAGTCGTTTCATAAAATCGTTTCAAAGTTGTTTCATAAATTCGTTTAATTAGGATTTTATATATATAGGTTAGAAATATATATATAGGGTTTTATATATATAGGGTAGACGCTTCGCGAATCCAAACAAAGCAGGGCTTTTGCTAGTTATATATATATAGATAAGGATTGATATACTTTGCTGAAGTTTGCTACAAGTTACTTCCTGTATAATAGTAAATGCACAGTATTTATGGGGACACACGGGAATTTTGGTTACTACATGTATCCGAAGTACTACCTATTTGCGATGATTGTTGGAAGTGAAATTTTAGTTGTGATATGAGTTTTTAAGTTTATCTAAATTTTTGCATATTATAATTTACATATAATTATTTTTGCATATTGTGTGTATAAATACTTTAGAGCTTATGCAGGGATACACAGAAGAATGCGTATGTGTTATTGAGAAGGAAACAAATAGCTTAAAGATAGTTTTTAAATGAAATATACATTTTTACACTGAACTACATTTAGTATACTAAGATAGACTGTAGAATAGAGATAAAATGATATACAGGGCTACACAAAGAATTAGATACATGGCCGTCTATGCATGATAATTTCTGGATGTGTGATTTCACTAATTTTAAGAGTTTTTTAGTCTTAATTAAATTTTAGCTAAACAGTGCCATGTATATAAAGATAGTAGGTAAAATACATGTCAGTACAAAAGTATTCAAGTATGCTTTCATGAATTGGTATAAATTTCTGAGAGTCAAATTTTAACCTATTATGCATGTTTAACACTTTCCAACATAGTTCAATGTGTTTATGAATTCTGTTTGTCTGTTCACCTTTAAGTCCGAACTCTAACTTGCTTTTATATAGTTGGATTGCTCTGTAATTATTATTTGTTATTGAGATTTACTATGCCATGTTCGGAATTGAAAATAAAGTACGTAGCGTTCATAGTTTATTTACAGAGACACTCAAAAGTATTCCATTACATTATGGTCTATGGGGAAACGTCTTAATTATATAAATACGTCGCACCTATAGTCGTCCTCTGGTCGTTCCGTCTGTGTGCCCGTTTATAATAGCGCAAGAACTAACAAACCAAATGGTATGAAATTTAATATAAAGAATCGTTGCAGGATTTTGTCGAGTCATTTCAATTTTTACGAAAATAAATCAAAACTTAAAAAGATATTAATAAAAGCTTTCTCCATTCTATCAAATCCTATCACAGGTAATTAATACAATGGTATTACATGATAGATAATGATTCCAGGTTGCCATGGCGATTACGTCTTACTTAAGACGGAATCATATCATTTCCGTATTATTGAATTTATTATATACTAGCAGGCTATGCCCGCTACGCTGGTCTGTTTATCCAAACGAATCTTGAATCAAACTAAATGTATCAGTGAGTTTGACATTGTGATTTAAAGCAATCTGGAACCTTATTGAAATGTTCTTTTGTACTGCAGAAAACGACATGAACGCCATTGTGTATTATATTTTCTAATGTGCAGACAAATTTTCCGCTATTAAGATCTCAACCCTTTTAATTGATCAATCACAGTAGGATTTGGTAAAGAATGATATTACAATATGCAATGTAATAAAACAAAACCTGATAAATTATTTAACTAATAAAGCAAACAAACAAACTGACAAAATCCATCCAGTAAAACTTTTTTTAAAGGCCCATCTTTCATATTGGGGTCCATCTGTTTATAGAACTTTCTCCCCATAATTCTATAACCAAGGAAAGTAGAATGATACGCAATAAACTAAAACCTCCCAAACATTGTCTAATCAACAAAGCAAGTATTATCAATATCCGCCATTTAGAACTTTTTGAAAAGTCTAACTTTCATAATCGGTTTCACATGATTATGGAACTTTCCGCCTTTATTTTATGACTAAGCAACGTAACACAATATGCAAAATACTAAAACCATATCTGAATAGGTATGGAACTAACAATGGAATTCCTATCAAAATCCGTTGTGTAGAACTTTTTAAAAATGCTAAACTTTCATAATCTGGTTCAACTGATTATAGGACTTTCCACCACATCTCTATTGTTAAGAAATGCAGAAGGGTATAATATATACTAAAACCCTGCCTGAAACATTATCTAACTAACAGTGCAAATTCAATCGAAATCCATTCTGCTGAATCTTTTAAAAAGACTAATCTTTCATAATCGGGTTCGCATGATTATCTAACTTTTAAACATAATTATACACTATGACGCAAAAGTTTAGACAATGACGTCATTCAGCTTTAAAATGTAGAATTATGACGTCAGAATTACAAAAACCTGTAAATATATTCAAAAACTGATTTAAAATGCTATGTACAAAAGACAGTCGTTTTATTTGCTATAATACTAATTTTTTTCATAAAAATTCAAATGTGCTTGTCGCAAAAGTTTAGACACTATTCTAAATTTCTTTGAATATTCGCTGGCATATGCAAATTTAGAATCGATGATGTCACAAATTTGGAGTACTTAAGTTCTGCAAACGATTGCGCTTCATAGTCGACATGCCGAGAGCTAAAGAAATTCAAGTGAATGAGGTTTCAAGGGTTTGGCAGTTGAAAGGTGAAGGGAAGAGCGTTTCTGAAATTTCTGCTATTATTAATAGGTCAAAAAAATCTATTTATCGAGTTTTATCGAGTGGTTCCGAATATAAAGCAAAATGTCGGTCTGGGAGGCCACGTGTGACAAATGTACGAGAGGATCGCCTGATACAAAGACTAGCGAGTACTCAACAAATGAGCGTACGTGGAGTTCAAAGCTCATCGGGACTCTCTGTATCAAAGGATACGATTCGTAGACGAATTTTGGAAAAAGGAACAATCGTTTATAGCAAAATGCAGAAGAAACCAGCTCTGAAACCATATCATAAGTTACAAAGACTTATGTGGGCTCGAAAGCATATGTCATATGGAGAGAAATGGCAGTCAGTCATATTTAGCGATGAAAAAAAGTGGAATCTGGATGGTCCAGATGGTTGTTTATCGTATTGGCATGACTTGCGGAAGGAACCTCGACGTTTTTTTAGTCGCAGACAAGGAGGGGGCTCGGTGATGGTTTGGGCAGCCTTTTGCTATAATGGACAAGTATCTCTGACCTTCACCAGTGGTTGTCAAACTTCACAGCATTATACACAGACATTAGAAGAAAACCTACTGCCATTTGCTGAGCTTCTAGGGGGTCCTCAGTGGGAATTTCAGCAAGACAATGCTTCAATTCACACTGCAAAACATTCAAAATCTTGGTTTAATTCCCATAATATAAGAGTTCTCGACTGGCCAGCATGTAGCCCAGATCTTAACCCTATAGAAAACCTTTGGAGCATCATGTGTCGCAAAGTTTATAGCAACGCTAGACAATACTCTTCTGAAAAGGAACTTAAGACATCTATTGAGAATGCATGGTACGATATCGATCCACAAACTATGCAAGATTTAGTTTCTTCCATGCAATCTCGTGTATATGACGTAATACATAAGCATGGATGCGCAACCAGGTTTTAAAAATTGTTTATTTCGATTTTATTTAATTTGTGTCTAAACTTTTGAGACAGCAGTTTATTTTTGTTACCATTTAATTTATTGCAATATGCACAATTCCACTTTTCTTTGTTATAAATATTGTTTATATGTACAGCACATTAATTTCAAGCAGTGATTTGAAAATTGAATAAATATTTTTCAAAGTATGTAAGAATTTCTTCATTGTCTAAACTTTTGCGTCATAGTGTATGTATAAGAAACATACAAGGATATGTTATATGCCAAAATCTTCCCTGAAAAAGTATATAACTATCATTTCGATTCTCATCAAAATCAAGTTAGGTGAGCCCAAGTTATATGCAGCTGGAACGAATTTCCCATTTGCATTTTACTTTCGTATATATAGTAGAAGCAGAAGTAAATAGATCGATAAGAATATTGAATCTTAAAATTTATGAAACTAAGTTATTCCTCGTTGTCTCTGCTGAATAATTTTGAAGACTTTTCAGTCGTCGAGTATTGAGATTTACAATTATGTCTGCAACAATTGTATTTCATTTTGAGCCAAAACATTCTCGGTAAAATGAGCATATTTGGTATGGGTTCCGATATTATAAAATATTTTTTTTTCAAAATCGCCATTTAAACTACGCACATGAAATTCTAAGTGTCTCTTAGCACTGCAGTAAACGTTTCGATTTTTAATCAGTGAAAAATGAAGTTATAACTTAATTTTATTTAATAATAAAAAATACTTTTAATTTAAAAAACAGTTAATTAATTTTTTTTTGCAGTGTTACGATTGAATAATGATTAAAGCCAAAAGAAATTCGCATTCAATAAATAGCAAGCCACAATGTTTGGCACAGTTTGCAATTAAATTTGGTACTTTTCCACTATAGGCGCCTTGGCGTTTTTTTTAAATAGCTTGGCGCAATTCGGAAATCAGAAAGAGAGATTTATTGCTAATTGATATAAACAGTTAAGAAAACCAACTTGATGAAATTTTTGTTTGTTTACATTTGTATATTATTAATGTTTTTTACATACAAATTACGGTACTACTACTTAGTTATCCCGTCGATCAAAAATCTATCGCCAAACTATAAGATTAAATGCCAATAATGGTTGATCATAAATGTCACATACACTTGACTTTAAGTAAGTTACACGTATTTACGACATCAAGTGATTTTTATTTCGACGTTATAGTTGTATTTTTATTAATTTTATACTAATTTATTTGTTCTTTCGTTATTTAAAATAAAAATTATGTCAATTTGTATAATTTGGCGATTTATATAATTTAGCGAAATTGTTCAACAGGATAACTAAGTAGTACCCAAATTACTGCTGTTTCTATATAAAATTAGATAAATAGCATCTTTATGTTAAATAAATTATATAAACATAGAAAAAAATGCTTGTGTATATGAAATAAAACAGCGAATTGGTTGACAGAAAATATGTTGCCAAATTTCTTTCCCCGCCAATGCTATTTTCTCTATTTCGCCAAGATCCCTATACTGGAAAATTACCAAAATATGTTTGCACATTTAGGATTGAAATAAATGGCGCAATAGCGTACATTTTGGTATGGTGTTGGTATATCGTAAATGTAGCAAAATGTCTCCAAAAAACTATTTCTCAAATTTCGCCAAATCTCTGTAAATTCGGTTACAGAATTGGTTCGCTTTAAAAACACAGAATCATTTTTAACCTTTTCCTAAGTTAATTGTGCGTCGAACCACGCCCGGTAACATACGCTATTTGTCTGTAGGCTCAATTATGTAACTTATCTGTACCTAATATGCCAATTGTCCCTGGACTCGATTATGTAATTTATCTCCTTAATTAAGGCATACTTTAAAAACTACATCTACTTTCCAATTTTCCTGATTTTAGATCAATGGGTATTGTTAGATGTTATAAAGCTTGAGGCAATTCGGGCTTCAGAAAGTCATATTTGTGACCAAATGATATGAACAGCTGTGAAAACAAATAAAATGAACTTTTATGCTTTTTAAAATATGTATTCCTATATATAAACCTTTTATTTATGAATATTAATATTTTTGTTATTTATATACAATTTACTTCTGTTTTTATATAAAAAGAGATAAGTGTCTTCTTTATAGTAAATAAATTCTATAATTATTGAACAGAAAATATGCATTAAAACTTTCCTTTTCTCTCCAAACCCATTTCTTCCACTTCGCAAAGGAAAAATTTGAAAATTACAGAATTTACCCCCTTGCACTATGACTAAACAGTGTCGAACAATGCATTATATACTAAAACTATCTCTGAAAAATTGCCAAACTAACAATGCAAATTCTATCAAAAACCGTTTATTATAACTTTTTTAAAGGCTAAATTGTGATAATTGAGTTCACCAGATTACAGAATTTTCCCCAAAACTGTATGGCTAAGCAATGTAGAAGGACATGGTTTATACTGAAATCTTTCCTTGAAAATTTTCTAATTAGTCCAAGTTCCATCAAAACACATTCGGCAGAATCTTTTATAAAGGCTAATTTTTCATTATCAGGTTCATCTCATTAAAGAACTTTAAACCATAATGCGATTCCAAGCAACGTAGAATGACGTGTTACGTACTAAAACCTTCCCCGAAAAATTACCTATCTAACAGTGTAAGTTCAGCAAAACCCAAGATCTAAGCAGCCGGAATGAAATTTCCATTTGAATTACACATATATATATATATAAGTAGAATTAGATTTTTCAAAAAATGCAGTCGTCTACTTGAAAAATAACCAATATTGAAAATGTCGCTCAAACCGAAGTCACGCTTGTGCATTTTTCGCTTAAAATTAAATTGTTTGGCGATAAAATGAAATCGTAAATAAACAGACAATATGAAACTCACAAGTACCGTCATTAATACGTGCGTTAATACGGGTTAGGTTCCCTTAGAGAGACCCCCACGAAGGGCACTCCCCCTCGGGCCTATATCCCTAGTGTAGATAATCGGCCGTCACAAAATCAGACAACCAACCAACCAACAACCGTCAAAATCCATGCAGTAGAACTCGAAATCTCGACGTTCGGAACGAAATTTCCGTTTGGATTTTATATATATAATAGATAATAGAATAGATAATAGATTTTATATATATAATAGAATAGATAATAGATTATGTGTTATGAACTATCTCAAAGTTTAAAACAGATCGCATTGTTAGATTTCCTAATTTTAACAATATCGCGTTATGTTAGTTCCACATTCCACCACCAGGGAGCGCACTCTATTCTTAATGAAAGCGTATCTGAACGAAACTCCTTCATGCAACCTTTCCGTAGATACATGAATCGGGAGGGTGGCGGTCTTAACCAATAATTTAAGATAATTGCTGAAATTACTACGAAAAATGTTTTAAAGGGGCCCTACGCGGGCCCCTAATAGAGTTAGAGGAAATCGGAAGACGGCAAAATAATCGCGGAGAAAAGTTTGCTTGGGTGCTTCGGAGCTACTTTTGGCGCGAGATCTAAGCTCTACGACCCATAGGAGCCCAGATATTTTAGGAAATATGAAGTAACAAAGTCCAAAATAATAGAATTTTCCGTAATAATTCTATAACTAATCTAGGTAGAATGATGTGCTATAGCTTAAAACCTTCCCTGGAACGATACCTATCTAACGGTATAAGTTCCGTAAAAATCCATGTGGTAGAACTCGAAATCTCGGTGTTCGGAACGAAATTTCCGTTTGGATTTTATATATATAATAGATAGATAGATAATATTAATAAACTTTTTATTCATGCATTTTTACAATGCAACAAATATTGCACCAAAATCTGAATATTTATAAAACTAGTTGTAGTACGAACGCACTTCATTTACCACGTTTCACCTACAATTTCCAACTTGTTTTTCTTGCAACAGAAGTTGTTATTTTTTGCGTGTGTAAATTAGACGCGATGCTTTGACACTGAAATAAAACTTTTTTGCTTAAAATATTATCATTTTGTATTATTATTTTGTGTTTTAAGTGAAGTAAGTGAGATGCATGCATTTTAAATTTGTGTAATATAAGTTTTTAAACTGAATGCATTATTTGAAATGAAAGTTGTGTATTTTAAATAAAATGAATATAATATGAATGATGGCAACGCATACAATATTTGCGATTTATCACTTATCCGGCCTACCATAAAATTATCCGATCTTTTCATTACGTAAGTTAAATGTAAAAGAAAAAAATACAAACCATGTAGAAATATTTAATAAATCAAATTTTAAAACAAATCGTCAGTCGAATTGGTACTACGTTTTATCCGTACTGAGAAGATAGATTACCAAAATTATTGTTAATCGCTAATCATCGTCAGTAGTCAAATTTGTTCAAAACACTAACTAGAATGTATTTATTAAGTATACAACGACGACATAACAGATTGACGGATTTTACCTAAAATATTAGACTAGATTACAACCAGTGTTAATTCAGGGGGTGGGCATGGGGGGTGGGACATTTCCCACACACGGGGCAATGAGATGTCCCCACAGAAGATTTGAAAATTTGTGGTTCCAGTGGTCAAAAGGGACAATTTCCCCAAAGGAACCGCATAATGTATATCATAAAGATTGACGGATTTTACCTAAAATATTAGACTATATTACAACTACAACCAAGACTCTCCCTTATCACAGTATCAAATTATTATGATAAGGGGGTATTGATTACAACACTATTATTGAAAGTAAATGTGGATATTATTAAAGGCTTCCACAAAAAACACTACATTGCACCAAATCGTATTAGTTTAATGTACGCCCATTAGCCATGGACCCAAGATTATTTAACAGACTTAAAACACTTTGCATTAGCAAACGTATTGCAACTGAAAAGCAAACACCTTGAAGCATAAATAACTAGCTGAGTTAAACGGTGTTTGTCAAGAAAGATGAAATACATAAAATCTGTACAATGATCAAATAGACTTAGTTCTTGGTTTTTTTGTGTTAGCCGGGTGCAAATCTCGCCAATAGCATTTGTTTTTTTTTAATTTCGCCAGTAGTAGTTTTTATTTTTCGTGTGGTAAATTAAAAACAATTTTTTGATAATGAAATTAAATGGTTTACTGCATTATTTATTATTTCTGCTTTTTTATTTTCTTTTTAAATGAAGTAAGTTAAAGGAGTGTGTTTTAAATGTTTGTGTTTTAAATTAAAGTTATATATGTATACTAATATCATAAAGATGTAAAGTTTGTTTGTTTCTTTGTGGGAGGTAATATCTGGAACTAACGAACCGATTTCAACATTAAGGTTGCCACTACCTTAAAAGGGATGCAAAAGCAAAAAAAGTTTTAAAAATGCGATTTTTGTGTTACAGAAATTACTAGAAACATAAAATTTGGCATGGTAGTTACTTATTAGATACTAGCAAAACCCACGTTTTTGCTCACGTAATAATTGAAAGATGCCAAGTCATTAATGTATGTCGAACTTTTATTAGAAGAAATTATACTTTTAGGAATAATTTAAAAATTACTAATTAAGCCACAGTTTGACTAAATTTCATTATTACACTGCATTAGGAAGAAATGAGACTTAAATTAATAAGAAGAACTAAAACTAATTCTAAATAAATGATAATTTGGAAAGTATTTGGGGCTTTTATGCTCGTTTCATACACTCATTTCAGTATTCATGAGAAGTTTTGAATTTTTTAGAAACCGTTATTAGTGCGCATTTATATATTAAAATTAACCATCATGCCAAATTCCAAGTTTCTTGTCTAATGGTCTACCACCTCTCTGATGGTAGTGGCACGAACATAAAAGACCTATGTTGAACCAAAGACAGTCACCATTAATTTGCCAATATGAATTTTGAAATCGTTTTGGTATTTCACAAGATTGCAAAAAAATAGCAATTTAGAACGTCTTCAGAACGCTTTTCTTTCACTTCATACTTTTTAATTTGGAATTTTCTTAAGACGGTTGGTAGAAAGCATTTACATCTTTTAAGTAATTACTAGGCAGAATTTCAAAATCTTACACACCATAGTATTACAAAAACCGCGATTTAGAGCATTTTTTGCTCCTGCAAACCCCAGGTGGTTGTGACAGCAACATAAAATATAGCCTATGTTGGAGCAGGGACTGTCACCATTAATTTGCGACCATTACTTTTGAAATTGGTATGGTACTTCATGAGATAGAAATCGCAATTTAGAACATTTTTAGTAGGCTTTTCGCCCATTTTCAACCCTGTTAAATTTCGATTTTTTTAAGAAATGTTCTTACTGATCATTTATATCTTATAAGTAACTACCGTTACTAATTTCTAGTTGCCTGCACTATCGCAAAAATTGCAATTGAAAACTTTTTTTGCTCCTGCAACCCCCCCCCCCCCCGGTGGTAGTGACACTGACATAAAATAGAGCCTATGTTAGAGCAAGGGCTGTCACCATCAATTTCCAAACATTACTTTTAAAATCGTTTGATACTTTCTGAGATTACGTAGAAATCGCCATTTAGAACGTTTTTTAGATCAGATTTCACGCATTTTCACACCTTTTAAATTTCGATTTTTTTAGGAAATGCTCTTACTGATCATTTATATCTTATAAGTAACTACCATTACTAATTTCTATTTGTCAGAACCTACACTATCGCAAAAATTGCAATTGAAAACTTTTTTTGCTCCTGCAACGCCCAGGTGGTAGTGACACCGACATGAAATAGAGCCTATGTTAGAGCAAGGGCTGTCAACATCAATTTCCAAACATTACTTTTAAAATCGTTTGATACTTTCTGAGATTCCGTAGAAGTCTCCATTTAGAACGTTTTTTAGATCACTTTTCACGCATTTTCATACATTTTAAATTTCAATTTTTATAGGAAATATTCTTACTGATCATTGATATCTTATAAGTAACTATCAATGCCAAATTTCATCTTTCTATGCCCTTCAGTAATACAAAAATCGCATTTTAAAACTTTTTTTTTCTTCTGCACACCCTTTGGGGTAGTGGGATAGACATAAAATATAGCCTATGTTGGAACAGGGATTAACACCATCATTTTGATATCATTACTTTTGCATTTGGTTTAATACTTCCTGAGATTGTGTAGAAATCGCCATTTAGAACGTTTTTTTATAACGCTTTTTGCACATTGTCACCATTTTTAAATTTCGAATTTTTAAAGAAATATTCTTAGAGTTCATTCATATCTTATCAGTAAACACTATGCCAAATTCCATGTTTCTAGTCTAGGGTCAGCCAACCTATGGCACGCGTGCCACTTTCGGCACGCCAAAGAATAATTTTGGCACTGCGCGGCGTTGATTATGTCTCTAAATGAGGATACAGCGATTTTACACAAAATAAACGAACTTAGATGATCTGATTAGATTCTAAATTCGATTAAATGCAAATTGGAGAATTTTAATTTTATTCAATATGGCTTCGGAAATTTATCAATCAAAGAGTATATTTGAAAACTATCAAAAATGAAGGAATATTACCGATGGTAAATTAGGGCAACTTGGAAATTAATTTCAGAACCATTTAAATAAACTGTCTTTTTTCAATTTTAACAATTTTTTCTACTATTTATCTGTCATTTTTGCAAATTCATCATTTTCTAAATCTCATGATTTTCACAAATTTAGAATATAAAAAATCAAATAGATTGCCATATAAATTCATTTAGTTTACATTCTGTTGAAATTAACTGAACATGAACATATTATTATTCATCCAAGATACAACAATTAATCACAATATGTTTTCAATTAATTTCTAAAATAAAATTGTTTCTATAATTATTGCGGTATAATACTAACATGTATGTTACTCAGTTTAGAAAATATCCAATATGTAATTTTCAAGTAGTTTTGATTAATTATATTTCAATCGACTAAATTTGATTTTTAGTTGGCACGTCAAAGTCAAGTAATATATTTTTTGAAAAAAAAAAAATTGACATGCGACAAGAAAAAGGTTCGCCAACCCTGTTCTAAGAACTTCAGTAACACAAAAATCGCATATTTAGAACTTTTTTTCTCCTGCACCCTCTTTGGGGCTCCGACATAAAATTTAGCCTATGTTGGAGCAAGGGCTATAATGTTTTCATATCATTATTTTTGAAATGGGTTTGATACTTCATAAGATTGCGTCGAAATCGCATTTTACAACGTTTTTAGATCACTTTTAGTGCATTTTTACTCCTTTTAAATTTCGATTTTTTTTTTTTACAAAATGTTTTTAGACATCATTTATATCATATAAGTTACTACCATGCCAAATGTCATGTTTCTAGTCCCTTCAGTAACACACAAATCGCAATTTTAGAAAGTTTTTTAATCCTGCACCCCCTTTGGGGTAGTGGCATGGACATAAGATATAGCCTATGTTGGAACTGGAACTAACACCATCATGTTGATATCATTAATTTTGAAATTGGTCTAGTACTTCCTAAGATTGCGTAGAAATCGCCTAAAAAAATGTTGTAAATAGAACATTTTTTAAAACTCTTTTCGCGCATTTTCACCGCTTTTATATTTCGATTTTTTAGGAAATGTTCTTAGAGATCATTTAAATTTATATCTATTAAGTAACTACCATGCCAAATTTCATGTTTCTAGTTCCTCCAGTAACACAAAAATTACATTTTTAGAACGTTTTCTGCTCCTGCACTCCTTTTGGGGTAGTGGCATCGGCATAAAATATAGCCTATGTAGGAGCAATGGCTATCATCATTTTGACCTTATTATATTTGAAATCGGTACGGTACTTCCTGAGATTGCATAGAAATCGCCACTTAGAACGTTTTTTTCGCATTATCACCCCTTTGAAAGTTTGAATTTTTTAAGAAATGTTTTTATAGATCTTTTATTTCTTATAACTTCCATTCCAAACTTCATGTTTTTAGGACCTGCAGTAACATAAAAATCGCACTTTTCAGAAAGTTTTTTTCTCCTATACCCCCTTTGGGGTAGTGGCATTGACCTAAGATATATCCTATGACCGAACAGGAACTAACAGCATCATTCTGATACCATTACTTTTGATATCGGATCAGTAGTTCTAGAGAATACCTTTTACAAACAACCAAACAAATAAACAAACTTTACTTCTTTATAATATTAGTAGAGATAAATGATCTGTATGAACATTTTTTAAACAATTCGAAATTTAAAAGGGGTGAAAATGCGGGAAAAGCGTTCTAAAATCGTTCTAAATGGCAAATTCTACACAATCTCAGGAAGTACCAAACCCATTTAAAAAATAATGGTGTCAAATAGATGGTGACACACCGAGGCTCCGATATAGGCTATAATTTATGTTGGTGCCACTAACCGAAATGGCGTACAGGGGTAAAAAAACGTTCGAAAAATGCAATTTTTGTGTTACTGAAGGGCCTAGAAACATGATGTTTGGCTTGGAAGTTATTGCATATAAATAAACTCGTAAGTAGCCTAAAAAAGTCGAAATTTAAAAGGGTTGAAAATGCGCGAAAAGCTTTCTAAACAAGTTCGAAATTGCGATTTCTACCCAATCTCAGGAAGTACCGCATCGATTTTTTTTAAAAATGGTGCTAGAATGATGGTCATCTCTTGATCCAAGATAGTTCATATCTAATTTTGGTGGCACTAGCACTATGCGGTTAGAGGTGCAAAAAGCGTTATAAAAAGCGTTCTAAGTGGCAATTTCTACGCAATCTCAAAAAATATCAAACCGATTTCAAAAAAATGGTTGGAAATGGACGGTGACAACCCTTGTTCTATCATAGGCTCTATTTTATGTCGGTATCATTACTTCTTGGTGGTTGCAGGGAAAAAAGTTCTAAATTGCAATTTTCGTGTTATTGAAGGGTCTAGAAACATGAAGTTTGGCATGGTAGTTACTTATAATTTATGAATGATCTTTAAGAACATCCACTAATATAATCGAAATTTTAAAAGGATAAAAATGCGCGAAAACCGTTCTAAATGGCGATTTCCATGCTAACTCGCGAAGTATCAAACCGATTTCAAAAGTAATGGTTCGAAATTGATGGTGACAGTCCTTACTCCAGCACAGGCTCTATTTCATGTCGTTGTCACTACCGCCTGTAGTTGTAATTTTTGTGATACTGCAGGCGCTGTTAACTTGAATTGAGGCAAGGTAATTACTTAAAAGATGCAAATGGTTTTTAGGAAACGTCGGATGGAAATTCCAAATTTGCAAGGATGAAGTGAGCGGAAAGTGTTCTAAAAACTTTCTAAATTACTATTTTTATGCAATCTTCTGAATTACCAAATCGATTTAAAAAACAATAGTTGATATTTCGTGGTTATATAATCTTATATTTTATGTCGGTGCCACTACCACCAAAGGGTTGCAGGAGCAAAACGTATTCTAAATTGCAATTTCTGTGATACTGAAGATGAAGGGTCTACAAACTTTAAATATGGCCTGGTAGTTACTTATAAAATATAAATGCCCTCTAAGAACATTTGAAAATAAATTTCTAATTTAAAAAGGGTGAAGCGAAGTGAAGGAATGAAAAGCGTTCTAAAAATGTCCTAAATTACAATTTCTATGCAATCTCAGGAAATAATAAACCGATTACAAAAGTAATGGTTGCGATCTATAGTGAGTGTCTCTGATTCTACACAGGCTGTATTTTATGCCGGTGTCACTGCCACTTGGAGTTGGCAGAAACAACAAAGGTTCTCAAAAAGGCCTTTAAAAACTTTCTAAATTACGTTTTCTTTGGAATATTAGGGAATACCAAACAAATTTTAAAATTACAGTTGGCAAATTAAAGGTAACAGTATCTGTTTCAACATAGGTATTTTATGTCAGTGCTACTGCTACCAGAGAGGTGGTAGGCTGTTAGACAAGCAGCTTGAAACTTGAAATGATGGTTAATCTTAAGATGTAAATGCGTACTAAGAACGTTTTCGAAAAAAATCAAAACTTCAAATAAATGCTAAAATAAGTGTATGAAATGAGCAAAAAATCTTCAAAATACTTTCTAAATTATCATTTATTTAGAATTAGTTTCAGTTCTTCTTATTAATTTAAATCTCATTTCTGCTTAAAGTAGTGTAATAATGGAGTTTAGTCAAACTATAGCTTAATTAGTAATTTTTTTAATGATTCGAAAAAGTATAATTTCTTGTAATAAAAATTAGATATACAAATATCACTTAGCATATTTCATTTATTAGGCGAGAAACCTTCGGGTTTTGCCAGTTTTAAATAAAATGAGTTTAAGGGTTATACTTTACATGAAATTAATGCAATATGAATGAATGCGACGGGAACAATATTTGAAAAATTACTTTTTGCCCGGCTAACATAAATGTACCGAGTTCTTGATTTCCCTATCAGAATCTTTCAATTTTGGCGAGAAGTTAATTAAACTATGAATAAAAGTAGTATGATGACAACCTTAGTATACATTTAATGGAAACCAAGTTCATTACCATTGGTGGCAAATTGTCTAACAAATTCAAAATTTTAAAAAATGCAAAAAAAAAAAAAAAGTTTTAATTCAAATTTCCGTGATACCGTTCGGGATAGAAACCGGGAAAATGTCAATGTGGTTACTTTCCAATACTCGCTGAGAACAGTTTCTAAAAAAGTAGAAATTAAAAGTTTAAAATGATAGAAAAGTGTTATACGGACGTTCAAAATTATTATTTATTTCAATTGTTAATCCTGGAAACCTGAAATTAAAGGTTTCTCGCCCTAGTTTCTCATCTTTTAAGTTTCTTGCCTTAACAGTATCACTGAAATTGCAATTTTGGAATGATTTTTGCTCTTGAAACCAATTAAATTTTGAATTTTTTAGAAAGTGTTCAGTGCAACATTTACGTTTTAAAAGTAACAATCATGTCAAATTTCGAGTTCATGCTCTAGCAATTCCATTCAAATCGTCATTTAAAACATTTTTTGAAAGCTTTCCACGCATTTCACCCTTTTAAATTCCGATTTATTTAGAAAGAGTTTTTAGTGAGCATTTGCATCTTATAAGTAATCACCATGCCTAATTTAAGGATTCCATCCCGAACTGTATCACAGAAATAAAAATTTAAGAGTTATTTTGCTCATGCACCCTTATAATTTTCTAATTTATTAGAAAATGATCTGCAAGTGTTTACTTCTTAAAAATAACAACCATGTCGAATTTCAAGTTCCTAGACTCAAACATCCCCATTAAAACCATAATGCAGACCGCTTTTACATTGTTTTCCGCTTTGTTCAAATTTCGATATTTTACAAACACGAGTAGTTTAAACGTTATGCTAAATTTAAGGACCTATACTGAACGGTAGTACAAAATTCGTAATTTAAAAATGTTGTTCACGCTTGCATCATTTAAATTTCGAATTTTTTTAAAACTGTTTTGTAGGATTACTTATACCTTAAAAGTAAAAAGCATGTCACCTATAATTTTAAGTTTCCAGAATTAACAATTTCAAATAATTATAATTCTAAACGTCCGTAGAACCCTTTTCTAGCATTTTAAACTTTTAATTTCTACTTTTTTAGAAACTGTTCTTAGCAAGTATTGGAAAGTAACAACGGTGACATATTTCCGGTTTCTCTCCCGAACCGTATCACAGAGATTTGAATTTTAGAATTTTTTTTTCTTATGCATTTTTTTAAATTTCGAATTTGTTAGAAAATTTGCCACCTATGGTGATGAGTTTGTTTTCCCTTAAATGTATACTAAGCACTGCATTATGATACATTTATTCATAGGTTAATTAACTTGCTCGCCAAAATTGAATTGATAAATTTTTTAAATATTGCTACCATCGCATTCTTTAATATTGCATTAATTTCATTGAAATCATAATCCTTAAACTCATTTTATCTAAAACTGGCAAAACACGCGGTTTGCTCACGTAATAGTTGGTGTATGCCAAATGATATTTGTATATCTAATTTTTATTACAAGAAATTATACTTTTACGAATCCTTCAAAAATTTCTAATTAAGCCACAGTTTGACTAGACTCCATTATTACACTACTTTAAGCAATTATGAGATTTAAATTAATAAAAAGAACTGAAACCAAGTCTAAATAAATGATAATTTCGAAAGTATTTTGAAGCTTTTATGCTCATTTCATACATTCATTTGAGTATTTATTCAAAATTTTGATTTCTTTTTAGAAAACGTTCTTAGTACGTCTTAAAATTAACCATTATGTCAAAGTTCAAGCTGCTTCTCTAACGATCTACCAGGTGGTAGTGGCACCTCAGGTGGTAGTGGCATAACATAAACTACCCATCTTGAAACAGATACTGTTATCTTTAATTTGCCAACATTAATTTTTAAATCTGTTTGGTATTCCCTAATATGCCATAGAAAATGTAATTTAGAAAGTTTTTAAAGGTCTTTTTTAGAATGTTTGTTTTTTCTGCCAACTCCAGGTGGCAGTGACCCCGCATAAGATATAGCCTGTGTAGAATCAGAAACACTCACCATAGTTTCGCAACCATTACTTTTGTAATCGGTTTATTATTTCCTGAGATTGCATAGAAATTGTAATTGAGGACATTTTTAGAACGCTTTTCATGCCTTCACTTCCCTCCACCCCTTTTAAATTTGGAATTTATTTTTGACTGTTCTTAGAAGGCATTTATATTTTATAAGCAACTACCAGGCCATATTTAAAGTTTGTAGACCCTTCATCTTCAGTATCACAGAAATTGCAATTTAGAATACGTTTTGCTCCAGCAACCCTTTGGTGGTAGTGGCACCGACATAAAATATAGGGTTACTACTATTACTATTACTACTATACTAGGGTTACTACTAGGGTCACCACTAAATTGCAACTATTAATTTTTTAATCAATTTGGTAATTCAGAAGATTGCATAAAAATAGTAATTTAGAACGTTTTTAGAACGCTTTTTTGCTCACTTCATCCTTTCAAATTTGGAATTTCCTTCCGACGTTTCTTAAAAATCATTTGCAACTTTTAAGTAATTACCATGCCACAATTCAAGTTAACAGCAACTTCAGTATCACAAAAAATATAATTTAGAACTTTTTTGCTCTTGTAACCCACAGATGGTAGTGACAACGACATGAAATAGAGACTACGTTGGAGTAAGAGTTGTCACCATCAATTTCGAGCCACTTTTGAAATCCTTTTGGGACTTCTTGAGATCGCGTTGAAATCGCTATTTAGAACGTTTTCAGAACGCTTTTCAAGCATTTTTACCATTTTTCAATTTCGATCGTGTTAGGAAATGTTCTTAGGGATAATTCATATATTATAAGTAACTCCCATGTCAAACATTATGTTTCTAGACCCTTCAATAACACAAAAATTGCAATTTAGAATTTTTTCCCCTACAACCTGTTGGAATGTTATTCCCTATGAAGGCATGAATACGAAATTCCTCAATAGTAAGCAATAAAAAATGCTAAATGTTTTACCTTTATGTTTTGGTGTATTATTCAGTAGAAATATATTCTTCTTAGGATGAACAAAAAAACATTTATTTGAAGATTAAATACACTAGAATAATATGCTGCACACAATACTGATAACGCTTGACAATATAAAAAAAAACAGATGAATATTCTTGAAACTATTTACAAAACACAAATATAAAGAAATACTTTGAACTGTGTATTAAATATTAGTTTGTTGCAGTTTTTAATGTATAATATTATTCCTTTGGAATATTATTGGATTTTTAATCCAGCAAGATTTTGCTGCACACTGCTATGAGCCATGGAGGAACACTAACTGTTCTGAGTGTCTGTGCCAGTAAAACAACAAACAGGATCGTCTGATGCTGCCATCTGGTGGAATGTTCTTGAAACAAAAGAGCAGTTCTCTAACATCTCTCCCGTTTTGTGATAGAATCTGACACCAAGTGGATAAGGTTTCTACAAAGTTCAAATTTGGCCTTTGGCAGTGGCTTCGTCATTATGTCTGCTATCATTTTGTTTGTTGATAGATATTTGACATCTATAACATTTTTCTTTTTCTCGTATGTAATGATACTTTGTATCAATGTGCTTAGTGCGAGATTTAAATTTTTCACTTTCGACCAATTTAATTGTAGATTGGTTATCCTCAAAAATTCTAATTGGAAAATGTTGTTGTAAGTTGAGATCTTTACATAATTTTAAGATCCATAGCACCTCTTGAGTTCCTTGTGATAGTGCCACATATTCAGCTTCTGCTAACGATAACGTTACACATGACTGTTTTCGCGAGAACTAAGAAATGCAGGTATTGCCCATGAATATTACATTTCCTGAGGTGGATTTTCTGTCTGTAGCATCTTGACCCCAGTCTGCATCCGAGTATGCAACTATATTAGGATATATTATTGAAGAAATGTAGAGATCAAGGTCTTTCGTGGTTTTTAAGTACCTTATTTCCTTCTTAACAGCATTCCAGTCCTTTTGTCTTGGATTATTGCTTCTTCGACTTAGTATGTTTGTAGGAGTGGTAATATCAGGTCTTGTGCATGAGGAAATATATAAAAGACTTCCTATAGCGTTTCTATAACTATTTTTTGACGATAAAATATTTTCTTCTTTATCTAGACTATAATAGTTAGTTTCCATTAAGGTATAAGTTGGTTTGTCTTCTTCAAGCTGAAAATCCTTAAGTAATTGATTTATTTTACTTCTTTGTGAAAGTAGATAACTTCAATCTTCTTTTCTGTAAATTTCTATACCTAAGAAATATTTCGCTTCTCCTAGTGATGTTATGGGATAAGATTTCTTTAGATAATTTCTTACTTCATTAACTTAATTTTCATCTTCTGAGCTTATCAGCATATCATCTACATATAGTATGAGATGAATTGTCTTCATTGAATGTTCTTTTATGAACATACATGGATCAGCTTCACTTTGTTTAAATCCATATGCCTTTAGAGTATTCTCTATTTCTTCATTCCAGCACTTCCGGCCTGTTTAAGATCATATATAGCCTTTTTTAATTTACAGACTTTGTCTTTATTTTCTTCATCATGAAAGCCTTCTGGTTGATGCATGTATAATTATTCATTATCTAGTTTACCATGTAGAAAGGCTGTTTTAACATCTACTTGAAATACGTTGGCTTTATGATAAGCTGCCCAGGTCAGAAAAGCTTTAATGGTTGTATTTTTGACGACAGGAGAGAAGGTTTCATCATAATCAATGTCTAATTTTTGAGTGAAACCTTTGGCAACTAATCGCGCTTTGCATATTATTTCTTTTCCATTTTCATCACGTTTTGTTTTGTAAACCCATTTACAGTCAATGGCGTGCTTGCCTTTGGGTAAAGTAACAAACTCAAATACTTCATTTTCCTTTAAAAAGTTAAGTTCTTCCTTCATAGCTTGAAACCATTTCTGTTGATCTTTTACTGGTAATTTAAAAACAGCTTTAAAAGTTTCAGGATCTTGATTTTTGGAACAACTGTCTTCAGTTTTGTAAGGATATCTTTCTTGTGGAATTCCTTTAGTCTCTCTGTCAGATATTCTTCTCTGGGAATTATCTTCACTTTCTTCTGTTGTTGGGCTATTTACTGATTTTTCATCCGTATTTATTTCTTCTGCAGTATTATCTATGGAGATAGCTTCACAATCATTTTCAAGATTTTCTTCTGAACAATTGTAATACATTAAATCTGAAGTTCACTCTTCAGAATTTTCTTGAAAGACATTTTCACAGTTCATATTTTCAAAAAACTTCACTCTTCTGCTTATCACTATTTTTCTACCGCCTGTGTAAATTCGGTATCCCTTGCTTCTTAAATCGTAACCAGCAAAAACTTCTTCAGTGGCTTTTTTGTCAAATTTTTGTCTCTTCTGTTTATAAACATACACATATGCATTGCATCCAAATACTTTAAAATGACCCAAATTTGGCTTATGCCCATTCCACAGTTCATATGGCGTCTTTTCAGTTGATTTCGTGGGTAACCTATTTTGTAAGTAGGCTGCTGTAGCAATGGCTTCTGCCTAGAATGTTTTTTGCAATTTAGCATTTATAAGCATGGCTTTACCCATTTCAATAAGTGAGGGATTCTTTCCTTCTGCGACTCCATTTTGGGACGGGGAATATGGCGTCATTCTTTTAATGATTTATTCCTAAGTTTTTAAGATAGTCTCTGACAGATTCGTTGCAATATTCTGTTCCATTGTCACTACGCAAAGATTTAATCTTCAATCAAAATTTATTTGTTGTTGATGCAACATACTCTTTTAATTTATCAAATACTACATCTTTAGAAGAAATAAAATATACTTGTGTATAACGAGAGTAATCATCAATAAATGCAACGAAACATCTTTTTGATCCCACACTTTTTGTTTCCGCAGGACCACATACGTCGCTGTATATCAAATCAAGTGGTTTTCTACTTCTGTATTGTGTTTCTTTTGGAAATGATTATTCTGTTAGCTTAGCTTTTATCCAACTTGAACATTCAGTATTATGAGAACAATTATTCACAGTAATACCTAAAGCTAAATCATCCTTTTGCATTTTCTTCAGGGATTCCAAATTTCTATAGCCCAGCCTTTGGTGCCATTTTAGAATGCAGTTGAAATTAGAACAAACGGGTACTATTTCTGAAGCACTATATACCTTTTAATTTGTAGGTATTATTTTTAATCTGTATAACCTCTCATCAGCTTTTGCATCGGCAACTTAGATGTTGCCCTTTTTTTTAACCCTTTGAATACTGAGGTCTAAAAACGCACTGGCATTCAAAATACGCTAACGCCCGAATGCTGTAATTTTGCTGCGAGATTTTTTCACCCCCTTTTTTCTGCGCTTCTGACCTGTCAGAAGCACAATAAGAAGGCAGCCTTCTTCGAAAGTAGAACTTATTTTCCCCTACTATCCCTCGTAAGGTCACTCATACAAAAGGCTAATCCTGTTCAAGGGAATGTTTTTATTGTACTAAAGCCCGAATTATTTGTGCATGTTTTATCTTTCAGGATTTATTCCTGGCATGTTATTTCTTAGAGTTTCTCGAAATTAGCTTTTTACGTGTTAGAATTAGAGTAACCTTTGTACAATAATGAAATTTGTCGCAGGGGAATACAATTTCTTGCTTTTCGTTTTACTGTATATTTTTTCCCGATAAATATTTGCAGTGAACTAAAAAAATCTGTTCTACAAATAAGATTTAAAAAAATCGACTTCTGTTTTCAAAAAAATTTATGAAAAAATATACCAATATTTCCATTGTACGGGTATTTCTAAATTGCCTAACTGTATTTGACAGATAATTTTTTTTATGTCATAACTCAAATCGTTAAAAGAGAAACATCAGATGCGAACTAAAAGATAACTAAAAAATATTCTGTTCGAAAATTATTTTACAAATCACATCAAAAATAAAAATTCTACTTTTTGTAATATATTTGTGAATCCTAAGAAAGTACCAAATTTTTAATATCGAATTTTAAAATTATTCAAGGAATAACATCATTGTGATTAAAAAAAATTACTGATTGATGCCATTAAAAGAATTATAGTAAACAATTTATTTTTTTTATTTTTAGCATTTTAAAAGTTCATATTAATTTTCTATCAATTATTAAACACATACGATTTATGAAAACATAGTAACTAAAAAAGCTGTATTTAGAAACTAATATCTCAAAAATTCAATTTATTTTTTCTTAACAAAATTTCAACTTTTTCCTAGAAGTCAAAGCTTTAAAAATGTTTAAAAAATGTTTAACGTTAAAATAAATAATAATGACTTGAATTAATAAATAATAATAACTTAATAACTATTTGTTCCAAAATGTATTTAAATATTATGCGATACAGAAAATATATGTATATTACTGCACATATTTTTTAATCTAGCAAACTTGTAATAAAAGTGAAATAAACATTAAATCCTTATATTATTAATAGATTTTTTTAATGTTTCCAGACACAAAAATACAGTAACTAAAAAAAGGAAAAGCATACAGAAAACAAAGTTATCTAGAGAAAGATTAAAATATTCTTTTTTTGCCTTTTTTTCTGAAAAATGGATATCGTCAATTTTTATAAATTTGTAATAAATGGATCTAAGGTTCGCTATTATAGATTCTAATGGCTGTAATGGATTTTCTAAGCTTCCAAACGTATAGAAAATACAGTAACTAAAAAAAAGGAAAAGCATATAGAAAACAAAGTTATCTAGAAGAATTAAAATTTTCTTTCTGTTTTTTTATTCTAGAAAATGGACATTGTCAATATTTATAAATTTGTCATAAATGGATTTAAGATTCATTATTATTGATCCGAATGGATGTAATGGATTTTCTAAGTTCATAACATATAGAAAATACAGTATCTAAAAAAAAGAAAAGCATATAGAAAACAAAGTTATCTAGAAGAATTAAAATTGCCTTTATTTTTCTGGAAAGTGGACGTCGTCAATTTTATAAATTTGTAATAAATGGATCTATTATTCATTATCAGGGCCGAAACTAGCTTTTGTTTGCCCTTGGAAAACATGTATTTTGCTTCCCCCCCCCCCCCCAACACACACACACACACCACCGCCATCCTGACGCACAATAAAACTTATCGACTTCATGTATCCTATACATAAACAAACAAACAAAGAAAATCCTTAAAAAATAATTTAATAATAATTAAAATGTGAGGTAGAAATATGTAAACAACGGTCCCATAGAATTAACATTAGCTAGAGCTTTGAGAGCTAATAGTAGTTACGCGAAAAACTAGGACGCTAATGTTAACAGGGCTGCGGAGTCGGAGTCGTCCATTTTCCCACCCACCCCGCAGCCCTGAATGTTAAACCTATATTACTTTTCCGATTTTGGTTGCAGATATTTTTTTTTGTAAAGTTATTTTCACTTTCAATACAGGTTTCAAAATCTCAAAGTATAGAAACTCTAAAGATCAACCTAAGATATCCTAAGAAAGAAAGAAAAAAAAAAAAACAATAATTTTAAAATATTTAAGTGCAGGCGAAAAATTTGAAAAGAAATCTCTCATAGGTTTAACATTAGCTTGCGAGTTACTTTGTATTTCATATATATATATATATATATATTTGTATGAAACAACAAACAAAATCTTAAATTCACGCCCCCACCCCTTAGATTTCGTGCTCGCGCCCGGGCACATACGCCCCTAGTTTCGGCCCTGTTCATTAATATAGATCCTAATGGATGTAATGGATTTTCTAAGTTTCCAAACATATAGAAAATACAGTAACTAAAAAAAGGAAAAGAATATAGAAAATAAAGTTATCTAGGGGATTTTTTTTTCTAATTCTGAAAAATGGACAACCTTTTAAAGTTTTACAAATTTGTGATAAATGGATTCATGTTGTTAATAATCATAAAGTTAGCAGAATATCTTTTTTTTTTTTTTAATTCTGGAAAATGGACATAGTCAATTTTTATAAATTTGTAATAAATGGATCTAATATTCATTATCAGAACCGAAACTAGCTCTTTTTGTACAAACATGTATTTCGGCGCCACACTCCCCATCCTGACGCACAATAAAAGTTATCGACTTCAGGTTCCCTATGCAAAATAATAATAATAATAATAAATAAATAAAAAATAAAACCTTTAAAAAATAATAATTAAAATTCAAGCTAAAAATATGTAAACAATAATCCCATAGATTATCAGCATCACTGATTCGTCATAGGGTAATTCCATAGTTTCCTTAGAATCATATTCATCTTCTGATTTATCAGATTCAGATTCATCTGTATCCTCGTAAAAATTATTGCTAACGCTTCTTCTTGAGTTAGACTTTTTCCTCTGCGGTACATTTTATGTACTGTATACAAATAACTGAATACAATTCAGATAACTAAGTTAAATTTAAAAAATAATATCATTGTAAAATACAAATTTCAATAACGCATAAAGTTTAGCAAATATATCATGTATCACCAATAGAAAGAAAATGTAGAAAGTGTTTTCCTTCCGAAATTCCCCATCCGTTGACTGCAATAATCCCGCATCAATCACTCCCCTCGCACTTACTCAGGGACAATAGCTGGATATTTCCTAGGGGGGTGGAAACGGAATACCTGTTTCTCAGGCGTTCGGGCGGTTTCGCCGTAGTTTGATTGTTCGGCAGTTTGGGGGCGGCTTCGTAGCGAAAGGGTTAAACATACATCATCTTTAAATGTTACAACAAAACCTTTCTCAGTACAAAACTGGACAGACAATAAATTACTATCCAACTCGGTGACATAAAGCACATGATCTAATGTAACTCTATTTATTTGACCATTAAGTGTTTGAATATTAAAAGTACATTTACCCTTTCCTATTGCAGTTAATTTAGTTCCATTAGCAATTGTAATTGTATCCTTATTCGAATTCTTTAATTCTGAGAACAGTTCCAAAGAATTAGCTAAATGAACAGACGCACCTGAATCAGTAAAAAAAGTAAAATTTTTGTTTTTATTTCCATTTTGTTGTGATCTCATAACAAAACTTGAAGATATTGATTCTTTCGTTAATTCATGACAGTTTTGAGAATCTGGCAAATTTTCATTTTGACTAGCAGTAGAAGCAGAGAAATTGTTTGGTTTTTAAACTGTTGACGTGATCTATCTTGAGTGAAATTTTGTTTTGTTCTGTTTGTATTATTACCTTTTAAGCGAAAACAATCTTCACGGTTGTGATTATTCTTTTTGGAATGAGAACAAAATTTTTCTTTATTCAAATGCTTTGGTTTATCCCTATTACCCTTCAAATTTTGTTGAAATTTGTTTAGTTTCAACTCTTCTAAAATACTCATCAATTAACTTGTTTTGAACATATTTTTATGATAAATCTGTTTCATATTTACTTTCAATAGCAGTTATAAAGGTACAGTAAGAATTTGGTAAAGAACAGAGCAAAATAGCTATTAAATTATCATCTTGTATTACTTCACCTATACTTCTTAATTTTTCTGCCAATTCTAAGACATAATTAATATGTTCCTGCATTTTTACACTTTCGTTATATTTAAAACCCTCTAAGTGTTTGGGGCGTAATATTCCGTTCACTAAGCTCCAGGTTTCACAGCAATACGAGCAATATTTAAGATAATATAATTCTATAGATTTAATGAATTTTAAATACATTGAAGAATGATTAATACTCTGAAAGATTACATTCATATTTGTCATTGAGTTTTTTTTACTATGTTGAAAGAATCCTATTTTCTTAGCATTTAAAACAAAATGCAAAGAAAACAACATTACAATTTTATCCTTTTCCAAGACTCTCGGAGGGTTAATGGAATACAGGTTCCCAAGAAGATAAAGTTTATTTGTTAAATTTACTCTTTCATAAACAGATTTCAACTGATTGTATGTTTCTTTAGCACTTATAGCATGTCTGACATGAACAATTTGTGAAACTGAGAAATTTAAACACATTAATGCTCTATCATTTCTATCATTTTTTACCCAATTGTCAACATTTTCCTTTTTTGGTTCAAATACAACCTCATACAGACCTTCTTTGATTAACAATTGTTCTATTTTGAACTTCCAAACTGAATAATTATCATCGGATAACTTATCAACATAATGAGATTCTTTAAGACTAGACATTAAGATATAATAATATTTGCTTATTTCACAGAAAATAAAACTTTTTATCTTATTAATACATCAAAACAACAATTATAAACTCAAATATAATGCTAATGATGAAATAAGAACAAAATAAAATTTTTGACAACAATATTTGAAGTTACTTTTGATTTCAGAAAAAACTATTTTTAAATATTCAAATTCCTTGCTTAAAACAGAAATTTACATTTTCAATTTGCATAATAAAATTTTAATAAGAAACTGGCAAAATAAATTTCAAAATAAATTTTTCTTATCAATACGCAATACTTTTAATTTCAAAATAAGAACAATTCTTTAGAATTCGACATTTAGAACGGTTTTCCTGCATTTTCACACATTTTAAATTTCGAATCATTTAAAAAATGTTCTTACATATCATTTATCTATACCAATATTATAAAGAAGTAAAATTTGTTTATTTGTAGGAGGTAATCTCTAGAACTACTGAACCGATTTCAAAAATAATGGTATCAAAATGATGCTGTTAGTCCCTGTTCGATCATAGCATATATCTTAGGTCAATGCCACCATCCCAAAGGGGGTGGGGTGTAGGAGGAAAAAATTTCTAAAAAGTGCGAGTGTTGTGTTGCTGAAGGTTCTAGAAGCATGAAGTTTGGAATGGAAGTTATCTATTCTAATAAAATATCAAATGTGTGTCTGTGTGTCTGTGTGTCCGGGTGTGTGCAATGGCTAGCGAAAACTACTGCACGTAGAAGTCTGAAAATTTATATGTGAATAGTCCAAGACAGGTCCTGATTCACCTGAGGCTCAGACTTTTAATTTTTGATGGGCCGGGGCCCCTGGGCCCCTTTGAGTTTTTATGCACTAAATTGTTAATAACTTGCCCTCTTTTCATCCAATCTTCTTCGCTTTAGGGGACCTATCTCAATTTAGCGACTATCGCCTTTGTACTTTTCAGTTAAGACCCAGGGCCTTTGGGGCCCGATACAGGACACCTTGAAGTTTTTGCGGAAATAAATTGTTAATAAATTGCTTCCTTTTAATCCGATCTTCATTTTTGGTGTCCCTTTTCCTTTTAGTTATAGTTACGTTTCTACATTCCAGTTAAGTCCCTGGGCCCCTTGGGTTGCGTAGGGCCGGTCGAGGAAAACTTGGACTTTTTATGCGCCAATCATTTTTAATCCCCTATATTTCTCCTCTTCTCAGTGCATAATTTTAAAGTTAAATCTTAGACTCTTCTTCCCAGACGAATACCGTCATATCTTTATTGGGGCCCTAGGGACCTTTTGCAAACGTTTACCCGCTTTTTGTGCCTTTCTTTAAAATATTATTTTAACGAATAAATCATATTATTCTCTATGCTTAATTTTGACTAATTGAAGATCTAAAGCGCTAAGTACTAAGACATTTTGACATGTTTTATGTTAGGGCCCTGTTTTCAACTATCATTTGGCCCCTTTTGCCCCCACCCCCCTATTATAGCTCCCATAAAAATGGTCCGATGAAGAATCTTTTTTTTTCTAAGAAATTCTTACGCCTGCCAGCTATTACATGAGCGACAAAAAAAAATTTCTCAGGCTTCGGCTACCACCAATTTTGAATACTAATTGCCTTTTTGGGGGCCCTTGTTGCAGCTTCTAAAAGAATGACCCAAATTGCTTGCAATTTTCTTTAACGTAGTTGTAGCGTCCTCCGATTACTTTAAAAGCTACTAAAAATATCTTTATGCCCAACTATATGCCAGTTATGTCCCTGTCCCCTTAGGGTCCGGTACAGTTCCCCTTGAAGCTTTTGCACCATAAATTGCTAATAAATTGCCACCTCTTAATCCGATCTTCATTTTAGAACTATTTTTTCATTTAGTTATTCTTCCGTTTCTATATTCTAGTTAAAATCTTGAGCCCCCGTATGGTCCCGTAGGACCCGGCGCAGGTCTCTTGAACATTTTGTGCGTCATGCATCTTTCACTCCCTAATTTTCTCACCTCTTCAGTGCATAATTTTTAAGTTGAGTCTTGGACCTTTCTTCCTGGACCAACACTCTTAATTTTTATTGGGGCCTTAGGACCTTCCTTGAAGCATTTACCCAAATTTTTGTGTATTTCTTTAAAATATTATTCTAACGAAAAATTCATACCTTATGCTTAGTTTTGTCTAATTATAGATCTAAATCGTTAAGTACTAAGACATTGTAACATGTTTCCATTTTGAGGCCCTATTTTTAACTATCAGTTGGGCCCTGTTGGGCCCCATACTATCGCTCTCTTAAAAATGGTCCGATTCAGAAGCTTTTTTTTCTTTTAACAACTTCTTAAATCCGCCAGCTACTACATAAATGACAAAAAAAAAAAAAAAAAAAAAAAAAAAAAAAAAAAAAAAAAAAGACTTCAGCTACTACCAATTTTGAATATTAATCGTCTTTTTGTGGCACTTGGTGCAGCTTCTTCAAAAATTATCGGAATTGCTTACAATTTTTAGCACATTTCTATCATCTTTTAACTACTTCAAAAACTACTAAAAAGTCACTTTATACGCAACTACATGCCACTTAAGTTCCTGGCACCCTGTGACCCGGTACATGGCTGCTTAAAATTTTTTCACCTTTAATTGTTAATATGTTGCCTCCTCTTAATCCGATTTTTATTTTTTGAATCCTTTTTCCATTTAGTTATTCTCCCGTTTCTTTATTCCAGTTAAAATCCTATGGCATCCTTGGGTTCCATGGGGCCCGATCCGGAGCCCCGTGAATATTTAGTGCGGCACGCCTTTTTCACCACCTAATTTTCTCGCAATATTAATGCAAAATTTTAAAATTGAGTCTTGCACTCTTCTCCCCGGACTAACACCCTCTTATTTCTACTGAATCTTAGGGCCCTATTTTAAGCCTTTCCTACTACTTTTGCGCATTTCTTTAAAATTTTATTCTAATGATTAATTCATGCTGTATGCTTAATTTTGACTAATTGAAGATCTAAAGTGCTAGAACTTAGACCTTTTAACAAGTTTTCATGTTAGGGACCTGCTCGTTACTATCAGTCTGCCTTCTTTGGGCTCTTTGTTATAAGTCCCTTAAAAACGGTCCGAATCACTAGTTTTTTTTAACAACTTCTTAAGTCCTCCTGCTACTACATGAATGATAACAAGTAATATAAAAATTTTGTTTTTAAAGTCAATTTCTACTTAAGTCATCAAAGAAAAATTTAATATAATCCCTTAAGCTAATATTAGTTTTTGTTGCATTAAAATATCTCAATTTGTTGATTTTTCTATAAGCAAGTAGGTTTACAATGGAACTCTATGGGAATTTGGCGAAATATCAGAGATATCGCCAAGTTGGCGTCACTTTTGGTGACTCATTTTGTCCGCCAAATTTCGCGATATATCGCGAAGTTCGCGACAAATTTAGCGGTATTTGACGACAGAACAGGATCCCCCCTATGGTAACCCCTTATTGAAAATACTTTCATTGATCTTCAATAACCAATGGCCCCATTTTGTATAACCCCATCCCATGCAAAACTAAAATTAATTAATTAAAATTTAATGAATTAATTAATATTTGAACAAACTGTATTAACATCAATTGTCATCCAGTTTAAAAAAATTTATTTCAACTTGACAGGATGAATAATGAGTATTTTATTAACGATTGAAAACTTGAACAAGATATATAAATATATAATACATAAATAAATATATATATATATATAAACAAGTAATATAAAAATTTTGCTTTTAAAGTGAATTCCTACTTAGGTCATCAAAGAAAAATTTAATGTAATCCCTTAAGCTAATATTAGTTTTTGTTGCGTTAAAATATCTCAATTTGTTGATTTTCTGTAAGCAAGTAGGTTTACAATGGAAGTCTATGGGAATTGGGCGAAATATGAGAGATATCGCCGAGTTGGCGTCACTTTTGGCGACTCATTTTGGCCGCAAAATTGGGCGATATATCGCCAAGTTGGCGACAAACTTGGCAGTATTGGGCAACAGAACAGGGTCCCTCCTATGGTAACCCCTTATTGAAAATTCTTTCATTGATCTTCAATAATCAATAACCGCCATTTTGTTTTCATGCAAAACTAAAATGAATTAATTAAAATTTAATTAAATAATTAATATTTGAAAAAACTGTACTAACACCCATTGTCATCCAGTACAAGTTTAAAAAAATTTATTTCAACTTAATAGGATGAATAATGAGTATTTTATTAACGATTGAAAATTTGAACAAGATACATAAATATATAAATAAATATAAGGAGAGTGTGAACTAATAGTAGGAATTGAAAAAAAAAATCTCAGACTTCAACTATTACGAATTATGAATATTAATCTCCTTCTTTGGCCCTTTGTTGCAGCTTCTTTAAAAACTAACCGATTCTATTACATTTTTCTTTCACGTAGTTTCAGCGTCCTCCAGCTACTTTAAAACTACTAAAAAAATTTCTTATACCCAACTATATTCCAGTTAAGACGTTGGCCCCCCAGGACCCTGTCTTTCTTTATACCTCAGCTACAACTTTTTTCGATCATTAATCTCCTTTTTCAGCATCAACTTATCTTTACTCACTACAGCCGTAAATTAAAAATCACGTTAATTTAAAGGTAAATTTAGATAATGGATTTCATCAGTTTATTAAATATCGTGTTAGTAAATACAGAACTTGTGTGGAAATATAAATTATTTAAAAACAACGTTTAAACACACAATAAAATAAGTTGATTTGATCATTTGTATACGTTTCGTGAGTACTAGGACTCACATCCTCAGTGTAAAAAACTTTAAAAACAATATTCCCCCCCAACAACATGAACGGTGATAACCCAAATCCCAAAACAAAATACCAAAACACCATCAAGTTCTAACAGCCAAAAAAATTAATGCGGAAGTGAAATGTCGTGACACAACAAATCCACCCAGAAAGTTGAGATGTATGGTGTACTAGATAAATCATTAACCAAGGAGTCTTTAAATTTATGGATATGAAGAGCCTCAAAAAAGTCTAAATCCAGAGGAGTAATGCATTTCTTGATAATGGTAGCTGAGTCAAAATTAAAATTATGTCCCTCCCCCCAACAATGAGAGGCGATAGAGGATTTCTGTAATTCTTTTTTCTTTACATAGTTTCTGTGTTCATTGATTCTGTAACGGAGTTTTCGTTTAGTTTCTCCAATGTAGGACAAACCACATTGACATTGAATGTTGTAAACTCCCCAATAATTATGAGGAGGAATTTTGTCCTTAAGTTGCGAAAAAGTTAATTTATTAACCGGTTTAAAAACCACATTAAAATCATAATGTCTCAAGATATTAGCCATCTTAAAGCTAATGCTATTATAAAATGGTAAAATGATAAGGTTAGAGATGTAAACCGCAGTAACAGGAGACTCAAGATTATTAACACATTTATTAAGACTATGAGAAATTAAATTATTGATATAAGATAAACCAAAACTTAGATCAATAGCCACAGATCTAATGTAATTTAATTGTGTAATAAGTGAATTATTATCTGAACAAATTAAGCGAGCTCTATTAATCAAATAAAGAAAAGCCGAAGCTTTTTGGGAAGGGGGGTGACATGAATTGAAATGGGGGGGTGACAGAAAAAGGTTTACGGTAAACGCAAGTGTCAAAGGTGTTAAGCTGACGTGTAACCAACACATCCAGAAATGGCAATCTATTATCTATTTCAACTACATAAGTAAATTGAATGACTGAATCTATTGAGTTTAAAATTGTTAATATATTGTCAACAGAAAATAGAGAAAGGTCTAAGAGTGCAAAAGAATCATCTACATATCTACAGTAAAAGGGGAAGTTGATAAGGTTAAACATTTTAACCTCAAAGTAATGCATATATAAATCTGCTAAAAAAGGGCTAAGGGGATTACCCATTGCTAAACCATCTGTCATAGAATAATATTGATTAGAAATTTGAAATGAATTTTGTTTTAAACAAGTACTGAATAACTCAATAATGTGGTTGATTTCATAATCTGTGTAATGAAATTCTTTTAATCTAGCAGTGAGGCTTTGTAGTGCACCTTGAACTGGAACATGGGTGAACAGAGAAGTAACATCAAATGAAACCATGCGTAAAGAGGAGGAGGGGTGAAGTTTTTAATTCGATTTACAAAAGAACTAGAATTCTTAATAGTATAAATATTAGAACTTGAAAGGAATGAAAAGCGTTTCATTAAATATTTAGCAAGAGGGCATGAAGCAGAACCGATATTGGATACGATAGGACGGAGGGGAACACCAATTTTATGAACTTTAGGCAGAGCGTAAAAGCGACTACAGTTAGCAATAGACGGAATTAATGACATACCGGCCTATCGTATCCAATATGGGTTCTGCTTCATACCCTCTTGCTAAATATTTAGCGAAACGCTTTTCATTCCTTTCAAGTTCTAATATTTATACTATTAAGAATTCTAGTTCTTTTGTAAATCGAATTAAAAACTTCACCCCCTCCCCCTCTTTACGCATGGTTTCATTTAATGTTACTTCTCTGTTCACCCATGTTCCAGTTCAAGGTGAACTACAAAGTCTCACTGCTAGATTAAAAGAATTTCATTACACAGATTATGAAATCAACCACATTATTGAGTTATTCAGTACTTGTTTAAAACAAAATTCATTTCAAATTTCTAATCAATATTATTCTATGACAGATGGTTTAGCAATGGGTAATCCCCTTAGTCATTTTTTAGCAGATTTATATAAGCATTACTTTGAGGTTAAAATGTTTAACTTTATCAACTTCCCATTTTACTGTAGATATGTAGATGATTCTTTTGCACTCTTAGACCTTTATCTATTTTCCGTTGACAATATATTAACAATTTTAAACTCAATAGATTCAGTCATTCAACTTACTTATGAAGCTGAAATAGATAATAGATCGCCATTTCTGGATGTGTTGGTTACGCGTCAGCTTAACACCTTTGACACTTGCGTTTACCATAAACCTTTTGCTGTCACACTCCCTCCCCTTTCAATTCATGTCACCCCCCTTCCCAAAAAGCTTCGGCTTTTCTTTATTTGATTGATAGAGATCGCTTAAATTGTTCAGATAATAATTCACTTATTATAGAATTAAATTACATTAGATCTGTGGCTATTGATCGAGGTTCTGGTTTATCTTATATCAATAATTTAATTTCTCATAGTCTTAATAAATGTGTTAATAATCTTGATTCTCCTGTTACTGCGGTTTCCATCTCTAACCTTATCATTTTACCATTTTATAATACCATTAGCTTTAAGATGGCTAATATCTTGACACATTATGATTTTAATGTGGTTTTTAAACGGGTTAATAAATTAACTTTTTCGCAACTCAAGGAACAAATTCCTCCTCATAATTATTGGGGAGTTTACAACATTCAATGCCAATGTGGCTTGTCCTACGTTGGACAAACTAAACGAAAACTCCGTTACAGAGTCAATAAACACAGAAACTATGTAAAGAAAAAATAATTACAGAAATCCTCTATCGCCTCGCATTGCTGGGGGGAGGGACATAATTTTAATTTTGACTCAGCTACCATTATCAAGAAATGCATTACTGCTCTGGATTTAGACTTTTTGAGGCTATTCATATCCATAAATTTAAAGACTCCTTGGTTAATGATTTATCTAGTACACCATACATCTCAACTTTCTGGGTGGATTTGTTGTGTCCCGACACTTCACTTCCTCATTAATTTTATTGGCTGTTAGAACTTGATGGCCTTTTGTTATTTTGTTTTGACATTTGGGTTTTCACCGTTCATGTAGTTTAGGGGATATTGTTTTTAAAGTTTTTTACACTGAGGATGTGAGTCCTAGTCTTCACGAAACGTATACGTATGATCAAATCAACTTATTTTATTGTGTGTTTAAACGTTGTTTTTAAGTAATTTATCGTGTTAGTGTTAAAAGTAATTTATGAAATTTACAAGTGGAGAGGACATCTTCCACCGCTTGGGGGCCACTCTTACCTCCAATTCTAAAGACCTAATTTCAACGGGATTTGGTTCATTCAACATAGATTACAATTCAGCTATTTCTGTATTATGAAATTTTGTCTTAGACTTCAGTTTCCAACATTTTCTAACATTAATGATGTATTCTTTTTTGGGATTCTGTGTGATTGATTACTACTAGTCTTGGCTCACTCAACTTGGTTTTCAATTGTCTCCGGCACGTGCGGAGCACTTTCGGTACATGCAGCCTTAGGTAGTGTGGACCCAGATTACCGGTTCGTTCGGAAAGACGTTTGTTGGGAACGCAATAGACGCTGCGGGTTTCTCCGAAATTAGGTTCATTTAAAAGAATTTCAAAAGATATAAAATCATACAAACTTGAGTTTTGTTAAAGGTTATTATTTACGGACCCCAGGCAACGCCGGGTGGGTCTTCTAGTAAGAAATAAATGATCTATAAGAAAATTTCTTAAAAAAAATGAAATTTCAAAGGGGTGAAGATGCGAAAAAAGCGCTCTAAATGGCGATTTCTATAAAATTTCAGGAAGTACCGTCCCGATTTTTTAAAAAATGCTGCTAGAATGATGGTGATATCTCTTGCTCCAAGATAGGCCATATCTAATTTCGGTGCCACTACAGTACAGGTGCAAAAAGCGTTCTAAAAACGTTCTAAATGGCGATTTCTACGCAATCTGAGGAAGTATTAAGCCTATTTCAAAAGTCATGTTTTGAAATTGATGGCGACAACTTTTGCTGTATTATAGGTTCTATTTTATGTCGCTATCACTACCACATGTTGGTTGCAGGGAAAAGAAATTCTAAATTGCAATTTTTGTGCTACTGGAGGGTCTAGAAGCAGGAAGTTTGGCATGGTAGTTACTTATAATATATGAATGACCTCTAAAAACATTTCCTAATAAAATCGAGATTTAAAAAGAGTAAAAATACGCGAAAAGCGTTGTGAAAATGTCTAAATTGCGATTTTTACGCGATCTCAGGAAGTACCAAACCGATTTAGAAAATAATGGCTCGAAATTGATTGTGACAGCCCTTGTTCCAACATAGGCTCTATTTCATGTCGTTGTCACTACCACATGAAGGTTGCAGGAGCAAAAAATTTTAAATTGTAATTTTTGTGATACTGTAGGTGCTGTTAACTTGAATTGTGGCATGGCAATTACTTAAAAGATGCAAATGGTTTTTAAGAAACGCCTGAAGGAAATTCCAAATTTGAAAGGATGAAGTGAGCGAAAAGCGTTCTAAAAACGTTCTAAATTACTATATTTTTGCAATCTTCGGAATCACCAAATCAATTTAAAAAATAATAGTTGCAATTTGGTCGTTACATAACCCTATATTTTAAGTCAGTGCCAGTACCACCAAAGGGTTGCAGGATCAAAATTCGTTGCAAATTGCGATATCTGTGATACTGAAGATGAACGGTCTACAAGATTTTAATATGGCCTGGTAGTTAGTTATAAAGTATAAATGCCCTCTAAGAACAGTCGGAAATAAATTCGAAATTTAAAAGAGGTGAAGTGAAAGGAAAGCCTGAAAAGCGTTCTAAAATTGTCCTAAATTACGATTTCTATGCAATCTGAGGAAATAATAAACCGATTACAAAAGTAATGGTTGCAAAAAAAAAAAAAAAAAAAAAAAGGGTGAGTGTCTCTAATTCTACACAGGCTATATCTTATGCCGTTGTCACTATCACCTGGAGTTGGTAGAAACAACAAACGCTCTATAAAAGGCCTTTAAAAACCTTCTAAATTACGTTTTCTGCGGAATAGTAGGGAATACAAAATAAATTTAAAAATTAATGTTAGCAAATTAAAGGTAACAGTGTATGTTTCAACATAGGTATTTAATGTTAGTGCCACTACCACCAGAGATGTGTTAGACCGTTAGACAAGCAGCTTGAAATTTAATATGATGGTTAATTTTAAGTTGTATTTGCGTACTAAAAACGTTTTCTAAAAAAATCAAAACTTCAAATAAATACTAAAATAAATCTTCAAAATACTTTCAAAATTATCATTTATTTAGAATTAGTTTCAGTTCTTGTTATTAATTTAAATCTTATTTCTGCGAGCAAAGCCGCGGGTTTTACAAGTTTTAAATAAAATGAGTTTAAGGATTATACTATAAATGAAGTTAATGCGATATTAATCAATGCGACGGAAACAATATTTGAAAAATTATTCTTTGCCCAGCTAACACGAATTTCGCTATCAAAATCTTTCAATTTTGGCGATAAAGTTAATTAACCTATTAATAAAAGTATCATGATGGAATGCTTAGTATACATTTAAGGGAGACCAAACTCATCACCAGAGGCGGCAAATTTTCGAACAAATTCGAAATTTTAAAAAGTGCAAGAGCAAAAGTTTGTCTAAAATTCAAATTTCTGTGATACGGTTCTGGCGAGAAACCGGCAATATATCATCGTTGTTACTTTCCAATACTCGGTAAGAACAGTTTCTAAAAAAGTAGAAATTAAAAGTTTAAAATAGTAGAAAATGATTCTACGGTTTCAATTGTTAATTTTGGAAACTTGAAATTAAAGGTGACATGGTTTTTGCTTATATCGTGTAAGTAATCTCACAAAACAGTTTCTAAAAAATTCGAAAAAACATTGTTAAATTACTAATTTTTTAATACCGTTCGGGATAGGTCCTTAAATTTAGCATAACGGTTTAAACTGCTCGCGTTTGTAAAAAATCGAAATTTGAACAAAGCGGTAAACATTCTAAAAACGGTCTGCATTATAATTTTAGTGGGATTGTTTGGTCTAGGAACTTGAAATTCGACATGGTTGTTACTTTTAAGGAGTAAACGCTTGTAGAGGATTTTCTAATAAATTAGAAAATTATAAGGGTGCATGAGCGAAATAATTCTTAAATTTTTATTTCTGTGATACAGTTCGGGATAGAATCCTTAAATTAAGCTTGGTGGTTATTTATAAGATACAAAGCTCACTAAAAACTGTTTCTTAATAAATCGGAACTTTAAAGGGTGAAATGACTGGAAAGCTTTTTAAAAATGTTTTAAATAACTATATGACTGGAATTGCTTGAGCATGAACTTGAATTTAACATGATTGTTACTTTAAAAAAATAAATGCTTCATTGAACTCTTTCTAAAAAATTCAAATTTTAAGAAGTTGCAAGAGCCAAAATCATTCTAAAATTGCAATTTCTGATATACTGTATGGGCGTTGTGGTAATGTAAGATGTTAATGCTCGCTAAAAACTATTTCTAAAAAAATCAAATTGTTTTTTTAAGTAAAATCATTAGAAAGCATTCTAAAAACGTTATAAATTACGATTTTTTTTAGAATTATAATCCATAGAATATGATTGTGAAATTGAAGACGTAAATATTCACGGCGAACAGTTCCTAAAATATTCGAACTATCAAACGGGAAGAAGCAAAAACGTTCTAAAAATTGGATTACTTTGATACCGCTGAAGATTTAAAACTGAATTTTGGCAATGTGTTTACTTTTCAGATGTAAATGAACTTTCGAAAAAAAAAATCTCAATTTAAAAAAGTCAAACGAATAGCAAACGATCTATAAAAATTCCAATTTAAATTTAAAGGAAATTTTGTTAGGGCCTGAACTTAAACTTTTTCTTGGTTTTTACTTTTAAAACATAAAGGCTCTCAGGAAATATTTTCCAATAAGTTCGAAATTAAACAAAATGTAGAACAACAAACGTTCTACAATTTCGATTTATGTGATACAATTCAAGGCAGAAGCCTGAAATTTCGCATGCTGGTTACTTTTTCTTAAAAAATGTGAAGGCTTATTAAGAAACATTTATAAAAAAAAAATCTCTACTGTTTTGTAATTCATGGTGCATTCTCGGATTAGTACTGACAACAGCAATATATTCCTGAAAAAAAAGTTGACTTTAAACAAATAACTAACGAACATACCAATATTTTCTATATATAAAATTTATATTTAATTTCGCGAATCTATCAGATTTTTACTAAATTCAAATCCGTCATAAAAATAAATAACATTCATTCTAAGAAATGCATTATATGTAACCAATTGTATACATCTTGTTTTTGCTCCCAGCTTACAAAGATTTTACGAAAACTTGAGAACTCATTTTAATTTGAATGGGTAAATTATTTAAATTATTTATCAGGGGCCCACAACCATAGTAAACTATGTCCATGTAAAATAAAACGGTCAAGTGCGGGTATTAATCGCGCAAAGAGGGTTCCGTACAATAAATATATGAATTATTAACTGTATTATTCAAAACAATCGTTGCTAAAAGAATAATAAGACTTTGAAAAAACTATACAACGTAGGGTTGGGTATAACTGTATATATATTAGAAAAGTATGAATGGGTGTACCATAAAATTTCAATGATATATGAAGCCTAAATAATATCAAATATTGCTAATCTGTATCACACTTTTTTTAATCATATTCTAATATGTTTACGATGAACTTTATTCGGTACTGACAATAAAAGTAGTGCATATTTAAACTTAATTTGGCATTTCATAAAACTAAATTAAGCGTAGTAATAATCTTTACTTTTTACAGTGTAGCTAAAACAAAACCCTTGTTCAAAGTTTAAACTTGGCATTGTGATAAGCGCGCTTCGAAATGAGGTCGCAAAGTTGCAAAGCCGCCTTTGTCCGTGCCGCGTTTTTCCAGATATGTTTTTAATTAACTTTTAAAGACACGGGAGGCGTATTGGGAGATCCACTTAATGCGAAACAAGTCGCTAATCCCTTAGTATTCATGTGATTAATTCTAATTAAATTAGTCTGTTTATTAAGAATTTAACGGTTATTGCTTTTATATGGCTACTGGCCATCGCATTACACAAATATATCGTTAAAAGTTGTTATGTGGACTTTAAAATTCAATGGTACATAGAGTACGCCACCCCTGTCATTATGTATGTCCAAACCGCCGTGTCTTTAAGTGTTAATATCTCAGATAATCAACGACGTTTTTTTTTTTGGAAATCATTATCAACAATGCTTTTATACTTGTGAAACGATGGGTACCCCAGCGCTCCTCAATTCCTTTGCTGAACGACCGCAAATCGAAATTTGTGAATAAAGGAAAAATGCACTATTCTCAAAAACTATGTGAACTTGGGTAATCGCTATAATTTTCCTGCAAGTTTTAAATTAATGTCTACTACCTCTAATTTTTTCATAATTTTAGTTCCACTAGATTCGGAAATAGATGGGAGGTGGGACATTTTTGCACCACATTTTCGACGGTATCTTTTAAAATATATTACCTAAAATTTAAAAAAAATGTATCTTTGAGATCAGCGTTACGAATGCTTTCACACGATGTACAAAGAAAACATTTTTATTTTCCCGAGTAACGTAATTAGCCCCTCTACATTTCCCCTAAATATATTTGTGAATGTTTAATAATCTGTAAATATGTGGGTCAATAGTCTTTATTACATTCCCCCAAAAGAACTGAGATCTACAAAAAACCAATTTTTCATAATAAAAAAAAGCCAAGCTAAAAAAAGAAATAAAAATTTTATTTTTGGATTTTAACTGTGGATTTGGGTACTTAGAAAATTGTGTAAAATATGGAAAGAGAGCTGCCAGGCCCATCATGCATAGTTTTAAAGCATTTGAATTTTCAGAAATATGTTACGATGTATTTAGTACAGGAGCGAAGGATTTCTAACAAAATATATGAAGGTACTCGAGTTACAAATGGGAAATTTATTGACAAATTTTAAATAAGTACTATAATATAAGCTTGAAAATTTAATATCACACGATTTTTTAACCACAACTTTCATCTTTTTTGTTCCTTTTTATAGCTTTTTTTTCTTTTACTTCTGAAAAGTTTTTTTTTTTTTCTGTAGATTAAAATATTCTTAAAGAAATTTAATTTTTTATTATAATAAAGTGAGTTATCTAAATAAACATTTAAAAACATCAAACGCAGTGAAAACACACTATCAGAAATTGACGTTAACAGCCAGAGTAATAGCTTGAAGAGTCAGTAATAGTTGCGAATTCTTTTGCGCCACCTTATATATCTTCTATAGGATTTATACATGCCATGTAGTACGCAAAAAATGAGTTAAATTTAAAAATGCATAGCTCAGCTGAAAACACACTTTTAACAGCTATCACTCGAAGTCAGTCTTGTAACCGAATACTTTTACTTGTTTATCTAAATGAAGGATAAGTACTGTGCACTAAATTATCTATAGAAAGAATATTGTAGTGCACCGCAGTGACATATATCAGTTTAGTTATGTTTGGAATAAAGTAATATCATAAAAATATTTAAATTTCACACGGTTGAACAATTAAATAAACTGTCAAGTGCGAGTATTACTCGCTCACATACGGTTCCGTAGAATAAATATATGAATTTGTAATTGTATTATTAAGAAAACCGTTGATAAAAGAATACTAAGACTTTGTAAAAAACTATACAACGTAGGGTTGGGGATAACTGTATATTCTAGTACCATGAGTGTTCAAAGAGATATGGAACCTAAATAATATCAAATATAGCTATTCTGTATCATTTTTTAATATTATCCTAAACTGTTAATGATGAACTTAATCCGGTACTGATAATAAAAACAGTGCATATTTGAACTTCATTTGGCATTTCATAAAACTAAATTTAGCGTAGTAATAACCTTTTTTTCTACATTGTAGAAAAAACAAAACCTTTGTTAAAAGTTTAAATTTGATATTGTACTAAGCGCGATTCGAAAGGAGGTCACAAAATGAGACGCCGCCTTGGTCCGTGCCGCGTTTTTCAAGATAGGTATTTAATTAACTTTTAAAGTCACTCGGCGTATTGAGAGATCCACTCAATGCAAACAAGTCGCGAATCCATTAGTATTTATGTGATTGATTCTAATTAAGTGGTCTCAGGACTCTTAAAGCTTCAAATATTAGGAATCTTATTTTATTAGATGTTAAACAACTATCTTTTCAGAACATTTTGCTATAATTGTTTCCTTGAAATTACCATTAGAACAGAAGTTATGGCTTTTAGAATTATTCCCGCTCAATAGCTGAAACGGCGTTTCCGAATCTTTGAAGTTATTTTTCTCCAAATGAAGTTTTTGGGCATAACGCGCAGGATACCGCAAAAACTTCTAAATATTTTTTCATGAAATTTTCAAAACATATATTTCATGTTAGCGTGTATAAACTGAACCTAAAATTTTCTTTTTATTGTTCCAAAAAATATTTTTTTAGGTCATTATACTGTTGAAATTTTCAAAATTTTGTATTAGTTAAATACAGCTTTGCATTAAGAACGTAAAAATGCTTTAAATACAATTTTATTTAAGTTCAGGGTAATTACTACAATGTGAAGCATAAATAGGCACAAAAATTTTCATTGAAGTTGCAATATTTATTTTGTGATTCTGCGCGTAAGTTGTTATGCCAATTTTCTGTCAACAAATGTCTAAAAGTTTCGAGCCCCCTATAAATACTAATTCTGCATCTTACATTTTTTTAAACACATGAAATGAAAGAACATACTTATATCTTTCATCCCAATGAAAATTGTCTTTTAAAATCATATAGATTTTAAGACATTAAATGTTTAAAATGGTCTTTTTTTTCATTTTTTCCGTTTTTAAGAGTCCTGAGACCCCTTAAATTAGTCTGTTTTTAACAATATGACGTTTATTGCTTTTATACTTTTACTGGATACTACATTACACGTATATATCATTCAAAGTTGTTAAGTAGACATAGAGTACGCCGCTCCTGTCATTATGTATGTCCAAACTGTCCGTATCTTTAAGTGTTAATATCTCGGCTAATTACTGACGATTTTTGCCAAAATCATTACCAACAATGCTTTGATACTTTTGCTACGATGCGTACCTACAGCGCTGCTAAAAACTTTTGCTGAATGCCCATAAATCGAAATTAGTGTGCAACAGAAAAATGTGATTTTCTCAAAAACTATTTGATCTAGGGTCATCGCTATAATTTTCCTGCAAGGTTTAAATTAGCGTCTACTACCTCTAATTTTTTCATAATTTTGGTTTCAATAGATTCGGAATTAGATGGGGGGGGGGCGTATTTTTTAGGTACATTTTCGATAATACCTAAAATTAAAAGGAATGTATTTTTGAGTTCAGCGTTACTAAAGCTTTCACACGATACCATACACTATATACAAAGAAAAGAGTTTCTCTTTTCATGTAGCTTAATTAGCCCCCTACATTTTTACTAAATATATTTAGGAATGTTTAATAATCTGAAAATATGTTGGTCAATAGTCTTTATTACTTCCCCAAATTTGAACTTTCCATGTTCCATAGTTTACGAGTAAAAGGGCTGTGACAGATAGGCAGACAGACACAGGAGTGATCTTATAATGGTTCCGTTTTTACTTTTTAAGCATGGAACCCTAAAAATCAGCACAAATGCGAGTTGGACTCGCACCCTGACTGTTCAGTACCGTGAAAATTTTCTTAAATTTTTTTAATTTTGCGTTAATGCCGATTAAGAGTTCATGAATGCGTTTATCACGTAATAGATAGGCTTAGATTTATAAATGATTTTCCGATTTTTGCCTTCACATGTGTTAAAAATCTTCCTTCGTGCCGAATGTAAAGCTTGAAAGTCTACCAAAAGTACCCGAAAGTTAAAAAAAACCCCTACTGTGTACTTCTGGTTGACCTAGAATCTTGAAATTTGGCCCGAAGTAAGGTTTTACAGCACAAGTAAAAGAAAAGTCTGAAAATCATTAATTTATAATTTAATGTCGATTTTTTGCATGATTTTCCATAATCGGGATTTCCAAAGAGAAGCAATAGGTGTACATTTTGTTGCTGTAAGTTTAAAAATGTTTGGCTGTTGCTTCGGCGGTTAACCTCTGGCATGCGGCTAATACGCAAGTATCGCTTTTAATATGTTTCAAAACGTTATTTGAATTAAAATTATTATTTTCATATAACAATGATTTTTGATGTTATCACGGAAATATTTAATTATATGAGGAAGGTCGGGTATTTTAGAATACCATTTACATTTTTTGTTGTAAGTCAACGGAAAAAAAAATTAGATACATTAAAAGTTAGTAAAGAACAAACCTTGACTTATTTTTTAACACATTTTTAATGCGGTTAATGTGTAAAAGAAAAATCCATATCAATATTTAGTTTTTTTTTCTAAAAAAGTTACATTTTTCGGTTAATTGTAACCAATCGGGAAATATGGAACCGGGTTCTAAAGAATATTAAAATTGGAAGAAAAATCACGATTTAAGGTGGTGTCAGGACTCTTAAATCTTTAAAAGTTTCGAAATTCTAATTTTTTTTATCCTATCTATTCTGAACATTTTGATATAATTGTTTCCTTGAAATTTACGTTAGAACAGAAGTTATGACTTTTAGAATTACACCGACTTAATATCTGAAGCGGCGTTTCCGAAACTTTGAAGTCATTTTTCTCCAAATGGCGGTTTTGGGCATAATGCGCACTATATCTCAAAAACTTCTGAATATTTTTTCATGAAATTTTCAAAGCATATATTTCATGATACTCTGCATAAACGAAACTAAAATTTCCTTTTTATTATTAAAAAAACTACTTTTTAGGTGATTATATTGTTGAACTTTTCTATATTTTGCATTAGCTAAATACAACTTTGTATAAAATATATAAAAATGTTTTAAATACAAATTTATTTAGGTTCAGGCTAATTATTACAATCGAAGTATAAGTAGGCACCAAAATTTTCATTCTAGTTTCAAAATGTATTTAATAATCCTAGGCGTAATCTGTTATGCAAATTTTCTGCTCATCAAATGTCTAACAGTTTGGAACCCCCTGTAAATGCTAATTCTGCATATTGACATTTTTTAAATATTTGACATGAACGAACATACTCATATCTTTCATCCCAATTAAACATGTGTCTTAAAAGAATATACATTTCAAGATATTAAATGTTGAAAATGGTCATTTTTTTTAACTTCTTTCCAAATTTAAGAAACCTGAGGCCCCTTAAAAGAATATCCAGAATTAGTAAACCTTAGTACATCATCTACAAATCATCAAATTCTTTGAAAAATTGTTTTAATTTTAAGCTCGTCTTGAAATGGATGTATAGAATATATTCCATATTACCTGAAGCACGTCATCTTGAAAAACACATCGCTTCTTCACTCATCAACAAGTTAGCATAGAGGGAAACCGACTAACATAGCAATAAATATACAGACGTGTGAAAATTATTAGAATAATTAGGAAATTTACATTAAAAACTTGTTATATTAAAGAAATATTTAACAAATATTGATACATTTAATATTTAGTGCGCATCCCTTTGTTTTTTATTGAAGAAATGATGGCATACTTGTCTTGGCATACTTTGTATGAGTTTTTAGCAATCAATTTGTATTTCGTTGTCATGATGCCAAATTTGGATGAGTCTTTCTATCAGACCAGTCTTGTTTGTGATGTTGCATTTCTTTCTTTTTTTCTTTACAGTGGCCCAAAGGTTCTGTATGGGGTTCATATCTGGACTGTTTCCAGGCCATGGAAGTGTTTTCTTTAATTAAATTAAAGAAATGCAACATCACAAACAAGAATGTTCCGATAGAAAAACTCATCCAAATTTGGCATCATGACAACGAAATATAAATTAATTGCCAAAAACTAATATAAAGGATGCCAAGACGTATCGAATATTTAATAAAAAACAAGGAGATGCACACTACATATTAAATATATCAATATTTTTTAAATGTATTATTTTTTTAATAAAACAAGATTTTAATGTAAATTTCGCATTTATTCCAATAATTTTCACATGTCTGTAACTGTTCAACTTTATACTGAACTTGGTTAAAATCAATGACATTGAGGTTTTATTAGGATGAGCGAAGCGAGTCCTTTACTGGGCTACACAAATTACACTTTGTCGTACACTTTACAAAAAATCTATTCAGTATTTTGACTTGAAATTAAACATAAAAATAATTTATGATATGTAAATTTGCACAATATTATTTTTATTACAGAATAACCTTAAAATTTTTATTATTTTAATTAATTTATTTTACATGTTTTTCCATTACGGACGCATTTTTGCAAATAAAAAATGAAACACCTATATTTTCAGAAGAAAGAATAAATCATGGAGCTAATAATTATAGATAGAACCATGATTAATTAAATAGTTTCACGATTTCTTTTATAAAATTTTTAAAATACCTTTTTCATGAAAATTATAGCATATTTTTAATGAATTAAAATTTGTGAAAATTCAATTATTTACATTCAATTATAAAAATATTTTTCAGTGTTAATAATTCAAATACACAATTTATTCTTATTATGATAAATTAGTTACGCAGACGATACTTACGCATTTAAGAATTATACAGTAAAACCTCAACAGCGGACACTCCCGAATAGCGGACACCTCTATTTAACGGACAGTTTTTCAATCCATACTCCCCAATCCGAAATATTTGTATGTCCAACCTCTGAATAACGGACATTCCAAATAGCGGACAGTAATTTTGCCTATAAACGACAAAAAATTATTTTTTAACAAGAAAAAAGGGAAAAAGAATGTAAAAAGCCTCTAAATTTATCAGGGCAATGTATCACAAATTTTGTGATCACAGATAAATGTAGGGATGGGCTGGAGAAAATCCCAGTGGAAAGCAAAATCTGTAGATCTTAAGGAAGTGGAGGATTGGTATGAACGACTGCAATCAATTTATGAAGGTTATCAGGAGAGAAACATTTTTAATGCCGATGAAACCGGACTCTTTTTCAGAATTTTTCGGAATAAGGCCTTGTGTTTTAATAGCGATGACTGTATCGGCGGAAAAATGTCAAAAGAACGACTCACTATTTTATTATGCTGCAATGTGTTAGGAGAATTTGAAATCCCTCTTATTATTGGAAAATCTCTGAAATCCAGGTGTTTCCAAAAGGCCATTCAATTTAATCAATTTGGTATTATGTGCAGAGCAAATAAGAAAGCGTGGATTAACAGTCCTTCAATGATCGAATGGTTAACTTCCTTTGGTAATGGAATGAAAAAACAACAAAGAAAAGTTATCTTGTTTTTGGACAATGCAAAGTCTCATCCTAAACCTTTGAAATTCGACAGTGTTGAATGTGTTTTTACCCCAAACATAACTTCAGTATCCCAGCCACTTGATCAAACCGTAATACACATTTTTAAAGCCTGGTACAGAAACTTTTCATTATGCCAATTCGTTTCAAAGTTAGATTCTATGAATACACTTGAGAACTGCCTAAAATTAGTTAATGCTCTCGATGCTATAATTTGGATCTCCTGTAAAAAACATAAAACCGGAAAGCGTAAGAAAATGTTTCAGAAAAGCAGGTTTTATATTAAAAGAAACTGAAACACACATTTCTGACACAAATGAGGAATTAAGTGAATTAATGAAATGTATCAGGAATGAAGAAATTTTCGTTGATATTGATGATGAGTTACGTACTGAAGAAGAATCAATTGATGTATGCCATTATATTCCTTCAGAATTTTCGACAAAAGCTGACTCTATTAGTGATGATGAAAGAGATACTGAAATTGGAGATGTTTTTCTTGCAATATCGAGAATTTCCAAGAAGCGAGAACATACAGCGAGCAGTTCCACAATTTTTTTTTTAAAGATTATTCAGAAGGATTAAAACTACTGACAGAGTTGAAATTTCACATAGAAAAACAAATTACATGTAATCGCACGCAAAAGCAAACTTTTGTAACAGATTATTTTCATAAAAATGTAACAAACTGCAGATAAAGGTATGCACAGCACAATCTTATTTCAGATTTATTGCTTTACAAAATAATTTTAATTTCTGATTAATTATATAATAAAGTCAAATAATAAAACATTAAGCATTTCTCAGCTATTTTTGAATCTCTGAGGTTTTCATAATAGTGGACACCTCCGAACAGCGGACAGTTTCCGCGCTCTCGAGGTGTCCGTTATTTAGAGGTTTTACTGTATTATAATTTTTTTAATAAAGGGGCAGCAAAAGAATTGCAAACAAATAAAATTATTTGTTAGATTCGTTACATCATAAATAAAAAATTCCGAAGAAATTCTTAGTAATTTGGAGGAATTTACATTTCTAAAATTAAAATGACCCAAAATTTAAAGTAATATTTTTGCTTAATAAAGATGCAAAAATAATATAAAAAAATATAGTTACTTTCAAATATTTATCTTATTAAATAATGCGTCGCGAATCCAAACAAAGCTTGGCTTTTGCTAGTAATTATTACAAATTTTATAATATTTACCAGCAAAAAACTGAAAACATTGAAAAAAAATTTTTATTTCACTGCGTTGCTCCAACAGCATGTATGCAAACAGAACTGAGCGCAGCGCCTCATGTTAGCTGTAGGAACTCGTATGGCAGATCTATGCTTGACTGCAGCACCATACGCGCCAGATATATATTCCATATTGTCTGATCATTCCATAATACCCGAACACTATACCGTACTACCCGAACACCCCCAATATACCGTAATATATGTAACACTACATAGCCATTAATCACTGGACACTTTCAATATCAGACATTTTGCCGAATATTTAAAGATATACTTGTCGGATTTTTCTGGAACTTCAGGATGATGAAGAATGTGTTTGACTTCATATTTATCAACGGCGATTTGATCAGAAGAACAATTAGGGGGCCAACAAAAAACAAAGAAAAATAATAATGTTTGGGATCAACCTGTAAAATAAAATGCACAAAATGATCTATCGCTATAAATTACAAATATATGTATTCATTTGTGGAAGAATAGCACGTATATGCATGGAGATATATGGATATTTTTAAGTTAAAAAAATTCTTGCATGTTTTTTGTTTATATAATGCAGGGGTTTTTTTTTTACCAAATGTAACGCCCGTTTCAGAAAACTTGACAAAATGTAGTAGAAATAATATGGTGCAATTGTAATATAAATATACCAAACATTTGATGAAATATGATCATTTATATGAGATACTTTTTATCTGCGCATACGCGTACAGAAAAAAAACATGTATTTTTTTTTCATCATTTAATATTCAACTCTATGGTGCAACTCATAAAAAAAGCCAGTCAAATATCGTGAAAATTCAGAAAAGTATTGGCCATAGAGTGAGCTGATTTTTTGTTGTTTTCTAAAAACAGCTAAATGATAAGGGCTTTTCCATAAATTATCGTTTTTAATTTTAATTAAAAATATATATATATATGCTTTAGTTCTTCTTGGAAAACCACCAGAACGAGTCTATTCCAAGAAAAAAAGAAGTATAGAAATCTAAGCATTTCTTCTAAATATAGTCGTTGACATTCATTAAATACAAACTCCTTTGCTGAAAGCCGGTTAATAAAAAAATGACAATTTGTGGAAAATCCCTTATCATTTAGCAACTTTTAGAGAACAACTAAAAATCAGCTAACTATATCGCCGATATCTTTCTGAATTTTCATGATATTTTATTTTACAGGGTGATCCCAAATATTATTATTATTCTTTGATTTTTTGTTGGTCTCCTATTTTTTCTTCTGATTAAATCACCATTGATAAATATGAAGTCAACATATTCTTTAAAAGCCTGAAGTTCAGAAAAATCCGACAAGTATATCTTTAAATATTCGACAAAATATGTAAAATTGAAAGTCATTAATGGCTACATAGCCTATATAGAAGGTGGTCATAAAAAAACTTTGACGATATATGGACTTTTGCGACCGGCCCATTCAATCGATGGAGATCATATTTCAGATCCAGTAATACAGATGTAAGAGCTCGGGATTTTGTAAGCGGCAACAAAGTGGTGCTCACAGTTAAAGTTAAAGATACAGAAACTCGAAATTGTTGAACTGCAACGCCCATTTTTTCTAGTCGCAAAATGCTTAGCGCATTCGAAAACCCTAAAGAGCGTTTAACGGTACGTGTATCACAAAAAAGGACGCTATACGCGTGCACAAAAACAGCTCTGCGGACGGCCAAAAACCAAAAAAATCGGGCCGCACGGAGGAAATTTGCATATGACAGAGGCAAGACAAAATCTCTGATTACAACACATATCGGAGAAATAAAAATTTTATTTGGATAATACATTTTCCACGTGGGTGTCATGACAGGCAATTACGCATTGCATGCGGTAGACTGTGTATATCAGAGTCAAACGTAACATAGGATGAGTGATGTTTACAGTCTCACGTTTGATAGAGCGTTTCAAATCCGGCAAAGTTTGCGGATTGCACATGCACACTCTAGATTTGTGATACCATGCAGAACCAGAAATCAATTGGAGTGACGTCAGGAGATTGCGGAAGCCACGGAAATGGAAATTGGCGTGAGTTGAAGCGATTGCCAAAATGCTCTTCCAGGACCCTGCAAACAGACATCGCTATAAGTGCGCTATCTTGCATCCAAACAACGTCATCCGGTGCATTTCGCCGTAGTAATTCTGGTATGGCGTAATTTTGTTGCATGGCTGCATAGTGAGAGCCTGTCACAGAGCAGTTTGCATGTGTTCTTAAGTCACTATGTGATGCACTCCTATAACAGTGCCCTAAGGAACAGTTGACCGTGAGGATCGCGGTTTATCACAGGTACTGCCAATTTCTTCGAATTTCGTTACTAAATCACGAAGAGGGTTGGGTTGGGTTGATGACTGACGGCCGATTAGCTACTCGAGGGCGTACTCTATGTGCCATCGGCTATTTAAGCCTAGATAACAACTTTTAATGATACATTTTTGTTATGTAGTATAAAAGTAGCAGTATAAAAGAAATAAACGTCAAATTGTTAAAAAAAGTTTAATTTAATTTGAATTAATCAGGTAAATACTATAGGATTCGCGACTAGTTTGCATTGGGTGGATATCTCCATACCCCTCCCGTGTCTTTAAAAGTTAATTAAAAACCTATCTGGAAAAACGCGGGACGGACCAAGGCGGCGTTGCATCTTTGCGATCTCCTTTCGAAACGCGCTTAACGCAATGCCAAGTTAAAACTTTTAACAAGGGTTTTGTTTTGGATATACAGTAAAATGAAAAGATTATTACTACACGGAATTTAGATTTATGAAATGCCAAATGAAGTTTATATATGCACTACTTTTATTGTCAGTATCGAATTTAGCTTATCATAAACAGATTAGGAAAAGATAAAAAAAGAGTTATACAGAATAGAAATATTTGATATTATTTAGGCTTCATATTTCTTTGAACTTTTATCGTATAGCCATTCATACTTTTCTATTATAGTCTTGTTATTCTTTCGGCAACGATTTTTTAAATAATACAGTTAATAATTCTCATATTAGTTGTACGAAATCCTCAGAACGTGAGTCATACTCACACTTGATCGTTTATTTATTATAGTAGAGTTTTACCAATTCACCACGAAATTTTGCTTCAGAGTCATTTCGTCGGCATGCGAGAGCTCCCGACTCAACAATCAACATTCCCACGCCACATTTTATCTGTGTCTGTTGTCGTGACTCTATGATATGAAAATTTCCTCCATTCGAAGAGCTGTTTTTTATGCGTGTACGCGTCCGTTTTTTATACACTTACCGTCCCAACACTTTTTAGGGATTTCGCATCCGCTGAGCAGGGAGAAAATGGACATTCCCAATCGAAAATTTCGACTTTTTTGTACCTATAACCTTAACTGTGAGTGCCGCTATGTATACGTTTACAGAATCCCGAACTCATACCTCTGAATAACTATATCTGAAATTTAACCTCGATCGGTTGAACGGACCGACCACTAGAGGTCCATATATCGGCAAAGTTTTTTATGACCGCCCTGTATATAGAATGTAAATAATATATTAGTATTTCAATAAGAAAACAGAACAGCAATCTTTCGTTGATTATACATACATTCTGCGGAAAAGCAGCCGACAGAGCTTTCCAGTTTCTAAATCCTTATTCAACTGCTTCATTCTTTTATTTGTTAGCATAACTCCTATATACACTATATGGCCAAAGGTGACCGGTCACTTGCGATTTTAGACGTTTTCTTAAATATCTAGAAAAATACATGAGGAATTATCGTGAAACTCCAGATGTTTAAACAGAATAGTACAGGTCATATATTTCCGTGAAGATTTTTTCTAGAAACCCCATAGGGGACCGTCAACAAATTGAAAAAGAACGAATATCTTTTAGATAACCGTGTAAAAACTAATGTAGCAAAAGCGTTCAAACTCGAGATTATTAATAAGTGTCTTATAGTAATATAATGTGTTCATTTTTATAGGGATAGCATGTATACTCGTAGAGAAATTAAGGTTTTTATAAAAACAGTCCCAAATTTTGCCAAGTTTTTTGCTTGTATAGTTTGCAGAGTTCTTGATATAAAAAAAAGTTCTTTTCAGACAGTATGACAAACAACATTATACACAATACCCTGCAATCAGAATTAAAAAATAATAAAAATTGGATGAAAAATGAGCAGGTTTACTAAAAAATTTTCACTGCGTATGCGCGAATGCAATCAAAATATAATGTGCATAATGTATTAGCTAAGTGTATAGAGCAACTTTTGTGAAATTCCCAAAAACATAGCTTGAAAATTCTGAAAATTATCGTTGATAGAATAAGCTCGAAATCCATTGTTCCCAAAATGAAGCAAAAAGATGAGGGGCTATACTCAAATACAGTAGTACGTGCAATATTGTGTATGCTATATTGGCACCAATTAATGGATATATGGACACCACAATGTTGATTACGTATCATGATGCTGAAGTACTGTGAAGTTCACTTAAAAGTTCTGTGCGTGGTCTGTTTTTTAATCGAAAACGCTGCGAAAGTTTCCATAAGAACTCCCGACTTTAATTTCTCAAACGACAGATCGAATTAAAAAATATTTTATGAGGTTATCATCTCTTTCTTACAAAGATCTATATGTGTTGTAAATTTGATTGTAATTACTCGATTCTTTGCCAAGAAATGCTGCTCACATCATTGTTTGATTGGGGTGGACACACGGCCTCGCCTTCCTTTCGCTGGTTTCGATGCAATTTAAAAGTCATTTTAGTACCGGTCATCGCGACCTAATACAAGGCCTGCAGTCTGACACAGAAATAGTGATTGTCCTAGACAGAACATTTTCAGAGTATGTACTGTCCCTTAAATTTGAATACCAAGACTTTCTAAATGTTTTCTCCATGTTATTAGATTCAGATTATTATTTCAAAACATTATTTTTTCAAAGAAAATTCAAATTCAAGGGGCTGTATAAAGGCAAAAAAAAAAAAAAAAAAAACTGCCTATGATAGCCGTCATTTTCGTTTCAGCACGTAGGCGTAGTGTGGTGTACTGGTGCGAAATTATATTTGTTTCTTAAATAACTGCAAAATATCAAAGATTTCATTTATAGCTGATATGAATGCCATAGTTACTAATGAAAGAATTAAATATAAGAAAAAAAAATCAATAACTTTATAAGTATTTGAATTTTACAAATGTACATTAAATATCGTTTTGTGTCTTTCAGACTTTGGCGCCAGCGATATTGCAAAGCATATCCTGAATTATGTACATGGAAACATACTACATGGGAGACGTTTTGTGATGAGTACACTAGGATGTGTCCAAGAACTAAGCCACCAGATTTCAATTTCGGGGTAAGAATATTAAGATAAATTTTATTACTCTTAATAATGAATGATGAAAAGAATGAAAATAAATTTTAAATATCGACAATACGTGGAATTTTTTTAAATTTATTCTGAATTTGTAAAGTAATTTAAAAACTGTACGCTATGAGAATTTGGAAATATATTTTCGGAATATTTATTGCTATGGAATGCTCTTTTTCTTATATATAAACGCAAAGAGTAAATTTAGAACACCAGTTTATTTCAAATGAAAATCAAATTTCAAATTATTTTTGCCAGTTTATTTATTAATTATTTATTTGGTATGAAAATCAAATCTTACATCAGTTATTTTTTTTTAATTATTTCCTACATAACCGAAAAGCTTATATGAATTCCGTTTTTTAGTGGTCAGTCTGTCTGTCCGTGTTCTAGCTTGCGTAAACAAGCTAGATTGCCAAATAATTTATATATGTCATCGAGATTTACTACGGCATGTTCAGTATTCAAAACGGACTGCGTAGCATTTGTAGTTGGTTTACATGGGCACTCAAAAGAATGCAGTAACTTTATGGTATATGGGGAAAAATCGTTCGAAATTTATTTTAATCATGTTATACTATTTCAATCATATTAAAATTGAAAATAAATCGCTGATAGGCACTAAAGATTCATACGGTAGAATATGTTGTACATAGCATTTATTGTTTATTTAAAGGGATACACAGAATAATACTATCGGTAAGCGATAATTGCCAGAAGTACGTATGCAGTTGTGGCACGTTTTTAAATTTATATATTAATTTGCATAAAACTTAGTGTGCATATGTTTATTGCTCATATATAGAGTTGCAAAAAAAAAAATTCAAGAACATTTCACTTTAATAACGAAAGTTGGTGAAAAGCAATTTTTAACTATGGTATGCGTTTCCCAACGGAAATGAGTTTATTATGCAACCCAAGTAACACAAACATATCGACCAATGTCCTACCCACTATAGATCAATATTTCGAAATCGATGAACGTCGTAGGTCAAATTTACATCTGCCGATATTCACAGATATAACTTAAAATTAGTTTTTAAAGGAAAGCATTCAGATGAATTTTTTGTTTGCATTACTTGTAATACTTTAATACAGAAATAGTAATCTAAAGTTTCATAAGTTTGTCATTTTAAGAAATCTTGATTTTTTAATGCCTTATTTTTAATATTTGGTTTACATTTGCCAATGTTGTAAAAACGATATTATTGTTACAGTATTCAAGAATATCTATCGACATTTGGAAAAACTATATTATTTTTCGGGTATTTCAAGATATATATCCACATTCAACATATAAGTACTGGAAAAAATTTATAAGGAGAAGGCGAAAATCGCCAAATCGTAGCTACAGTTGACAGGAAAAATTATGAAAATTTAATGGATGGAAACCAATGAAAAATGAAGAATATTTTTATACGTTTTTATGGAAATATATAAAAAAAATCAGATTCATAAATTGTATTATGGATTTATACAGCCATGTGATATGGACAAAATATAAAGGCAACTGTATTTGTGCATTCTAAAAAGTAAAATTTGCACGTTTTCTGTTCTGCACACGGAACTCCCAGATGCTATAAATGCGTAGTAAGCGTTTGAGATCGACATATTCTGTTTTTAGTCATTCCGCTAGATAGAAAGCTTTCTGTATTTGAGAAAGGGATAGTGGATACAACTAAAAGTTCAGGACTTTCTGTACGTCAAATTATAACAAAGCTTAACAGATCAAGAAGGTTTATTTGCAATTATTTTTAAAATCCCGCTAAATATGGACGTTAAAGACATACAAGTAGGCCATCGTCTGTTTCTGTACGGGAGAAAAAATAAAATAAAAAGGCGAGCTTGCGCTAAAAAACAAATTTGAACACAACAGAAATAAAATGTGAATTGAACTTAGAATGCAGTACTCGAACAGTTCCACGTGTTTTACAAAAAGAGAAAAAGGTCGGCTATGGTAAACATATGCCGCGACCGTCTCTTACAAAAGTTCATAAGAGATTGAGGGTGGAGTTTGTCAAAAAATGCATTAATATGGGAAAAAAGTGGGATGATGTTGTCTTTTCCTATGAGAAAAAGTTTAATTTGGATGGACCAGATGGTTTTCTCTACTTCTGGTATGATCGCCGTAAATAAAAAGAATTTTTTTCAAAGCGTGCATTTGAAGGTGGCTCAGTAATGAACTGGGGAGATTTCGCAACTGGTGTAACTACTCCAATAGGTTTTTGTGCAGAGCAGAACGAATTTTGAATTCTATATTGATGTATTGGGCGATAATCTTTTACCGGAATCACAGTTAATAACGAGTGGAGACTAGTTTTTCCGGAAGGACAATGAGCAGTACATGTTTCCCAAACTTCAAAATCATGGTTTGATGCATGGTTTAATTGGCCGGCCAGAAGGGCTGATCTGAATCCAATGGAAAACCTGTAGCTATTCTGGTGCGCGAAGTATTAAAAAATGGTATGCAATAGGAACACAAGCAAGAGCTTATGTCCTCCATCGTAAAAATCTTGTCAAAAATTCACAAGAATGTTCTGAAGAACTGATAAACTCCAAGACGTCGAGGCTAATATAAGTGATTTAGAAGAAGGGGGAGATTATTAATTATTAGTGTGTTTCAGGCGTAACATTCATTGTCCTTATAGACCGGGAAGCGGCAGCACAGACGAACTCAATTCGCATATTAAAACGCAATCGGTCTGCGAAGTCATATCTTCGTGGAAAACACCTGAAAACTCGATTTTAGCGGTTAACCCTTAGGTTTACTATTGTGTTTTCCTGCACCCAAAGGTATGAAAACATGGACGACTGGGAGTAAGAAAACACAATGCTAAACCTACGAGCCAACCGCTGAAATCGGGTTTTCAGGTGTTTTCCACCAAGATATGACGAGGCAGACCAATTGCGTTTTAATATGTGAATCGAGTTTTAATGAATTCTGGAATTTCAACCATGAACTCTGTGATATGATTGCCTGTGCTGACGCCTTCCGGTCTATTATAATTTTGTCCCAACATTTTTGGGAAGCTTACCATATCATTAAAAATTCTCATTCTTTAGTCAATAACTTATCTGGTACTCCTGATTTTCCAAGTATTTGGAAAGCATTAATTTAATTTCCCCTTTTTTAAATTTCTTTTTATCTCGTTCTCCGGCAGATGTCGCTTCTTGTCCACTCAGTCTTTTCCCCTGCTTTTCTCTCATGGGTTGTTTTTGGCGCATTCGCAACCCGCATCGGGTATATAAGCCGGCGCGTCTCTGTCATTTTGCTCAGCCTTGCTTTTTCTAGCACACTTCTTTTATATGGACAAAACGCAAATATGATTTTTTCAAAGTTTGCGTTGACAGTGAGCTGCAACCAAGAAAAGACCTCTTGTTCTCTCTCATGCTCAAGTAGAAGCACTTGTCGAACCCTTTTTCATACTTAAAAACATATTATCCTTTTTTGGTGCTAGTCAGAGCATTTTTAATACTAGTAATATATGATATGGTGATGATGACGGAATTACTTTTGAGTGAGCTATGAAATTTTTTACTATACCTAAATTTTGACAATATGTAATTATCGGCTGTGTAAGTGGAAGATAAAAACCGTTGAATTGAAATGAATGCTAAATTCATTTAGTATGAATTGAAATGTTTATTTTAAAAATTATATTACTATAATAACAGAAATACCGTTAACGAATATAAATTGAATAATTTCCTTCATTTATCGTCATTATTCTTCTTAAGTAACTTAATGAGAGTTCTCAATAATAATTTATACTGATGTTTAAATTTAGACAAAAGATTTTTAACCTTTTTTTATTTAAACTGGATCGTAAATTTGGAATAAAAGAGTAAATAATTTAGAATTGATTAAATTTACAAATATACGATTCTTTATCATAGTATTGATGATCAATGGCCAATAGTAAAACCGAAAATTCTGATTACCGAAGAATAAAAACTATAAAAAAATGTTTAAGCCTATCAAAAATTTTTTTCTCGTGAAATCGAGACATAGCTGGATTGATTTCTCGAATTGGAATAAGGCTTACTTCATAAAAAAGTCTGAACTGTTTACAAATAATACATATATTTCGAGTAATGAGGAAGTTTTTACCATATGAAACGTATTATCTCAATTTATAGAGTTACCTGGATATTTTTCTCATGCTGGGATTAATATCGGAGCCATCTTTTGTAAACATCGTTTGAGCCATTTTCCAAATATAGCAGCATTTTCATTGTTGAGTTTTTTTTTTTTTTATTATTTCTCAAAAGTAACTCTTCCGAAATTGAGACATTACTAGTTCATTTTCTCGTGCTCGAAATTATATAGAAGGCGTGTTTTCGTGTCAATTGAAGGAACATCTTTCAATTTATAAAAACGCAGTATTTTCAGCGCTGAGTTTGTTTTAACATTTTAAAACGAATTTTATTCACTTCGGGACCTATCTAAATCTTTTTTTTCTGGCTCGACTTAGTATAGGAGGCAAATTTTTGAAAATCGATCCTGTCGTTTACGGTACCATCCGTAATCGGAAAATTTGCCTTCTCGGTTAATATATGTGATAAGAAAATACATTTTTTGTTCACTTTGATGGAGTGAAGATCGAAATTATATTATATTTACAAGAAAACATTTTTGGTATCAAACAGAAGGTCATAGCATATGTGATTTCTAATGTTATGTTGAGCTTACAAAGCTAAGCTCAAATTGGAACGTTATAAATTTAAAAATCTGTTAAGATGGAACATAAAAGCATATAAAAACGCGGAGCGGATATTACTTGCTGTCATGTATGAATATCGATATCTAAATATTTACAGTATTTGTGTTTAAAAATGAATATCTTTTTATTTACAGATCCCAGTATTCAGAACAATTGCAGATCAGGATAGAAGTTTGAACTATTTAGCTGCTCTAAAGCCAGAAAAAGAATCTGGTACACTAGATTCGTGCGAAAGATTTGGAGGTACAAAATCTGTGCACTGCGGGTATGGACTACCAGACTCATTTAATTGATGATTAAAATGTTTATGATGATTTTTGATTTAAAAGTGTGTTGAACATTAATGTAAAAACTAGAATGAATGCATTATATTTGTTTTTCATTACAATAAATAGAATAATCCATTACTTTATTTATTTCAGAATTATTTAAAATTTATTGTACCGAAGAATCAATCAGTACAAAAATTTATCTTTTAACCAAAATTTACATTAGTACAAAGTTTTTATGGAAAAAAAATTCTAATATTTTAATTAATTAATACACAGAATTTCATTTCACACTATCCCTGAAATTCAGAATATTCACATTTAATATTTATGAGGTGGAGTACATCGAAATTTGACATAAGTAAAAAAGTTCAATTAGGAAAAATTACACTGAACGTACACTGAACCACCACAATAATTAGAATAAAAAATCAAGTTTGTTGAAATATATGCCCATGTGTAATCTCCCTCACAATGTTTATTTGAAAAGTTTATATTTCACTAGCAAAAGCAGCGGCTTTGCTAGCGAAGTAATTGAAATATGCCAAGTGGTATTTGTGATCTTTAGGTAGCTTTCATTACAAAAATATACCTATTGCAGCCGTTCGGAGGAAAGCGATTTCAAAAAATTTTGGTATATTTTCATCGATCATGACCCCCAGACACCGAAACCACCCTCCGTTGAAAATTGATATACATATATATATATCTGACCTATGTCACACTGTAACTCTCGTAATTATGAACCGATTTCGATGTAATTCGATTTGTGCATAGTACATACCAATGTCTCGACCGTGTTCGTTGGCCAGCTTCATCCGCCATTTTGTTTCAAAATGGCGGCCATTTAAAATTAAAAAAAAATTTTTTTATTTGAAATGTGGTACCAAAAAATTAAAAATGGAAAAATAGTTTTTTCTTATGTATTTGACCTTTATACAAAGATTCCGGAGCAGTTTTTGTTTCGTCTATATCTTAAAAAATGGCTGAGTTATAGCATTTTGAATTTCTAGCGTGGCTGACATTTTGAAAGGTCCTGAAATTTGTCACGCGATAAAAGGCGTATTTATGAACCGATTTCGATGTACTTCGGTGTGTACATAGTACATACAAATGTCTCGACCGAGTTCGTTCGCCAACTTCATCCGCCATTTTGTTTCAAAATGGCGGCCATTTAAAAAAAAAATTTAATTTAAAATTTGAAATGTGGTACCAAAAAATTGAAAATGAAAACATATATTTTTTTCTTATGTATTTGACCTTTATACAAAGATTTTGGAGCAGTTTTTGTTTCGTCTATATCTTAAAAAATGGCTGAGTTGCAGCATTTTGAATTTCTAGCGTGGCTGATATTTTGAAACGTCCTGAAATTTGTCACGCGATAAAAGGCGTATTTATGAACCGATTTGGCTGTAACTTCGTTTATACATAGTACATACCAATGTCTCGACCGGGTTCGTTGGCCAGCTTCATCCGCCATCTTGTTTAAAAATGGCGGTCATTGAAATTTTAAAGAAAAATTTAAATTTGAAATGTGGTACTAAAAAATTAAAAATTGAAAAACTATTTTCTTCTTATGCGTTTGACCTTGATAAAAAGATTCGCTAGCAGTTTTTGTTTCGTCTATATCTTAAGAAATGGCTGAGTTATAGCATTTTGAATTTGAAACGTGGCTGACATTTTGAAACGTCCTGATTTTTGTCACGTAATAACAGGCGTATTTATGAACCGATTAGGATGTACCTTTGTGTGTACATAGTACATACAGATATCTCGACCGAGTTCGTTGGCCAGCTTCATCTGCCATCTTGTTTCAAAATGGCGGCCATTTAAAAAAATTTAAAAAATAAAAAAATTAAAATGAGATACCAAAAAATTGGAAAATGAAAAAGATTTTTTTTTGTATTTGTTTGACCTTAACACAAAGATTCCGGAACAGTTTTTGTTTTGGCAATATCTAAAAAAATGGCTGAGTAATAGCATTTTGAATTTCTGTAGTGTCTGACATTTTAAAACGACCTGATATTTGTCACGCGATAACAGGCGTATTTATGAACCGATTTGGATGTAACTTGGTCTGTACTTAGTACATACCAATGTCTCGACCGAGTTCGTTGGCCAGCTTAATTCGCCATCTTGTTTCAAAAGTGTTGCCATTTAAAAAAATATTAAAATTTAAAATGAGGTATTAAAAAATTGGAAAATGAAAAAGTTTTTTTTATGTGTTTGGCCTTGATACAAAGATTCTGGAACAGTTTTTGTTTCTGAAAATTTGTTCTTTTGTTTGTATCTTAAAAAATGGTTGAATTATAGCACTTTGAATTTCTAGCATGGCTAACATTTTGAAACGATCTTGTATTTGTCACGCGATAACACACGTATTCGCCTATTTCGATGTAAGAAGGCATGTGGATAGTGTACATCAATACCTCGACCAAGTTCGCTTGCCAGATTCATCAGCCATCTTGTTTCAAAATGGCGGCCATTAAATTAAAAAAATATATATATATATTTAAAGTAAGGTGAAAAAAAAATTAGAAATTGAAAAGGGTTACTTTCTTAAGTATTTAACCTTGATATAAGGATTCAGGAGCATTTTTTGTTTGTCTTTACCTTTTAAAATGTCTCAGATATAGCAGATTCAATTTCTATTGTGGGTGACATTTTGAAAAATCTGATATTTTGCATGCGACAGCACTCGTATATATCAACCGATTCCGATGTGAGTGAGCATGTGCACAGCAATTACTAAGGTCTCGACCAAGTTCACTGGTTAGCCTCATCCACCATGTTGTCTTAAAATGCCAGGCACATTAAGAAATCGCCGAATTTGGCAGCCAGATATAAGTTACTTTAAAGAAAAGCAGCTTGGATAAAGCTGACTAATTTCCGAAAATTCTCATTCATTTTATTGAGAAAAATTAGTATTGAATCTCCTATATTCGGTTTCCACTAAGTTGAGCTTCGTGTGTTTGAATGATATAAGTTGACTTTTTTAAAATAAGGAATATGAAAGCTACCTCTTCCTCCCGGCACTGGCCAGAAGGACTTTTTTTTATATTAGAAGTAATTATGCTCCTACGGATAATTCGAAAATTACTAGTTAAGCCACAGCTTGATTAATCTTCATTATTACACTGCATTAGGCAAAAATGAGACTTAAAGAATGAGACAAGAACTAAAAACTAATTCTAAATAAATAATACTTTAGAAAGTATTTTAAAGTTTTTACGCTTATTACAGTTTTTATTTGTAGTTTTAAATTTGATAGAAACCTTTCTTAGCAAGTTTTTATATCTTAAAAGTAACCATCATGCTTCCAAATATGCATCTTGCATCATAATTCTAAGCTTTTACACTGAAAAGTTTTTTCAGACTGGGACATCTGCAGCACGATACTAATGGAAAGGTTTCAGATTCGAACATAAAACGGCTTTGGTTATAATATGGAACATTTCCTATTCGTTATGAAAACTTTAAGAATATATTGAAAACCCGGAAAGGTTTCTGAATATTCATGAAACCTTTCGTAAGACGAGGATTATTTAAAAATTCATATAAAAAAACACAAATAACTATACTAAAATTACTTACAGGTGCTTACGTATAATATAAAATAATTTTAAATACATTAGAAATATCTCAAAAATACATTAAAAACCATTGAAAATTTTTAATGTATTTTTAATATATTTCTAATATATTTTAAATAATTTTATATTATATCTAAAGCACCTGCAAGTACATTTAGGACAATTATGTGTGTATTTTTAATTATTTACTCAAGGTGAATTTAGCACTAGTATGTTGACTTTCATTTATTGAAGATTATTTTGTGAAAGGGGCTTAGTTTAGTAAAATGGGTTTTGCGAAGAATCCAGTATTATTAATTGAAATTTTATGAAGGAGTCTTATATGGAACTTCGTTTATGAATCATATTTTATTCTGAGATTTTTTTTTTTTTTTTAATATCTGCTTGATTTTATTCTGAAAAAAATTAATATTATTATACATTTTTCATAATGTAGATAAAATTTGTTGTGTTTTAAAATCTTGCAGTGATAAATTTTTAACCATGCGGATTAATAGGTAACATTAAAGTTCCTGAACTGTATTATTATTAAAAATAGGACGATAATCTCTTTCGAAAAGTGTTTTATTTCTTTTTTAATCATTTATAGCATTATTTTAACCTAATAATTTAGTTCTTTATTAGTGTTCATTACAGACAGTTGCACAGACATTTTACTACATAAAATTTTCTTCTTATAATTATTTGTGCTTGTAAATAAGATATGATTGCAATAGATGTTAATGTTGGCATAATACCGTATTGTGCTTTTCACAGCATAATCTTAATTAATTAAAAGGCCTTATAACGTAAAGCAAGAAACTTTGTGTACTATATTTTCATAAAACAAGCAAATGGTTAACAAATCTAGAAATTTTCAAATTTGTTTATTGTAAAGTGCATAAGTTACATAACAACAGTGGTACCAACATATATAATAATCCCTTATAAACAGATTAAGTTAAATGATGCTATAAAAAGTTATAAAATATCTTTATTAAGATGACGAACGTTTCATCCCACAAACGGTGGCATTTTCAAAATCATTCACGATAGAAAATATTTTCACATAATTTAAAAACAATAACCATAGTAAACAATGTCACGAGACATGATTCATAATGAAAATTATTGCAAACATAAAATTAAATTAAAATTAAATTGGATATTTGCAAGCGTGGATTAATTTTCACATAATTTAAAAACATTAACATGGTAAACAATGTCACGAGACATCATGCATAATGAAAAACATTGCAAAACATAAAATTAAAATTAAATTAACTTGGCTATTTGCGGGCGTGGATTAATTTTTACTGTTGTTACTAAAATTACATAGCATCTCTTTTTAAATTTTAGGTGAATCAGGGGACACTGAATCTGTGCAAATATTCTCGTTGTGTAAAAATACCTCTATTGATTCCCGGATTATGGATGGTAAATAATATCTTGATGGATAAATTAACTTGTAATTTAAAAAATCGATCTGTAAAGGTTATTCGCTGCATTATCTGGCCAAACCTGTGGTTCGTCTGTTGTATTTGATGTCTGCTATATATTCTTTGATTCTAGTTTTAAGTTTTCTGCTTATCATACCTATATAAAACTGCTTTATTCCATTTTCTTTAATCAAAGGTATTTCGTATACTCCTGATAACTAGTTTGACTCAATTGAATCTATTTTCTTGCATACTATATATATTTTTTAATTTCATGGAAGGTTTTGCGACTAGGGAATTGAATTTATTGAATTTATATTTCAAACGTTCGAAGAAGGCAGGAAAATACAGTAAAGTGGATAACATGGAATTTTGAAGATTGAAATTTCTTTTCTTTTTATTCTTCAAGCTCTTAATTAATTTTTCTATGATGCTTTCTTTGTGCCCATTGTTTCTTGCAATATCATATATTTTATTTATTTCTTTATTAAACTGCTCGGGGGTACAAACTGAGAAAGCTCTATGAATAGAATGTCTAAATGCAGAAATTTTGAATGAAAAGGGTGCTTGAGCATTATGAGGGATATGGATTGACTGGCTATGGGTTTTCTGTAAACAGTGCGTTTTATTCCTTGGTGCGTCCTGATTAATAATACATCTAAATAAGGTAGCATATAACTTTTTTCTATATCCAATGTAAATATAATTTTAGAATAAAGGCTATTAATCTGGTTTAAAAAGTTATTGAACAAGGTATCTACATGTTGCCATATGATGAAAATATCGTTTACGTATCTGTTCCGTGCATGGGTCTATAATCCAATATGTATGTCCATTTCAAGAGGTCGTAATATGAATTCAGCTAATAATCCTGATATAGGAGAACCCATTGGAACTCCGTTATTTTGTTTGAATATTTTTTCGTCGAAAGTGAAGTAATTATTACTTACTTTAAGATTAAGATGAATCTCTAGTGTAGTTTTCATATTTTCGTTAATACTCTCTATGCGGTCAATGCAGTTATTTATATTTGTAACGGATTTTTGCGTATCAATAGATGGGTATAAAGAGACTAGATCTAGACTGGCTTTTAAATACACTGCTCAAAACAATTAAAGGATATTGCAGTTTTAGGTGGATTTCTTATCTGGTAAATTGTTTAGCTGATTGATACATGGTCGACAGACACAGTAGGTTATATCAGAATAAATTACACATGTTTGGAAGAAAAAAATGCATTTTATTGCGCATTTGTGTACTAAAGGAAGAAAACACAATTTGTGCATATGAGAAAAAAAGAATAAGAAAAGGTGTTTTCTTCAAAGAAAATCATTTTCAGTAGGGGGTATGGTTTCCACGGGCGGCCAGCAACGTTGAACATCTTTGAGGCATGGACTCAATGAGGCTATTAATGACGAGTTGGGGTATTCTGCCCCACTCTTCCAGAAGAGCTCTTTCCAGTTCTTGGAGAGTTTGTGGGGGTTGTTGGTGGCCAGAAACTCGTCTTCCTAGAGCGTCCCGAACGTGCTCGATTGGATTCATGTCTGGAGAACACGCTGGCCATCCCATTCGAACGATTCCTTCCTCGAAAAGGAAATCCTCCACCAGGTTTGCACGATGTGGCTTGCAGTTATCGTTCATTAAAATGAAGTTATCTCCGATTGCTGCAGCGTAAGGGACTACAATAGGTCTGAGGATCTCATCCCTATATCGGCGACCAGTCAGAGCTTCATCTCGAATGATGTAGAGTTCAGTGCGCCCGTCAATGGAGATGCCACCATACACCAACACTCCTCCACCGTCAAACCTGACACTTTCGTGCACGAACGCAGTATTATTCCTACTACCACGGTCCCTCCAGATGAAAATACGCCTATTATCCGGATGCACAGAAAAACGAGACTCGTCAGAAAACAGAATATTGCTCATTCATTTCTCCTCCAGTTGACATGCTCGGTTGCTCACTCCCTGCGGTCGCGACGATGCCTTGATGTTAATCTAACACATACCATCGGTCGGCGAGCATACAGACCTACAGCATGGAGCCGGTTTCGGATAGTCTGAGTTGAAATCGTGGTGCCTGTAGCCGAGCGAAGGTGTTGTTGGAGAAGAGTAGCGTTCATGGTTCGGTGTCTCCGAGCTGTTAACCCTAAATACCGATCTTCATTGGGCGTTATTGCCCGTCTACGACCTTGCCCTGGTCTTCGGCCTGCATATCCACCCTCCAAAAAACGGTTCCAGATCCTGGAAATGACACTTTGTGACACTCCAATGGCTTGCGCTACTTCGGCTTGAGTTTGGCCCCCTTCTAACCTACCAACAATTCTCAAAGCTTCTGAATCTGCCAAATGACTTCGCTGAGACATCGTACTCATCGAAACAAAGCAATCACTGAATGCCGATCATCCTTGTCTTCATTCTCTTTTATCCAGTTGAAAGTCAAATTTCATTCGCTGCCGCTGAAGCGACGTTTTTGACGTCGAACTCAAAATTTGGATACTCCACAGTTTGAAAACCAGAAAAATTTGCATTTGTGATTCTCTTCTTCTATTTTCGGCAAAAAAAATTTCGTTTATATCTTTATTTTATATAAAACTTCAAATATCCTTTAATTGTTTTGAGCAGTGTAATTCTGAGGTAAATTAATGTTATTCAAATATTGAATAAACTCATAAGTTGAATTAATTACATGATCAGAGACGGGTAAAATATTTTTCAATAAAACTACAAAAGCTTTTTCCATACAATATGTGGGGCTTGAGCATTTAGTTACTATTATCATTATCGGCATATCTATTTTGTGGTTTTTGAGTCTGCCGACAAGTGCTGGGATTACTGCTAACTTATTAATTCTCATTAGAACTTTCATATTATCATTCCAGCTCCCTTTATTAACCGATTTTTTGTTTATTATGTTAAGTGGATTATTCTTAACTTCTTGACAATCCATATTGGTAAATCATTGTACCTTTTTATTTTTATAGTCATCTGTATTTAATATGGCTAATTTATTAGATTTTTCCGTGTGGATTAAATTGATTTCTGGATCAAGTTTAAGCTTTTTCAAAGTATTCAATCCATCTTTTGGTATCATTGTGGGTTGCTTAATTAACTTCTTAAGTTCATAGTACATAACTTGCGAATTTCTTCTTTATGATAGTTATGAGGCGACTGTTCAATGTTTTCGATTTCTGGAAGGATAGATTTTAAATTATGCTTAGCTGGAAAATGTATTTTGGCCCCCACTCAAGTACTTTTATTTCATCTTCCGTTAACGGTCTGCTAGATAAATTCAGAATCTCAACTGGTTGGCATATACAGTAAATATAGGACTTTTGTGCGTTGTAAAGATTTTCAATCTTGCGACTTTCTACCATTTCTTTGTAAGCGGTTTTTACCGTATCTATATTTGTCTAAGCCGCGCATAACAATATCAAAAATATACTGTGGGGTAGAGGCTGCAAATTCAAAATACAAATCTAAGGTTCTCTGTTGCAGTTTGCTAATGTAGACATACTCCATTCTAATACATAATGTTAAACATTTACGCTCTGATTATCTATTAAGATTAGTAAAGTTATATTTAGCAAATTTATTTCTGTTCTTCAAACTTTACTAATCTTAATAGACAATTTGAGCGTAAATCTTTAACATTATGTATTAGGAAGAAGTAAGCCTGCATTAGCAAACTACAACAGAGAACCTTAGATTTATATTATGAATTTGCAGCCTCACTCCACAGTATATTTTTGATATTATTATGCGCAGCCTGGACAAATATAGATACGGTAAAAACCGCTTGAAAGAAATAGTACAAAGTCACAAGATTGAAAACCTTTGCAACGCACAAAAGTCCATTATTAACTGTATAATGAATAAGCCAACCAGTGCAGTTTCTGAATTTATCTAGCAGACCGTTAACGGAAGCTGAAATAAAAGTACTTGAGCGGGTGCCAAAACACATTTTTCCAGCTAAGCCTAATTCAAAATCTATCATTCCAGAACTCGAAAACATTGTACAGTAGACTCATAACGATAATAAAGAAGAAATTCGCAATGTTATGTACCATGAACTTAAGAAGTTAATTAAGCAAACCAAAATAATACAAAAACTTGAATTCACTACTTTGAAAAAGCTTAAACTTCATCCAGAAATAAATTTAATCCAAACGGATAAATCTAGTACATTAGCCACATTAAATACAGATGACTATAAAAATAAAATGGTACAATGTATTAGCAAGATGGATTGTCAAGAAATTAAGAAAAATCCACTTAACATAATTAACAAATTACGTTAATGAATTGGTTAATAAAGGGAGATGGCCTGATAATATGAAAGTTCTAATGAGAATTAAAAAGTTAGCATTTATACCAGCAATTGTCGGCAGACTCAAAAACAACAAAATAGATATGCCGATAAGGTCAATAGTAAATAAATGCTCAAGCCCCACATATTTTAAGGAAAAAGCTTTTGTAGTTTTATTGAAAAATATTTTCCCCAGCTCTGATCATGTAATTAATTCAATTTATGAGTTCATTCAATATTTGAATAACATTAATTTACCTCATAATTATTTAATAGCCAGTTTAGATGTAGTCTCTTTATACCCATCTATTGATACCCAAAAATGCGTTACAAATATAAATTACTCCATTGACCGAATAGAGAGTATTAACGAAAATATAAAAACTACACTAAAGTGCCCTCTTAATCTTATAGTAAATAATAATTACTTCAGTTTCAACGACAAAATATACAAACAAAATAACGGAGCTCCAATGGGTTCACCTATATCAGGATTATTAGCTGAATTCATATTATGACCTCTTGAAATGGATATATAGAAATTGCATTATAGCCCCCATGCATGATCAAATACGTAGAAGATATTTTCAACGTATGGCAATATGCCGATACCTTGTTCAATAACGTTTTAAACCAGATTAATAGCCTTGATTCTAAAATTAAATTTACATTGGAAATAGAACAAAATGGTACGCTACCTTATTTAGATCTATTATTAATCAAGACGCACCAAGGAATAGCACGCACTGTTTAGAGGAAACAAACAGCCAGTTAAACCATTATCACTCATAATGCTCAAGCACCTTTTTCATACAAAGTTTCTGCATTTAGACATTCTATTCATAGAGCTTTCACAGTTTGTAGCCCCGAGCAATTAAATAAATAAATAAATAAAATATATGATATTGCAAGAAACAATGGATACAACGAAAGCACCATACAAAAATTAATTAAGAGCTTGAACAATAAAAAGAAAAGAAATTTCAATCCTCAAAATTCCATGTTATCCAATTTACAATATTTTCCTGGTTTTTTTTCGAATGTTTGAAATATAAACTCAATAAATTCAATATCTCCCTAGTCGCAAAACCTTCCATGAAATTAAAAAATATAGTATGCAAGAAGATAGATCCAATTGAGTCAAACCAGTTATCAGGAGTATACGAAATACCTTTCATCAAAGTAGATGGAACAAAGCAGTTTTATATAGGTATGGCAAGCACAAAACTTAAAACTAGAATCAAAGAACATATAAAAGACATCAAATACAACAGAAGAACCACAGCTTTGGCCAGATAATGCAGCGAAAAACTTTCACAGATAGATTTTAAAAATAGCAAGTTAATTTATCCATCAAGATTTCAATTGCGATCCATAATCCGGGAATCAATAGAGGTATTTTTACGCAACGAGACTATTTGCAATGATTCAGTTGCTTGATTAGCCTAAAATTTGGAAAGAAATGCTATGTAATTTTAGTAAATTAATCCACTCTCTCAAATAGCCAAGTTAGTTTTATTTTTACTTTATGTTTTGCAATGTTTTGCACTATACATGATGTCTTGTGACATTGTTTAACATGTTATTGTTTTTAAATTATGTGAAAATTAATCCACGCCCGCAAATAGCCAATTTAATTTTTATTTTATTTTATGTTAGTAATGTTTTCCATTATGCATCATGTCTCGTGTCATTGTTTAATATGTTTATTGTTTTTAAATTAGATGAAAATATTTTCTATCGTGTATGATTTTGAAAATGCCACCGTCTGTGCGATGAAACGATCGTCAATCTTAATAAAGATATTTTATCGTTTTCTATAGCATTATTTAACTTAATTTTAACAATGGTAACTATTTTTTTTTTTTTTTTTTTTTTTTTTTTTTACAATTCAGTCTTGCAATATCAGGAGAATTTTTTTTTTCTTTTTAATCAAGTACATTCAGATGGACAAGTGAAATTCAAATCGCAAAAAAATGCAATAGTTAATTTTTTCGAAGCATTGAAAAAAAGTGTGTGTATGTGTGTGTGTGGGGTGTGTGGGGGGGGGGGGGGTTACATATCTGGACCTGAGTACTAAACATGTTAATGAACTTAAAACAATTCTTTTACTTTTCTATTAAAATTTGAGGTGAAAAAAGAATACATAAGAAATAATTAGTTTAACAGAAAATGTTTGAAATTATCCGATATATTTATAATGCGTACATCGTAATATAATTTAAATATAACAAAAATGTACTGAAATGTATAATTAGAGGTAAAATATTATTTCATTAAAAAAATACACGTATAGTTGAATTATTGATATCTGTATTATGTGTTGTTACTGACACATAAACGCTATTACGAAATTGTGAAAGCTTTTTAGGAAACAGCAAAACAAATGAATCAATTTTATTAACAATGATATAAAAAACTGGTGGAACCAGAGAGAAAAGTGAAGCTCGATCTAAAAAAGTTACAGTAAAAAATTGTCAAATAGTTTCAGTTTAAAAAAGTAAGTAGTGCGTAGAAAAGTAATGGAATCAGATTATCTGTAAAGCTCATGAAATTACCCAAATTTTTGTTGATAGCTAAAAATGTGGACTGAGCTTTACTGGTGTCTTAAAATCAATCAGGGATGTAAAGGCTTTTTTATCTCATTCTGAATACCAATCATTCATAACCAGCTTAAAAATTTGGGTTCATAAGAATAGGTTAGAGGCTGACTTGGAAATGAGTGAGAACATGAGAGGTATCGAGAACATGAGAGAGATCGTTCAGTACGAAGTAAGGACCAAATTCCATTCCAAGTGTCACTGACAAGCCTGTAAGATCAAAGTCCAAAGTAAGCCCAAAACACTAAGCTTGTATGATTCAATCATATTCTAACTACTTGTCTGGCTTAAGTCCCTTGACATAAGGCTCCCTTTTCACAGTAATTACATGAAATAAAAATTATTACGCTACATGTGATATTTCAGAAATGTTAATAGCAACAATTCCTCAACAACTTGACTATATTAATGTTATACTTAAAATATTACTTCATGGTTTAAATTCTTTTAGCTTTGTGGAGTTTAGTTTGACTTGATGAAATCATGTCCAAAATTCTGGGCCTGACAGAAATTTTTTTGCACATAACTACACATCCTGTTTACTATACCCAGTATTCATTTTGAGAGGGTAATATGATTTTGAATATAAGGCACCAGTAAAGCTCAGTCCACATTTTCAGCTGTCAACAAAAAATTGGGTAATTTCATGAGATTTACAGATAATCTGATTCCATTACTTTTCTACGCACTACTTACTTTTTTAAACTGAAACCATTTGACAATTTTTTACTGTAACGTTTTTAGATCGAGCTTTACTTTTCTCTCTGGTTCCACCAGTTTTTTATATCATTTTACATCTTTATCAGATCCTTTCAGGAATTTAACCAACCAACTTCAACTAACCAAACAACCGCCCCAATTAACCAACCAATGATCCCAATTAACCGGCCAAACCAATTGTCTCAATCAAAAACTAACAGAAACATTGATTCACCAGTGTATTTCAAGAGCTCTGATGACCCCATACTTATTGCTAAACCCCATATTGGGACATTGACCTATACTTTATACTCAGAACTGACCGCCAGACTAGTCCTTAGACTAAGTTTTATACATAGTGTGATCTCTTGAATTTTTCTGCTATGTACCTACGCTCCTCTGGTTCAAGAGACTATGCAGTATCCTAGGCCAACCTCTCAAACACACAAAAAGCTAGGGTAAGAAACAGTCATAAGAAATGAATTAAAACTGCGAAAAAACTAAAAAAAGGGAAAATTTCTGTTTTGGGGACTTATTGGGAATTTAAAATTAAAAGAAGTCTGAAAACGACTGAATGCAGAAAAATGATCAAATGTGATTGAAAATATTAAACAAGTCACCTGTAAATAATATCAGAAATATTACTAATATTGGATATTTATAATAATATTTCGGAGGTCAAACTAAAATATCGCGATAATGACTAACATATTTACATCTAACTGTAACCATTGATAAAAAAATAAGGAAAATTGGAAAGTAGGTGTCCTTTGTAAAGTATGCATTAATTAAGGAAATAAATTACGTAAAGGAGTCTATTGACAATTGGCGTATTTGGTACGGATAAATTATATAATTGAGCCTACAGGCAATTGGCGCATGTTACCGGGCGTCGTTTAGGGCATAATTAACTGAACCGTAAGCGCACGCACCTATTTTTGTAACGTTAACACACGCGTGGGGTAAATATCACCTCATTTTGTCTTCCATTATATTTTTGGCTAAATGCGTTTTAAAAACATGTTTACTAATCTATATTGTAAAATGCATCAGTATTACTTCTTTTTAGGGAAAAATCAAGCATTTCATATTTTCCGATTTTATAACAGTTTCTGTAAAAATGGCGTTTTTTTCCTTAGAAAATATGCAACGATTTGTTTTACCTCTTAAAACATGAATTATTTTATAAAATTTACAATAATTACATTTAATACCCTTTCATCAACATATGCAGGTAGCTTTTATTTCACTCTTTCAGTAAAATTATTTTAGTGTGTGTTATCCCGTAACGAATGAAGATAACGAAATGTAACGTTTGTACACGCGCAGAATTATTTAATACCAAAAGTCATATTTCTACTTTTCTAGCCAACAAAGTAAAGACATTCCTTTATACAACCTTTCTCAACCTTGGCCTTGAAAGGTACAAGGAAGCTCAGAGGTGTTTCATGATGTAATTTTGAAATTTTTTCACCTGCATAACTCCTTCTCCCGCAGGTAAAAGCAACATCTCCCGCCAGCCAGACCGTCCGCATACATACTACACCATAAAATGGAAGAGCATATAGAAAAATGAGCTTTGCTAAAATGACGAATTTTTTATGTTTTTTCACCTGCATAACCCCTTCTCCCTCAGGTAAACGCAACGTCTCCCGAATGTCAGACCGTCAGCATACGTACTACACCATAAAACGGAAGAGCATATAGAAACATGAACTTTGCTAAAATGACGTAATTTTGAATTTTTTTTCACCTGCATAACACCTTCTCCCGCAGGTAAACGCAACGTCTCCCGCCAGCCAGACCGTCCGCATACGTACTACACCATAAAACGGAAGAGCATATAGAACTAGTATGTTGTGGCCATCACAAAACTTTCTTGTATATAAATCACGTCAATTAAATGATTTAAATAGTACAAGAAATTAGATCCATTTAGCACCCATTCATATCAAAGTGTATCTGAATTTGAAGTTTGATGAATATTCGTGCCTTAGTTCTTGAGATAGAGCTATAGCCGAAATTCTGAAAAATGTAGCATAGCAGCGCCACCTGTTGAGTGAGTTACACAAATACATAAACAGCAATAATTGATATCCAGATATACATGGATCTGAAGTTCGTTGAAATTCCAAGCATTAGTTCTTGAGATAGAGCTAATGCGGAAATCACAAAACAACATAGCAGCGCCACCTATTGGGCGATTTACACCAAACTGTATAAAATGTCAATTCATGTCAAGGACTAACAGATTCTTAAGTTTGATGAAAATTCGAGTATTAGTTCCTGAGATACACCTACAGTGAAAATTCTGAAAAATAAAGCATAGCAGCGCCACAAGTTGAGCGATTTACACCAAAATGTGCAAAATGTCAATTCATGTCAAGGATTAACTGATTCTGAAATTTGGTGAAAATTATTGCATTAGTTCTTGAGATACAGCTACAATGGAAATTCTGAAAAGTGCAGCATAGCAGCGCCACCTGTTGAGCGATTTGCACCAAAACTCAAAAAGCACTAATTCATATCAAAGTATAACTGAAGTTTGATGAAAATCCAAGCATTAGTTGTTGAGAAAGAGCTATTGCGGAAATCGTAAAAAATGCAGTATAGCAGCGCCACCTGTTGAGCGATTTAGACTAAATTGTACAAAACTTCAATTCATGTCAAGGACTAACTGAATCTGAAGTTTGATGAAAATCCGTGCATTAGTTCTGGAGATTGAGCAATTGCGGAAATCGTGAAAAAGCTGCATAGCAGCGCCACCTGTTGAGCGATTTACACCAAAAACTAATCAGCAACAATTTATATCAGGGACTAACCGAATATAAATTTTTATAAAATTCCGTGCATTAGTTCTTGAGATAGAGCGACCACAAAATTTGTGTCACATACAGACAGACAGACTCACAGATGCTCAGAACCACAGACTCACAGACAGACATTTTGCAAAAACATGTTTTTCGGAATCTCTGACTCCTAAAATGTGTAAATCTGTCGAAAACCGAAAGTCGAAAATTTTCACGAATCCAATACTTTTTTCTTGTAAAGATAGAAGAAAGTAAAAATGAGCCTTGCTAAAATCAAGTGATGAAAATGTTGCTAGCTGTTAGACCAGGGATGGCGAACCTTTTCAGGTCCACGTGCCAAATTTTCACGAAAATATACTTTACGTGATCATGACGTGCAACAATAAAAAAAATTAATGGATAAAAAAATAATGAATCAAAACTTCTTAAAAATTTGTTTTTAGCATTAAAAAAATACAGGTAATATTTGATGTTATACTGCAGAAATTTATTTAAAAAATATTATTTTTGTTGTCTCATCTTAAAGGCCAAATAATTTATATCCGCTTCGTACTTAGTTATTTTCGATAGAATGCAAGTTTAATTGCACTTACTTGTTTTACCTCTTACTGAAGACGTTTTTAGTTGAATTTTTTTTTTTTTTTTTTTTTTTTTTTTTTTTTTTTTTTTTTTTTTTTTACGAAAAGAATGTCTTGCAGAAAAATTTGTCAAAATAGCAAGCGCCAGAAACTACAGCTTTTAGTGTTTGGAATTGAATTCCAAGTAGTTATAATTTTACAATCAGCATTTTTGCTAATTACACTTTTCATTTTTGTTTAGCGATAATCTTCTAATTCTCAATATTTTCTGAGCCAATATTGAGCTAGATTCGGATAAATTAAGTTATATTTCAATTTCTTCAATCTGTGTGACAATCACAACCAACAGCACTAATCGGATTCAAGTAGCACAGACAACCTATATATTAATTACTGCATTTTGTGAAATTCTACTATATTTTGGGTGTAAAACTTAAATCTATGCCGTGCCAAAAATAATCTGCAACTTGCCATTTATGGTACGCGTACCATAGGTTCGCCGTCCCTGTCTTATACTATTACTTTCGGTCAAACAATATTAATTTTTTTTTTTAAACTCGCGAAATTGAATTTCATTTGGCGTTATAATGACGTAATTATAGTAAAATGTTTCAGCTTTTAAAATTAAAATGCATGTTTTCTTTGGCGCGTGCAACAGGAGTATACGATTTCCTTGACAATACGCAGGAAAATGCAATAAATACAACCACGTGAACTATCATTTACCGAAAAGTTCTTTCGTATGACTTAAAAATAAATCTTTCACTTTGTGGATGATAATAATAAGGATTAATTTCAGAATATCAGGAGTCTCTTTTCATAATAACACATCATTACAAAGTTATGTCAGTTAAACAGAAATGGACGTCATACCTAGCAAATGATTTTTCTTTTTTATTGTTATCTATTCCTAAATTGTTTTCTTGAAATTAAAACTCCTGTATTAAAATATATTTTTAAACTTTAAAAACATTCAAATGAAGATACTACATTATTTTAACACGTGTTTAGTTAAAGTTTTTACATATATATAGGAAAAATTTTCATTTTCTGATTAGAAGGAAGTCGATTTGAAAAATGCAAAAATATAGCGAGAAAATCTGATTTTTATTTAAAACAAAATACGCATGTTATCACTTTTTTAATATTACTGTTCCGCTTTTTAGGATGTGGCAACAGGAAAGAAAGATTGAAGGAGATATTTCTATATTGTTAAATTATAGAACGTTATGTAAAGTTTAAATGGGTGCCATTCCCTTAATATTGGATATTTTTTGACCCTACCTTCGAAAGGCACATCGCTAAATTAAGAGCTTTCCAAAAAGCCATTATTCATCACTGAATGTTTTCTGGTTTGGATTGTAATTGAGTTGTTGTCTTTTCATCATGTTTCAAAACGTAAAAGATGCGGCTGAGCTCTGCTATACAGCACTATCGTGCTGTATGATAATGCTTTATAAAAATAAATCCTATAACTGTAAGAATAGTTTACTGTCTCTTTTTACTCACAATACTATATTTTTTTTTACATAAAAGCAATCAATAATAAAGAAGTAAAGTGTCAATGAACCTTCAGTTTGTTTAATAAAAATGTAATACATAAATTTTCGTCAAAATTATAACGCGTTTAATAATTTTTTTAAGATTACGGTATGGAAAGGAGAATACGATACCGGATTCAGTATTAACAATAACTACATTATCTTATTTACATGCACACATGTATATATATATCTATTATAAAGAAACAGACAAAACAAGGTGGGATATATTAAAAAATAAAGAGATTATTAATTTTTTTCCGTATGTTACAGCTTGTCTTGACACTGTTTTGAACTAACCTCCTGAACTAACACCTCCTTGCGCGTTCCACCAAACTTTTGTGTTTGACGTTTGGCAACAACAGTCTTTATTGTTTGTTGTTGTTGTTCGCACGTTGAATGTTCTTATACAATAAAACTGTATTTAGTGAGCTATTTGGTTTGCTAAAATGACCATGGGGTCATTATTGTTAGTAATAACGTCTATTATAGTATTGGTGTGCATAATTATACAGATTATGTCTTTAATTCGAGTGGTATTGCCCACGAAAACAATAGCGCAATATGTTTCGTAACTGACTATGGTGTCAGTTCATGTACAAGTTCCTGTATATCTACCCTATATATATATATAATCCTAATGAAACGAATTTATGAAACGGATATATGTAACGGCTGAAATATAACGAATTTATGAAACGATTCTCTGAAATGACTCATTAAACAACTGATTGTGTTTCACGGAGATTTCTCCTAAAGTATGGAATACTTTGCGATGAAATTAACACCAAAATCCGTATTGATCTGCAGATCACAAAACTGGTATTAGAATTTTTAAATTCGAATTAGTTTTCGAAATATTAATTTTTTTTCTAATTTTAAATACATTTTTCTAATGATGGCAACTCAAATTTTAATCAGAACAGATAATTTGTTTTTCATATTTCAGAAATGGTTATTTTTTCAACTAATTTGGCGACCAGTTTGGCCTCCCTTATATATATGCTAAGAAATCATGCTACTTTTACTCATAATTCAAATTACTTGAACAATCTTTCGCCAATTCGAAAGATTCTGATTGGCACCAAAATGGCATTATTTTGATTGACATGGTAACCCGGCTATTTAATAATAAATGTTTATTTACTTTTATTTCTTTTTTTAAATTATATAAATTATTTTGTTCGGCACATATGTCATATAGGCGCGATTTTTTTTCTGACGCCAATGTCATATACGCAACGGGTACTTAACTGCCGCCAAGGTGTCGTTATTTTGCTTGATATGGTAACCCGGATGTTGTTGTTTATGCTGTTGATGCTTTCGTCAAATTGGCGATAGAAAAAAATTGCGCCAATATGGCGCAATGACATCTGCGCCTTTCGTATGATATCTGTGCCTTTTGTTCTATAGTTATTATTTTTTTTTGTTTGTTATTTCCTTTTGAAAATAATAGAAAATAATTAAAAAATACGGAACTACTTAGTTATTCCGTCGACCAATTTCGCCAAATCATATAAATCGCCAAATTATACAAATTGACATAATTTTTATTTTAAATAACGAAAGAACAAATAAATTAGTATAACATTAATAAATATACAAATAAAACGTCGAAGTAAATATCACTTGATGACGTAAACATCTGTAACTTACTTAAAGTCAAGTGAATGTGACATTTACGATCAACCATTATTGACATTTAATCTTATAGTTTGGCGATAGACTTTTGGTCGACGGGATAACTAAGTAATACCAAAAATGCATATGTAACTGGTATTCGAAAACAAGGTTCTCGCCAAATTTTCGTAACAAAAGAAATCACGCCAAACGTGCAGTGCGTATATGACATCTGGCCAAATGTTAAATAATGCAGGAAGAGTTCCACATTGTGTGCTGGTTCTTTTGGCATGCTTTTTTGCGAGTAAATGAATCGATGTGGCTGAGATCTTCGGCCTTAGGGGTTGCTTTTTTCTAGAATGGACATTATTTATATGTTTTTTGCGTAATTTTTTGAATTTAGCCTATATTTTTCGGAAAAATATATAACTTTTGTTTTAATTTGACATGTATAATAAATATAATAAATACATAAAATTATATATAAGTACCTAATATTTATTTGTAGGTGTATATATATTATGTATGTATAAGGTATATCTCTATACGTAATATATATAAAACTATCTGTATAAACATAGTATTCTTTTTAACATGTGACATATATAACATTTATTATATATATATATATATATATATTTATTTATTTATTTACAAATATTTAAAGACCATGTTTTTCCGCCATCAGGAAAATTTGTATAATATGCTAAAATGGCTTTTTGGCGCGATTATGGATTCCTTCGCCAATCACGCCAACCAGCACGCAATATGGAACTCTTCCCAATAATGCAACAAACCATGAGATTTAATTTCAACTTCAAATCAATGTTTTAATTTACCAATCGAAAAATAAAAAAATTGCTAACTGGCAATTTGAAAAAAAGCTATTGGCGAGATTTGCACCCGGCTAGCGTAAGAGTACCAAGAATTCTTTGCGACCATGACAACTTTTATATAGTTTTATACGAAAAATAAAATTTGATATTTTAATCAAAATGAAAAACTTTCGGCACAGATGTTATACTGCCCCATATTGGCACGATTTTTTTTTCTGACGCCAATGTCATATATGCAACAGGTACTTAACTGGCGCCAAAGTATCGTTATTTTGCTTGATATAGTAAGCCGGATGTTGTTATTTATGCTGTTGATGCATTCTCCAAATTGGCGTCGGAAAAAAATTGCGCCAATATCGTGTATCACATCTGTGCCAAACTTTCATGTGAAATGCGAAGGGATCAGACCGTATTTGTTTATGACAGTTGATGACTTGAACTATTATAATATAGATGAAATGACGGTCATAGAATAATATTTCTCGAGTTATCACCTGTGCATGGCTAACATTAAAGTACCAAAATGGCACCTAGAGTATAAAAAACGAAGTGGTCCGCCCGGAACTGTTGATGATAGTCACATGACTTAGGCTATTGTTATAGAGATTGATTTAAAATACCGGGAGAGAAAGAATCTGTATAATTAATTCATTTTATTTTAGCTACTTTTCAAATGTTTAACTGATTCTCTTTAATCAAAAACGAAAATAACCATTGGATGTCTTAATAGCAACTGATTCGCCCTAACATTTTTACAATCAAAGGGAATTGAATGGAAACCCATTTACAGGCGGATCTGCACAGCTTTTTTCAGTATAATTCAATTTTCTCTTATATTTTTAAAACCAATCAGATTAGCGTGTTTTTAGATTCTGCGGTGTCTGAACGGGGGTTGGCGAGCGTAGCTTGCAGGGGGCAGAGCCCCTTAGTCTGTATATAAAAAGAACTGTTTTGTTATTAGAATATCTTCGTATTATTTGACTATCTTCGCATTTATATTTGAACTAGCTACAGTCCAATAATAATTACATACACGCACATAAGTGGTCCAGTCGTTTGGAGTTAGGAACTGGTACTATTCTTGGAGTATGAGTAATTATAGATAATCAGTTACAAAATGACCGACAAAAACAAACTAACAACGTTAAATCATCAGAGAGGAGCCTATAAAGGGCAGTTGACAAGAATACAAACATTTCTAGATGATGAAGAAAAAAAAAGACATTTGGGATTATCAAATTAAATTTGACAATATTCGAAAAATTGGCTCGAATCTAGACGACTGAAAGGTCAAATATTTTGAAATTGTAGAAGAGGATATGGAGCTTAATTATCATCTAGCAGCCTTTACAGAAATAGAAGATGAAGCAGGAAAATTAGAAGTAAGGCTTAGAAAATTCTTACTCTCTAATAGTAACAATAGTGAAAATGCATCTCATGTTAGTAATTCAAATTTTCATAATTCAAATATGTATTTTAAATTGGCTGATATACCATTACCAAAGTTTTCGGGAAATTATCAAGATTGGTACACATTTAAAAATCAGTTTACGACTTTAATTGATTCGAAAAATAAATTAAGTAGCACACAGAAACTGTATTATTTAAAATCTACCCTTAGTCATAGTGCTTTAGATTTAGTTAAAGATGATGATTCTTATGAATCGCTTTTTAAAGCATTACAAGATCGTTTTCGAAATAAACGTTTCATTGTAAACAGTCATTTGTATATATATTTGTATAACAGTCATTTGTCAATATTATGAATGGAAATTTCCTCGCAAGACTCAGCTAAATGTTTAAGGGCTGTTGTTGACGGATGTCAAAAACACATTCACGCTCTTATAACTATTGGTTTAAAACTTAGTCTATTTTCAGAAATCATGTTGACAAATATTATTCTTAAAAAACTAGACAAAGAAACAAAAAAACAATTTGAATTATCCTTAACCACCTGTGAATTACCCGAATGGGACGAATGTATTGCCTTTCTGCAAAAGAGCTGCTTAATATTAGAGAATTTGCAGGGCAATTTAAATACGAAAACTAAACAATTTTCAGGTGAAAGAAATCTAAAAGCAAAAAGTTTGCTCATAAACAACGACTCCCGTACAACAAATATACTGTCTTCTTTGCCATTCTATCAATCATTTTATTTTTAAATGTAATATGTTCTTAAAAAGGAATGAATATGACAGATATTGAGTAGCAAAAAGAGTTAATCTCTGCATAAATTACGTATCTTCAACGCACGAGATTGCGAAATGCCTATCAAAATCATGCTGCCTTTTTTGTTCAGATAGGCATAACAGTTTACTCTGTCACAAGCATGCCTCTTCATCTAATGAGAAAAATTATACACATGCCACTCAAAAAATAAATAAAAGGGAAAACAGATCAACAGATGAAATAACCTTGGAATTTGCCCCCCTCATTTCCGTAGAAAACGAGGGATGCAATCCGGTAAATAATGAATAGTTGAAAGCTTTAAATAATGTAAGTACAAAAAATAGATCAATTTTATTGAGTACTAGTTTTTTTTTATTGAAGATAATTTTTGAAATAGAAGGAAATATAGAATGGTGTTAGATTCAGCGAGCAATGTAAATATTTTCACTACAGAATGCACAGATGCTTTGAAATAAAAAAAAAGGTTAATTAATGTACCCCTTAGTGGTATGAATAGTTCTTTGAATAATATAAAAATAAAATTTCCGGTGTTACATCCAGAGCGGGTGAAAGTTAAAGGAGAATATAGATTTCTTAATTGTTCCTAAAATCACAGATGTAATTCCATCAAAGCAATTAAATATATCGGATGTTAATTTACAAAATCTTGTGGAATTTGCTGACCCAATATTTTTCGAACCGGGAAATAATCATGGTTTAATTGAAGTTGAATTATTTTACAGAATTTTAAAACATAATTCAGTTTTTTGGATGGATTCCAACCGGCACGCTAGATGAATAGGCAACCACAAATAATTCCGCTAGGTGCTACTTTATTAGAGATTTCGATAAAATTAATAATAGTTTAAGACAATTTTGGGAATTGGAATCTTTTGGCATTACGCATGATCCAAAAATATTGGAAACTGATCAAGAGCAACAAATTTTCGACAAAACTGTAAAATTTGTAGGCGGTCGATATGAAGTTCAGTTGCCGATTAATCAAGTCCAATTAAACGATAACTTTTATATTGCGAAACAGCGTTTGGAAGGTTTAAAAAGAAAATTTTATACAAATCCTGAACTTTTTCGTCAGTATTCTGAGATAATCAATGATTACTTAAATCAAGGAATTAGTGAGCAGGTTGAAGGAAGTGAACCTGTCTTAAATTTAGCTGTCTACTATTTACCCCACCATGCGATCTGTAAGGAAGATAAGCTCACTACCAAAGTTCGTATAGTTTTCGACGCCGGCTTTCATGATAACAACATGTTGTCCTTAAATGATTGCTTATGGCCAGGCATCATCTTAAATATACATCTATTGGATATTTTAATCCACTTCAGATTAAATCAAATTGCCTTTTCTTCTAACATCGAGAAAGCGTTCCTTCAAATTTCACTCGCTGAAAAGGATCGTGATGCTGTACGTTTTATGTGGTTCGATAATGATTTCAGATCTTTCAAAAATGTAAAGATTTTTAGATTCAAACGCGTTATTTTTGGAGTCAATGCTTCTCCATTTCTTTTATTACCTACCATTAAAGAGCACATCAAGCAGTTTAAAAACCTATATCCAAGAACTGTTAATTTATTTGATAAATATATTTATGTAGATGATTTCATATCAGGCGAAGATACTCTGCAAGAAGCTCTTGATGTTTCCCTTAATGTTAAGAAAATTATGTCTGAAGCAGGAATGACTCTACGAAAATGGATAAAAAATGATGAAGCGTTAGTAACATGCTGACAAAAAGAAGGTTTAGATATTCAGGCGGAATATGCTACTATAAGCCTAGGAAGTAATCTCACTAAAGTATTGGGTATGTCTTGGAAACAAGTACAGGATTGTCTGACATTCGAAGTCAGGAGTCTAATAAAATTCTTGTCATCGCAAAAGAGCTCAAAACGTCTATTATTGCAAGCAGCTGGAAAAACCTTTGATCCCTGAGGCATGATCACGCCATTCACCATTAGGGTCAGATGCTTATTCCAAGAACTATGGCTAAAGAAGTCATCATAGGACAATCAATTGCCAACTAATGTGCAAGAAAAGTGAGTGAAATGTCGTGAAGAGCTACCAAATTTAGCAGAGGTAAAAATCCCGAGGAAAATTCTTGGTTGTGCAAATCAAGTAATAGCTGCAGAGATACACGCATTTTCCGATGTCAGTAAAATAGCGTATGGCTCCGCTGTTTATTTAAGAACAAGAACAGACAGTGGAGTGGAAGTTAATCTTGTGACGTCAAAGAGTCGTGTTGCCCCTATAAAAGAAATTACTCTACTTAGACTGGAACTTCTCGAAGCACTTTTGAGTGCAAGATTGGCTAATAAGATAAAACCTATCCTAGATCAGAAAATACTACCTACGGTATACTACTGGACTGACTCCAAAATAACATTATACTGGATTTAAGGCTCATCAAAGCGATGGAAACAGTTTGTGGCAAACCATGTCATAGAGACTGCGCTGACTGATCCTAACTCATGGTAGCATTGCTCCAGCAAGGACAACCCTGCCGATGTCTTAACGCGAGGTGCAACTGTTAATTCTATTATAGAGAATCCCATGTAGTTTATGGGACCACAATTTCTAGCAGCTGACGACTTGTCAATTCCAAACGAACTTATTTCTGTTCCAGAAAAGGACTATTTAGCAGAGACTAAATCAAAATGTAAAAATGACATTGATTCTAATATTTCTCTTTCTCTTTTCAGAAATCCTGAAGCATTAGATTTTTTTCTAAGTTTGAACAGCAATTATAACAGTATTCTTTGTATATTGGCTTATATTTATCGGTTTTTTCACAATTGTAAATGCTAGTCCCGTAGACCGGCTCCGAGGCAGCCTCACCACCTCAGAAATAAAGGCTCCAGAAACTTCTCTAAATAAGTTTGTACAAAATGCAGAATTTCCGGAAGAGATTAGCAGTTTAAAACTGAAGTCGAGGGTTCCTTCTTCCAATAAAATTAAATGTTTATCTTCCTTTTTGGATCAAAATAATATCTTAAGATTTGGAGGCAGATTAGAGAATTCAGATTTAAACTTTGATGAAAAGCACAAAATCATTTTTCCGAAAGGCCATAAGATTACAAAACTCATATTTCAGTATTTTCATAGGAAATATTTTCATATTGGTCCCTAAAGTTTGATACATACGTACGTATGAGGTTTTGATCCGTAAGTGGGCAAACTTTAGCGCGTAAAGTAGTGCATGACTGCGTTGTCTGTTTCAGGAGTAATCCAGTTGCTGCCAAACAAATCATAGGTGTTCTCCCATCAGAAAGGGTGACTCCAAATTTTACTTTCAACCATATAGGAGCTGATTTTTGCGTTCCTTTGGAGATTAAATATAAACATCAGAGAAAGGGGATTTTTCCTAAGATTTATGTCGCGATCCTTATTTGCTTAGTGACAAAGGCTATTCATTTAGAACTGGTCACGGATCTAACATCGGACGCGTTTATCGCAGCATTTAAACAGGTTTTTTCTAGGCGAGGAAAATGCTCCTTCATTATAACAGATAATGCTACAAATTTTAAGGGTGCTAATTCAGAGTTACGCAAACTTCATGAGTTAGTTAGTAGACCAAATGAAAAATTAGCTAATTATCTTACGACCGAAGCTATTGAATGGAAGTTCATTCCTCCTCGATCACCCAACTTTTTCGGTTTATGAGAAGCTGGGTAAAATCATTCAAATACCATCTTAAAAGAACTTTGAAGGGTGCTAGATTGACAATGGAGGAATTCCAAACAATCACCACCCAGATTGAAGGAATTTTAAATTCACGTCCCTTAACCCCATTATCGACCGACATAAATGATTATAACGTATTGACAGCAGGCCATTTCCCAATTAGCCAGCCAATAGATGCTATTCCAGAACCTCAATTAATTAATATTAGTGAATCAATATTATCTCGGTGGCAGCGAGTAACTAAATTTGTTCAATTAATTTGGAGAAATTGGTAATTAAATTGCTTAAGTCATCTCCAAACTCGTTCAAAAGGGCGGGTAAAGAGCGATAACATCAAACCAGGAGCAATGGTAGTACTAAAAGAGGACAATTTACCTCCTTGTAAATGGATGCTGGAACGAATCTTAGTTATACCAGGGAAGGATGGTAATGTTAGAGTAGCGAAAGTAAAAACAGCCTCTCACGTTTTTGTTAGGTAAATTTCTAAATTATGTGTCTTACCCGTTGATTGATGACCCATTTGTTTTAAGAAATGCCTTAACTTTGCTTTACCTTAAATATTCTTTGTTATTGTATTGTATAAGTATGATTGTTATTGCAACTCATTCTTATTGTATTTTGTATTATCATTTATCTATTTCTTATTTAGTGTTATATGCATGGTATTAAAGTTTATTATATTGTAATATTTGAATGTGGTGTGTAAGTTGTATAATATATGAACTTCATGTTGTTTTATTGAATGTTGGCATATGACAATGGGGGCCCGCATGTTACGGCTTGCCTTGATACTGTTTTGAACGCACCTCTTTGCGTGTTACACCAGACTTTTGTGTTTGTTGTTTGGCAACAGCAGTCTTTATCGTTTGTTGTTGTTGTTCGCACGCCGAATGTTCTTATGGAATAAAACCGCATTTAGTGAGCTATTTCGTTTGCTAAAAGGACCATGGGTTCATTATTGTTAGTAATAACGTCTATTATAGTATTGGTGTAGCATAATTATACAGATTATGTCTTTAGTTCGAGTGGTATTGTCCACGAAAACAACATCGCAATATGTTTCGTAACTGATTATGTTGTCAGTCCATATACAAGTTCCTGTATATATGTATATAAAAAGAACTATTTTGTTGTTAGACTCTCTTCGTATTATTTGATTATCTTCGCATTTATATTTGAACTAGCTACTGCCCATTAATAATTTACATACACGCACACCGTGCACTGCAACAAAGAAAGCTAACAAAGAAGTAAGTAATAATAACGAATAGTAAGTAAAAGTAATACTGTAGATGATTAAAAAAACACTTACCTAGAATTATGATCGTTCCGTCTTGAATAATAATAAATTTCTAAAGCTTTAAAACAGTCCATTGATAATATCTAAGGTTAACATTTCTTGCATAATTGTAAAACACAATAAAAAATATCCACATAAAAATTTATATATATATTTTTTTCTAAATAAAAGCGAGTGCATGTGGTGAAATTCCCTACGTCGCCATACTCGTACAGACGAGTTGACTTTCGGCTCTTCCGGTTTCAGAGCATGGAAAAGTAGTTGAGAAATACTTGGAGCGCATGAGTGCAGGTGATTTCACTATTCTGCAGAAAGTAAACCCAAGCATTCGGGAAGGTTTCGGAATATTTCAGAAAATGAAAATAGCTCTCAATATCCGTTAGTACCTGAAACGTTCCTGTTAGAATACTAACCGTTCAAACTATTTTTTACAGTGTAGTCTAACTGTCTGCCACGCCCCTGGTGATAGTGGAACCAACATAAAGAATAGCATAGGTTGGGTCAGGGACTATCACTATCAATTTGCCAGCATTGAGTATGAAATCAGTCTTATATATCCTTAGATTCCATAGAAAACGTAATTTCGAAAGTTTTTATAATAATTTTCGCTCATTTTACCATTTTTTAATTTCAATTTTTTTTAAACTCTTTTTAGGAAGCATTTACATCTCATATGTAACTACCAATTCCAATTTTAAGTTTCTTGCCCCTCAATATCACAAACTTTGCTATTTTAAGACGTTTTCAACTTCTGCAGTCCTCTTTTTTGGTAGTGGTACTGACATAAAATATAGCCTGTGATAGAGCGGGGACTGTCATCATCAATTTATCACCGTTGCTTTGGAAATTGGTTTCGTATTTCCTATGATTCTGTACAATTTGGTAATTATAAAGATTTTCGAATGCTTTTTGCTCATTTCACACTTTTAAATTTCGGAATTTTTAGTAAACGTTCTTACAGATCATTTATATCTTTATCTAACATGACAAATTTCTAATTTGTGTGTTTAACATTTGCATAGAAATTGCAATTTAGCACATATTTAGAGTGCTTTTAGATAATTTCACTCTTTTAATTTTCGATTTTGTTTTCAATTGTACTTAGAAAGCACATTAACATTTTGTAACTACCATGCCATATTTCAAGTTTCTAGCCTCTTCAATATCACAAAAATAAAAGTTTTAAAAATTTTTTGGTCCTGCAACGTCCTGGTGTTTTTACCACCGCCATATCATATATCCTATGTTGGAGCTGTCACAATAATTTATCAACAATTTCTTTTGAAATAGGCTGGTATTTCCTGAGATAGTCTACAAATCGTGATTTAGAACATTTTTTAAACGCTTTTTGCTCATTTCACCGTTTTTAAATTCAGAGTTTTTTTAGAAATTGCTGTTAGAGAGCATTTACATCTTAATTGTATCTATTATACCAAATTTCAAGTTTCTATCTTTCACAATTTCCTAGAAATCGCAATTTAGATCGTTTATAGAACGCTTTCCGTGTATTTTCACCCCTTTTAAATTAGGAATGTTTTGGATACTGTTTTTAGAAATTATTTACATCTTATAAGTTACTGGAATGCCAAATTTCAAGTTTACTCTCTTCAGTATTACAAAAATCCCAATTTCTGAAACGTTTTTTGTTAGTGTACCTCCCTGGTAGTAGTTGAACCGAAATAAAATACAGCGAAACCTCCCTAAAAGACCACCTGTATAAGGAAACCACCTCTCATAAAGACCGTTTATTTGTGGTCTATAATTTTTGGTTATAGGATCACATGTTAATTTTCTTCCATTAAAGGACCACTATTTTCTTCTCCCTCCCTTAAAGATGACTATTCAACTTTTCAGTCGAAGAGCAGGATTTCTTTACTTCGCATGGGGAAATCTCGAAATTCCACATCTCTCCGGAAAACACGCTCAGCTAAGTCTACTTCCTTTGACCTGGAGAATCAAGGTCATCTCTTCCCTCCGTTTAAGAGGAAAAAGCTGGTTATCGTGCATTACCGCGTTTAATGTTACTGTGGTAAAGGAGGGATAGTTTGTGTTGGTGGGAGAAGAGGTATTGTCCCTTTTCTTTGAACTGGCTGAGTAATAGACAACTGTAAAGTGCAGGAGTCTTTTCAAGAAGGAGAGTGGGGTGAGGGTTGTCCAGATTCTAGTTTATCTCAATTCTGTTGTTTTTCTTGCAAAAATTGCCGCTTGCTGTTATCATCTCAGTTTTGTTTAACAGTGCAAGTTACAACATAGTGCATATTCGCATCGAAATGCATATCGTATTTAGATTGCTGTGTGCTTAGTATACCAATTTAGATGATGTATAAGAGAATTGTGTTAACTTTTGGAGACAAAGTGAAAGTTTTAAGAGCACACAGGAATGAAACATCAGATAGGAAATTGGAGACACAGTTTAATTGTAGCAAAACTCAAATAAATAATACGTTGAAAAACAATGATTTTCTGTTAAAAGAGTATGAAAAATTCAAATCTTGCGGGATTAAGAGGACAAGGGAGATTAAAGTCCTTAAAAATAATTTTTTTTTTGTAAATTTTACCTTAAATATTATTCAAGGGTACATTATATGCATTATGGCATGCATTTATCACCACAAAAAATATATTAAAAAATTATTTTTGAGAAAAAAATGGAATTTTACGCGTTGTCTTAGAAATCTTCGAAATGCCCCCTGCGCATTCAATATCAATGAAAATCACCAATATTTTTTATAAAAGTTTGGTTTATATATATAAATAAAATAGAGCATCGAATTTTAAATATTTTAATTTAAAGGTAAAAAAAAAAAATTCAAAATTTTTTCGAAAAAATTTCTCAATTTTTCATTTTTTTTTATTTTTAAATTCAAATGTATAAAATTCGATGTTCTATTTTATTTATATATATAAATCAAACTTTTATAAGAAATATTGGGGATTTTCATTGATATGGAACACGCAGGGGGCATTTCGAAGATTTCTAAGACGACGCGTAAAATTCCATTTTTTTTCTCAAAAATAAATTTTTTTTTTATATTTTTTTGTGATAAATGCATGCCATAATGTATTTAATGTACCCTTGAATAATATTTAAGATGAAATTTACAAAAAATTAAAAATAAAATTGAAAAATTTAGAAATTTTTTCGAAAAAATTTCAAAATTTTTCATTTTTTTTTAAAAAATTCAAATATATAAAATTTGATGCTCTATTTTATTTCTGTATATAAACCAAACTTTCATAAAAAAATATTGGGGATTTTCATTGATATGGAATACTCAGGGAGCATTTTGAACGTAAAATTCCATTTTTCTCTCAATAATAAGTTTTTCAGTGATACATGCATGCCATAATACATATAATGTGCCCTTGAATAATATTTAAGGTTAAATTTACAAAAATAAAAACATTTATTTTTTAGGATTTTAAACTCCCTTGTCCCTTTAAAAGAAAAAGTAAGGAAGGATTTAGCGAGCTATACGAAGCTGTATTGCAGTGGTTTAAGTGTGCAAGGTTAAACAATCACATTCAGTGGAACATTTTGAAAGAGAAGGCCATTCAAGGTCATACCTACATTTAATAGTGCGTAATATTTGCCTTTTGAAAATTGATGAATAAGGTAAAATAAAAATTGAAATCCGTTAAAATGTTTAAGTCGTGTATCACCATTGAATTTAAGAAAATATTATCAAAACTAACGAAGTTCCATATAAATGATGAAAATTAATGTTTTTTCTCATCAATGTCTAATAATGTAAAAATATTGCTTTATGTGCATAAAAACGTAACCTAAAACTAATTTTAAATTACGTTAATACCTTTTGGTTGTGCATTGTTTTTTAATGAAGAAATTTTTTATAAAATGATACTTTTCAAATTTTTTCAATTTAAATTTGAGCAATTATATTGCACTAGCTGCAATATCTGGAGTTGCCCGAGTGAGAATATATTGCACGCTTTGTGAGATGAGGACCAGTTTCCTTTAGCGATGTGTTTCAGCAATTTCAGCAGTGTTCCAGGTCATAGCTTCGGCGTTGAATAAAGATATCACGATGGCTATATTTTTTATCCAAAATTATCACTGCAACTTCATTGACTTGAGGTGCATTAAACCTTCGTTCATGTTCACTGCCTGGCCTTTTGTCGGCCAGATTGACGGATCTTATAGTTGTCTGCAAACATTCGTTCTATTGTTGAACACATTAATCACTTGATTATGGTTTTGGAATAGACGTTGTAACAACTGAATAATTTCTCGTTGTAGCCCCAGAATGCGAGTGCAACGATAATCTATTTACAGATTTTCTCACTAACAAACTATATTTGTAGGAATGTCGGTGTTTCATTTGGTATGGGCATTAGCGAGAAGCCTACTCGATGATAAATTTGCCCTTTGGCTGTAAAAAACTGGGCTGAAATTGTCTACGTTGCATATTTGTGTAGCCCCGAACGAACTCATTTGAAAGCAAGAATTGTATCGACGAATATTTTGTATTTCCTAATATTTTTTTAAAAACGTAATTTAGAAAGTTTTTAGAGGGTTTTTTAAAACGCTTGTTGTTTCTGTCAAACCCGAAATGGTAGTTGCACCAGCTTAAAATGTAGCCTGTGTAGTATCAGAAACTGTCACCATTGATTCGCAACCATTACTTTCTGAATAGGTTCATTATTTTTTGAGATTGCATAGAAATCGTAATTTAGGACATTTTTAGGATATTGCAATTTAGAATGTTTTTTGCTTCTGCAACCTCCAAGTGACAGTAACACCGACATAAATAGAGCCTATGTTAGAGAAAGAGCTGACGCCATCAATTTCCAAAGTTTTAACCATTACTTTTGAAATCGAATTGATACTTTCGGAGATTGTGTAGAAATCGCAATTTAGAATGTTTTTAGAACGCTTTTCGCCAGTTTTTAGACTTTTTAAAATACGAGTTTTTCAGGGAATGTTCTTAAAGGTCATTTACATCTTAGAAATAACTACCATGCCTAATTTCAAGTTGTTAGTTCCTGCGGTATCACAAAAAACGCAATTTAGAACGTTTTTTGCTCCTGCAATAACCACTGGTAGTGACACCGACATAAAATAGAGCCTATGTTGGAGCAACAGCTGGCATTATGAATTTTCAACCAGTATTTTGAAATTGGTTTGGTGCTTCCTGAGAATTTCAATTTAGCACTATTTTTAGAACACTTTTCGCGCATTTTCACTCCTTTTAAATTTCGAAAGAAATTTTTTTAGAGATCATTTATATCTTATAAGTAACTACCATGCCAAATTTCATGCTTATAGGCCCTTCAGTAACACAAAAATTGCATTTTTAGAAAGTTTTTTGCTCCTGCACCCTCTTTGGGGTTGTGCCACTGACATAAAATATAGCTTATTTTGGAGCAAGGCCTGTTACTATCATTTTGACACCATTATTTTTAAAATCGGTTCGGAACTTTCTGAGATAGTGTAAATATCGCAATTTAGAACGCTTTTAGAACGCTTTTCGCGCTTTTACACCACTTTTAATTTTCGATTTTTTAAGAAAATGTTCTTAGCGTTCATTTATATCTTATAAGTAACTACCATGCCAAATTTCATGTTTATAGGCCCTTCAGTAACACAAAAATCGTATTTTTAGAACGTTTTTTGCTCCATCACCCCCTTTGGAGTAGTGCCACCGATATAAAATATAGCTTATTTTGGAGCAAGGCCTGTTACTATCATTTTGACATCATTATTTTTTAAATCGGTTCGGAACTTCTTGAAAATGTGTAAAAATGGCAATTTAGAACGTTTCGGAATTCTTTTGTGTGGACCTGTAAGTCAATAATAAATATTCTTTGCACTGCAAATGCTACAGAATGTATATTTAAATGCATTTAACAAAAGGATTTCAATTTCATTATGCTAGAAAGGCTATAACATTATTAAGAACTATCTCAAACAATTTTCCCCCATAGGCCACCCAGCAAACACATACCTTTCGGCATACGATCGGACCGCAGCTGGCACTGTCGGTTAAGTGTCGGCATGGGCACAGTGGTTTCGGTGAAGTGTCGGCAACATGTCGGCAACTGAAACTCAAGAATGTGCTTTTTCGACTGCCAGTTACTGTCATCGGTCCCCTTATGGTTATATATCGGCAAGCGATTTACACCGGCAAGTGACTCAGGACGGGTATGTTATTTCTGATAGTGGCCCGATTAGATTTGCCAACATCGGTCCAAATTCGGAATTTTTAGTCGTAGCCGACATTTTTTTTTTCTTTTTCTTAATTTTGTTTCAGTTTGAGTTTTGATAAGATTTGTATATTTCATGTATTTCATATAAAATTCTAACAGTAATAAACAAACAAAAAAAAAGGTCAAAAATAGCCTAAATTTATTTATTTTTAAAAAGTTGTTACTGAATTCATTTTATAAAGGACATACAATTATTTGAATCACCAAAAGAGTTTTTTATATCGCTTATTAAAATTATTATTCATTTTAAACTTAATCGTAGAAAAAAAGCTATGTTTCTTTTTTTTATTTAAAAATCAAATTATTAAAAAGTGTTTAAAATTATTTTACAAGCTATAAAAATAAAAATAAAAACTACCCAAATTTTTAGCATTGAAATTTTAAAGAAAGATTCGGAAAATTCTCGCTTCTAAAAAAAGATTTACCACGGAAAAAAAAAGAAAGAAAGATAAATTAACATTTCTACGTTATTTGATGATTAAAAGATGTTGATAAGTAAAAGAATCATTATTGCTAGATAATCACTAAAAATATATTCTACATGAAATCATTCAATGACAAAAAATGAACTCTTATTCTAATTAAAAGTGATTAATTACCAACTTATATTTTTATTAAAATTAATTTTTTTATGTTACAAATATATATTTGTATAATAGAAAAAGCTCTGAAATTCGCTTATTTTATTTAGTAAGCATTCTTAAATTTATAAGAAATATTCAGAAATATCCCCCATTTAAAAATTATCTTCCAAAAGAAAAAAATATGTAAATTAATATTTATTTTATTTTTAAATTAAAAATATTGATAAGTAACAGATTAATATTGCAACATACTCATTAAATATATGTTCTACTGTAAATCATCAAAAAAGACTGAACTCTTATTCTAATTTAAAATTAATTAATTACCAACTTTTTATTTATTAAAATAAATTTTTCCATGATAAAATATATATTTTATAAATTAACGCAACGCAACGCACGTAATTACATTATAATTCCTAATAAGAAAATTTGATTAACTGAACAAAACTTCTAAAACTATTTTTTATACTTAATTATTCTTAAATTTATAAGAAAAGCAATTCATTTGCTTTAACAAATTTGCTAAGATATTTATTTCATTCATTTAAATATTAAATTAACTTTTAAATACACGCGCCTAAGATAATTACAAATAAATAAATAAAAAAATAAAATAAAAACACTTAAAAATTCCAATTTTCCCATCTACCAATTACCTTCAACGACAAACGATTACTTATTGATATGTCTTCCCCTTATTACCTCATATAATCCTCCCCTGATCGAGTCTCTCTGGCCAAGTGGTTAAGGCCTCTGATTCCTGTCCTTGGGTTTGTGGGATCAAATCCCGCCCCTTCCACCGCTGAAACACGTTCCTTTCAAATATACTTCCACGATGGCTCGTAGATGGCGCCATCAAAACAATTTTTTTTTCAATTTATGCTGGTGTCGGGCTGCGGTCGGCATTCGTATGGATAGCTATCGGCATGCTGTCGGCATAGTGTTCTGCCGATACCGGACCGGTTACGTGCCTCATGAATCGGGCCGCATTCGCGCGGCGTATCAAAAAAGATACGGAACCGGTAGCGGCAAGCGGTATCGTGCCAGTACCGCCGGTAGTGGCAAGCGGCTGTCGCCCGATTGCTTACCGATAGCTCTGTGTTTGCTGGGCATAATGTAATGGAATTATTTTAAGTGTCCCTGTAACCCCCCACTTCCAACCACCGCGACCAAATTGCCGTACTAACAGCAGGAGACAAGGGGCTATCTAACCACACAACCGCGTGCGGTTGGCAGTACGTGTTCATGGAGAAAAGTCTGCCTTTATTCACACACACTAGACTTTTATATATATAAGAGCAGACCCCCCGGGCTTTGCCCGGGGATTGTAAATAATAACCTTAAACGAAACTTAAGTTTCTATGTTTTTATATCTTTGGAAATTCTTTTAAAAGAACCTAATTTTGGAGGCCTCATTGCCTTCCGCAGCGTCTAATGTGTTCCCATCAAACTTCTTTCCGAACGAACCTGTAATCTAGATCCCCACTATCTATGGCAGCAATTACCGGAAGTGCACGCACGTGCCAAAGACAATCGAAAAAAAGTTTAGCAAGCCAAACCTCGTCGGATTCAAGCCCACAGAATAGAAAAAAAACAGATAAAAAAAAGACAGACAGACACGCAGAGAGACAATCAGACAGAGCGACTAATAATAACCTTCGCGGCAAGCGGCCTCATTCGTCTGCAACCCTTTTTCTACTCTTATTCTGACTCTTCTGCGGGAGCCAGATTGGAAAAAAATCAAATTTTCAAACCAGACAAATTTAAAAGGGAAATTACACAAATTAAAGACACCGAAAAGTCAGGCCTCGGAGCCCTGAATCTACCGACCAACCACTGCTACGTCGAGCTTAATATTAGTCTCTATTTGAAAGCAAGAATTGTATCGGCGAATATTTTGTATTCCGTAATTTTCCTTTAAAAAGGTAATTTAGAAAGTTTTTAAATGATTTTTTAAAACGCTTTTTCTTCCTGTCAATCCCGAAGGGGTAGTGGAACCAGCTCAAAATTTAGCCTGCGTAGCATCAGAAAATGTCATCATTGATACGCAACCATTACTTTCGGAATAGGTTCATTATATTTTGAGATAGCATAGAAATCGTAATTTAGGACCTTTTAGGACATTGCAATTTAGAATGTTTTTTGTTCCTGCAACCTCCAGGTGACAGTAACACCGACATAAATAGAGCCTATATTAGAGTAAGAGCTGTGATCATCAATTTCCAAAGTTTACAACCATTACTTTTGAAATCGATTTGATACATCCGGAGATGGCGTAGAAATCGCAATTTAGAACGTTTTTAGAACGCTCTTCGCCCATTTTTACACGTTTTAAAATTCGAGTTTTTCAGGGAATGTTCTTAAAGATCATTTATATCTTATAAATAACTACTATGCCTAATTTAAAGTTGCGAGCCCCTGCGGTATCATAAAAACGCAATTTAGAACGTTTTTTGCTCCGGCAATACCCAACTGGTAGTGACACCGACATAAAATAGAGCCTATGTTGGAGGAAGAGCTGCAACCATTAATTTCCAACCAGTACTTTTGAAATTGGTTCGGTGCTTCCTGAGAATTCAAAGTCGAAGTCGAAGTCAAAGTCAAAGTCGAAGTGGTAGTGGCAACAGCTCAAAATGTAGCCTGTGTAGCATCAGAAAATGTCACCATTGATACGCAACCATTACTTTCGGAATAGGTTCATTATTTTTTGAGATTGCATAGAAATCGTAATTCAGGACATTTTTAGGACATTGCAATTTAGAATGTTTTTTGCTCCTGCAACCTCCAGGTGACAGTAACACCGACATAAATAGAGCCTATGTTAGAGTAAGAGAAGTCATCCAAAGTTTTAAACCATTACTTTTGAAAACGATTTGATACTTCCGGAGATTGCGTAGCAATCGCAATTTAGAGCGCTGTTTGCCCATTTTTACCCTTTTCAAAATTCGAGTTTTTCAGGGAATGTTCTTAAAGATCATTATATCTTATAAATAACTACCATGCCTAATTTCAAGTTGCTAGCCAATGCAGTATCACAAAACGCAATTTAGAACGTTTCTTGCTCTTGCAATACCCAACTGGTAGTAACAGCGACATAAAATAGAGCCTATGTTGGAGCAAGAGCTGCCACCATCAATTTCAAGCCATTACTTTTGAAATTGGTTTGGTGCTTCCTGAAAATTTCAATTTAGCACGTTTCTAGAACGCTTTTCGCGCATTTTCACCCCATTTAAATTTCGATCTTTTTAGGAAAGGTTCTTAGAGATCATTTGTATCTTATAAGTAACTACCATGCTAAATTTCATGTTTATAGTGCCATCAGTAACACAAAAATCGTATTTTTAGAACGTTTTTTGCTCCATCACCCCCTTTGGAGTAGTGCCACCGATATAAAATATAGCTTATTTTGGAGCAAGGCCTGTTACTATCATTTTGACATCATTATTTTTTAAATCGGTTCGGAACTTCCTGAAAATGTGTAAAAATGGCAATTTAGAACGTTTCGGAATTCTTTTGTGTGGACCTGTAAGTCAATAATAAATATTCTTTGCACTGCAAATGCTATAGAATGTATATTTAAATGCATTTAATAAAAGGATTTCAATTTCATTATGCTAGAAAGGCTGTAACATTATTAAGAACTATCTCAAACAATTTTTCCCCATTGGCCGTAATGTAATGTAATTCCTTTGAGTGTCCCTGTATTCCCCCACTTCCACCCACTGCGACCAAATTGCCTTACTAACAGCAGGAGACCAAGGGCTATCTAACCACATCAACCGCGGGTGGCTGGCAGTACGTGTTCATGGAGAAAAGTTTCACTTTATTCAGACACACTAGAATTTTATATACATAAGAGCAGACCCGCCGGGCTTTGCCCGGGGATTGTAAATAATAACCTTAAACAAAACTTAAGTTTCTATGTTTTTATATCTTTGGAAATTCTTTTAAAAGAACCTAATTTTGGAGGCCTCATTGCCTTCCGCAGCGTCTAATGTGTTCCCATTAAACTTCTTTCCGAACGAACCTGTAATCTAGATCCCCACGATCTATGGCAGCAATTACCGGAAATGCACGCAAGTGCCAAAGGCAATCTAAAACCAAGTTTAGCAAGCCAAACATCGTCGGGATCAAGCCCACAGAATAGAAAAAAAAACAGATAAAAAAAAGACAGACAGACACGCAGAGAGACAATCAGACAGAGCGACTAATAATAACATCCGCGGCAAGCGGCCTCTTTCGTCTGCAACCTTTTTTCTACTCTTATTCTGACTCTTCTGCGGGAGCCAGATTGGAAAAAAAATCAAAATTTCAAACCAGACAAATTTAAAAGTGAAATTACACAAATTAAAGACACCGAAAAGTGGGATGGAGGCCTCGGAGCCCTGAATCTACCGACCAACCACTGCTACGTCGAGCTTATTATTAGTCTCTATTTGAAAGCAAGAATTGTATCAGCGAATATTTTGTATTCTATAATTTTCCTTTAAAAAGGTAATTTAGAAAGTTTTTAAAGGATTATTTAAAACGCTTGTTGTTTCTGTCAAACCCGAACGGTTAGTGGAACCAGCTCAAAATTTAGCCTGTGTAGCATCAGAAAATGTCATCATTGATACGCAAAAATTACTTTCGGAATAGGTTCATTATATTTTGAGATAGCATAGAAATTGTAATTTAGCACTTTTTAGGACATTGCAATTTAGAATGTTTTTTTGCTCCTGCAACCTCCAGGTGACTGTAACACCGACATAAATAGAGCCTATATTAGAGTAATGGCTGTGATCATCAATTTCCAAAGTTTACAACCATTACTTTTGAAATCGATTTGATACATCCGGAGATGGCGTAGAAATCGCAAATTAGAACGTTTTTAGAACGCTTTTCGCCAATTTTTACACTTTTTAAAATTCGAGATTTTCAGGGAATGTTCATAAATATCATTTATATCTTATAAATAACTACTATGCCTAATTTAAAGTTGCGAGCCCCTGCGGTATCATAAAAACGCAATTTAGAACGTTTTTTGCTCCGGCAATACCCAACTGCTAGTGATACCGACAGAAAATTGAACCTATGTTGGAGAAAGAGCTGCCACCATCAATTTCCAACCAGTACTTTTGAAATTGGTCTGGTGCTTCCTGAGGATTCAAAGTCGAAGTCGAAGTCACAGTCAAAGTCGAAGTGATAGTGGCACCAGCTCAAAATGTAGCCGGTGTAGCATCAGAAAATGTCACCATTGATACGCAACCATTACACTCGGAATAGGTTCATTATTTTTTGAGATTGCATAGAAATCGTAATTCAGGACATTTTTAGGACATTGAAATTTAGAATGTTTTTTGCTCCTGCCACCTCCAGCTGACAGTAACACAGACATAAATAGAACCTATGTTAGAGTAAGAGCTGTCATCCAAAGTTTTAAACCATTACTTTTGAAAACGATTTGATACTTCCGGAGATTGCGTAGCAATCGCAATTTAGAGCGCTGTTTGCCCGTTTTTACCCTTTTCAAAATTCGAGTTATTCAAGGAATGTTCTTAAGGATCATTTATATCTTATAAATAACTACCATGCCTAATTTCAAGTTGCTAGCCCCTGCAGTATCACAAAACGCAATTTAGAACGTTTTTTGCTCTTGCAACACCCAACTGGTAGTAACAGCGACATAAAATAGAGCCTATGTTGTAGCAAGAGCTGCCACCATCAATTTCAAGCCATTACTTTCTAAATTGGTTTGGTGTTTCCTGAAAATTTCAATTTAGCTCGTTTCTAGAACGCTTTTAGCGCATTTTCACCGCTTTTAAATTTCGATTTTTATAGGAAAGGTTCTTAGAGATCATTTGTATCTTATAAGTAACTACCATGCCAAATTTCATGTTTATAGTCCCATCAGTAACTTAAAAATCGTATTTTTAGAACGTTTTTTGCTCCTGCAGCCCTTTGGAGTACTGCCACCGATATAAAATATAGCTTATTTTGGAACAAGGCCTGTTACTATCATTTTGACATCATTATTTTTTAAATCGGTTTGGAACTTTCTGAGATAGTGTAAATATCGCAATTTACAACGTCTTTAGAACGCTCTTCGCGCATTTACACCACTTTTAATTTTCGATTTTTTAAGAAAATGTTCTTAGCGTTCATTTATATCTTATAAGTAACTACCATGCCAAATTTCATGTTTATAGTCCCTTCAGTAATACAAAAACGCATTTCTAGAACGTTTTTTGCTCCTGCACACCCTTTGGGATAGTGCAACCGACATAAAATGTAGCTTATTTTGGAGCAATGTCTGTTACTATCATTTTGACGCATTATTTTTAAATCGGTTCGGAACTTCCTGAAAATGTGTAAAAATGGCAATTTAGAACGTTTCGGAATTATTTTGTGTGGACCTGTAAGTCAATAATAAATATTCTTTGCACTGCAAATGCTACAGAATGTATATTTAAATGCATTTAATAAAAGGATTTCAATTTCATTATGCTAGAAAGGCTGTAACATTATTAAGAACTATCTCAAACAATTTTTCCCCATAGGCCGTAATGTAAAGGAATTCTTTTGAGTGTCCCTGTAATCCCCCACTTCCACCCACTGCGACCAAGTTAGCCCTACTAACAGCAGGAGACCAAGGGCTATCTAACCACACAACCACGTGCGGGTGGCAGTACGTGTTCATGGAGAAAAGTCTGCCTTTATTCACACACACTAGAATTTTATATACATAAGAGCAGACCCGCCGGGCTTTGCCCGGGGAATGTAAATAATAACCTTAAACAAAACTTAAGATTCTATGTTTTTATATCTTTGGAAATTCCTTTAAAAGAACCTAATTTTGGAGGCCTCATTGCCTTCCGTAGCGTCTAATGTGTTCCCATCAAACTTCTTTCCGAACGAACCTGTAATCTAGATCCCCACTATCTATGGCAGCAATTACCGGAAGTGCACGCACATGCCAAAGACAATCTAAAACCAAGTTTAGCAAGCCAAACCTCGTCGGAATCAAGCCCACAGAATAGAAAAAAAAACCAGATAAAAAAGACAGACAGACACGCAGAGAGACAATCAGTCAGAGCGATTAATAATAACCTCCGCAGCAAGCGGCCTCTTTCGTCTGCAACCTTTTTTCTACTCTTATGCTGACTCTTCTGCGGGAGCCAGATTGGGAAAAAAAAATCAAAATTTCAAACCAGACAAATTTAAAAGGGAAATTACACAAATTAAAGACACCGAAAAGTGAAATGGAGGCCTCGGAGCCCTGAATCTACAGATCAAGCACTGCTACGTCGAGCTTATTATTAGTCTCTATTTGAAAGCAAGAATTGTATCGGCGAATATTTTGTATTCCGTAATTTTCCTTTAAAAAGGTAATTTAGAAAGTTTTTAAAGGACTAGGGGGCTCAGTCCCCTACGAGCTACGCTCGCCAACCTCCGTTCAGGGACGCCAAAATCCAAAAAGCACGCTAATTTGATCGGCTTTAAAAATATTGAATTAAAATTAAAAAAAAACAGTAGCGATCTCTCTGTAAACGGGTTTCCATTCGTTTTTCTTGGATTGGAGATTTTTAAGACCATATCTGGTGCTGTTAAAAGATACAATGGATGTTTTCGTATTTAATTAAAAAAATTAGTTAAACATTCGAAAATAAGCTTTTAACAGCGCTATAAGATAGTTCTTTTAAATAATTCATTTTAAATGTATCGTTTTAAATCTGACGTAATTTACACTAAAGTTTTATTTCTCTTATTAATATTTACGTGAAAATACTTTTGTTGTTAGAAGGAAATATTATTTGCGCTGTCTTCGAATTCACGATAATAGTTGAATATATTATCTCAAAATATCAAGTAAATGTCTCGCGCAGATATATTTTTTAATTTAAATTGTTTTGCCATATTTTTGGCCATTTTCCTCCATTTGCTGGTTTTAACGCATAGTAATGATTTTTTTTATTTTAACATTTTGTTTCTCTTTTAAAATTCCAGTGTAAATATGGTTCTTATGACGCAATTTTCCTGCTTTTAACATGCAATCATTTTATTCTAATTTAAATTTTTTTTCTGTTTACAATAGTCCCGTATAAATAAATTTTTAATTTGAAGTAAACATTATTGTTTGCGCTGTTTGTACAGTTGGCAACAGTTTAAATTAATAACATTTTTTAAATTTGTAAAAAATATCTCTCGAAATACTGAAAATTTGAATTAAAAATAGAAATAAAACCTCAAAAAATAGTCAAATAAAAAAAATAAATGCAATCTGCACACCGGGAACTTATAACCTATAAAATGATCTAAAAATGATTAAATTCTCATATATAGTTTTTACTCCAATAAAACTTTTTTAATGGATCGATTTTGTCCAACTTTAGCATTAAATATATCTGAAAGTAATTCTTCGATTTGAAAACTGTCTGCATCAGCTTGTTTATCAAATATTTTTTTATAATACCACCGATTTCCATATTTTTGTATACGACAGTTTTTTTAACATTAAAGAAGAAAGGCCATGCTCAAGGCATACATAAAGATATACTTAGATACAGGCAGACTGATTTGCGTTTAATGTATGAAGTCGCTCGCCAGAGGACTCTGATACTCTGCCCAAAATTGAAATTTGACTCTGACCGTAACTGAAACAACCTGGGAAGGGTAGATATGTAAACAAACACAAAAATTACGTCATGTCGCCATGGTTACGTTTACAATTCTGCTGACATTCCAATCAAGCTTAGAAATGACAGCTAATTCGAATACAGCTGTTAAGGGTTATTATAAACTGTCCATATCAATGTAAATGTAAAGTGCTATTTATTTAAGTAACTAATATAATTTGTTTCTCTTTAAAACTGTTAAACCAACACACATAAAAATATATAAATAAAAAAGTACATGCTTAGTCTAAAACATCAATGTCACAAATTTATTTGGTACCACTTAGTTATCCCGTCGACCAATTTCGCCAAATTATATAAATCGCTAAAACACTCGCCAAATTATACAAATTGACATAATTTTTATTTTAAATAACGAAAGAACAAATAAATTAGTATAACATTAAAAAATATACAAATAAAACGTCGAAATAAAAATCACTTGATGACATAAACACGTGTAACTTGCTTACAGTCAAGTGAATGTGACATTTACGATCAAGCATTATTGGCATTTAATATTATAGTTTCGCGATAGATTTTTGGTCGACGGGATAACTAAGTACCATTTATTTACTATTTTCACTGCCGAAACAATAAAACTGATAGAATTTTTTTTAAATATATTAAAATACTCATAAAATTCCTTGTAATTTTAATTAATTTTTCAACTACATTTCAGCAGTGAAATTACGCTAGAAATTATTGAGTATTAATGATGTGAATTATCACACTGCTAACAAAGCGTAAACCAACTTAGTGAAAAATGGCCAAGCCGGGAATCGAACCCGGGTCCCTGGAATAGAGATAGAATAGAATCTATTCCAGGGACCCGGGTTCGATTCCCGGCTTGGACATTTTTCACTAAGTTGGTTTACGCTTTGTTAGCAGTGTGATAATTCACATCATTAATATTCAAGCGTAATTTCACTGCTGAAATGTAGTTGAAAAATTAATTAAAATTGTATATTCACCGATGCTGGGTTTATTTGCGTCTCATGTTACGCCGCTAGAATGTGTGCTCATGAAGACTTCTCCATCTTGTGCTGCGGTAGCAGCCTTACCGAATTATATAAGTGAGAAATGCCAAGCTGGACATCGTCCTTGTGGTTTAGTGGTAGAGCACTGGAGATCTGTTCCAGGGACCCGGGTTCGATTCCCGGCTTAGACATTTTTCACTAAGTTGGTTTACGCTTTGTTAGCAGTGTGATAATTCACATCATTAATATTCCTTGTAATATTTAATAAATGTAATTTATTAAGTAAGAAATACCCTTACATGATTTAATCAAAATTGCTTGGATAACATAGAATATTGCAACGATATTTAAATCCGTAATCACCATTTCTTTCTCTGAATAAAAATAAGAATATTTAATGTTTAAGGAAGATCGGCTTTTTTTTTTCTTCTTCTTCTTGGTTCGGGCGATATTAAAAACAAATATTTTACCGGTAACAGTCAATTAATCAAAAATAGCTGCTTCAAGTCAGTTATGAGAACTGTAGTTTGATAAAAATCAAGTTTTAATTTTAAAATGTGTATATGAAACCAAGCTATTCTTATATAAATACGGGACATTCAAAAAAGAATAACAGAACCGGCATTTTTCATGAATGAACCAAACGATCAAGGTAAACAATAAATAATTTAGCTAGTCTTAAAAGTATGTGTAACACTAAAATGCTACAATTTGTGTAAAATAGCCTTTTAAATCGAAGGAAATTGAAGAATATAAATATTTAATTTATTACATGAAAATACGATCAACGATTCTGAAACCTCGACGATGAGAAACAAACTTCTATCTGGGCAGGGTATAAATGTAAACAAAGAGCACGTTGTGAAGTTTTGGTTCAGGGTTTGAAGTTGGATCCGACTTCACTTTTTCGGCGAAATGAGCGGGGCGTTATATATCCTAGTAGGCTATGGCCATGCTTAAACCAAGACTCCCTTATCATAAAACAGACTTGACAATCCGGAGAAAGTCTATGGGTGAAAATGTCCCCGATAATTGCCAACTAATGATATTAGCTGACTTTGTCCTGTAAGTTACGCCACCTGGTGTATACTCCTGGTAATACTCCATAAACAAATGCATAGTAAAAAATTGAAAATGTTGTGTTATTGGCAAAATTGTATAAAATATTTTTCGAATTCCAGTAAAATAAAGGCGTAAAAAAATATTTCGCACAATTATGTTCTGGCTTTAAAAAATGAAACATATCAAAAATGAAGATTTAAATATAAGATTTATTGATATTTTTTCAGGATACTTGTTAGTTATCCCGTCGACCAATTTCGCCAAATTATATAAATCGCCAAACTACTCGCCAAGTTCTACAAATTGACACAATTTTTTATTTTAAATAACGAAAAAACAAATAAATTAGTATAACATTAATAAAAATACAAATAAAAATTCGAAATATTGGTTTTATTGGCCATTATTGGCATTTAATCTTAAAATTAATTAATTTATGGCAAACCGTTATTGGCATTTAATCATGCAATTTGGCGGCAGTAATTTGGTCGACGGGATAACTAACAAGTACCATTTTCAGTATATAGGACTTTGCGGGTTATTTTTTTTTAAATCTTGGCACAATTTGGGCTTCGGAAAGAGCGATTTGTTGCCGATTGATATAAACAGTTATGAAAACAAAACTTATGAACTGTCAGCTTGTTTTATAAGAATTTACGGCACAGATGTCATATACGCCCCATATTGGCGCGATTTTTTTTCCGACGCCAATTTTGCGAAAACCTCGTTACCCTATCATCTATATCCGGATAACCATATCAAGCAAAATAACGACACCTTGGTGCCAGTTATGTATCCGGTGCGTATATGACATTTACGCCCGAAAAAAATCGTGCCAATATGACATCTGTGCCGAATTTACATGTATAAATTTAGTTTCTAGATATTATTATTGTTTTTTATATACGATTTGTTTATATTTGTATATAAAATAGATAAATGCCTTTTTTATATTAAATAAATTGTACAAATATTGGAAAATATTGCTTCTTTATGTGAAACAGTGAATATGCTTCCAGAAATTACGTTGCCAAATTTTCTTCTTTCGCCAAGGCCCCTATACTTGAAAAATACTGATTTATTATTATATAATGTAGCATTAGCTAATGTTCTGTAGACTGTTCCACAGTCAAAGTTGACTGCAAAAACGCGATGCTGGAATAATGTGGTATGAAGTATACGGTTTAAAAATAAAATTAATTTTGCGCCAAACTACACTTACGCCAATATGCTCTAGGTCTGATTAAGGAAGAATACTCAAATTAAGATTTACAAACACCAAAATCGTAGCATGACAAGAATACGGTATTTGCGGAAAGTTGAGGGACATGTATAAATTTAAGTGATTATTAAACTTTATTTTTCCAATTTTTTAAGTGTTTATGACTTCGGTCTGTTTTTTTGTGTATCTATGCGTGTTTTAACTTTCCTAAAATACTTTGATACATTTTAGTAAAACTTACATAACATATGTGAGTTAAAACAAGGAAATTAATTACGCACCAAACTATGCCCGCCAAGATATGCCAATTAGCTGTGGAGCCAATTATGAAACTTTCCATAGATTAATACATACAAACTTTATATGAAAAAACAGTGAAGCTTTCATTTAAAGTATGTTAAACTGAAATGATCCCCCATACCTTCAAAAATAAAACAAATGATAGACCAATAAATAAATAAATGAGACTGTGCATTGAAACAAATTGAAGGAGCGATGTTAAATTAATACTGTAAGGCGAAATTAATTGTATTTGAAAATATAAAAGAGAAAATGAAATATTTTACATTTTCCGGATCTAGATGCTATCCATTTATTTCAAAAACTAATATCACTGAGACATTCATGGTAAAATAATTTTCTTTCCTGATTATTATTATTATTATTATTATCATCATTTATTTACATAACGGAATACAGCAGTAAACATTTTTTTGTTTAACAGTAAAATAAGTTCATTTTTTAAATAAAATGTCTAGAACATATGAAAATTTTAAGATTAACAACTATCATTTGCAAACTACAAAGCACATCGTAAAGAAAATGGTAAAAGACAAATGGAAAACAAATTGAAAAATATTTCTGTTTCTCACATTAGATGGTGCTAGTCACGGTAAACCATGTGGTTTCTAACCACGTGTACAGCGGACAAAGGAAACTTAGCGATTGCGAGGCCTGTTATTTCGATAAGGAGGCCTTGGCTTAAGCATTTAAATTGGATGAGTTCTACCCGGAATATCTACGCAGATTTTCATTGGTCCATTTCCAAATCAAAACTTTTTTTTATATATAGAAGGATTATTTAAAGCGCTTGTTGTTCCTGTCAAACCCGAAGGGGTAGTGGCACCAGCTCAATAATTAGCGTGTGTAGCATCAGAAAATGTCATCATTGATACGCAACCATTACTTTCGAATAGGTTCATTATATTTTGAGGTAGCATAAAAATCGTAATTTAGGACCTTTTAGGACATTGCAATTTAGAATGTTTTTTGCTCCTGCAACCTCCAGGTGACAATAACACCGACATAAATAGAGCCTATGTTAGAGTAATGGCTGTGGTCATCAATTTCCAAAGTTTACAACCATTATTTTTGAAATCGATTTGATACATCCGGAGATGGCGTAGAAATCGCAATTTAGAACGTTTTTAGAACGCTTTTCGCCCATTTTTACACTTTTTAAAATTCGAGTTTTTCAGGGAATGTTCTTAAATATCATTTATATCTTATAAATAACTACTATGCTTAATTTAAAGTTGCGAGCCCCTGCGGTATCATAAAAATACAATTTAGAACGTTTTTTGCTCCGGCAATACCCAACTGGTAGTGATACCGACATAAAATTGAGCCTATGTTGGAGGAAGAGCTGCCACCACCAATTTCCCACCAGTATTTTTGAAATTGGTTTGGTGCTTCCTGAGAATTCAAAGTCGAAGTCGAAGTCAAAGTCAAAGTCGAAGTGGTAGTGGTACCAGCTCAAAATGTAGCCTGTGTAGCATCAGAAAATGTCACCATTCATACGCAACCATTACTTTCGGAATAGGTTCATTATTTTTTGAGATTGCATAGATATCGTAATTCAGGTCATTATTAGGACATTGCAATTTAGAATGTTTTTTGCTCCTGCAACCTCCAGGTGACAGTAACACCGACATAAATAGAGCCTATGTTAGAGTAAGAGCTGTCATCCAAAGTTTTAAACCATTACTTTTGAAAACGATTTGATACTTCCGGAGATTGCGTAGCAATCGCAATTTAGAGCGCTGTTTGCACATTTTTACCCTTTTCAAAATTCGTGTTTTTCAGGGAATGTTCTTAAAGATCGTTTATATCTTATAAATAACTACCATGCCAAATTTCAAGTTGCTAGCCCCTGTAGTATCACAAAACGCAATTTAGAACGTTTTTTGCTCTTGCAATACCCAACTGGTAGTAACAGCGACATAAAATAGAGACTATGTTGGAGCAAGAGCTGCCACCATCAATTTCAAGCCATTACTTTTAAAATTGGTTTGGGTGCTTCCTGAAAATTTCAATTTAGCACGTTTCTAGAACGCTTTTCGCGCACTTTCACCTCTTTTAAATTTCGATCTTTTTAGGAAAGGTTCTTAGAGAACATTTGTATCTTATAAGTAACTACCATGCCAAATTTCATGTTTATATTCCCATCAGTAACTTAAAAATCGTATTTTTAGAACGTTTTTTGCTCCTGCACCCCTTTGGAGTACTGCCACCGATATAAAATATAGCTTATTTTGGAGCAAGGTCTGTTACTATCACTTTGATACCATTATTTTTTAAATGGGTTCGGAACTTCCTGAGATTGTGTAAAAATAGTATTTTAGAACGTTTCGGTATTCTTTTGTGTGGCCCTGTAAATGAATAATAAATATTTTTTAATCGTATATGCTACAGAATGTACATTTAAATACATTTAATAAAAGGATTGCAATTTCATTATATTAGAAAGGCTGTAATATTATTAAACACTATCTCAAACAATTTTCCCCCTTAGGCCGTAATGTAATGGAATTCTTTTGAGTGTCCCTGTAATCCCCCACTTCCACCCACTGCGACAAATTGCCTTACTAACAGCAGGAGACCAAGGGCTATCTAACCACATCAACCGCGTTTGGCTGGCAGTACGTGTTCATGGAGAAAAGTTTGACTTTATTCAGGCACACTAGACGTTTATATATATAATAGCAGACACACCCGGCATTGCCCGGGGTTTGTAAATAATAACCTTAAACAAAACTTAAGTTTCTATGATTTTATATTTTTGGAAATTCTTTTAAATGAACCTAATTTTTGAGGCCCCATTGCCTTCCGCAGAGTCTAATGTGTTCCCATCAAACTTCTTTCCAAACGAACCTGTAAACTATATCCCACTACCTATGGCAACAATTACCGGAAATGCCCGCACGTGCCAGAGACAATCTAAAACCAAGTTTAGAAAGCCAAACCTCGTCGGAATCAAGCCCACAGAATAGAAAAAAAAAACAGATAAAAAAAGAGAGACAGACATGCAGACAGACAACCAGACAGAGCAATTTGTTATTTTATTAGTATAGATAGTATATATATAATTACTAATAACAACCGCCGCGGCGAGAGGCCTCTTTCGTCCGCAACCCTTTTTGCTACTCTTATTCTGACTCTTCTGCGGGAGTCAGATTGGAAAAAAAATCAAAATTTCAAACCGGACAAATTTAAAATGAAATTTACACAAATTAAAGACACCGAAACGCTGTAAAGGAGTGCTCTGCGCCCTGAAGCTACCGACCAACCATTGCTACTTCGAGCTTAATATTAGTTTCTATTTCAAAGGAAGAATTGTATCGGCGAATATTTTGTATTTCCTAATATTCCTTTAAAAACGTAATGCAGAAATATTTTAAAGTTTTTTTTAAAACGCTTGTTGTTTCTGTCAAACCCGAAGTGGTAGTTGCACCCGCTTAAAATGTAGCCTGTGTAGTATCAGAAACTGTCACCATTGATTCGCACCTATTACTTTCTGAATAGGTTCATCATTTTTTAAATTGCATAGAAATCGTAATTTAGGACATTTTTAGGACATTGCAATTTAGAATGTTTTTTGATCCTGCAAACTCCAGGTGACAGTAACACCGACATAAATAGAGCCTATGTTAGAGTAAGAGCTGTCATCCAAAGTTTTCAAAAATTACTTTTGAAAACGATTCGAGACTTCCGGAGATTGCGTAGCAATCGCAATTTAGAACGCTTTTCGCCCATTTTTTGAATTTTTAAAATTCGAATTTTTCAGGGAATGTTCTTAAAGTTCATTTATATCTTATAAATAATTACCATGCCTAATTTCAAGTTGCTAGCACCTACGGTATCACAAAAACACAATTTAGAACGTTTTCTGATATTGCAATACCCAACTGGTAGTAACACCTACATAAAATAGAGCCTTTTTTGGAGCAGGAGCTGCCACCATCAATTTCCAACCATTACTTTTGAAATTGGTTTGGTGCTTCCTGATAATTTCAATTTAGCACGTTTTTAGAACACTTTTCACGCATTTTCACCCCTTTAAATTTCGATCTTTTTAGGAAAGGTTCTTAGAGATCATTTATAACTTATAAGTAACTACCATGCCAAATTTCATGTTTATAGGCCTTTCAGTAACATAAAAACTAAATTTCATTATAAAAGTGCAATAGACAGAACTGAGATTTAAATGAATAAGGAGAACTATAACTAATTCCAATTAAATGATAATTTAAAAAATATTTTGAGACTTTTATGCTAATTTCATACGCTCATTTCAGAATTCATTTGAATTTTTGAATTTTTTAGAAACCATCTTAACGCATTTACATCTTAAAATTAACCATCATGTCAAATTCCACACTTCTTGTCTAACAGTCTACTACCTTTCTGGTGTTAGTGGCATCAACATAAAATGCTGAAACAGAGTTGAAATAGAATGACTCGAAAAATGTTGAAACAGAGACTATCACCATTAATTTGCCAACATTAATCGTGAAATCGTTTGGTATTTCCTTATATTCTATAGAAGATGTTTTTAAAGGCTTTCTTGTTGTTCCTGCCAACCAGGTGGTAGTGATACCGGCATAAAATATAGCCCGTATAGAATCAGGGACTATCACTCTTGATTCGCAACCAATAACTTCTGTAATCGGTTTATTATTTACTAAGATTCCATAGAAATCGTAATTTAGGACACTTTTAGAATGCTTTTCGCTCCTTCCCTTTGCTTAACCCCTTTTTAATTTCGAATTTATTTTCGATTCTTCTTAGAGGACATTTATATTTTATAAGTAACTACCGTGTTATGATTAAAGTTAGTAGCCTCTTCAGTACCGCCGAAATCGAAATTTAGAAAGTTTGTTGCTCCTGTAACCCATGACATAAAATATAGCTTATGTTTGAGCAGGTTCTATCACCATCAATTTGCAACCATTATGTTTGAAATCGGTTTCGCATTTCATACGATTGCATAAAAATCGTAATTTAGAACGCTTATAGAACGCTTTTTGCTCACTTCATGCTTTTAAATTTCGAATTGTCTTTAGACAATTCTTAGAAAGCATTTGCATCTTTGAAGTAATTACCATTCGAAATTTAAAATGTTAGACCTCATCAGTAACACAGAAAACGCAATTTGGAATATTTTTTGCTCCTGTAACCCCCAGGTGGTAGTGACAACAACGTAAATTATAGGCTATGTTGGAGCGGGGACTATCACCATAAATTTGAAACCATTACTTCTGAAATCGGTTTCTATTTCCTGAGATTGCGTATAAATCGCTATTAAGAACTTTTTAAAACGTTTTTAGTTCATTTTCACCCCTTTTAAATTTCTAAGGAACTCTTCCCAGAGAGTTAGTCCCATAAGTAGTTGCCATGCCAAATTTAGAGTTCTAGCCCCTTCAGTATCATAAAAATCACAATTTAGAACGATTTTTAAAATGCAACTGCATGGTGGTAATGACGCCGACATAATATAGGTCCTAAATTGGAGAAAGGGCTGTCATCATCAATTTTCAACCATTACTTTTATTGGTTGGGTACTTTCTGAGATTGCGTAGAACGTTTTTTAGAAAGTTTTTCGTCCATTTTCACACCTTTTAAATTTTGAATTATTTAGGAAATGTTCATAGAGATCATTTATATGTTATAAGTAACTACCAAGCCAAGTTTCAAGTTACCAGCACCGGCAGTATTACAAAAACGCACTTTAGATCGTTTTTTGCTCTTTCACCACCTTTGGAGTAGTAGCACCGACATGAAATAGAGCCTATGTAGGAGCGACGGCTGTTATCATCGTTTTCACACCATTATTTTTTTTATCGGTTCGATATTTCCTGAGATTGCGTATAAATCGCAATTTAGAAAGTTTTTTAGAACCCTTTTCGCTCACTTTCACCCCTTTTAAACTTCGATGTTTTAGGAAATGTTCTTAGAGATGATTTGTAACTTATAAATAACTGCCCTACCTAATTTCAGGATTCTAGGCCCTTCAGTAACAAAAAAAATCGCAATTTCGAACGTTTTTTCCTTCTGCAACCTCTAGGTGGTAGTGACACCGACATGAAATAGAGACTATGTTGGAGCAAGGTCTTCATCATCAATTTCTAACAATTACTTTGGAAATAGTTTGGGTACTTTCTGAGATTGCATAGAAATCGCCATTTAGAACGTTTTTTATAACTCTTTTATCACATTTTCACGCCTTTTGAATTTCGAATTTTTTAAGAAATGTTCTTAGAGATCATTTATATTTTATAAGTAACTACTATTGCAAATTTCATGTATATGAGTCCTTCAGAAACACAAAAATTGCAATTTCGAACGTTTTATTTGCTCCATCACCGCCTTTAGGGGTAGTGGCACAGACATAAAATGTAGCCTACATTGGAGCAAGGGTTGTCACCGTCATTTTGACACCATTATTTTTTAAATCAGTTTGCGACTTCTTGAGACTGCGTAAAAATCGCCATTTAGAACGTTTTTTAGAATGCTTTTGGCGCATTTTCACCCCTTTTAAATTTCGATTTTTTTAAGAAATGTTCTTAGAGATAGATCATTTATGTCTAATAAGTAACTACCATGCCAAATTCCATGTATCTCGACCCTTCAGTAACACAAAAATCGCAATTTGGAACGTTTTTTTGCTCCAGCACCCCTTTCGGGGTAGTGGCACCGACATAAAATGTAGCGTATGTTGGAGCAAGGGTTGTCACCATCATTTTGACACCATTATGTTTGAAATCGGTTTGGTACTTCCTGAAATTACGTAAAAATCGCCATTTAGAACGTTTTTTTAGAACGCTTTTCGCACATTTTCACCCCTTTTTATTTTCGATTTTTTTAAGAAATGTCCTTAGAGATCATTAGTCTCTTATAAGTAACTACCATTCCAAATTTCATGTTTCTAGGCCCTTCAGTAACACAAAAATCGCATTTTTAGAACGTTTTTTGCTCCTGCACCCCTTATTGGCCAGTGCCATGGACATAAGATATAGCCTATGTTCTAAGTTGGACGAACACCATCATTTTGATACCATTACTTTTAGAATCGGTTCAGTAGTTCCAGAGCTTACCTCCGACAAATAAACAATTTTTACCTCTTTATAATATGATGACTAGCCAGCCCCGCGGCTTTGCTCGCGTAATATTTGAAATATGCCAAGTGATATTTATATGTCTAATTTTTATTAAAAGGTACTAACTAAATTTTTATTTTATTAAAAGGTAATATTTTATTTTATTAAAAGGATTTTTATTAAAAAGTACTTATTACTTTTAGGAATAATTCAAAAATTACTATATAAAACGCAGTTTGATTAAACATCATCATTACTCTGCATTAAGCAGAAATGAGATTTAAATTAAGAAAACGAAACAAAAAAAATGATAATTTAGAAAATATTTTGAAACTTTTATGCTCAATTAATACGGTCATTTCAGTATCCATTTGAAGTTTTGAATATTTTAGAAACCATCTTCTTACATCTTAAAATTAACTATCATGTCAAATTCCAAGTCCTACAACGTCTCTCAACATAAAGAGCTATGTTGAAATAGGAACTGTTACCATTAATTTGCCAACATTAATTTTGAAATCGGTTTGTTATTTCCTAATATTCCACAGAAACGTAATTTAGAAAGCTTTTAAAGGCCTTTTTTAGAACGCTTGTTGTTCCTGTGAACCGAAGGGGGTAGAATCATCGGCATAAAATACAGCCTGTGTAGGATCAGAGACTGTTGCCATTGATTCGCAACTATCACTTTTATAATCTGTTTATAATACCTGAAATTGCATAGAAATCGTAATTTAGGACTTTTTTAGAATGCTTTTCGCACCTCCCCTTCGCTTCACCCCTTTTTAATTCGAATTTATTTTCGACAGTCCTCGAGGGCATTTATTTTTTATAAGTAACTACCATGCCATATTTAAAGTTTCTAAAATTTTCAGTATCACAGAAATCGCAATTTAGAAAGTTTTTAGCTCCTGCAACCCTCTGGTGGTAGTGGCGCAGACAAATATAGCTTATGTTTGAGCATAATATATAGTTTATGCTTGAGCAGGTTCTATCACCGACAATTTGTCATCATTATTTTTTTAATCGGTTTGGTATTTTATAAGTTTTCTTAAAAATTGCAATTTATAACGCTTTTCGGTCACTTCATCTTTTTAAATTTGGAATTTTCTTTCAACTGTTCTTAGAAAGCAGTTGCATCTTGTAAGTAAATACCATGTCATACTTCAAAGTATTAGACACCTCAGTTTTGCAAAAAACGCAAATTAGAATATGTTTTGCTTTTGCAACCCCCCAGATGGTAGTGACAGCAGCATAAAATATAACCTATGCTATAGCAGGGACTGTCACCATTGATTTGCAACCATTACTTTTAAATTGTTTTGGTATTTCCTGAGATTGAGTAGAAATCGCAATTTAGAACGTTTTTAGAACGCTTCTCGCAAATTTTTACCCCTTTTTAAATTTTCAATTTTTTCGAAACTGTTCTTAAAGATTATTTATATCTAATAAATATGTACTTTACCTAATTTTAAGTTGCTAGACCCTACCGATCACAAAAATCGAAATTTAGAACGCTTTTTTGCTCCTAAAACGTCTAGGTGATAGTGATACCAACATAAAAAAGCGTCTATTTTAGAGCAAAGGCTGTAGGCATCAATTTCCTACCATTACGTTTGAAATCAGTTTGATTCTTCCTGAGATATTGCTGACGAATCGGCATTTAGAACGCTTTTCGCGAATTTTGCTCCTGCATCTCCTCTGGGGTAGAGGAAACAGATATAAAATATAGCCTATCTTGGAGCAAGATCTGTCACCATAATTTTTACACCATTATATTTGAAATCGGTTCAGTACTTCCTGAGATTGCATAGAAATCTCAATTTAGAACGTTTTTTACAACGTCTTTTGCGCATTTTGATTTTCTTTTAAATTTCGATTTTTTTAGGAAATGTCCTTAGAGATCGTTGATATCTTGTAACTAACTACCATTCCAAATTTCACGATTCTAGGCCTTTCCGTAACGCAAAAACCGCAATTTAGAACTTTTTTTCTCTGCACCCCCTTTGGGGTAGTGGCACCGACATAAAACATAGCCTATTTTGGAGCAAGGGTTGTCACCGTCATTTTGACACCATTATTTTTTAAATCGGTTTGGTATTTCCTGAGATTGTGTAGAAACCACCATTTAGAACGTTTTTTAGAACGCTTTTTGTGCGTTTTCACCCCTATTAAATTTCGAATTGTTTAAGAACTGTTCTTAGAAATCCTTTATATCTAATAAGTAGCAAATATTTCAAATGACGTATTTCTAGGCCCTTCAGTAACCCCAAAATCGCATTTTTAGAACGTTTTTTGCTCCTGCACCCTCTTTGGGGTAGTGGCACCGGCATAAAACATAGCCTATCTTAGAGCAAGCGTTATCACCATCATTTTGACACCAATATTTTTCAAATCGGTTTGGTATTTCCTGAGATTGTGTAGAAACTACCATTTGAAACGTTTTTTAGAACGATTTTTGTGCATTTTCACCCCTTTTAAATATCGATTTGTTTGAGAACTGTTCTTAGACGTCATTTATATCTTATAAGTAACTAATATTGCAAATTTCATATTTCTAGGTCCTTCAGTAACGCAAAAATCGCATTTTTAGAACGTTTTTTGCTCCTGCACCCCGTTTCGGGTAGTGGCACCGACATAAAATATAGCCTATGTTCTAAGTTGGACTTACACCATCATTTTTATACCATTACTTTTGGAATCGGTTCGGTAGTTCCAGAGCTTACCTCGTACAAATAAACAATTTTTACCTCTTTATAATATTAGTATAGATGACTAGCAAACCCCGCGGCTTTGCTCGCGTAATATTTGAAATATGCCAAGTGATACTTATATGTCTAATTTTTATTAAAAGGTACTAACTAAATTTTTATTTTATTAAAAGGTAGTATTTTATTTTATTAAATGGTACTTATTACTTTTAGGAATAGTTCAAAAATTACTTTTTAAAACACAGTTTGATTAAACATTCTTATTACACTGCATTAGGCAGAAATGAGACTTAAATTAATAAAATGAAATAAAAATAAATAAATGATAATTTAGAAAATATTTTGAAACTTTTATGCTCAATTAATACGCTCATTTCAGTATTCATTTGAAGTTTTGAATTTTTTAGAAACCATCTTCTTACATCTTAAAATTAACCATCATGTCAAATTCCAAGTCCCACCACCTCTCTCAACATAAAGGGCTATGTTGAAACAGGAACTGTCACCATTAATTTGCCAATATTAATTTTGAAATCGGTTTGTTATTTCCTAATATTCCACAGAAACGTAATTTAAAAAGATTTTAAAGCCCTCTTTTAGAACGTTTGTTGTTCCTGTGAGCCCCAGGTGGTAGAATCACCGGCATAAAATATAGCCTGTGTAGGATCAGAGACTGTTACCATTGATTCGCATTGATTACTTTTATAACCGGTTTATATTCCCTGAAATTGCATAGAATCGTAATTTAGAACTTTTTTAGAATGCTTTTCGCACCTCCCCTTCGCTTCACCCCTTTTTAATTCGAATTTATTTTCGACGTTCCTTCGAGGGCATTTATATTTTATAAGTAACTACCATGTCATATTTAAAGTTTCTAGGCTTTTCAGTATCACAGAAATCGCAATGTATAAAGTTTTTAGCTCCTGCAACCCTCTGGTGGTAGTGGAACAGACATAAAATATAGCTTATGTTCGAGCAGGTTCTATCACCAAAATTTTTCATCATTATTTTTTTAATCGGTTTGGTAATTTATAAGTTTGCTTAAAAAATGTAATTTATAACGCTTTTCACTCACTTTATTTTTTTTAATTTGGAATTTTCTTTAGACTGTTCTTAGAAAGCAGTTGCATCTTGTAAGTAAATACCATGCCATACTTCAAAGTGTTAGACCCCTCAGTTGTGCAAAAAACGCAAATTAGAACGTGTTTTGCTTTTGCAACACTCAGATGGTAGTGACAGCAACATAAAATATAACCTATGTTATAGCAGGGACTGTCACCATTGATTTGCAACCATTACTTTTGAAAAAGCTTTGGTATTTCCTTAGATTGAGTAGAAATCGCAATTTAGAACGTTTTTAGGACGCATTTCGCGAATTTTCACACGTTTTTAAATTTCCAATTTTTTCGAAACTGTTCTTAAAGATCATTTATATCTAATAAATATGTACCTTGCCTAATTTTAAGTTGCTAGCCCCTACCGATCACAAAAATTGAAATTTAAAACGTTTTTTTGCTCCTGCAACGTCTTGGTGATAGTGATACCGACATAAAATAGCGTTTATGTTTGAGCAGGGGTTGTCAGCATCAATTTCCTACCATTACGTTTGAAATCAGATTCATTCTTCCTGAGATATTGCCGGCAAATCGGCATTTAGACCGCTTTAGAACGCTTTTCGCGCATTTTGCTCCTGCATCTCCTCTGGGGTAGTGGAAACAGATATTAAAATATAGCCTATCTTGGAGCAAGATCTGTCACCATCATTTTTACACCATTATATTTGAAATTGGTTCAGTACTTCCTGAGATTGCATAGAAATCGCAATTTAGAAAGTTTTTTACAACGCTTTTTGCGCATTTTGACCCCCTGTTAAATTTCGATTTTTTTAGGAAATGTCCTTAGAGATCATTGATATCTTATAACTAACTACTATTCCAAATTTCACGATTCTAGGCCCTTCTCTAACGCAAAAGCCGCAATTTAGAACGTTTTTCTCCTGAACCCCCTTTGGGGTAGTGACACCGACATAAAACATCGCCTATGTTGGAGCAAGAGTTGTCACAATAATTTTGACGTCATTATTTTTTAGATCGGTTTGGTATTTCCTGAAATTGTGTAGAAACCACCATTAGAACGTTTTTTAGAACGCTTTTCGTGCATTTTCACCACTTTTAATTTTCGAATTGTTTAAGAACTGTTCTTAGGAATCCTTTATATCTAGTAAGTAGCTAATATTTCAAATTTCATATTTCTAGGCCCTTCGGTAACGCAAAAATCGCATTTTTAGAACGTTTTTTGCTCCTGCACCCCCTTTCGGGTAGTGGCACCGACATAAAACAGAGCCTATCTTGGAGCAAGCGTTGTCATCATCATTTTGACACCAATATTTTTTAGATTGGTTTGGTATTTCCTGAGATTGTGTAGAAACTACCATTTAGAACGTTTTTAGAACGCTTTTTGTGCACTTTCACCCCTTTTAAATTTCGAATTGTTTAAGAACTGTTTTTAGACATCATTTATATCTTATAAGTAACTAATATTGAAAATTTCATATTTCTAGGCCCTTCGGTAACGCTAAAATCGCATTTTTAGAACGTTTTTGCTCCTGCACCCCCTTTGGGGTAGTGACACCGACATAAAACATAGCCTATCTTGGAGCAAGCGTTGTCATCATCATTTTGACACCAATATTTTAAAAATCGGTTTGGTATTTCCTGAGATTGTGTAGAAACTACCATTTAGAACGTTTTTTAGAACGCTTTTTGTGGATTTTCACACCTTTTAAATTTCAAATTGTTTAAGAACTGTTCTTAGACATAATTTATATCTTATAAGTAACTAATATTCAAAATTTCATATTTCTAGGCCCTTCAGTAACGCTAAAATCGCATTTTTAGAATGTTTTTTGCTCCTGCACCCCATTTCGGGTAGTGGCACCGACATAAAACATAGCCTATCTTGGAGCAAGCGTTGTCATCATCATTTTGACACCAATATTTTTTAGATTGGTTTGGTATTTCCTGAGAGTGTGTAGAAACTACCTTTTAGAACGTTTTTAGAACGCTTTTTGTGCATTTTCACCCCTTTTAAATTTCGAATTGTTTAAGAACTGTTTTTAGACATCCTTTATATCTTATAAGTAACTAATATTGAAAATTTCATATTTCTAGGCCCTTCGGTAACGCTAAAATCGCATTTTTAGAACTTTTTTGCTCCTGCACCCCCTTTGGGGTAGTGACACCGATATAAAACATAGCCTATCTTGGAGCAAGCGTTATCACCACCATTTTGATACCAATATTTTTTAGATCGGTTTGGTATTTCCTGAGATTGTGTAGAAACTACCATTTAGAACGTTTTTTAGAACGCTTTTTGTGCATTTTCACCCCTTTAAAATTTCAAATTGTTTAAGAACTGTTCTTAGACATAATTTATATCTTATAAGTAACTAATATTCAAAATTTCATATTTCTAGGCGCTTCAGTAACGCTAAAATCGCATTTTTAGAACGTTTTTTGCTCCTGCACCCCTTTCGGGTAGTGGCACCGACATAAAACATAGCCTATCTTGGAGCAAGCGTTGCCACCGTCATTTTGACACCATTATTTTTTAAATCGGTTTGCTATTTCCTGAGATTGTGTAGAAACCACCATTTAGAACGTTTTTTAGAACGATTTTCGCGCATTTTCACCCCTTTCAAATTTCGAATTGTTTAAGAACTGTTCTTAGAAATCCTTTATATCTAATAAGTAGCTAATATTTCAAATTTCATATTTCTAGGCCCTTCAGTAACACGTAAATCGCATTTTTAGAACGTTTTTTTCTCCTGCACCCCCTTTGGGGTAGTGACACCGACATAAAACATAGCCTATCGTGGAGCAAGCGTTGTCATCATCATTTTGACACCAATATTTTTTAGGTCGGTTTGGTATTTCCTGAGTTTGTGTAGAAACTACCATTTAGAACGTTTTTTAGAACGCTTTTTGTGCATTTTCACCCCTTTTAAATTTCAAATTGTTTAAGAACTGTTCTTAGACATAATTTATATCTTATAAGTAACTAATGTTCAAAATTTCATATTTCTAGGCCCTTCAGTAACGCTAAAATCGCATTTTTACAACGCATTTTTGCTCCTACACCCCCTTCGGGGTAGTGGCACCGACATAAGATATAGCCTATGTTGTAAGTTGGACTAACACCATCATTTTGATATCATTACTTTTGGAATCAGTTCGTTAGTTCCAGAGCTTACCTCCGACAAATAAACAATTTTTTCCTCTTTATAATAGGAGTATAGATGACTAGCAGAACTACCCGGCTTCGCCTGTGTCAATTATAAGGAACCTTTCAGGTAAAATATATTAAAACTAAATAATTCGGCTATCACAATAACTGAAGTTTGTGCATTTCTGCCCACAAATAGTTAAAAAGACAATCAGAACACATGGCATTACTGTTTCGCAACCACAGTAGAAATCCCTGAGCTTTAACATCTGAATGCGCGTTTTTTTGGCGGTTGTAGCAGAAAAATATATGATATTTCTGACAAAACTATAAAAAATCAACAAATGGCGCAGCATTTAGTGAAATTCTCGTTTGTATGGGATATATCTACATCATAAAGTAAAAATATGTCAGTGACTAACACTGACATCATACTGATAATACGACTTAATCCATAAATTGTGCCTTTTCTGCAATTTCTCTAACTTATAAACGTCACACAATTACATTTTTTACACTGTCGAATAGAAAAGAAGTTCTTTCAAAAGAAATTTATTTAAAAATTGTATATCAGTATTCTGATTTAAATCGATTTTAAAGTAATTTTCAAGGATGGATATTTTAAAATGTACGTGCAACACAATTACGAAAGTTGAACCCGTTTGCTCTAAATGCAACATTATATAGAAAAGACATCTCTATGAGTAATGTTGGCATATTTTTTGTGGCAACAACCTAACAGAACAATGAATTTCGCTTTTACTGAGATTTAACATCTAAACATAGCACATTCCATTTTTCTAACGTCTTATACAAAAATAAATTACTTTTAGTAATACTTGATTCAAATGTTAATCGAAATTTAGAGATTTTTTATGGATTTTAATGTAATTTTCAAGAATGAATGTTTTTTAAATATGTGTGCAACCAAATTACAAAAGAGTAACTCAATTGTTCAAAAACATTGTAAAAAAATCAGTATTTGTTTGTTTTCGTGTAATATTCCATAACTAAATTGGCAAACAAAATTAAAACGTCAAAAATAAAATAAAATACGAATTTAACAGATATCATATCGAACTACGCAAAACAATCTAGTAAGTATATAACTTAAGCAAACCCCGCGGCTTTGCTCGCATAATAGTTGAAATATGCCAAGTGATATTTGCATGACTATTTTTTATTAGAAGTACACTTTTTGGAATAATTAAAAAATTACAAATTAAGCCACACTTTGACTAAACACCATCATTTTGACACTATTATTTTTGAAAATAGTTTGGTACTTCTTGAAATTGCGAAAAAATCGCAATTTAGAACGTTTTTTTAGAACGCTTTTTGCGCATTTTCACCCCTTTTAGATTTCGAATCTTTTAAGAAATGTTCTTAGAGATCATTTATATCTAATAAGTAACTACCATGCCAAATTCCTTGTATCTGGGCCCTTCAGTAACACAAAAATCGCAATTTCGAACATTCTTTTTTTTTGCTCCTGCACTCCCTTTAGGGGTAGTAGCACCAACAGAAAATGTAGCCTATGTTGGAGCAAGGGTTGTCACCATCATTTTCACGCTGTTATATTTTAAATCGGTTTGGTACTTCTTGAGATTGAGTTAAATTCGCCATTTAGAACGTTTTTTAGAACGCTTTTCGCGCATTTTCACCCCTTTTTAATTTCGATTTTTTAAAGAAATGTCCTTAGAGATCATTTATATCTAATAAGTAACTACCAGTCCAAATTCCATGTATCTGGGCCCTTCAGTAATACAAAAATCGCATTTTTAGAACGTTTTTTGCTCCTGCACCCCCTTTTGGCCAATGGCACGGACATGAGATATAACCTATGTTCTAAGTTGGACTAACACCATCATTTTTATACCATTACTGTTGAAATCGGTTCGGTAGTTCCAGAGCTTACCTCCTACAAATAAATAATTTTTACCTCTTTATTATATTACTAGCAAACCCCGCGGCTTTGCTCGCGTAATATTTGAAATAGGCCAAGTGATATTTATATGTCTAATTTTTATTAAAAGGTACTAACTAAATTTTTATTTTATTAAAAAGTACTTATTACTTTTAGGAATAATTAAAAAAATTACTATTTAAAACACAGTTTGATTAAACATCATTGTTACATTGCATAAGGCAGAAATGAGACTTAAATTAATAAAACGAAATAAAACGAAATAATTAATAATTTAGAAAATATTTTGAAACTTTTATGCTCAATTATTACGCTAATTTCAGTATTCATTTGAAGTTTTGAATTTTTTAGAAATCATCTTCTTACATCTTAAAATTAACCATCATGTCAAATTCCAAGTCCTACAACCTCTCTCAACATAAAGGGCTATGTTGAAATAGGAACTGTCACCATTAATTTGCCAACATTAATTTTGAAATTGTTTGTTTTTTCCTAATATTCCACAGAAACGTAATTTAAAAAGCTTTTAAAGGCCTTTTTTAGAGCGTTTGTTGTTTCTGTAAATCCCAGGTGGTAGAATCTTCGGCATAAAATATAGCCTGTGTAGGATCAGAGACTGTTACCATTGATTCGCAACTATTACTTTTAATTTGGTTTATATTCCCTGAAATTGCGCAGAAATCGTAATTTAAGACTTTTTTAGAATGCTTTTCGCACCTCCCCTTCACTTCACCCCTTTTTAATTCGAATTTATTTTCGACAGTCCTTCGAGGGCATTTATGTTTTATAAGTAACTATCATGCCATATTTAAAGTTTCTAGCTTTTTCAGTATCACAGAAATCGCAATTTAGAAAGCTTTTAGCTACTGCAACCCTCTGGTGGTAGTGGCACAGGCATAAAATATAGCTTATGTTTGAGCAGGTTCTATCACCAACAATTTGTTATCATTATTTTTTTAATCGGTTTGGCATTTGATAAGATTACATAAAAATTGTAATTTATAACGCTTTTCGCTCACTTCATCTTTTTAAATTTGAAATTTTCTTTCGACAGTTCATAGAAAGCAGTTGCATCTTGTAAGTAAATAACATGCCATACTTCAAAGTGTTAGATCCTTCAGTTATGCAAAAAATGCAAATTAGAGCATGTTTTGCTTTTGCAACTCTCAGATAATAGTGACAGCAACATAAAATATAACCTATGTTATAGCAGGGACTGTCACCATTGATTGCAACCATTACTTTTGAAATAGCTTTGGAATTTCTTGAGATTGATTAGAAATCGCAATTTAGAACGTTTTTAGAAAGCTTTTCGCGCATTTTCACCCCTTTTTAAATTTCCAATTTTTTTTAAACTGTTCTTAAACATCATTTATATGTAATAAATATGTACCTTGCCTAATTTTAAGTTGCTAGCCCCTACCGATCACAAAAATTGACATTTGGAATGCTTTTTTGTTCCTGCAACGTCTAGGTGATAGTGATACCGACACAAAATAGCGTCTATGTTAGAGCAGAGGCTGTCAGCATCAATTTCCTACCATTACATTTGAAATCAGATTCATTCTTCCTGAGATATTGGTGACAAATCGGCATTTAGAACTCTTTTCGCTCATTTTGCTCCTGCATCTCCTCTGGGGTAGTGGAAACAGACGTACAATATAGCCTATCTTAGAGCAAGATCTGTCACCATCATTATAACACCATTATATTTGAAATCGGTTCAGTATTTCCTGAGATTGCATAGAAATTGCAATTTAGAACGTTTTTTACAACACTTTTTGCGCATTTTCACCCCTTTTAAATTTCGAATTGTTTAAGAACTGTTCTTAGAAATCCTTTATATCTAATAAGTAGCTGATACTTCCAATTTCATATTTCTAGGCCCTTCAGTAACACATAAATCGCATTTTTAGAACGTTTTTTGCTCCTACACCCCCTTTGGGCTAGTGATACCGACATAAAACTTAACTTATCTTGGAGCAAACGATGTCACTATCATTTTGACACCAATATTTTTTAAATCGGTTTGGTATTTCCTGAGATTATGTAGAAACTACCATTTAGAACGTTTTTTAGAACGCTTTTTGTGCATTTTCACCCCTTTTAAATTTTGAATTGTTTAAGAACTGTTCTTAGACATCATTTATATGTTATAAGTAACTAATATTCCAAATTTCATATTTCTAGGCTCTTCAGTAACGCAAAAATCGTATTTTTAGAACGTTTTTTTGCTCCTGCACCCCCTTTGGGGTAGTGGCACCGACATAAAATATAGCCTATGTTCTAAGTTTGAATAACACCATCATTTTGACACCAATATTTTTTAAATCGGTTTGGTATTTCCTTAGATTATGTAGAAACTATCATTTAGATCGTTTTTTAGAACGTTTTTTGTGCATTTTCCCCTTTTTTAAATTTCGAATTGTTTAAGAACTGTTCTTAGACATCATTTATATCTTGTAAGTAACTAATATTCCAAATTTCATATTTCTAGGCGTTCAGTAACACAAAAATCTCATTTTTAGAACGTTTTTTGCTCCTGCAACCCCTTTGGGGTAGTGGCACCGAAATACGATATAGCAGCCTATGTTCTAAGTTGGACTAACACCATCATTTTGATACCATTACTTTTGGAATCGGTTCGGTATTTCCTGAGATTATGTAGAAACTACCATTTAGAACGTTTTTTAGAACACTTTTTGTGCAGTCTCACCCCTTTTAAATTTCGAATTGTTTAAGAACTGTTCTTAGACATGGTTTATATCTTGTAAGTAACTAATATTCCAAATTTCATATATCTAGGCCCTTCAGTAACGCAAAAATCGCATTTTTAGAACGTTTTTTGCTCCTGCACCTTCTTTGGGATAGTGGCACCGACATAAAATATAGCCTATGTTCTAAGTTGGACTGACACCATCATTTTGATACCATTACTTTTGGAATCGGTTCGGTATTTCCTGAGATTATGTAGAAACTACCATTTAGAACGTTTTTTAGAACACTTTTTGTGCAGTCTCACCCCTTTTAAATTTCGAATTGTTTAAGAACTGTTCTTAGACATTGTTTATATCTTGTAAGTAACTAATACTCCAAATTTCATATTTCTAGGCCCTTCAGTAACGCAAAATTCGCATTTTTAGAACGTTTTTTGCTCCTGCACCCCTTTTGGGATAGTGGCACCGACATAAAATATAGCCTATGTTCTAAGTTGGGCGAACACCATCATTTTGATACCATTACTTTTGGAATCGGTTCGGTAGTTCCTGAGCTTAACTCCTACAAATAAACAATTTTTTCCTCTTTATAATATGACTAGCAAACCCCGCGGCTTTGCTCGCGTAATATTTGAAATATGCCAAGTGATATTTATATGTCTAATTTTTATTAAAAGGTACTAACTAAATTTTTATTTTATTAAAATGTAATATTTTATTTTATTAAAAGTTTTTTTTTTATTAAAAGGTACTTATTACTTTTAGGAATAATTCAAATATTACTATTTAAAACACAGTTTGATTAAACATCATTATTACACTGCATTAGGCAGAAATGAGACTTAAATTAATAAAATGAAGTAAAACTAAATAAATGATAATTTAAAAAATATTTTGAAACTTTTATGCTCAATTAATACGCTCATTTCAGTATTCATTTGAAGTTTTGAATTTTTTAGAAACCATCTTCTTACATCTTAAAATTAACCATCATGTCAAATTCCAAGTCCTATCACCTCTCCCAACATAAAGGGCTATGTTGAAATAGGAACTGTCACCATTAATTTGCCAACATTAATTTTTAAATCGGTTTGTTATTTCCTAATATTCCACAGAAACGTAATTTAAAAAGCTTTTAAAGCCCTTTTTAGAACGTTTGTTGTTCCTGTGAACCCCAAATGGTAGAATTATCGGCATAAAATATAGCCTGTGTAGGATCAGAGACTGTTACCATTGATTCGCGGTTTATATTCCCTGAAATTGCATAGAATCGTAATTTAGAACTTTTTTAGAATGCTTTTCGCACCTCCCCTTCGCTTCACCCCTTTTTAATTCGAATTTATTTTCGACGTTCCTTCGAGGTCATTTATATTTTATAACTAACTACCATGTCATATTTAAAGTTCCTAGCCTTTTCAGTATCACAGAAATCGCAATTTAGAAAGTTTTTAGCTCCTGCAACCCTCTGGTGGTAGTGGAACAGACATAAAATATATCTTATGTTTAAGAAGATTCTATCACTAAAATTTGTCATCATTATTTTTTTAATCGGTTTGGTAATTTATAGGTTTGCTTAAAAATTGTAATTTATAACGCTTTTCACTCACTTCATTTTTTTTTTATTTGGATTTTTTTTTCGACTGGTCTTAGAAAGCAGTTGCATCTTGTAAGTAAATACCATGCCATACTTTAAAGTGTTAGACCCCTCAGTTGTGCAAAAAACGCAAATTGGAACATGTTTTGCTTTTGGAACCCTCAGCCTCAGATGGTAGTGACACCAACATAAAATATAACCTATGTTATAGCAGGGATTGTCACCATTTATTTGCAACCATTACTTTTGAAATAGCTTTGGTATTTCCTTAGATTGAGTAGAAATCGCAATTTAGAACGTTTTTAGGACGCTTTTCGCGCATTTTCACCCCTTTTTAAATTTCCATTTTTTTCGAAACTGTTCTTAAAGATCATTTACATCTAATAAATATGTACCTTGCCTAATTTTAAGTTGCTAGCCCCTACCGATCACAAAAATCGAAATTTAGAACGCTTTTTTGCTCTTGAATGTCTTGGTGATAGTGATAACGACATAAAATAGTGTCTATGTTAAAGCAGAGGCTGTCAGCATCAATTTCCTACTATTACGTTTGAAATCAGATTCCTTCTTCCAGAGATATTGCCGACAAATCGGAATTTAGAACGTTTTTAGAACGCTTTTCGCACATTTTGCTCCTGCATCTCCTCTGGGGTAGTTGAAACAGAAATAAAATATAGCCTATCTTGGAGCAATATCTGTCACCACCATTTTTATACCATTATATTTGAAATCGGTTCAGTACTTCCTGAGATTGCATAGAAATCGCAATTTGGAAAGTTTTTTACAACGCTTTTTGCGCATTTTGACCCCCTTTTAAATTTCGATTTTTTTAGGAAATGTCCTTAGAGATAATTGATATCTTATAACTAAATATCATTCCAAATTTCACGATTCTAGGACCTTCCTTAACGCAAAAGCCGCAATTTAGAACGTTTTTCTCTTGCACCCTCTTTGGGGTAGTGGCACCGACATAAAACATCGCCTATGTTGGAACAAAGGTTGTCACCATCATTTTGCGCCATTATTTTTTAGATCTGTTTGGTAATTCCTGAGATTGTGTAAAAACCACCATTAGAACGTTTTTTAGAACACTTTTCGCGCATTTTCACCCCTTTTAAATTTCGAATTGTTTCAGAACTGTTCTTAGAAATCCTTTATATCTAATAAGTAGTTAATATTTCAAATTTCATATTTCTAGGCCCTTCGGTAACGCAAAAATCGCATTTTTAGAACGTTTTCGCTCCGCACCCCCTTTGGGGTAGTGACACCGACATAAAACGTAGCCTATCTTGGAGCAAGCGTTGTCACCATCATTTTGACACCAATATTTTTTAAATCGGTTTGGTATTTCCTGAGATTGTGTGGAAACTACCATTTAGAACGTTTTTTAGAACGCTTTTTGTGCATTTTCACCCCTTTTAAATTTCGAATTGTTTAAGAACTGTTCTTAGACATCATTTATATCTTATAAGTAACTAATACTCAAAATTTCATATTTCTAGGCCCTTCAGTAACGCTAAAATCGCATTTTTAGAACGTTTTTTTTCTCCTACACCCCCTTTGGGGTAGTGGCACCGACATAAGATATAGCCTATGTTCTAAGTTGGACTCACACCATCATTTTGATACCATTACTTTTGGAATCGGTTCAGTAGTTCCAGAGCTTACCTCCGACAAATAAACAATTTTTTCCTCTTTATAATAGGAGTATAGACTAGCGAACTTGCCCGGCGTTGCCCGGGAACGTCAAAAAACAGCAGGAATTGCGAAAAAGCTCTGAAAATCACAATAAGATATCGCTAAAAAAATTTTTATCGATGCACAAATTTCGAAAAGAAAAAAAATATATATATTGTCTTCAAAGATTGAAAGTTGATTCCTTTCACTAATATGGAAAAATTGCATCAGACTGTATTGGATTAAAAGAGGCATGCTATTTTTATCTGGCATAGAAACAATTTACACTTTACATTAGCACGCTTAATTCGATTGATAAGCGGGATCTTTCTCATGCCTTCTTTCTTTATTTTTTGATTGTGTCTCTACAGTTGCATCATATTTTTCCAACGTATAAATTCTTGTCATAAATTTTGTCTGCAATATATTTTATTTTCAAATGCATATGCCTTCAAACGGCTCGCGCGCCTAATTCCAATGGTTTGGCAAACCCCCTGTAAAATGCTGCTTTGTAGCTTTCGGTAGTTCATACTTTCCCGATTATCTCGTTGGCATTAATATTCATATTTTGACTTTTCGCCCTCCTCATTGGGAATTCGTTAACGGAAATTAATACGTGTCTCATCTCAACTTAATTCTCGCCAGATATCTACTGGTTAACGTTTTCTGTAAATTGCCCCTCGCCAATAACACTGCTCTCTCAGAATTTTAATGGCATCACTTCTCTTTTGACTGTCGGGCTGATAAAATAAATATGTTCTACGTTTTCTCTCCCCTCCTGCATCGGCATTTGCGGCTGAAAATCTCTCGAAGTGTGTTAAAGAACCTAGTGATTAATAAACAGCGTTTAGATATTCTTCGATATTCATCTATTGATATAAAATGGCCTCCTGTCCTTTATTCGAATAATTAATAATTAGTTAATGGCTTTCTGATGTTTCTGAGATATCATCGATAATCACCTATACGATAAATATCAACATAACACTTGCTAAGCATTGTATCATGCTACTTTTATTCATAATTTAAATTACTTGGATTCTCTTAAACATAATTAATATAATTCCGTACGTTAATATTAGTTTTTGTTGCATTAAAATATCTCAATTCGTTGATTTTCTGTTAGCAAGTAATCCCGATAGGTTTACAATGGAAGTCTATGGGAATTTGGCGAAATATCAGAGATATCGCCAAGTTGACGTCACTTTTGGCGACTTATTTTGGCCACCAAATTTGGCGATATATCGCCAAGTTGGCGCCATACTTGACGATATTTGGCTACAGAGCTGTGCCCCCCCCCCCCCCCCCCCTGCGGTAACTCCCTTATAAGTATGAAGATGCATTAAATGTTGTTCATAAACGCATAAAAATTCGCTAAAAATTTAAAAATCGCTGTACTAATTCCGAATAAACTTTTTTGAAAAGAGAACAAAATTTACTATATTGGGATAAAAGAAAGAAACAGTATTATTTTCACTAATGTGGAAAAATCGCCTCGAAACTTAAAAAAGTGCTAAAAATCGCATAAAAAATTAAATAAAAAGAATCTAATCAAAAAATCGAAAATCGGGCATCGAGGTGCAAAACTTCGTATATAGACGTAACTTTTGCCCAAATTTTGTAGTTCTACGTGCAGTGGTCTCTTTAGAACACCGTCGACACACTCACACATAAACTTCTTTCTTTATTATTATAGATGTTATAGCAGGGACTGTCACTATTGATTTGCAACCATTACTTTTGAAATAGCTTTGGTATTTCCAGAGATTGCGTAGAAATCGCAATTTACAACGTTTTTAGAAAGTTTTTCGCGCATTTTCACCCGTTTTTAAATTTCCTTTTTTTTCGAAACTGTTCTTAAGCATCATTTATATCTAATAAATATGTACCTTGCCTAATTTTAAGTTGCTAGCCCCTACCGATCACAAAAATCGAAATTTAAAACGATTTTTTGCTCCTGCTACGTCTAGGTGATAGTGATACCGACATAAAGTAGCGTCTATGTTACAACAGAGGCTATCAGCATCAATATCCTACCATTACGTTTAAAATCAGTTTGATTCTTCCTGAGACATTGCTGACAAATCGGCATTCAGAACGTTTTTAGAACGCTTTTCGCGCATTTTGCTTCTGAATCTTCTCTGTGGTAGTGGAAACAGATATAAAATATAGCCTATCTTGGAGCAAGATCTGTCACCATCATTTTTACACCATTGTATTTGAAATCGGTTCAGTACTTCCTGAGATTGCATAGAAATCGCAATTTAGAACGTTTTTAACAACACTTTTTTCGCATTTTCACCCCTTTTAAATTTCGAATTGTTTAAGAACTGTTCTTAGAAATCCTTTATATCTAATAAGTAGCTAATATTCCAAATTTCACATTTCTAGGCCCTTCAGTAACGCAAAAATCGCATTTTTAGAACGTTTTTTGCTCCTGTACCCCCTTTGGGGTAGTGACACCGACATAAAACATAGCCTATCTTGGAGCAAGCATTGTCACCATCATTTTGACCCAATATTTTTCAAATCAGTTTGGTATTTCCTGAGATTTTGTAGAAACTACCATTTAGAACGTTTTTTAGAACGCTTTTTGTGCATTTTCACCCCTTTTAAATTTCGAATTGTTTCAGAACTGTTCTTAGACATCATTTATATCTTATAAGTAACTAATATTCCAAATTTCATATTTCTAGGCCCTTCAGTAACGCAAAAATCGCATTTTTAGAACGTTTTTGCTCCTGCACCCCCTTTGGGGTAGTGACACCGACATAAAACATAGCCTATCTTGGAGCAAACGTTGTCGCCATCATTTTGACACCAATATTTTTCAAATCAGTTTGGTATTTCTTGAGATTTTGTAGAAACTACCATTTAGAACGTTTTTTAGAACGCTTTTTGTGCATTTTCACCCCTTTAAAATTTCGAATTGTTTAAGAACTGTTCTTAGATATCATTTATACTTTATAAGTAACTAATATTCAAAATTTCATATTTCTAGGCCCTTCAGTAACGCTAAAATCGCATTTTTAGAACGTTTTTTGCTCCTACACCCCCTTTGGTGTAGTGGCACCGACATAAGATATAGCCTATGTTCTAAGTTGGGCTAACACCATCATTTTCATACCATTACTTTTGGAATCGGTTCGGTAGTTTCAGAGCTTACCTCCTACAAATAAACAATTTTTTCCTCTTTATAATAGGAGTATAGCTGAAGATGCATTAAATGTTGTTCAATAAACGCATAAAAATTCGCTAAATATTCAAAAATCGCTGTACGAATTCCGAATAAACTTTTTTGAAAAGAAAACAAAATTTACTATATTGGGTTAAAAGAAGGAAACAGTATTATTTTCACTAATGTGGAAAAATCGCCTCGAAACTTAAAAAAGTGCTAAAAATCGCATAAAAAATTAAATAAAAAAAATCTAATCTAAAAATCGAAAATCGGGCTACGAGGTGCAAAACTTCGTATATAGACGTACCTTTTGCCCAAATTATGTATTTCTACGTGCAGTGGTCTCTTTAGAACACCGTCGACACACTCACATACAAACTTCTTTCTTTATTATTATAGATGTTATAGCAGGGACTGTCACTATTGATTTGCAACCATTACTTTTGAAATAGCTTTGGTATTTCCAGAGATTGCGTAGAAATCTCAATTTACAACATTTTTAGAAAGCTTTTCGCGCATTTTCACCCCTTTTTAAATTTCCAATTTTTTCGAAACTGTTCTTAAAGATCATTTATATCTAATAAATATGTACCTTGCCTAATTTTAAGTTGCTAGCCCCTACCGATCACAAAAATCGAAATTTAAAACGCTTTTTTGCTCCTGCAATGTCTAGGTGATAGTGATAACGACATAAAATAGCGTCTATGTTACAACAGAGGCTATCAGCATCAATATCCTACCATTACGTTTGAAATCAGTTTGATTCTTCCTGAGATATTGCTGACAAATCGGCATTCAGAAAGTTTTTAGAACGCTTTTCGCGCATTTTGCTTCTGAATCTTCTCTGGGGTAGTGGAAACAGATATAAAATATAGCCTATCTTGGAGCAAGATCTGTCACCATCAATTTTACACCATTGTATTTGAAATCGGTTCAGTACTTCCTGAGATTGCATAGAAAACGCAATTTAGAACGTTTTTTACAACGCTTTTTTCGCATTTTCACCCCTTTTAAATTTCGAATTGTTTAAGAACTGTTCTCAGAAATCCTTTATATCTAATAAGTAGCTAATATTTCAAATTTCATATTTCTAGGCCCTTCAGTAACGCAAAAATCGCAATTTTAGAACATTTTTTGCTCCTGCAACCCATTTTGGGTAGTGGCACCGACATAAAACATAGCCTATGTTGGAGCAAGGGTTCTCACCGTCATTTTGACACCATTATTTTTTAAATCGGTTTGCTATTTCCTGAGATTGTGCAGAAACCACCATTTAGAACGTTTTTCGCGCATTTTCACCCCTTTCAAATTTCGAATTGTTTAAGAACTGTTCTTATAAATCCTTTATATCTAATAAGTAGCTTATATTTCAAATTTCATATTTCTAGGCCCTTCAGTAACACATACATCACATTTTTAGAATGTTTTTTTCTCCTCCACCCTCAAAAGGGTAGTGGCACCGACATAAAACATAGCCTATCTTGGAGCAAGCGTTGTCACTATCATGTTGACACCAATATTTTTCAAATCGGTTTGGTATTTCCTGAGATTTTGTAGAAACTGCCATTTAGAACGTTTTTTAGAACGCTTTTTGTGCATTTTCACCCCTTTAAAATTTCGAATTGTTTAAGAACTGTTCTTAGATATAATTTATATCTTATAAGTAACTAATATTCAAAATTTCATATTTCTAGACCCTTCAGTAACGCTAAAATCGCATTTTTAGAAAGTTTTTTGCTCCTACACCCTTTTTGGGGTAGTGGCAGCGACATAAGATATAGCCTATGTTCTAAGTTGGGCTAACACCATCATTTTCATACCATTACTTTTGGAATCGGTTCGGTAGTTCCAGAGCTTACCTCCTACAAATAAACAATCTTTTCCTCTTTATAATAGGAGTATAGATGACTAGCAAACCCCGCGGCTTTGCTCGCGTAATATTTGAAATATTCCAAGTGATATTTATATGTCTAATTTTTATTAAAAGGTACTAACAAAATTTTTATTTTATTAAAAGTTAATATTTTATTTTATTAAAAGGTTTTTTTTTATTAAAAGGTACTTATTACTTTTAGGAATAATTCAAAAATTACTATTTAAAACACAGTTTGATTAAACATCATTATTACACTGCATTAGGCAGAAATGAGACTTAAATTAATAAAACGAAATAAAACTAAATAAATGATAATTTAGAAAATATTTTAAAACTTTTATGCTCAATTAATACGCTCATTTCAGTATTCATTTGAAGTTTTGAATTTTTTAGAAACCATCTTCTTACATCTTAAAATTAACCATCATGTCAAACTCCAAGTCCTACCACCTCTCTCAACATAAAAGGCTATGTTGAAACAGGAATTGTCACCATTAATTTGCCAACATTAATTTAGAAATCGGTTTGTTATTTCCTAATATTCCACAGAAACGTAATTTAAAAAGCTTTTAAAGCCTTTATAGAACGTTTGTTGCTCCTGATAACCCCAGGTGGTAGAATCACCGCCATAAAATATAGCCTTGTAGTATCAGAGACTGTTACCATTCATTCGCAACTATTACTTTTATAATCGGTTTATATTCCCTGAAATTGCATAGAATCGTAATTTAGAACTTTTTTAGAATGCTTTTCGCACCTCCCCTTCGCTTCACCCCTTTTTAATTCGAATTTATTTTCGACGTTCCTTCGAGGGCATTTATATTTTATAAGTAACTACCATTGTCATATTTAAAGTTTCAAGCCTCTTCAGTATCACAGAATTGCAATTTAGAAAATTTTCTGTTCCTGCAACACTCTGGTGGTATTGGCACAGACATAAAATATAGCTTATATTTGAGCAGGTGCTATCACAAAAATTTGTCATCATTATTTTTTTAATCGGTTTGGTATTTTTTAAGTTTGCTTAAAAATTGTAATTTATAACGCTTTTCACTCACTTCATTTTTTAAAATTTGGAATTTTCTTTCGACTGTTCTTAGAAAGCAGTTGCATCTTGTAAGTAAATACCATGCCATACTTCAAAGTGTTAGACACCTCAGTTTTGCAAAAAACGCAAATTAGAACATGTTTTGCTTTTGAAACCCTCAGATGGTAGTGACAGCAACATAACATATAACCTATGTTATAGCAGGGACTGTTACCATTGATTTGCAACCATTACTTTTGAAATAGCTTTGGTATTTCCTTAGATTGAGTAGAAATCGCAATTTAGAACGCTTTTAGGACGCTTTTCGCGCATTTTCACACCTTTTTTAATTTCTAATTTTTTCGAAATTGTTCTTAAAGATCATTTACATCTATTAAATATGTACCTTGCCTAATTTTAAGTTGCTAGCCCCTACCGATCAAAAAAATCGAAATTTAGAACGCTTTTTTTGCTCCTGCAACGTCTTGGTGATAGTGAAACCGACATAAAATAGCGTCTATGTTAGAACAGAGGCTATCAGGATCAATTTCCTACCATTACGTTTGAATTGATATCTTATAGCTAACTACCCTTCCAAATTTCATGATTCTAGGCCCTGCCGTAACGCAAAAGCCGCAATTTAGAACGTTTTTCTCCTGCACCCCCTTTGGGGTAGTGGCACCGACATAAAACATCGCCTATGTTGGAGCAAGGGTTGTCACCATCATTTTGACGCCATTATTTTTTAGATCGGTTTGGTATTTACTGAGATCGTGTAGAAACCACCATTAGAACGTTTTTTAGAACGCTTTTCGCGCATTTTCACCCCTTTTAAATTTCGAATTGTTTAAGAACTGTTCTTAGAAACCCTTTATATCTAATAAGTAGCTAATATTTCAAATTTCATATTTTTAGGACCTTCGATAACGCAAAAATCGCATTTTTAGAACGTTTTTTGCTCCTGCACCCCCTTTCGGGTAATGGCACCGACATAAAACATAGTATATGTTGGAGCAAGGGTTGTCACCGTCATTTTGACACCCTTATTTTAACACCATTATTTTTTAAATCGGTTTGGTATTTCCTGAGATTGTGTAGAAACCACCATTAGAACGTTTTTTAGAACGCTTTTCGCGCATTTTCACCCCTTTTTAATTTCGAAATTTTTAAGAACTGTTCTTAGAAATCCTTTATATCTAATAAGTAGCTAATATTTCAAATTTCATATTTCTAGGCCCTTCAGTAACACATAAATCGCATTTTTAGAACGTTTTTTGCTCCTGCACCCCCTTTGGGGTAGTGACACCGACATAAAACACAGCCTATCTTGGAGCAAGAGTTGTCACCGTCATTTTGACACCCTTATTTTGACACCATTATTTTTTAAATCAGTTTGGTATTTCCTGAGATTGTGTAGAAACTACCATTTAGAACGTTTTTTAGAACGCTTTTTGTGCATTTTCACCCCTTTCAAATTTTGAATTATTTAAGAACTTGTTCTTAGACATCATTTATATCTTTTAAGGAACTAATATTCAAAATTTCATATTTCTAGGCCCTTCAGTAACGCTAAAATTGCATTTTTAGAACGTTTTTTGCTCCTACACCCCTTTTGGGGTAGTGGCACCGACATAAGATATAGCCTATGTTCTAAGTTGGACTAACACCATCATTTTGATAACATTACTTTTGGAATCGGTTCGGTAGTTCCAGAGCTTATCTCCGACAAATAAACAATTTTTTCCTCTTTATAATAGGAGTATATTTAGATAGATGATGATGATGATGATGACTAGCAAACACCGCGGCTTTGCTCGCGTAATATTTGAAATATGCCAAGTGATATTCATATGTCTAATTTTTATTAAACGGTACTAACTAAATTTTCATTTTATTAAAAGTAATATTTTATAATATTAAAAGGGTTTTTTTTATTAAAAGGTACTTATTACTTTTAGGAATAATTCAAAAATTACTATTTAAAACACAGTTTGTTTAAACACCATTATTACACTGCATTAGGCATAAATGAGACTTAAATTAATAAACGAAATAAAACTTAATAAATGATAATTTAGAAAATATTTTGAAACATTTATACTCAATTAATACGCTCATTTCAGTATTCATTTGAAATTTTGTATTTTTCAGAAACCATCTTCTTGCATCTTAAAATTAACTATCATGTCAAATTCCAAGTCCTACCACCTCTCTCAACATAAAGGGCTATGTTGAAATAGGAACTGTCAACATTAATTTGCCAACATTAATTTTGAAATCTTTTTTTTTCCTAATATTCCATAGAAACGTAATTTAGAAAGCTTTTAAAGGCCTTTTTTAGATCGTTTGTTGTTCCTGTGAACCCCAGGTGGTAGAATCATCGGAATAAAATATAGCCTGTGTCGGATCAGAGACTGTTACCATTGATTCGCAACTATTACTTTTATAAACGGTTTATATTCCCTGAAATTGCATAGATATCGTAATTTAGGATTTTTTAGAATGCTTTTCACATCTCGCCCTCGCTTCACCCCTTTTTAATTCAAATTTATTTTCGACAGTCCTTCGAGGGGATTTATATTTTATAAGTAACTACCATGCCATATTAATGATGTGAGTTATCACATTGCTACAAAGCGTAAACCAACTTAGTGAAAAATGTCCAAGCCGGGAATCGAACCCGGTTCCCTGGAATAGATCTCCAGTGCTCTACCACTAAACCACAAGGACGATGTCCAGCTTGGCATTTCTCACTTATATAAGTCGGTAAGGCTGTTACTGCAGCACAAGAGAAGTCTTCATGAGCACACATTCTAGTGGCGTAACATGAGACGCAAATAAACCCAGCATCGGTGAATATACAATTTTAGTTAATTTTTCAACTACATTTCAGCAGTGAAATTACGCTTGAAATTATTGAATATTAATGATGTGAGTTATCACATTGCTACAAAGCGTAAACCAACTTAGTGAAAAATGTCCAAGCCGGGAATTTAGTGGTAGAGCACTGTAGATCTATTCCAGGGACCCGGGTTCGATTCCCGGCTTGGACATTTTTCACTAAGTTGGTTTACGCTTTGTAGCAATGTGATAACTCACATCATTAATATTCAATAATTTCAAGCGTAATTTCACTGCTGAAATGTAGTTGAAAAATTAATTAAAATTGTATATTCACCGATGCTGGGTTTATTTGCGTCTCATGTTACGCTACTAGAATGTGTGCTCATGAAGACTTCTCTTGTGCTGCAGTAACAGCCTTACCGACTTATATAAGTGAGAAATGCCAAGCTGGACATCGTCCTTGTGGTTTAGTGGTAGAGCACTGGAGATCTATTCCAGGGACCCGGGTTCGATTCCCGGCTTGGACATTTTTCACTAAGTTGGTTTACGCTTTGTAGCAATCTGATAACTCACATCATTAATATTCAATAATTTCAAGCGTAATTTCACTGCTGAAATGTAGTTGAAAAATTAATAAAAATTGTATATTCACCGATGCTGGGTTTATTTGCGTCTCATGTTACGCCACTAGAATGTGTGCTCATGAAGACTTCTCTTGTGCTGCAGTAACAGCCTTACCGACTTATATAAGTGAGAAATGCCAAGCTGGACATCGTCCTTGTGGTTTAGTGGTAGAGCACTGGAGATCTATTCCAGGGACCCGGGTTCGATTCCCGGCTTGGACATTTTTCACTAAGTTGGTTTACGCTTTGTAGCAATGTGATAACTCACATCATTAATATTCAATAATTTCAAGCGTAATTTCACTGCTGAAATGTAGTTGAAAAATTGATTAAAATTGTATATTCACCGATGCTGGGTTTATTTGCGTCTCATGTTACGCCACTAGAATGTGTGCTCATGAAGACTTCTCTTGTGCTGCAGTAACAGCCTTACCGACTTATATAAGTGAGAAATGCCAAGCTGGACATCGTCCTTGTGGTTTAGTGGTAGAGCACTGGAGATCTATTCCAGGGACCCGGGTTCGATTCCCGGCTTGGACATTTTTCACTAAGTTGGTTTACGCTTTGTAGCAATGTGATAACTCACATCATTAATATTCAATAATTTCAAGTGTAATTTCACTGCTGAAATGTAGTTGAAAAATTAATTAAAATTGTACCATGCCATATTTAAAGTTTCTAGCCTCTTCAGTATCTCAGAAATCGCAATTTAGGAAGTTTTTAGCTCCTGCAACTCTCTGTGGTAGTGGCACAGACATAAAATATAGCTTATGTTTGAGCAGGTTCTATCCCCAACAATTTGTCATATTTATTTTTTTAATCGGTCTGGTATTAGATAAGATTGCATAAAAATTGTAATTTATAACGCTTTTCGCTCACCTCATCTTTTTAAATTTAGAATTTTCTTTCGACTGCTCTTAGAAAGCAGTTGCATCTTGTAAGTAAATACCATGACATACTTCAAAGTCTTAGACCCCTCAGTTGTGCAAAAAACGCAAATTAGAACGTGTTTTGCTTTTGCAACCCTCAGATGGTAGTGACAACAACATAAAATATAACCTATGTTATAGCAGGGACTGTCACCATTGATTTGCAACCATTAGTTTTGAAATTGCTTTGGTATTTCTGAGATTGAGTAGAAATCGCAATTTAGAACGTTTTTAGAACGCTTTTCGCGCATTTTCACCCCTTTTAAAATTTCTAATTTTTTCGAAAGTGTACTTAAAGATCATTTATATCTAATAAATATGTACCTTGCCTAATTTTAAGTTGTTAGCCCCTACCGATCACAAAAATCGAAATTTAGAACGCTTTTCTGCTCCTGCAACGTCTATGTGATAGCGATACGGACATAAAATAGCGTCTATGTTAGAGCAGAGGCTGTCAGCATCAATTTCATACCATTACTTTTGAAATCGGTTTGATTCTTCTTGAGATATTACTGACAAATCGGCATTTAGAACGTTTTTAGAACGCTTTTCGCGCATTTTGCTCCTGCATCTCCTGTGGGGTAGTGGAAGCAGATATAAAATATAGCCTATCTTGGAGGAAGATCTGTCACTATCATTTTTACACCATTATATTTGAAATTGGTTCAGAATCGGTTTCCTGATATTGCATAGAAATCGCAATTTAGAACATTTTTTACAACACTTTTTGCGCATTTTGACCCTCCTTTTAAATTTCGATTTTTTTAGGAAATGTCCTTAGAGATCATTGATATCTTATAACTTACTACCATTCCAAATTTCACGATTCTAGGCCCTTCCGTAACGCAAAAACCGCAGTTTAGAATGTTTTTCTCCTACACCCCCTTTGAGGTAGCGGCACTGACATAAAACATAGCGTATGTTGGAGCAAGGGTTTTCACCATGATTTTGATGTCTTTATTTTTTAAATCGGTTTGGTATTTCCTGAGATTGTGTGGAAACCATCATGTAGAACGTTTTTTAGAACGCTTTTCGTGCATTTTCACCACTTTTAAATTTCGAATTGTTTAAGAACTGTTCTTAAAAATCCTTTATATCTAATAAGTAGCTAATATTTCAAATTTCATATTTCTTGTCCTTCAGTAACACATAAATCGCATTTTTAGAACGTTTTTTGCTCCTGCACACCCTTTTTGGTAGTGGCACCGACATAAAATATAGCCTATCTTGGAGCAAGCGTTGTAACCATCATTTTGACACCAATATTTTTTAAATCGTTTTGGTATTTCCCGAGATTATGTAGAAACTACCATTTAGAACTTTTTTAGAACGCTTTTTGTGCATTTTCACCCCTTTTAAATTTCGAATTGTTTAAGAACTGTTCTTAGAAATCCTTTATACCTAATAAGTAGCTAATATTTCAAATTTCATATTTCTAGGCCCTTCAGTAACACATAAATCGCATTTTTAGAACGTTTTTTGCTCCTGCACTCCCTTTGGGGCAGTGGCACCGACATAAAATATAGTCTATCTTGGAGCAAGCGTCGCCACCATCATTTTGACACCAATATTTTTTAAATCGGTTTGGTATTTCCTGAGATTATGTAGAAACTACCATTTAGAACGTTTTTTAGAACGCTTTTTGTGCATTTTCACCCCTTTTTAATTTCGAATTGTTTAAGAACTGTTCTTAGAAATCCTTTATATCTAATAAGTAGCTAATATTTCAAATTTCATGTTTCTAGGCCCTTCAGTAACGCATAAATCAAATTTTTAGAACGTTTTTTGCTCCTGCACCCCTTTGGGGTAGTGGCATCGACATAAAATATATTCTATCTTGGAGCAAGCGTCGCCACCATCATTTTGACACCAATATTTTTTAAATCGGTTTGGTATTTCCTGAGATTATGTAGAAACAACCATTTAGAACGTTTTTTAGGACGCTTTTTGTGCATTTTCACCCCTTTTAAATTTCGAATTGTTTAAGAACTATTCTTAGAAATCCTTTATATCTAATAAGTAGCTAATATTTCAAATTTCATGTTTCTAGGACCTTCACTAACGCATAAATCGCATTTTTAGAACGTTTTTTGCTCCTGCACCCCCTTTTGGCCAGTGGCACGGACATAAGATATAGACTATGTTCTAAGTTGGACTAACACCATCATTTTGATACCATTACTTTTGGAATCGGTTCAGTAGTTCCAGAGCTTACCTCCTACAAATAAACAATTTTTACCTCTTTATAATAGGAGTATAGATGACTAGCAGGCTGAGCCCGCTGCGCTTCTGAATACGCATCGGACGCCATTGCGCTATTATATTATCTGATGCGTTAGACGAAATACGGGCAATTCAGAAGCAACTCTTTAGTAGACATGTAGAGTTTGGATTTTAAATGCGGCCATTACGATCATATCACCACACTACTAAAAAAGAGAGAATTACAATGACTGCAGAGATTGATCTTTTAACTTAAAAAATGTTCGGGATATTCACTTTCGTTTGTTAGTTCTTTTACTCCGGGCTTCTCAGCTTGGTAGTTTGTGCGGATCTGATAACATAAATACAATTTCTCTCTACATTATATTTGGTAATATACGTCTTCTTTTGCCAGGTTTTCTCTACAGTTTCTTATCTTCTATTTCCAGTAGAGTAAATACAATCAAAATAGTATTTAACTTTTATATTTAAAAATATGTGAATCATGTAAAAGTGGATATTTAAAGCGGAATTGTGTGAATAGCATTAAAATAATGTCATTTTAACTACCGTTTCTTTTTACATACCAGTTTTAATCATGCAACTATTAACCTAGGAAAATAACCTCGATAACTAATTCAAATAGAAAACTAAACCTCTAGTTTTCATTCAATAAAATTTTCCCAATCATCTGTAATCGGATCCACAACCAAGTTTGATGTGCAACGTTAGAAATGTTCGTAACGGTATGGCAGAAAATGTACCAGAGTTAGGTACAAAACAGAGTTAATTACGTTCCAAACTACATTCCATTAAATAATGTCAAATTGCTGTTGATAGAATTTTAGATCATTCACTATCAAAACTCTTTGGAAATGATAAATAAAGTTAGTTATGCAAAATTTTTACTTGTGATCTTTTTTGGAAAACCGAAGATTTTTTTCGCATTTCTCTAATGAGCATAATAAGACGGAGAAATAAACATGCTTTTATTTTGAAGACGTCATTATTCATGAGTTTGTTACCTAAATAAAACTAAAAACGTTAATTTGTGACTATGATCATCTGCTCGGTCTGTGCATCAGCCAAAATTTATTTATAATGATTGAAATTTTATTTGATTCTGAGGTACTTTTTTAAAAAACCAAGTGTAAATGAAAAAATATTGTTCCATTGGTCACTTTTGGCATTTGAAAGTTTTTTTTTCTTTTTTTATACATTCAAAGTAATGCTTTTTTAGTGATAGTAAAAGAAATCTAAATTTGTCACTACGATCAGCTGCTCGGGCTGTGCATCAGCCAAAATTTTATAATGATTGAAATTTTAATTGAATTTCATGTACTATTTTTTTAAACCTATGCTAAATGAACAAATATTGTTCAATTGGATACCTTTGGCATTTGATTTTTTTTTTTTTTTTTTTTTTGTACATTTAAATTAATGCTTTTTTAGGGATAGTAAAAAAAACTGCACATGAAAAATATCTATTAGTAAATCTTCTTTTGTCCGTTTGCTCCATAATAAAAAAACATAAATTTACTATTCGCTAATTAATAAAAGTACAAATTTCGCGTAATCTTCTGAAATCGGATTTACCGTCCACGGTTCCTTTCAAATATAAACGAATCTTCCAACACTATATAGTAAATTCGCCAATTGTAAGATAGCTGATTATGGAAGATTCATCCAATATCATTTTTAACATTTATAAAAGAAGGGAAGATATGAAAAAAAAAAAGAAATGACGAATGGAATGGAATATCGAAAAGTGATTTCAGAAAGCAATTTTTATTGCAAAATGTCTTTTTTCGTGATAGAAATAACGCATAAATGCTTACATTTTCTTAAGAATAATCTATACTACCTAACATTGCAAACATTGAACGTTTGTATAAGGGCAATTGACGACATGTTTTTTATTAAGAAAAAAGAATGGACAATATTAGCTAATCTGGCTTCGAGGTTATAAAAGTCGCAAATTTGGGGAAAACAAACCGACATGTTTTCGCAGTAAAGTATGATGAGAATTTTTTTAAATGTCTATGTATGTGCGCGGGTGGGAGACTTTTATACTAAAATTAAAATATTTGACTCCATTTTTAAAATATTAATTGCTATTTATATATTGTAAATTTGAATTTTTAAAAATACTCAAAAATGCTTTCGTACACTTGCAAAATCACCTTTATTGTAAACATCGCTTGAACCCAATTCACGCTTACGTCTTTTTCACTTAAAATCAAATTGTTTGGCGACAAAAGTGAACTCAAAAATCACAAATAAACATATAACATGTAAATCATAAGTAGCATCATTTTTACAATTACATCTGCTAGTTTCGTCTGTGAGTCACATGATGGAAGAGTTAGAAATAAAAAGAACAAATCAAAAACAAAATTGTTACCACAAGGAAGGTCTCCTTAAAGAGCATACTCAAATTATTTTGAAAAGAAAGATGCTTTTAAAACTACTCATGTATGTAGTAAAACATCAGACAAATTTGGCGGCGATATCTCAGTAAAAATCTGGAAATAATCTGTATATATTCGAGTATTTGGCGCAAAAAAAAAAAACGAAAGTTCCACGCTATTTGGCTAGCCAACACATTTCTATCCCAAATGCAAATTTAAATGCATTTGAAAATTGCTTGTTAAATAAGTGTTTAAATGCCTTAAATGCCTAAAACTCAATGAATTTAAACTTAAACGAAGGATTAGCGTATTATTTTTTATCTATAAGCGTATATAATATAAAAAATAGCGTGTTGCAGTAGTTATTTAATTTTACATGGCTTCACCTCCTGGAAATGTTTTAAGGGTACTATTTGATTATTCATTCAACCAATTTCGCCAAATTATATAAGTTGCAAAACTATTCGCCAAATTATATAAATTGCCAAACTACTCGCCAAATTATACAAACTGACAAAATTTTTATTTTAAACAACGAAAGAATAAATTTTTAAACATTAATCAAATTACAAATAGAAGTGAAATTAAAAGTCACTTGATGACGCAAGAAACACGTGTACCGTGTTTAATGTCAAGTTAATGTAAAATTTACGATCAGCTATTATTGGCATTTAATCTTATAGTTTGGCGATAGTTATTTTGTAATAAAATTTTAATATATACACATATAAAGGTATATGACAAAATTGTAGTAATAAAAATGTATTTATTTAAGTTAAACTTAATCTAACTATATTCGTATGAAGAGTAGAAAAAGGTTTTACTTAAAAATTATTTATGATAAAAAAAGTATCATTCAAAATTTTATTGTGTCGCCAACCAGCATTAAATCACCAAAAAAATTAAATTTTCATTATTCTTTTTTTTTACAAACGCTAAATCGAGGTTCTGCGGATTTTTTTTATAAACATATTATATGTCACGAGAAGAATCTTCTATATATTCCTCATGAGAAGATATTTTTTTCAAATATTTCTGAGCATGCACATATCGAAACTTCCTTGATATCATCCTAATAATTTTTCAGATGCATTTTTCTTAACCTGACGCAAAAGATATAGAGCCAAATCTTATTTCAATTGCAATATTTTAACTGAGTAATTTTATAAGCATTACGAACATTCCCTTTCATGTTTAAATTAAATATTTTCGTTTTTTAACCCTAGAACTACCGGAAATTTTACTCAAGTTTTATAAAAACATTCTACACCAGAATTTTTACTTAAAACTATTTAATTTGTTTATTTAACTTATTATTGTCTGATTTATACATTTAGTTTGTTTTGAAGAAATTTTCTGGTTTGAATAGATATTTTGAATATACATTTCGGGTCCATTGGACCCTTCTGGTAGACAGAGGGTTAATATTATCACTCAGTTAAACGGATTTTTTTTTCTTTTTTTCTTCCTACTTTTTTTTCATTAAAATTAGTAACAGTTTTTTCTTTTAAGTTTCGAGGTGTAATAGCTGTTTCAAATTTTTTTTTTAACAACGATAAATTTCGCCAAGAAGTAAAATGGTAAACCTTATCGTCCAAAATAATAGAACTTTCCGTCTTAATTCTATGACTAATCTAGATAGAATGACGTGTTATAGCTTAAAACCTTCCCTGGAACGATACCTATCTAACGGTATAAGTTCCGTAAAAATCCATGAGGTAGAACTCGAAATCTCGGCGTTCGGAACGAAATTTCCGTTTGGATTTTATATATATAATAGACTAGCAGGCTACGCCCGCTACGCTGGTCTGTTTATCCAAATGAACCTTGAATCAAACAAAAACTATCAGACCATTTGACATTGTGATTTAAAGCAGTATGGAAACTTACCTGGAATGTCCTTTCGCACTGCTAAAAACGATCTGAACGCCATTGTACTATTGTATTTTCTAATGTGCAGACAAATTTTCTACTATTAAGGTCTTAACCCTTTTAGCTGATCGATCACAATAGGATTTGGTAAAGATTGATAGTACAATATGCAATATAATAAAACAAACCCTGGAAAAATATTTAATTTACAATGCAAACAAACAAACTGACAAAATCCTTCCAGTAAAACGTTTTTAAAGGCTGATCTTTGTTACTGGGGTCCATCTGATTAGAGAACTTTCACCTATAATTCTATAATTAAGCAATGTAAAATGATACGCAATAAACTAAAACCTCCCCAAACATTGTCTAATCAACAAAGCAAGTATTGTAAATATCCGCCATCTAGAACTTTTTGAAAAGTCTAATCTTTCATAATCAGTTTCACATTATTGTGGAACTTTCCGCCTTTACTTTATTACTAAGCAACGTAGAACAATATGCAAAACACAAAAAACATATCTGAATAGGTATCTGACTAACAATTGAAGTCCTATCAAAATCCGTTCTGTAGAACTTTTTAAAATGATAAACATTTATAATCGGTTTCAACTGATTATAGAATTTCCCACCACATCTCTATTATTAAGCAATACAGAAGGGTATATTATATACTAAAACCCGGCCTGAAAAACTATCTAACAGTGAAAATTCTATCGAAATGAATGCGGCTGAATCTTTTAAAAAGACTAATCTTTCATAATCGTTTACGTCTGATTATATAACTTTAAAACATAATTCTATGTATAAGCTACGCAAAACGATATGTTATATGCTAAAATCTTCCCTAAAAAATTATCTAACTATCATTTCGATTATCATCAAGATCCATTCAGGTGAGCTCAAATTATATGCAACCGGGACGAATTTCCCATTTCCATTTTACCCTCGTATATATAGTAGACGCAGAAATAAATAGATAGATATGAATATTGTTTCTTAAAATTTATGAAACTCCAAGTTATTTCTCGTTGTCTCTGCTGAATAATTTTAAAGACTTTTCAATCGGCCAGTATTGAGATTTACGATTATGTCTGCAACAAATATATTTCATTTTGTATCAAAACATTCTCGGTAAAATGAGCCAATTTCGTGTGGGTTCTGATATTATAAAATATTTTTTTTTTCAAAATCGCCATTTAAACTACGCACACGAAATTTTAAGTATCCCTTAGCACTACTGTAAACATTGCCATTTTTTAATCAGCGAAAAAGGAAGTTATAACTTAATTTTATTAATAATAAAAAATACTTTCATTTTCAAAAAATAGTAAATTAAAATTTTTGGTACTACTTAGTTATCCCGTCGTCCAAAAATCTATCGCCAAATGGTCGATCGTAAATGTCCCATTCACTTGACTTTAAGCAAATTACGCGTGTTTACGTCATAAAATGATTTTTATTTATATTTTTATTAATGTTAAACTAATTTATTTGTTCTTTCGTTATTTAAAATAAAAATTATGCCAATTTGTTTAATTTGGCGGGTGGTTTGGCTATTTAAATAATTTGGCGAATTTGGTCGACGGGATAACTAAGTAGTACCAAATTTTTTGCAATGTTACGATTAAATAATAATTAAAGCCATAAGAAATTCGCGTTCAATAAATAGCAAGCTACAATGTTTGGCACAGTTTGTAATGAAATTTGGTGCTTTTCCACTATAGGCGCATTGGCGTTTTTTTAAACAGATTGGCGCAATTTGGGCCTCAGCAAATGAGATTTTTTGCCAGTTGTATAAACAGTTAAGAAAACAAACTTGGTGAAATTTTTTGTTTGTTTATATATTCATGTTATTAATGCTTTTTATACAGAAAATTCTTCTGTTTCTAATATAAAATTAGATAAATAGCATCTTTATGTTAAATAAATTGTATAAACATTGAAAAAAAATGCTTTGTATATGAAATGAAACAGCGAATAGGTTGCCAGAAAATATATTTCCAAATTTCCTTCTCCGCCAAGGCTATTTTCTCTATTTCGCCAAGATCCCTATACCGAAAAAGCAACAAAAAATCTCTGCACATTTAGGATTTAAATAAATGGCGCAATAGCATACATTTTGGTATGGTGTTGGTATAATGTAAAAGTAGCAAAAGGTCTCGAAAAAACTTTATTTCAAATTACGCCATATGTGTGTTAATTCGGTTATAGAATAGGTCCGCCTTAAAAACACAAAATCAATTTAAACATTTTCCTAAGTTAATTGTGCGCCAAACTACGCCCGTTAACATACGCCAATTGCCTGTAGACTCAACTATGTAACTTATCGTTACCAAATATGTCAATTATCTGTGGACTCGATTGCGTAATTTATGTCCTTAATTAATGCATACTTTACAAACTACATATACTTTCCAATTTTCCTGATTTTAAGACCAATGCGTACTGTTAGATGTTAAAAAGTTTGGCGCAATTCGGGCCTCAGAAAGTGAGATTTGTGGTCAAATGATATTAACAGCTATGAAAAAAAATAAAATGAACTTTAAGCTTTTTAAAATATGTATTCCTATATATAAACATTTATTTATGAATATTCATATTTTTGTTATTTACTCGTATATACAATTTATTTCTGTTTTTATATAAAAAAGAGATTAATGTCTTCTTTGTAGTAAATAAATTATGTAATTATTGAACAGAAAATATGCATAAAAAAATTTCTTCTCTCGCCAAGCCCATTTCTTCCACCTCGCAAAGGGCCCTATTTTGCAAAAATTACAGAATTTGCTCCATTGTTCTATGACTAAACAATGTCGAACAATATATTATACAATAAAACTATCGCTGAAAAATTGCCAAACTAACAATTCAAATTCTATAAAAAGCCGTTTATTATAACTTTTTAAAAAGGCTATTGTGATAATTGAGTTCACCACATTACAGAAATTTCCCCAAAACGGTATGACTGAGCAATGTAGAAGGACATGTTGCATACTGAAACCTTCCCTGGAAAATTATCTAATTAACAGTCCAAGTTCCATCGAAATACATTCGGCAGAATCTTTTAAAAAGGCTAATTTTTCATTATCAGGTTCATCTCATTGAAAAACATAATTCAATACCAAGCAACGTAGAACGACGTGTTATGCACTAAAACCTTACCCAAAAATTACGTATTTAACAGTATAACTTCAGCAGAACTCGAGTTCTAAGCAGTCGGAATGAAATTTCCATTTGAATTATATATATAGAGAGAGAGAGAATTAGATTTTTTCAAAAATGCAGTCGTCTACTTCAGAAATAACCAATATTGTGAACGTCGCTCAAACCGATGCCATGCGCATGTATTTTTGGCTTAAAATTAAATCGTTTGGCTATAAAATGAAATCGTAAATAAATATACAATATGTAACTCACAAGTACCGTCATTTTTATAATTACATCTGCTAGTTTCTTCTGCAAGTCACAAGATGGATCAGTTAAATAAAAATAAAAACTAAATAAAAAAAAATAATAAATAAAAACAAAATTGTCACTCAGATAATATCTTATCAAATTTTCTGATGTATTTTTCTTAACCTGACGCAAGTGATAAATTGCCAAATATAGCTTAAAACTGCAATTTTTCATATTGAATAAATTTTAAAGCATTACGAACATTTCCTTTCATGTTTAAATTCGATATTTTCCTTTTATAATATTACCACTCGTCAAAACTGTTTTATATTTTCTCTTTTTTTTCTGTGAAATAAAATTATAGTAAAAGTTTTTTCCCGAGATGTACAGCCATTTCAATTCATTTATCAAAAAAATTCATCGCCAATAAAATAATGGTAACCCTTTCGCCTAAAATAACACAACTTTTCGTCACAATTCTATAACTCATATAGGTAGAATGATGTGTTACAACTTAAAACCTTCCCTGAAACGATACCTATCTAATGGTGTAAGTTCCGTAAAAATCCAGGCTGTAGAACTCGAAATCTAAGCGTTCGGAACGAAATTTCCGCTTGGATTTTATATATAAAATAGACTAGCAGGCTGTGCCCGCTACGCTGGTCTGTTTATCTAAACGAATCTTGAATCAAACAAAACGTATCAGTGAATTTGACATTGTGATTTAAAGCAATTTTGAACCTTACCTGTAATGTCCTTCGCACTGCAGAAAAACGATATGAACGCTATTGTGCTATTATATTTTCTAATGTGCTGACAAATTTTCCGCTAATAGGTTTTAACCCTTTTAATTGATCAATCACAGTAAGATTTGGTAAAGAATGATAGTACAATATGCAGTATAATAAAACAAAACCTGAAAAATTATATAATAATAATGCAAACAAACAAACTGACAAAATCCATCTAGTAAAACTTTTTTTTAAATTCTGATCTTTCCTATTGGGGTCCATCTGATTATAGAACTTTCTCCCCATAATTCTATAACTAAGCAAAGTAGAATGATACGCAATAAACTAAAACCTCCCCAAACACCGTCTAATCAACAAAGCAAGTATTACCAATATCCGCCATTTAGAACTTTTTGAAAAGTCTAATCTTTCATAATCGGTTTCGCATGATTACGGAACTTTCCATCTTTATTTTATGACTAAGCAACGTAGAACAATATGCAAAATACTAAAACCATATCTGAATAGGTATGTAACTAACAATGGATTTCCTATCAAAATCCGTTCAGTAGAACTTTTTAAAAATGCTAAACTTTCAACTGATCAACTGATTATAGAATTTTCCACCACATCTCTATTATTAAGAAATGCAGAAGGGTATAGTATATACTAAAACCCTGCCTGAAAAATTATCTAACTTACAGTGCAAATTCAATCGAAATCCATTCTGCTGAATCTTTTAAAAAGGCTAATCTTTCATAATCGGGTTCGTATGATTATCTAACTTTAAAACATAATTATATGTAAAAGGAACGTACAACGATATGTTATATGCTAAAATCTTTCCTGAAAAATTATCTAACTATCATATCGATTCTCATCAAAATCCAGTCAGGTGAGCTCAAGTTATATGCAAGACGAATTTCCCATTTGCATATTACTCTCGTATATATAGTAGAAGCAGAAATAAATAGATCGATAAGAATATTGAATCTTAAAATTTATGAAACTGTAAGTTATTTCTTGTTGTCTCTGCTGAATAATTTTAAAGACTTTTCAGTCGGCGAGTATTGAGATTTAGGATCATGTCTACAACAAATGTATTTCATTTTGTACCAAAACATTCTCTGTAAAATGAGCCAATTTGGTGTGGGTTCGGATACTATAATTTTTTTATAAATCGTCATTTAAACTACGCACATGAAATTCTAAGTGTCTCTAAGCATGAGAGAAAACATTTCCATTTTTTATTCTGCGAAAAATGAATTTATGACTTATATAGCCTATCAAGGAGAAAGGTCTGTCACCTTCATTTGTACACCATTATATTTGAAATCGGTTCAGTACTTCTTGAGATTGCATAGAAATCGCAATTTAGAAAGTTTTTTACAACGCTTTTTGCGCATTTTGACCCCTTTTAAATATATTTTTTTTTTTTTTTTTAGGAAATGTCCTTAGAGATCATTGATATCTTATAACTAACTATCATTCTAAATTTCACGATTTTAGGCCCTTCCGTAACGCAAAAACCGTAATTTAGAACGTTTTTCTTCTGCACATTTTTTGGAGTAGTGGCACCGACATGAAACATAGCCTATGTTGGAGCAAGGGTTGTCACCATCATTTTGATGCCATTATTTTTTAAATCTGTTTGGTATTTCCTGAGATTGTGTAGAAACCACCATGTAGAACGTTTTATAGAAAGCTTTTCGCTCATTTTCACCCCTTTTAAATTTCGAATTGTTTAAGAACTGGTCTTAGAATCCTTTATATCTAATAAGTAACTAATATTTCAAATTTCATATTTCTAGGCCCTTCAGTAGCACATAAATGGCATTTTTAGAAAGTTTTTTGCTTTTGCAACCCCTTTGGGATCGTGGCACTGACATAAAATATAGCCTATCTTGGAGCAAGCGTTGTCACCATCATTTTGACACCAATATTTTTAAAATCGGTTTGGTATTTCCTGAGATTGTGTAGAAACTACCATTTAGAACGTTTTTTAAAACGCTTCTCGCGCATTTTCACCCCTTTTAAATTTCGAATTGTTTAAGAACTGTTCTTAGACATCATTTATATCTTATAAGTAATTAATATTCCAAATTTCATATTTCTAGGCCCTTCAATACCGCAAAAATCTCATTTTTAGAACGTTTTTTGTTCCTGCTCCCCCTTTGAGATAGTGGCACCTACATAAAATATAGCCTATGTTCTAAGTTGGACCAACACCATCATTTTGATACCATTACTTTTGGAATCGTTTCGCTAGTTCCAGAGCTTACCTCCTACAAATAAACAATTTTTACCTCTTTATAATATGATTATAGACTAGCAGGCTACACCCGCTTCGCTGGTCCATTTTCCAAATGATCCTTGATCAAACAAAATTATGAATTCGACCTTGTATTTTAAATTAATATGGACCTTCACCGGGAAAATCTTTCCGCATTTGCTGAATACTATGCGAACGCTATTTAGCTAATATATTATCTTATGGGTTATGCAAAATTCGGGCTATTGAGAAGAAACTCTTTTTACAGTATATATTTAAAGCAGAAGTTGGGAAGAAAATACGGCCGTTATGATAATCAGAAATGTTAAAATGTCCTCTAGCCACCACACTAAAATGAGAGATAATTACAAAGAATGCAGAGAGTGACCACTGAACATTACTTATGTTCGGATTATTCCCTTTCGTTTGATAGTACTTGAACTCCTGTCTTCTCAGCTTGGTGCTATGTGTGGTTCTGGTAGCTTAAATACAATTTCTCTCTACGTTGCATTATATTTTGTAATATACGTCTTCTAGCAGGTCTACTGCAGTTTTCTATCTTCGGATTACAGCAGAGTAAATACGGTAAAAAAATGTAATAAATTGTTTGCACTCAAAAAGTCTTTAACTTTCATTAAAAGAAATGTGAATCACATAAAAGGGGATTTTTAAAAATGAAGTGTTTAAATAAAATTAAAATAATGCCATTTTCATTTTCATTACCATTTCCTTTTTATATATATACCACTTGCAATTATGTAGCTGTTAACCTGAAAAAAAACCCTCGATAACTGATTATGGTAGAAAAATAAACCTCTTGTTTCCACCCAATCAAAATCTTCCCAATCTTCCATAATCGGGTGCACAGCTAAGTTTTACGGTAAACGTTAGAAGTGTTTGCAAACTATATGGTTACAAATTTACCAGAGTTAAATTACCACTTAAAACATACGTAATTATGCGCCAAACTACATTCCATTAAATAAAGTCAAATTGCTGTTGGCTGAAACATAGATCTTTCGCCAAAAATACTCTTTGTAAATGACAAATAAAGTCACCTATACAAAACTTAATAACCTAACACGTTATAATATAACGAAATAATCTTTTTCATGCACCGAAGACCTTTTTTCATTTCTCTAAAAAGTACAATAACACGGAGAAATAAATACACTTTTTATTTTCAAAATTACAATATTCTTCATTCTGCTGCCTAAATAAACCTAAAATCGTTAATTTTTTCCTCAGTTTAGCGAATAGGATTGTTCGTCAGAAGAACTTCCTTTATAATGATTTCTATTTTCAATTTTATCTGCATTTCAGGTACTTTTTTTTCTTATCTAGGCTAAAATGATAAATCAACAAATATTGTTCCACCAGCCACCATTGAAATTTCAAATTTTTTTCCATGTATTTATTTTTTAGTGACAGTAAAATAACTGCAAATAAAAAATATATAATACTAAATCTTCTGTTCTCCGTTTGCTTCATAATGAAAAAACATAAATTTACTAATCGCTAAGTACAAATTTCATGTAATCTTCTGCAATCGCGATCACTGTCCAGAGACTCTTTCAAATATAAAAGAAACATCCAAATAGTTCAGTAATTACACTAATTAGCGGGTAACCTGATTACGGAAGATTAATCCAATATCAAAAACCGTAAAAAAAAAAGAGAACTGAAAAAGGGATGGCGAATTAAAAAGATAATCGAAAATTTATTTCAGTAAGCAATTTTCATTGTAAAATATTTTCTTTTGTGGTATTAATAACGGAAAATTGCATAAATTTTCTTAAGAATAATCTTTAGTACTTAACATTTGAAACAGAAGACTTTTCTAAAAGAAAAATTGGCGATACATGTAAAAAAGAAAAAAAAGAGAGTGGACAATATTTGTTGATCTGAGTTCGAGGTTATAAAAGTCATAAGTTTGGGAAGAAACAAAATAGCATGTTTCCGTAGTAAAGTACGCGAAAAATATTTTAAACATCTCAAATTAAATTATTTATAATATGTGTTTGTGTGTGTAGGAGGCGGGGGGTAAACGTTTGCATTAAAATTTAAATATTTGACTCCACTTTTATAATATAAACTATTATTTATATAATATCGTCATTTTTATAATTACATCTGCTAGTTTTTTCTGTAAGAGATACATAATAATAATAATAATAATAATAATAATAATAATAATAATAATAATTGTTACTCACAAGGAAGGTCTCCTTAAAACGCATACTCAAAATATTTTGAAAAAGGAAATGCTAAGAAAATTACTCATGTATGTAAAAAAGATCGATAAAAATATTGCGGTAAAATCCCAGTAGAAAATCTGTAAAATAAAGAAAACAAAATCGAGTATTTGGCGCGAAAAGACGAACGCTCCACGCTCTTTGGCGAACCAATATGTTTCCTCACCAAATGCAAGAGATTGAAATGCATTTAAAAATTCCTTGTTAAATAAGTAATTAAATGCCTAATGCTCAATTAATTTAAACATAAACTGTGGATTAGTTTACTATTTTTGCTGTAAGCTTATATAATATATGCTAATTGCGTGTTATTTAAGTATTGCGCGGCAGCGCAATACTTATTTATTTCCAGTGTCGCTTCTCAATGTTAATTTAACATAGAAAAGCCTATGGAGATGATAACTTTTTCATTTTTTCTTCCCACCTTTTTGTCCCTGATGCCACTCATTTTTAATTCTTTGCTAATTCTAATAATATTATAAATTCAAAGTGTAAAAACATTTGCCTGACGTCAGGGTGAAAACGGATCATAAAATGCCTTTGCATATAGGTGGATTATAATCTAGGGAGTAACATGGGCTAATTTTTATTTACATTATTCAAATATTTTTCTTAATAATTCCAAATTTTGCTTTTTTCATTGAGAATCAACGGACATTTTCTAAGAAAATTTAACTTTTTCCCGTTCATTGTTGTAAATAATTCAAAAGCCGTAATAATGATTTGCCTATATTTAGTTGAATGATTTTCACGTGAAACACGAAACTCAAGAAACTGAAATAGTTTTTTTTTTTTTTTTTAAAGAATTAAAAAGATGATGAATATGGCGTCATAGTGGAAATAAAAATAACATTTTCAAGCAGATTTTTTTTCAATTCCTACTATTAGCTCACACTCTTCCCATTTATATATTTATCTTGTTCAAATTTTCAATCGTTAATAAAACTAGGGGATCGAACCCGAGCTCCTCGGGTTACAGAATATAGGTAAAAACAAATTTTTTTTTTTTTTTATCTATTTATTTTTTTACAGCTAATATATATTTTAGATTGCCCACTAACAACAAAAAGAATTTTTATATAAAAAATATCAATTATGCAATCAAATAAAGTTTTGAAATTTATTAAAAGCGTTACTTTCACATGTCACCACATGCCAGGAGTTTTTAACCCAAGATTTTTGCCACTTACGTCAGTCTTTCTGATCATTTCGCATAAGCGCGTGGTTCAATCACATGTCTGTTAAATTTGTTTCTTATTTACATTAATTTATTTATTTTTCTATAGAGGAAGTTTTAACTTTGTTATTTAACATTATACGGAAACATATGCTGAACTTTTTACATTGTCTTAAGAGCAAGCGGATTAACCTTCCGTAATCGAGCTACACGTGATAGAGATAAATTAAAAAATAAGTTATGCTTGAAAATCTCTCTCTATATATATATATATTAGGCTATCGTACGTGACACAGAAATCGTGATTAATTGTTGGTTAATTGTTCAATTGGTTAATTGTAAACAATTGGCGGTTAATTGTTTAATGGCAACGCCCGAATGAAACTCATATCATTGGTTATTGTGTAATATTTTAAAAAAGTGAATAACAATAAATAAATAAAAAGTTTAATTAATAACTATAGAACAAAACAATTTATATAATTTTAAAAAATAAAATAAAAGTAAATAAACAATTTATTAATAAATAAACAACAGCATCCGGGTTACCATATCAAGCAAAATGACGACACTTTGGCGCCAGTTAAGTACCCCGGTGCGTATATGACATTGGCGTCAGAAAAATGTCGTGCCAACGTAGTGCGTATATGACACGTGTGCCGTCTTTTATTAATCTAATTTAAAATACAATAAATAAAAAAATAAATGAAGGTGCTTTTCCAGTATAGGTACTTGGCGAAATAGAGAAAAGGTCCATGGCGAGAAAAGAATTTTTTTCTGGCAACCGATTTAATCAAAATATTTTTTTTTCAAATAAAACTACATAAAAGTGTCCATAATCGCAAAGTGTTCGTACTTTTATGTTAGCTCTGTGCAATTCTCGCCAATAGCATTTTTTAACTCGCCAGCAGCATTTTTTATTTTCGAGGGGTAAATTCAAACAATGCTTTGATGTTGAAATTAAATGGTTTATGGTATTATTTATTAACCATTTGGAAAAATGGTTATTGTTCTCGTCAGGATGGGAAATGAAAAGCATATCTGAAGGTTTTCATTGGTTTAATCCGTAATTTATTCGTTTTCTGGTTGATCTATACAGTAATCTGTATTTCCCTTTAATTTCAACAACGATGGATACTTTCTGTTGCCACTATGACAAAAAAGTAATAAAAACTACAAAAAAAAAAAAAATTAATAACTCAGAAACAAATTGAGATACAGCTTTCAAACAAATTGCATTTAAAAGTACATTTTTTTCTCTATCCGACGGTGTAAAAAGTAATATTGTCGGATGTTTAGAAGTTTAAGAATGAAATTTCATTTAACCCTTTGATGGTCACGACCGCATATCCGCGGTCAAAATAAAGTCCTTCTAAAGGGTTATGGCCGCGAATAGGCGCCCAGAAATTTCTACTTTAAAATCGTTATGAACGCGTATAGACGGTCGGCATTTGTTATCTCTGAATGGTCAACGTCGCGTATACGCGTTTGTGCTTCCCCCCATTTTTGGAGACTGGGAGTTAAAGAAGGCGTTTTTCAACCACACCTTCCTTCCACTACATAATACGCGTAGACTATTTGCCAAGTAATTTATTGTAGTCGAATGCTTTAGAGATTTGGTTGAAAAATGCCTTAGAGAATTAAGTTTTTGGTAAATGATTAAGAATGGCATTACATTTCAAAACAGATACTAAGGTGAATTCAAAGAATATATACAGTAAATGAGTTATATTTTCTTTGAGTGGAACTAGACAAATTCGCAGAATATTAGTGTTTACATGTTTTATTTTATTATATTTTCCATAAAATTATATTTCACTATAATAATTATTATTATTTTAAAACATTTACCATGTTGCATTTATTATTTGAATGAATACATGCGTTCTTTTTCTTTTCTTTTTTAAAAGTATTTCAATGTTTTTCATTTACTAAATACTTAAAAGTGTTTTTTTAATTTCTTATTTTTTATTTGCATCACTTTTGCAGTGCAATAATAATTAAAATATCAAAAACCCAAATTCATATTTCACTTAAAAAAATATTTTCTAATTTATAATTGCTGCTCAAATTTCATTCAAATTCAAGTGTAACTTTCAAACTATACCGTGAAACCTGTCTATAACGATTCTGAAGGGATCAGAAAAGGCATCGATATGGACAAGTTATCATTATACACTGCTTCAAGACTGTTAATTGATTTAAAGTACATAATAGAATGATTATTATATATAGAGGGATTTTTAGTTTTACTTTTTAAAGTTATCTAATTAAATAATGAAATTTAATTATTTTATTATCCATAATAGAAATTATAAACCCATAATAGGATTTTTAATTAATATGTAAAGAATGTACAATATAAATAAATCTAATAGAAACATGTTTTTTTTTTTTTTTTTTTTTTTTTTTTTTTTACCAGATTTGTAAAAATACATGAACTAGCAATTAAAAAAAAAGAATGGGATTTATAATTTTCACTATTAAAAAGGAAAAATAAATTGTAGATAGTATTTATTAGTATATGAATTAAAGAAAAATACTTCATGTAAAAAAAAAAAATGTAATTAATTGGACGTATATATGTCGAAGATAAGAAATGAAATATTACTTTTTTTTATTGACAGACATTATTTGACATTCATAGCATTTTTGTAATGGAAGAAGAAATAAGTATTTTCTCAATTAATTCAAACGCATGTATAGCTGCGATCAAAATTTTACTTTAGTATAATAACAGGGTGTCTTTATCAGCATTTTCACTGAATCCCAATAAAATTAATTAACTAAATTTTAATACTCTTCAATATTTATAGGGTACTTAACTATATCTTGATGTAAGAAAAATGTGCACATATTCATCTTTTTTAAAAACATTTAGTTAATCACTACTTTTAAAATTGTCATTATAACTGTTGCAAATAGATTAAAAACTTCAAGCAATTAAATATAGTAGAAAGCTTTATTAACCTTTGGGGACGAGCAACGTGCCGCGTAAGGTGATCAGAATCCGTGATTATTCTTACCAGTAAATTTTTATTGTAAATTTTGCCTTATTTAATCCGAGTATTTTTCCCGATTCAATTAGCCAAAAATTTCTGTTTTGAAAAACCGTAGATAAAAGGTTAAAAATTCTGTAAAAGACGCTCGTCCCGAAAGTGTTAAATCCAATTGCTCGCAATAATCTGCAGTGCTTATTTAACATTTTTCGGGGTAGTGATAGATAATCTTTATGATTGCGACTCTTCCTTGTTTTTACTTATATTAATAAATAAATAAATAAAAATTTGTGCACTTCTTTATGTATGTTGTTTTAATTGCATCCAACCTTTTTATATTTTTGAATAACTTGATACTTGTACCGTGCATTGGTGTCTTTATAAGCAGTATATAATCGCAGGTTTAGCATTATTGCAGCGAATATTTGCTTAATATGAAAAAGAGTTTTTTTCCCCCTTTGAAAGAGTTGGGGGGTAATCGAAAAAACATTCTCATGGTGTGGGTTCAATATAACGAACTCATGGGGAGTAATCGAAAAACCATTCTCATGGTGTGGGTTCAATATAACGAACTCCTGTATGGAGCTCTTACATTATACCAACTAACTAAAAGAGTCCCAAATCATGTTTATTCTCACAGTTCCACTCAAAAGAAGCTGGGAACGTATCCCTAAATATTCTTTTGAAGCTACATCCACCCCCCCGCCCCCCCCTCACAGTCTGATATCTGCAGATATCAGTATTTTTTACCTAATCATTTTACTAAATCATTATAGTCTCTATTGTTACAATTTTGAGACGGTAATGACTAAATACAATCGAGTCGAACAAACATTTACATTTGAAAGTTTCTATGGATTTTCTTTGATGGATTTCCTATTGTTATCTACTTTCATTTTCCTATTTTTTTCACAAGTCATCGGATGTGGAAGGAGAGAGGTGGGGTGTAGAGAATTCCAAACTTGAACAGAGACTGTATGGCCCTAACTTTTGCAATCTGTGGGTGACATCGAAATATTACTTGTAAGTGAAACTGGAATTCTCGGAAAGTTATAATTGACAGAACTACTCCTACCTTGTAAAGATTATTTGTAAAAATGATTTGTAAAGAAAACAAGTTCAGAGGAATAATACAACTTCCAAATGATGGACATTTATAAGAGGCTGCGTATTGTTTTCAGTGTCACATATTTATTCAAAAGATTACCTTAGTCTTAAAAAAAATAGTATTTTTTCATAAATAATTATTATTCAGATTTCTTAAATTATCAATCTTGCACAGTGTAACATAAAAAATTGTTGATATAAAAATAAAGAAAGACATATTTTTTTTTCCGTTATCTTTTTGGTTTCACATCAGAGATCTGACAATATTGCCCCTCCCCCTTCCCCCACCCCCGCCTTAAAAAAGTTTGTAGCCTATGAATAATTAATATTATGCTTAGTTTTTATAGTAAAAATTTCATTGGTCCTTTCTGTAGATTTTCGATTTCTACTCCATTCCGCAAACGTGCTTTTACATTAATTAAAAAAAAATTTCTATTTTACCAGAATACATTTAACTAATCTCTTTCAATGATTTAGTTGGGAAAAAAAAAGTAAAAAAAAAAGATGCTTGATATTTTTTATACGCTTGATAGCTCCGATACCTTGAAATCTAGAAATAATTTCTCTGGATAAATATCACGCTAATGATAATTTGTAATTCTAAATTATAACGAATAATTTAGATAATAACTTTTTTGAACTAATGCACTTCATTTTTTATGCTGGAGAAAATTTTACAGAGATTCCACATGGACATATATATATGGAAAAATAATACTATTTCTTTAAAAATTAAAATTAAAAATATCTTGACAAGGAATATAAAAATTGGTTTCATCCAAGTATTCCAAATCTTTAAAAAATGAAAAGAAGAACAAACGATAAAACGTAAAAATGATATAAAGAGACGAAGTGACAGTTGATTTTTTTTTCTTTTTACAGATTTTTTTCTTTTTCCTTTTTTTTTTTTTTTTTAAATTTCTCTAGAGAACTTTGAAAAAATCATTGAATCTTACGGTTTTTAACATAAGAAATAAACGTATAAGAAATGTTAAATGAGCAGTTTCCGAATTTATTAAAAATGGAACTTAATTTCAGTCTAGTCGAATGATTTGTTATCAGATTGGAATGGCAATATCGTCAAAATGGCGTTTTATTTAAGGTAGTTCTCTAATTCCCTAGTTCAACAACGAGACGCCACACCAGTGGCCAAGAGGTTCTGCTCTCAAAGCTGGTAGACGGGAGGTGCTGGGTTCGAACCCAATCGCGCTCGTCTGCTTAATCGTTTGGAGTTTTCCTCGATTTTCTTCGAACCCTGCATTTCCTTGCGTAAATACGGGTTAGGTTTCCTTAGAAAAACTCCCACTGAGGGCAGCTCCCCATTCGGGCCTATCCTTCCTCGTCATGTAGATAATTAACCATCAACATCGAGACATTTTCGGACTCCTTTTTAAACGTAAAGGCAAAAAAATGACAGACTAGACTATAAGTGGTTTGAAATCAAATAAAGTTTTCCCTTTAATTCGAGTTTTTTACTTGAATGAATACTAATTCAATGATAACTTTCATGTAAAAGGCTTTTATTTATTTTTTTTTCTACTTACCCATCTTCACACACACACACACACACAAAAAAAAAAAAACTGTAAAAGTAGTTTTGGGTGAAAAACAAATTAATTTTTTAAACTTTAATGTATGATTTTTTCAGGACCGAAACTAGCCTTTTTTGCACCCGGGGCAAGCATGGATTTTGCGCCTCCCCCTCTTCCGCAAAGTATATTTACAAAGAGAATTTTACTAATTTTCTAATAGCCGATTTATTCTAAAATTTAAAATATGTAATACTCAACTACGTAATCTACAATGGCGGATCCAAGGGGGGAGGTCACGGGAGTCATGAGTCCTCTCTGAACACCAACAAAAATATTCTAAAGATCTTTTTTAAAATGAAATATACAGTTAGAGTCCCGATTATCCGAGTCCTGCTTAACCGAGTTTCCGCTTTCACCGAGTTATTTTCTTCTGATGGACTGATGTCTTCTATTATTATGAAACAGTCATTATAAATGAAGTGTTAGGTGAAGATGAAAGAGCAGCCGTAAGTATAATTAAAAAAAAAATGGCCATTTTTTTTCTTTCCATTCTGACCAGAAAATCAGAGTTCTAACTTTTTACGGCTGCTCTTTCATCTTCACCTAACACTTCATTTATAATGACTGTTTCATAATAACAGAAGCCATCAGTCCATCAGAAGAAAACGATCCATTCCAAAGGTATAATCCTTCATTTGGCGCCCCTTCGTTCTGGTGCCCGGGGCACACGCCCCCTTAGTTTCGGCCCTGGATTTTTTAATCAATAAATTACTTATCGAATTGTCAGCGAATTTTGCGTGTGACAAGTTTTTTTCCCTTTACCGCGTTGCCGCCACGGAAATTCGGTTCAAAACGCACACTTTCACAGTATTTTCTGAAAGATCCTTTAACAAACAATAGAAAACGCAATTTAATGACATGATTTCTGAATAGGAACATCTCCATTTCATGCGTTTCCAAACATGAATAAATTTAGGAATGTGTCAGGAAGTCGCTCTTTTGAATTTGAGGACAGTGCTCTCTCATAAGCGGCTAAGAGGTTTTGCTCTCAAAAAGAGTGATGTCAACACAGATTGAATTTAATACTCACAAAAAATTTCTCCTAGTGAAAGTGACATTTCAAAATCAAATGTTCAAAGCATAAATATTTTATTTTGATTGTGCTATAAGTGGCATTATTTTTTCTCATTATCGTTGCTGCATTTATATTTAAATGTCATATCTATATTATAAAGGACAAACATATCTGTGCGTAACGCATACGTCATTCTGCGAATGGCAACACTTTAAATTTGAAATGAAATTTCGCTTTTGCAATTTTCGCTACAGCAATTTTTTAAACTTCTAAACATCCCACATTTTAAATTTTTACACCGTCGTATGCAGAAAAAAATGCACTTTTAAATGCAATTTCTTTGAAAGCTGTATCTCAATTTATTTTTGAGATATTAAATTTTTTATAGTTTTTAATACCAATTTTCTATTCGTAACAACTGAAGTACTTCATTTCTATTAAAAGTGGATTAGTTATCTTTATTGATTATATTCTTACTGATGCCATTTTCTCATTACAATTAAAAATATATTTTTACAAATTTGAACAGAAAATGACGCTACGCTTTAAAAAAGACACAATTTCCCTGATAATGCTGCTATATTTCACTATTTTTTCATTTCGCTGATATTGAGTTTGAATCAATAGGCAAAATATTTCAGCGACTGAAAATGACGTCATATTTAAAAGTAAACGATAATTTTATTTGATAAAACGAGATATTTCCCCTTGAATACGTCTAAAAGTTATAAATTTCTGGAATTTTTACGCGCAGGCACAGAGATTATACTAAGACCTCAAATCACGAGTGGGAATTTTAACATGAAAAGTTGTAATAGTTGACAAACCTGACTTCAAGCTTGAAAATATATTTATTAGTAACCTATTGCGCATTAAAATGTTTTTAAATGGTTAATATGGATGTGAAACGTGGAAAATGACTTGATTTGGTTTAGATGTAAAGGTAGAAAAAGTCTATGATTATGTCAAGGTAAAATCATTTTTGCGGATTTTTCATTCCGTAATACCAAGCATCAATTAATAACTTAATCAAAATTACTTATCTTAATTATGTTTTACTGATGACGTATATGAATTAAGTTTAATTTTTCAATAATTTTAACAGTTGAAGTTTATGAAAAAAGTATTTTGTTAATCTTACGTTAAAATATGCCTTTGGTGAGTTAAATTAACAAGTGTAAGATGGATTTTTTATTCTAATTATTGCTGTTGATGTATTATAAATTTGATGCAACAGTTCCTTTGTAAACATTTCCTTCCGTCGAAATTCGGCGGGTTACACCTCGTAATTTTAAAATGCAATTCTTATGTGAAAATGCATTTTTATCGTCAGTGATATTTTTGTAAGATTAAAATAGCAGGAATTTAATCTATTCAATGCACTTCAATTATTTACCTCAATATAATTTATTTCACGTATATGACTGAAAAGGAAAAAAAAATTGTGAAATAATGTCACTTTTCTAAACCTACACAATTAAATAAATGATTTATTTGTGTATATTTCTGACCAATTCGAAAGATGGGGATTTGGGTGAGGGATTTAAAATTCTTCTCAAAACAGTTAAAATCCATAAGATATGTACAAATTTGGTTTTGTTAAGACGAATAAACAGTGAATAAGACAAATGTAAAGACAAACGCAAACAGGCAAAATTATTTCAGCTTGCATCTGTTTCAACGATTCCTTGTTTTGTGCAAAATGAATAAGAAATAGAGCGAGGAACAATAGCAGTAAATTACATATACATGTATTATGCTTCAATATATATATATATATATATGACTGAAGAAGGAAATCCTTTTATGAAGCATTGGAAAATCTACGTGCTATATTGGTTGATATTGTTCATTTTACGAGTAAAAATGACTGAAAACCTTTCGCAGGAGAAGATCCTGGCTGCGTCACTGTGTAAATGTCGCTATTATATGATTAGATTCTATTTTCAGTCAAAATATCCATTCCATTACCACAACGTGTAAAAAAGTAATAAAGTATTTCTCAAAATTCTTAAATGAAATTTAGTATAAAAAAGCAAGCAAAAGAAAAGTATTCGGAAAAAAAGGCAAAAAAAATTTATGCACTTAAATTATTGTTGAAGAGATTATTTGCATGACTAATTTTATATGGATGAAATTCAAAAAGAAGATAGTTTTTTTTTTCTCTTTACTAATGCAACCATTTTTCTATTTTTTTTTATGCTTACTCTTTTCTAGTTCGTCCGCCAGGGGTTGCCGGGGGCCGTCGAAAAGTAGCACAATACGAGAAGAAGCCCTTTAAAAATCGTATTAAAAAATAGGAACATTTTTAAAAACGATGTTAGAATTCCGAATAAACTTTTTTGAAACTACAAAACTTAACATAATGGACCAAGATATGTTAACCGGAATTTTTTCACATAGGTAAAAAACTCCCCGTAAAACGTAAAAAAAAAAGCAGGGGATATAAATTACTAAAATATTGTGATCGTAATTCTTTTATGACAGTCAAAAAATTTAACTCCGACTTCGAGGTTAGCTATATATAGAGAGGTACCTTCTTACCAAATTTTGCAGTTCTGCGTTCAGCGGTCTCTTCAGAACACATTCGAGAGACACACGCACAAACTTCTTTCCTTATTTATAAATTGTGTAATTTTAGTTAAATATATATTGTAAGATATCTAAAATAAGCCCCTCCGAAAACGCCCCCCCCCCTCATATATGAGAATTTTTTGAAAGACCCACCATTGGCCGAGATTTTCTGCTCTCAAAGCTGGTAAAAGGGAGGTGGTGGGTTCGAACCCAATCGCGCTCGTCGGTCTAATCGTTCGGAGTTTGCCGTGGTTTTCTTCGAATCTTGGATTTCCTTGCGTAAATACGGTTTAGGATCCCTTAGAAAAACGCCACACGGAGGATACCCCCCCCCCCTTCGGGCCTATATCCCTCGTGTTGATAATTGACCGTCATAAACAACACCTTTTTTGAAAAAGTGCCATATATAAGATCTCCCCTTCAAGTTTTATTTTCTAACGCTGTCAATCCTTCTTCTTCTTCTTCTTCTTCTTTTTTTTTTTAAATACTGGAAATACCTTAAGTTTTTTGTTTTCTTATCTCCAAATTGAATATATCTTATGCAATTTATTTTTATCTAATCTTTTTACATATAACTGTATCATAGAATGGTCACTAAAATTTAACTCATTTGTGTCGTGAGTCTTTCATTTGGTGAGGAACTATCACAATAGCTTCATCGCCGTGGTGGCGTATGTATGGGTGGTGGTTTATCACAGTGATGTTAAATGTATCGCTGCACATTCTATCCACTTTTTTTTTCGAATGAACATTAATTGGTGCGGGAATATCAGTCACGAACCGGAACAATATTAATCATAATTTCACGAGTCGGAATATCATTCCCGTTTGCTTAGGTACATTTCGCGCCCTGACTTTGTGTTGCTTAACCCTTTGAGGGGCAAGGCATTGCGTTTCTGCAATGTCGAATTTACACCGGAATCTTCAAAAAAGTTTACTGCAAAATAAGGAAAATCAATTTTACGACTTTTTCCACCAAAGTTAGAAAAGTAAAATTTAATTAAAAAATAATTAATAAAATTTAAGGAGTATTAAATAATTTAATAAAATGGTATTGTTGATGAGGTTTTCATGTAGGGTGGAATTTAGAAAATATCTATTAAATGTAAAGGGTTCAAAAATAATATTGTGCTTCTCCTAGAATCAGACGTTAAGCTGACTTTCAGGTTGGTATCCTTGGAGAGGTATATCATCCCGAAGCTACAAAATAAATTGTTTAAAAAGAAAAAAAAAAGAAGAAAAGAAAGAAAAAAATTAAAGTAAATTAAAAAAATATATAACCATCATTTGTTCTAAAATTATTTTACAAATCACATTTTAAAGACAAAAATTTCTATTTTATAAGATATCATAATTAATAAAATGAATTTAACTTTATTTTAATATTGAGTTTGAAACTTCTGCATACGAACAACACTACATCCGTATCTGATCTTAATTAATATCAAATACCATATCGAAAGTCTTAATTAAAAAGGTTAATTTTAGCTTTTTTCTATGATATCAGATCAGTTTATATATATATAATTTACAGTTTATAAATGTTTAGATCTGAAAATTACAATATTTAAATACTAATTTTGGGGCATTCTTTGTGTCATACTTTTATAAGCAAAACATTCTTTTGTTGTTTAAGTAAAAAATAACCATATTTTCCATACATTTTGTTAATGTAAATTTCTTTAGACAGTCTAGTTTCTATGGCACCTCACCTAATTTAAGGATCTGTCTTTTACAGGTATTATTTGATCTGAAATTAAGTTCATTTGATGTCAAGTAAAAAATGTCTCTCATTTTAACTTATAAGTTTTTAGATCTGAAGATTACAATATTTAAAAATTATTTTTCTTTCATTCTACTTGAGTATCGATAAAATAGCATTGGAATCGCGCTCCTTGCTTTTAAATAATTATATTTTCTTATCTTTAAAATTGTCGTATTTAGAAAGTTCTCAATCTAATACATCTTGCATAACTAATTATTCCTTGTAGGTTTGATTTAATAATAATAATAATAATACTAATGAATCCATATCTGTATTTAACTGATTTAATAATAATAATAATAATAAAAATAATAATAATAATGAATTTATATCTGTATTTAACTGTTTCTGATATCATATTAAAAGATTTTGCTTTAAATAATTTATGATTATAGTGATGATGTATAGTTAATAATTAATTTAATATATCAACACCTTGGATTATAACTCATTTATATAATGCAAGTTCTTAACGTTATAGTTTAGAATTTTTGTTTGATAACTTTTAAAAATCGCCTCAGAAATATGTTTCCTTTTCTTATTTGAGTGCAAACAGAAAGATACCTGAAGAATGAGTTCGAAAGGGGGTTAGTTCTGGGGTAGAGGTGGTAATCAATCACTATCGAAATGAATGTGGGAAGTCTACCCTTTGGAAGCACATTACAATGGACTTTAGTAGGTTACTGTTTCCTAGGATGTACTGAAGGGGGGGGGGAAGGCAGTTTTCGCAGATTCATTGCTAAACGTTTACCAAACTAAATCATTGACCACTTACAAACATACAAAGCATTTCCCTGTGAAACCATTTTCGAAGACAAAAATTGCACGCAGCTTAACCGCGAAAGGGTTAAAATTGGCCGTCAGATTTCTTGGAAACCTGACGATGGAAAAGCCTTTTCCCGAACAGCCAATGAAATGCTTGGATATTTACGTAAGATTCAGGTGGATAATACTTAAGTTTCATGAAATCTGACGGGTCGAAGGCAATATTTTTGGCTTGCAATTTTTACGTGTCATAACACTATTAATGTTTAATTCATGGCGTACGTAATGTATGATCAACTCCGTGCGATTTTTTATGTTTTAAATTTTAGGCTTCAAAAAAATCGTTTTCCAAATGGTCGTTGTAATTTGATAAATTGCTTTTTTTATTCTTTTTCTTTCTTTTTTCTTTTTTTAAAGAATTTTTTTCTAAAGTGAAAGTCATGAATTTTAAAGGTTTTATTTTTAAATTAAAGTCATCCATCTAAATAAAATGAGTGAAAGGATTATATTTTAAACTGAATTAACGAAATATATATAAAAAAAATGCGACGGGTACAATGTTTGGCGATTTATCACCTGTGCCTGACTAATATAACTGTAGGGAGTTCTCGATTTCTCTATCAGAATCTTCAAATTTGACGAAGGATTGAGCAAGTAAATTAAATTATGAATAAAAGTAACATGATACAATGCCTAGCATACATTTAACGGAGGCCAAATTGGTCGCCACGGGTGGCTAGTTATTTTAAAAACCATAACTCAGTCAATTAAGATAGAATTTTCAAACAAATTGCATTTGAAAGTAGATTCTTTTCTCTATTTGACGGTTTAAAAATTGAAAATGTGCGATATGTAGAAATTTAAAAAATAGCTGACATAGCACGTATTTTAATTTCAATTTATTTTTTCAGTTTTTATGAGAAAATGGCAACAAAAGGCACAGTAATATATTATTTTCTTTCTTCCGTGATTAGTTTCTCTTTACTTTCAACCCTCCACGACTTTCAACAGAAATGGAATTCTTCAGTTGCCACGCAATTACAAAAAATGTATTAAAAAGTACAGAAAAATTAATATCTCAAAATTAAATTGAGATAGAGCATTCAAACAAATTGCATTTAAAAGAGCATTTTTTTCGTTACACGACGGTGTAAAAATTTTAAATGTGCGATGTTTAGAAGTTTAAAAATTTACAGTAGAGAAAATTGCAAAACCGAAATTTCTTTTCAAATTTCAAAGTGTTGCCATTCACAGAATGACGTATGCGTTACGCACAGATATGTTTGTCCTTTATAATATAGATACTCGTTATTCATCCTATTAAGTTGAAATAATTTTTTTTAAAACTTGTACTGGATGACAATTGATGTTAATACGGTTTTTTCAAATATTAATTAGTTAATTAAATTTTAATTAATTAATTTTAGTTTTGCATGGGAAACAAAATGGCGGCCATGGGTTATTGAAGATGAATGAAAGTATTTTCAATAAGGGGTTACCATAGGGAGGACCCTGTTCTGTCGCCAAATACCGCCAAGTTTGTCGCCAACTTGGCGATATATCGCCAAATTTGGCGGCCAAAATGAGTAACCAAAAGTGACGCCAACTTGGCGATATTTCTAATATTTCGCCAAATTCCCATAGAGTTCCATTGTAAACCTACTTGCTTATAGAAAATCAGCAAACTGAGATATTTTAATGCAACAAAAACTAATATTAGCTTAAGGGATTATATTAAATTTTTCTTTGATGGCCTAAGTAGGAATTGACTTTAAAAACAAAATTTTTATATTACTTGTTTAAGTTCAGATTGTAATTTTTTGACCAAACTACAGCGACCTGCATTACTGCACTGGTGAAACATTTTGAATTATACAAAGGTAAATTGCATCACAAATCGTGATGCGATATCGCACAAATCAAAGCCTGATGATGATATACCCTCCATTAATTTTGAAATGTGTTCGTCTGAATTCAGTAGTTATTAAAAAACTTGACATATTAAACGAAAACCTAATTTGCAGAACAAATTAAAAAAAAACAAAATTTATTTCCTAAATTGTTTAAGCCCGAGAAGGGGCAGATATTAAGATATTTCATTCAATTCGTTCTACATTTAATGTTAAATTTTTGTAACAAATAAGTTAAATCAATTGAACATTAAAAAATAAAAATGAAATTCATATAATATAATACTTTAAACACCTATATACTTAGATTCCGTTCAAACTAAATCGAAATAAATATTAGACTTTTTCCATTTTTAAGTTGTAAATATGTGTACTGCAGATTTTGCATTATGTTTATGACGATTGTACATAATATGATAAGATACATGCAAAATACAAAACTTTAAAAAAGTCTAAGATCTATTTCGATTTCATTTGAACGGAATCTAAGTATATAGGTGTTTAAAGTATTATATTGTATGAATTTCATTTTTATTTTTTAATGTTCAATTGGTTTAACTTATTTGTTACAAAAATTTAACATTAAATGTAGAACGAATTGAATGAAGTATCTTAATATCTGCCCCTTCTCGGGCTTAAACAATTTAGGAAATAAATTTTGTTTTTTTAATCTGTTCTGCAAATTAGGTTTTTGTTTAATTTGTATTGAGCTATTTAATTTTATACGGTGTCACCGGCTGGATAAATTTTAAGGGTATTTTAATTAAGAATGCTATCATTAAACATTTCGATATTGAATTGTTGTTTCCATGGCAATAAAACTCTCTTGTTGTCTCTGACACTAACAATATCGAAGTCTTGCCAATGCTCAGAATCGGACCTTAATTTGAGTTTGAAACACTTTTAATCCACTTAAATTTCGTTGTAAACGGCATAAATACGATCGTTAAATTTCATTATTATATACATAAATGTATATGACAAAACTGCAGTTATAAATAAGTATTTATTAAAGTTAAACTTACTTAAACTAACTTCGTATCGAGAGTTGAAAAAGTTTTTCTTAAAGAATATTTATCATAGTATTATTCAAAATTTTATCGTGTCGCTATCCCGCGCTAAATCGCAATTTTCATTATTTTTTTAGGAATGCTAAATAGAGGTTCTGTCGATTTTATATTATGGATATATATACTTATGAGAAGAATATTCTATAATTTTTTTTTTTCAAATAATTCTGAGCATGCGCTTATGGGGAACTTCCTTGATATCATTTTATCAATTTTTCAGATGCATTTTTCTTAACCTGATGCAAAAGATAAATTGCCAAATATTATTTCAATTGCAATATTTCAACTGAGTAATTTTTTAATTATTGTGAACATTCCCTTTCAAGTTTAAATTAAATATTTTCGTTTTTTAATATTATCATTCATTAAAATGGATTTCTTTCTTTTTTCTTTTTTAAAGATTTTAAATAAAATTAGTAACAGTTTTTTGTCTTTTATTTTTCTAAGTGTAATAGCCGTTTCAATTTTTTCAACAACAAAAAACTTCGCCAAGAAATAAAATGGTAACCTTATCGTCCAAAATAACAGAACTTTCCGTCATAATTCTATAACAAATCTACATAGAACGATGTGTTATAGCTTAAAACCTTCCCTGAATTGATACCTATCTAACAGTATAAGTTCCGTCAAAATCCATGCAGTAGAACGAAATCTAGACGTTCGGGACGACATTTCCGTTTGGATTTTATATATATAACTAGCAGGCTACACCCGCTTCGCTGGTCCATTTTCCAAGTGATCATTGATCAAACAAAATTATGAATTCGACCTTGTATTTTAAATTAATATGGACCTTCACCGGGAAAATCTTTCCGCATTTTGCTGAATACTATGCGAACGCTATTTAGCTATTATAATATCGTATGGATTAGGCAAAATTCAGACTATTCAGAAGAAATTCTTTTAACAGTACATATTTAAAGTAGAGGTTGGGAAGAAAATACGGCCGTTGTGACAATCAGAAATGTTAAAATGTTCTCTAGTCACCACACTACTAAAAGGAGAGATAATTACAATGATTGCAGAGAGTGACCACTGAACATTACTTATGTTCCGATTATTCACTTTCGTTTGATAGTTCTTGAACTCCGGGCTCCTCAGCTTTGTGCTATGTGTGGTTCTGGTAGCTTAAATACAATTTCTCTCTATGTTGCATTATATTTTGTAATACACGTCTTCTAGCAGGTCTACTGCAGTTTTCTATCTTCGGATTACAGCAGAGTAAATACGGTAAAAAAAACGTAATAAATTGTTTGCACACAAAAAGTCTTTAACTTTCATTAAAAGAAATGTAAATCACATAAAATTGGATTGTTAAAAATGAAATGTTTGAATAAAATTAAAATAATGTCATTTTCATTACCATTTCCTTTTTATATATATACCACTTACAATTATGTAACTGTTAACCTGAAAAAAAAAACTCGATAACTCATTATGATAGAAAAATAAACCTCTTGTTTTCATCCAATCAAAATCTTACCAATCGTCCATAATCGGGTGCACAGCTAAGTTTTACGGCAAACATTAGAAGTGTTTGTCAACTATATGGTTACAAATTTACCAGAGTTAACACACGTAAAACATACGTAATTATGCGCCAGACTACATCCCATTAAATAAAGTCAAATTGCTGTTGGCTGAATTATAGATCTTTCGCCAAAAGTACTCTTTGTAAATGACAAATAAAGTCAGTTATACAAAACTTAACAACCTAACACGTTATAATATAACGAAATAATCTTTTTGATGCACCGAAGACCTTTTTTCATTTATCTAAAGAGTGCAATAACACGGAGAAATAAATACACTTTTTATTTTCAAAATTACATTATTCTTCAGTCTGCTGCCTAAATAAACCTGAAATCGTTAATTTTTTCCTCAGTTTAGGGAATAGGATTGTGCGTCAGAAGAACTTGCTTTATAATGATTTCTATTTTCGATTTTATCTGCATTTCAGGTACTTTTTTTCTTATCTAGGCTAAAATGATAAATCAACAAATATTGTTCCACCAGCCACCATTGGAATTTCAAAATTTTTCCCCAAGTATTTATTTTTTAGTGACAGTAAAATAATTGCAAATAAAAATATATATAATACTAAATCTTCTGTTCTCCGTTTGCTTCATAATGAATAAACATAAATTTACTAATAGCTAAGTACAAATTTCATGTAATCTTCTACAATCGCGATCACCGTCTGACAGTCACTGTCTGATCACTGATCTGACTCTTTCAAATATAAAGGAAACATCTAAATAGTTCAGTAAATACACTAATTAGCAGGTAACCTGATTACGGAAGATTAATCCAATATCAAAAACCTTAAAATAACTGAAAATGGGTTGACGAATTAAAAAGACAATCGAAAATGTATTACAGTAAGCAATTTTTATTGCAAAATATTTTCTTTTGTGGTATTAATAACACAAAATTGCATAAATTTTCTTAAGAATAATCTTTAGTACTTAACATTTGAAACAGTAGACTTTTCTAAAAGAAAAATTGGCGATATATGTTTAAAAAAAATAAAAATAAAAATAAATAAATAAAAAGAGAGAGTGGGCAATATTTGTTGATATGAGTTCGAGGTTATAAAAGTCATAAGTTTGGAGAAAAACAAAATAGCATGTATCCGTAGTAAAGTACGCAAAAAATATTTTAAATATCTGTAATTAAATAATTTCTAATATGTGTGTGTGGGGGGAGGGGGAGGGGCAAACGTTTGCATTAAAATTTAAATATTTGACTCCACTTTTATAATATTAACTGCTATTTATGTAATATCATTATTTTTATAATTACATCTGCTAGCTTTTTCTGTAAGAGATACATAATAATAATAATAATAATAATAAAAATTGTTACTCACAAGGAAGGTCTCCTTAAAACGCATACTCAAAATATTTTGAAAAAGGAAATGCTAATAAAATGACTCATGTATGTAAAAAAGATCGGTAAAAATATAGCGGTCGAATCGCAGTAGAAAATCCGTAAAAAAAATATTTTTTCGAGTATTTGGCGCGAACAGACGAACGCTCGACGCTCTTTGGCGAACCAATAGGTTTCCTCGCCAAATGCAAGAGATTGAAATGCATTTATAAATTCCTTGTTAAATAAGTAATTAAATGCCTAATGCTCAATGAATTTAAACTTAAACTGTGGATTAGTTTACTATTTTTTCTGTAAGCTTATATAACATATGCAAATTGCGTGTTACTTGTTTTGAGCTATTTAATTTTATACGGTGTCACCGGCTGGATAAGTTTTAAAGGTATTTTAATTAAGAATGCTATCATTAAACATTTCGATATTAAATTTTTGTTTCCATGGCAATAAAACTCTCTTGTTGTCTCTGACACTAACAATATCGAAGTGAAATTGTGAATGCTCAGAATCGGACCTTAATTTGAGTTTGAAACACTTTTAATCCATTTAAATTTCATTGTAAACGGCATAAATACGATCATTAAATTTCATTGTTACATATATAAATGTATATGACAAAACTGCAGTTATAAATATGTATTTATTTAAGTTAAACTTACTTAAACTAACGTCGTATCGAGAGTTGAAAAAGTTTTTCTTAAAGAATATTTATCATAGTATTATTCAAAATTTTATTGTGTCGCCATCCAGCGCTAAATCGCAAAAAATGAAATTTTCATTATTTTTTTAGGAATGCTAAATAGAGGTTCTGCCGATTTTTTATGGATATATATATATTTATGAGAAGAATATTCTATAATTTTTTTCAAATAATGCTGAGCATGCGCTTATGGGGAACTTCCTTGATATCATTTTATCAATTTTCAGATGCATTTTTCTTAACCTGATGCAAAAGATAAATTGCCAAATATTATTTCAATTGCAATATTTCAACTGAGTAATTCTTTAAGTATTACGAACATTCTCTTTCATGTTTAAATAAAATATATTCGTTTTTTAATATTATCACTCATTAAAATGGATTTCTTTTTTTTTTCTATTTTAAAGATTTTAAATAAAATTAGCAACAGTTTTATGTCTTTTATTTTTCTAGGTGTAATAGCAGTTTCAATTTTTTCAACAACAAAAAACTTCGCCAAGAAATAAAATGGTAACCTTATCGTCCAAAATAACAGAACTTTCCGTCATACTTCTATAACTAATCTAGGTAGAATGATGTGTTATAGCTTAAAACCTTCCCTGAAACGATTCCTATCTAACGGTATAAGTTCCGTAAAAATCCATGCAGTAGAACTCGAAATCTAGGCGTTCGGAACGAAATTTCCGTTTGGATTATATATATATAATAGATAATAGAATATATAATAAATTTTATATATATATAATAGAATAGATAATAGATTATGTGTTATGAACTATCTCAAAGTTTAAAACAGATCGCATTGTTAGATTTCCTAATTTTAACAATATCGCGTTATGTTAGTTCCACATTCCACCACCAGGGAGCGCACTCTATTCTTAACGAAAGCGTATCTGAACGAAACTCCTTCATGCAACCTTTCCGTAGATACATGAATCGTTAGGGTGGCGGTCTTAACCAATAATTTAAGATAATTGCTGAAATTACTACGAAAAATATTTTAAAGGGGCCCTACGCGGGCCCCTAATAGAGTTAGAAGAAATCGGAAGACGACAAAATAATCGCGGGGAAAAGTTTGCTTGGGTGCGCCGGAGCTACCTCTGGCGCGAGACCTAAGCTCTACGACCAATAGGAGCCCAGATATTTAAGGAAATATGAAGTAACAAAGTCCAAAATAACAGAATTTTCCGTAATAATTCTATAACTAATCTAGGTAGAATGATGTGTTATAGCTTAAAACCTTCCCTGAAACGATACCTATCTAACGGTATAAGTTCGGTAAAAATCCATGCGGTAGAACTCGAAATCTGGGCGTTCGGAACGAAATTTCCATTTGGATTTTATATATACGAGTTGGAACCCGTTTAAATTCGACGAACTAAAATGTTAGAAATGAACTGTCAGATCGAATTTATAATAAACCTACAAAAATAATTACAATAAAAAATTCATCTAACATTGGTTCTCTCGCTCTTAAAACAAATAATATTTTTAACCGAAAATAACCAAAATATTATTTCCACAAACTTCAACTGCTTAAATTATTGAAAAATTAAAGTCTATTAGTATACGTAATCAAGATGAGTAATTATGATAAAGTTATCGATTGAGACTTTTATGTTCGTTTTTATGGGATTAAAAATCAGTAAAAAGGATTTCGCTTTGTCACATCATAAAATTTCCCCCCATGAAATCTAAATTGTACGTTATTTTCACATTCCCATAATTTACATACGCACCACTCAAATTCGCAATTTGAAAGTATTTTAACCCGCAATAGATTATTAATTAATGTATTTCCAAACTTAAAATCACGTTTGTCCGATTCAACTTTTCATGGGAACATTCACACAATCTTTAAGTTCTAATCTCAATACCCGCGAAGAAAAAAAATCAGAAATTTGCCTTTAATTGTCATAGAATTGGCCATTTAGTATATTGGTCGAATATTTAGTTTTATCAAAATAAATTATCGTTTTGTTTTAAATATGACATAATTTTTACTCACTGAATCATTTTGCCTAGCGTCTCAAACTCAGTATCAGCGTAATGTAAAGATATTGAAATGTAACTGATTTATGAAGAGGAATGCATGTTTTTTTCTTGTTTTTTTTGTTTTTTTTTTATGTCTGACATCAATTTTTGTTCAAAAATTATACAAAAGGTTACTTTAATTTGTATTGTGAAAATGGCATCACTAAGGATATAATCAATAAAAATAATAAACCATGACTATTTTCCCTTTACTTGCAATATAAATGGAGTACTTCAGTTGCCACAATTAAAAATTTGTATTAAAAACTACAAAAAAATTAATATTTCAAAAATAAATTGAGATACAGCTTTCAAACAAATTGCATTTAAAAGAGCATTTTTTTCCTTATAAGATGGTGTTAAAATTTAAAGTGTGCGATGTTTAGAAGTTTAAAAATTTTTAAAATTTGCCGTAGATATAATTGCAAAACCGAAATTTTATTTCAAATTTGAAAGTGTTGCCATTCGCAAAATGACGTATGCGTTACGCACAGATATGTTTGTCCTTTATAATATAGACTAGGAGATCGTACCCGGGATTTCCCGGGTTAAAGAATATAGGTGGAATTTTTTTTTTTTTTTAAACTAATAATTTTTTTTTGCAATAATTTTTTTAGATTGCCCACTAACATTAAAAAAGCATTTTTCATATGGAAAATACGAATTATACAATCAAATAAATTTTTGAAATTTATCAAAAGCGATATTTTCTTATTAGCCGCATGCTAAGAGTTATTTGACAAGATTTTGCTACTTATGGCATCCTTTTATATTCTGATAATTTCAGAGCTTATACATGTCTGTTAAATTTGTGTTTTATTTATATTTTTTTATTTATTTATTCATAAGGAAGTTTCTTCTTAATGGATATTAGCCGTAAGAAAATGATGAACTTTTTGTTTTGTTTTAAGGGCAAACGGATTAATCTTTCATAATCGAGCACCGCGCGATATAGATAAATTAAAAAACATTCCATGCTTTAAAATTGTTTTTAAAACCATAGACAATTAGTAAACTGAGATGAACTTTGCAAACAAATTCAATTTGAATAAAATAATCCTATTTGGTGATCTAAAAATTTAAATTGTACAATTACAAATATGTTAGATTTGTGTTTTTTCAATATTATTCTTTTATTTGTTTATAAAAGAAGTATTAATTTTGTTAATTTGTCTTTGACAAATATGTTAGATTGGTGGTTTTTTTAAATATTGTTCCTTTATTTGTTTATAAAGGAAGTATTAATTTCGTTATGCAAAAATAGTCATAAACAAATGCTGAAAAATATTTGTTGCTTTATATGAAAAATGTTTATTATTATTATTATGCATTGAAACCGGCACGTGATAAGATAAACTTTAAAAAAAATCATGCTTAAAAATTATTTTAGAAAATATAATACATCAGTCAATTAAGATACAGTTTTTAAACAAATTGCATTTGAAAGTTATTTTTTATTCCCTATGCGACGAAAATTGAAAATGTACTGGTCAGAAGATTAAAAAATTGCAGTAGCGAAAATTGCAAGACTGAAATTTGATCGTGAAGTGTTGCCATTCGCAAAATGACGTCAGCATTACGCACAGATACGTTTGTTCTTTATAATATGCATACTTAATCAGTAAAATATAATAAAGATCAGTTATTAGGATGTGGTTATCAATTGAGGCTCTTATGCTTGGTATTCCGGAATGAAAAACAGCAATTTTCATCTTCTCAAATTTTCATACGCACATATCATATCCATATTCAACATTTATTTTAAAAATGTATTTTGTTTAATAATTAAAAAATCATTTTAACTCAAAACTTGAAGTCACGATTGTCAGCAACCTCTTTAATGTGAACAGACGCACTCTTTACTTGAGATTCTAATCTCAATCCCGGAGAGTAAAAATTTCCGTAATTTATGCTTTTTAGACGCATTTGTGTTAAAATGTTTAGTTTTATCTAAGAAAATGATAGTTTTCTTTTAAATATGACTTCATTTTCACTTATATAAGCATTTCGCCTAGTTTCTGAAACTTAGTATCAGTACACATGCAGAAAGAAAAACAATGTAGAAAATTTATGAGGAAAATTGCGTGTTTTCAAAAGCAGTATGCCATTTTCCGTTATTATGCCCCTAATATAATATTCTGCTCCTAATGGGATTTTGCGACTCTAAACCCTATACAACAATTTTTCTCAACAATCTTGAATTTTTATCAGAAAATAGCATGAATAAAGATAAAAATACCTCATTATTTCTCTCTTGTCTGCAATAATGAAAGCTAAATAATTTTTACCAATTTGAAGAAATTTCATAAAATGCTTTTAAAATTAAAATATAAAAGTAGGGATATTTAAAAAAAACAGATAGTGCGATCACATCTACAAATGAAGTGATTTCAGTTAAAAAAAAAAAATAGTAAAATTGGTTCAGCAGAAAGATCAGGGCAGATGACTAAAAAACACACCTGTGTTTTAAATATATCGATTATATAAAATTAGAAAAAATTAAATTAAGCAAATTATGTTATTTTGATAAAATTATAGTAAAAAATCCTAAAGAATAGCATTAAAATTTTATTATTCGAGAGAATTTTGGATAAAAACTTCAGGAACATGATTTTATTTTAAACCACAAATTTTTTTGTTTGCTTGTCTAACTCGGGTCTATGTCATTTAGCAGACAACCAAATAGCCGACAAGACATTTAGCAGACAGCAATTAGACGACAGGACGTTTAGCCGACAAGTACATTTAGTCGACACGTACATTTAGTCGACAGGACAATTAGCCGACAGCGACAGTTAGCCGACAAGACAGATAGCCGACAGAGACAATTAGCCGACAGGACAATTAGCCGATAGGACAGTTAGTCGACATGGACAATTAGCCGACAAGACGTTTAGCAGACAGGATGATTAGCCGACAAGACAATTAGGCGACAGGACAATTAGCCGACAGGACATTTAGCCGACAAGACAAATAGCCGACAGGACATTTAACCGATAGGACAATTAGCCGACAAGACATTTAACCGACAGGACATTTAGCCGACAGGACAATTAGCCGACAAGACATTTAGCCGACAGGACATTTAGCCGACAGGACAATTAGCCGACAGGACGATTAGCCCCGTTAGGTTTTGGTTTGGATACTGTTAGGTTTCGGATAGGTTACAGTTAGAATACAGTTAGGTTATAATTAGTTTACGGTTACGTTAAACTTAGGTTACAGTTAGGTTACGGTTAGGTTACAGTTAGATTACGGTTACGTCACAGTTAGATTAAATTTAGGTAACAATTAGGTTACATTTAAGTTACAAATAGGTTAAGGTTAGTTACGGATAGGTTACAGCTAGATTAGGGTTAAGTTACGGATAGGTTACAGTTAGGTTACGGATGGGTTACGTTAGATTACGTTTATGCTACGATTAGGTCACAGATAGGATACAGTTACGTTACAGTTTGGTTACAATTAAGATTACGGATAGGTTACAGTTAGGTTACGGATAGGTTACAGTACGTTACGGATAGGTTCCAATTAGGTTACGGTTAGGTTACCGCCAGGCTACAGTTAGGTTACGGTTAGGTTACAGTTAGATTACGGTTACGTCACAGTTAGATTAAATTTAGGTAACAATTAGGTTACATTTAAGTTACAAATAGGTTAAGGTTAGTTACGGATAGGTTACAGTTAGATTAGGATTAACTTACGGATAGGTTACAGTTAGATTAGGGTTAAGTTACGGATAGGTTACAGTTAGGTTACGGATGGGTTACGTTAGATTACGTTTATGCTACGATTAGGTCACAGATAGGATACAGTTACGTTACAGTTTGGTTACAATTAAGATTACGGATAGGTTACAGTTAGATTACAGTTAGGTTACGGATAGGTTACAGTACGTTACGGATAGGTTCCAATTAGGTTACGGTTAGGTTACTGCCAGGCTACAGTTAGGTTACGGTTAGGTTACAGTTAGATTACGGTTACCTCACAATTAGATTAAATTTAGGTAACAATTAGGTTACGTTTAAGTTACAAATAGGTTAAGGTTAGGTTACGGATAGGTTACAGTTAGATTAGGGTTAAGTTACGGATAGGTTACAGTTAGATTACGTTTATGCTACGATTAGGTTACAGATAGGATACAGTTACGTTACAGTTTGGTTACAATTAAGATTACGGATAGGTTACGGTTAGGTTACGGATAGGTTACAGTACGTTACGGATAGGTTCCAATTAGGCTACGGTTAGGTTACCGCCAGACTACAGTTAGGTTACGGTTAGGTTACAGTTAGATTACGTTTACGTCACAGTTAGATTAAATTTAGGTAACAATTAGGTTACGTTTAAGTTACAAATAGGTTAAGGTTAGGTTACGGATAGGTTACAGTTAGATTAGGGTTAAGTTACGGATAGGTTACAGTTAGGTTAAGGATAGGTTACAGTTAGAATACATTTATGCTACGATTAGGTTACAGATAGGATACAGTTACGTTACAGTTTGGTTACAATTAAGATTACGGATAGGTTACAGTTAGATTACAGTTACATTACGGTTAGGCTACGGATAGGTTACAGTTAGATTACGGTTAGGTTACGGATAGGTTGCAGTTAGATTACGTTTCTGCTAAGATTAGGTTACGGATAGGTTACAGTTACGTTACAGTTTGGTTACAAATAGGATTACGGATAGGTTACAGTTAGATTACGGTTAAGTTCCGGATAGGTTACAGTAGGTTACGGATAGATTACAATTAGGTTACGGTTAGGTTACCGCCAGGCTACAGTTAGGTTACGGTTAGGTTACAGTTAGGTTATAGTTACATCACAGTTAGGATACGGTTAGGTTATAATTAGTTTACGGTTAGCGTACCGTCATGATACGTTAATTTTACAGATAGATTATGGTTAGGTTACAGTTATGTTACAATTAGGTTAGGGTTAGGTTATAAGTAGGTTACGGTTATGTTACGGTTAGGTTATAATTAGGTTACGGTTATGCTCCATTTCCGTTACAGATAGGTTACGGTTAGGTTACGGTTATGTTCCATTTCCGTTACAGATAATTTACGGTTGGATTATGGATAGGTTACAGGTAGATTACAGTCACGTTACATTTAGCTTAAAATTAGTTTACGTTACGGTTAAGTTACCGATAGTTTATAGCTACGTTACAGTTAGGTTACGGTTATGTTATAATTAGATTAATGTTAGGTTGCAATTAGGTTACAGTTGGGTTACGGTTAGGTGATAATTTGTTTATAGTTAGGTTGAACGTATGTTACTGTTAGGTTACCGTTATGTTACGGTTATGTAACATATTACAGCTAGGGTACAGTTAGGTAATGTTTATGGTAGAGTTAGATTAAGGTTACGTTACACTTAGATTACTGCGCCTAGGGCTTAAATTCTAACAAAAAAAGTTCCGGAGCCCTAATATTCTGCGCTACCGGTACAACAACTGTACTGTTCCACCCCCTCCCCCCTGCCCCTGTAATCTGCATATTTATATTTCGTACATTAATTGCAAAATTTAAAACATTTTTTTTCTTTAGCAAAATAAAAAAATTAAATATATCAGCATATACTTAGCTGTCAACTATTCTACTTTTTAGTTATCACTTCTTCTGAATAGTAAAAATCAGTGCCTATTTTTTATGTTAATTAATTGGAGAATTCTGCAATTAAATAGGGTAACGATTATGATTAGAAAATGGTGTTAACACAAAAAAGAGATAGTTCGCAGCTATGCATTTTTAAGAAAAAATGAATGAAATTTACAGAAATGAATATTTTGTATGCTGAAGAATGGAACAATGTTTTACAATTTCCTGTAAAAGGTGCATATCTTAAGCTATAATCATTTCCTTCCGCATAACAATCTTTTGCGGTGAGTCCCTGAAAATCAGATAAAATTAAAAATTTGACAACGTTATCGGAAAGAATCTATGCTTTTATAGAAAAAGGGGAAACACTGCTCGATTGCTTTCTATCAGAATAACAATACATGGTAATTATTCTACTTACAAAGTAAAGTGACTTCGTATAGGTGCACAGAGCCTTAGCGCGGGTACCGTTCATGATACAAAATAAATAGAAAAATCACTAACGGGATTTTTATACTCGTACGCAATAGAAGACAAAAAACCTCGAACAGACAAAACGTCAAGCTGATGCTTGTTGGATAAAACAGAAAATATTCTTTTCAGGTTAGATATCGAAATAAAAAAAGAAAACCCAGCCAATAAAAAATTATCCTACTGTTACAAAAGAAAATCGAACTGAAAACAAATTTATTGTTCACTCTCTTGAGTGGCGCCGTATCAACACGTCGCCGATATAAATTTGAAATAGAAAAACACGATTTCTGTTTCTCCTTCATTCTGATCAAAATAGCATAAAAATGATTTGAAGTGGAATATAATACGTAATTTTAAAAGAAGATTTTTTCTCAATACATGAATAAATAAAATTTTAAATGTAATACAGATTGAGCTCGAGTCAGTCTAAGCCTAAAAACTGATATAAAAATTGAGTACGTTTCATCTCCATCCCCTACGCGTGTGACACATTACGTCACATATAAGTGCTTTGGTAAAAAGAATGCAAAAGCTTGGAGATGAGAAAGAAAGGAAAAGGTAATTTAAGCTTCGGTTTTTCGGAAGCGCTATTGCACTGGGCTCCGGATCTTTGTATTTATGAGCTCCGGTGAATTCCGAACAATATTTAAATATTTACTAAAAACAGAGAAGTACCGGAGCCGGGCTCTGGTGGGCTCCGTCGCAAATTAAGCCCTGGTTACAACCGAATTTTATACAGTGTAATTTTATATCACACTAGCTGACCCACCCGGCGTTGTCCAGGCCCATCATAATAACCTTAAATAAAACTCAAGTTTGTATGATTTTATATCCTTTGAAAATCTTTTAAATGGACCTAGTTTCGGAAGTCCCATTACCTTCCACAGCCTCTCGTGTGTTCCCAACATATCTCTTTCCGAACGAACCTGTGATCTGGGTCTCCGCTACCTAAAGCGGTATGTACGGGAAGTGCTCCGCACGTACCACAGATAATCGAAAACCAAGTCGAGTGAGCCAAACTTTGTTGTAATCAAGCCCATAGAACCCGAAAAATGAATGCATCATTAATGTTCGAAAATAACGGGCCCCTAGAACTCGAGGAAAGAATACACCCCTAAGCGGTGGAAGGTTGCACCCCCACCCCCCCTCTCTGTAAATTTCACGGACTATTTTTAAAGTTAACGCAATATTATTTAATAAACGGATGAAATCCCGGGCGGCAAACAACTTAGCTACGCTACTGCACCGAAAATTTTCATATGAATTCGACATTCATTTTATTCGATGTTAGCATAAATTAGAGGCCCCGATGTAATTATGAGCACGCTAGAGGGCGACGTCAGCTAGTTTAATAAAATGTTATTATTATCACGCTAATATGTTAAAGCCTCGATAACTCGACATCCTCATAAATAAGTGTATTTAGTTAATATTACTATTTATACATTTGCTCTAAAAACTGGATAACTTGAAGATTCATTAATCTGTTTTATTATATATCGAATACAAGTTATACGGTTAAACCTTGATGAATCCTCAAGCTTATAAATCTATGTTTTTATTTAAACAATTATCATTAGTCATTGTGGTTAAAACCTTGATAACTCTATATCCTCATAAAGCAGTGCTTCTATGCAATAGAATCTAATTAATTTTCTTAACATCCGCAATAAAATCAAAATAACAAGTTAACCCAAACGATCTCTCTAAACGAAAAACCTAGTTACCTCGCCATCTCTTTAAATTTATATTTCAATCAGTTTGATATAAATTCTGTATGATTTCCAAAAAACCTCGAAAAGTCGTCATCCTTAATCATCTGTGATTTTATTAAGTCGAATGTCATTAATGAATTATATATATCCAATCTTGATAACGACATTCTCAGAAATTTGTCTTTTTGCGCATCGAATTTATTTAATTTATATATTAAAAGATCAGTGATTCGCCAGCCTTATAAACCTTTGTTTTTGTTGAAAGAAGTAATATTTATTTGTTACTGATATGGGGGCACTATAATATCGATAGCTCATCAATTTCATAAATCAGTGCTTTTACTCAATCATCATTAATATTTTATACATATGCATTAAATCCTCAATAACCCGTCAGCTACTAAGAGTGTTTTTGTATTTAACTGTAGAGTAAGTTTTCAGCGAGATCGGATTTAACGACAACCCAGTTTTTAGTGGGGAAAATTGAATAAAACGTATACCAATAAAAGAAAGTTTCGCTCTGTCTGTGTGTATGTGAGTGTGTGAGTGTCTGTGTGTCTGCGTTTGATGACTAGCAAAATCTACCGCACGTAGAAGTCTGAACATTTAGGTGAGAACAGTCCAAGACATGTCCTGATGCACCTGACAATCAGATTTTTCTTTTTTTAAGGTCGGGCCCCTGTGCCTCTAAGTTTTTATGCTCTAAATTGTTAATAATTTACTCCCTTTATATCCGATCTTCTTCGTTCTTGGGGCCAATTCCCTATTTAGTTATTCCCTCATTTCTACATTCCAGTTAAGACCCCGGCAGCCTGGGACCCGGTACAGCACCCCTTAAAGTTTTTGCGCCCTAAATTGTTAATAAATTGCTTCCTTTTAATCCGATCTTCATTTTTGGTATCCTTTTTTCATTTAGTTATTCTCCCATTTCTACACCCTAGTTAAGACCCTTGCTCCATTCTCCCCCCTAGGGTCCCGTAGGTCCCTTGAATTTTTTGTGCGCCATGCATTTTTCACCCTCTAATTTTCTCACCTTCTCAGTGCATAATTTTAAAACTGAATATTGGACACTTCTCCCAGGACCAACACTCTCATATTTTATTTGGGCCCTAGGACAATCATTTAAGCATTTACCCAATTTTTGGCGCATTTCTTTAAATTATTATTCTAAGGAATAATTCATAACTCTATGGCTAATTTTGAATAATTGAAGATCTAAGACCTTTTAACATATTTTCATGTTAGGGCCCTGCTCTTAACTATCAGTTGGCCTCTTTTGGGCCCTTTATTGTAGCTCCTTAAAAATGACCCGATTCATTAGCTTTTTTTTCTAACAACTTCTTAAGTCTTGCTGCAACTCCATGAACGATAAAAAAATTTCTTACTTCAGCTACCACCAATTTTGAATATTAATCTCCTTCTTGGGGCCTTTGTTGTAGCTTCTTTAAAAACGATCTTACTCTATTACAATTTTCTACTTCATAGTTTTTACGTCCTACAGCTACTTTAAAACTATTAAAACTTTTTCCTTTACCCAACTACATTCCAGTTAATATCCTGCCCCCTGAGACCGGTCCTTCTTTATACCCAAGCTATCACCTTTTTCGAATATTAATCTCCTTTTTCGGCAACAGCTTACGTTTACTCACTACATCCGTAAATTAAAAATAAAAATCGCGTTACGTTAACCCTTAAATGCGCGATTTTTTATTTTGCTTCGAAAAAATTTTATATGATTCTCTGAAAGGTTTATTACTCAGGAAAAATAATGAAAAAAAAAATCAGAGATACATTTTTCATATAATACGGAACTCTTTTCTTCTGTTGCGCATCTGCAATACAAATAATAACTACTGTTGCGTGGCTGTTTTACGCTAAAATATTACAAATCAGTAAATATTTTAATACCTATGTCTCCAAATACCTTATTTTATATAATTATTTATTTTATAAAACTTAACCTTTAACCCTTTAATTCCCATGATAGAATGCGTTCTAGAAATTACGTACTCCAGAGAATCTGACTTTAAACAAGAAAGTTTCAATGGTTAATTTCGCTTTTTTTAAATACGGAATGTCTGTTATTAATTAAAACAAATATTGCTATTTTTATCTCCTGGTGTGAATTAGGTATATACGAATAAAAAAAATCTATTAAATTTAAAAAAAACTGTCCTTTGCATAAAAAAACTGTTCTTTGTCCCTGCGCACTAAAGGGTTAAAGGTAATTTTAGAAAAGGGATTTCATCCGTTTATTAAATAATATCGTGTTAATTTTAAAAGTAGACCGTGAAATTTACTGAGGAGAAGGGAGGCAACTTTCCACCGCGTAAGGATAAATTGTTTCCTCGGGTTATAAGGGCCGAATTTCAACGGGAATTGGTTTATTTAACTTAGATTACAATTCAGCTACTTTCTGTGAAAATACTACTTTCTGTGATTATGAAAGTTTATCTTAGACTTCAGTTAACGACATTTTCGAACATTAATGATGCATTCGTTTTTCCGGTTCTATGGGCTTGATTACTACGAAGTTTGGCTCACTATTAGACTTTTTTTTCAATTGTCTACGATACGTGCGGAGCACTTCCGGCACATGCTGTGTTAGGTAGCGAGGACCCAGATTACAGGTTCGTTCGGAAAGACGTTTGTTGGAAACATACAAGACGCTGTGGAATGCAATGGAACAACCGAAACTAGGTTCATTTAAAAGATTTTCAAAGGATATAAAATCATACAAACTTGAGTTTTATAAGGTTATTATGATGGGCCAGGTAAACGCCGGGTGGGTCAGCTAGTGTGATATAAAATTGCATTGTATAAAATTTGGTTGTAACGTAGGGAACTAAAAAATAGCAAGCAAAAAATTCATACCGCACAGTTTGTTTTTTATTTTTAATTCGATATAGATTTCGTTATTCATATGTCTAACAGTTTTATACGTTTAATATAATATGTTGAAACATCACAAAGAGATTATTATTTGTTAAAAAAAACCTTGTTTATATGACTTACCTTTTTCTACATAAACAAATTGCAGTAGTAATCCTTATCTCAGTTCATAAAATATTTTTTTTTTTTTTAAATGCCAATTGCAAATATCCGTTTATTTTTTTAAAAAAATCATGAAAATTCAACAAACTGTTGCATCGGAACATTATTTGTGCTATAAAATTTATCAAATAATGATATTTTTGTGCAAAATGAAAAAAAAAATAGTTAAAATTCTCACCGATAAGCGAAGTTTTAGGAGCTTCATTATAAAAATGTATGACAAATAAGCAGATTAGGGATTCTTAAAATAGTCTCACACTAAAAAATTAAATTTGATTGTTTAGTATCTGAATGAAAATAGCTGTAATGAAGCTTGTGCTTGTAAGAAATAAAAATGGTTTTATATGAATGCGTTAGAAAATAGCCAATTTGGATTTGAGAAAATCATTTTAAAAAAAAGAAAGAAAAGAAAGAGAAAAAAATCACTCCCGGCTCGGCCTGCAGGCACAGGTAGATTTCGAAGTTAAGTACTAATTTCACCAAAAAGGCTAAATCAAGAATAGAGATAAACACAGTTTGACAATTTTTTCTGGTCGCTTTTGACGAGTTTTTAATTTCATTTTTCTAAACTGGTTTTATCAGAATCATGTTAAGGCTGTGTTCTCAACTACACTGCTCAACAAGGTTGATATTTTCTGACACAATGACGTACAGATTTTTTAACGTAAATTGTATAAAATTGGCAGACCTACTACAAGGGATTTTTCTCCCTTCGTTCAGTGTTTTTTTTTTTTTTCCTTTTGTTGGGAAATTTGGTTCAAACTGTGACAGTATTTTCTGAAACATCTATTTTAAAACTGAATATTGGACACTTCTCCCAGGACGTTTGTTTGGTGTTTACAAAAAAAAAAAAAAAAAAAAAAAAAAAAAAAAAAAAAAACGGAAAATGTCTTTCAATTACATAGTTTCCTTATAACAACACCTTCCAATTTCATGCGTTTCCGAAGAAAAGGGAATTAAAACTTATGTCATAAAGTTGCCCCTATGGATTTGAGAACAGCCTTAATACGATATTATTTTCTTGAACCTCCTTTTTTTTGTGTAAGAGTTGGTTTTATCAAAATCTTGCCAGTATAAAAGTTGTAGATAATGTTAAGAAGATTTATAATAAATTTAAGCGGATTTGATATCTTGTGAATTGACGAAGTTATGATTTTTTTTTCTTTTTAAGCCTCTCCCTTTTCTCTGAAAGAGTTGGTACTATCAAAATCTTGTCAATATAAAAGTTGTAGGTCAGATTAAGAAGATTTATAATAAATTTAAGTGGATTTTATATCTTGTGAATTGACGAAGTTATGAATTTTTTTCTTCTTAAAACTCTATTTTCATTGCCCCTTGAGCCCATTTTTAATGATATCAAAAATCTGTTATGCATAATTTTTTGGACCTTTTCCTAGAAGTAATAATAACTTTAAACTGATTTGATATGCATTATAATTAAGAAGTTATTGTTTTTTTCTGTTTTCACAAAATCCTTCCCTATTTCCATACCCTTAGGTCGATTTTGCCCATTAACGAACTTTACCGAGATTTTCTGCCCCTTGATTGTATGGTATGGCCTTGATCAGTTTGGAAGAGGTTTGTGCAGAGTTATGGAAGTTATCGTGTCCATAAAAAAGTGATATATATGGATAGATAGCTAGATAAAGTTTTGAACTGGGGGTGGTTTGGTGTTCTATAGTTTCATGATCGGCGTAGATCTGCAAAAATGTTGGTAAAATCTAATATGTAGTATTTCTTATTACGAAATCTACCTAAAAATGTATTATCCTGATTTTATTCCTCTAAATATCTACAATATTCTGCTTAATAGTTTACGAAATTCGTTAGATCCCTAGCTGAGGCTGGATACATTCTACGACTAAAAATGCAAACTTTATTAACAAGAATGAAAAAAATAATATTAAATAAGAACCAATTTTATTAATATAAAGGAGAACCTAGCTTCAAATTTAAAGAAAAATTCTATATGCTTACCATATATATCTAATTCGATAAATGCTTTTCTTAAATTTTTAATATCAAATTAAATTAGAATTATTTGAAAAAAATATTTTTAATTTTCTCAACATATATTTTTTAACTTTAGAGTATTATTGATTACAAAGAAACCGTTATTGAAAAATTAAGTTAATACAAATAGAGGAATAAGGATGAAACGTAAAAAGTTCTCAATAAACTTGAAAATTGGTGAAACAATTAAAATTATATATCACGTTTAAAACAAAATGTTATTAGCCTGTGGTACGGTATGCTATTTCTTTCTCCCAGCTTATTTTGTGTCCAAAAAATAACGTTACCTTACAGAGGCTAGCCGTAAAAGAAAGCATTGCGATTAAATACTGTTTAGAAATTTTTTAAACTTCTAAGCATCGCACATTTTCAATTTTTATACCGTCGTATTGGAGAAAAAAAGTTCTTTTAAATACGTTTTGTTTGAAAACTGTATCTCCATTTATTTTTGAAATATTAATTTTTTGGAGTTTTTAATTCACCATTTGCTTAATATTGGCAACGGAAGAACTCGATTTCTGTAGAAAGTAAAGGAAGAATAGTTTTAAAATAGCAATTATGTATTTTTGTTGCCATTTTTTCGTAACAACCGAAAGAAAATGTAATTAAATTACGTGCTATTTTGAAAAAAAATATATAAACGAATGATTTTTGTTAAAACAATAGAGCTATTATATACTATATTTAATTGTAAGTATCTATGAATCATTAGATCGCCGTTTTTTTTTTTTCTTTTTTTTTTCTTTTTTTTTTTTTTTTTTTTTTTTCTTGAATGACGGAATGTTTTTTTGCATTTGTGCATTATTTCGCGATAGTGATGTGCTATGCATGCTTTACTGTAGATGTTTAAGAGTAGATCGTAAATGTGGAATTCTTAAGCGATGACGTCATTTTGCATAAAATAAAACGTGTGCTTGAAGTCTTAAAATTGAAATATGTTTTGTACTGCAGTAGAGTCCCGCTTAACCGAGTTATTTTCTTCTGATGGATTGGTGGCTTCTATTATTATGAAACAGCCATTATAAATGAGGTGTTAGGGGAAGATGAAAAATCAGTCCTCAAAAAAAAAATTATAGCCATTTTTTCCCCCATTCCGACAGAAAATCAGAGCTCAAACTTTTTACGGCTGCTCTTTCATCGTCACCTAACACTTCATTTATAATGGCTGTTTCATAATAATAGAAGCCATCAGTCCATCAGAAGAAAATGAAGTAATGGAAATGCCGGGGGCGACACTAAATTCTCAAAAAGCAGTTTTCCTGTTCTCTAGTTTAATATTATTCTATTAAATTTTCAGTTCATTTGCAAACGTAGGTGTATATGATCCAGCAATGGCATTCATTATACAAATAATAGTTTCTCCAAAATAATTTTTTACATTCCGTGTTTAAATGTTTAAATTTCTTAATTAAATCAGAAAGAGAAAGAGTCCTAATTTTTTTAAAAATCATTAACAGTGTAGAATTCATGGAGTGACCCGGGGGAGACATTCTCCCCAGAGAATAAATGTCCTCATGGATGATTTGAGATTTTGTGTTTTCAATGGTCAAAAAGTGCAAATTCCACCCCCACTCCCACCCCGGAGCTACAGAAATCCAATCCTTCACGGAGTAAAGTGTCTAAATTCAACTTGATCAATAAGAGAAAATTAGGAATAATCCAGTTTAATGCCATAATATGCTTTATTTGTATAAAATAGACTTATTAGCACGTCTAAATTGGTATCAAATAATAGCTCTTTTTCGTTAGTAACCGAAGAAAATGAAATGAGTAAAGAAATGACCAAACATGATGATTGATTTCTCCTTTCAACTGTTGCATCATGCTTCCGCCAAATACGCATATGTTGGCGCAACACTGTCTGGAATAAATAATGTTAGAGTGGAATAAAAATAAACAGCTCTTAAATTTACGATTATCTAGTCAAAAATAAATAACAAAATAAATAAATTACTGATAAAAGGAAGTTAGATATAAAGGATTTTATTTTGATGTTTTTATGCATAAAAATGTCTCCATGAATATTTTAGAAAGTTTTGGAAAGTTGAGCGTTTTTTTTTAAGAACTTCTTAATATTTATTATCAATAAAGTTTATGGATGGTTAAAGGACATGGGAAGTGTATAATATGAAAAAGTGACCACAGTGCTTTATCACATTGATATATCACATGTGGGGTGTCGGCAAAAGTTAGAAAAGCGCCCCTCCAGGGAGTTGCGCTCCTCAGAATAGACCCTCCCTTTCTTTGAATTTTTTATATATTATAAACATTATCTATCAGAGGGTTACGTAAAAAAATTCCGATCTAAAATGATGAAAACGCTACGATTTCAAAAAATTTCAAAAATCCCTCCCCCTTGGGGTGGCAAAGCAGTGTGTGTGTGGGGGTGTGGAACTTGGGAGGTGTATAATATGAAATAGTGGCTATAGTGTTTTTCAATGATATATCACATGAGGGGTGTCTGCAAAAGTTGGAAAAGCGCCACCGGTGCACCAACTCTCACGCCCCTCTGCAATAACCCCCACTCTTTGGAATTTTATATATTATAAATAATATTTATAGGAGGGCTCCGTAAAAAAATCTAATCTAAAATGATGAAAACGCTACGATTTCAAAAAGTTCGAAAAGTGCTCCCTGGGGAGCTAAATTGAGGGGAGGGGAGAAGAAATAATTATAACATGAAAAAGTGGTCTTTCCCGTGATATATCACATAACTGGTCCGAAAAAAGTTTGAAAATTGCCCCCTGTGGGTCCACTCTTTCGCCACCTGAACACACTCTTAATTCATGCATCCCCTCTTTTAAATTCTTATATTTAAAAAATAATATTTTTCGGAGTTATCCGTCAAAAAACCCCATTTCAAACAATATTTATTGTAGAAAATGTTACTTTTTTTAAAATTTGTTTGTTATAACTAATTATAGCCTAACCGTAATAGTAACCTAATTATAACCTATTCTAACCTAACTATAACGTAACTGTAACCTATCCGTAATGTAACCGTAACATAACCATAAATTAATTGTAACGTAATTGTAACCTAAAAGTAACCTAATTGTTACCTAAACGCAATCTGTGACCTAACTTATCCTAAGTGTAGGCTAAATGTCCCATCGGCTAAACGTACTGTCGGTTAATTGTCCTGTCGGCTAATTGTCTCTGTCGGCTAAATGTCGCTGTCGGCTAATTGTCTTGTCAACTAAATGTACGTGTCAGCTAAATGTACTTGTCGGCTAAACGTCCTGCCGGCTAATTGCTGTCTGCTAAATGTCTTGTCGGCTATTTGGTTGTCTGCTAAATGACATAGACCCGAATAAGCCGGTATATCAAATTTGAAGCAAATCGAATAATTCTGCATGAAAAGCCCATTTATCTAAATTAATGGGGGAGACTAACCTCCGTCCCCCTTCATGCTTAACCAATAAGCCTCCAAATCTAATCAAGGCAGCTCCTTAACATATTAAACCGGTATACCAAATTTGGAGCAAATCGAATAATTCTGCATGAAAAACTCATTTATCTAAATTAAGGGGGGATAGCCCTCTTTCCCCCCTTTATTCTTAACCAATAAGCCTCCAAATCTAATCAAGGCAGCTCCTTAACATATTAAACCGGTATACCAAATTTGAAGCAAATCGAATAATTCTGCATGAAAACCCCATTTATCTAAATTAAGGGGTGGGGGGCTAGCTCCCCTATCCCCCTTTATTCTTAACTAATGAACCTCCAAATCTAATCAAGGCAGCTCCTTAACATAGTAAACCGGTATACCAAATTTGGAGCAAATCGAATAATTCTGCATGAAAAACCCATTTATCTAAATTAATAGGGGTAGCCCCCTTTACCCCCTTTATTCTTAACTAATGAACCACCAAATCTAATCAATGCAGCTCCTTAACATGATAAACCGATATAGCAAATTTGGAGCAAATCGAATAAGTCTGCATGAAAAACCCATTTATCTAAATTAAGGGGGGGGTGGTGTAGCTCCCCTATCCCCCTTTATTCTTAACTAATGAACCTACAAATCTAATCAAGGCGGCTCCTTAACATAGTAAACCGGTATACCAAATTTGGAGCAAATCGAATAATTCTGCATGAAAAACCCATTTATCTAAATTAATAGGGGTAGCCCCCTTTCCCCCCTTTATTCTTAACTAATGAACCTCCAAATCTAATCAAGGCAGCTCCGTAACATGATAAACCGGTATAGCAAATTTGGAGCAAATCGAATAAGTCTGCAAGAAAAACCCATTTATCTAAATTAAGGGGGGGGGGGGTTGTAGCTCCCCTATCCCCCTTTATTCTTAACTAATGAACCTACAAATCTAATCAGGAAGCTCCTTAACATAATAAACCCGTATACCGAATTTGGAGCAAATAAAATAATTTTGAATGAAAAAAACATGTATCTAAATTAAGGGGGGGGAAGCCCTCTTTCCCTTCATACTTAACTAATGAACTTCCAAATCTAATCAGGGAAGTTCCTTAACATAATAAACCGGTATATCAGATTTAGAGCAAATCGAATAATTCTGCATGAAAAACCCATTTATCTAAATTAAGGGGAGGGACTAGCCCCCTTTTCCCCCTTTATCTTTAACCAATGAAACCCCAAAACTAATCAGGGAAGCACCTTTGAAGAATGAACGTAGAAAAAAAAAATTGAAGCAAATCGGATGTTTCTATCAAGAGTTACCTCGTTACGTGAATACGTACGTACATACTTACATACATACAGAACGGCGGGCACATCAGCTCTCTGACTTTGATAGCCTCTGAGCTAAAAAGTTGAATTATGATGGTGACGAGTTATTGAGGTTTACATTGTTGGTATATCACCGACCCATATCAATGTGTCTTCTAAATTCTTTCGGCAAAATGTATGTTTCTGATAAATATCATGTCGGCTATTTGACCTGTCTGCTAGTTGTCCTGTCGGCTAATTGTCATGTCTGCTAGTTGTCCTGTCGGCTATTTGACCCGTCTGCTAATTGTCAGGTCGGCTATTTGACCTGCCGGCTAAATGTCCTGTCGGTTATTTGACTAGTCGACTATTTGAACTGTCGGTTAATTGTAATGTCGGCTAATTGTCATGTCGGCTATTTGACTTGTCGGCTAATTGCTATGTCGGCTAAACGTCCTGTCGGCCATTTGATCTGTCGGCTAAATGTCCTGTCGGGTAAATGTACGTTTCGGCTAAATGTACTTGTCGGCTAAACGCCCTGTCGGCTAATTGGTGTCTGCTAAATGTCTTGTCGACTATTTGGTTTTCGGCTAAATGACATAGATCCCCCGTAACCTAACTGTAACTTATCCATAATCTAACCGTAACCTATCTGTAACGGAAATGGAACATAACCGTAACCTAACCATAACCTAATTGTAACCTAACCGTAACGTAACCGTAACCTACTTATAACCTAACCATAACCTAACTGTAACATAACTGTAACCTAACAGTAATCTATCTGTAAAATAAACGTAACATGACGGTACGCTAACCGTAACCTAATTATTAACTAACCGTATCCTAACTGTGATGTAACTATAACCTAACTGTAACCTAAATGTAACCTAACCGTAACCTAACTGTAGCCTGGCGGTAACCTAACCGTGATCTAATTGTAATCTATCCGTAACCTACTGTAACCTATCCGGAATCTAACCGTAATCTAACTGTAATCTATCCGTAATCCTATTTGTAACCAAACTGTAACGTAACTGTATCCTATCCGTAACCTAATCGTAGCAGAAACGTAATCTAACTGTAATCTATCCGTAACTTAACCGTAATCTAACTGTAACCGAACCGTAACGTAACGGTAACCTACTTATAATCTAACCATAACCTAACTGTAAAATAACTGCAACCTAACAGTAATCTATCTGTAAAATAAACTTAACATGACGATACGCTAACCGTAACCTAATTATAACCTAACCGTATCCTAACTGTGATGTAACTATAACCTAACTGTAACCTAACCGCAACCTAACTGTAGCCTGGCGGTAACCTAACCGTAACCTAATTGTAATCTATCTGTAACCTACTGTAACCTATCCGGAACCTAACCGTAATCTAACTGTAACCTATCCGTAATCCTATTTGTAACCAAACTGTAACGTAACTGTAACCTAACCGTAACCTAATTGTAATCTATCTGTAACCTACTGTAACCTATCCGGAACCTAACCGCAATGTAACTGTAACCTATCCGTAATCCTATTTGTGACCAAACTATAAAGTAACTGTAACCTATCCGTAACCTAATCGTAGCAGAAACGTAATCTAACTGTAACCTCTCCGTAACTTAACCGTAATCTAACTGTAACCTATCCGTAACTTAACCCTAATCTAACTGTAACCTATCCGTAACATAACCTTAACCTATCTGTAACTTAATCGTAACCTAATTGTTACCTAAAATTAACATAACTGTGACGTAACCGTAATCTAACTGTAACCCAACCGTAAGGTAACTGTAACCTAAGTTTAACGTAACCGTAAACTAATTATAATCTATCCGTAACCTAAAAGTATCCTAACCATAACCTAACTAGGCTAATCGTCCTCTCAACTAAATATCCTGTCGTCTAATGTTTCTTGTCGGCTAATCGTCCTGTCGGCTAATCGTCCTGTCGACTAAATCTCCTTTCGGCCAATTGTCCTGTCGGCTAAATGTCCTGTCGGCTAATTGTCTTGTCGGCTAAATGTCCTGTCGGCTAATTGTCTTGTCGGCTAAATGTCCTGTCGGCTAATTGACTTGTCGGCTAATTGTCTTGTCGGCTAAATGTCCTGTCGGCTAATTGTCTTGTCGGCTAATTGTCTTGTCGACTTATTGTCCTGTCGGCTAATTGTCCTGTCTGCTAAATGTCCTGTCGGTTAATTGTCACGTTCGGCCAATTGCCTGTCGTCCAATTGTCTGTCTGCTAAATGTCCTTTTCGGCTAATTGTCCTGTATGCTATACGTACGTTTCGGCTATTTGTCCTGTCGGCTAAATGTACTTGTCGACTACATGTCCTGTCTGCTAAATATACGTGTCGACTAAATGTACTTGTCGGCTAAACGTCCTGTCGTCTAAGTGCTGTCTGCTAAATGTCTTGTCGGCTATTTGGTTTTCGGCTAATCGTCTGCGACCGGTCTAACTCGGCGAAGCAAATCCATCCAGGCGAGAATCATCAATTTCTGTAACATAAATCGCTATAATTTGCAAGACACCTCTCTTTTATAAAGGCACTCTAAATTTTTGTAAAACATTGCGTTTTATCAGCGTGTGATTTCGATTACATTATTTTCAAAAGTGAAGCATTTTCATCTGTGAAGAATTTCAAAGCAGCTGGGCTGTGAAAATGACGCACTTCTACACAACATAATTCAGGTTTCAGAATTAAAATATACGCTTTTTTATAAAATGACGTCAATTGAATCGCTAAAGCAATCCAATTTTACAATACAGTCTTGAACTTCATCTATATTAAAGTATGCATATGACGTCATTATCACGGAATAACAGACAACATTGTTGACAGAGCCCATATTTTAATTTTAACTGTTTTTTTTTTTCAAGTTTTATGAGAAAATGGCAAGAAAAAGATACAGTATCTCCTATTTTCGACTATTTTCCGTTTACTTTCAATGACTTTCAATAGAAATGGGGTACTTTTGTTGCCACGATAAGAAAAGTGGTATTAAAAAATACAAAAAAATTAATATTTCAGAAATAAATTAAGATACAGCTTTCAAACAAATTGCATTTAAAAGAGCATTTTTTTCCTTATAGGATGGTGTAAAAATTTAAAATGTGCGATGTATAGAAGTTTAAAAATTTGCAGTAGAGAAAATTGCAAAACCAAAATTTTATTTCAAATTTCAAAGTGTTGCCATTCGCAAAATGACGTATGTGTTACGCGCAGATATGTTTGTCCTTTATAATTCCCGGGTTACAGAGTATAGGTGAAAACATTTTTTTTTATTGAAAACTAATATTTTTTTTTTATCTGCAATAAACTTTTTAGATCACCCACTTACATTAAATAAGCATTTTTCAGATGAAAAATACGAAATATACAATCAAATAAATTTTTGAAATTTATCAAAAGCGATATTTTCTTATTAGCCGTATGCTAAGAGTTATTTGATCAAGATTTTGCTACTTTCCATCCTTTTATATTCTGATAATTTCAGAGTTTATACATGTCAGTTAAACTTGTGTTCTATTTATATTATTTTATTTATTTATTCATAGGGAATTTTCTTTTTAATGGATATTATCCGTAATAAAATTATTAAGTCTTTATTTTGTTTTAAGGGCAAACGAATTAATCTTTCGTAATCGAGTTCCACGCGATATAGATAAATTAAAAAATATTTCATGCTTTAAAATTGTGTTTAAAACCATAGACAATCAGCAAGCTGAGATGAACTTTGCAAACAAATTCCATTTGAATAAAAAAATGCAATTTAACAAATTACAACGACCATTTGGAAAATGATTTTTTCAAAGACTAAAATTTAAGACATAAAAAATCGCACGGAGTTGATCATACATTACGTACGCCATGGATTACATTTTTCGGTACTGCAAATTTTTAATCTTCGGCGGAGCTGGTCATACATTACGTACGCTATAAATTAAACATTAATATTCCTGGACCCATTTTAAATGAAATTTCATTTTTAAACTTCTAAACATCCCACAATATTACTTTTTATACCGTCGTATAGAGAAAAAAATGCACTTTTAATTGAAATTTGTTTGAAAGCTGTATCTCAATTTGTTTCTGAGTTGTTATTTTTTTTTTTTGTAGTTTTTATTACTTTTTTGTCATAGTGGCAACTGAAGTACCCATATCTGTTGAAAGTAAAGGGGAAATACAGATTACTGTATAGACCAATCAGAAAACGAATAAAATGTGGATTCAACTAATAAAAAGCTTCAGATATATTCTTGATTTCCTACTTTGACCGAGGACAATAACCATTTTTTCAAATGTTTAGATAAAATCCTATTTGGTGATCTAAATATTTAAATTGCACGATTACAAATATGTTACATTTGTGTTTTTATAATATTATTCTTTTATTTGTTTATAAAAAAAGTATTAATTTCGTTAACTTGTCTTTCACAAATATGTTAGATTAGCGTTTTTTTAGGTAGTTTTCATTACAAAAAGCTACCTATTGCAGCCGTTCGGAGGAAAAAGATTTCAAAAAATTTTGGTATATTTTCATCGATCATGACCCCCAGACCCCGAAACCACCCTCCGTTCAAGACTGATATATATATATATATATATATATATATATATATATATATATATCTGACCTATGTCACACTGTAACTCTCCTAATTATGAACCGATATCGATGTATATCGGTGTGTACATAGTACATACCAATGTCTCGACCGAGTTCGTTGGCCAGCTTCATCCACCGTTTTGTTTCAAAATGGCGGCCATTTAAAAATTTTTTAAAAAATTAAAATTTGAAATGTGGTACCAAAAAATTAAAAATGGAAAAATATTTTTTTCTTATGTATTTGACTTTTATACAAAGATTCCGGAGCAGTTTTTGTTTCGTCTATATCTTAAAAAATGGCTGAGTTATAGCATTTTGAATTTCTAGCGTGGCTGACATTTTGAAACGTCCTGAATTTTGTCACGCGATAAAAGGCGTATTTATGAACCGATTTCGATGTAATTCGATGTGTACATAGTACATACCAATGTCTCGACCGAGTTCGTTGGCCAGCTTCATCCGCCATTTTGTTTCAATATGACGGCCATTTAAAATTTTTTTTTAAATTTAAAATGTGGTACCAAAAAATTGAAAATGGAAAAATATTTTTTTCTTTGACCGTTATACAAAGATTTCGGAGCAGTTTTTGTTTCGTCTATATCTTAAGAAACAGCTGAGTTATAGCATTTTAGGTAGCTTTCTTTAGAAAAAGCTACCTATTGCAGCCGTTCGGAGGAAAGCGATTTCAAAAAATTTTGGCATATTTTCATCGATCATGACCCCCAGACCCCGAAACCACCCTCCGTTCAAAATTGATATATATATATATATCAGTGGCGTGGCGTGAAAATTTTCGGTGGTCATCGCAATTATTTAAGTTTGTGGTGAAAAATTATTAACTCTAAAATTCAATGGTTGAAGGTTCAAAAAAGAAACTTTAAATCTTACCTTCACTTATACATGAACTCCAAATGTTCTGTTAAAACTGGATCGTAGAGTTTTAAAAGCTTGTTAAGAGTTTTAAAATATTGCTTGGTCATCGCCGCATCCAGCGATGACCGGACGCCACGCCACAGATATATATATATATATATATATATATATATATATATATATATTTGTAAATCTTATTATCACCAACTTCTTACAAATTGTATTTCTTCTAATAAGTCATTTAAAAAAACTAATGAAAATGTAATTGTGAATAATCGTAAAATTCGAAGTTATTATAAACTATTAAATATTTTATCTACTAACTTTAATTATCCATATTTAGTTCTTATTCCCAAATTTCCTAAAACTCCAATTAAATTTAGGACTATAACTATTGGTTCCAATACATATAATAATAAAGCCAATAAACTTCTCTTAAAAATTCTTAATCAATTAATCTTACTACAAACAATGATGATACACATTGTATAAAAAATAGCTATCAACTTGTCAATATTTTAAAAAATCTTCATTGTGTATATAATATAACGACATATGACTTCAAAGATCTTTTTAATAATATAGACCTATTTGATTTACATAAAATTATAAATGCATTATTTAAAAAGTATTATAAAAAACTGGAATTACCATCTAATATTGATATTGCATATTTTAAATCTTTAACTAACTTCATTATCTATAATAATTACATCTTGCAAGATAACACTTTATATTTACAGCATGTCGGTATACCACAAGGCGGTTGTACATCCAGTTTACTCTCAGACTTATACTTATATCATTATGAACGTAATTTTACTAATAATAATCTACATTTATATCGTTATATTGATGACATAATTTTAATTGATACTGATCATTCTGAAATTACTCCATTTCCAGTAGATTATCCCACTAATTTGGAATTAACGGAAAACCTTTTATCTAACAGTACAATTAACTTCTTAGATCTTAAAATTACAATAAAAGACAACAAAACAATCACAGATTTATATGACAAACGTAAAGAATTTAAATTCAAAGTTAATACATTTACAAATTTTAAATCTTGTCTACACCATTCTGTATTTCGAAATATAATACTTAATCATTTATATAGAATAAAATGTTTATGTTATTCTCCTCTAATTAACAATAATATTAAAAAACTAATTTATGTTGCATTAAATCATGGTTTTCCAAAAAAATTCATATATTCATTAATATACAATTAGTATTTTTCTTACATGATCTTTTAAAACAAATTAACACATGCGTAAACAAAATTACAAAAAAATTATAAAATAAAAAAATCTCTATAAAAAAAATAAAAATTGTAAAATAACATAAAAAAATTATTATAGGTTGGTTGGGTGGGTAGATGTTAGAGTACGGAGGAGGGTGGTGTTGTCTGGATAATACGCAATGGTTAATTTATAAAAAAAAAAAAAAAAAAAAAATGGGGGCTTTTGTATTATTACTATATTTTTGATACGTATTTTATAAGGATGTTGATTTGATATTTTATATGTAATTGGTGAATTTCATTAATAATTATTATTGTTTAATCTTATTTACAATCATTTGTTATACATTTTAATTTAATAAGGACAATATCATATTAATTACTAATAGTATGACATTTTTATAGTGATTAATATACATATAAGTAAATTTAATATAAATAAAGTTATACTGTATGTATTAAAATTCGGTAATTATATTTATTATTATTCCTCTATTCTTATTAATATTTTAATATTTATTTATTTTCACTTAGTGTTATAAAATTTATTATCGGTTTATTGTTTTTGAATGTCCCACATTCATACTTTTAGGATTTTTATGGATGTATAAAATAATCCACACACTATATTTGTGCTTTTTAGGTAATCGGAATTTAAGTATCTGTTCACCTTCTTTATACTACCATATGTTTTTTATTTCCTGTTCATTTTATAATTATCTTATATATAATCGTTTTTATTAAAGATTTTTATATTTTTATATTTTTAATAATTATTTATATTAATTATTAATGAATTTATTTTGTTTTATAGCATATAGATAAATGCTATATATTATCGATGTTCTATAATTATTTAAATTCTTAGTGTAGTTTAAATAAGTTAGCTAATAGAATATTTTGTATGCTTTTTAAATTTTATTAACAATAGTTTTTTAAAATACATTGTGTGGTTTATATTCAGTTTATAATTATCTATATATAAGGATATGTTTGGTTTTGCTGTTAATAAAACAATTGTTACATTCAATTGCTTACATCTGTTTGTCTTTTGACAATTAAATCATAAAAGTAATACTAGATGGCAGCACCACAATTTGTGTTTTTTTTTCGATAAGTTCTAGATTTACTTTTTCCAGCTACATTTCAGTTATAATTTACTACACCAGGGGGAATTTTTAGCTAAATTTTGACGATATTGTTTAACGGTTTTTAATTAATTTAATAGTGCATTTTAATTATGTAATTACTTTCTATTTATATTATTTTATATTATATTAAAAGTTATTTAACATTTATTTCAATATGTATTAACTGCATCCTATGGTATCAATTACTGTGATTTCTTAACTGTTTTATTCACCTTAATCTTTTCGATATTTTGGGTGCCATGTGCGCGTGGATTTATTCTAAAATATTAATCGGTATGGTGTTTATTATTTCATTTTATATCCTATAAATATTTAAATAGGTTTTATTGATTTTTCCATTTCATATTATATGTTTCTATTCTGTTTTCATTTTTAATCAATTCACTTGATTTTAATGGTTTGGGCACAGGGGAAAATAACTTTTAGCTTTAGCTTATTTTTCAAACAGAAAACAACCATTTTGCTTATATCATTGAATTCTGTGCCCTTGAAAACGTAATTCAATATATAAGCATTTTCCATTATTTGTTGGTGTCCACTTTCTTATTTTTCTTCCATAATAATTCTTATAATTAATTTAATCTTTTTTTTTATATACTTACAGCTTTAATTCGTAATATTACGGTTTTTGATGGTGGTAGGTTATGTTTAATTATTGGTTATATATATATATATATATATATATATATATATATATATATCAATATATATATATATATCAATATATATATATATATATCAATATATATATATATATCAATATATATATATATATATATATATTTCTGACCTATGTCACACTGTAACTCTCGTATTTATGAACCGATTTGGATGTAATTCGGTGTGTACATAGTACATACCAATGTCTCGACCGAGTTCGTTGGCCAGCTTCATCCGCCATTTTGTTTCAAAATGGCGGCCATTTAAAAATTTAAAAAAAAATTTTAATTTAAAATGTGGTACCAAAAAATTGAAAATGGAAAAATATTTTTTCTTATGTATTTGACCTTTATACAAAGACTCCGTAGCAGTTTTTGTTTCGTCTATATCTTAAAAAATGGCTGAGTTATAGCATTTTGAATTTCTAGCGAAGCTGACATTTTGAAACGTCCTGAATTTTGTCACGCCATAAAAGGCGTATTTATGAACCGATTTGGATGCAACTTCGTTTATACATAGAACAGACCAATGTCTCGACCGAAATCGTTGGTCAGCTTCATCCGCCATTTTGTTTAAAAATGGCGGCCATTTAAAATTTTAAGAAAAATTTTAATTTGAAATGTGGAACCAAAAAATTGAAAATTGAAAAAAATATTTTTTTCTTAGGTGTTTGACCTCGAAAAAAAGATTCGGGAGCAGTTTTTGTTTCGTCTATATCTTAAAAAATGGCTGAGTTATAGCATTTTGAATTTCTAGCGTGGCTGACATTTTCAAACGCCCTGATTTTTGTCACGCGATAACAGGCGTATTTATGAACCGATTTGAATGTATCTTGGTCTGTACATAGTACATACCAATGTTTCGACCGAGTTTGTTGGCCAGCTTCATTCGCCATCTTGTTTCAAAAGGGTTGCCATTTTTAAAAAAAAATGTAATTTAAAATTTAAAATGAGGTATTAAAAAATTGGAAAATGAAAAAGATATTTTTTATGTGTTTGCCCTTGATACAAAGATTCTGGAGCAGTTTTTGTTTCTGAAAATTTGTTCTTTTGTTTATATCTTAAAAAGTGGTTGAATTATAGCACTTTGAATTTCTATCATGGCTAACACTTTGAAACGATCTTGTATTTGTCTCGCGATACCACACGTATTCGCCTATTTCGATGGAAGAAGGCATGTGGATAGTATACATCAATATCTCTACCAAGTTCGCTGGCCAGCTTCATCAGCCATCTTGTTTCAAAATGGCGGCCATTAAATTAAAAAAATATATATTTAAAGTGAGGTGCAAAAAAATTAGAAATTGAAAAAGGTTTCTTTCTTAAGTATTTGACCTTGATATAAGGATTCAGGAGCATCTTTTGTTTGTCTTTATCTTAAAAAATGGCTCAGATATAGCAGTTTCAATTTCTAACGTTGGTGACATTTTGAAAAATCTGATTTTTTTCCTGCGACAGCACTCGTATGTATCAACCGATTCCGATGTGAGTGAGCATGTGCACAGCAATTACTAAGGTCTCGACCAAGTTCACTGGTTAGTCTCATCCACCATGTTGTCTTAAAATGGCAGGCACTTTAAGAAATCGCCGAATTTGGCAGCGAAATATAAGTTACTTTAAAGAAAAGCAGCTTGGATAAAGCTGACTAATTTTGCGAAATTATCATTCATAATGATTTAGTATTGATAAAAATTAGTATTGAATCTCCTACATTCGGTTTCCACTTAATTGAGCTTCGTGTGTTTGAATAATATAAGTTTGCTTTTTTAAAATAAGGAATATGAAAGCTACCTCTTCCTCCCGGCACTGGCCGGAAGGAATTTTGAATTTCTAGCGTGGCTGACATTTTGGAAAGTCCTGATTTTTGTCACGTAATAACAGCGTATTTATGAACCGATTTGGATGTACCTGGGTGTGTACATAGTATATACAAATATCTCGACCCAGTTCGTTGGCCAGCTTCATCCGCCATCTTGTTTCAAAAGGGCGGCTATTTAAAAATATTTAAAAAATAATAAATTTAAAATGAGATACCAAAAAAATGGAAAATGAAAAAGATTTTTTTCGTATGTGTTTGAACTTAATACAAAGATTCCGGAACAGTTTTTGTTTAGTCTATATCTAAAAAAAAAGGCTGAGTAATAGCATTTTGAATTTCTATTGTGGCTGACATATTAAAACGACCTGATTTTTGTCACGCGATAACAGGCGTATTTATGAACCGATTTGGATGTAACTTGGTCTGTACATAGTACATACCAATGTCTCGACCGAGTTCGTTGGCCAGCTTCATTCGCCATCTTGTTTCAAAAGGGTTGCCATTTAAAAAAAATTAAATTTAAAATTTAAAATAAGGTATTAAAAATTGGAAAATGAAAAAGATTTTTTTTTATGTGTTTGGCCTTGATACAAAGATTTCGGAGCAGTTTTTGTTTCTGAAAATTTGTTCTTTTGTTTATATCTTAAAAAATGGTTGAATTATAGCACTTTGAATTTCTAGCATGGCTAACATTTTGAAACGATCTTGTATTTGTCACGCGATAACACACGTATTCACCTATTTCGATGTAAGAAGGCATGTGGATAGTATACATCAATACCTCGACCAAGTTCTCTAGCCAGATTCATCAGCCATCTTGTTTCAAAATGGCGGCCATTAAATTAAAAAAATATATATATATTTAAAGTGAGGTGCAAAAAAATTAGAAATTGGAAAGGTTTCTTTCTTAATATTTGCCCTTGATATAAGGATTCAGAAGCATTTTTTGTTTGTCTTTACCTTAAAAAAATGGCTCAGATATCGCAGTTTCAATTTCTATTGTGGGTGACATTTTGAAAAATCTGATATTTTGCATGCGACAGCACTCGTATATATCAACCGATTCCGATGTGAGTGAGCATGTGCACAGCAATTACTAAGGTCTCGACCAAGTTCACTGGTTAGCCTCATCCACCATGTTGTCTTAAAATGGCAGGCACTTTAAGAAATCGCCGAATTTGGCAGTCAAATATAAGTTACTTTAAAGAAAAGCAGCTTGGATAAAGCTGACTAATTTCGCGAAATTCTCATTCATTATATTGATAAAAATTAGTATTGAATTTCTTATATTCGGTTTCCACTAAATTGAGTTTCGTGTGTTTGAATGATATAAGTTGGCTTTTTAAAAATAAGGAATATGAAAGCTACCTCTTCCTCCCGGTACTGGTCGGAAGGACTTTTAATATTTATATTTTATTTATTTATAAAGGAAGTATTAATTTCGTTATGCAAAAATAGTCAGAAACAAATGCGGAACAATGTTTGTTGCTTTATGTGCAAAATGTTTATTATTATGTATTAAAACTGGCACGTGATAAGATAAACTTAAAAAAAATTATGCTTAAAAATTATTTTTGAAAACATAATACATCAGTCAATTAAGTTTTTAATCAAATTGCATTTGAAAGTAAATGTTATCCCTATGCGACGAAAATTGAAAATGTATGATGGTCAGAAGATTAAAAAATTGCAGTAGCGAAAATTTCAAGACCGAAATTTGATCGTGAAGTGTTGTCATTCGGAAAATGACGCCAGCGTTACGCACAGATACGTTTGTTCTTTATAATATAGATACTTAATCAGTAAAGTATAATAAAGATCAGTTTTTAGGATGTAGTTATCAATTGAGGCTCTTATGCTTGGTATTCCGGAATGAAAAATAGCAATTTTCACCTTCTCAAAGTTTGCATAAGCACTTCTCATATCCATATTCATCATTTAAAAAATATATATTTTGTTTGATCATTTTAAAATCATTTTATTTCAAAACATTTTTATCAGAAAATGGCATGAATAAAGATAAAAATACCTAATTATTTCTCTCTTGTCTACAATAATGAAAGCTATCTAATTTTCACCATTTTGAAGAAATTTCATAAAATGTTTTTAAAATTAAAATATAAAAGTGGGGACATTAAAAAACACAGATAGTGCGATGACATTTACAAATGAACAGCTTTCAGTTAGAAAAAATATTAGTAAAATTGGTTCATCAGAGAGATCATAGCAAATGACTAAAAAACACACTTGTGATTTAAATATATAGATTATATAAAATTATGAAAAATTAAATTCAGAAAATTATGTTATTTTGATAAAATTATAGTAGAATATCCTAAAGAATAGCATTAAAATTTTATTATTCCACAGAAATTTTGACAAAAACTTCAGGAACATGATATTATTTTAAACCTCGAATTATTTGTTTGCCTATCTAACTCGGCGAAGAAAATCCATCCAGGCCAGAATCATCAATTTCTATAATATAAATCGCTATTATTTGCATGTCACCTCTCTTTTATAAAGACACTCTAAATTTTTGTAAAACATTGCGTTTTATCAGTGTGTGATTTCGATTACATTATTTTCAAAAGTGATTTCAAAGCAGTTGGGCTGTGAAAATGACGCACTTCTACAAAATATAACTCAGTTTTAAGAATTAAAATACACGATTTTTTATAAAATGACGCCATTTGCATCCGCTAAAGCAATCCACTTTTATAATCAAGTCTTAAACTTCGTCTATAGAGAAGTATGCGTATGACGTCATTATCACGGAATAACTGACAATATTCTTGACATAACCCGTATTTTAATTTCAACTTTTTTTTCAGCTTTTATGAGAAAATGGCAACAAAAAGATACAATAATCTCCTGTTTTCGACTATTTTCCGTTTACTTTCAATAGAAATGGGGTACTTTTGTTGCCACGATTAGAAAAATTGCATTAAAAACTGCAAAAAAATTCATATCTCAAAAATAAATTAAGATACAGCTTTCAAACAAACTGCATTTAAAAGAGCATTTTTTTCCTAATACGACGGTGTAAAAATTTAAAATGTGCGATGTTTAGAAGTTTAAAAGTTTGTAGTAGAGAAAATTGCAAAATCAAAATTTTATTTCAAATTTCAGAGTGTTGCCATTCGCAAAATGACGTATGCGTTACGCACAGATATGTTTGTCTTTTATAATATAGATACTAGCAAGCTATGCCCGCTACGCTGGTCTGCTTATCCAAATGAACCTTGAATTAAACAAAATGTATCATTGAATTTGACATTGTGATTTAAAGCAATGTGGAACCTTACCTGGAATGTCCTTTCGCACTGCTGAAAACGATAAGAACGACAATGTGCTATTATATTTTCTAATGTGTAGACAAATTTTCAGCTATTAAGGTCTTAACACTTTTAGTTGATCAATAACAGTAGGATTGGTAAAGAAAGATATTACAATACGCAATACAATAAAACAAACCCTGAAAAATTATACAATTACTTGCAATAATGCAGACAAACAAACGGACAAAATCCATTCAGTAAAACTTTTTTTAAAGGTTGATCTTTCATAAGGGGTCCATCTGATTATAGAACTTTCCCCAATAATTCTGTAACTAAGCAACGTAGAATGATACGCAATAAACTAAAACCTCCGCAAACATTGTCTTATCAACAAAGAAAGTATTATCAATATCCGCCATCTAGAACTTTTTGAAAAGTCTAATCTTTCATAATCGGTTTCATATGATTATGGAACTTTCCGCCATTACTTTCTGACTAAGCAACGTAGAACAATATGCAAAATACTAAAACCATGTCTGAATAGATATCTAACTAAAATGAAATTCCTATCAAAATCCGTTCTGTAGAACTTTAAAAAATGTTAAACTTTCATAATCGGGTTCAACTGATTATAGATCTTTCCACTACACCACTAATTTTAAGCAATGCAGAAGGGTATATTATATACTAAAACTCTGCCTGAAAAATTATTTAACTAATAGTGAAAATTCAATCGTAATCAATTCGGCTGAATCTTTTAAAAAGGTTAATCTTTCATGATCGGGTTCGTCTGATTATATATCTTTAAAACATAATTGTATGTATAAGCAACGTAGAACGATATTTTATATACTAATATCTTCCATGGAAAATTGACTAAGTATAATTATGATCAAAATCCATTCAGGTGAGCTCAAGTTATATGCAACCCGGACGAATTTCCCATTTCCATTTTACTCTAGTATATACAGGGTGTCCGGTCTCAACCACATTTCACTTTCCACCACACTTAACCACACTTTCATCTTTTTTGTTTCTTTTTTTAGTTTGGTTTTTCTTTTACTTTTGTATTATTTTTTGTAGATTAAAATATTCTTAAAGAAATTTAATTTTTTATTACAATAAAGCGAGTTATCTAAATAAACATTTAAAAAACATCAAACGTAGTGAAAACACGCTGTCAGAAATTGATGTTAACCGACAGAGTAATAGCTTGAACAGTCAGTAACATGCGGAATCTTTCGCGCCACGCTATACAGAGAGTTCGATCTCAACGGTGTCCAATGGCTAATTCCTAAACCGTTAGTCATAGACATATAGTTCCAATTACAAAAATGTTTTAAATCACGCAAAGAAATATTTTAAAAGCGATTTGGGTCAATAAAAACATTTCTTAAAAAATTTCGAAATTTAAATTTTTATACGGTCCCCCGGTCCTATAAGTTATATTTAGTAAAATTTTCTTTTTACACTGACAAGTAATACAAAAAAAGTCCCGTTATTCTACGATTAAAATTGACCGAGTAAAAGCTGTTTAAAGTTGGACCCTATTTTTTGCTGCAAATTGGGGGCCATTCACAAATTTAGTCGAAATATAATTTTGTCAGATATAAAAAATATCTGGGAGTAAAATTAACAATTCAATATAAATTTGAAATCTTTAATCATTCTGGCATATTAATGGAAAATATACAATTTGTAATAAACATTTAAGAGGAAAGAAAAAAACAGAATTTTTCTTAAATAAAATGATTCTAAATTAACAGCCTCAATTCTTTACAAAATGATACGTATTTTAAAATATTATTAGATTGCACAAGCCTGCAAAAGTTGGGTTATGTCATGTTTTTTAGCTAATGATAATTGATTCTTGTATACTCTGTACCGCTGAATCCGAAATTGACCTTAATTTTTAACTATCATATCAGGATTTTTCGCACATTGCAAATTTCAAAGTTAACGAGTTCAATGTTAAAATTGAATTTCCTCCCACGTCTCATCGGACCACTCAGCTGTTTAGCTGTAAGAATCCCAGGATAAGATAAAATATCGAATAAATTTTTTAATAAAATAAAATAAAATAAAATAAAATAAAATAAAAATTGTTTTACATATGTTTTATAGTATGAGATTTTAGCTATATTTTAACTTACACATTTGCGATTTGCAAAAAAAATTCTAACGTGATGGTTAAAAATGAAGGTCATTTTCAGATTCAGCGCTAAAAAGTGCGTAAAAATCAAGTATCAAAAGTTAAAAAACACAACCATCTCCGCTACTTTAAAGTATTCGATTTTTGTTATTCTTTAAATTTGAAAATTTATGACTTGCGAAATATCCTGACATGACGGTTAAAAATTAAGGTAATTTTCGAATTCAGTGCTAAAAAATACATAAATGTGAAAAACCCAACAATCGCAGTCTTATATTATCTAATCTAAAACTTTTTCTTAAACTCCTTGGCAGAAATTTATCCAAAATTTTTTGTGCTATCTTGTAAAATAAGTATAAATGGTAATCACCGAAAATCTTAATAATATTAAGTAATTTAAGTAAAGTTAAAAATACATCATTATTTCTCTCTTGTCTGCAATAATGAAAACTATCTAATTTTCATCATTTTGAAGAAATTTCATAAAATGCTTTTAAAATTAAAATATAAAAATGGTGATATTTAGAAAAAAAATTCAGATAGTTCGATCACATGTACAAAGGAAGAGCTTTCTGTTTTAAAAAAATATCAGTAAAATTAGTTCAGCAGAAAGATCAGGGCAGATGACTAAAAAACACACTTGTGTTTTAAATATATAAAGTATATCAAATTAGGAAAAATTAAATTAAGCAAATTGCATTATTTTTATAAAATTATAGCAGAATGTCCTAAAGAATAGCATTAAAATTTTATTATTCGAGAGAATTTTCGACTAAAGCTTCAGGAACACGATGATATTTTAAACCACGAATTATTTGTTTGCTTGTCTAACTCGGGGAAGCAAAACCATCCAGGTGAGAATAGTCAATTTCTGTAATATAAATCGCTAATATTTCCATGTCAACTTTATTTTATAAAGACACTCTAAATTTTTGTAAAACATTGCGCTTTATCAGTGTGTGATTTCAATTAAATTATTTTCAAAAGTGAAGCATTTTCACCTGTGAAGAATTCCATAGCAGCTGGGTTGTGAAAATGACGCACTTCTACAAAATATAATTCAGGTTTAAGAATTAAAATAAACGCCTTTTTATAAAATGGCATCATTTGCATCCGCTAAAGCAATCCACTTTTACAATACAGTCTTAAACTTCGTCTATAGAAAAGTGTGCATATGACGTCATTATCACGGAATAACATAAAATATTCTTGACATAGCCCATATTTTAATTTCAACTTTTTTTTTCGGGTTTTATGAAAAAATGGCATCAAAAAGATGCAGTATCTCCTATTTTCGACTACTTTCCGTTTACGTTCAATGACTTTCAATAGAAATGAGGTACTTTTGTTGCCACGATAAGAAAAATGGTATTAAAAACTACAAAAAAATTAATATCTCAAAAATAAATAGAGATACAGCTTTCAAACAAATTGCATTTAAAAGAGCATTTTTTCCTTATACGACGGTGTAAAAATTTAAAATGTGCGATGGTTAGAAGTTTAAAAATTTGAAGTAGAGAAAATTGCAAAACCAAAATTTTATTTCAAATTTCAAAGTGTTGCCATTCGTAAAATGACGTATCCGTTACGCACAGATATGCTTGTCCTTTATAATATAGACTAGGGGATCGTACCCGGGCTTCCCGCGTTAAAGAATATAGGCGAAAACATTTTTTTTAAATTGAAAACTAATAATTTTTTTATATGCAATAATTTTTTTAATTTCACCACATACATTAAAAAAGCATTTCTCATATGGAAAATACGAATTATACAATCAAATAAATATTTTAAGTTTATCAAAAGCGATATCTTCTTATTAGCTCCATTTATATTCTGATAATTTCAGAGTTTATGCATGTCTGGTAAATTTGTGTTTTATTTATATTATTTTATTTATTTATTCATAGGGAATTTTTTTAATGGATATTAGTCGTAAGAAAATGATGAACTCGTTATTTTGTTTTAAGGGCAATCAGATTAATCTGGAGTAATTGAGCTCCGCGCGATATAGATAAATTAAAAAATATTTCATGCTTTAAAATTGTTTTTAAAACCATAGACAATCAGTAAACTGAGATGAACTTTGCGAACAAATTCCATTTGAAAAAAAAAATCCTATATCGTGACCTAAAAATTTAAATTGTACGATTACAAATATGTTAGATTTGTGTTTTTTCAATATTATATTTTTATTTGTTTATAAAAGAAGTATTAATTTCGTTAATTTGTCTTTCACAAATATGTTAGATTGGTGGTTTTTTTTATATTATTCTTTTATTTTTGATTATAAAGGAAATATTAATTTCGTTATGCAAAGAAAGTCACAAACAAATGCTGAAAAATGTTTGTTGGTTTATGTGGAAACTGTTTATTATGATTATGTATTGAAACCGGCACGTGATAAGATAAACTTTAGAAAATCATGCTTAAAAATTGTTTTAGAAAATATAATACATCAGTCAATGAATGCAGTTTTTAAACAAATTGCATTTGAAAGTAATTTTTTTTTCTCTGTGCGACGAAAATTGAAAATGTACGATGGTCAGAAGATTAAAAAATTGCAGTAACAAAAATTTCAAGATTGAAATTTGATCGTGAAGTGTTGCCATTCGCAAAATAACGTCAGTGTTACGCACAGATACGTTTGTTCTTTATAATATAGATACTTAATCAGTAAAATATAATAAAGATCAGTTATTAGGATGTGGTTATCAATTGAGGCTCCTATGCTTGGATTTCCGGAATGAAAACAGCAATTTTCACCTTCTCAAAATTTGCATACGCACTTCTCATATCCATATTCATCATTTTTCAAATATTTGTATTCTGATTGATCATTTAAAAATCCTTTTATCTCAAAACTTGAAGTCACTATTGTCAGCAACATATTTTATGTGAACAGACGCACTTGAGCTTCTAGTCTCAATTCCGGAAAGTAGAAATTTCCATAATTTATGTTTTTTAGACTCATTTGTGTTAAAATATTTAGTTTTATCTAAGAAAGTGATCGTTTTCTTTTAAATATGACTTCATTTTCATTTAAATAAGCATTTCTCCTAGTGTCTGAAACTTAGTATCAGTACACATGCAGAAGGAAAAACAATATAGAAAATTTATGAGGAAAAATGCGTGTTTTCAAAAGCAGTATGTCATTTTCCGTTATTATGCCCCTAATATAATATTCTGCTCCTAATGGGATTTTGCAACACTAAACCCTATAGAACAATCTTTATCAAAAATTCTGAATTTTTATGAGAAAATAGCATGAGTAAAGTTAAAAATACATCATTATTTCTCTCTTGTCTGCAATAATGAAAGCTATCTAATTTTCATCATTTTGAAGAAATTTAATAAAATGCTTTTAAAATTAAAATATAAAAATGGTGATATTTAGAAAAAAAAATCAGATAGTTCGATCACATGTACAAAGGAAAAGCTTTCTGTTTTAAAAAAATATGAGTAAAATTAGTTCAGCAGAAAGATCAGGGCAGATGACTAAAAAACACACTTGTGTTTTAAATATATAAATTGTATAAAATTAGGAAAAATTAAATTAAGCAAATTACATTATTTTTATAAAATTATAGCAGAATGTCCTAAAGAATAGCATTACAATTTTATTATTCGAGAGAATTTTCGACTAAAGCTTCAGGAACACGATGTTATTTTAAACCACGAATTATTTGTTTGCTTGTCTAACTCGGGGAAGCAAATACATCCAGGCGAGAATAGTCAATTTCTGTAATATAAATCGCTAATATTTACATGTCAACTTTATTTTATAAAGACACTCTAAATTTTTGTAAAACATTGCGATTTATCAGTGTGTGATTTCAATTAAATTATTTTCAAAAGTGAAGCATTTTCACCTGTGAAGAATTCCATAGCAGCTGGGTTGTGAAAATGACGCACTTCTACAAAATATAATTCAGGTTTAAGAATTAAAATAAACGTCTTTTTATAAAATGACATCATTTGCATCCGCTAAAGCAATCCACTTTTACAATACAGTCTTAAAATTCGTCTATAGAAAATTGCGCATATGACGTCATTATCACGGAATAACATAAAATATTCTTGAAATAGCCCATATTTTAATTTCAACTTTTTTTTTCGGGTTTTATGAAAAAATGGCATCAAAAAGATGCAGTATCTCCTATTTTCGACTATTTTCCGTTTACATTCAATGACTTTCAATAAAAATGAGGTACTTTTGTTTCCACGATAAGAAAAATGGTATTAAAAACTACAAAAAAATTAATATCTCAAAAATAAATAGAGATACAGCTTTCAAACAAATTGCATTTAAAAGAGCATTTTTTCTTTATACGACGGTGTAAAAATTTAAAATGTGCGATGGTTAGAAGTTTAAAAATTTGCAGTAGAGAAAATTGCAAAACCAAAATTTTATTTCAAATTTCAATGTGTTGCCATTCGCAAAATGACGTATGCGTTACGCACAGATATGTTTGTCCTTTATAATACAGACTAGGGGATCGTACCCGGGCTTCCCGGGTTAAAGAATATAGGCGAAAACATTTTTTTTAATTGAAAATTAATAATTTTATTATATGCAATAATTTTTTTAATTTCACCACATACATTAACTAGTTGGATGTGCCAATCCCAAAACTTTCTTCTATCTTATACATCTTAAAATATCAAAACATAGTTACACATGTTAATACTTCAATATTATTAGTTCAATACTATACCAACTTTGATTTTCATCTTAAATTTCTGCTCAAGAACATTAAACGGACTAAAAACGAGTTAATCTATATCATGATATTTGATAAAATTATTACTTTTTCCTTATTCTGTCGTTATCAGCTGTTTGCGAATAGCCGGTATAGCAGGAAGCGAGTTCCCGCCGCTGCATGAGAAGCCGATGCACAATAGAACTACGAAAAATCAAGAAAAGTATACAAAAATCGCTAGCACGGTGCCCCTTTACCGCGCAATATTTCCAAATTCAAGGAGAACCTGTTGGCCAAAGCCAAAAACAAGCACAAACATTTTGGTTCAATTGTATGCATAATTTTATACGCTGTTTGATGATACAATAATGAAAATGGTACAGACATTGCAACTATAGTGCCCCCTTCCGGCAGAATTTTTCCAAATTCAGGGAGGACCTTCGTGACATGACCAAAAATAAACACATAAAATTTGGTTCAATTCTATGCATAACTTCATACACTTTTCGGCGGTACAGTATTCTAAGTGGCACAAAAATTGTACAAAAATCGCTATTACAGCGCCCTCTACGAGCGATTTTTTTACAAATTAAGGGAGGACCTCCTTGCCATAGCCAAGAACTTAATTTTTTTTTTTTTTTTGGTTCAATTCTATGCATAACTTCATACACTTTTCGATGGTGCAATATTCAAAATCGCAGAAAAATCGCTATTACAGTGCCCCCTAACGGCGAATTTTTTGCAAATTCATGGAGGACCTGCTTGCCATATCCAAAAACTTAAAATAAAAATTTGGTTTAATTCTATGCGTAACTTCATACACTTTTGGACGGTAAAATATTCAAAATCGCACAAAAATCGCTATTACAGCGCCCCCTACCGGCGAATTTTTTCCAAATTCACGGAGGACCTGCTTGCCATAGCCAAAAACTTAAAATAAAAATTTGGTTCAATTCTATGCATAACTTCATGCACTTTTCGATGGTACAATATTCAAAATCGCACAAAAAACGCATTTACAGCGCCCCCTACCGGCGAATTTTTTCCAAATTCAGGGAGAACCTGCTTCTCATATCCAAAAACTTAAACTAAAATTTTGGTTCAATTCTATGCATAACTCCATACACTTTTGGATGGTACAATATTCAAAATCGCACAAAAATTGTTATATCAGCGCACCCTACTGGCGAATTTTTTCCAAATTCCGGGAGGACCTGCTTGCTATAGCCAAAAACTTATAATAAAATTTTGGTTTAATTCTATACATAACTTCATACATTTTTGATGGTACAATGGCGACGGACAGACGGACAGACAGGCGGACGGACAGACGGACACACAGACAGACAGACATTTTCTATAAACATGTTTTTTGGAATCTCTGCCCCCTAAAACATGCAAATCCGTCGAAAACCGGAAGTCGAAAAAAATTTCGATTACAACACTTTCTTCTATTGAAGACAGAAGAAAGTAAAAAAGCATTTCTCATATGGAAAATACGAATTATACAATCAAATAAATATTTGAAGTTTATCAAAAGCGATATTTTCTTATTAGCTCCTTTTATATTCTGATAATTTCAGAGTTTATACATGTCTGGTAAATTTGTGTTTTATTTATATTATTTTATTTATTTATTCATATGGAATTTTTTTAATGGATATTAGTCGTAAGAAAATGATGAACTCGTTATTTTGTTTTAAGGGCAATCAGATTAATCTGGAGTAATCGAGCTCCGCGCGATATAGATAAATTAAAAAATATTTCATGCTTTAAAATTGTTTTTAAAACCATAGACAATCAGTAAACTGAGATGAACTTTGCGAACAAATTCCATTTGAAAAAAAAAAAATCCTATTTCGTGACCTAAAAATTTAAATTGTTCCATTACAAATATGTTAGATTTGTGTTTTTTCAATATTATATTTTTATTTGTTTATAAAAGAAGTATTAATTTCGTTAATTTGTCTTTCACAAATATGTTAGATTGGTGGTTTTTTTTATATTATTCTTTTATTTTTGTTTATAAAGGAAATATTAATTTCGTTATGCAAAGAAAGTCACAAACAAATGCTGAAAAATGTTTGTTGGTTTATGTGCAAACTGTTTATTATGATTATGTATTGAAACCGGCACGTGATAAGATAAACTTTAAAAATCATGCTTAAAAATTGTTTTAGAAAATATAATACATCAGTCAATGAATGCAGTTTTTAAACAAATTGCATTTGAAAGTAATTTTTTTTTCTGTGCGACGAAAATTGAAAATGTACGATGGTCAGAAGATTAAAAAATTGCAGTAACAAAAATTTCAAGATTGAAATTTGATCGTGAAGTGTTGCCATTCGCGAAATAACGTCAGTGTTACGCACAGATACGTTTGTTCTTTATAATATAGATACTTAATCAGTAAAATATAATAAAGATCAGTTATTAGGATGTGGTTATCAATTGAGGCTCTTATGCTTGGATTTCCGGAATGAAAACAGGAATTTTCCCCTTCTCAAAATTTGCATACGCACTTCTCATATCCATATTCATCATTTTTTAAATATTTGTATTCTGTTTGATCATTTAAAAATCCTTTTAACTCAAAACTTGACGTCACTATTGTCAGCAACATCTTTTATGTGAACAGACGCACTCTTTACTTGAGCTTCTAGTCTCAATTCCGGAGAGTAGAAATTTCCATAATTTATGTTTTTTAGACTCATTTGTGTTAAAATGTTTAGTTTTATCTAAGAAAGTGATCGTTTTCTTTTAAATATGACTTCATTTTCATTTAAATAAGCATTTCGCCTAGTGTCTGAAACTTAGTATCAGTACACATGCAGAAAGAAAAACAATATAGAAAATTTATGAGGAAAAATGCGTGTTTTCAAAAGCAGTATGTCATTTTCCGTTATTATGCCCCTAATATAATATTCTGCTCCTAATGGGATTTTGCAACACTAAACCCTATAGAACAATCTTTATCAAAAATTCTGAATTTTTATGAGAAAATAGCATGAGTAAAGTTAAAAATACATCATTATTTCTCTCTTGTCTGCAATAATGAAAGCTATCTAATTTTCATCATTTTGAAGAAATTTCATAAATTGTTTTTAAAATTAACATATAAAAATGGTGATATTTAGGGGAAAAATTCAGATAGTTCGATCACATCTACAAAGGAAGAGTGTTGTTTAAAAAAATATCAGTAAAATTAGTTCAGCAGAAAGATCAGGGCAGATGACTAAAAAACACACTTGTGTTTTAAATATATAAATTATATAAAATTAGGAAAAATTAAATTAAGCAAATTATATTATTTTTATAAAATTATAGTAGAATGTCCTAAAGAATAGCATTAAAATTTTATTATTCGAGAGAATTTTCGACAAAAGCTTCAGGAACACGATGTTATTTTAAACCACGAATTATTTGTTTGCTTGTCTAACTCGGGGAAGCAAATCCATCCAGGCGAGAATAGTCAATTTCTGTAATATAAATCGCTGATATTTACATGTCAACTTTATTTGATAAAGACACTCTAAATTTTTGTAAAACATTGCGCTTTATCAGTGTGTGATTTCGATTAAATTATTTTCAAAAGTGAAGCATTTTCACGTGTGAAGAATTCCATAGCAGCTGGGTTGTGAAAATGACGCATTTCTACAAAATATAATTCTGGTTTAAGAATTAAAATAAACACCTTTTTATAAAATGACATCATTTGCATCCTCTAAAGCAATCCACTTTTACAATACAGTCTTAAACTTCGTCTATAGAAAAGTGTGCATATGACGTCATTATCACGGAATAACATAAAATATTCTTGACATAGCCCATATTTTAATTTCAACTTTTTTTTCCGGTTTTATGAAAAAATGGCATCAAAAAGATGCAGTATCTCCTATTTTCGACTATTTTCCGTTTACGTTCAATGACTTTCAATAGAAATGAGGTACTTTTGTTGCCACGATAAGAAAAATGGTATTAAAAACTACAAAAAAAATTAATATCTCAAAAATAAATTGAGATACAGCTTTCAAACAAATTGGATTTAAAAGAGCATTTTTTTTTCTTATACGGCGGTGTAAAAAATTAAAATGTGCAATGTTTAAAAGTTTAAAAATTTGAAGTAGAGAAAATTGCAAAATCAAAATTTTATTTCAAATTTTAAAGTGTTGCCATTCGCAAAATGACGTATGCGTTACGCACAGATATGTTTGTCCTTTATAATATAGATATATATAATATATAGATAATAGATTAAAGATTTTTTATGCTCAGACTGGAATTTTTTTTTCAAACTTTGCACATGGCACAGATAAAAAATTTTGGATTAAATATTTGTAAATACACCACAAATTGTTATGCGATACCTTGTAGATCAAACCTGATGACGATACATCTAGTTAATTTTTTAATGAGTTCGACTCAATGTAGTAGTTATTAAAAAACTTTACATATTAATCAAAAACATAGTTTGCTGAACAAATTAAATAAACAAATTTATTTTCTACATTATTTAAGCTCGAGAAGGGACATATATTAACATACAGTACAACTTCGATATCTCGAATCTGTAGGGAAGGAGGGGGGGAATTCGAGATATAGAGGTTAGGATTTAACAAGGCTTTGACAAAATTTTAACAATCTCATCTCAGAAACTTCTTTTTTCTGTAAAAAATAAGATTCATCAAAAACTGCACATAATCTACTTACTATTAATTATCAAATTATCCTTCTCAATGTTTTAATAATTCAAAATTGTGCTACACACTTACTTGTTTTGATTAAATAATATCCAATTCGCTATTAAGAAATGCATTCAATTGTTTCGGAAGTAAAAGTCCTTAATCGAAGTCAGCCGTCTCGCAGAATCATTTTGCAATTGCACAGTTTTCTCTAACAGAATAATTGTACCAAAGCTTCAGTTCTAATAATTTTGTTTTATTAAAGAAATCTCTGCAGCAGGTCAACTGCCGTCTCGACTTCTTTTACTATAATTTTTTCATGCTCTTATTGATCTTATAGGTCTCCAATTCCTTCATCTGAAATTTCTACATTAATGCTCGAAACAATATTTTCATATGTCATAGTTCCGCACTTTTCAAGCTCATTGTCTACATTCAAGAATTCTTCGAATAAAATCTGAGTGTGACATGCCTTTTGTATCGATTCCCACTGTTCTGGATTCAGTTTTTTTCTTCAGTTACTTGCTTAATGGAATCAACTTCCCCTGCTTCACTGGAAGTTACATATTCTAAAAGTCCTGCTTTTATGAAACAATTTCTTATTGTTGTTTCTGTAACATTTTTTCATGCATAGTCAGCCATTCGCAGTGACTATAAGATGTTAATAGGTGTGCTAGAACTTTTTACCTTCAGCGATATTATCCAGATGTCATCTTACAATCTGCGCTCGATAACCAACTTTGAAGCTACGGATTATCCCCTAGTCAAATGGCTCTAGCTTCGAAATCGTGTTTCGTGGCAAAAATTTAACTGTGATATTTTTTAGCATTGGAAGATTAGAGTGGGATTTACAATTGCCTATGAAGAGCAAATTGCGTATTTTACTTTTAGCCATTGCTTCACAGATTCCTATCAGCCAATCAGCAAAAAGTGAGTTTGTCACCTATGCGTTTATATTTGACCTGTACAGCCTTAGAAATGACTTAATTTTAGAAAAGCACCTTAGCTTTTTAGATCTCCTTTCATAAGAGGAGGAAAATTTTCTTTACCACTTTGATGTGGTGCCTAAAGCACGAAGTGTACTGCCACATCTTATATGAATACTTTACTCTCTATCTTATACGAATACGTATACTCTGCCACATCTTATACGAAGTGTACTCCGCCACGTCGGCCTTCTACACCTTTAAATGCAAACATTTTGTTAGGAAAATACTGGTAGAACAATCCAGTTTCATCTGCGTTAAACACATCATCTGCTTTATAGTCCATTAAAAGAGAAGGAAGTTCTGAAAGCCACTTTCCATAGGTAGCCGCATCATCCGATTCACTTTCACCGAAGAGTTAGCAAAAAACGAAATTGTTCCTTTTTTCGGTTTTAAAAGCCTTCCAGTCTTACCCTTTAACTTCTTTGTACCAACAAAGGGATAAATTAATGTGAAACCAGCAACCAGATCAAACTGGTTCTACAGCTGTCAATATCCAAAAGTAAAAAGTGAAACTAATTTCTGTGGAAATAATTTCGACATATCATGGGTTTTGAAAAATATATTTCGAGATAACTATAGAAAATACATAAAAATTTTGATGGAAATGCTGAGTAAATTTCTTTTTTCGAGATATCAAGGGTTTTGAGATATCAAGGTTCGACGGTATTTCATTCATTTAGTTTTACATTTAATGTTACATTTTTGTAACAAATTAGTGAAATCAAGTGAACATTAAAAAGTAAAAATGAAATTCAAACAATATAGTAGCGTCTGAAATGTTTTCAGCTCGATTTTTGTGCCAAGTTTGATATTTTTATTTTATTTTGTAGCTTCTGACAAGTAGATTCCAAATATCTTAGGTGCCATTTTTTTCTTGCACATTTTTGAGGTGAGTTTCAAGATGGCGTCCAAGATGGCTGCCATTTACTGACTTTTTTAATATTTGTGGGATATTATTGACCAGTATATCAAATTATATGTTTTTGGGGTCAAAAAATGCAAATCTACAATCAAAATACGTATAAATTGTGTTATTTATTATTTATTTATAAATTTACTATAAAATTACTAATATACTAAAGGCATAGATTTTCACATAACTATCTTTTTGGCATGCTACGACCTTCTCTTTGAAACACTGCCACATTCTACAGAGATCATTTCCCTGCAAGAAAAATGCTACTCACTACGTGAGAAATTGCACAATTGTGAAGTTGAAGCTACAACTTTGTTTGAAGAGATCAGAGTACTAGTTGAAAAAAATCGTCTTCCGCATATTACACAATGCAGTGGTGATATGGCAAAGTTCTTACTACAGTATATGAACCAATTTGGATCTTTGTTACGTTTCATCAGTGCCACTCGTCAAGGAGATTGGGCATTGCATCTCGCGTCATTAAAGGAACAAATCAAGTATTATTTTGCTCATGACTTATTTCATTATGCCAGACTCATTCCAATATAATTAGCACTGATGAAGGACATTAAAATAACATATCCAGAAATGTGGAATGCTCTCGAATCTGGTTGTTTTGCAGTATCCAAAGCCAATGTGTCGCTCACGAAACTATTTTCAGAACAGAAGTTGGAACAGAAAACCAAAGAACTGAAGAACATTGGTGGAGTTATTGTTTTAACTCAGAATGAAAACGCCCTCGAAAGGTATTTCTTGTGTGCACCAGAAATATTACGCATTATTTAAACTTATTTTGAAAAGTACTGTCCATATGAAGTCTCTAATCAGCCCTGGAAACACTATCAACTTCGGACTTCCATGTCGCTAAGAATTTTTCACAACACAGCCATCTTCAAGGAGAGTATTCGGGATCATTGTGGAAGAAACCCTTTCCAAGATAATACCACACTAATGAATATTGCATCCTCTATGAAAGTTCCAGAATCTGCGAAGGATGACATTCGACCAAATCGTCGACCAAAAGGGCCAGTTGGAATTCGAAGAATTTGTAAGAGATAGACTAATTCGAGAAGATAGGAAACTTCTTGCTCGTTTTCTTGTTGCTGTGGACCTCAAACGTCTACAAACCCAAAAGATGCAATTGGAAACTACAAGTTTTTTGTAATACCAAGATCATTATTTTCCTCTGATGGATATCTTCATATTCCATCTGACAAAAGTCCATTCATTGCAGAAATAGAGCAAGATAATGGATCACTCATACTTGATCATTAGAATCCTCTATTATTTCTCCGATAGAAAAAGTTTGTATTATAGATGGAATGGCCATCTTACAATCAGTAAAAAAGACCCCTGCCACGAAAACTTGTGAAGACTTCGTAAATGCTTTTACCGAGATCCTTATGAAAATGACAAGCGGATACACTGGAGGGAGAATAATATTTGACCAATATCTTGAGCATTCATTGAAGGAGCAAATTAGTAAGAAAATATTGGGGGCTACAGAACCTATTAGATTTACTATTACAAATAGTACCAATATAACGTTGGTTTCATTAAAGACGTTTCTTTCACATAATGAAACAAAATCACAGCTGACTATCTCGGGAATAAATTACTACAAGTTTTTGCTTCTAGTGAGAAGAAAATTGTTATCGTTGTTGGCAGTAAGGCATGCAGTAACCATACGAATGTTTTCGATTAAGAACTATGTGAACATACACATAAAGAAGCAGACACCATTATGCATCTTCATGTACTTGATATAGTGAACCATCATGATAATTATGATATCGATGTATTTTCGCAAGATACTGACGTTTTCATATTGCTGGTTGACTTAGTTTCAAGTCATCTAGTAAGCAGTGAAATCAGTTTTGTTACTGGTCGAGGCAATAAAAAGGCAGAAAAATTAATATTAATGAAAGATGTCGAGCAATAGGTGCTCATAAAAACAAAAGGTTTACTAGGTTTACATTCATATACTGGCGAAGACTGGGTAGGACTATCAAAACAGAAGTGGACAAAAGTGTATATCAGTCTTCAGTGTGATGATAATATTATAACAGCTTTTCAAGAACTTGGGGGACCTAATGCTGATCCATTATCCAATCTGTCGTTGTTTGAAAAATTCTCGGACAAGACTTATTTAAAAAATAGTAATTTTAAAGGATTTCAGAGTTAAGATGGCACCTTTTCAGAACTAAAAGTTTCGAGAGGGAGAAATTACCATCAATCCTTGTAGCACTGAAGTGACATATTCTAAGATCAAACTTAATTTGTACCATTGGAAAGGGCTACAGAAATCCTCGACCTACAATAACCCCACTTATTGGCAATGGTTGGGGAAAAATGGCGAAGGAGTAATTTCTCCAGTCAAATGTCTGGAGTTACCTACGCCCGAAGGAGTTTTTGAACTTGTGAAATGTGAGTGTAGAAGAACATGTACAGATGTGAAATGTTCTTGCTTAAAGAATTCTCTGGTTTGTACTGCCCTTTGCAAATGCAGTGATTGCAACAATACAAAGGACTATCAATACCATCACAGCAGTAGCTGTAATTCAGAATAGGATATATAACATCCCAGGACTGTATATACATATAAATACTGTTTTTAATTTTTTTTCAATATCTTCAATAATTTATGTCATTTCATTTAAGTACTTTGGTTGTGTATAACTGGTTAATAAAACGCTAGTACATCTAATGTCTTTCATATTTTTGTGCTTTATTTGCATCTTATCGCTTAAAACACTTCAAAAACTCAATTTACTCCTAATTTTATTATATATTTGTATTTCTTGACCCTGAAAACATATAATTTGACATATTGGTCAATAATAAACCTCAAATATTAAAGAAGTCAGTAAATGGCAGCCATCTTGGATGCCATCTTGAAAATCACCCCCCAAAAATGTGTATATAAATGGCACCTAAGATATTTGGAATCTACATGTCAAAACCTTCACAATACAACAAAAATATCAAACTTGGCACGTCAATCGAGCTGGAACCACATTTTACGACATTTCAAACCCTACTAATATGATACTTAAACACCCTAAAAACTTAGATTCCGTTCAAACGAAATCGAAATAAATCTCAGATTTTTTTGGAAGGTTTGTATTTTAGATGTGCCTAATCATTTGTTTTCACCTAACCGTAAATATAATACAAAATCAGCAATACAAATATTTGCAACTTAAATTTGGAAAAAAAAGGTCTAAGATTTATTTTGATTTCGTTTGAACGGAATCTAAGTTTTTAGGGTGTTTAAGTATTGTATTGTTTGAATTTCATTTTTACTTTTTAATGTTCCCTTAGTTTAACTAATTTCTTACAAAAATTTAACGTTAAATGTAGAACTAAATGAATGAAATATCCTAATATCTCTCCCTTCTCGGGCTTAAATAATGTAGGGAAAAAATTTGTTTATTTAATTTGTTCAGTAAACTATGTTTTTGTTTAATATACATACATATATATAATGATCATATGGATATCAATAACAATGCACCTTATAATAAGCGTTAACTAAACTGAGATATATTGCAATAAAGCCTGCGTAAGCGGAATCGCATAGGACTGGGGAAAAACCCGTTCTAATCTGTTTTAATACTATTATATAATATCCTTTATGTTGAAAACGTAAAATTTTTTGTTTAAGAAATAATTCCTTCCATTTTACCAGTTTTCATTTAGAAACCGTGTATTAACAGTATTTGTAGTTAAATTTTATTCTAAAAAATATTAGAATGTATAATTGTAATAATAGATGATTATCACACATACATACCATGTACTGATTGTTTTTCAACACTTTCTGGTTTTTTTCAGATCGTTCTCATACAAAAATATTTATAAATGTGATATAATAAGAATTAAAATTTATTTTTTCTATTTTCAAAATTGATATGCTGCTTATATTATAAAAGCCTGCAAGTCGCCAAGCAGTTTTCACATACTGTACCTCACTCCGAGTAATTTGGAAACATTATGAGTGGGCATATATTTTTACACATCACTCGTAGTATGCTCTTCTTTTTGTGTGATATCAGATCTTTTTATGACAAACATTTTAGTTTTGTGGCTTGGCAGGATCAATTATAACAACGTGTTTTTGATTAGATAAGAATATCCGTATTTTCTAAAATGTATTTGTCGAATAGTAATTCGTACAAAATGAAACGAAAGTATTTTGCGCATACATTTACATGTATTTACGCTGCATCAAATGATGTGATGTAAAAACAAATTTGCTAGTCGCATTACTTTTATATCATGTGACGTAACATTCAAATTCTTCGAAATGAAAATCGTTTTAAAATGTGTCGTTGTATTATATGACGTAATTTTCACTGTTAAATGCATTCTCATGTAATAATTTATTTATTTAAAACATTTTCTCCTTTAAGATTCACGGGTACATATATTAATTAATTTAAAAGTGTTTTGGAGTATGATTACTTGAGCTTTTCAAATATAATCCAATATGCAACATTAAAAGTTTTACATATTAATGGACAGTATTGATGTGACGTCACAATTGGTAAAATGGCGATTTTTATGGCCTCGAACCAACAGGAAGAATAGGGTCCATTTCTATATGGATTATTAGCTGGAAATAAATGCTAAACTACTGATATTCTTTCAAGTGTAAAATAAATTTTCTTTAATCGTCTGCATGCGGTAAGTACAATAAGCAGTACTCGTGTGACGACACAGTTTGGCCATTTTTATAGCCTAGAACCGATGGAAGAATACGGTAAATTCACTTTAATTATGACGATATTTAATATTTGAGAATTTTAGGTATGACGTAATTGTCCCCTTTAAATGCGTTTCACGTGTAATAATTTTACTATTTTAACTTTAATCTGTTGTAGATAAAAATATTTTAAATATAATTTTATTCCAACATGTATATCAAATAAAGAGGCATGAAGTGTATTTTAGAAACAAACAGGGAAAGTAAATTTAATTAACATTATTTTTACACGCATTTTAATAAAAAAATGCATGAAAGCTCTCAAGACGCTCGGAGGGTCAAAGTTTAGCACATTTTTATATTTACGTGTAAATATTTTGACGTAATTTTATTTATTTTCTGTTTTTGTCTCGTGATCATTTAATTTTTATTTTAAAATATCTTTCGGATTTTAATAATGTCACTTTTCGCGACAAAAAAAAAAAAAAAAAAAAAAAAAAAAAAAAAAAAAAAAAATCTGATTTTTATTTTTTTTCTGAAAAACATCATTTAATCGCAGTATTGTTTAACTACCAAAAGAAATAAAAGATAATTTCAACTATCAATTTGAAATTGACGACAAAGAAGAAATCTAATAATCCCATAGTTTTTCCCTGTTGACCACTTTTTTCCAAAAAATCGTGTAATTTTATTGAAATTACAGATTGTCACTACAGAAATGTAATGAAAATTAGAAAAAAATATTTCAAAAACTAATTAAAATTTAAAATTTTATTACCAGTTTTGACATATGTGGATCAATACGGTTATTGGTGTAAATTTCCCCTTCCAAAACTTACATATTTTAGTAGAAATAGCCATGAAACTTAATCAGTCGTTTCATAAATTCGTTTAATTATGATTTTGTATATATATAGGGTAGAAATAACCAAAAAAGCAGTTCATCAGAATATCTAAATATTATTTTATAACAGAGCGTTTTATTTAACTCTTCTAATTTCGGAAACGCTCGATATATTTTATGTTCTTATAATTATTTATGTATTTTAAAAACTTTAAATTGTGGTTAGTAGGATGCTAAACATTATAGAAGTGTATTAAAAACAATGAACTGCAGATCTGATGTTGAGGCTCTTGATCTGCAGATTTTCTAATTCTTTGTATTTTGAATCATAATTCATTTTTACAGGAGTACCACAAGAGACGTACGAGTTCCTGGAAATGGATTTCCATACAGATGTTTAGAAATTTCTTTAACAGATGAAGAAAAATTTACCCTGACTTTGATTGATGGTAAGTGCATTATGATGTAAGATGTTTTTAGGCAGTAATTTAAAAGTTCATTCAAGTTACAGGTTTATTTAGAGAGTTTGAAGTAAATAAAAAATTTGGTGTAGCTCACTACAATATTTTTTTTAATCTGTGTCGAAATTGACCTGCTAAATCTTTAGAGGGTGTTTTCTGATCGCGCTGTTGCAGTTGTTTTGCTCGGGAAATTGTCATGGCTTTTTTCTGGAGAGAAGATACTAGAACCTAAAAATATGTTTACTTCTCAAAGATTTTTTTCGCAATTTCTTTTTAGGTGTGTTCGTAATTATATAAATACTTAGTACCTATAGTCGTCGTTCGGTCCGTCTGTCTGTCCGTCCGTCCGCATATAACAGAGTAAAAAATACCTAATCGACTGGTTTGAGATTTTAAATATATAATTGTTGTAAAATTTTGTCGAGTCATTTAAAATTTTATGAAAATCGGGTGTATAGTTTTATTACAGGGACAGTCAAAAGTTTTCCGTTACATTACCGCCAATTGCAAAAAATGATTTCAAGTGCATTTTAATGATGTTACAGATTTTCGAAAAGAATGAAATTGATATGCACTTGTAAATTGCACAAAAATATACAGTTAGTACAATATGCAGTGCAAAAATATTTATAAAACTAGTTATAGTACGAACGCACCTCATTTGCTACGCTTGACGTGCAATTTCCGAATTGTTTCTTTCTGGACGGAGAGACTCTCCCGGCTTACACTGAAAAAATATTCTGACACTACAGTCACACACAAAACCTATGTTATCAAGTACAAGAAAAAACTTTTATTTTATGCAAGAGTAGAAATAGGGGATTCTAATGATCCATGTCTGCCGGAAGTGAAGTGGTGCATAAGTCAAAAATTAATACCACTTCCGGTGTATTTTTAGAGGCTTATCCTAAGGTATAGAGCACAAGAAAAATAAATTATGGAAAATGTTGAGTTCATTTAGTACTATAATAATATCCTTGTCTGCCATGCCGCAGCCAGTGCGAAACACATGCCAGACGTACTTTTATCGAAAATATTTTTAATGAAAACCTAAGTTTTCGAGCACAAGGATAATTTCTATTTTAAAATTAAGTTTAAATATAGTTATTACAGAAATCGATGCCTGCCAAAGTTCAGCTGTTGCTAAACGTTCAGCAGACCAATTTATAAAAAGTGCGTTCATTAATTTTGTATCGATTTGATCGAATAAATCGTCATTTAAGAAAGTTTTGCGTCACTTTCTTAACCCCCTCACTGGCAAGCCCGGGTTAATACGTTCACTAAGCTCCAGGTTTCACTGCAATACAAGCAATATTTAAAGTAATATAATTCTATTGATTTAATGTATTTTTAATACATTGAACAATGATTAATACTTCCAAGAATTGCATTCCTATTCGTTATTAAGTTTTTTTTTTAAAAATGTTCAAAGAATCATTTTTTTTTTTTAGCATTTAAAACAAAATGCAGAGAAAAAAACATTACAATACTGCCCTTTTCCAAGACAGTCGGAGGGTTAATACCATGGATCATGTGGAATGCTTCAGAAACATAACGCTGATACAATCTGATAGGCATTCAGATTGGTGCTTTGCTACTTTCGAAACCAGACTGACCAATAACAAGTGTGCATTTTGCAAAAAGTGAAAATTTTCGAAAAACTGCAATTTCTGATTGGCTAATCTCGTTTCAAATATAGTTTTAGTAAAATATTTATTCGGACCCCTACAACAGTTCCTTTATACAAAATATTACCGCAAGATACCTCATTTTATATGATTAAAAATTAATGTGAAATATTCGCAAGTTTTATATGAAAGGAATAGCTAATACTGTTGGCGTGCCTCTATAATAGAGTGACGACATACCATGCTCTGACTCGGATTAGACAGATGGGTTTGTCCAAACTATGGAAAATCTAGGCATTTTTTGCCATAGTTTAGACAAAAGGGACGCTACACTTTCTCAAATGACGTAGTTTTATTCGATGAAATCGATACAAAATGGTATGAAAGCACATTTTATAAATTGGTCTGCCGAACGTTTAGCAACAGCTGAACTTTGGCAGACATCGGTTTTCTGTAATAAATTCTGTAATATTTAAACCTAATTTTAAAATACAAATTATGCTTGTGCTCAATAACTTAGGTTTTCATTAAAAATAATTTCGATAAAAGTACGTCTGGCATGTGTTTTGCACTGGCTGCGGCATGGCAGACCAGGATATTATTATAGTACTAAAGGAATTTTCCATAATTTATTTTTCTTGTGCTCTATACCTTAGGATAAGCCTCTAAAAATGCACCGGAAGTGGTATTAATTTTTGACTTATGCACGACTTCACTTCCGGCAGACATGGATCATTAGATTCCCCTATTTCTACTCTTCCAAAAAATAAAGGTTTTTTTTTCTTGTACTTGATAACATAGGGTTTTGTGTTGTCGGCTCTTGGACTACTAGCACCTTTTATAAAATAAATTGAGGCTCCAGAAAAATAGTGTGCCATGTCATCCTTATAAATTCTAATTACCTTTGCTATAGAGTTCTAGTTATCCCTGTTGAAATTCAAAGGTGTTTTCCTATATTATCGTGGGCAAACATATTTAAAAATCTCTGCAAATAAATGCGATCACAAGAAGTGAGTTTTAGTAACAATAATTCTAGTTTATGAATTAATTCTTTAAATCAAATGATAATTTCTCGCTATTCAAACGATTCAAAATATAATGTATCGTTTCATAACCTTGAAAATTATAGACTAGAATTTCTGGATCATTTCGTCTATTCTGTTTAAATATTTAACCTTATTCGAATAACTCGGAAATCTATATACTAGTTTAGGGATTTAGAAACTGGCTACCTATTTGTTCTATATAAAGGCTCTATATAAATGTTCTATATTTTACTATTAGTGTACTATCCCCGATCAACATACCGTTCACACTCTGGTGAAGATCTTAGATGTTTATAAGATTACTAGAAGCCTTCACCCGTTACGCTGTTCACTTTCTCTAAACAAACCTGAATCAAACAAAATATATCTATTTCGTAACTCACAGTCGGATTTAGTAAAGAACGTAGCATAATATATATAATAAACAAAAATAAACCCTGTAAAATTAAGAATGCGTCTGCTAGTACCTTATAAAATGGCTAATCTCTCATAATCATTTTCACCTGATTATAGAACCTTCGCCCATAACTTTACAGCAAAACAACATAGAAATATATGTGTTACATATTAAAACCTTCCCTGAAAAATTATCTAACAGTGATAGTTCCATGGGAATCTACTCCGTTGAACCTTATAAGAAAAGTTATTCATTTATAGTCGGGTTCAAATAATTTTAGAACTTTTTACCATAGTTATACAACAAAGAAATTATTGTTTCCTGCCCAAAGCTATTTGTTATGAATATTCCTATTATTTTATTCTGTAATCTAGCGATTCGCACATCTCTTTTCTTTTCTGTGGCTATATGGCTAACATGCTTCCATGGAAATAGGTTTTGTAGATTTAGGCATTCTTCGCTGTTCTTTGTTGATTGTGTAAGTGATGTCGGCTGCTAGTATACGTTTTGTTTTCTTCAATGTCTAAATATTCCTGACAAGGTGTCAATATATATATATTATTTAAATTTGAAACTGGACTATTTCTTAAGTGGTCATGTTTTTATCTACTACAAGATAGCTTGTGCTTCCGAGAGAACTAAGAAGCAAGATCTTCGTTTATTTGAACATGAAGAATACAAGTAAGCCTGACCTATCTTTATTACTGTTTGTAAAGCGCCGAAAGATCATTAACTACTTACAGATCATGAGACTGAAATGCTGGCATATTATGAATAATTAAATTGTTTTAAATGAAATAAAATTTTGAACATTTATTAGCTGTAGTAAAGTAATAAAAAAATGAAATTTTATTAACTGTAAACAATTTGACATCTTAGAAAGATAATAATATTACGTAACTGAGTACTGATAATTATTCTATTTGGAAATTTAAAATGCAAATCTAATACACATATAAAAATAAAAATTTGTCTGTCTGTAATGCTATAGAAATCCACAGTTTGGAAGCCAGAGTTGTGAAATGTAACGTACATGTGTATTAAAACACGGCCGAGGCATTTAACGTAACCGGAATCGAAATAATTTATAGTTAATTTTTAATTAATAAACAACCAGCAATTTAACAGCAATTTCCTGTCAAATTTAAACATTTTTCGTTAAAGGTAGTTGAAACAATTAAAAATTCACAATAAAATTCTTACCAAAATAATTACTTTTGTATTGCAAGATTTCCATGTGAAAAAGGAAAATGAAACAAATGATTTGACTAGTTTAAAAAAAGTGAATATTACGTCAAAACTTTTTTATTACAAGATTTCCACGTGAAAAATGAAAATGAAATAAGTAGTTTGACGAATCGTTCTATATATATATAAAAGAAATGGGCCAATGAAAATCTGCGTAGATACCGCGAAACGCATCTGATTAGTCAGAACTTTCTTACGCTATAAGGGGGATTATCAAGGGGGTGCGGCTCTGTCACCAAATTTGTTGCCAGTTTGGCGCTATTTCCAGTATATCGTCAAATTTCCATAGACTCCCATTGAAATTCTATGGGTTTACTTGCTTGCAGAAAATCAACAATTTGAGATATTTCTATGCAACAAAAACTAATATTAGCTTATAAATACAGCTTAATTCAACTATTTATATTATTTTTAAGCACAAACACTAACTATTTACAATATTGGTAGCACTATATATATAATTTTACACATATATTTTGGCGGAGAAAAGGCGTCGAAGTGACAATTTCAGAGGAGAGGAGATTTATATAATGTTATTTACTGTAACTTCAAATTAGCAACTTCATTTCAAAGATAAAGAAAACAAAATTCCAAGTAAGTTTAATAAATTTTTTACTTTTTAAATTTATTACATTTTTTAAATTTAAAATATTTTAAATTTTTAATTTTCTATTAATTTATAATTTTATTTAAATATAAATTCATTTAATTTGTAATTATTCAAATAAATTCTAAATGTTACACTTTTTAATGATTTTATATTTAATAATTGTTATAATTATGAAACTCTTTAAGCTCTAATGATTATGTGATTGGAGATAAGGAAATAAAATTGTTAGGAGTTGGGGAGGAGCGCCTATTTTACGAAGTGGATATAAAAATTTAACGCATAGAAAATAAAGGATCCTAAAGCGATCCAGAATGGAAACGCGAAACAATTGCGCCTGGGGTTGACTAGAAAAAAGGGATTGGTTTGCGATTACAGGAGGGGTGGTGGGGATCGTAGCGTGCAGGGGGCTGAGCCCCCCTAGTTAAAAAAGTTAATATTACGTCATGTTGGAAATATAATGGACGTCAGCAGGTAAATATATAACGTCATATGAGTTTGAAAAAATGTATTGAACACAATAAAAACATAATTATGGAAATAGTGGCATATTTTAACATTTTGAGGTTATCTGAATTTCTTTTCTCCATTTTTAAATCTTTTCCTTATATATACGTGTGTGTATGCATGTATATTAGAATTTAAACAAAGGTTTAGGTCACTAGAGCTTATTCTTAGACAAGCACTGAAATAAAAATGGCTTTACTGCTTTCTTTTATTGTTTATTTTATACTGTATGATTAATTTTGAAATTAATTTTTCAAAACGAAAATTCTTAAAATTCCGGGCAACGCCGGGTACATTAGCTAATATTCTTATAAGAGGGGATTTATTTCATGTAATTGATGATGAATCTCGAGAAAATCTGGACGATAAATATTTAAAACGCGACAGAAAAGCAAGAGCGGTAATTAATTTATGCATAGACGATTTCTAAATTATTCACGTCAAATCTGAAACGACGGCAAAAGCGATTTGGAATAAGCTTAAAGCCTTCCCGAAAGAATGAATTTATATAGTAAACTTTTTTTAAGGCGAAAATTGTACGCTGCAAAAATGTCAGAAGATGGTAACATGAATGAGCATATCGCTCAAATGCTTGAATTAATAGATAAGTTAAAAGCCGTTGGCAAGGAAATAAAAGATTATCACATAGCTCGTTGCTTTTAGTCTCAGTTCCTAAATCTTATGATAACTTAATTACTGCCCCTGATGCGAGAACAGAAATAGATCCAAATTCCCAATTAATAAAAAACAGGTTGACAGGCGAATACAATCGAAGAATAAAAATAAATACTGATCGAGGAGTTTCACAAGTTTTTAAAACGAAAGTTTTTAAAACAAAACCGACCTAAAAATGACAAGTTTTGCACGTATTGCAAGAAATCAAACCACAGCCGAAACGATTGCTATCACATGAACAATAAAACTTTTCAAAATCGCAATTGGAATAAATATTATTCTCCATTAAAAAATAAAAATAATAGGAAACAAATTGTTGATCTCAGAACATGCAATTTTATCTCCACGACAACGAATGATAAAAACATAAATCAGAATAAAACTTCAGTCTGTATGCAAAGCATCGGACAAAATTCTAATTCTAACCAAGATTGCAGACTATATAGCGAGAGGAAAATAACAGAAATGAAAACATAGGATACGGCTTGCGATAAATATCCGATAAATAAAAATAATCAAATGAATCGAGAAGCTAATTCTCTCTTGAATAATGAAAACAAAAATATTGCTGAATACACTTTAAAACTAAACTATAATTTAACGCAAGAGTTTAGAGATTTCTATATCGACAGTGGTGCAACGCAACATCTCGTTAATGACATAAATATGTTTAAAATTTAAATTCGAATGCGGAACCTGTGAAAATTGTTATTGCAGATGGGAAAATTTTATTTTCGCATTGAATCTGTAACGTTCACATTCCAACAAAATTGAGTGACGCAACTAGTCATGATGTTAATTTAATGAATGCATATTTCTTGCCCGAATTACAATGTAATTTAATATGGATAAAAAGAATTACTGAAAAGGGATTTGCTGTTATATTGAACGAGAGCAAATGCTTCATTACAAATATTGAAACTACGTAGCAGTTTCAAGTAATAATAGTCTTTATAGTGTAACAGAAAAATGAATATACAGGGAAAAGCAAAAAACCAAACATTCGCTTTGGATTGCAGAAATGTAAACTGCATTACTTTATGGAACTAACGCCTTGGGCACAGAAATTCATATGCTATTAAGAAACTTCTGAGAAGAAATCTTGCTAATGGGGTCGAAATTGATAACTGCAAAAAAGTTAATAATTTCAAAAACTGTATTAAAAATAAATTTTCAGAATTTTCATGTCCGAAAGAATCAAAGTTCAAAGGAAAGAGACCGCTTGAGCTTGTCCATGGTGACCTATGTGAGGCCAATCAAACCCCCAGTGTCAGAGGGAATTGTTACTTCCTTACTTTCGTTGACGACTTCCCACGTTTCAGTATTATTTATCTAATAACAAGCAAAAATGAAGTTCATTCAATAATAAAAGAATATATCGCAGTGACTAAGAATAAATTTGATAAGAGGCTAAAAAATCTAAGAAGCGATATGAAGGGGAATATATGCGGGGTTCACAACCATAGTAGACCAAGTCCATTTTGAAAAAAAAAATATGAGATTCTCCACTTTGAAGATGCAAAAAATCTGTTTTATCCACTCTCACAGTAAACCAAGTCCGTAAATAGATGACATATACGAAAAAGTATGTGAAAACAGACTTGGTTCACTGTGGGAGCGGATAAAACAGATTTTATTCTCCCTTTAAATGGACTATCTCATATTTTTTCAAAATGAACTTCGTGTACTATGGTTGTAAGCCCCGCATATAAGCAATGTAACGGAAGAATTCATGAAAAATCATGGAATTGTACACCAGTTCACGCTGCCACATTGACAACAACAGAATGGAGTTACGGAAAGCTATAATAGAAGTTTGATGGCGATAACAAGATTTTCCCTGTCTGAAGCTAACGTGCCACACAGATTTTGTGCAGAAGCCATAATGACAGCAAATTATTTGCAGAATAGATTGCTCACGAAAACCAAAAATAAAACATCGTAAGAGTCATGGAATGGCCGTAAACCAGAGTTATCTAACATCAGATTTTTTGGATCGCATCATTCGCACACATTCATGAAAGTAAAAGAGGAAAATTAGACGAAAAGGCTGTTGAAGGAATTATGATTGGTTATGATTACAGAAGTAAAAGATATCGAGTTTTAATATCTCACCATAATGTAATTATATGTGAAACAGTCAGATTCATTGAAGACACAACTTCCGATAAGGAAATTACAGTAGTTCCACGAAAACGAATAGAGAATGAGGTAAAAAAAAGTGAATGAAGAAATAGCCCCAAAAAAATTTAAATATTATGAATAAACAGTCTGCGCCACCAATGGAACCAAGAAGATCTCAAACAATTAACAAAGGAAAATTTCCAAAACAATTAACTTAAATTACAGGAAGAGCAGTGAAAGAACCTGATTGTTTCAAGGAACTGAATCCTCTACGCCCTGATGAAAATGAAAAATGTCTTGAAGAATATTTTATAGGAGAAGCAGTGAAAGAACCAGCTAGCTTCAAAAAACATAATTATCTTAATCCTCATGAAAAGAAAAAATGGCTCGAAGCAATCTAAGAAGAGATGCAATCTCTTAAAAAGAATCATACGTAGGATCTTGTAAAGCTAACCAAAGATAAAAAAGCAATTGGCTGTGAATGGACGTTTAACGGCAAGTTGAACGAAAATGGCACAGTTGAAAGATATAAAACAAGACTCTTAGCAAAACTTTTTAACCAAAAGTTCGGAACAGATTACGATCAAACTTTTGCAACAGTAGTCAAGCACACAACCACAAGAGAATTTTTAACCGCTGCATGTCAAACATGGTAATATTAAAACAGCATTCTTGCATGGAGACCTCAGGGAGATATCTATATGGTACAACCGGAGGGATATGTTGATTAATCCTGAGAAGAAAGTTTGTAATTAAGAAAATACATATATGGGCTTAACAAGATGCATATGCGTGGAATTAAAAGCTAGTAGAAGTTTAGATGAAAAAGAATTTCAAGCAAAGTGTTTCAGATTTATTTACCAAAACAGATGAGGATGAAAATATACTAATTATTCTCTACGTTTGATGAACTTCTTATTTCGTGTAAAGATGAAACAAACATCCACAAAGTAATTTATATTCCGAAAGAAAACTTCGAAGTTGAAAATTTAGTTCAAGCGAATCATTTTTGTTTTTGGAATCAACATCTAAAGCAATATTGATGGAAGTTTTGAATTGAATAAGAAAAATAAAATTAAAGAAATACAAGAAGTTTACCATAGAAGAGAAGAAGCCTACATACATACCAATGGAAATATCATACTCAAAAAATGAAGATGACAGTAATTTTCCGGATGATAATACAGAATATAGACAAGCCCTTGGAGCTCTTTTTTACATAGCAAAAGTGTCGCGACCGGACATTGCCCTAGCAGTTAATATACCCAGCCGAAAGATTGAAAGACAATCAGAAAAAGTCTGGAAATCAGTTCAAAAGATTATCATGTAATTAATCGTAACAAAAAACCTGAGTCTCATTATAAGCAGCCAAATTGAACCCATTCTCACTTGCAATTCTGATGCAGACTGGGCTGGTGACAAAGCAAAGAGAAAGTCTACAAGCGGTAACTTTTAGGAGACAATCTAATATCATGGTTCTTAAAACGACAAAATTGTATTGATCTGTCCTCTTCCGAATCAGAATACATAGCTGCTGCAAATGCTGCACAAGAAATACAGTGGTTGCTGACTTTACTTAAAAACTTAAGTTTCAAACAGTCTTTACCAATTAAGCTATACGAATCCAAAATACCTTGCATAGCACTAACACTAACTGGGAAACATAGTGCAAAAATCAAGTACATTGGTGTCAAATATCATTATATTAGACAAGAACAAAATATAGTGCTTGTTGATTACTGTAATTCAAAAGAAATGATTGCCGCTATATTAACAAAGGCTCTTCCCAGAAAAACCTCATAACTTCTTAATTATAATACATATCAAATCAGTTTAAAATTATTAATACTTCTAGGAAAAGGGCTAGGAAAAGGGCTAAGCTTTTAGAAAATTTGTGTATCACAGATTTTTGATAATTGAAAATAGGCGAAACAAATAGGGCTTCAGGGAGAAAGAAATTCATAACTTCGTCAATTCTTAAGATATAAAATCCACCTAAACTTAATATAAATCTTCTTAATATTTTCTACAACTCTTATATTTAAAAGATTTTAATACAAACCAACTCTTTCCACAAAAAAAGTTTAAAACGAAAAAAATGGAAGGTCTGAAGAAGAAAAATATTCATACCTTCGTCAATTCACAAGATATCCAATTTACTTAAATTTATTATACATCTTCTCAATATTATCTACGAATTTCATATTGACAAGTTTCTTGTAGGAGCATTTGTTACAGCAAAAACAAATTAAACAAAAATAGGGGTTGACGAAAAAATTATAGTATTAACGTTGTACTCAAATCCAAACAGCTTAGTTTCTGACTCATTTTTAAATTCATTTTTGTTCTCAAACGCATACAACTAGCAGGTTCTTTTATTCAGAAACTATATAATGTGCTGTATTGGTCGATTTTTTGATACAGGCATAATACGTTTCAAAAATCACTGTTAAAGCGGGCATTTTGAACCGAATTTCCCGAAGCGATAGTGCTAGAAAAGAAAAAAAAAATGGTTGTTCTGAGAAAATAATTGTTTATAAATCCAGTTCTAATTAATTGACCGAAAAATAAAAGCACAAGTCCGTTATAAATCTCATCAAAAATTACGTCAGCAAGTTTCATGTTTTTACTTTTAAAAATGAGTCTGAAAATATGTAGGAAAATTTTGAGTTGTTGATCGTGGAAAAATAATTTTTTGAATACCGCATTAATATGATTCTGATAAAATCAGCTCTTACAGAAAAAATAAATTAAAAATTCGCCAAAAGCGGACAGATAAAATTGTAAAACTGGAGTTATCTCTAAACTTGATTTAGTTTTTGTTGGTGAAATTAGTACTTAACTTCGAAATCTACCTTCGTCTATAGGCCGAGTCGGCAGGGTTTTGTATATTGTAATAAAAAATTTCGAGTGGTTCATTTAGTAAAATGTATTATGTTATATTTGAATTTTAATTAACCTTCTTTCAGGTGAAGAAACTAGAATATTTTATGAATCAATATTTTTCAATAACGTTCAAAATGTTTATTTTAAAGTGATAGAAAAAAAAAAAACTTTTATTTTTCTTTAGCCGCCTGCGAGTCATACTTTAAATGAAAAAACAGACGTGCAGAATGCGTAAATATATATTTATTGAAGTTCAACAAAATTATTCATGTGTAATATTAAATTGATAGTTTAATTTCGTTAAATTTAACATATTATTATTTTTTTTAAAGAATTCATCAAATCTTTTTAAGGGGGCTCGGCATCATACCGATATCAAAATTTCATAAAAATTTTAATTTGCACATTTTTATCTTACCAAATGCTTTCGACTACAACTTACCAAAATTTCAGATTGATACTACATATTGAACCAGTATAGTTACGTCTGATTTAACAAACAACTCATATGATACTCACCCCTTAAAAGAAATTGTTAAGCTCATTTTTATCTCTGTTCGGTTTTTTTTTTTGTTGTTGTTCAGATATCCATGTCTTCAAAATGCTAAGGCTTTTCCGGGTTTGAATGAAAGTGCTTGATTTTATTTTTAGTTGAACATCAAACTATAGATGACGATTGATAAGACTATCTGCCATGATTAGGATTTATTTATCTCGTTTCCGATCGGAACGGTTTATATAACTCGTTAAAAAAGAATAATATGTATTTTTTCATGATATAATGAAATTATGAAATTTACTCGTCATAACATAAATAGCGTTGATATTTAAAATATAAAGCAAAAGACTCTTATTAATCTCATAATATTTCGCGTATTCTTTTATCTTTGATATGTCAAAATAATATACATATAATTTTTGTTATAAAGTCAAGATGAATGTTTCATTGAAATATTTAAAAATGTACCGCTTTTGTTTTTAATTATAAGCGAACTGACAATGTTTCGTGATTGATGGTTATTTCGATATTATATATTTTTTAATTTCCATGTCTAATTTGTAGATATGTTGATGAGCAAAAAAAGTGAACTCTTTCATATATAATTTCTCGCCATATAAACCCCTAATCGATAACAACATTTTTATAATCTTAAAAAAATAAATTTATATATATATATGTAATAATAAAAAATTTCGCCTCTTTTTCTTAGTAAAAACTATTCCAAATTCTTAATATTTTTCCTTTTTTACCTATCTTTAATAATATCTTAATATCTTTTGTCTTTTATTTCATGCATTAAAATTTGCGTATTCTTTTATTATTCTTAAAACCTTAATCCATTCGTCTAATCTTATAAAACTCATTAAATTACTTTTTCATTTTCTTCTAAAACTAAATTCTTTTTTTTCTAATGTTTTTTAATAGCATTTGTTCGATCACATTCTATACCCACAATTCCATGCGCCCGCCAGCATTAATTGCGCCTTAATACTGACGGCGTATAAAGAGTTCATTGTCGACGTCATCCCCGTCCCATCGAATCGTAGTCTGTTTCATGTCCCGTCCTTCCCCATCTCTCTGCTGGCGTTGGTTCTCGACTTTTCTGTATCAGTCCGCGCGCTGTTTCTTGGAGTACTTATATCGTTACATCGACGAGGAGCAGAAGAATTTACGTTTTCCCGGTTGTTTAAATAATCTGCATCGCTTGGTGTGAACGTTCTAATGTGTAGATCCTAATCTTGTAACATCTTAAGTTTTATGCAGTGGATGATCAATTATTGAGAGTTGATGAAGAAGCTACTAGAATTGTTCGATATGTTTTTTGTCAAATAAACCAGTTTAAAGTGACGATGACTCTATTCATTACGTGATAGAAAATACCTCAATGTTTACGAAGCTTGTCTTTTACTCGTTACCCTGACTGCTGTCCGATAGTCTCAAAATAACGGATGGTTGGCCTTCATTGCTCTACTACGTTTACTTCGAGAGATACTAGTGTCGCCTGAATGTCTCAAACGTCGATAGGAAAATGCTACGCATACACACACACACACACACACACACACATATATACAGGGTGATTCATAAAAGATGGGCAGAACGTTAAGGGGTTATAGTACACTTAAAGACAAATAATATTAAATAGGAGACTAAGGGTCCCAGACGTATTCCCAAGGAGATAGGGGGCATTAAAGTTTAGGGTCCGAAATTTCAAATGATTATAAAACATGGAAAAATTGGTCGATTCGTTTGCGGTTTTTGCAAAAAATTTTCTTTATGCCAGTATTTTCTTGAAATAAAATTTTAAAGTTCAATTTCAAAAAATGCCGATAGGGGGCGCTTTAGAATTTGGAGTAACAAACAACTATTTTCTAACGTTATTTTTTGTATTTCTTTAAATGATTTCGAAAGCTTAGACTTAAACTTAAATTTTGATCTAAAAATCTGAGTCCTAACGAGTAGTTAAGTAGCGTAAACTGAAATTTGAAATTTGAAACCCTTCTCCCCCCAGAACAAAAATCAGTTATTCCCGATCTTTGTGTCGTAGATTAGGCTCTAACTACTGCCGCGTTTTGCTAAAATTATTCTTTATGTCAGTATTTTCTTGAAAATAAATTTTAAAGAAAATTTTCAAAAAATTCCGATAGAGGGCGCTTTAGACTTTAAAGTAACGAACAACTATTTTATACCGTTATTTTTTGTGTCTCATTAAATGCTTTCTAAAGCTTAGACTTAAATTTTCAGCCCAAAATCTGAATCGTTAGACGTGGTTAAGTTTCTGGGGAGAGGGGTTTGAAATTTCTACTCCTGAGCACAGTTCAGTTTACCATGTCCACACATTGTGTGCTGTGATACGAGGTAAAAAGACACAAATTAGGATTATGTTACCAAAGCATATTTATTAACATGTAATTACAATAAATGTTCAAAATTGTGACCACCAGAGGTTATGCACGCAGAACAACGGCGAAGAATGGAACGGCGAACATTCGCGAAAACATCAGGCTTTTCGAGCACTTCCCCTACAGCGGCGGAAAGCCTGGCGACCAGTTCCTCGGGGGATTCAATGGGTGTCTCTTACATAAGAGCCTTCAATCGTCCCCAAAAAAAGAAATCGAGGGGTGAAAGATCTGGCGAGCGAGCTGGCCAAGCAACAGGACCACCTCGACCAATCCATCTGTTCGGAAATGTGATGTCCAGATAGTTGCGGACGTCTCGTACGTAATGGGCTGGCGCTCCATCGTGCTGGAACCACATGACCCGCCGGATGCGTGGAGGAACAACGTTTAACAGGTCTGGCAGCACATGTTGCAGAAATGTGAGGTATGTTTTACCGTTGAGGCGTTCAGGAAGAAGGTACGGTCCGATTAGGTGGTCTCCGAGGATTCCTGCCCAAACATTGATGGAAAAGCGTCTCTGATGAGCATGTGGATACGTAGCATTTGGATTGACATCCGCCCATACATGTGCATTGTGTGTGTTAAATGTACCTTCACGTGTGAAGGTACATTCATCGGTGAAAAGCACAGTTCGTCCAAAATGTGGATTTAGCGCGTTCTGCTGCAGAAACCAGCGGGCGAATTCAATACGATTTGGATAATCCCCTGGAGACAGTTTCTGGACTCGTTGCACATGAAACGGGAGCAAATGTTCATCCTTCAGTACCCTCCAAGTCATGGACTGTGAGGTATCCACCTGCCTAGCCACTGTTCGTGTACTTGTACTTGGCTGCGCCGCTACTACATCCAGAATGGCTTCTGCAACAACTACTGATTCGTCCTTTTTTGCACGACCTGCATTCGACCGGGAAGCGAGAAATGATCCCGTCTCACACAACTGTCTGTGCAAGCGCTCGAAAGTTTTGCGGTTAGGCAACCGCCTGTTGGGAAATCGCTCTCCGTACATTCGTTGTGCCTCTGCACCATTTCCATCTGCCGCTCCGTAAATTAAATGCATCTCAGCCTTTTCCTTATTCGTGAAGGGCACCATCTTCCGATTCATTACTACAGCGACTTACACTTGACTCACCGTTCAGTGGTTTTTATGCCTGAATCGTGTCGAAATTTTGCATACGTGTTCTTCTTCTTCCCCATTTGACATTTGCATACTTTCTGTTTCCTTCTTCACCCGGTGACTAGCGTCAGGAATGGAGCTTTAACGTTTGCATGAGCGACGTTTCCAACTGTGCCAGTGCCTTTATGAGTGAATTCCGACTATGCAGTCCTTGACGAAAGTTGTATTTTTGCCTCGTATCACAGCACAGAATCGTTGGGCATGGTTAAGTAGTGCAAACTGAACTATGTTCAGAAGTTGAAATTTGAACCCCCTCCCCTCGCTACTGAACCACGCTCAGCGATTCAGATTTTGAGCTGAAAATTTAAGTTTAAGTCTAAGCTTTAGAAAGCATTTAATGAGACACAAAAAATAACGGTATAAAATAGTTGTTCGTTACTCCAAATTCTAAAGCGCCCTCTATCGGAATTTTTTGAAAATTTTCTTTAAAATTTATTTTCAAGAAAATACTGACATAAAGAATAATTTTAGCAAAACGCGGCAGTAGTTAGAGCCTAATCTACGACACAAAGATCGGGAATAACTGATTTTTGTTCTGGGGGGAGAAGGGTTTCAAATTTCAAATTTCAGTTTATGCTACTTAACTACTCGTTAGGACTCAGATTTTTAGATCAAAATTTAAGTTTAAGTCTAAGCTTTCGAAATCATTTAAAGAAATACAAAAAATAACGTTAAAAAATAGTTGTTTGTTACTCCAAAGTCTAAAGCGCCCCCTATCGGCATTTTTTGAAATTGAACTTTAAAATTTTATTTCAAGAAAATACTGGCATAAAGAAAATTTTTTGCAAAAACCGCAAACGAATCGACCAATTTTTCCATGTTTTATAATCATTTGAAATTTCGGACCCTAAACTTTAATGCCCCCTATCTCCTTGGGAATACGTCTGGGACCCTTAGTCTCCTATTTAATATTATTTGTCTTTAAGTGTACTATAACCCCTTAAAGTTCTGCCCATCTTTTATGAATCACCCTGTATATATATATATATAATTATATAAATAAATAATATATATATTATTAAATAAAATAAAAGTATTATTTATCTATATATATATAACAATTACAATATAATATTTTTATTTTAGTTAATTAATTTTTTGATTATTATTATATATATAAAATAATACATATATATATAGATGCTATATTTATTTATATAATTATATTATTTGCGTAACGGAACAAATTAGTTTATTTCCGCACGTTTATTTATCTTGATGACGATTTATGTCTGTCAAAATTGATTCATTCTGACAGCTCAAGAAAGTTGTACAATTATTTATGAAGTTTTCTACATCTTTCGACATACCCGGCCAAAATAACAGTTTTCTTGCCCTATTCTTGCATATTTCAATACCAAGATGAGTGTAATGAATTTTACGCAACATTTCTTTTCTCAAACTTTCGGGGACTACAATGCAGAAAAATTAAAGACGGGTCATTTTGTTTCCCTCAGTTCCTCTTTAAAATAAAAATATAGTTTGGCTGTATCTCGAACATCTGATTTCGTAATGGACCAACCATTTTTAACGAATTTCATGACAATCTCTCTCAATTTTAAGTTAAATTTGTTTCATAACCTCACCAGTTACAAGAAGGTTGTCAACAATCATCCCTACATGAATCTCAATTTCACCTTTAAAAACATCATCCAAAATCATCTAAATATGTTTATGGCAAGGCATCAGCCAACAACAATTCTTTACCAAGTTTATAATCCAAATTAAAACAATAAGGCTGCAATCTAATTCTCATGCTTTGTAAACGTAATGGTGATTTACTTAGAGGTTTATCGAAAATAACTTCAAGTGGTATATGGTCAGTTTCTACTGTAAATTATCTTCCGTATAAATATTGATGAAATTTTTCACAGCCAAACATTACAGCTAACTTTTTTTTTTAAATTATTACGGCAGATTTTTGTAAAATAACAGCTCCTAAACCAGATTATGAAGCGTCAACAGACAATGCTACATCCCAATTCGTATCAAAATTCTGTAAAACTGTTTTTTACTTATAATTTGTTTTAACTGAACGAATGTTTTATCATGTATAGCATTCCAGGACTATAAGGAATTTTTTCTTAACAAATCTTTTAGAACAGATGTTTTATCTGAAACATTAGTAATGAATCTGGAAATGTATGTGATCCTACCCAGAAATGTTTTTAATTCCTTAATATTTTTTAGTAACTTCATTTCCACAACTGCTTTTACCTCATTTTCATCAGGTCTAATGCTATTACCAGAAAACGTCTGACCCAAATAAGTTAATTCAGAATGTCTAATTTTATATTTGTCTTTATTAAACTTAATATCATATTCTCTTGCACTATCGAAAAGAGCTTTTAATCTTAAATCATGTTCTTGTTGAGTTTCTACCCATATCAGAATATCATCGATGTAGATTTCAATACCTTCAATATTTTTTAAAACATCAGGAAAAGCATGGGGAAAAATTTCTGGAGCAGAAACGATACCATATGCCATTCTGAAAAAACAAAATATAACAAAAGAGGTAATAAACGTAGTGAGTTTACAACTTTTTTAAGATAACCTTATTTGCCAAAATGCTTTATATATGATATACTAAATTCTTTTGCTGTGGCTTTCTTGAAATGATTTCCTCAAAAGTTGGCAAAAAAAAAAAAATATTCACGCAAAATTTGTCTGTTTAAATGTTGCGGGTCTATTCTCAAACTGCCGTTGTTCTTTCTAACAATTACCAAAGAATTTACAAATTCGATAGGTTCTTCAAGTTTTCTTATAACATTCATATGTAAAATTCAATCAAATTCTTGTTTTAACGGATTCAATGAACTTTATGGAATTTTCATACCTGGTTCGACTTTAACAAAAGCATAATCTTTAAGTTTAATATCGTAAATAAAGTTTTTTTTTTTTTTAACTACCAATACCCGTGAATAAATGTTTATATTGATGCAAAACAGTCTGAGGAATATTTCCCAAACAATTGACTGCATCTACATGTTATACTAAATTCAAAACAGTTAAAGTAAGTAAACATAACACAGAACTAGCATTAGGGTTAGAATCTACCACTTGAAACAAAAGATTAGCTTTAATACTTTTTCAGTTTGACATTTTAAAATGCATTTTCAATAATATTAATTTTAGAACCATTCTAATTACACAAATTAACATTAGAACTTTTCAGGTGGTTTTGCTGTAAACCTAAATATTTAAATTCATTTACTTTAAAACGTTACACTGTGCCCTGGTATCTAATTTTGTTATCAATATCTTAGAATTATTTACTACAAGTTTCACATACCAGTCAAAAATCTACTACTACATTTATAATCGTAAATAGAACTCAAAACAAAATTATCCTCATTTGAATGGTTTCCAGTTTGGCCTCCAATCTTAATCCGAAATTTCCAATTCACACCATTCAGAAGAAGAATTTTTACTTTCTGTTATCTAAAAATGTGTCTCATTAGATAAAGTATAAAACAGAAAAAAATGGAGGCCAAACTGGCAACACTGATTTGAACCATTATCTTTAGCATTTTTTTTAAATCAGAGTTACGCTCTGCAATATTTATATTCTTATTCAAACACATTTTCGAAAATTTATTTTTCTTCCTAAAAAAATTACAAGTTTTATTATAGCAGGACAATTAATTTTTTTGTGAAACTTACGGTATCTTCTGCACTATTTTCACGACTCATAATTCTGTTTTCTTTCTTTTTCCTGGTTATTGGAGTGCCTTTTTGGAAAACTATTAAATTTTCTTTCTTCGTGTAATTCTTTTGCTGTCGAAGGCGGTTTTCGACTTGAGAACGAATTTCCTGCAAAATTATTCTTATACAATTTAACAGCTTCTAATTTTATATATGTCTAGAGATTTCTGTTGAATTTTAGTGAGTTCATTATCCTTATATATTTTTACGCATTTATCTAAAGTCAAATCACTTTCACGTGGCAGACGATCTTTTAATTTTTTTGTCAATGACACTGCTAATTATTCTGTCTCGGATCAAGCTTTCCTTCAGATAACCAAATTCATAAGTTGAAATTGGCTTCTTTTGGCTAGTTAAAATTTCATAAAAAGGCTCAGATATTTGTTGGCTTCTAGTAAAAATGTATGCCGATCAATAATTTCATTAGACGTCTGTGTACAATAATTTTCAAAGGCTTCGATAACTTTAGTTAAATGTCCTATATCATCCTCTGATAAATCAAAAGTATAATATTTCTCAAGTGGTTGTTCACCAATTACAGTCAGAAATATAGTCACTTGTAAGTTCGCTTCTTTTTTATCATTTCCGGATGCAAAATGAAATATTTTAAATTGTTGCAACCAATTTTCTGATAAATGTATATATAAACTAAGACACTTCTGTTGTTTTAAAACTTCCAGACTGCTACTTCCGCGATAAACAACAAAAAAAATTCTCCAATACCTCTTAGAAAATGAGAATAATCATAATTCAAAAAATAACTTTTAAAATTACTAATAGATTGCGACAGCGCCATGACATATTCTTATACAGGGTGTCCACTCCCAACGGTGTCCAATGGCTAATTTTTAAACCGTTAGTTATAGACATACAGTTCCAATTACAAAAATGTTTTAAATGAGGTAAAGAAATATTTTAAAAGCGATTTGGGTCAATAAAAACGTTTCTTAAAAAATTATGAAATTTCAATTTTTATACGGTCCGCCGGTCCTATAAGTTATATTTAGTAAAATTTTCATTTTACACTAACACATAATACAAAAAAAGTCCTGTTATTCTACGATTAAAATTGACCGAGTAATTGCTGTTTAAAGTTGGAGCATATTATTTCCTGCAAATTTGGGGTCATTCAACAGTTTAGTCGAAATATAATTTCGTCAGATATATTAAAAAAATGGTTGAGAGTTAAATTAACATTGCAATATGAATTTGAAATCTTTAATCAGTCTGACATATTAATGCAAAATGTACAATTTGTAATAAACATTTAAGAAGAAAGAAAGAACAGAATTTTTGTTAAATAAAATGATGCTAAATTAACAGCCTCAATTCTTTACAAAATGATACGTATTTTAAAATATTATTAGACTGCACTAGATTGTGAAAGTTGGGTTATGTCATGTTTTTTAGCTTTTGATAATTGATTCGTATGTATTCTGTACCGCTGAATCCGAAATTGACCTTCATTTTTTACCATCATATAAAGATTTTCAATTAAATTTTAAAGTTAAAAAAAGAAAAATTGCGAAAATTTGATACTATAAACTAGACTTGAACTTTCTGTTTTTAACTTTTAGTAATTGCTTTTTATGTATTTTTTACCTCTGAATCCGACAATGATCTTAATTTTTCACCATCACATCAGGATTTTTCGCAAATTGCAAATTTGAAAGTTAAAAACTTCAAAGTTACAATTGAACCTCCTCCCCCCTCTCATCGGGCAACTCAGCTGTTTAGCTGTGAGAATCCCGGGATAAGCAAAAAATATTGAATAAATTATTGAATAAAATAAAATAAAATAAAATAAAATAAAATAAAATAAAATAAAATAAAAAAAGATTTACATATGTTTTAATGTATGAGATTTTCGCCATATTTTAACTTACACATTTACGATTTGCAAAAACATTCTAACGTGATAGTTAAAAATGAAGGTCATTTTCAGATTCAGTGCTAAAAAGTACGTAAAAATTCAATTATCAAAAGTTAAAAATCACAGCCATCTCTTCTACTTTATAATATCCGATTTTTGTTATTGTTTAACTTTGACAATTTATGATTTGCGAAATATCCTGACATGATGGTTAAAAATTAAGGTAATTTTCGGATTCAGTGCTAAAAAATACAGAAAAGTTAAAAAATCCAACAATCGCTGTCTTGTATTATCTAATCTAAAACTTTTTCTTAAACTTCTTGGCGGTAATCTATCCGAAATTGTTTGTGTTATCCTGTAAAATAAGTATAAATGGTAACCACCGAAAATCATAATAATATTAGAATGTTATGGGATTTGCGCCAGTACGTAAAATGTAATCCCGATCGGATATTTGAAAATGAGTTAAAGTTCGAGCACAAATTTTGAACTGTAAAAGCATACATATGATCGTTAAAGTAACATAAAAAACTTACAAAAGTAACAATTTTTGTTAAAAGTAATCATTAAAGAAACAGTCTCAAATCTAGCCAAAATAAAACATATGTTATTTTAGCGAATCTCAAACTTAATAAATGTTAACTTAATCGTAATACTTGTAAGATTTTTTTCAAAGCGCAGATACACATGCAATAAGGTCTTCGAATACTTTAAGCAGTTGGTATGTGACCCCTCAAAGCCTAGCAGAATTAATTTGTTTTCAGAGCAGAAAAATGGCATAAGTAATGCATTTTTAAAGTTTCATAACTCGCTCAATTTTAGTGTTATGTGAATGGGACTTTTTTGTCTTACTTGTCAGTGTAATAGGAAAATTTTACTAAATATAACTTATAGGACCGGGGGACCTTATAAAAATTTAAATTTCGTAATTTTTTAAGAAATGTTTTTATCGACCCAAATGGCTTTTAAAATATTTCTTTACCTGATTTAAAACATTTTTGTAATTGGAACTATATGTCTATGACTAACTCATTAGGGATTAGCCATTATATACCTTTGAGAGCGGACACACTGTATATAATATGTAGTGAGAAGAGATGCTAATAAGCGCAAAAAAATTTAATGACAAACACTCCAGACAAAACAGATAGAACACTAATCATACAAACCAATCCGAAGCTACACATCAGTATCCGAGATGACGATACCAACGATTACGAGACAAATATGTTACAGTAACTAGACACATCTTATACTGAAACAAAACTTTCAAATACTTTAACACATTTATGATTGAATTTTCGTTTTCTGAAATTTGTTGGTAAAATCGCTTTAAAATGTTGCAAAATGAACTAGAAAGATACTAAAAAAAAATTAAGCTAAACATTTTTTGTACTTTTTTGATAAAATGTAAGCGTACTAACTATGGGAATATGCATAATTATGTGTTTTGTTTAGATTTATATAAAATAAATTTTGAATTGTATATTATATACTATAACTAGCTAAAGTAACACGGCGTTGTCCGGAATTTAAGAATGTTTTGAAAAAACAATTTCAAAATTTAACATACGACATATCAACGTCATATAAATTCGTCAAACCATTTATTTCATTTTTTCACGTGGAAATCTTGCAATAGAGGAGTAAATGCTGTGATAAGAATTTTATTGTGGCTTTTTAATTGTTGGCAACAGCTATAACGAAAAAGGTTTAAATTTGATTGGAATTTGCTGTTAAATTTGTGGTTTTTTATTAATTGAAAATTAAGTATAAGTTATTCCGATTCCGGATTAATTTAGTTGCCTCAGATATGTTTTAATACACGTGTACGTTACATTTCACAATTCTGGCTTCCAAAATGTGGATTTGTATAGAATTAAAGACAGACAAATTTTCATTTTTATATATTAGAGATTAGTACTTTTATGAACTACTAAAAAATAATATTTATTTCTTTACAGAGACTAATAGCATTATAAGTATGATTAATAATAAGCTAAGAATAATCGTATTTGAGGCTTATAAGCAATTTATTTCGAAATCATTTTGAAAAGGATTTTACATAAACAACTGTCCCCTGAATGGCTAATACATATATGTACCCATTCGTGCCAATGATTTTATGTTATCCCTATATCCAAATAGAAATATTTAATTAAACTTAATTTATTATATCTATTTTAAAAATCTATTTTTTTTAAATGATTGTTTCCGGAACACTTTTTGATGATTATTGATGTAAGGTCTTATCTGAATAGATTCTATAAAATTACGTATGAAAATCACTTTTTATCATTAAACTAAAATTATAACATTATAAAATGAAAAAAAGTATATTGTAAGGCATATAAACACCTTTCAATTCTTAATCGTTTCGTACGTTACGTTCATGGGCACTTTGCGCGTGAATGTGTCGGTCGTGACGATAAAGATTTTAATAAATTATTATACATGTTATGTAAGCTCAATCAGCGACTTTATTAAGATCAATATTGATAAAAGAAATATTTCAGCATTTAAAAAATATGAACTTAAAAAAAAAAAAAAATTAGTAGATCAGTTTTGGTGAAATAAAAATACTCTTATAAAAAGGGACATCTGTGAACCTGAATTATTTTATCCCATTGTTTTTAATCTTGGAAAGCATCTCTTCAAAATTAGTAGAGCTATTTATCAACAAGAAAGAAAGATCATGCGTTAAGAATAGATTATGATCCATTTACAACACTTCAAGAATGATGGTTAATGATGGTTTTTAGATGGTTATTGATGTAAGGTCTTATCTGAATAGATTCTATAAAATTACGTATGAAAATCACTTTTTATTATTAAACTAAAATTATAACATTATAAAATGAAAAAAAGTATATTGTAAGGCATATAAACACCTTTCAATTCTTAATCGTTTCGTACGTTACGTTCATGGGCTCTTTGCGCGTGAATGTGTTGGTCGTGACGATAAAGATTTTAATAAACTATTATACATGTTATGTAAGCTCAATCAGCGACTTTATCAAGATCAATATTGATAAAAAAAATATTTCAGCATTTAAAAAATATGAACTTAAAAAAAAAAAAAAAAAAAAAAAAAATTAGTAGATCAGTTTTGGTGAAATAAAAATACTCTTATAAAAAGGGACATCTGTGAACCTGAATTATTTTATCCCATTGTTTTTAATCTTGGGAAGCATCTCTTCAATATTAGTAGAGCTATTTATCAACAAGAAAGAAAGATCATGCGTTAAGAATAGATTATGATCCATTTACAACACTTCAAGAATGATGGTTAATGATGGTTTTTTTATGGTTATTGATGTAAGGTCTTATCTGAATAGATTCTATAAAATTACGTATGAAAATCACTTTTTATTATTAAACTAAAATTATAACTTATAAAATGAAAAAAAGTATATTGTAAGGCATATAAACACCTTTCAATTCTTAATCGTTTCGTACGTTACGTTCATGGGCACTTTGCGCGTGAATGTGTCGGTCGTGACGATAAAGATTTTAATAAACTATTATACATGTTATGTAAGCTCAATCAGCGACTTTATCAAGATCAATATTGATAAAAGAAATATTTCAGCATTTAAAAAATATGAACTTAAAAAAAAAAAAAAAAAAAAAAAATAGTAGATCAGTTTTGGTGAAATAAAAATACTCTTATAAAAAGGGACATCTGTGAACCTGAATTATTTTATCCCATTGTTTTTAATCTTGGAAAGCATCTCTTCAATATTAGTAGAGCTATTTATCAACAAGAAAGAAAGATCATGCGTTAAGAATAGATTATGATCCATTTACAACACTTCAAGAATGATGGTTAATGATGGTTTTTTGATGGTTATTGATGTAAGGTCTTATCTGAATAGATTCTATAAAATTACGTATGAAAATCACTTTTTATTATTAAACTAAAATTATAACATTATAAAATGAAAAAAAGTATATTGTAAGGCATATAAACACCTTTCAATTCTTAATCGTTTCGTACGTTACGTTCATGGGCACCTTGCGCGTGAATGTGTCGGTCGTGACGATAAAGATTTTAATAAACTATTATACATGTTATGTAAGCTCAATCAGCGACTTTATCAAGATCAATATTGATAAAAGAAATATTTCAGCATTTAAAAAATATGAACTTAAAAAAAAAAAAAATTAGTAGATCAGTTTTGGTGAAATAAAAATACTCTTATAAAAAGGGACATCTGTGAACCTGAATTATTTTATCCCATTGTTTTTAATCTTGGAAAGCATCTCTTCAATATTAGTAGAGCTATTTATCAACAAGAAAGAAAGATCATGCGTAAAGAATAGATTATGATCCATTTACAACACTTCAAGAATGATGGATAATGATGGTTTTTTTATGGTTATTGATCTAAGGTCTTATCTGAATAGATTCTATAAAATTACGTATGAAAATCACTTTTTATTATTAAACTAAAATTATAACATTATAAAATGAAAAAAAGTATATTGTAAGGCATATAAACACCTTTCAATTCTTAATCGTTCCGTACGTTACGTTCATGGGCCTTTGCGCGTGAATGTGTCGGTCGTGACGATAAAGATTTTAATAAACTATTATACATGTTATGTAAGCTCAATCAGCGACTTTATCAAGATCAATATTGATAAAAGAAATATTTCAGCATTTAAAAAATATGAACTTAAAAAAAAAAAAAAAATTAGTAGATCAGTTTTGGTGAAATAAAAATACTCTTATAAAAAGGGACATCTGTGAACCTGAATTATTTTATCCCATTGTTTTTAATCTTGGAAAGCATCTCTTCAATATTAGTAGAGCTATTTATCAACAAGAAAGAAAGATCATGCGTTAAGAATAGATTATGATCCATTTACAACACTTCAAGAATGATGGTTAATGATGGTTTTTTGATGGTTATTGATGTAAGGTCTTATCTGAATAGATTCTATAAAATTACGTATGAAAATCACTTTTTATTATTAAACTAAAATTATAACATTATAAAATGAAAAAAAGTATATTGTAAGGCATATAAACACCTTTCTCTTCTTAATCGTTTCGTACGTTACGTTCATGGGCACTTTGCGCGTGAATGTGTCGGTCGTGACGATAAAGATTTTAATAAACTATTATACATGTTATGTAAGCTCAATCAGCGACTTTATCAAGATCAATATTGATAAAAGAAATATTTCAGCATTTAAAAAATATGAACTTAAAAAAAAAACAAAAATTAGTAGATCAGTTTTGGTGAAATAAAAATACTCTTATAAAAAGGGACATCTGTGAACCTGAATTATTTTATCCCATTGTTTTTAATCTTGGAAAGCATCTCTTCAATATTAGTAGAGCTATTTATCAACAAGAAAGAAAGATCATGCGTTAAGAATAGATTATGATCCATTTACAACACTTCAAGAATGAGGGTCAATGATGGTTTTTTTATGGTTATTGATGTAAGGTCTTATCTGAATAGATTCTATAAAATTACGTATGAAAATCACTTTTTATTATTAAACTAAAATTATAACATTATAAAATGATAAAAAGTATATTGTAAGGCATATAAACACCTTTCAATTCTTAATCGTTTCGTACGTTACGTTCATGGGCACTTTGCGCGTGAATGTGTCGGTCGTGACGATAAAGATTTTAATAAACAATTATACATGTTATGTAAGCTCAATCAGCGACTTTATCAAGATCAATATTGATAAAAGAAATATTTCAGCATTTTAAAAATATGAACTTAAAAAAACAAAAATTAGTAGATCAGTTTTGGTGAAATAAAAATACTCTTACAAAAAGGGACATCTGTGAACCTGAATTATTTTATCCCATTGTTTTTAATCTTGGAAAGCATCTCTTGAATATTAGTAGAGCTATTTATCAACAAGAAAGAAAGATCATGCGTTAAGAATAGATTATTCAAGAATAAGTAAAAAACTTCGCCGCTCCATTCTTTTGTGCTGCTCTGTATATGATCTATATGTTTGTACATATTCTACGTAGTTAGCTAAAATTTAGTTTAGTTAGAAAAAGTATATCGAAGATTAAAATTCACCTTTAGTAATTTTTACCAATAGACGGAAACGTACATGAATTATTTTCTACAACCTTGTATATTACGTGAAGATTTTTATACGCGCCACATTTTAAACTTAAATTTAATGCAGGTAAAATCTCGCTTAAAACTGCTGAAATTACATTTCCAGGAATTACTATGCATAGCTAACCATGTAACCAATTTTTGCATAGCTCTGTATATTTAAATTTTGCAATCATCTTTTATAATATACTAAATTTAGCTGAGTTTGAAAAGGCATAACTGAAATTTAAAATGTATTTGAAGCAATTAAAGCTCATTTTCAGTAATGCTTACGAATTCTTTTGAGTAGCTCTGTATATGGTCCATATCCTTTATATACACCACATAGTAAGCAAAAATTGAGTTAACCTTAAAACACCTACCATAATCGAAAACGTTCTTCAGCAAGCATCCCCAACAGACAATACTTGGGATACAGTATTTTATTCGAAATCTTTATGTGACCCTATAAATGAACAATAAATGCGATGCACATCATATTCAACTACAAGTTTCTTGTAGTAAACCTCAGTAATGTATATAAGTTTCAAAATATTTGAAATAGTGCAATTCAATTAAAATACGCTGTAAACAGTTTTTCATCGTAGATCATTGTATAACCGACCTATTTTGTGTGACTGTAAAACATTATGTGTGTTTTGCACCCCGTATACTACACAAAGGTTGTTTTAGTGCATCTTAGAAATTTATTTCAATTTTATTATGTTTGTAACAGAGTAACATCATTAAAATACGCCGCAAAAGAATGTTCTTTATAGACCGTAATATAATGAATATTTTTGACTTCCTTGTACGCGTGCTGTAAGTGCTACACATAAAATATTTTGTAGTAAAGATGTTCTAGTGCACTTTAATTATGTATGTAAATTTCATTGCGCTTCAAATTGTGTAACTCTATTAAAATACACCGCAAATAATTTTTTCCCATACATCATAATGTTACGGAATACATTTGAGTGCCCTTGTAATTGAGCTATGAAAGTTACAAACTTCATTTTCAATACCGAACATTCTATGGCAAACCGCAAAAATGTATCTCAATTACATGTAATTCCGATTATATTTTCGTGAGTTAGAGCACGGACAGACAGACGGCAGTTGGCAGACAGACAAACCGAGGTCATAAACATTCTTTAACTATGTTGTAAAGTTTGAAAAGCATTTATATGCCATTAAATGTACTTTTTTTCACTTTTAGCATGTTAAAACATTAGTTTAAATACATCCATATCTACTCGATAACACTAACATACTAAAAGCACTCAAAAATAGGCATATTTGGAGACCTTTAAATCTACTGGATAATCATTCATTATCGTGGCCATTGTTAATTACATAAATAGCATCGATTTAGTTCTATAAATAATTTTTGTGATAGCCTTTTAATAGTATCTACATTCAAATTAAAAAGGTAATTTACTGACTTCGTTCATATTTGACGCAAAGCTAGATTGAATATCATAGGTATTAGTACTATAGATTAACTGAACTTTTATTTTCCCATGCCAGACTTTCATCTTAATATTTTGTAATCGGGATTATATGAATGATTTTTTTTACAAGCTACGAAATTCAGTCGCTAGGTAACGGGCAAAAAAAAAAAAAAAAGTAAAAACCTAAAAACCTAAGTTTGGTCAAATATTTAGTTTTATGAAAGAAAATGATCGTTTTCTTTTAAATATGACATCAAACCTAAAAAACAGGCTTAAAAAACCTAAAAAACAGGAATTCTACATCATAATTTAGTGTCACCCTCGATGAAAAAATATAGATATATATGTATATAAATAGAGATAGTACAATACATATTTCAGTTTTAAGACTTAAAAAACACGCTTTTATTTTATACTAGAAAGGTAGCCCGTCAAAAATGACGGAAATTTAGATATAAAGATATATACAACTCATGTGCAAGAATATGAGTTTTCTCATTTGTTCCGCAGTGATAGATGAAAATAACACATTTTAAGAACGAAACACATTTAGGAAAAACTGTGTAAAGTAGAAGACCACTAATCTGCACAATTCCAAGTTTTCTGCAGATTTTTGCGGTCATGTCTATTCAGTCTTTGTTTACATTTTTTTTAAATTCATATATTGGACAATTTAGATTATTAAGCCTTAAAAATAAATAAATTACACACTTGAAGTAAGGTAAAAACTATTAAATTATCGTATACGATTTCATAAAATATATTATATGGTATTATATGTGTCTGCTTCACGATCTTGATTACGACTTTGGCGAAATTGGCTGCAACTTGTCATAATTCTAATAGTGTGGGCCTCTATAACAAAAAATTAACCAGTTTTTAGTAAAATTTCTGATATAAAGTAGTTTTCAAAAACTTGTGTAAAATTGCAGGCCGTTCTCATGTTATGCCAGTCCTGGGAATAATATTTCTACCACTGAAGAGTTTCCATGTATATGTGGAATTTAGAAAAGCTTCTCCAAAAGAAAGGTCCTGAAATGACATTGTAATTCCTCTAACTTCAAAGTTTAATCGGGCCCTGATGTTGTTTACTGAAATCTAATAAATACAGTTATTTTGAATATTACAACAGAATTAAACAGCTAAACTTATTTAACTTAAACTCGCTGTTACTTCCCGATGTTATTTTTTAGTATTAAGAAAGAAAATTATTTAAATTTTGCAAATCATGCACATTTATAATTTTTTTTCATCTTTAATAACTAAATAATGAAAAAATATGCTTTTGTTCTGATCTCATAAATACGACAATAAAATAATCTAACTGAGAGACATAGCAAAATTAAATCTTTGTGATTTCAAACCATAAACAAATGATACCGCCACCATTTTACATACTATGACGTCATTAGAATATTGTCCATTGATTGTTGGAGAACTTACTTTGTGAATGATTACCTCAATGATTTAATATTTTTTACGGTTCACGATGAATGAATCACTTGTGTTTGTTTAGGTTTATGGAATGAGATATTAAGCCGTGAACCCAATTTCAATTAAAGTTATCCAAAGATATATGTATTTTTAATCGAAATTAAAGACAATGCTTTAATCTCGAAATAAAATATTTTAGTTTGTATAATTGGTTATTTCTGTTAATTATTTATTTAGGTACTTTTCCATTATAGCGCATTTAAAAAAAAAAAGCTTGGCGTAATTCGGGCATCAGAAAGTGAGATATGTTGCCAAAATATACAGCTATGAAAACAAATCTAATGAACTTTTATTTTTGTTTATATAGGCACTTGTATACATAAAAAAATCGTTTCTAAAAATATATAATATTTTTTTATATACAAATTACGGCACAGATTTCAGATATGAACCGGGATACCTATGTCGCTAAAATGGTGTTATTTTGCCGGCTATTGTTTTTTATTTATTAATAAATTGTTTCGGCACAGATGTCATATTCGCCCCATATTGGTGCGATTTTTTTCCGACGCCGATTTGGCGAAAACATCAGCAGCATAAGCAACAACATCCGGGTTACCATATCAAGCAAAATAACGACACTTTGGCGCCGGTTAAGTATACATTGCGTATATGACATTGGCGTCAGAAACAATTCGCGCCAATATGGGGCGAATATGACATCTGTGCCATTGTTTATTTACTTTTATTTTCTGTTTTTAAATTATATAAACTGTTTTGTTCTATAGTTATTATTCAAACTTTTATTTATTTATAGTTATTTTCTTTTCAAAATGATAGCAAATAATTTAAAAATATATAAGTAACTGGTAGTCGAAAGCGAGATTTCTGCCGAATTGGCGTCAGAAAAAAATAACGCCAACCCCGATGCGTATATGACATCAGTGCAAAAAATACTTCTGTTTCTGTATAAAAATGGATAAATAGTTTTTTTTTTTTACATTAAGTAAATTGTATACATATGCAAAAAATTGCTTGTGAGTATGAAGCAGTAAATAGGTTGTCAGAAAATACGTTGGCAAACTTATTTCTCGCCAAGAAACTTTTCTCCGAAGTATTGTACGTACATAAGTAATGATTGCTAGAAATGCATTTTTAATTATGATATGCGCTTTTATGTTTCACTACATTTATGCATACTATACCGTGTGTATAAATGCTACAGTTCATATGTAGGGCTACACAAAAGAATTCGTAAGGGTTCCTGAGTATGAGAATAAATTGCTTAAAGGTGGTTTTTAAAGGAGTTATGCAGTTTTACGCTGAACTGCATTTAGATTACTAAGAAATGTTTGTAGAATATAGATAAAATGATATACAGGGTCACGCAAAGAATTGGATACATAACCGTCTATGGATGATAATATCTGGAAATATGATTTCAGTAGCTTTAAGAGTAGCTTAAATTAAATTTTAGCTAAATAGTGGCATGTAATAACGGTACTATTGCTATGGACGGTAACTGCTGAAATCAATTTTTTTTTAAATTATGCGTTTTCTAAAATGTTTACTTAGTTATCTTATTTACCTTATTTCCCTAAATAACGAAGTTTTGTTAAAGCATTCAGGATGTGTTGGAAAGTGTTTCATATTCTATGCTTAACGCATGATTTTTCTTTCTTCTTTAGTCTTATTTTGCATTTATTTTATTCTTAATTTTTAGTCTTATACTGCTTTATAGAAACTTTGGCACACTTGTCATATATACCCCATATTGGAGCGATTTTTTCCGACGCCAATTTGGCGAAAACATCAACAGCATAAACAACAACATCCGGGTTACCATATAAAGCAAAATAACGACACTTTGATGACAGTTAAGTACCCGTTGTGTATATGACATCTGTGCCGAAACTTTAATATTTAATGTTTAAACTCTTCGCTCCACTCACCTTGCATATAGTATAAACTATAACACAGATAGCGCAAAATAATAGACAGTTTGATACTTTTCTACTGTAGGGGCTTTGGCATTTTTAAAAAAAAGTTTGGTGTAATTTGGGCATCAGAAAGTGAGATTTGGGTACTTTTCCATTATGCGGATACCATTGTCGCCAAGGTAATAGTTGGCGCAAAATGAAAGTCACGTGAATTAAGGCATTTGAAAAATAAAAGAAAAAATATTGTCGTACTAAAGTGAGCATTTAAAAAATATAACATTTGAAAATTCCAGACTTTTACGAACTATTTCATTAAATCACAAATATATACTTAAAATAATTGAACAAATAACTGTTATAAAATAAAGCAATAAAATAAAACTCATATTAAACTGCTGGCATAAAATTACAAATATCTTTTAGCATTTTGAAATAATTGGCGCATTAGCTTACATGGTACTTTTCCTTTATACGGACAGCATGCTAAAATAAATGCTAATGCGCCAATTATTTCAACCTTGATCGTAGATTTTTATTGTAAACCATGCGAAACATTGTGATTTGTTATTTATGAAACGTGAATCACGTGAATGATTATTGTTTAACCTTAACCTTGGAAAGCTTTTTAATCTGCTATTAATCGAATTAAAAATGCTTTTTTTTTATAAAGTTGTAGTTTACTTTTACTGCTGATGCTGAGATGGATTTTATCATTTGGCAATAACCAGATGATGAGAAAGTTGTGATAAAACTGTTTCAGGAATTTGGAATTCTGCATAATAAAAGATTGTGTTCAAAAAATCATGAAATGAAATTATGGATGAGTTCTGGAAATCCGAAATTGAGTTGTAGCTTACGATCATGCGAAGAAAGCGTAGAAATACGACAAAAAACTTGGTTTAAAGGATCGCGGGTGACTTTTCTTAATGCTTTGAGGTTTATATATTTATCGTGCAAAGAGTTGACATCGATTGAGTTTTGTGAGCTGCAACTTGATATGAACCACAACACAACAGTGGAATGGAATAGTTATTCGAGAGAAGTTTGTGCAAATGCTTTATGTTCTCGACCAAATAGAAAAATCGGTGGCCCTAATAAAATTATAGAAGTAGATGAAAGTCATGTATTATTTATACAGATTGTTGGAAAAGATATAAAACAGATGAACTGCTAAGTGCTGGTTATGATCATTTCACAGTAAATCACAAATACAATTTTGTCGACCCTAATACTGGATGTCATACTCCAAATGTTGAAAGATTATGGGGCATCGCAAAATGGCGCAACAAAAGACATCGGGAAGCTGTTCGTCATCATTTAGAGTCGCATCTCATAGATTTTATGTGGCTACGCCTTCATTCAAAAAATGAAATGTTTACTGCAATGCTGAAAGATATTTATAATTTTATGGCAGCAGTTTAATATGATTTTTTATTTTATTACTTTATAGTATAACAGTTATTTGTTCATTTATTTTAAGTATATATTTGTGATTTAATAAAATAGTTCGTAAAAGTTTGTAATTTTCAAATGTTATATTTTAAAAAATGCCCACTTTACTATCGAGAATATTTTTTCTTTTATTTTTCAAATGTTTCAATTCACCTTATTTTCATTTTGCGCCAACTATTGCGCTTGGCGACAATGCTGTCCGTATAATGGAAAAGTACCGCATACATTTTGGCATGGTGTCCGTATAACGGAAAAATATTGAGAATTGTTGTCAAATCATATAAACAGCTATGAAAACAAACTTGATGAGTGTTTTTTTTTATATGTTTATTTTATATGTATATTATTCATGTTTTTATGTACAAATTACATCTGTTTCTGTATAAAATTAGAGAAACGGCTTTTTTAATCGCATAAATAAATCGTATAAATATCGAAAAAAAATGCATGTGTATATAAAATGAAACAGTGGATAGGTTCCGGGAAAATGTTGCCAAATTTCTTTTTTCGCCAAGGCACTTATACTGGAAAAGTACCTAAAGCACATTAAAATCGCGCAGTTAGGAGCTCATACAGTACAGCGTCGTCTATTGGCGGTTATTTTATTAGTAGCATCGGGAGGAAGATGTAAAGATGTACTTTAAATTTTCACCCATATATTTTGAAAAAAATATCTTAAAAGAGCGGAGTTTAAATTAAATTTTGGTGACCTCCTTTATGAAAGATTAATAGTTATAAATGGGAATTTCACCAAATCAGCCAGCTATTGCCAAGTTGGCCAACATTTGGCGCTACTGTGGTAACCCTGCATTAGTATTTTTCAACAATTACTCATTTCAATGAGGTGGTCCTACCGGAATCGTGAGGGACACACAGAGACTTGGATTTTATATAAATAGATAACATGACGCCAGTCGAAAAAATTCCACATTTAGGCTAATGTGCCGGACGCCTTTTTGCACGCTTTTTTGCTTACGTATTATCCATTCACAATGCTATAGCATTGTGAATGGAACAGCTCCATGTTTTATCAGAAATCATTCACAAATATTTTTTCAAAATAGCACGTCTTTTAATTACTTTTTTTTTTTAGTTGTTATGGGAAAATGACAACAGAAAGATATAATTACTTTTTTCTAAATATTTTTCTTTTAATTTCTACAGAAATGGAGTACTTGAGTTGCCAACATTATATAAATGACGCTAAAAACTACAACAAAATAATTATCTCAAAAATAACTTGAGATGCAGTTTTCAAACAAATTGCATTCAAAAGTATTACTTTTATCCCCAATACGATGGCATAAAAATTGAAGATGTGCGATGCTAAGAAGTTAAAAAAATTGCAGTATATTATTTAACCCTACAATGATACATCTGCTTTGTTTTACGGATGGCTTATCCAATGAAAAGTTATTTTTTAGAGATGACATTTTAATTGCTGGCCGAAAGAAATAGCACATCGTGGGCTAAAAATGAAATATGTATCATGTCAAATATGTAAATCGATGATTTTATATTTTTAGAAAACATGCATAAAGTTCCACCAAAAATTATAAACGTAATTTAATAAATCTGACAAATATCTACCCTATCTATATTATAAAGGACAAACATATCTGTGCGTAACGCATACGTCATTCTGCGAATGGCAACACTTTGAAATTTGAAAGGAAAAATCGGTTTTGCAATTTTCATTGCTTCAAATTTTTAAACTTCTAAACATCGCACAGTTTCAATTTTTACATCATCGAATGGGGAAAAAATGTACTTTTAAATGCAATTTATTTGAAAGATCTAACTTAATTTATTTTTGAGATATTAATTTTTTATTGTTTTTAATACCAATTTTGTAATTGTGGCAACTGAAGTACTCCATTTCTAATAAAAGTAAAGGAAAAATTGTCATGGTTTATTTATTTTTATTGATTATATCCTTATTGATCCATTTTCACATTACAAAGAAAAGTAACTTTTTTCTAATTTTTGAACAGAAAATGGCGTCAGCGATTAAAAAAAACATGCATTCTTCTTCATAAATCAAAAGACTGAAGAAGATATTTCAATATTTTTACATTACGCTGATACTGAGTTTGAGACGCTAGGCAAAATGATTCAGTGAGTAAAAATGATGTCATATTTAAAACAAAACGATCATTTTCTTTCATAAAACTAAATATTTGACCAAACCTAAAGGGCCAAAACTATGGTAACAAAAGGCAAATTCCTGAATGGCAAATTTTCGCGGGAACTTAAAGTTTGTGCTAATTTTCACATGAAAAGTTGTATCGGACAAACGTGACTTTAAGTTTGGAAATACATTCATTAATAATCTATTGCGCGTTAAAATACTTTTAAATTGCGAATTTGAGTGGTGCGTATGTAAATTTTGAGAATGTGAAAATAACGTATAGTTTAAATTTTATGGTGGAAAATTTTATGCTGTGACAAAGCTCAATCCTTTTTACTGATTTTTCACCCCGTAAAAATAAACATAAGAGCCTCAATCGATAACTTCAGCATAATTACTCAACTTGATTACGTATTCTAATACAGTTTAATTTTTCAATAATTTAAGCGGTTGAAGTTTGTGGAAATAATTAAACAACCAATGCAAGATGATATTTTTATTGTAATTATTTTTGTAGGTTTATTATAAATTCAATCTAATAGTTCCATTCTAAACATTTCAATTCGTCGAATTTCGACGGGTTCCAACTCGTACATATAAAATCCTAATGAAACGAATTTATGAAACGGAAGTATGAAACGGAAGTATGAATCGACTGATTAAACAACTGATTATGTTTCACGGCGATTTCTCCTGAAATATGAAATACTTTGCGATGAAATTAACACCAAAAATCAATATTGATTCGCAGATTTCAAAACTGGTATTAGAATTTTTAAATTCGAATTAGTTTTCAAAATATTCAATTTTTTTTATAATTTTATAAACATTTTTCTAATGATGGCAACTCAAATTTTAATCAAACAGATATTTTTTTTATATTTCAGTAAAAGGTTATTTTAAACTAATTTGGCGACCAGTTTGGCCTCCCTTAAATATATGCTAAGAAATGTATCATGCTACTTTTATTCATAATTCAATTTACTTGAACAATCTTTCGCCAAATCGAAAGATTCTGATTGGCGCCAAAATGACATTATTTTGATTGACATGGTAACCCGGCTATTGTTGTTTATTTAATAATAAATGTTTATTTACTTTTATTTCTTTTTAAAATTATATAAATTATTTTCTTTTATAGTTATTAATATTTTTTGTTATTTCCTTTTGAAAATAATAGAAAATAATTAAAAAATACGGTACTACTTGGTTATTCCGTCGACCAATTTCGCCAAACTATACAAATTGACATAATTTTTTTTTTTTTTTTAAATAACGAAAGAACAAATAAATTAGTATAACATTCATAAGTATTCAAATAAAACGTCGAAGTAAATATCACTTGATGACGTAAACATGTGTAACTTACTTAAAGTCAAGTGAATGTGACATTTACGATCAACCATTATTGACATTTAATTTTATAGTTTGGCGATAGATTTTTGGTCGACGGGATAATTAAGTAGTACCAAAAATACATATGTAACTGGTATTCGAAAACGAGGTTTTCGCCAAATTTTCGTAAAAAAATAAAAAATAAAATAAAATAACGCCAAACCTGCGGTGCGTATATGACATTTGGCCAAATGTTAAATAATGCGCGAAGAAATTGTGTTTTTTTTTTTTTTTTTTTTTTTTTTTTTTGGCGAAATTTTTTGGCATTAAATGAATCGATGTGGTTACGATCTTCAGCTTTTGGATTTGCTTTTTCTGGAATGGGCTTTATTCATATGTTTTTTGCGTAATTTTTTGTATTTAGCTTATATTTTTCGGAAAAATGTATAAGTTTGGTTTTAATTTGACATACATAATAAATATAAAAAATACATAAAATTATATATAATACAACATATTTATTTATAGGTGTATATATATTATGTATGTATAAGGTATATCTCTAATAGTATTATATATAAAACTATCTGTATAAACATCGTATTTTTTTTAACATGTGACATATATAACATTTATTAAATATACATATATATGTTTACAAATATTTAAAGACCATGTTTTTCCGCCATCCTGAAAAATTTGCTAAAATGGCTTTTTGGCGCCATTTTGGATTCCTTTGCCAATCGCGCCAACCAGCACACAATATGGGACTCTTTCCAATAGTGCAACAAACCATGACAATTAATTTCAACTTCAAATCAATATTTTATTTTGCCACTCGGAAAAAAAAATGCTAACTGGCAATTTGAAAAAAAGCTATTGGCGAGATTTGGCCCCAGCTAGTGTAACAGTACCAAGAATTCTTTGCGACCATGACAACTTTTATATAGTTTTATTCGAAAAATAAATTTATTTTTTTAATCAAAATGGAAAACTTTCGGCACAGATGTTATATTACGACCCCATATTGGCGTGATTTTTTTTCTGACGCCAATGTCATATACGCAACGGGTACTGAACTGGCCCCAAAGTATCGTTATTTTGCTTGATATGGTAAGCCGGATCTTGTTGTTTATGCTGTTGATGCGTTCCTCAAATTGCCGTCGGAAAAAAATCGCGCCAATATCGTATATGACATCTGTGCCAAACTTTCATATGAAAGACGAAGGGATCAGACCGTATTTGTTTATAACAGTTGATGACTTGAACTATTATAATATAGATGAAATGATGGCGATAGAATAATATTTGGCGACTTATCAACTGTGCATGGCTAACATTAAAGTATCAAAATAGCACCTAGAGTATAAAAAGCGAAGTGGTTACTAATACTTAATTCATTTTATTTTAGCTACTTTTCAAACGTTTAACTGATCCTCTTTAATCAAAAACGAAAATAACCATTAGATGTCTTAACAGCTACTGATTCGCCCTTACATTTTTGCAATTAAAGGGAATTGAATGGAAACCCATTTACAGGGAGATCTGCACAGGTTTTTTCAGTATAATTCAATCTTCTGTTACATTTTTAAAACTCATCAGATTAACCTGCTTTTAGAATTTGCGGTGTTTGAACGGGCGTTGGCGAGCGTAGCTTGCAGGGGGCAGAGACCCCTAGTATTGACATAAATTTAAAATAATTGCCTAAACGTCAGTGAATTCTTACTGTGAAAACACGAAATGTTTTAGTTTCGGTTAGTCTGTTAGTCTGCCTGTCGGTTCCGCGATAACTGCCGTAAAAAGCATCCTATTAGCTTGCAATTGATTGGGCATATTCGTGAGATAACTCTCACGTAGCTGTATAGTTTTTGGTTAAATTTGGTTCATTCGTTCGGGAAATATGGAAGATTTTATTTTGCTGCAATAACGCTTTTCTAAGGCAAGTCAGACGATTTTCAAATTTCCATTTGTTGAAAGAAAATGGCATGTTTAATTAATGTATTTAAATGTTAAATTATGAATACTAAAATTTCCAAATAAAGGTTTTAAATCATTCCTATTATTTTGAATTTTTGTGAATATATTTGTCAGATTTCTTAATTTACGTGTATAATTTTTTGTGGAACTTTATACATGTATTCAATTAATATAAAGCATTTTTTAAATTAATTTTCGTATTTTACATGATATATATTTCTTTTTTTTTCATTTTCTGGTTTGCCCAGCGACTGTTATTCGTAGCCTATCATTGCGTCAAATATGAATGAAGTTAGTAAATTACGTTAATTTGAATGTAGGTACTATTAAAAGGCTATCCCAAAAATATTTTATAGCGGGAAATCGATGCAATTTATGAAATTAACAGTGAGTACGATAATGATTGATTTTCCAGTAGATTTATAGATCATCAGATATGTCTACTTTGGGGGCTTTTAGTATGTTATTGCTATCGCATGGATTAGGTTGTTTAAACTAATGTTTTACCATGCTATAAGTGAAAAAAAAGTACAGTTAAAGGCATATAGATGCTTTTTAATACTTTCCAACATAGATGAAAAGTGTTTATGACTTCATTTTGTCTATCTACCGCCTGCCGTGTGTCTCTACGTGTTCTAACTCGCGTAAATATAGTCGGGATTGCATGTAAGTAATATACGTTATTGAGGTTTGCCGAAGTATGTTCTGTATTGACAATGAAGTGTGTAGCATTCACAGCTCAATTACAGGGGCACTCGAAACTATTCCGTTACATTATAATCTTTGGGAAAAATCATCTGCGGTGTATTTTAATAATGTTACACAATTTTAAACGTAATGAAATTTATAAACAGTATTAAGGTGGACTAGAACCTGGTTACTATAAAATATGTTATGTGTAGCACTTACAGCATGCGTACAGGGAACTCAAAAGTATTCATAATATTACAATCTTTGAAGAAAATTCTTTTGTGGCGTTTTTTAATGATGTTACTCTGTTACAAAATAATAAAATTGATATGTGTTTTAAAATCATTTTTGTAGTATATGGAGTGCAAAGCATATATTTTTTTCAGGGTCACACAAAAGTGGTCCATTAAAATATGATCTATGGGAAAAAACTCTTCATAGCGTATTTTAACACATTAGCGACGGGAAACGAGAATTTTACGTTTTTATTGAAAATACATCATTGGCTAAGGGAGTGACTTCTACCTTACAGAAAAGGCATTTATATCATGTTGTCCATATTTTTTATAGATTGTAAGACATTATATATTACATCCGTACATTGAAAGATATTTACTGCTGCATAAACATGAAAAACATACCTCAGAAACTAATTTCTGAAAGACTTTCAGAAGAGGGAGGAGCTTCTACTGTTTTTAAACCCAGATTTAATAAAACAAATTGCCTGTCGTCAGTGTGTTAATTGTGTTTCACTAATTCAAACATTAGGAAATTAAAATACATTACTGTGGTTTACTATAAGAATCTTGAATATGATTTATATCGCATTTATCGTTCATTTATAGGGTCACATAAAAGATTTCGGATACAGTTCTGGTCGATTATGGATGATTGCTGAAGGGCGTTTTCGATCATGGTATGCGTTTTAATATTAACTAAATTTTTGCTTACTATGTGGTGTTTAAAAATTATATAGGCTATATACAGGGCAACACAAATGAATTCGTAAGTATTAATGAAAATGAGCGCAAATTGCTTCAGTTTGTTTTTTTAATTTGAGTTATGTATTTTTCAGCTCAGCTACATTTAGTACATTAACAGATGTTTTCAGAATTTAAATAGAATCATATACAGGCTCTGCAAAAACTGGATACATGGTGCACACTATGCACCGTAATTCCCGGAAATGTGATATCAGCAGTTTTAAGAGGGTTTTTTGTCTGTATTAAATTTAAATGTAATATGTGACGCGTAAAAATCTTCACGCAATATACAGGGCTGTAGAAAAGAATTCATGTACTGTACCGTATATTGGTAGAAATTACTAAAGGGCATTAACACAATCAATTGAAAATTACAAATGTAAATTAAATTACAATACACACGAGCAGAGCCCACCTGAAGAAATCTACTTTATTATCTAAAAATTACCAGAATAAGTAGCTCATGAGAATTTCAGAATACCATTACGTAACAACGTGTTTAATTTAACGCTTCTAATGTCTGAAACCTTCGAAATATTTTTTTTTTCCTTTTATAAATGTTTATGTAATTTAAAAACTTTAAATTTCGTTTTCGTAGAAAAATTAATGTTACTCAAAGTGTGTTAAAAACAATGAGTTTCAAAGCTGACGTTGAGGCTCCTGATCTGCAGATTTACTAGTAGGAATTATTGCCGAAACGTCAGCGAGGCTTACTTTGGAGACCCGAAAATTTTTTTGTTTCCGTCTGTTAGTCTGTTTGTTAGTCGGTCTGTCTGTTCCGCGCGATAACTGCCGCATAAAGCATCCGATTAGCTTGAAATTAAGTGCACATGTTAGTGATGTACTCGGATTAAGATGCATAGTTTTTTGTTAGATTTGGCTTATTCGTTCGGAAAATATAGAATATTTTATTTTGCGTCATAATGCTTTTCTAGGGCAAGTCAGACGATTTTAAAACTTTCTTTTGTTGAAAGAAATGGCTCATATGAATAATGGATTTAAATGGTAAATTTTGGAAGCTGAAATTTTTAAATAAGTGTATTGAATTATTCCTAATGGTTTGTTATTTTGTCAAGACATTTGTCAGAGTTTTTAAACTCGTAAATCTACAGATCAGGAGCCTCAGCGTCAGATTTGCAATGCGTTATTTTTAATACACTTTACGTAATATTCAACTTCCTACAAATCGCATTTTTTTTTCAAATTACATAAATATTTATAAGAATAAAAAATACTTCGAAAATTTCAGAAATTAAAATTTTTAAATTAAACACGTTGTTATGCAGTGATATTCTGAAATTCAGATGAGCTGCTTATTCTGGTAAATTTTTAGGTAAAAATATCTCCCCCCCCCCCCCCCCTGAATCGCACGTAGTTTATTTAAATTTACATTCAAGCAGGAAGAAGCGTATTACTCACAGTAGAGGATAGTCCTTCGACAACCTCAAGAGCTGCTGGACATGCATTGGGTGTAAGCCATTTCTTGTGCAGCTGCATACATCAAATGTATGTCGGCTAACTTCGCATTGGTGTAAATATGCTCGAAATCCGTGAGGGAATGACGATTCAAGCCAGCGAAGCGCATTCATCCACGAACTTAACAGCGCCCTGTGCTACTTTAACGCAACATTTTTGGACACACATTCCTGAACGAAATCTGCTTATTTAGGTCCCCTCTACCTGCCTTTACATTTTTGACATATAGTTCTGAACCACCCTGCATATATAATGCAAACTGAAACTTCATTCTGGCTGCTTATTAGTTGAGTTCCGCTGAATGGATTTTGAGGGACTTGCAACTAGGTTGGACAGTTATTTAGATGAATTTTCAGGGAAGATTTTAGTGTTTAAGACTATTTTAGGTTTTTCGTAGTTTTTTCGTTCTTTCTAGGTTTTTTAAAAAAGGAGGAATTAAGATCATAAGGCCGATTCAATAAACAGAAGAACCCGATTATAAAAGATTATCCTTTTTAAAAATATTCTTGTGAATGGATTTCAATGGAAACTTGTACTGTTTGTTAGATAATTTTTCAGTAAGGATTTTAGTATAAAACATAGCGTTCTGCGCTGCTTAGTTATAGAATGTGGAAAGAAATAAAGCACTGTTACAAAAACTAACCTGGCAAATATGCGCCAACTACGATCTATAATGTTGATTACTTCTTTTATTAAAAAAAATATTTGTCTTATTTCTTTTTAAGGGTTCATTATTTCTTTAAATATGTATCCAGAGGAATATTTTAACACCATTGAGTCTGTCGAAGCTTCAATTATTCTTCACGATATACGCAAAGCGGTGAATCCTATGACAGATGGAATAACTTTAAAGGCTGGAAAATATCACCAAGTATACGCAACTATGGTAAACTTTTATGCTATATGTATTTCTTTTTTAGATTTTTTGTTGTACATATTGTTTAAAATAATTTTACCCATTTTTGTGTGCAAAAATCCATATCATAACAAGGAATAAAAGAAATTTTCAATATTAACTATTGTTAAAGAATTGAAATAAAATTTTCTCAGTAAGTGCCAGCACGATTAAGGGGAAAAAGAATTTTGTTTCCTTCTATATATAAAAAAAAGTAACGATTTGGAAAAGGACCAATGAAAATCTGCGTAGATCTTCCGGGTACTTCCCAGTAGATGAGCATCCATATTTTTTGTCACAGGGGAGGCTTTCTTCGTTAATATTAGGAAAACTGTTTCATACAAAAACATGAAAATCGCTGGTATTATAAAGAAAGGTTTGATAAATAAACTGGTGCAGACAGTTTTTAAATCGAGTAATTTGTTCAAGAGATATTTAATGTAAAATTTGGTCAAAATCGTTCCCTTAAAAAAGTCTTATAGGAGCAAAAAATATACATAGGAATTTTAAAATTTTTAGATCATTTTATACATTAGAAGTTACCGGTATACAGACTGCATTTCATTTTTTAATTTGACTCATTTTTTGAGGATTTATTTCCATTTTAAATTCAAATTTTCATCATTTTGAGAGATATTTTTTACATATTTTACAAAAGGGTATTATTTTAAACCGTTGCCAATTTTAAAAAGAGCCCAAATAATAATATTTCCTTCAAATAAAAAATTTATTTGCACGTGGCTATTATAAACAGAATAAAAACTTTCAAATTAGAATTAAGTGATTACGTTTTAAAAAGCAGGAAAATCGTGAAAATTACGTCGTAAAAACTAGAGTTACTCGTGAATTTTAAAAGAGAATAAAAATTTTTAAATAATAAATTCATTATTATGAGATAAAAGTCGTAAATGGAGGAAATTACGTCATATTTGAAAAGGCCAAATCATTCACAGTTGGCAAAATAGTTTAAATTTAAAAATATATTAGCGCGAGACATTTATTTCATATTTTGAGATAATATTTCAAACTATTATCGTGAATTCTAAGATAGCGCAAATAATATTTCCTTTCTAACAACAAAGGTATTTTCATGTGAATATTATAAAGAAAAAGAAAATTTTGGTGAAAATTACGTCAGATTTAAAACGATACATTTCAAGTGTCTTATTTAAAAGAACTTCCTTATAGCGTTAACGCTATAGGAAAGTTCATAACATTCATAACAGTCTTTGTCTCTCGGTATATTTTAACGGTTAAAGACAATGACTGCTTTCTTAATTCATTTTACATTAGCTTACTTTCTAATTTTTAACTATTTTTTTAAATCACAGACGAAAACAGCAATTGTATCTCTTAGCAGCGGTTGATTTCGCCTTAAAAATCTTCAATCAATGGAAAATGATTGAAATCCGTTTGCAGGGAAATCGCCACTGTTTTTTTAAATTATAATTCAATCTTTTAAAAGCCTATAAATTTAGCGTGCTTTTAGAATCTGGGATGTCTGAACGGGGGCTGATGAGCGTATCTCATAGGGGGCAGAGCCCCCTAGTATTTTTTAAAATGTGGTTCAAATGGTGAACTCACTGCATAAACAGTTAAATAAACGGTCAAGTGCGAGTATTACACGCGCACAGAGGGTTCCGTACTAAAAATATATGAATTAGTAATTGTATAATTTAAAAAAAACCCGTTTCTAAAAGAATACTAAAACCTTGTAAAAAATTATGCAAAGTAGGGTTGGGTATAACAGTATATACTACAAAAATATAAATGGATATACCATGAAAGTTCAAAGAGATGTGGAACCTAAAAAATATCAAATACAGCTATTCTGTATAACCCATTTTTACTTTCTTCTATCTTTACAAGAAGAAAGTATTGGATTCGTGAAAATTTTCGAATTCCGGTTTTCGACGGATGTATACTTTTTAGGGTGAAGAGGTAGCGAAAAACATGTTTTTACAAAATGTCTGTCTGTGAGTCTGTCTATCTGTGTGTGACACAAATATTGTGGGCGCTCTGTCTTTAGAACTATTGAACGGCATTTAATAAAACTTTAGATTGATTTAGTCCCTGATATAAATTGGTGCTGATTACATTTTGGTGTAAATCGCCCAACAGGTAGCGCTACTATGCTGCAATTTTCCCGATATCCGCAATACCTGTATCTGAAGAACTAATGCATGAATTTTCTCTCAAACTTTAGATTCAGTTAGTCCCTGATATGAACTGATCCTGATAAGTTTTTGGTGTAAATTGCCCAAGAGGTGCCACTGTAACTCAGAACTTTTCTACGATTTCCGTAATAGCTCTATCTCAAAAACTGATGCACGAATTTTCACCAAACTTCAAATTCAATTAGAATTTCACGAAAGTTGTTTCTAAGTAGATTTTGGTATAAATCGCCTAACCGGTGGCGCTACTGTGCTGCATTTATCAGGAAGTATTGGCATGTATGAGATAGAAGAAAGTTTTAGGATTGACACATCCGACTAGTTTAATATTATTTTAATCTCTTTATAATGAACTTAATTCGGTACTGACAATAAAAGAAATGCATATTTAAGCTTCATTTGTAATTTCAAAAACTTAATTCATCATAGTAATAACCTTTCTTTCTAAAATGCAGCTAAAACAAAACATTCGTTCAAAGTTCACATTTGGCATTGTACTAAGCGCGCTTCGAAAGGAGGTCACAAAATTGCAACGCCGCCTTGCTCTTGCAGCGTTTTTCAGATAGGTTTTTAATTAACTTTTAAAGCCACACAAGACGTATTGAAAGAGTCATTCAATGCAAATTGTCGCGAATCCCAGAGTATTTATGTAATTCATTGTAATTAAGGGGTCTCAGGGTTCTCAAAAATTGGAAGAAATGAAAAAAAGAGACCATATTCAACATTTAATATCTTAAAATGTATATGATTTTAAAACGCAATTTTTATTGAGATGAAAGATATAAGTACGTTCTTTCCTTTTATGCATTTAAAAATTTGCAAGATGAAGAATTAGCATTTACAGGGTGCTCCAAACTGTCAGACATTTGATAAGCAGAATATTGGTATAACAGCTTACGCGCACGATTAGAAAATAAATATTATAACTAGAATAAAACTCTTGGCGCCTACTTATACTTCAGATTATAATAATTACCCTGAACTTAAATAAATTTGTATTTAAAGCATTTTTATATTTTTAATACAAAGTTGTATTTAGCTAATAGAAAGTTTTGAAAATTTGAACAACATAATTACTTAAAAAATATTTTTTTGAACAATAAAAAGGAAATTTTAGGTTTTGTTTATACAGATTAATATAAAACGTATGTTTTGAGATTTTCATGAAAAAATATTCAAAAGTTTTTGAGATATCGTACGCGTTATGCCAAAAAAAGCCAATTGGAGAAAAATGACTTAAAAGTTTCGAAAAGGCCGCTTAAGCTATTGAGCGGGTATAATTCTAAAAGCCATAAATTCTGTTCCAATGAGAATTTGAAGGAAACAATTATATTAAAATGTTCAGAAAAGATGGAGGATTAACATCTAAAAAAATTAAAATTAAAATTTTTTTGAAGCTTTAAGAGTCATGAGACCCCTTGAATTAGTCTGTTTGTAACAATTTGACGTTTATTGCTTTTATACTGTTACTGGCCTTTCCATTAGGCACATATATCATTAAAAGTTGTTATCCAGGCTTTAAAAGCCAATGGCACATAGAGTACGTTGCCGCTGTCATTATGTGTGTCCAAACCGTCCATATCTTTAAAGGCTTATATCCCGGCTAATTACTGACGATTTTTTTCGATGATCAACAAAGCTTTTATACTTCTGCTACGATAGGTACCTCCAGCGCTGCTCAACAGTTTTGCTGAATGCCTGTAAATCGAAATTTGTGTGTAACGGAAAAAATGCGATTTTCTCTAAAACTATGTGACCTATGGTAATCGCTATAATTTTCCTGTAAGGTTTAAATTAACGTCTACTCCCTCTAATTTTTTTCATAATTTTAGCTTCAGTAGATTCGGAATTAGATTGGGGGTGGGTAACATATTTTTGCGCTACATTTTCGACTATATCTTTGAAAATGTAATACCTAAAATTAAAAGAAATGTATTTTTGAATTCGGCGTTATGAAAGCTTTCACACGATACCCCACACGATGTACAAAGAAAATATTTTTTTTTCAAGCAACTGTATTTGCCCCTATACATTTTTACCAAATATATTTATAAATGTTTAATAATCTGAAAATATGTGGGTCAACAGTCTTTATTACTTCCCCGAATTTGAACTTTCCACATTCCATAGTTTACGAGTAAAATGGCTGTGACAGACAGACAGACAGACGGACAGACACAAGAGTGATCTTATAATGGTTCCGTTTTTACTTTTTAAGTACGGAACCCTAAAAAACGTATATTTTGAAAAAAAATTAACTGCATATTAAATTAAATTTCTTTAATATTTCAAAAAATTTGAATTTTTTAAAATCCCTACTACTTTTTTAAATATTAAACTTTTTGCGCAATTTTTTTTAAGATTTTCAAATGTATATTACACAAGAATGCGCATAGATTTTTAAATACATCTAATGTTACATTTAATATAACTTTTTTACTAAAACATATAATGTAAAAGGATGAAATCTAACACATCTTCGTATACTTTTATTACAAAAAAAACTGAAGGCTAATTCCAAACGCAGATTTATTACATGTATAATAAAGAACGTGTACAAAAAATTTTAAATCTGTATCTCAAATACCAAAAAAAAAAAAAGCCTTAGCGTTTTGAAAACATGAAAGCGAAGAAAATATGAACATGGATGAAAAGCCGTTTAAAATTTTTAACAAAATTTACCATATTTCTCGATATAATTACTGTATGGGTTAAAATAAAGTGTCAAAATATTCACAATTAACCCTTTATCTACTGACGGTACTTATAAGTACAACTCACTTTAAACTTTCATCCCATAGTGAATATTACTAATATTCTAATGGTACTTTCAAATAACACTATTTTAACTCCACTTTATCCGAATACATGGCAGTAGTAGTTCTAGGCTTGTTATTTTAGCGAGGAAGGAGGCTATCTTTGACACAGACGATGGGTTTTGGGCCGACATTATGTACAGATTGTCACGCTCGTCTTTTTATTGATGCAAACACAGTAAAGGATATAAGTGTTGGATTTTTTACGTGTTCATTATGCTCTTAGAATACAAGTTGGCTAGCTATTTTAGGTGAACGGTGTTTGTATTTGGTTTGACAGTTGAATTACTCGGTGGTACTTTTAAGTAACGTCAGTACACTGGGTGTTGGAGAAAAACTTATTGTTTACTTTTCGCCTGTGTAGTTATCCATCGTTTTCATCTGCTAAAATGAAATTACTAAAATGTAGCGTAGTATGAATTTCCCTAGTAAGAATTTATTTTCTGTTTCATTATTATTTTTCATAGGAAATCGAAAATGTTGTGGCACCGGCTCTTTTTTGCTATGCTAGAAATGGCATATATAAATTCATATGTTGAATATGTGGAGATGCGAGAGACCATGTTGTCCCGGGAATATATAGACGTCGCATAACTAAAGGACTGCGAACAAGATCGATACGTAAAAAGAATAGTTTTTTAACCCTTTCAGGGGTAAAGCATTTTCAATGCTAAAGTGTTGAAATAAATGATTGGCACAGGAATTCGCCAAAAAAAAAAAAATATATTTGTAAATATGAAAAAGGCTATTATTTCACATACTTATCAAATCGAAAATATTTTACCATAATTCTGGTGTCATTTGAAATACCTTGTGTGTTTTCTGTTACGATATTTAACTTATAGTGTACTGACGGTACTATAAAGTACTACTTTATTTAATTACCTCTAATTAATTAAATTTCTCACGGGTGAGTATATTTTTTATGTTTATCCTTTAATTTTTATTGTAGTAACTGAAAAAAAATTACATGAAAAAAATTGCAGTAGGTCATAATGCAGTAGATAAATGGTTAAACGGGCTTTCATTTAATATATGCATAAAAAATTGACATTTAGACCAATTTTGAGGTAAACTGTCCCCTTAACCCGGCAGGACGGGCTGGGGGTGTTTTGACACCCCACGTCCGAAAATATTAGCCTGCTGTCTGTGAGTGCTTCTAATTTATTGTTTATTAATTTTTAAAACTAACAATAATGTAACATTTCAGTTATCATTTTTAACGAGAAAGAGTGTAATTATCATGAATTTCACTAATAGACAGAATTCTAAAGTTTTTTTTCGTATTTATGCTATTAATCCCCTCACTGACAAGCCCGTGTTAATACGTTCACTAAGCTCCAGGTTTCACTGCAATACAAGCAATATTTAAAGTAATATAATTCTATTGATTTAATGTATTTTTAATACGTTGAACAATGATTAATACTTCCAAGGATTGCATTCATATTCGTTATTAAGTTTTTTTTTATAAAATGTTCAAAGAATCATTTTTTTTAAGCATTTAAAACAAAATGAGGAAAAAACAACATTACAATTTTGCCCTTTTCCAAGACAGTCGGAGGCTGACATCCCATGCCTGTTCTCGGGTTAGGTTTCACGGCGCGCGTCCTGCCGGATTAATAATATTAAAAATAGGGTATTTAAAATTGTTCTTATTTAAGCTATATTATTATTTATTTAAAGTGGATTGAAGTACACATTATATTAGTGATGGGCGATTCTGGAAAATTCAGGATTCGATTAAAATCGACATCGTATAAAACTGTATCGGTCGCAATAAGAATTGATTCCCAAATTCTAGAATCGATACTTGAATCGATATTTCGATATTCACACAGATAAGCTAAAAAATATTAATTTCAAAACTTAGCGAATCAGCAGAGCCGTAGCGACCAGATCCCATACCTCCCATTTACAGGGTGTGTGTGTGTGGGGGGGGGCGGGGGTTAGACAAAGTCCGGGCCCAGTCGTAAACTATTACAGACCTTTGAGTCAAAAAATAAAGTTTTAACTTTTAAAATTATTAGTTTTAAGATGTAATTTTACTAATATTGTAATTTATATTTTATTTAAATTTATTATTTAAGAAAGAACTCGGTCAGATTAAAATCAAGTTGGAAATTGTGCGTCAAACGTGGCAAGTGTGGTGCGTTCGTACTTTAACTTGTTCTATAAATAATTTTTGCACCGCATATTGTACTGAATGTATATTTTAGTGCACTTCATAAGTGCATATGAATTTCATTCTCTTCGAAAGTCTGTAACATCATTAAACTGCACTTGAAATATTTTTTTCCATTGGCCATAATGTAACCACTTTCTACCCCTATTTCCGAATAGAAATCTGATTTATATAATCCCGCATTACAAAAAGTGAAACAAATGACTTTTAAGAAAATTTGGAAAGAATTCATAATGGGCTCTTTTAATACAATAATTGCAAATGTTCTCCCGAACTTGGGGAATAGTAAAGAGCTAATCCCTTTTTTCAAGACTTTTTGGTCGTTAAAATTTTTATGACTTTTGATTTATAGTCCGCGAGCCAGCAAGATATTTTGATGACCAAGTTCCTCTCGGCCGATAATTTGTAAAATGCTTCAGAGAGTTTTATCATGGAGCTCCGTGAACGTCAGCTGCGGTTCCGTGGGTGGGTTGAGCAGCGGTAGCCTCTTACGCACGTAAAAAAAGAACAAAAAATTAGTCATTTTTTCTCGATTTGCCTTAAAGCATAATCATGTTCGCGTTCTTTTCGACCAGTAAGTGTACGTTTTCTCGGCATTCTTTATAATAGAACTAACACATTCCATAAATTGTTTTTAAACGGCCAACATATTAAAAATAATACGAATAGTAATTACTTCTTAATAGTAAATATGTTTCATTTGATTAAATTTTCAACCTTCGAATTCGTATAACACTTTATATAACGAATTTGATAATTAATTTTATTTGTTTACAATTTTTTTGTTGCCACTTTACAAAAAAAAAAAAAAAAAAAAAATCGTAATATAATTCTTTTAAAATGCGTAAGTTTCGTCTGCGTAAATTATTTCACATAATAAGAATAAGATGTGTATTTGAATTCTTAATACTAAAAAATACTTAATTTAATGTAAATAATTGAATTTTCTCAAATTTCAATTCATTAAAAATATGCTATAATTTTCATAAAAAAAGTATTTTAAAAATTTCATTAAAGATATCGTGAAACTATTATATGATTAAAAGGAATGAGAACCAAAATATGCGCCATTCCAAGCAATGATAATAAAGATTCTATTAAAATGTATATTTTCCTCTCAAATAACATACATTTTTCATATAAGAAAGTTTAATGTAAGTAAAATTTTAAGCTGTAGTCGGTATTACGATAATTCTTTTACATCACATGCAAATAATTAGAGACATACATACTACGTATGCCACGCTGCAATTATAAGAAGTTCCAGCGGGTATTACGATAATTCTTTTATCCCTCACATGCAAACAATTAGAGATTATTTAATTCCGTTTAATTATTACATTTTTTTTTAGATAAAGGCAAATATTTTATCACAACATTAACAAAACTTTTTATTCTAATTATTCCTTATTCCAAAGATACAGTTTTATCGTCTGCTGCCATAGTAACATGATAAATTAAATTTTATTTAAAAAAATGCGCAGTAGTAGAAAAATATTTTACTAAATGGAATAGTTTTTTTTTTTTTAAATTTTGATTTTAGAATGAAATTCATGAATTCCTGTGCATAGAACGGGTTAAACATCTAGTTAAATTTAAAAAATATATTTTTGAGATATATTCGCGGAATAAAGAAAATTTATTTTATTTATTTAATTAATCATGATTCTATCTATAAGTTCTAACGCCATGACTTATTATTTTTTTCTTCTGAAATTATACGTGTTTCATTTTTTTTTTCGAAAAATGTGTCCGTAATGGAAAAATATGTAAAATAAATCAATTAAAATGATAAATTTTTTAATGTTATTCTGTAAAAAAAAATAATATTGTGCAAATCATAATTTATTTTTATGTTTAATTTTAAGTCAAAATACTGAATAGTTTTTTTATAAAGTGTACGACAAGTTACGACGTTCAGTAAAAATATCTTATTAAACTTAAAACTAATACAGAAAATGTCCCATTCTTCTACGATTAAAACTGACCTATTAACAGTTGTATAAAGTAGCAGTATATTTTGTGCCGTGAAATAGTGGTCATACGCAATTTTACTTGAAATATAAATTGTCTCCTGATATAAAATTATTACTTGAGAGTAAAATTCTTACATGAATATAAATTTGAAATCTACTTTCATCCTGGCATATTGAAGCAAAATTTACAACTCGTACAAAAAATACGGGGTATACCAAAAAGATCTTTACAACTTCAAAATTTTATTAAAAAAAAACAATAGGCCTACAGAAAAACTAGTTACAACTATAGATAAAACAACTCAAAAAGTGTTTTTCTGCTGCCTCACTAAACTTCAGTATGAGATCCTTTCGTAGCACAAAGCATGTCAGGACGATATTCAAATGAAATTCACAAACGTTTTAGCGTGCTCACATCAACCGTTCGAGTTCGATCGACATCAACCGATCGAAATCTGACATTCAATAATTTCTTTGAGTTTGAGTGTTGGATTTTGTTTCGATTAACTACTCGACACATTTAGCTTTCTTCAGGGGATCCGCAGTTTTTGAATAACTGAAATCTTTAATAATCGTTTATGTGTTGCCCAGTACCATCTATGACTAGAAGCATTACTGTAGAAAAAACTTTTTGAGTTAATCTATCTATTTTTCCAACTAGTTTTACTGCAGGCCTATTCATTTTTCTTAAATAAAATTTTGAAGTTGTACAGATCTTTTTGGGACACCATGTATAACTGAATAAATAACAGAATATTTATCAAATGAAATGACGAAAAGCAACAGTCTCAATTCTTTACAAAAGGATACGTATTTTAAAATATTCTTAGTTTATCTACTCGAAAATTTAATTGATAAATTAAAGATGTAATGAAATTTGCTCAAATTGACTTCGATCGACTGCAATGGGTGAACCCGAAAGGAGGCACGTGAAATAAATAAATCCATCTTGTATTTTCAGAAATAGTGCAGGTGTTGCAGATCTAAATGCCATGGAACTAAGATTTCACAAAACACACTGTAATAAAAAATGGTAAAATCACGTAAAATCGAGAAATGTTTCTCCTTTTTAAAGGTTTACAGAACAATTTAGCAGTTTCCTGGGAAATTCTGGTTTTCCTTTCTGAAAAGATTCATAATTAAAATTGGCAACAGCATACTACTGCCACCGGTCATTAATATTTGTTGTTGTGTGTCGTGAGCGAGTTGAAAACGGATTCCTTTTATGAATTTCTGAATGTCAAAAAATCATTGTGGAATGCGAATAAATAAACAGAAGATAAACATTTCAATCTCTATTGTGGAGAACTTTCAGGTGAAAATGCAATACCCTTCAGACCGCTCAGATTATCCTCTGCGGAATGCTAAAGAGTGGCACGTGTAAAAGAAACGCAGAGTATGTGAACCTCGTTGTAATTCCAAGACTTTTGTCCAACTGGGGTTAGAGGGTAACTTAAATGAAATATATATTAATCAGTTATCTAAAAATCCTTGTTGGACATCAAAAATATTTCACCCTTCTAACTAAATATAAATTAAAAGAAAATGAATCCTACGCAAAAGGTTACCGTAAACCAATTTTTCTAAAAGTAACTAAAGAAGTAAAAAAGTAACCACTAAAGGGGCCCCTTTTTATTAGTTCCACTAACATTTCCATTACTAAACAAGTAAGAAAAATCATGCGTACAGCATAGATTATGAAACACTTTCCAAAACTTCCTGATAGCTTTAACGAAACTTCGTTACTTAGGGAAATAAGGTAAATAAGATAACCAAGTAAACATTTAAAAATCTGATTTCAGCAGTTACCGCCCGTAACCAAATATGTATTCCAATTCTTTTGAACATCTGTTCTGTTTGAACGATCTGTATGTTGATATATATGTCGTAGGCTAATTGAGAAATCCGGCTCTTTGCAAACAGCCTAGGCTCTTTGGAAAGAGCCCGGCTAATTGGAGAATCCATCTCCCTTTTTCCAATTAGCCTGATATTTTTCAGGCTTATTGCAAAGAGCCTAGAAAGCGTTAGGCTAATTGAAAAATGACCACTTATTATCCGATCAGGGTGATATTTTTAGCTCACAGGCTATCAAAGACTGAGAGCTTATGTGCTCACCGATTCTGTATGTACGTGTGTACGTACGTACGTATGTACGTAACACGATAACTCTTGATAGAAATATCCGATTTGCTTCGATTTTTTTTTCTAGGTTCATTCTGATAAGGTGCTTCCCTGATTATTTTTTGCGGTTCAGTGGTTAAGGATAAAGGGGGAAAAGGGGGGCTAGTCACCCACCTTAATTTATATAAATGGGTTTTTCATGCAGAAATATTCGATTTGTTCCAAATTTGGTATACCGGTTTATCGTGTTAAGGAGCTTCCCTGATTAGATTTGGAAGCTCATTATTAAAGTATAAAGGGGGGGAAAAGGGGGCTACCCCCTTAATTTAGATAAATCGGTTTTTCATGATGAATTATTCGATTTGCTCCAAATTTGGTATACCGGTTTATTAAGTTAAGGAGCTGCCTTGATTAGATTTGGAGGCTCATTAGTTACATATAAAGGGAGGAAAGGGGGAGGATATGCCCCCCCCCCCCGTAATTTAGATAAATGGGTTTTTCATGCAGAATTATGTGATTTGCTATAAATTTGGTATACCGGTTAATTATGTTAAGCAGCATCCCTGATTACATTTGGAAGATCATTAATATGTATAAAGGGGGGAAAGGGGGACAATTGCCTCTCCCCTTAATTTAGATAAATGCGTTTTTCATATAGAATTATTCGATTAGCTCAAATTTGGTATACTGGTTTATTATGTTAAGGAGTGGGTTGATTAGAATTGGAGGTTCATTAGTAAAGTATGAAGGGAGGAAAGGGGGGCTAGACTCCCCCCCTAATTTAGATAAATGGGTTTTTCATGCAGAGTTATTCGATTTGCTCTAAATTTCGTATACCGGTTTATTATGTTAAGGAACTTCCCTGATTGGATTTGGAGGTTCATTAGATAAGTATAAAGGGAGGAAAGGGGGGGGGGTAGCCCCCCCCCTTAATTTAGATAAATGGGTTTTTCATGCAGAATTATTCGATTTGCTCCAAATTTCGGTTACCGGTTTATTATGTTAAGGAGCTACCTTGATTAGATTTGGAGGTTCATTGGTTAAGTATAAAAGGGGGGAAAGGGGGCAACTGCCCCTCCCTTTAATTTAGATAAATGTGTTTTCATGCAGAATTATCTAATTTAATTTAATTTTTTTTTCTAGGTTCATTCTAATAAGGAGCTTTTCTGATTAGATTTGAAAGTTCATTGGTTCAGCATAAAGGGAGAAATAGGGGAGCTAATACCCCCCCCCCCCTTAATTTAGTAAAATGGTTTTTTCATGCAGAATTATCTGATTTGCTTCAAATTTGGTATACCAGTTTATTATGTTAAATAGCTTTCCTGATTAGATTTGGAGGTTCTTTGATTAAGTAGACAGGAAGGCAACGGGGACTAATACCTTCATTTATTTTTCGAGGGCATTATTCTTTGAAATAAGAGTATAGTATACAATTAGTGTGACTAGCCTGTGAGCTCAATGTCATCAGTTTAACTGGGCAATTTTCTTTTTATTAGGTTTATTGACGCATAACCCTACTCAAACCCGAAAAATAAATTACAACAGACCGTACCCCGATCCAATCAAGACAAAATAATTTCAGTCTACATGCAACCCGACCCGAACCTGAGAGTTCGATTTGAAAAAGCCCGAAATCCCGAACCAAATCTGATAATCGACAGTAATTTTCCAAAGATCCATAACCGGATCCGAACAAGACAAATTAGTTTCCGTGGACACGCAACGCTACCAGAACCTAAAAATTCCATTCGAAGTCAACCTGAAACCCGTCCCGAACCAAATCTTAACCGACAAAAATATTCCAAAGAACTATAACACGATGCAAGCCAGACAAAAAAGATCCGTCCACCGGCAACCCTATCCGAACCTGAAAGTTCTAATTGAACTCAATCCGAAACCTGGTTGTGGTCGATTTTCGGGTTGACTTCAAATGGGACCTTCAAGTTCGGATCCGGTTGAAAAAAAATTAAACTAAATCAGATAATTCTGCATGAAAAACCATTTATCTAAATTAAGGGGAGGGGCAGTTTCCCCCCTTTCCCCCCTTTTATACTTAACCAATGAACCTCCAAATCAAATGAAGGAAGCCATATCGTAATAAACTGGTATATAAAATTTGAAGCAAATCGATTAATTCTGTATGAAAAACCCATTTATCTAAATTAAGGGGACATTAGCCCCTGTCCCTCCTTTATACTTAACCAATAAATATCCAAATCTAATCAAGGCAGCTCCTTAACATAACAAACCGGTATACGAAATTTGGAGCAAATCGAATAACTCTGCATGAAAAACCCATTTACCTATATTAAGGGGGGGGGGTCTAGCCCCTCTTTCCTCCCTTTATACTTAACTAATTAACCTCCAAATCTAATCAGGGAAGCTCTTTAACATAATAAACCGGTATACGAAATGTGGAGCAAATCAAATAACTCTGCATGAAAAACCCATTTATCTAAATTAAGGGGGGGGCTAGCCCCCCCTTTCCTCCCTTTATAATTAAATAATGAACCTCCTAATCTAATCAAGCCATCTCCTTAACATAATAAACCAGTATACCAAATCTGAGCTAATCGAATAATTCTACATGAAAAACGCATTTATCTAAATTAAGGGGGGAGGCAATTGCCCCCCTTTCCCCCCTTTATACATAATAGCGATCTTCCAAATGTAATCAGGGAAGCTGCTTAACATAATTAACCGGTATACCAAATTTATTGCAAATCGCATATTTCTGCATGAAAAACCCATTTATCTAAATTACCGGGGGGGGATAGCCTCCCCCCTTCCTCCCTTTATATGTAACTAATGAACCTCCAAATCTAATCAAGGTAGCTCCTTAACTTAATAAACCGGTATACCAAATTTGGAGCAAATCGAATAACTCATCATAAAAAACCGATTTATCTAAATTAAGGAGGGTAGCCCCCCCTTTCCCCACTTTATACTTAAATAATGAGCTTCCAAATCTAATCAGGGAAGCTCCTTAACACAATAAACCGGTATACCGAATTTGGAGCAAATCGAATATTTCTGCATGAAAAACCCATTTATATAAATTAAGGGGGGGGGAGACTAGCCCCATTTCCCCCCTTTATCCTTTACCAATGATCCCCAAACCTAATTAGGGAAGCACCTTTTCAGAATGAACCTAGAAAAAAAATTTGAAGCAAATCGGATATTTCTATCAAGAGTTATCATGTTACGTACATACGTACGTACGTACGAACACACGTACATACAGAATCGGCGGGCACATAAGCTCTCAGGCTTTGATAGCCTGTGAGCTAAAAATATCACCCTGATCGGATAATAAGTGGTCATTTTTCAATTAGCCTAACGCTTTCTAGGCTCTTTGCAATAAGCCTTGAAAATATCAGGCTAATTGAAAAAAGGGAGATGGATTCTCCAATTAGCCCGGCTCTTTGCAAAGAGCCTAGGCTGTTTGCAAAGAGCCGGATTTCTCAATTAGCCTACGACATATATTCTATATATTGGGGAAATTTAGTTTAGCAAGAAAATGCATAAGAGCTTGAAATTCATCTTTCAACAATTTATACTAATAGATGAAAACATACTTGAATACTTTTGTACAGCCCTGTAGTTGACTTAGTACCTTTATTACATGCCACTATTTATCTAAAATTTAATTCAAACTAAAACACGCTTAAAACTACTGAAATTACATTTCCAGAAATTATCACCCATTGACGGCCATGTATCCAATTCTTTGCGTAGCCCTGCATATCATTTTATCTATATTCTACAAATATTTCTTAGTACAATAAATTCAGTTCAGTATAAAAATGCATAACTCCTTATGCATTTTTATGCTTAACATTTTTATGCTCATACTCAGTAACCTTTACGAATTCATTTCTGTAGCTCTGTATATGAACTATAGCATTTATATGCACTTTATAGAATGCATAAATATAGTGAACAAGTAGGTAAGTGTGATCACAGATCGCACAGAGGGTTTCGTTTAATATTCCTTTCAAAGCACTTTATCCTTTTGAAAAATCTGTTAGTTCCACATTTCGCAACCAGGGGCGCACTCTATTCTAAACAAACCTCTATCCGAACGAAACTCCGTTTTATATACTATCCGTAGATATATTAGCCGAAGGGATAAGACCGATAGCAACCGAGATAAGTAGGCGCCCCTGGCGGTAAAAAGTGGAACTGAAATATGTAAGGCTATGGTGCATAATATGAAAGAATGTTCAAAGGGGTGTCGGCAAAATTTGGAAAACGCATCCCGGGAGAATAGGGCGGAGGTTAGAAAAATTGCTTAAAATATACAAGTTAGAGCCCGGAGGAGTAAATAATATAAGACTTTTTGAAAATTTTATGATTTGCCGTGTGGTCTAAGGTATTCAGCTATACGTATGCGAAAATTCATGTTTCCAACTTAATTAGGGCTCTCTTAGAAAGAATTGCTTAAAATACATATGTGGTAGCTCAAAGGGTTAAACGTAAGACTTTTTCAAGATTTTATGATTTGTCGGCTGGCCTCAGGTGCTCTGCTATAAGTATGCAAAATTTCAAATCTCGAATTTAATAAGGGCTCAGTTAGAAAGAATTGCATACGCATGTGAGAGCCCAAAGGGTTAAATGTAGGATTTTTTCACAATTTTACGATTTGTCGTATGATAAGTGGTGTTCAGCTATAATTATGCAACATTTCACGCCTCCAACTTAAATAATGGCTCACTTAGAAAGAATTGTTTAAAATACACATGTGGGAGCTGAAATGGTTAAATGTACGGCTTTTTCAAAATTTTATGGTTTGTCATTTGATGCGATGTGTTCAGCTATAAGTATGCAAAATTTCACGCCTCCAACATAAATAGAGGCTCACTTAGAAAGAATTGTTTAAAATACACATGTGGGAGCCCAAAGGGTTAAATGTACAACTTTTTCAAAATTTTATGATTTGTCGTATGAAGTGTGGTGTTCAGTTATAAGTCTGCAAAGTTTCAAGTTTCCAACATGTATAGTTTCTGAGAACGGACTCTGTGACAGACGGACAGATAGACAGACAGACAGAGGGCGAAGACGAATAGGGTTTCGTCATATGAACGAAACCCTAAAAAAAGCATATCGTAATTAAAAATGCATTTTGAGCAATCATTACTAATATACAGTAATTCGGATACAATATAGTAACTGAAATCCTTTCAAAAAGTCCTTCCGGCCAGTGCCGGGAGGAAGAGGTAGCTTTCATATTCCTTATTTTTCAAAAGCAAGCTTATATTATTCAAACACACGAAGCTCAATTTAGTGGAAACCGATTATAGGAGATTCAATCCTAATCTTTATCAATATTAAATCATTATGAATGAGAATTTCGCGAAATTATTCAGCTTTATCCAAGCTGCTTCTATTTAAAGTAATTTATATTTGGTTGCCAAATTCGGCGATATCTTGAAGTTCCTGCCATTTTAAGACAACATGGTGGATGAGGCTAACGAGTGAACTTGGTCGAGACCTTAGTAATTCCTGTGCACATGCTCACTCACATCGGAATCGGTTGATATACACAAGTTCTCTCGCAGGCAAAAAATCAGATTTTTCAAAATGTCACCCACATTAGAAATTCAAACTGCTATATCTGAGCCATTTTCTAAGATAAAGACAAAACAAAAAATGCTCCGGAATCCTTATATCATGGTCAAATACTTAAGAAGGAAACCTTTTTCAGTTTCTAATTCTTTTGCACCTTACTTTAAATATAATTTTTTATTTAATTTAATGGCCTCCATTTTGAAACAAGATGGCTGATGAAGCTAGCCAGCGAACTTGGTCGAGACATTACGATATACTATCCACATGCCTTCTTACATCGAAATAGGTTAATGAATACGCGTGTTATCACGTGACAAATATCAGATCGTTTCAAAATGTCAGCCATGCTAGAAATTCAAAGTGCTATAATTCAACCATTTTTTAAGATATATACGAAACAAAAACTGCCCCGGAATCTTTGTATCAAGGTCAAACACATAAAAAAAAAATCTTTTTCATTTTTCAATTTTTTGATAACTCATTTTAAATTTAAAATTTAATTTTTTTTAAAAATGGCAGCCCTTTTGAAACAAGATGGCGTATGAAGCTGACCAACGAACTCGGTCGAGACATTGGTATGTACTATGTACACACCAAGTTACATCCAAATCGGTTCGTAAATACGCTTGTTATCGCGTGACAAAAATCAGGTTGTTTCAAAATGTCAGCCACGATAGAAATTCAAAATGCTATTACTCAGCCATTTTTTTAGATAGAGACGAAACAAAAACTGTTCCGGAATCTTTGTATTAAGGTCAAACACATACAAAAAAATCTTTTTCATTTTCCAATTTTTTTGGTACCTCATTTTAAATTTTAAATTTTTAAAAAAAAATTAAATGGCCGCCATTTTGAAACAAGATGGCGGATGAAGCTGGCGAACGAACTCGGTCGAGAAATTGGTACGTATTATGTATACACCAAGGTACATCCAAATCGGTTTATAAATACGCCTGTTATCGCGTGAGAAAAATCAGGTCGTTTCAAAATGTCAGCCCCGCTAGAAATTCAAAGTGCTATAAATCAGCCATTTTTTAAGATATAGACGAAACAAAAACTGCTCCAGAATCTTTGTATCAACGTCAAACACATATAAAGAAAAATTTTTCAATTTTCAATTTTTTGGTACCACATTTCAAATTAAAATTTTTTTAAGAAAATTTAAATGGCCGCCATTTTGGAACAAGATGGCGGATGAAGCTGGCCAACGAACTCGGTCGAGACATTGGTACGTATTATGTATACACCAAGGTACATCCAAATCGATTCATAAATACGCCTGTTATCGTGTGACAAAAATCAGGTCGTTTTAAGATATCAGTCAAGCTGGAAATTCAAAATGCTATAACTCAGCCATTTTTTAAGATATAGACAAAACAAAAAATGCTCCGGAATCTTTGTATCAAGGTCAAACACATAAGAAAAAAATATTTTCAATTTTAAATTTTTTAGTACCACATTTCAAATTTTAAATTTTTTGAATTTTTTTAAATGGCCGCCATTTTGAAACAAGATGGCGGATGACGCTGGCCAACGAACTCGGTCGAGATATTTGTATGTACTATGTACACATCGAGTTTCATCCAAATCGGTTCATAAATATGAGAGTTACAGTATGACAAAGATCAGATATATATATATATATATATGGATATACTAGCAAACCCCGCGGCTTTGCTCGCGTAATATTTGAAATATGCCAAGTGATATTTATATGTGTAATTTTTATTAGAAGGTACTAACTAAATTTTTATTTTATTAAAAGGTAATATTCTATTTTAGTAAAAGGTTTTTTTTTATTAAAAGGTACTTATTACTTTTAGGAATAATTCAGAAATTACTACTTAAAACACTGTTTGATTAAACATCATTATTACACTTTATTAGGCAGAAATGAGACTTAAATTAATAAAATGAAATAAAACTAAATAAATGATAATTTAGAAAATATTTTGAAACTTTTACGCTCAATTAACACGCTCATTTCAGCATTCATTTGAAGTTTCGAATTTTTTAGTAACCATCTTCTTACATCTTAAAATTAACCATCATGTCAAATTCCAAGTCCTACCAGCTAACTCAACATAAAGGTCTATGTTGAAACAGGAACTGTCACCATTAATTTGCCAACATTAATTTTGAAATCGGTTTGTTATTTCCTAATATTCCACAGAAACGTGATTTAAAAAGCTTTTAAAGCCATTTTTTAGAGCGTTTTGTTGTTCCTGTGAACCCCAGGTGGTAGAATCACCGGCATAAAATATAGCCTGTGTAGGATCAGAGACTGTTACCATTGATTCGCAACTATTACTTTTATAATCGGTTTATATTCCCTGAAATTGCCTAAAATCGTAATTTAGAACTTTTTTAGAATGCTTTTCGCACCTCCCCTTCGCTTCACCCCTTTTTAATTCGATTTTATTTTCGACATTCCTTCGAGGGCATTTACATTTTATAAGTAACTACCATGTCATATTTAAAGTTTCTAGCCTTTTCAGTATCACAGAAAACGAAATTTAGAAAGTTTTTAGCTCCTGCAACCCTCTGGTGGTAGTGGAACAGACATGAAATATAGCTTATGTTTGAGCAAGTTCTATCACCAAAATTTGTCATCATTATTTTTTTATTCGGTTTGGTAATTTATAAGTTTGCTTAAAAATTGAAATTTATAACGCTTTTCACTCACTTCATTTTTTTAAATTTGGAATTTTCTTTCGACTGTTCTTAGAAAGCAGTTGCATCTTGTAAGTAAATACCATGCCATACTTCAAAGTGTTAGACCCGTCAGTTGTGCAAAAAAATGCAAATTAGAACATGTTTTGCTTTTGCAACACTCAGATGGTAGTGACAGCAACATAAAATATAACCTATGTTATAGCAGGGACTGTCACCATTGATTTGCAACCATTACTTTTGAAATAGCTTTGGTATTTCCTTAGATTGAGTAGAAATCGCAATTTAGAACGTTTTTAGGACGCTTTTCGTGCATTTTCACCCCTTTTTAAATTTCCAATTTTTTCGAAAGTGTTCTTAAAGATTATTTATATCTAATAAATATGTACCTTGCCTAATTTTAAGTTGCTAGCCTCTACCGATCACAAAAATCGAAATTTAGAACGCTTTTTTGCTCTTGCAACGTCTTGGTGATAGTTATACCGACATAAAATAGCGTCTATGTTAGAGCAGGGGCTGTCAGCATCCATTTCCTACCATTACGTTTGAAATCAGATACATTCTTCCTGAGATATTGCCGACAAATCGGCATTTAGAACGTTTTTAGAACGCTTTTCGCGCATTTTCCTCCTGGATCTCCTCTGGGGTAGTGGAAACAGATATAAAATATAGCCTATCTTGGAGCAAGATCTGTCACCATCATTTTTACACCATTATATTTGAAATCGGTTCAGTACTTCCTGAGATTGCATAGATATCGCAATTTAGAAAGTTTTTTACAACGCTTTTGCGCATTTTGACCCCCTTTTAAATTTCGATTTTTTTAGGAAATGTCCTTAGAGATCATTGATATTTTATAACTAACTACCATTACAAATTTCACGATTGTAGGCCCTTCCGTTACGCAAAAGCCGCAATTTAGAACGTTTTTCTCCTGCACCCCCTTTGGGGTAGTGGCACCGACATAAAACATCGCCTATGTTGGAGCAAGGGTTGTCACCATCATTTTGACGCCATTATTTTTTAGATCGGTTTGGTATCTCCTGAGATTGTGTAGAAACCCCCAATAGAACGTTTTTTAGAATGCTTTTTCTGCATTTTCACCCCTTTTAAATTTCGAATTGTTTAAGAACTGTTCTTAGACATCATTTATATCTTATAAGTAACTAATATTCAAAATTTCATATTTCTAGGCCCTTCAATAACTCTAAAATCGCATTTTTAGAACGTTTTTTGCTCTTACACCCCCTTCGGGGTAGTGGCACCGACATAAATCATAGCCTATCTTGGAGCATGCGTTGTCACCATCATTTTGACACCAATATTTTTTAAATCGGTTTGGTATTTCCTGAGATTGTGTAGAAACTACCATTTAGAACGTTTTTTAGAACGCTTTTTGTGCATTTTACTCCTTTTAATTCGAATTGTTTAAAAACTGTTCTTAGACATCATTTATATCTTATAAGTAACTAATATTCAAAATTTCATATTTCTAGGCCCTTCAGTAACGCTAAAATCGCATTTTTAGAACGTTTTTTCCTCCTACACCCCCTTTGGGGTAGTGGCACCGACATAAAACATAGCCTATCTTGGAGCAAGCGTTGTCACCATCATTTTGACACCAATACTTTTTAAATCGGTTTGGCATTTCCTGAGATTGTGTAGAAACTACCATTTAGAACGTTTTTTAGAACGCTTTTTGTGCATTTTCACTCCTTTTAAATTTCGAATTGTTTAAGAACTGTTCTTAGACATCATTTATATTTTATAAGTAACTAATATTCAAATTTTCATATTTCTAGGCACTTCAGTAACGCTAAAATCGCATTTTTAGAACGTTTTTTGCACCTACACCCCCTTTGGGGTAGTGGCAGCGACATAAGATATAGCCTATGTTCTAAGTTGGAATAACACCATCATTTTGATACCATTACTTTTGGAATCGGTTCGGTAGTTCCTGAGCTTACCTCCGACAAATAAACAATTTTTTCCTCTTTATAATAGGAGTATATATATATATATATATATATATATATATATATATATCAACTTTTGAACGGAGGGTGGTTTCGGGGTCTGGGGGTCATGATCGATGAAAATATACCAAATTTTTTTGAAATCGCTTTCCTCCGAACGGCTGCAATAGGTAGCTTTTTGTAATGAAAGCTACCTAATACATCGCAAACAATTTTCCCTATACCATTATGAACGGAATTCTTTTGTGTGGCCCTGTAAATGAACAATAACTATTCTTTGGACCGCATATTCAACACAATGGGTATTTTAGTGGGCTTAATAAATGAATATCAATTTTACTATGTTTGATAGAGTGTAACACCCTTAAAAATCATTTGAAACGATTTTTTCCATAGGCCGTAATGTAACGGAAAACTTTTGACTGCCCTTGTAAATGAAGTAAACATGCTACAAACTTCATTTGCAACAGGATTCGTGCTATGGTAGAGGTCACTAACATCCAAAATTTTCAGAATGTTCCGAGTATATTTACGGGAGTTAGAGCGCGTACAGACGGACAGACAAACCGAATGCATAAACACTTTTCAACTTTGTTGGAAAGTGTTAAAAATATTATATATGATTTTTCAACGTCGAAATTGAGTTAAGCAATTAACATGAAGCAATAAAGCAAACTGTATGGTTTTAAAGAGGCAATTTTGTATTTTTTTATATTTTAACCATTTTTAAATTTTTTGAACAAAGTAGACCCTGCTGGGGCTTCTTTAATCTATTCACTTATTTCCATATAAAATTAATACATTTCATATCTTTGAATATTGAAACCCCCTTGCAATTGGATCTGCTAATGAATTAATACTGCAAGCTTGATTGTGATGTCTGGAGCACATTTCTTTAGCCTGTGCTGGCGTCATTGATCACGTGATACGTGGGCGCGGGCAGGAAAGTGAGACCCTGTTTTGTGAGTGAAGGGTGAAGGTATTGTTTTATGCCCTGCGTGTGGCCGGTGAGAGTTTTAATACATAAAACGAAAGTGTATAATGTGCTACGGGCACGAGGAAGTGAAGAAATTTAATAGTATGGTAAAGGAGCATTATGTGTGTAATAATATGAAGGCGGTGTGCATCTATGTGAAACATATAATTAATTGTATACAGTGTGCCGTCAATTATGTGATCATCGTTACTATATTCGTCTTGTACTGTCTGTGCATATACATATCAAATAAACATTTATTTGTTATAAAAAACAAAGAGTGTTCTGTTCGAAAAGAGTAGCCTGGATACACTGAAGTCGATAAGGTCATCGCACGCTCCATCCGAGAACAAGAGAATCTATAAGAAGTAAGGTGCATGCTTCTGTATATTTTTATTTGAAGAATCTGAATAAAGAAATATTTAACTATGATTTAAATAGATGAGAGAAAAAAGAATGTTTTTTATTATTATGAGATTTATATAGATGTATTTACTTACGATGAGAGATAGTATTTGATAAGTGTAGAAATTATAATAGTGATTAAGAGCAAAAAGAAAAATGTTTACTATTAAAAGGGCTAAGGAAAGAAGATTTGGTTATAGTGGCAACTGAGTTAGGCCTAAAAGTAGCTACTGAGCACAGAATAATAGATTTAAAAACGCTGATTGAGGGAAGTGACCAATATGCTAAGGATAATGACTTTATAAAAGAATTTTTAAATACGACTGTGCCCGATAGAATCGATAGATAAAAAAGTGAAGCAGAGATCCTTAGAATCCAAAAAGAAAATGTGAAAAACGAACAAAACTCTGTACTGGAACTAGAACGCACAAAATTAGAAATTAAGAAAGCTGAGTTAGAAATAGTGAAGCTTCAGGCTGATAATCAAATTCTGACACGGGGAGATGGACAAAATCCCATACTAATTCCTTAGAATCCCTAATTAAGACTGTTAAAACTCCGACTATGTCAATTCCTTCTAAGCCGGATGCTTGGAATTTATTTTTTACTTCGCTCGAAAAGGCATTTGAAATGAAAAGTTATCCGAAGGTTAAGGCTTTAATTTTAAAGAATTTCAACCCATCCCGGAAGCTTGTCTCGAAAATTTCCTTACGGCAAAAAGAATGAAAAATGAAAATCATTTACAATTTGCAAGCAGAATCCGAGTGAATTGGGATTTGGATTGTGAGCTTAGGAAAGTAAATGATTTTGATACACTTAGTGAATTAATTGTTACTGATAGATTATTAAGTTCATTAGATTCAGAGAGGCGGATTTATGTTAAATGAAAACAAATAGAAGACTGGCTAAAACCATGAGAAATCGCTTAGTTATGCGATAAATTGTTTACTTCGAAATGCTGAGCTTTTTCGGAATTGTATGATAGATGGTAAAATCATTGCGTAATTATGATGAACCTGGAAGTATAAATCACGGGAAGTGTATTCCACCTCATGCCAGGAATAATGTTCTTTCTCGTGATAGAAAAACTAATGACATATCTAAGTTGTGTCAAAAAATAATACATTTGCGGTTCTGCATTTTTCCCGAATAATAAAGAAAAAAAATAAAATAGGAAATTTCCGCAATCGAACAAAAAGGGAATCTGGTATTGAGAAATATAAACATGATGATAAGTTAATTACTAAACTGACAGCCTTATCGTCTGGAAATGAAGTAATAAATAATACACAGTCTTTGCAATACCAGGATGTATGGTTAGGGGGGGGGGGGCAGAAGATGAACACGTGAATTGATAGCGCGGTTGAAATCCTAGTAGTTAATTCAACACAGATACGGAATTCATTTAGAAATAATGAAAATACAAAAATTCAGTTAATAACGGATTTTGGAGAAAATATAACCGCAGACCTTGTAAGTTTACCTATAGATTTAAAATCCAGAGAGTGATATTGTTTATTCAACAGCGTAAATGTATTGTTCGCAGCAACAGATAAATTATATGGGTCATGTATTATCACGCCAACGACTTATGAGTTATTAAAATCTGCGCAGAGTGAAGGGGAAGAAAATAGATTATGTGATGTGTCGGCACTCACGAATGAAATGCAGTCAAAAAGGGGGGAGGAAATTAATAATTTGCTTTATCATAGGGAAAGAGTTTCAGGAGATCAAGTTATGCAATTAGTGGTACCAAAGGTGAGGAGGGGAAAATTTTAAGAATTGCGCATGAATCGATTTTTGCTAACCACCTGGGCATGAAAAACAAAACAAAAGAGAGAATTCGTTATTAATTTTTTTGGCCAGGTTTATCACATGATGCGGAGAAATATTGTGCATCGTGTAAGGATTGCCAACTACGGAGCAGGGAGAGGACCAGCTTTCAGATACCCATTGTCCCAAATGAGAGACCGGAACTTCCCCTCGACGTTGTAAATATTGATATAATTGGAAAAATTGAACCTCCTTCACCGCATAGGCATCAATATGTTCTTACTTTGGTAGACCAACGCTCGAGATGGCCAGAGGTGGTTCCGTTAAGGACAATTACGGCTAAAGCTACGTGCGATGCTTTGTTAGAGATATTTATGCGAGCAGGAGTACGACGCGTAATAGCGAGTGATCAGGGCAGAAATTTTGTATCAGGGTTAATACAAGAGTTTCATGCCAGGCTGGGGGCGGCTCCTAGATTTTCAACGCCGGGGCGCCCACAGAGCTCGGGACTAGTTGAACGATATAATCAGGTGTTGAAACGCATGTTACACCATATTATTCGTAGCGACCCTAAAAATTGGGATAAACACATCTCCTATCTATTATTTGCGTACAGAGAAATTCCGAATAGCACTACGGTCGTATCGCCATTAAAATTAGTGTACGGAAGGGAGGCCGGGGCCACTAGCGGTATTAAAATCTACATGGGCAAGCGAAATCCCACTACCCATAAATCTGTAAAGAGCGCCATCGAATATTTTCAGGAGTAAAAAATTTATTTAGAAAAGGCGGCGGAACAAGGAACAAGCGGCAATAGTATCGGAGGTCAAGCAAGGTTCCTATGCAAACTACGCTAATCGAAAAGCGATTTACAAGGAATTTAGACTGGGGGACCAGGTATATTTATTAATCCCGGACTCTACGAAGAAACTTTACGCACGGTGGACTGGACCAGCCGAAATAGTGGCGCGCTGTAACCCTGATTCTTACAAAGTGAAATTAATAAAAAGGAATGTTAGGAATGTCCACGTAAATAACAGGAGAAAATTTACTCCTAGGGTACAGGCGGTGGGGTAATCTTCGAAAATGAGGAAGAATTAGGGGAGGTCCATCCCACCCCCAGTACGAAAGAAAACTCCGACTTATTTAACATAGAGGAAGTTGATTTAGGTCATTTAGAAGATGTGAAAAAGAAAGCTATACTAGATGTATTATATAAATAAAAAGAGTTACTTTCCAGAAAAGTGCAAATAGTCAAGGTAGGAGAACACAAAATACGAATAAATAACGCAGAAAAAAAATCCCTACTGCTGGACAGATAATTACACCTTTTTATTTTTTATTAAATATATTCAAAATTGTTAATTGGTCCAAATCATCCAAGCAACCTCATAGCAAATTGGTATATAGTTTTATATACCTTAGATAAAATTTAAATAATTTAAGTGATCGTATTTACCTACATTCTAGTAGAAGAGCAACGCGAAGCATTAATAAAATTAAATTATAATTCGCGTCAAAAAGTAATTATTAAATTTGAATAATTACGAATAAAATTAAGAGTTTGCGTTGTGATTTATTTAGATGAACTCTTCCACTTATGAATTAATCTAAAATTTAAGCTGTAAAAAAAAGAATTGACACACTTTAAATATTATTAATTAAATAATTACAGAAACTTTTTAAAACTTGATTAAATAATTTATTTACATTGAACAAATCTATTTACAGAAAAACATAATATTAATTCAAAAAATAGAAAGCAACACTTTTGTTTGCTTCTCATTATTTTAAGTATGTTTAATCTTTTTTACAAAAAAAGACAATATTTTCACATACTCTAATTATTATAATTGTTTCTTTTTGCTAAAAGAAATACTCTCTTTCATTTTTAAAATTACCTTAATCTTATTTAATTATTGGTTTGGTCGGATCTCAGATAATTCTCTACCATAAAATATCCGAAAAGTATTTTTTTAGATTTTTCATATGAACTTATGTGGTAAAAGAAAATGTGTAAAATAGTACCTTCTTTTAATATACGGGATGGTGGCCTTTATTTGTCAAATTCCGAGATGTTGCGTTGCTTAGAATCAGGGCAATGTGTCGTCAGGAACGCATCCTCAATTTGGCTTGATTAGGATCACTCCGATATGTAGATCAGGAAGACATCCTCAATTTGGCTTGTTTAGGCTCACTCCGATAGGTACCTCAGGAAGACATCCTCAATTAGGCTTGATTAGGCTGGATTAGGCTCGCTCCGCTAGGTCCATCTCGCCTGGGCTTTACTAGGGCTTGCGGGACTCATTGCACGGGCTTTCAGGAGAGCTCTTGCATCCTCTACATCTTTTTTCAGACTCTCTTTTTTTAAAACTTATTCTTCTTGCACACCAGTTCCTGCAGTGGGTGGAGCTATTTTTGTCTAGTCCACTGTTATTGGATGTGAGAAGATTTTTTATTATACTTCGATAGGCCTATTAGCTAGCAGTCTGCAAATGGCCCCTAACATATACTTTAATATTATTATCTGCCTTAAAGTTTGGGTGGTCTGAAAAGTTATAAATTTATCCCAACACTTTTATTGAGGCCATAAATTGATTCCAACGTTTTTATGATTTTACGACTTCTAATTATACACCACTTTCCATTGGCTTGTCATAAAACGACACCATGGCGTCTGCGTATTGTTGTTGTCTGAGATCCGAACTCCATTCAATATTATACATTCATTTTACAATACAACAATTTTTTTAAAAATATATATTTAATCTTTAAAATCAACTTAATAATTTTTGTATGAACTTACACTCTTATTTTACTTAAATATATAAACATTATAATTTTACACTCATAATTATATTTTATAAAAAAATATTTATACAAACAGAAATAACAAATTACGCAATTTTACTTTGATTTCACCAACATGGTGCGGGAACATATCATAGTTATATGTTGCCCAGCATCTCTCCCGGTCTCGGAAGAAAAAAAAATAAAAACTGATTGCTGGTTTTATTTTTTTTATAAAGCTTGAAGGAATGTACGTGTCCATATGACTGTGTATCTACACAGTTTTTGATCGAAGACTGTAAAGTTCAATTATGAATGGTTCTGGTATATTTTATAAGAAGTTCTTCTATTGTTTCATAACAGAAAGTTCAACACATGATAGCATAGTTGTCTGTTGACATTCACATTTTTAGAAGATCTCTGTACTGACAATCAGACGACTTTCTCGAAGCCTTTTTTCTTTACCACACACATGTTTACTAATTTTGTAACTTTACAGTTTAAGTGCCCAAAATACATTCAAAGCTATAATTTTGTCTGAAATTAATATGCCGAAATAAACCTCATTATAAGAAAAATAATGGCATACGCATTTGACATATTATTTCATCACATACAACCTTATGACACAGTGTTTTATCTAAAACACATTTTATACTGAATAAAAGTAAATACAATGCTTGTAATATGACATGTTATATTTTCACATAATTAATCTGATGTATTCAAATTATAATCAGAAAAAATATTGTATACAAACTTGTTACATTATTTTATTTATTTGTTACTTCAAATATGTATGATCTGTCAAAATGTACAAGCTAATTCATCTCCTTTAATATATCATTACGCAATGCTTTCCAACTTTACCCGATACGAGAGAAAAAAAAAGAAGAAGCAGGAGAGAATAAAACCAGTTTTTTGACCGTCGCCGATCCTCCCAAAAAGTGGGGGGTGGTCAAGCTACTAATCGCTTTCTGTGAGGTGATTTGTGCTGTGACAAAATTTTACGACTTCAAAAAGTAAGTATTTAAAACCATTTCATGCTTGTAATTACCGTATTAATTAGTATAATTCCTTGATATACTTTCTTCTTTACTCACTGTGCATGCCTGTATGTAATTTTAAACATAATCTATGCATAAACAGTGTATGTATTTGTATCGTATCTAATGTAAACCTTCTGCTTTTTTTTTTTATTATTTTGCAGGGGAAAAATGGCGATTCTAGCCTCTGCATTCTCCTGCCTCCTACTGGAACTGAAGCGAGGATGGCTTTTTATTCATTCAGGTTTAATCTAAACCAAATTGCCTTTCAGGATTTAAAAAAAAATGCATATAATTTTCTTTAACTGACTACATTGTATATTTTTAGACCTTTTTAACAAACACAAATTTTGATTCATGATATTGTTTACTATTAAAATGTAAACAACACGGAAAAATGACTTCTACGGCCTCTCAAAAATGCCAAATATGCATTACGCTGACCTTAAAAATTCACCTTCATATAATACTATTACATAGTGTTGTCAGAAAATGCCATTGACGAAGAAGAGAACAATTTTTTTGTCTTAAATTATTATTTATTTAGCCAACAATTCTATCTTAAAAGATTGTTAAATTTTCATATTTATTTATTTTTTTTACTGAATGAAATAAAAATTTATTTATTCAAAATTTTATTTATCATTAACATTCCGTATGTGAATTCTACTGTCTAAAATTTAATGATATGTTTAAGAATAAAAGATAATAAATTATTATTATTAATCCAACATTAATAATTATTATTTAATTATACAAAAAAATGTACTTAAGACACTTGTATAATTTAAAAAAAAAAAGTAAATGATAATTACTACGTAAAATCGTATGTAGTAACCCATGAGTACTCGGCCGAACCAAAGAATTTCTGCCAGCAGAAAAGAATCTTTGTATACTCATAAATATCTACACCCAATTGTTACAGATTAAGTGTTTTAAACAATAATTACTGTATGTACTATAAAAAAAATTAAGTAAATAAATTTATTAGGCCATACTACATATTTTAATAAAATTAAGGCCAATATATATAAATATATTTATTTATCTATTTTGTTTTCTTATATTAAATTGGCCAAATTATATAAAAAAAAAATTTATGAACTCACACACTCAAATTTATCAATACTATGTATATTTATATGTGTTAAATTTAGAATTGCATTTAATTCTAGGGGAAAGAAAAGAAAAAAAAAATGCTTAAATTCTAAACTAACATAAATTTATAAAATATTTTATTTAAAAAAAAATCTAATATCTAGCTGATTTTAGCAAGATGTCATTTAATATTTATATTAAATAATTTTGCTAATACATTTTATTAATTGTTAAATTTGCATATTTTTATATATACAATAAAAATATAATTAATATAATAAATAAAAATATAATAGTCTTACATAAAATTTTACACTACAACAATGTTATTAATTAATTTAACTTGAATTTAAGCCTACTTTAATTCTAATTGAATACCGTTAATAAAAGTAAATTAGCTTATCAAGTTAAATATAATATAAACTATGTTTGTCTAATGTTAATTTTGATGAAAATTCCATAAATTTTAGCTGTAAATGCTAATTGCTATACCTGTTGTTATTTATTTTGAAAACAACACGAACTTATATTTTTATTTATTATTTTTTTTTTATTAAATCTAGGAACTATACACTGAGCTAGACACTCCATAAATGTGTAAAACCTAAAAATCAAAAATTTTCCTAAAGAAAACTCAAAATGCTGCTTTTTACAATATAATATTACTAATTTTATCGTGTCTGAGCATAACATCTAGTAATTATACCATACTTAATTTTTTCTTCGATTCCTTTTTCAGCCAAGAATCCTGAAATTTATGCCTAGGTGGACCATATATTGATGTATCTGTGAATTGATAAATTTTCTACAAAAATTTTGTTGGTGTTGGTGCATACCCAGCCGTAGGCCAAAATTGCACCCTATACAGAAAGCCTTTGGTGAGAAAATTTTAATTTTACTTCAATTATTCATTTGTGTATTATTACTATTATTTTTGTGTGCAATCATGTTGAAATAACTTGCCTTGTCCATTGTTATACATATATGTGTTTTTTTTTAAAACCAATGTGCTACACCAAAATCCTTTTTTTTAAATTTTTTTATAACACTTTTGTTCATAAAACTTATCCCTGCTGTCTAAATTCTAGACTTTAGCATATAAGTTGTACTTGAACTACCGGAATAAATCTTAGCACTTTTTGTATATTTTATTATATTTAGGCTTATAGCTGACCGCTATCCTAATATAGAGTGCACTAATAATTTATTCCTTGTCAACCATATATTTATATAAGAAAAAAATATATATATGAGTATGCTATAAAGCTGTTCTAACTACCCTGAACCTATAGCTTACACCTACTCATTTTAAAGAGTAATTCTGAAATTTTGTCATCTAAATTGTAAGGCTATTAGCAAAGGCTACCCTTATAGAAGACAGAAAAAATTCTCTTTTTTTTTTTTTTTTTTTTTTTGAAAATTACTCCAACATTATTTACTATGAAATTAATTAAGTTTTAATGTTATTTGGCTTTGTTAAGATTTTATATTTTCTAATTCATATTCGAAAAGAAAAAAAAATATATAACTTTTGCCTGGAGCGAAATATTTCACTGCTCCATTGAAGTTTTGTGAAGCACATTACCTAATTTTATAAGTATGTTTTCGGGTGCGCCCTGCACATTTGCTCAATATTGTAACCCTGAGACAAATTGGCGTTCCCATGTTCCTATCCTTTCTTATTATTATTTTGAATTTTAAAAAGGCAAGTTATTAATTTTGTTTCAAATTTTTTTTTTTATCTAAAAGAAAAAATTTATTTTTAAATTTTGAAAAATTTTTTTAAATTTTGAAATTCGATTAATTATGCATTTTGATTTATTTTTAATACCAATTCATATACCATGGATACTCTTGGAGAGGGGGGAAAGGGTAATGATCTTGTATAACATCCCCGTATAAGTTTGTATATGGTGTATAACCATATAACGACATATTTTGATCATAATGATCTGTTTGATACTGTAAATATGGGTCTATATTCTCAGAATATTTATTATTTTTTTTATAATGCGTTTTAGTAAGTTTGTCACCCTTTTGACTCGTATTTTTGTTCAATTTGAACCAACAATTTTCAGTTAAGTGCGATTTTCTTTTACAAATGTCACATTTATTTTTGTAATTTTTATCACCCTTAATTGTTTTCTGAGACCCTTGTAAATTCGTAATTTCCGCCTCTGTATGATCTGTTGCGTATTTCGGAGCGTACAGCTGATCCATATGTCGTTTGATCGGCTCTATTGATTTATCTGGAACATATTGTAATAAATAATTAAAGTTTCTAAACTTTTTAGTAACTTCGTAGGGTCCTTGAAATTTTGGCTCTAATGCGCCTGGTTTTCCAATACATTTTAAATATACTGTTTGACCCAAATTTAAATCCTTTACTTTTTCGTATGCCTCTTCATCTATATATTCTTGCATTATTTTCTCCTGGTTTGCAAGGGATTGAATTTTGATTTCCTTCATATGCTGTATTCTGCTTTTAACATAAGAGTGGGTATATATTTCCTCAGAAGGAATATGGGCTGTGAAGGGATTTTTTATTTCCCTTGCGAAAAATAGCAGTGAGGGACTATATCCCGTAGCGCGGTGTTTCGAGGAATTATACGCTAGTTTAAAAAAATCCAGTCTTATGTCCCATTCCGTAGTGCGTTTCGACATAGCTACAATTGATGTTTTTAATATTTTATTGGTAACTTCACAAAGTCCATTTCCTTGCGCACGGTATACACTCACAAATTTCCTTTGTATGTTTAAAGATTCCAAATATTCTTTCATAATTTCGCTACGTAAATATTTTGCATTATCAAAGATAATTTCTTTACACATCCCATAATTTGCAAAATATTTATTTAGTACATTTAATATAGTCTGTGACTCTACGTTTCGTAGGGGAACAGCTTCCAGGAATCTCGATGTCGAATCAATTATAATTAAAATGTGTCTGTTTTTCCTTAACGTGAGGTTTAAAGGTCCAATGACGTCAGCATGGAGGACTGTACCGACTTCGTGATCTTTCACCATTTTTTTAACAGGGACTTTTATTGTTGTGTGTTGTTTAGATGTGAGGCACTGCACACAATTTGCACAATACTGTTTAATGTCTTTGTACATTCCGTGCCAAAAAAGCCTTGTTTTCACATTATCATAAGTTTTTTGAAATCCGAAATGCGCTTTATGAGCTTCTTCTATGGCTGCAATTTTTAATGAATCCGGGGTAATTAAAAGCTCCTTTTTATCTGAACCAGGTTTCAAAATTAATAATTTATTGTGATTTAAAGCAAATCTCTTCGTGCTTCTATTATTTTTGTCTTTTTCGATTTTATTTATTATAATTTTTAATTTTTCGTCTGCATATTGCTCCGATTTAATATTTTCGTCTGTAAGTGCTATGTTACTTGCAAACAAATTATTTTGGAGTTCTCTGTCTGTTGTAAGATTATCTAAATTCCTGCTCAAATAGTCTGCTGGATTGTTAATCCCTTCGACGAATTCGAAGTCGAAATTAAAGTCTTGTAAATCTGCTACCCATCTGTTTATAATTTCCGATTTATCTTGTAAATGTAAATGCTGAGTTAGTGCTTTCGAATCAGTTAACACAGTAAATCTTCTACCTGAAAGCATATATTTAAAATGCATAATTGCTTCATGCACTGCTAATAACTCAAATTTAATACTCGGATAATTTTTTTCCGGTTCTCTAAGTTTTCTCCCGAAAAATTCAACAGGTAGCAAATGACCCTCCTTTTCTTGAGCTAGAACACCTGAAATTGCAACTTTGCTCCCATCCGTGAATAAGAAAAATTCCTTGTTAAAATCGGGGGGTCTGAGCGTTGGTTTTTGTACAATTTCTTCCTGAATTATCAGGAAAGCTTTTTCTGCTTCTGGACTCCACTTAAATTTAACTTTATCTTTAGTCAGCTCTACTAAAGGGTTAACTTTGTCGGAATAGTTGGGTATTAGCGTCCGAAAATAATTCGCTAAGCCCAATAAAGATCTGACCCCCATTTTCGATTTTGGTCTGACTAAATTTTTTACTTTTTCAATATTCTTTTGAGATGGAGAATATCCCATTTGATTCACCCTAAATCCTAGGAATTCTATTTCTGCTTTGCAAATTTGCATTTTTGAAGGTTCGATTGTCATGTTGTGATTTATTAATACCTGTAGAACTTCTTCTAAGGTTTTCGTCATCTCTGCTATTGTATTTGCAGATATCAACACATCATCAATGTAGTATGATACTTTGCTTTTGTCAAAATGTCCCAGAATTTTATCGATTACTTCTGCAAAAATTGCGCTAGAATTTCGTGTGCCAAAAGATAAACGAAGTGGCATATGTTTTCCAAATTCCGTAACAAATGCTAATTTTTTGCAATCTTCTGGTTTTAAATTTATTTGGAAAAAAGCACTATGCAAGTCTAGCACCGTATAGTATTTTTTACCGCTTATTTTTTGTAATAAGTCTTTTACGTCCGGCATCGGATAAGTATAAGGTTGTAAAATTTGGTTTAATAGTCTTAGGTCCGTTGCCATTCTAAACTTGGGTTCTGCATTCGGGTTATTACTCGGATTTTTCTTTCTAACGAAAATAACTGGAAAAGCATATTCGGAGTCAGTCTTCTCTATAATTTTAGCCTGTAACAGTTGTTCAATTTCCCTTTTCGCATACTGTCTTACTGCCTGAGGCAATTTATATGGCTTAGCTTGTACCGGGAATTCATGATTCAATTGAAAACTTGGTGCAACAAACGCTGATTGCCCCAATGTTTGATAACTTTTTGAAAATGCATGAACATTGCCCATTAAAATTTTTCGAAATTTTTGTTGTACTTCCTCTGATAAATGGCTTAAATCGAAATCCGTCTCTTTAATTTCTGCTTCTCGCAATTTTCTTACATCTTCTATATTTAAATTATTTATTTCATAAAATGTCCCTTTCTCTATATTATCAGTTGAGTCATCTTGCTTGCACTCAAAGTTCGTTATAATTTCCCCTATTTTAGTTCCTTTCTGAATAATTATCTTTTCTAACAGTTTATTCTTTATTATAATATTTATGTTATTATTTTTTTTAACTTCGTGTAACGAAGTCTCGCATGCAAATTTACTATTTTCTTGAATGGGGTCAAAAATAATTATATCTGACATATTTATATCTTCTGGGCATTTTAATTTTACAATTTTCGATTCTTCAGGTTGGAGAAAAATTCTATTTTTAGTAATGGCAAACATACTTTTATTTGAATGTTCCCCTGAATTACATGGCGTAATGTTATTCACTTCATAATTATTTACTTCACTTGCAACGTTTAATTTAATTTGTTGATTTTTAAATTTTAATGTTTTATTGCATAAATCCAAAATCATATGATTTTCTTTGAGATAATCGTACCCTAATAACATTTGGTACTGCCTATCAAAATCATCATTAGTGACATAAAATGTGCCTGTTGTGAATATACCTTTTAATCGAAAAGTTAATTTTACACATTGTTTAAAAAAAATCTTTGAATTTGTTAAAGTTTTAATTTGGATCTGATTGCCCAAATATTTGATTTTGACGTTTGTATCTTTAATTTTTTTGAATAAGGAGGGTGATAAAAGGGATACAGCAGCTCCGGTATCCAGTAACGCTTGTATTTCTACGCCCTGTATACTTAGTGATATAATTGGCAGACTATCTTTGTCTGCATTTGTTATATTTGCGATTGTTTTATTTATTTTATCGATTTCCGTCTCTGAAAATCCCGAATCTTGATCCGATTTCGCTGTTTTCTTTGCCCATTTTTTTTTCTTTTTGCGCTTTTCAAATTGATAACCATTTTGCTCATGATTCTCAGAAATATATCCAAAATCCCTATTTCCCGAATTCCAGTTGGGTTGTGAATAATCATACATCCCATAATGAGTCGGGTAATTAAAGGAATTGTAGTAATCATTATAATATCGTTCATAATCATTATAATGAAAATTGTTATTGAAATGGGGACCCTGATAATCATTGTGTTTATTAAAGAGTTTCTTATTCCGCGGAACACTATCATCTCTAATTGCATGATTTTTTTTCTTTGATTTTTTTAGTTTTTCAATCTCCCCTTTTAATTTCTCGATTAGCTCTTTGTTTTGCTTACTTGATTCTATAATGTTCTCATAAAGATCTTTGTTTTCTTTATTTATTGCGTTAATTTCCTCAAACTTTGATTCATTATACGCACTTTCCATAAGTTTTGCTAACTCGCATGCCTCCTTGAAGGACCTGGGCGCATTTTTACGCACATCTAGTGCAATATCCTGTCTAATTGAATTTAAAAAATTCGACATTTTTAAGATTTCGATAAAATTCTCTTCCTTATTATCCACATTTTCGCCTGCACTTTCGATATAAGATTTTACACCCTTTTTAAATTCCAAAATGAAATCCTCTATCGTTTGACTTGCGGCCTGTTTTAAATTTAGGAAATTGCTCTGAGCATTAAGGAAGCTTAGTTTTGTACCAAATAACTCCACCAAATTATTTTTAAATAAATTATAATTGGTCTCGTCATATTTTTCAATCTGTTTACTTAAAATATGTTTTGCGTCCCCAGTAATTTTAGCCTTTAAAATTAATAATTTAGTTTCTTCCTGTATATCTGTCGAATTGAAAATATTCTCAAATTCCTCTAAGAAAAATATAATGTTTTTGTTCTTTTTATTGTCAAATGGTGACACTAACTTAATACGTGTATCTATATCCAGCGTCTGAGTCATTTTTAACAAGTATTAGTAATCAATGTATACTTTTTCAAAATATCAATTCAAAATAGATCCTATACCTCTTAAAAGAATATTTTGCATCTCATACTATTTTCTCTATGTTACAACATATGTATGAAAATATTCTAAATTGCATAAATACATAAAAACAACAACACTAAAATTTAAAAAAAAATTTCTTAGGAGATGAAGTTGTTTTGTAGATTATTCTTTTACACACATAAATACCCCTAAAATATTTATAATACACGTATATATAAAAACAACATAATTTCATTTAACAGAAAAATATCTGTCTTTTTCTACAGAAAAAACAATCTTATTATTATTTTTTTTTTGTAAATATTGTACTACTACTTTGTAGTACGACTCATAAATTTTCTTTTGTATCAATGTGATACAATTTCAAAAATCGTGATCTATTGACATTTCAATCATTTTTATACCAGACATATTATAAAATTTTACTCATTATTCTTATTATTATTATTATTTATACATTATATAAAAAAAATTATTTTTACAAATGTGTCATCTGTGATGTGAATGCCATTATTTTTCAATGGTAACTGAGATCCAACCACAAGAGAAAGTCAGTATTGTTACAATAATAAAATTAATTTTAATAAAATTTTAATCAATTAAACTTACATACCTACAATATCTTTAAAATTGTGACATTAAAATAATACTTAAATTTATTTTCCGTTTTTATTATTATTATTATTATTATTATTTCTAATGACCTCAGATGAACGTTCCTGAGTCATAGCACCATTGTACTTAATGAACGTTCCTGAGTCACGGCGCCATTTGTTTCTATGAAGGGGGGATGCTGGACAGATAATTACACCTTTTTATTTTTTTATTAAATATATTCAAAATTGTTAATTGGTCCAAATCATCCAAGCAACCTCATAGCAAATTGGTATATAGTTTTATATACCTTAGATAAAATTTAAATAATTTAAGTGATCGTATTTACCTACATTCTAGTAGAAGAGCAACGCGAAGCATTAATAAAATTAAATTATAATTCGCGTCAAAAAGTAATTATTAAATTTGAATAATTACGAATAAAATTAAGAGTTTGCGTTGTGATTTATTTAGATGAACTCTTCCACTTATGAATTAATCTAAAATTTAAGCTGTAAAAAAAAGAATTGACACACTTTAAATATTATTAATTAAATAATTACAGAAACTTTTTAAAACTTGATTAAATAATTTATTTACATTGAACAAATCTATTTACAGAAAAACATAATATTAATTCAAAAAATAGAAAGCAACACTTTTGTTTGCTTCTCATTATTTTAAGTATGTTTAATCTTTTTTACAAAAAAAGACAATATTTTCACGTACTCTAATTATTATAATTGTTTCTTTTTGCTAAAAGAAATACTCTCTTTCATTTTTAAAATTACCTTAATCTTATTTAATTATTGGTTTGGTCGGATCTCAGATAATTCTCTACCATAAAATATCCGAAAAGTATTTTTTTAGATTTTTCATATGAACTTATGTGGTAAAAGAAAATGTGTAAAATAGTACCTTCTTTTAATATACGGGATGGTGGCCTTTATTTGTCAAATTCCGAGATGTTGCGTTGCTTAGAATCAGGGCAATGTGTCGTCAGGAACGCATCCTCAATTTGGCTTGATTAGGATCACTCCGATATGTAGATCAGGAAGACATCCTCAATTTGGCTTGTTTAGGCTCACTCCGATAGGTACCTCAGGAAGACATCCTCAATTAGGCTTGATTAGGCTGGATTAGGCTCGCTCCGCTAGGCCCTTCTCGCCTGGGCTTTACTAGGGCTTGCGGGACTCATTGCACGGGCTTTCAGGAGAGCTCTTGCATCCTCTACATCTTTTTTCAGACTCTCTTTTTTTAAAACTTATTCTTCTTGCACACCAGTTCCTGCAGTGGGTGGAGCTATTTTTGTCTAGTCCACTGTTATTGGATGTGAGAAGATTTTTTTATTATACTTCGATAGGCCTATTAGCTAGCAGTCTGCAAATGGCCCCTAACATATACTTTAATATTATTATCTGCCTTAAAGTTTGGGTGGTCTGAAAAGTTATAAATTTATCCCAACACTTTTATTGAGGCCATAAATTGATTCCAACGTTTTTATGATTTTACGACTTCTAATTATACACCACTTTCCAATGGCTTGTCATAAAACGACACCATGGCGTCTGCGTATTGTTGTTGTCTGAGATCCGAACTCCATTCAATATTATACATTCATTTTACAATACAACAATTTTTTTTAAAAATATATATTTAATCTTTAAAATCAACTTAATAATTTTTGTATGAACTTACACTCTTATTTTACTTAAATATATAAACATTATAATTTTACACTCATAATTATATTTTATAAAAAAATATTTATACAAACAGAAATAACAAATTACGCAATTTTACTTTGATTTCACCAACATGGTGCGGGAACATATCATAGTTATATGTTGCCCAGCACCTACGTTTAACGAATCCCAGAGGCCTTAAACCGCAAGTGTATAGGCAAATAGAAGAACTGCTTGAATTATGTTTGATCGAAGAGAGTGAGGCGGAGGCACCACATCCAGTAGTATGCGTGATGAAGAAGGATGGGACCTAGCGCCTATGTTTGGATTTCCGAGCACTAAACGCTATTACAAAAACCGATGATTTCCCAATGGGAAATGCGACTGATCATTATTGGCAGGGTCAATGTAATAACCACAATCGACTTACTCAAAGAGTATTGGGTCATACCATTGGAAGAAAAGAGTCAAAATTTAGCATGTTTTAAGACTCATAGGGCTCAGCATCGCTTTCAAGCAATGGCATTGGGGCTCAGGAACGCAGCTGCGACGTTCCAACGAGAAATGAATAAAGCGCTTTCCGAATACAAGGTGTTCGCCAGGACATATATTGATGATATCGCCGTCTTTTCTGAAACATTTTCTTAACTCCTAATACATTTAAAAAAATTTCACTAAGTTGCCACAGTTACGATTCTCAGTCAACTTAAAAAAGTGTGAATTCTCAAAACCTCAGATTAAGTACTTAGGACATATCATCGGGTCCGGCAGCCATCGGACCGACCCAGAAAAAGTAAAGGCCATTCGGAGGCTAGCAGTGCCTCAAATGAAGAAACAGTTGAAATGTGTCCTAGGTCTTTGTAATTATTATAGAGATTATATACCCAAATACGCTGAAGTGGCGTATACCCTAACTGAACTGACAAAAAAGAACAGTCCAGACCAGTTATGTTTGTCACAAGAGCATGACCTGGCATTTAATTATTTGAAAAGAGGTCTAATCGAAGCACCTAGTCTACATATCCCCATTATGGGAGTACCATTTGTCATAGAGTGCGACGCATCTGCAGTCGGCATCGGCGCGTATTTATCACAGCGAAAAGACGGGGCACTGTACCCGGTAAGCTACGCAAGCCAAAAGCTCACCAAAACTCAACAGGCTTGGCCGACCATTGATCGGGAAGCATATGCGGTTATCTGGAGCCTAAAGAAGTTCCAAACATGGATTTTTGGTTCACCTGTGGAACTTATCACCGATCACCATCCATTAACTTTCATCACCAAAAATGCCCCCCAATCTTCCAAAGTGCAGCGTTGGGCCTTAGCACTGCAAATTTTGACATAGTGATTTCGCCCCGACCAGGTGCCAAGTTGATAAATGCTGATGCTTTATCAAATTGTAGCATAAAAGAAAAAAAAAACTTTCAAAATTCTTTTAAATAGACATTTTTTAAGACTTTAAAGTGTTATTCAAGATTAATTTAATTATTCGTGCAGCTATATCTTGTGTATGTTTTTTGGTTTATTGCATTTATTATTGTGTATTATTAAGTATTAATTTTGTTTTGCATTAGCAGATAAGAAGAGTTCCAGGAGGTGTATCCGGAATGTATTAAGTATTTAATTTTGTAACTCTCCATGTATATGTCTATTATTCGGTATTAATATTTTGTATTGTTACATACTGAAGTATGAAAAGTATCCAGACTTGTTTTCAGATCGAAAATGTTGACACCCCCTCACCCCCCCCCCATTTTCAATCTTGCGTGGGGGGTGTGATGCCTGGAGCACATTTCTTTAGCCTCTGCTGGTGCCATTGGTCACGTGATGCGAGGGCGCGGGGAGCAAAGAGAGACTCGGTTTTGTGAGTGAAGGGTGAAGGTACTGTTTTATGCCGTGCGTGTAGCCGGCAGGGTTTTAATATATAAAACGACAGTGTGTAAGGTGCTACGGGCTCCGAGAAAGTAAGAAATTTAATAGTATGGTAAAGGAGTATTATGTGTGTAATAATAATATGAAGGTGGTGTGCATCCATGTGAAACATATAATTAATTGTACATAGTGTACCGTCAATTATATGATCATCGTTACTGTATTCGCCTTGTACTGTCTGTCCATATACATATCAAAACGACATTTATGTGTTATAAAAAACAAGGAGTGTTCTGTTCGAAAAGAGTAGCCTGGATACACAGAAGTCGATAAGGTCATCACATTGATAAACAAATTTTTTTTTTTTTTTTTTTTTTTTTGTATTTTTTTTTAACATTTAAGCACAATAAACCAATTGTTAATATCAAAGACCGGAGAAACACTTTTCATTATGTTATCCTCAGCTACTGGAACAAAAATAATTAATATAACATTTTGCTACAGTAACATTTGAAAAAATGTTTTTTTAAATATTTGGTTGTATAAAAAGCATTTCTAAGTAACTGGGGCTACATCCGAACCAAAAAAATCCTGGCGCAAAGTAGCCCCGAAAAACTAGTTTTCATGTTAGCTTTATGAAAACGTAAACATTTTCTGTCAAAATAAAAAGTTAAAGGAAAAACGATGATCACACATGGGTTACAGGTTACTAAAGGTAATATTTTGACAATTTATTTATTTGTATCTCTTATCCAGATTGTCTCACAATAGAAAGTTTGGGGAGCTAAAATCTACACATAAAAACAGTTGTTTACAAACGCATCCAGTGTTCCCACTAACAAAAATTTAAATTACCCCAAAACTATTGAAATATCCTATAGTATGATATAAAATATTTTTCATGCGCAAAAGCTCCGAATTATCGTGCATTGTTTGTCCAATACAAAGAATGAAACTTTTTTTATGGGAAGGACCAAAGTTACCCCGGCAAGGACCAAAGTAAGTGACGGTAAGTGAGTTATAAAATATAATATTCCATTTTGTTCCGCTAATGTTTTTTATATGCTATATCATTTTTAGAACAAATTTGGTTTTAACAAATATTAATGTTATCTATGTTTTAATGAGTTTCTATTTATAAAGTATACATTTATGTCTAAGATTTTAAATTAATATTAATCCATAGTTACGCAATTGTTTTCTGCATTTTTTTCGCACTATAAAATGCAGTTGTGCAGTACTGTTTAACTCTTTGTTTTTATCTACTTTATTTTCTTGCATAAAAAAAAAACTTTAATAACATTTATTTATTTTTATGCAAAAAATAATGGTCTCATTTTTAATTATTTTTATTATTGCAACAGTCGTAAATATTTATTTTATTGTTGAAACACACTGAATTAAGCTTTTTAAAAATTAATATTTTGTCAAAGGAAGTTGAATAACGGCTATTCGTTTTCAAAATCTACATGAATAAAATTCGTTAAAACTTAAAATTACCCTATTTATTATGTGATTTTATACTAATCATTTACAATTAATTTATAACAAAAACAAAGCTTTAGGAAAATTCTGTAAATATGCAAAAAGCAGATTTGCAGTTACACAGGATACAGGACTAAGATCATGTCTAAAATTACACTAAATATGACTTTTTTTTTCCCAATGGAAACTTAAATGAATTAGTATATAAATTTTGATAAATTTAATTATTAAATGTGCTTATATATTATATGGAAGTAAAAAGGCATGCAATATTTTCAGATTTTTCTAATTATGAGATGAAAAATATTTATAAATGAACGGTGAAATTTAATAACATATTTTAAATGATGTGTAAAATTATTTAAAATATTAACACCTCTTCAACAAACACATTATTAACTGTTGTATTTTAAAGTGTTGTATTATTTCTTAAATGATTTTCAAATTTTACAGCAGAATAATTTTTAATAATAAAATCACACGTAAATGATTATTTTAATTTCGCCTTACAGAAAAGAAACCCAGTGTTATCAGAAATTTTAAATATGCATCGAATGTTTGTTTATGAAAATGTGCCTGATTTGTGTTTCTGCACATTTTCCTTCAATTATAAACGAGATATGAAAATTTGTTATGATTTACTTTATGAAGTATGGAAACATTTCATAAACAGAAGGAAAATGTCGATTTGAAAATAGTGCTATATTTATCTTGTCTGCATTGTTGAAGGGGTGAGGACTTTTGTTTTTAATTACACTGAATCTATGAAAAATAACACAAAAATAATCCCAGGTCTGGTTTGAATGTATGTCTAATAATTTAAATTCACTAAATGATTAATAAACTTCTTTAACTCTTTTCCAAAGTAAACAAAGAAAGAAAATTAATATTTTTAAATACTTGAAAAGGGATTAATATATCTTGGCGCCGAATCTAATGAATGTAAAAAATAAATAAATAAATAAATAAAAATAAATAAATAAATAAAAATAAATAAATAAATAAAAATAAATAAATAAATAAATAAAAAATAAATACATAAATAAATAAATAAATAAAAATAATAATAAAATAAATCTAGTGAAATCTAATATATGAAACGTTCCTGCATTGTGAAAAGAAATGCAGGAATGTTCCTGGGAAATAATGGACAGCTGAGTTTCCCATTATTTATATGAAATATTTGTGGAAAATAATAGAAACTTTACTGAACACTTCTGAAAAGTTCCACAGAAAATAAGTACGTTTCCTGTGAAATATCAGTAATATTTTTATTATCAACAAAAACTTTCCTGGTATTTCACTGGAACCTTACTGGATTTTCTGGGGAACGTTTTAAAGTTATACAGTAAAGTTCCAGTCATTTTCAGAAATGTTTCTTGCAAATAATGGGCAATCCAGCTGCCCATTTTTTCCCAGGAACGTTTCAGGATTTTTTTTTTTTTTTTTTACTGTGCAACTCGACTAGTGGATTCTCTTTCATATAAGTTATTTGTCAGAAAACACCAAAGAAGAAAATCTAAATCATTCAAATGTGACGATGAGAGGCTGCTCAATAGGACCTCCATATCAAACTAAGTTATTCTAAAAGCACCGATTAACACAATTCGTGGCTTAAGTGATCTATGTGCTACCGCGCCCATCATGCTGAAACAGCATATGTCACAAATCTTGCAACAAAACATACTCTTCTACAAAATCGAATATTGCTCCAGTTAAAAGAATCGCATACTGTCCTGCTTCAGTAGTTATGTGCGTAGGTCAATTACATATACGGGGATACACCTATTAATCTCGTTTTTTTTTTTTTTTTTTTTTTTTTTTTTTTTTTTTTTTTTTTTTTTTTGGTGAACTTTGAAATTTGCTAAGGAATATTAAACGAAAAAAAAAAAAATGCTGAACTATTTTTATCGTTTTAAGTCCAAATGGGTTAGTATTCGTTAATCAGGCTTTATTCTAGTTTGATTATTTTACAAATGTGCTTAAACCTTTTATAGCTTGAATTATTGCTTAGAAAAGTTAGCATAATTCATGTTTTTAGCGACTACTTGGCATGTAAATCGATGACGGAATATTAACATATAAAAATACTTAACCTGACGTTTGTGAAAAGCCTGATGTTTTTTTTAACTTAATTGTAAAACTCGCGAAATTGAATTTCAAGAAAAATGGAGTTATTTTGACGTAATTATAGTAAAGCGTGTAACAGAAATATTCGATTTTCATTACAATACGCAGGAAAATGCAATAAATACATCAAAATGACCTATCATTTACTGAAATTTTATTTCGCGTGGCTTAAAAATAAAGTCTTCACTTTATTGATGTTAATAATAAGGATTAATTTCAGAAGATCAAGCGTTTCCACTCAGAATAAAACATCATTACATAATGATGTCAGTCTAAGAGAAATTGACGTCATATCTGGGAAACGAGTTTTTTCAATATTACATTTTTTCTATACTGATCTTTTGAAATTAAAAGTTCTTTATTAAAATAGGAGTTTTTACTTCAAAAACTTTCAAAACTCTCTCTCTGAGACCCTCTCTCTCTGTCAAACTTGTATATGTCTAACCTCTGTTGGCTATCTGTTTGTTTATTGTCTGTCTAATTACTGTCTCTCTACAAACTGTCTGCTGCCTGTCTGACTGTCTACATTCTCTCGGCTGTCTGCACAATGTATGTCTATCTTATATCTATGTCTATATTATTATCTTTATGTCTGTCTGTAAGTTCTCTATCTGCCTGTTTTGTCTGTTGCGTGTCTGTTTCCTGTCTACCTGCTAACTGTCTTCTGTTTGCTATCTTTTGTCTGTCTGCAGACTGTCGACTGTTTGTATTAGTCCAGGGGAAATGTGCATTTTACCTTGCAAAAGGTCGGGTAGAAGATTTTATTTTTTTAATTTGTTTATACTGAGGCAAACATGGAAAAACCAAGTTTTCTAACAAAATTTCTTAAGGCTAAATTTTCTGTGGCCAAAAAACAACAAAATTTTTGGACTTTTTTTCGATTTTTTAAAAATATCTCGAGACTCATTGCCGTAGCACATTATTTGTCAATAACAATATTAAATACGATAAAATTCTCTACAACTTTCATATTTACAACTTTTTTATACACTCAATAGCAAGCGCAGTACGCCATTTCAAAAATAAGACTTTCTTTTCGATTTTCATAAAAACCATGAAAACCGTAGTTTTTCCCCGATTGTTCAAATGTTCCATACGGATTTAATCGTGTATGTCGATTTTTAAATATTAGTAGCAGTAAATTACCTACACCCACGTCTTTATTTTGATCTCAACAGACATTTTACGTTCAATAAATTTATATAATTTTTAAACTAGGTCAGAGCTTAGATGAATAAGACAATTTTCGTATTTAGACAGTAAATTTAAGTGTATACAATGTAAATTTTAAAACATTGTTTAAAAGAATACTTCAATATTTAGTAACTTATTGGCACGATAGTTTCACTTAAGAAGGAATTCTTGTTTAATTTTAATAATTTAATAATTTTTGTAATGTATATGTATTTTTCCAGGGACAAATGGGATAGGTCGCGCAACTTGCAATCGCAAAACTTGCGAAAAATATATTTTACACTAGTTACTAGTTACATTTTACTAATTATTGATAACACATGTTTTAATGTTTTACTGTTTTAAAGATCGCAAACACTAAATTATAGCTCCATATAAAACGGGGGACTCAAAAAATAAATATCTTTTGTGTACGAAATACTTTTACCTTTATAAAAAAGCTACAATAAAAATGACAATAGATTATTTCATTAACTAATGTTACGTATTTATCACTTGACAAATTTAAAAATTTTGCCAATAAAATATTTGAGATCACTAGTTTCATAAAAATATTTAAAAGATTAGTTTAATTGAGTGTTTATGTAATTGATTACAGTTAGACACATTCAAACACAGAAATTAAGCACACATATTGGAATGGGGCAATTCCGACTACATTGCAGCAAAAATTTTTTTATGGCATGCAATTTTAACTATAGTGTCATTCCACGTAAAGGGAGCAAAAATTAAAAAAAAAAGTCGTGGCCACATACTAACCAATTTTAATAAAATTTGATGCACAGGTTCAATTCATATTCAAGTAATCCTCTGCAAAATATCTTGACAAAAAAAAAATTTTTTTAGCAGTTTTGGACATTTCAAAAACTTGCGATCTAGAATGGTATGTGCGCAATTGTCCAAAGTTGCAAGTTTGAAGTTCTGTATCTTGAAAACTGTTTAACAGAAAGGAATTTTTTTTTTTATAATTTTGTAACCTCTGAAAAATTATCTTCCTATTTATTGAGTAATAATAATCTAGTAACACCATGATTATTTATAAATTGGTTGTAAAAATTGAAAATTTGTGAATTTTGAGAAAATTAGAAACGTTATAAAAATCCGAGGAATTAAAAAACATCTGTGAAAATAATGCCGGATGTAGTATGACGTATGGAGTTCGAATTCCCCAAGTTTGAAAGTCGCCATTTATTTCCTTCTTCTTAAAAAAAAAAAAATTGAAAATTAAAAAAAAAATACAAAATCGTGATTTTTTCCCTTCTGTATGAGCCAAAAATAAATAAAGGACGGGTGCGACATTAACAATATTGCTTAGACATAAAGATAAAAAAGTCCATGATATGATAAAAAACAATCAAGATTGCCTTTTGATTCCTAACATAACAAAAATGAGTTCAAAATAGTAACGTTAGCTACATTCCATCCACTATTCCATCCACTATTGAATTCTCCGGCTTTTTTAAAAACATTGCACGGTTTCATGGGAAAACAAATTTAGTGCCGTCTAGTTTTTTTATTTGGATTTAGGATTAGTATGTAATTTTTCCTCCAAACTGACTCATTTCTTTCTACTCTAATTTAAAATACTCTCGAGGCAAAAATAAACTGAAAGCAAGAATAAAAGTGTCTATATTTAAAATATATACTTTTATCCACAATATCAGATAATTTAAATGTTTAATAAAGCTTCACTTAAAAAGAAGTGATAGAAATATTGCATTTCACACTCAACATTTTTTACCATTTATTTTTTTTCTCATTAAGGAATAAAAAGGCAAGAATGAAACTTTTGATATTTAAAATATACACTTTTAGCTACAACGTAAATAATAATAATAATAATAATAATAATAATAATAACCTTGTAAGAGTTGTCCTTCATGCTTAGTCGAGTAATAGAAGTATTACATTTTTCCCTCAAAATTTTTGAAAAATAATTTTTTTCTCATTACGGAATAAAGATACAATTATTAACTTACGCTAATCTGTTAATTATAATTCATTCCTAATTATAAATAATTTTTAATATAGTCTTATAGCCTATACTATATATAGTATATAACCATTCCTAAGGCTAATAATCGAAAATGAATATTTAAGCATGTAGACAAAACCTCGATTTTGCATTCACTTGTAATGTAAATTTTAATACTTAAATAAACAATCCTGAAATCTATTATTACCCAACTGAAAAGAAGGGTTATGTCTTTCACGCTGATCTGTGTATGTGGATTTATTTATACCCTCGAAACATCCCAACGGCTGGATGGATTTTAATGAGTGAGGTCTCTATCAATTCGTCTTAACGGCTCAATGGTCATAAGCTAGGTTTTGTTTTTATAAATTTAAAATGACGGCCGTAAAATTCAAAATGGTGGTAGAGACGAAAAAAATTACGCACCCTATTGAGTGGCATATCATAGGATAGGTATTTCAAAATGAAGACGATGTTTCATTGACTATTTTACAGTCAGAAGCTTAAAATATTATACAACCTGGTAGTTGTGCACGTATTGTGGATCTCTAGCTTTACTGCAACTCTTATTATCATTGACATCTATAGACCTCATCAAAACAGTGTTTATAAATAGGAACTAACAATTAAACACAACTTAAAAGTCATCAATACAAGTAAATAAAAAAAAGGTAAGTAATATATACAAGTAGTATAAAAAGTCAATTCCTACTTAGGTCAATAAGGGAACTTTTTTCTCCCATTCTTCTTTCCTGTTGAGTGGCTCTTAAAATGCCTTGATCAAGAAGATGGCTCTCTAGATTATTGAAAATTAATTATTTTAATTTAACTAATTAATTAATATTTGAAAAAACTGGATTAACATCAAGTGCCGTGCACTAGAAGTTTAAAAAAAATTATTTGAGCTTGATTGGATGAATAATAAGTCATTTATTAACGATTGAAAATTTGAACAAGATATATATAGCGAGAGTGTGAGCTAATAGTAGGAATTGAAAAAAAAAACAGTTTCACATTGATGAGAAATAATTAATTAGTTAGCTTTTTACTCAGTCGGGTTTTTTGATTTTTTTTAAATTTAATTGTTTATTTTACATTTACTCATAAATAGATATAATCTACTTATGGACTGATTTTCATTAAAATCCGTGACATGTCTGCCACAGCTGATTTGCTCATTTTGCATGGAATGACCCTATAATTAATTACACGCAATTAAAATGTAATTACATTGAAAATAACTGCAATTACGAATTTGCCCAACTCTGGATCTCAGGTATCCCATGAAAAAAAAATATTTAAAAGTAATAAAATGCAGCGAGATATTTGTCAAGAACCCTCCCATAGGTTTATTATTACCTTCCAAATGTCTTCGTGTGACAAATTTAGTCTCTTAATTTATATAACTGTGACTTTAAATGCCTCAATACTACAACTGCCGTAAAATCTTTGAAAATGAAATCTGTATATACGGAATCCAGTCTTTAAATAAAAAATTATATATTTTCAAGAGAAAGAATATGAACAATTATAGCTGCTAAGATGGACACCTGGTTAAAGCGGAATAAATTTCCATTCCTTTCGATTCGGTTTTCAAGGTTTTAATGAATTAATATTTGAAAAAGCTGATAACGTATTTCAGCATTATATATTTTAAGATTACGCACGCAAAATTTTCAAAATCCGGCTATTAGAGAATTATTAAAATTCTTGTGGTAAATTTTCTTTTTAAGAGAGGGGAGGGGGATGCATGTTTGCCACGGGTGCAAAAAAGGCTAGTTTTGGCCCTGAAACACATTATTTACTTCTACAAATATATACAAGTTGACATACACGATTAAATCCGCGGGAAACGTTTGAATAATCTGGGAAGAACTACATTTTTTACGGTTTTTAAGAAAATTGAAAAAATTGTCCTATTTTTGAAATGGCATACTGCGCTTGCTATTGAGTGAATAAAAAAGTTGTAAATGTGAAAGTTGTAGAGAATTTTGTCTTCGTTAATATTGTAATTGATACGGCTACGGGTTTCGAGATATTTTTAAAAATTCGAAAAAAGTCCCAAAATTTTGTTGTTTTTTGGCCGCAGAAAATTTAGCCTTAAGAAATTTTGTTAGAAAACTTGGTTTTTCCATGCTTGCCTCAGTATAAACAAATTAAAAAAAATCTTCTACCCGACCTTTTGCAAGGTAACCCCCTTTTTTTGGTACATTTCCCCTGGACTATATGTTGTATGTCTTCTTTTTTTCTGCTGTTTCCAGTGTGTTCTCTGTTTGCTGTATGTCTGTCTACTATCTTCCCACTATCCGTTTACTGTCTGTGTGTTGTACGTTTGCCTTCTGTCTATTTTTTGTCTGTGTGACTGCTCTCGTGTTTGTTAGTCTGCCTGCTGCTACCTGATGTCTGTCAACACTGCGTCGACTATATCTCTCTAGTGCCTGTCTATCTGTAAGCTCTTTCTCTGTCTGTCTGCCTTCTGTCTGTTTCCTGTGTGACTTCTGTCTTCTGTTTGCTATCTGTGCCTGTCTACAGACTTTCGACTGTTTCTATTATATCTGTCTGCTGTTTGTTGGCTGTCTATCTGCTGTTTGTCTATCAACTATATATCTGCTGTATGTTTGACTTTTGTCTATTTCATATCTGTGTCCCTACTCTCTCTGCTATGCTGCTATCTGCTGTTAGTCTGCCTGCTATCTGCTGTCTGCCTAGACGCTGCCAACTATCTGCATTCCGCCTGTTTGTCTGTCTGCTCTCCTTCCTGTCCGCTGTCTGTCTATCTGCTATCTGCTGCCTATATGTCTACTATCACCAGTCTGCTTACCTGCTGTTTGTCTACACTCCGTCAGATGTATGTCTGCGTTCTTTCTGTTATCTACAGTTTGTCTGCTCTATGCCTGTATAATGTCTGTCGGTTCTCTATATGTCTGCATGTTGTTTATTATCTACTGTCTGTCGGCTCTCTATCTGTCTGTATGTCGTCTGTTATCTACTGTCTGCTACCTGTTATCTTCTGTCTGTCTTCACTCTGTCGACTGCCAGTCTTTATGCTGTCCATCCATTTCATGTCTGCTGCCTACCTGCTATCTGTACACAATCTATCAACTGTTTGTCTGCCAACTCTGCCTGCTGCCTGTATGTTTCATGTCGGTCTGATATCTGCTGCCTGTCTGTAACAACATAATAAAAGTGCATTACCATCACCGATCAACAAACCGCACAATTACCATATATTCGTATTCTTTTCTATGGCCCTGTAAAATAACTATGAATGTTATATACACTTTCTTTGGGAGTACATGCTGTAGCAACATATTAAACAGTACCATCAGTATTCTACAAATCTCGCATTATACATACATTAGTTTCATAAATTCGTATTATATTTGAGACCCTGTAAATAAGTATAAATGCTATACACACCTTCTTCAAAAACAAAAACATGCTGTAAGTGACTGTAATAACATATAACAATTTCATTACAGTCAGCGTTCTACAAATCCTCAATTTAACATATAGTTGTATTCTTTTATGCGGCCACATATAAATGATTACAAATGCTATATAAACCCTGTTCTAGTTTAACCCTCCGAGCGTCTTGCAAAAGGGTAAAATTGTAATGTTTTTTCTTTGCATTTTGTTTTAAATGCTAAGAAAATGTGATTCTTTCAGCATTATAAAAAAAAAAAAAACTCAATTGCAAATATGAATGTAATCCTTGAGAGTATTAATCATTCTTCAATGTATTTAAAATTCATTAAATCTATAGAATTATATTATCTTAAATATTGCTTGAATTGCTGTGAAACCTGGAGCTTAATGAACGGAATATTACGCCCCAAACACTTAGAGGGACAAACATTTTGTATGTGAATCTAACAACATACTAAAATTACATTATCCCCAGCGTTCTACAAATCCCACATTTAACGTATATGCGTCTGACATATTGGTATTCTTTGTGCGGCCCTATATAAATAACTATACGCACTATATACACTCTCTTAAAGGAAAAATATTCTGCAGGTGACTGAAAGAACATATTAAAACTAGGACTTCCCTCAGAGGGATTAGTCTGAGCGATGTTAGTGAGAACATTGATTTAATAATAACTCGTGACAACAATAGAAAATGAGATACTATATTTAATTGACAATACGTGGCCTGTCTGCAAAATATTCAACCTTTGTCCGAAAAAAATACATAAGTTACCTGACAAGATTGGTACCCTTATTCCTTTCAAGGTAGACCCCTTGCGCCTCCACTCAAATAAATCGGCATTGACTGCAGCGTAAGTTATGACACGAGATCTGGAATATCTCGTCTGCATAACCTTTGAGCTGAGAAAATGACATTTCTAGTAATATACATATCCGTACATATTTTTCCAACAAATCATGCAAACTAAAATACGCAATATTAACCCAATTAAAAAAAATTACCCGAATAATTTACTATATAAAAGATCGTCTAATGACAATTGAAAAAATGATCTTATGATTAAATCTCTAGATTAGTGAAGATGAAAAAAAAATTGCATATCAAATATAAACAGACACTTTTCGACACTTTTGCCCAGAGAAGTAAAATTTTTGACAAGTACTTTCGTGCAAACTATTCGCTGTTACCGACATTTATTCAATATTAACATAACTTATTCAATGGAATGTAAGTAGTTACCCGTTTTGTTGCATTTAAGTTGCTGTTTTTTTTTGTGGGGGGGTTGTAGTTTTTTTAAATATTTAAAGTTTCTATACCTAACAATATAAATGAATGGTAATTTAAAACCTTTTCCGTTCATTTCATCTTTTTAAATTCGATATTTTTTTTAAGCCATTCTTAGAGAGCATTTACATCTTAAAAGTTTCACGTCCAAAAATTTCAACCCGATAAAAAGTGTTTAGGTCAGCAGTACCACAGAAATAAAAACAAAATTCTAAAGTTTTTCGTTCTTGCATCATTTTACATAGCGGAATTTTTAGAAATTGTTCTATTGCGTCTTAAAAGCAACTTTCATGCAAATTTTCATCTTTATATTCCTAATAATTCCGTGTACTTCGTTTTTAAGATCATCTTTAGAACTTTGTCCGCTTTATTTAGTCTTCTTAATTTCGATTTTTTTATAATTCGTTCTGATGCGTGCATTGCAGTTTGAATTCTTTCTATAACGAGCATTTAGATCTTATAAGTTACTACCATGCCAAATTTTTAGATTCTAGACCCAACAGTATCACAGAAATTGAGGATTAGATCTTTTTTTTATGGTGCACCCATTTATTTTTTTTTTAACTGACAGGCATTTACGACTTAAAAGTATGTGAAATTTCAAAATTTCTTTCTATAACAATTCCAAATAAATCGTGATTTAGAAACTTTCTAGAACGTTTTACGTTTATTTCTAACTTTAAAAATTTCAAATCTTGTAGAACGAGTTAATAACGAGTATTTACAACTTAAAAGTAACCACCACACAAAATTTCAAATTTCTAGCTCAAACAATGTCGCAGAATTCGCAATTTTAGAGATTTTCTGCTCATGCACCTATGGAGGTTGTTGTACTGACATATAAAATATACTCCTTGTTGGTCTAAAACATCTCACCCCGAACTGGGTCAAACTTTTTAAAAAAGCGCCAAGCCTCATATAACAACGAACTATCGTGAAGGGTATTAGACGTATGGTAATACCGCACTTATCCCGTTACAGGAGATAAATCGCCAACTTTCGTAATGCATTCTTTTAATTAAAAAATTTTTAACCCGGCTAAAAATAAAGTACTGTAATTACTTCAGATGTCATAGGAATGTTCCGTAATCTGGTTTGCAACCAATGTCGTATTTTAAAGAGCGTCGCTTAAGGTCAAGTTAATTTCATTGCGGTAACTTTTTTTTTTGTTGGGCGGGGGGGGGGGAGAGTTTGCAAATATTTACATTTGAATTTAAACTTTTGTTTATATACATGTTGCTTGTATAATTAATTAGTACCTTGATGATCGAGCTTCACTCGAAACATATGTAAAATACTACTTCTGTGGTTGTTTATTGAAAGCCAATTTTATGTCATTATTATAACTCTCATACAGTTATAGCAATGTTGTTGTTAGTATTATTCTTGTTTGACGGCAATCTTGCCTGTGTATCTGAATGCGGATTATTGGTAATTTTTCTTGTACGAAGAATGGCTATAACATATTCGTTTTATTTCGCATACCATGAACCGATTGCTTCACAGATATCACATACGCACCACATTGGCACGATTTCTTGTGACGCTAGTGTTATATACTCCCCGGGGTACTTAACTGACGCCGAAATATAGTTATTTTGCTTGATATGGTAACCCGGATGTTGTTGCTTATTAGCCCCCGGTACGGTATGCTATTTTTTTCTACCAGCTTATTCTGCTCCAAAAAATAAAGTTACCTTACAGAAGCCAGTGATAAACAAAGCAGATGTATCATTGTACGATTAAAAGCTCTATAGCAATTTTTTTAATTTCTAAGCATCGCTCATTTTCAATTTTTATACCGTTGTATTGAAAAAAATACTTTTAAATGCAATTTGTTTGAAAACTGTATCTCCTTTTATTTTTTAAATATTAATTTTTTGGAGTTTTAGCACCATTTGTTTAATTTTGGCAACTCAAGTACTCCATTTATATAGAAAGTAAAGGGAAAATACTTGAAAAATAGCAATTATATCTTTCTATTGCCATTTTCTCAAAACAACCGAAAGAAAATGTAATTAAAATACGTGCTATTTTATAAATATACAAATGTAAAAATATAAAAATTACTGTTAAAGCATGGAGCTCTTATAAACTATATTTAATTTTAAGTATCTATAGATGCTTTCAGTGTGACGTCAGTTATGACGTTTTGGTTGGAAACTGACTCCAAACAAACGCCCGAAAGTCATGGTGACGCCACGTCGACGTTGTTGTGAAGTCACATTGTGACTTTGTGACCGTCGATGTGAAGTCATAGTGGCCAGAATGTGAAGTTGTTATGACCGTTTTAGAGCTCGTTTGTGACGTCACATTATGACCACTTTGTGAAGTCACGGTGTGACAAATTTATGAAAAGTGTGTCATTTGTGACTATTTTGGCATTAATTTTGTGACGAACCTGTGCCGAAAGCTACGATGCTTTGAAGTTGCATTGTGACCAATTTGTGATATATTTGTGACGAAATTATCACTAAGAGGCTACTTCACTCAAGCGAAAAGCCCGTTTGGTAATGCTAATCCTATTGAAAACATTTATAAGAATATTTCAGTTGCATTTCAATATTTTTAAATGGTTTTTTGCATAGGATAACTGAGGTTGATCTGTACAAAGTCCCTTTTTTCCTTTTTCGATTTTGTTTGCAGATATTTTTCAAGAGGATGCTTTCACTATCGAAACCGGTTCTGAAAGTGAAAGTGACCTCATTAAAAATGTCTGTAAACAAAATCGAAAAAGTAAAAAAGGGCCTTTGTACAGATCAACCTCAGCTATCCTATGTAAAAAAATCAATTAAAAATATTGAAATGCAACCGAGATACCCTTATAAATTTCTTCCATAGGATTAGCACTAGTGAACGGGTCTTTTCACTTGACTGAACTAGCCTCTTAACACTGTGATGATTCTGTGGCTATTTAACTTCTCTTGACGAAAATCTAACAATTAAAAAAAAATACGGTCGTCTGAAATTATACTTACTGCATGCCATCTTTCTGTTAGAATTAGTTTGGAGGCCTAAAATCGCAAACTCACAATTTATGAACAAATACTGTATAATATGTAAAAATAGTCACATACGGTATAAAGACTTTCTTCTAAATTAAAGTTAAAAATTCAATTTTTATCACATATCTTACAACTGTAACAAATTGTGTTGTTTTCAATATTTGAAGAATATTCCCTTTAAAAAATATTATACATTTCCCCCCTCCCATGCTGAAACTTCCACAGCTTTAATTGTATTCATAACTGACACACAATGACTATTTTCTGTTGCTGTGGTGGGCCAGGCTAAAAGAAAAAAAAATCTTTTGTTATTTCTTTCATTTTGTAGCAGGTTATTGCAAAATTTTTTGTCTTTAGGTATTTTTGCACTCTCTTTAAAAACTTAAAAGCTTTTACTTACTTTAACATCCAAAGGTATCAGCACCTATCTAAAACTGTACATATTGTCAATATTTCTGACCAATAACGCTGATGTTGAAACAGAATTATCTTTTGTTGTAATAGTTCGAACTGAATGAAAACGTGTCAAGGTCAGGATTCGAACTAGGGACGTTTGGCATAAGCTGCCAATGTTACTGGGATGTTAGCATCATATTAAGCATATAAAAAACAAAAAATAAGCATACAAAATTATTGGCTAAAAGGTATATTTTGTATATTTGCAGTAAACATAAAATTACCATACTTCTCATAATAGTGTCAATTTTCTAACACAAAATTGTAAAGAATACGAATTTACCTTTATAAAAAATATATTTTTGGCATCACAAACCTTTTTAATTTTATAAAATTTAATAGGTTGCTTTTAGCAATGACGATGTAAAACTGCTCAAATGATAAATAAAACTTTGATTTGAAAGATTAATCCCCGTATCGCTGTAGGTTGAAAATTCTATGAGCAATTTATATTAACTGGTGTGTTGGAAGTTGGAAGCAGTAAGAAATAAAATCATTTTTTTTTTAACACTCTGAATAAGTAAATTTGACTTCTGGGTTTGTTGCAGATATACAGCACGGTCGTGTTCTATTCTGTTTACAAATTCTCATTTATTATAAATTTATATTTTGAGCAGATGTCCATTTTTAAAATAAATGTATGCAATACAAATTGTTTCGGAGCATTAATTAACGCAAAATTAAAAGTCTAAGCATGCAAAATTTTTTATTCTATAAAAAGATTTTTTATTCAGTAATTTAATTAGTTTCGAATGTTTACAAATTATATGAATTATTGATTATACATTTTTTTAACTTACGAAAATGTGATTTTAACCAGATAGTTTAAAAAAAGGAAAATAAATGCGATTAAAATTCAATTATGATTTTAACCATCTAATTAAAATCGTTGACATACTATTTTTTATTTCAACAAAATAAACATTAAATTTACTAAATTTTATTGAATTGATAAAAGTTAATGATATTTATTGCTTTCCTATCATGTTTTTACATGATATTAACTGAAATCGAAATAAAAGAAAGCAGGAAAAATCATTTTTTCTTACTTATTTCTTCTTGGCATCGTCGTGTGTAATTCCATTTTGGTAACCCAAATAGAAGTTCTTTGAAAGAATTATATCCGAATGCAATACAATGACATTGACCAGCAGAGATTAACCGGTCACTACACATTATAATTTTTTCGGACAAATATTTTATGTAAAACATCTCTTGACCGTATTTCTGTATAACTTTTGCAAAATTTAAAAAATCCGTGCCAACTACACACATTTATACCACAGCTACTATTATTTAGATGCTGCCACTGTTCGAAAGAAGAAATACACTGTGTTTTCTCTTTTTATCGTCTGCAGAAAACAAAATTCGCGAGCTAATGTTTTTTTTTTCGTTTATTTGTTATTGTAGATTTGTAAGTTAAATGCGTAATATTTTTATAAGAGCGTGTCTAATTAAAATTTTCTGTTTGAATATTTTTTTGTGCATTTCATTTTTGCTTTTAATCAATTTTGAAACAATTCAAGTAAAAATGGATTGTAAAGTTTCTTTTTCGCAAATTATAAAAAATTGTGTTAGTCATCATTAGGGTATATAAAATAAAACATTATTTAAATTTCTAGTGTATATAAAATCAATACAATAATGCAAGGCCTTTTGAAAAAAAAAGTTAAAGTTTGTATCACATGTAATAAATACAAAATACGTTCATAAAAAATAAAAATAAAAAGTTATCGGGGAAAGAAAGTTTTTTTCTTTATAATATTTTAATTTTTTCTATATTAATTTCCTGTAGAATATATCACTTTGTACAATAACTATTTTTTTTAATAAAATTTCTGGGGAAAAAATCAACATATGAATAAATATGTCACGCGTTTTGCATACATTTTGTATGTATATATTTTTATATTCAGAAAAGATTAAATTTATTAAAAAAGTCAGAAATAAATTGGAACATTTATTTGTAAAGAGTCACTTAAACTAGTTAAACATTAACAGTAAAGGAAAATATTATTGAAAGTATAAAAGTGACTCTATTTATTTTAATAAAGTATACTACAAAATCAATCCGATTCAAGCTCCAAAATGCATTATGAAGCTTATAAAGTACTGTTTAAAATATTTCTTATCACTTTCAAAGCTTTCTGAAATTCATATTTTTGTCACACTGTGAGTTTACAATATGGTGGTTTTTCGCCCCATATGTGACGTGACATACGTTGCATGCAGTGACATAACAGTGACGTCACAATATTTTTTACAGTAAATAACATGTTTAAAAGTTTTTTGTAATTTTTTAAAGTTTTCTAAAAAATTCACATGTCAGTCACAATGTGACATCACTGAGTGGTGGCATTTTGGTCACAGATGTGATGTGACCACAGTGACTTACACTGACGTCACAATGACGTCACTGTGACCATGCATGCTATGAGGGCGTTTGCTATATGTCATTTCTTTTTAAATATAAATCGTGGAAAATGTTACCAGTACATATCAAATATTAAAACACTTAGATGTGAGATATAAATATAAGATATAGCTGCAACACACAAAGGAAATAGAAAATACAGCATAGCAACCGTTTGTTTGGAGTCAGTTTTCAACAAAAGAGTCACGATTGAAATCGTCTATATTAATGTTACAAACCAATGAAGGCCTATGAATCATTTGATAGCCTTTTTTTGTCGAGTTTCTTTAATGACGGCATCTTTTTTTATGCATTTGTGCATTATTTCGCGATAGTGCTATGCATGCTTTACTGTAGATGTTTAAGAGTAGATCGTAAATGTGGAATTCTTAAGCGGATGCGAATGACGTCATTTTACATAAAATAAAAGTGTGTTCTTTAAGTCTTAAAATTGAAATATGATTTGTACTATTTATACATACAAATATTTGTTTTTCATCGGGGGCAACACTAAATTCTGAAAAAGCAGAATTCCTGTTTTCTAGTTTATTAATAGATTGTTTATATATTTTTATTTTATATTCTAAAATTATATAATTGTTTAGTTCTATAGTTATTAATTAAACTTTTTTTAATTTATTGTTATTCCCTTTTTAAAAATATATATGTAACTGGTATTCGAACACGAGGTTTTCGCAAACTTGGCGTTAGAAAAAAATCGCGCTAACATGGTGCTTATATGACATATGCGCCCCAATGGCAATATTGATACTTTTATGTTAGCCAAATGCAGGTGCTAAATGGGGAAAAAAAAATTCCCATGCCATATTCATATTACATTCTTTTCATTTAAAACGCGACAGCAACATAAAATATAACCTATGTTGGAGCAGCGACTGTCACCATTAATTTGCAACCATTACTTTTTAAACCGGTTTGATGTTTCCTGAGATTGTGTAGAAATCGCAATTTAGAACGGTTTTAGAACGGTTTTCGCACATTTTCAGACCTTTTAAATTTCCAATTTTTTCGAAACTGCCCTTAAAGATCATTTATATCTAACAAATATGTACCATGCCTAATTACAAGTTGCTAGCTCCTACCGATCACAAAAATCGCAATTTAGAAATTTTTTGCTTCTGCAACTCCCAGGTGCTAGTGACACCGACATCAAACAGTGTCTATGTTAGAGCTGAGGCTCTCAGCATCAATTTCCTACCATTACTTTAGAAATCAGTTTGACTGTTCCTCAGATAGTTCACAAATCGGCATTTAGAATATTTTTAGAACGCTTTTCGCGCATTTTCACCCTTTTAAATTTCAAATTTTTAAACAAATGTTCTTAGAGATCATTTTTATCTAATAAGTATATACCATGTCAAATTTCAAGAATCTAGGTCCTTCCATAACACAAAAATCGCATTTGTAGAACGTTGCTCCTGCACACCCTTTGGGGTAGTGGAAACAGACATAAAATATAGCCTATCTTGAAACAAGAGATGTCAATATCATTTTTACACCATTATGTTTGAAATCGCTTCAGTACTTCCTGAGATTGCATAGAAACAGCAAACTAGAACGTTTTTTAGAAAGCTTTTCGGGCATATTCACCCCTTTTAAATTTCGATTTGTTTAGGAAATATCCATAGAGATCATTGATATCTTATAAACAACTATCATTCCAAATTTCCTGATTCTAGGCCCTATCATAACACAAAAAACCGCAACGTGGAACATTTTTTTATCCTTAATCCCCCAGGTGATAGTGACACAAACATAAAATAGAGTCTATGTTAGAGCAAGGGCTGTCAACATCAATTTACAACCATTAATTTTGAAATCGATTTAGATACTTCCTAAAATTTCGTAGAAATTGGCATTTAGAACTATTTTTAGAACGCTTTTCGCGCTTTTTCACGCCTTTTAAATTTCGATTTTTTTAAGAAATGTTCTTAGGGATCATTGATATCTTATATTTAACTACATTTCCAAATTTCCTAATTCTAGGCCCTTCCATAACATAAGAACAGTAATTTAAAATGTTTTTTGCTCCTGGAAGCTCCAGGTGGTAAGTGACACAAACATAAAAAAGTCCTTCCGGCCAGTGCCGGGAGGAAGAGGTACCTTTCATATTCCTTATTTAAAAAAAGCCAACTTATAGTATTCAAACACACGAAGCTCAATTTAGTGGAAACCGAATATAGGAGATTCAATACTAATTTTTATCAATACTAAATCATTATGAATGAGAATTTCGCGAAATTAATCAGCTTTATCCAAGCTGCTTTTATTTAAAGTAACTTATATTTGGCTGAAAAATTCCGCGATTTCTTAAAGTGCCTGCCATTTTAAGACAACATGGTGGATGAGGCTAACCAGTGAACATGGTCGAGACCTTAGTAATTGCTGTGCACATGCACACTCACGTCGGAATCGGTTGATATATACAAGTTCTGTCGCAGGCAAAAAATCAGATTTTTCAAAATGTCACCCACATTAGAAATTGAAACTGCTATATTTGAGCCATTTTTCAAGATAAAGACAAACAAAAAATCCTCCTGAATCCTTATATCAAGGTCAAATACTTAAGAAAGAAACCTTTTCAATTTCTAATTTTTCCACCTCACTTTAAATATAATTTTTTTAAATTTAATGGCCACCATTTTGAAACAAGATGGCTGATGAAGCAGGCCAGCGAACTGGTCGAGATATTGATGTATACTATCCACATGCTTTCTTACATCGAAATAGGCGAATACGTGTGTTATAGCGTGAAAAATACAAGATCGTTTCAAAATGTTAGCCATGCTAGAAATTCAAAGTGCTATAATTCAACCATTTTTTAAGATTTAAACAAAAGAACTAATTTTCAGAAACAAAAACTGCTCCGGAATCTTTGTATCAAGGCCAAACACACACAAAAAAAATATTTTTCATTTTCCGATTTTTTAATACCTCTTTTTAAATTTTAAATTAAAATTTTTTTAATGGCAACCCTTTTAAAACAAGATGGCGGATGAAGCTGGCCAACGAACACGGTCGAGACATTGGAATGTACTATGTACAGACCAAGTTACATCCAAATCGGTTCATAAATACGCCTGTTATCGCGTGACAAAAATCAGGTCGTTTTAGAATGTCAGCCACAGTAGAAATTCAAAATGCTATAACTCAGCCATTTTTTTTTAGATATAGACGAAACAAAAACTGTTCCTGAATCTTTGTATTACGGTCAAACACATAAGAAAAAAATCTTTTACATTTTTCAATCTTTTGGTATCTCATTTTAAATTTTAAATTTTTAAAATTTTTTTAAATGGCCGCCATTTTTAAACAGGATGGCGGATGAAGCTGGCCAACGAACTCGGCCGATATATTTGTATGTACTCCCTCATAGCATGCATGGTCACGGTGACGTCGTTGTGACGTCACTGTGAGTCACTGTGGTCACATCTGTGACCAAAATGTCACCACTCAGTGATGTCACATTGTGACTGAGATGTGAACTTCTTAGAAAACTTTAAAAAATTACAAAAAATATTCAAAACATGTTATTTATGTAAAATTATATTTTCTGGCAATTCAAAAAATTGTGACGTCACTATTATGATACTGCATGTAACGATCGTCACGTCACATATGTGACGAAAAGAATCACTATATTGTATGTCACAGTGTGACAAAAATATGAACATCAAAAATCTTTGAAAATGAACAGTTATATTACATGCCCGAGTTACAGCGACATAAGGAATGAAAATATATTAGTGGATAGGAAATAGTCAATTCGGACACGAAAAGAGGGGGGGGGGGGTCAGAAAAAGGAAAATGCACGGTAGAAGTATCAACAAACTAGATTTTCATGCTATGTTTTATCAATTTGTCATTTAAGACAGTGAAAATATACTTTTTTAGGATTTCAATTTTATCTACCATTGCAATTTAATCCTTCACTGATTGTTATTATTATAAAAGTGTTTCTCGGAAAAATGGTACGTATTGGAGCAATTTGGATAACATATTTAGAATTAGGAATATTAAATCTGTACACTTTACATATTTAGTTTTCAGGGAGGAAGTTGTTTTATTTATTTTTTTTATTTTGTTTTATTTATTTATTTATTTATTTATTTATTTATTTTTTGTCGACCAGTGGTATTCTAAACCCTTCTGTGGTTTCAATCTAAAATTTTCTATTACAGTTAAGTCTGTAGCTTTTAATGAGCACGTAGAAAGAATACTCTGACTTTATTCATATATGCATTTCTTGCTTTAGAATTTGCATTCAAGTTTTTCCTGTTAGTGTTTAACTATTTTAAATAACTACTTTTTAAAAAATTCTACTTCTTTCAGACTTTTTAAATAAAATTAGTATTTTCCGAAAAAATATGTATACAAATTTTATACAAAACCCATGATATAATTATTCGTATTTCAAATTCGTGTTTTAGAGATATGACTTTAAAAAAAGTTATTTTACAAATTGTTTTATTCTACAGAAAATGAATATGAAAAAATGACAGATTGACAAAGAAATTTTTTTTATCCTGTATACTCTCTTTTCATTTATTAAGAAGATACATATTTATTTATTACGTGTAAAACAAACTGTACTTTAAAAAAAGAAAGAAAAAAGGCAGGTGTTTCATTCAAATAGAAAATTTTCATTACAGATACTCTCATAAAGGTAAAACTACTGCGCATTTAAACTCTAAATCTGTTGTGTACAAAAAAATTATAATAATACAGTAGGAGCACCTGCTTGCCCAATATTGTCTGCGCTCGATTAAACCGCAGAATAAAATAAGGATCAGAGAACTTCTGACGCGGAAAGTTAGTTTTTTTAAGCTAACAGAAATATGCCTGACAATTTAGGATAAAATACGGATATTATTCAAATATTTATGGAACTTAAAAGGTATGTCTTATTTAATTTAAATTTTTTGTTCCTGTTTGATAGATTATTATCATGAGTTAAATAGTTGTATGTTATATGCAATGAGACTGATCTGGTATTCCTTTCAAAAGCAATATGGCGATGGAAAGATTTTTGAGAAATTATTAAATGCATTTAATTCATCTATTATAGTTTGTTGTTGTTTAATAGTACAATTATAAATACTAATTATTTAGTGTTTTTCAAATTGCTATATTTATTTTTTTAATTGTATTTAAGCATTTTTTTTTTGCTGTTTGTGATTTTAATCAAACATTTAATTGTAGACATTCAGAATCAGTTATTAAATTTTCTTTGATTGTAAACTCATTTTCTACATTTTCGATACATTTATTTTATTGGCATTAAAAAATAAAATATAATATTTAAGAATTGAAATAAAGTGTTTTTCATGCCCGATAAAGTTGAAAAGTGTTTATGACTTCGGTTTGTCTGGCCGTCTGTCCGCGCTCTAACTCGCGTAAATATACTCGGATTGACCTAAAATTTTTGGATGTTATTGAAGTTTACCATAGCAAAAGGCCCCTATTTGTAATGAAGTTTGTAGCATGTTTAGTTCATTTTCAGGGACAGTCAATTGTATTCCATTACATTACGGCCTGTGGGAAAAAAAATCGTTTCAAATGATTTTTAATGATTTTACACGCTTTCAAACAGAATAAAATTGATATGCATTTATGAAGCGCGCTAAAATGTGCCTTCTATAGAATATGCGATGCAAAGAATAGTTATTGTTCATTTACAGGGCTAAAAAAGGAATTCCAATACATAATGATATAGGGGTGGAGGGAATTTTTTGCGGCTTTCTTTATTTATGTTAATCTATTTGGTATGTAATGAATTTGATATACGTCGTTGAGGTTTACATATTATGAATTATTTCATGTATAATACGAAGTATATATAACATTTACAGGGACACACAAAATATTTCAGATACTATATTGTATCCGAAGTACTGTTCATTAGCGATGATTGCTGGAAATGCATTTTTATTTATGATATGCGCTTTTATGATTCACTACATTTATGCATAGTATATGGTATATATATATATGCTATAATTCATATGCAGGACTATACAAAAGTATTCGTAAGGGTTACTGGGTATTGCTTAAAGGTGGTTTTTAAATAAGTTATGCATTTTAACGCTGCACTGTATTTAATTTACTAAGAAATGTTTGTAGTATATAGATAAAATGATATACAGGGTCACGCAAAGAATTGGATACGTTGCCGTCTATGAATTATAATTTCTGGAAATGTGATTTCAGCAGTTTTAAGAGTGTTTTAGCTTGAATTAAATTTTAACTAAATAGTGGCGTGTAATAAAGGTTCTAGGTAAACTACAGGGGTGTACAAAATTATTTAAGTATGTTTCCATATATTAGTATAAATTGCTGAAAGAGAATTTCAACCTGTTATGTCTTTCCTTGATAAACTAATTTTTTCCATTATATAGTATATATATATCAATCTACAGATCAAATACAGGACTGTTTAAAAGAATTAGAAAACATATTTGGCTGTGGATGGTAGGGTGTCAACGATTCTAATCGATTGATTTAAATCAGCGATTAAATCATGATTTTAATCAACCGATTTTTTTTAAAAAATCATTGATTAAAATCAAAAATTTTCTAAATGTTTAAAATGTCAAAAAAAGTATTAAAATCTAACATGAACATAATTTGAAAGTTTCTACAGGTATTTTGACTTATGAATAAACAAAAAAAGAGCTTTAAATAATTGTTTCTAAGCTTAATTCATTACTATTGTAAAAAATTAAAAACAGTTGAGTTTGTAAAAAGCATTCTTTTTAAGTTTTTATCCAAATTAAAACAGTTTCATTTAAAAATGATATTTAAATCTAACATAATTTGCAATGTCATAATTTCCTTTAGGTAATCAATTTATGCATTATTTTATATAAAATACACATAGCAAGTGTAATTACATTTCTACAAGTAAAAGAATAAATAGTAATTAATAGCAATCTCAAGTTAAAGAAGAATGAAATAATGACATCTGCTCAGCAGCTAAATTGTAAATGAATGCATAAGAGAAACAGAAATAATTGGTATAAAAATGCTAAGCACAGCAAGAGCTTCTTTGGTATAGGTTGAATAAATGTTTATTATTATTTATTTATTTATTTATTTATTTATTTATTTATTTTTTTTTTTTTTTTTGTAACTCATATATACTAAAAAATTGAACCATTGAAAGCTAATAGAGGTAATAATGCTGTTACTTAAATATTTTGAGGATTTCAGATATGAGTGGCTAACTTATATTTATTCTATATGAATGGCTTTAACTCATTTTCATTTTTTTGGGGGGTGGGGGGTGGGGGGTTAGCATACACGTACATGTGTGTAAGTATAGATTTTGGTGGTTTACAGAAATTTTCCTAAATACAAATGCAAAATGAGCTGCAAATAATATTTGTTAGTTTTGTTATTTGTGCTACTAACTAATGAAATTACTTATTTGCAGTTTTTATTAATTCTGTAATTACTTATACTGCTTCTTCTAGGCCATTTTTTTTAATGGTGCCACACCATGCCCCTTTTGAAATTGGCAAAATGCACCCTGCCTTAAAAAAGAAAAAAAAAAAGTTGAAATTTACCTGTAGTTGTAGCCAGAGATTTCTTGTAAAACTCTTCCCCATTCAACAGTATTCTAAATTTATGTGGAAAAAAATCTTGCAAAAATATAGAACTTTATTTCTTTAGAAAAAACAGGATATTATTAAAATATGTTATTTAATTGTATTTTTCAATTTGTTATTCATAAAATTATTAAAAATTAAGGACACTTTACTTATAACGCTAAAAAATATATTTTTTTTTTCTTACATCATTACTAAACACATTACTAATATATTTCCTCATTAAATATTGCCCGTTTTTTGAACTAGCATCCTGTCCCTTTTTCTTTCTAAAATGAATTATTATCATTTTAATAATTAAGGCTTAAAAATGTATATTATGTTCCTAATTAGAGAGTTGATTGTTTAATAATTAATTTGAAGTAATGTTAGCTATTTAATATAAAATGCAGTTAATAATTTTAATAAATGTTAAGTATCACTAGTATTTATAAAGTTTTACATAATTATTACAATATTAATGTATATAACATTATTTTATGATACTACCTAATGAAACTACTAATTTGCAGTTTTTATTTCTGTAATTACTAACTAACAATTATAATTTTATCAATTAAAGTGTAAAAACATAGATTATGTTAGCAATTAGTGGTGTAATGGTTTTGGAAACCTAAAACTCATGATAGCTATTCAGTATTTGAACGCTGGGAAAAAAATCATAAAAATCTGATTTAAATAAAACAAAATCTGATTTAAATAAAAAAAATCCCATTTTTTTTATTTTTTTTTTTTTAAATTATGATTTTTTTACACCTTAGTGGATGGTAACTCCGTAAATAAGTTTTTCAAAAGTTTTACGCGTTTTCATGTTTACTTAGTTATCTTATTTACGTTATTTCCCCCATTGTCTTGTTAAAACATTTAAGAAGAGTTGGAAAGTGTTTTATAATCTATGCTTAACGCATGATATATCTTACTTGTTGTTTCTATTTCCCAGATCAGTCTTTTCATATAAAACATACCAAATCTAATTAGCTCATATTCACAAAATACAATATATACGGGGATAAAAAAATTAAATGAATAGGTCTTATTATGTAAACACATTAGAAAAAAAATATTTTTTAAATTTTCAATTTTTTGGTACCACATTTCAAATTTAAATTTTTCTTAAAAATGTAAATGACCGCCATTTTAAAACAAGATGGCGGATGAAGCTGGCCAACGAACTCGGTCGAGACATTGGTATGTACTATGTACACACCGAATTACATCGAAATCGGTTCATAAATACGAGAGTTACAGTGTGACAAAGGTCAGCTATATATATATATATATATATACATATATATATCAATTTTGAACGAAGGGTGGTTTCGGGGTCTCGGGGTCATGATCGATGAAAATATACCAACATTTTTTGAAATCGCTTTCCTCAGAACGGCTGCAATAGGTAGCTTTTTGTAATGAAACCTACCTAATAGAGCATATGTTAGAGCAAGGGTTGTCACCATCAATTTACAACCATTACTTTTCAAATCGATTTGATACTTCCTAAAATTGCGTAGAAATCGCCATTTAGAACGTTTTTTAGAAGACTCTTCGCGCATTATCACCCCTTTTAAATTTCCAATTTTTTAATAAGTATCCTTAGAAATTTTTTATGTCTAACAAGTAACTAATATTCCAAATTTCATATTTCTAAGCCCTTCAGTAAAACAAAAATCGCATTTTTAGAAATTTTTTTGTTCCTACAAACCCTTTGGCGTAGTGGCATCGACTTAAAATATAGCCAATGTTCGAGCGTGGACTAACACAATCAATTTGATACCATTACTTTTGAAATCTGTTCGGTAGTTACAGAGAATACCTCCTACAAACAAAAAAGTCCTTCCGGCCAGTGCCGGGAGGAAGAGGTAGCTTTCATATTCCTTATTTTAAAAAAGCCGACTTATATTATTCAAACACACGAAGCTCAATTTAGTGAAAACCGAATATAGGAGATTCAAAACTAATTTCTATCAATACTAAATCATTATGAATGAGAATTTCGCGAAATTAGTCAGCTTTATCCAACCTGCTTTTATTTAAAGTAACTTACATTTGGCTGCCAAATTCGGCGATTTCTTAAAGTGCCTGTCATTTTAAGACAACATGGTGGATGAGGCTAACCAGTGAACTTGGTCGAGAACTTATTAATTCCTGTGCACATGCTCACTCACATCGGAATCGGTTGGTATATACCAGTGTTGTCGCAGGCAAAAAATCAGATTTTTCAAAATGTCACCCACATTAGAAATTGAAACTGCTTTATCAGAGCCAAGAAACCTTTTTCAATTTCTAATTTTTTTGCACCTCACTTTAAATATAATTTTTTTTAATTTAATGGCCGCCATTTTGAAACAAGATGGGTGATGAAGCTGGCCAGCGAACTTGGTCGAGTTATTGATGTATACTATCCACATGCTTTCTTACATCTAAATAGGCGAATACGTGTGTTATCGCGTGAAAAATACAAGATCGTTTCAAAATGTTAGCCATGCTAGAAATTCAAAGTGCTATAATTCAACCATTTTTTAAGATATAAACAAAAGAACAAATTTTCAGAAACAAAAACTGCTCCGGAATCTTTGTATCAAGGCCAAACACACACAAAAAAAATATTTTTCCTTTTCTAATTTTTTAATACCTCATTTTAAATTTTTATTTTAAATTTTTTTAATGGCAACTCTTTTAAAACAAGATGGCTGATGAAGCTGGCCAACGAACACGGTCGAGATATTGATGTATACTATACACATGCTTTCTTACATCGAAATAGGCGAATACGTGTGTTATCGCGTGACAAATACAAGATCGTTTCAAAATGTTAGCCATGCTAGAAATTTAAAGTGCTATAATTCAACCATTTTTTAAGATATAAACAAAAGTACAAATTTTCAGAAACAAAAACCGCCCCGGAATCTTTGTATCAAGGCCAAACACATAAAAAAAATCTTTTTCATTTTCCAATTTTTTAATATCTCATTTTAAATTTTAAATTTGATTTTTTTTTAATGGCAACCATTTTGAAACAAGCTGACCAACGAACTCGGCCGAGACATTGGTATGTACTATGTACAGGCCAAGTTACATCCAAATCGGTTCATAAATACGCCTGTTATCGCGTGACAAAAATCAGGTCGTTTTAAAATGTCAGCCACAATAGAAATTCAAAATGCTATAACTCAGCCATTTTTTTTAGATATAGACGAAACAAAAACTGTTCCGGAATCTTTGTATAAAGGTTAAACACATACAAAAAAAAATCTTTTTCATTTTCCAATTTTTTGGTATCTCGTTTTAAATTTTAAATTTTTAAAATTTTTTTAAATGGCCGCCATTTTGAAACAAAATGGCGGATGAAGCTGGCCATAGAACTCGGTCGAGATATTTGTATGTACTATGTACACACCAAGGTACATCCAAATCGGTTCATAAATACGCCTGTTATCACGTGGCAAAAATCAGGACGTTTCAAAATATCAGCCACGCTAGAAATTCAAAATGCTATAACTCAGCCATTTTTTTAAGATATAGATGAAACTTAAACTGCTCCCGAATCTTTTTATCAGGGTCAAACACATAAGAAATTTTTTTTTTCAATTTTCAATTATTTGGTACCACATTTCAAATTTAATTTTTTCTTACAAATTTAAATGGCCGCCATTTTTAAACAAGATAGCGGATGAAGCTCGCCAACGAACTCGGTCGAGACATTGGTATGTACTATGTATAAAGGAAGTTACATCCAAATCGGTTCATAAATACGCCTTTTATCGCGTGACAAAATTCAGGATGTTTCAAAATGTCAGCCACGCTAGAAATTCAAAATGCTATAACTCAGCCATTTTTTAACATATAGACGAAACAAAAACTGCTCCGGAACCTTTGTATAAAGGTAAAATACATAAGAAAAAAATATTTTTCCATTTTCAGTTTTTTGGTACCGCATTTCAAATTTGTTTTTTTTTTATTTTAAATTGCCGCCATTTTGCAACAAAATGGTGGATGAAGCTGGCCAACGAACTCGGTCGAGACATTGCTATGTACTATGTACACACCGAATTAAATCCAAATCGGTTCATAAATACGAGAGTTACAGTGTGACAAAGGTCAGATATATATACGAGGGTCACTCTGAAATTTTTGAGATACAACTAGGTTTTTAAAGTTATACTTACAAAATTTTAGGTGATTTCAAAGTAGTCTCCTCCAGCATCAATGCACTTTTGTAGACCAATTCAATGTAAAATGTGTCATCATTTTCAATTTTAATACTAAATATGAGAGTCTCTTTAGTCATTTTGGAACAATAAAAATACAGGCATATAACACTTTTGTTAAACATTCAGGTAAGTTGGGAAGGCACAACAAATCTATTTTGGCATAAAAGTGAAGATTTTTAGTCTTCATTCCATTTATAAAATGATACTAAAAACACATTTGTAGAAGAAAATTCAGCTGTATGATAAGTTAAGAAATGTGAAATGAATAGTTATCGTTAAAACTCTGTAAGGCTTCCTTCAGGTGAATACAATTCGATTTTCAAAGAATAAGAGGTATAGGTTACAGAAAATGTGTGTCAGGAGGAGAGGGGGGGAATCGTGATTTTTCAGATGCTTCGGTGGGGCGTGGGCACTAAAAGGTTGGGAAACACTGGTATAGACTAAGATATTTTGGCTTTTTCCTTTTAAATAGAAAAAAATCCATACCGTCAATTTTGTCAATGTCAATGCTTTGGGCCACTTTTTCCTCGTTACACTCATATTTCCATTATTAAAAAACATTATATATGATTTTTCAACGTCGAAATGGAGTTGTAAAGAATTAACATAGAACAATGAAGCAAACTGTGTGGTTTTAAAGAGAAATTTTTTTTTATTTTTTTTATTTTTTAGCTGTCTTTAAAGTTTTGGAACAAAGTAGACACTGCTGGGGGCTTCTTTGGTCCACTCACTTAGTTTCATATAAAATGAATACATGTCATATGCAAATGAATACCTTTTTATTAAAACCCCCTTCAATAGCATATGCTAATAAATTAACACTGCAAACTCAATAAACAAATGGTTTTTTTAACATTGAAACACAATAAACCAATTGTTAAGATTAAAGAAACGAAAAACAGTTTTCCTCATGTTTTCTTCAGAAACTGGAACAAAAACAATTAATATAACATTTTGCTACAGTAACATTTGAAAAAAATTCTACATAAAATGTGTTTTAAGAGATCTGGTTTTATAAAAGGCATTTCTATGTAATTAGGCCTATTTTTGGACCAAAAAAAGGAAGTAGCCCGAAATACTAGTTCTCCTGTTAGCTTTATGAAAACGTAAACAATTCCTGTCAAAATAAAAAGATAAAAGGAAAAACTATGATCACACATGTGTTACATGTTACTAAAGGTAATATTTTGACACTTACATTATTTGTATCTCTTATCCAGGTTGTTTCACTATAGAAAGTTTGGAGAGCTAAAATTTACACGCGAAAGCAGTTGTTTACAAACACATCTAGTCTTGCCATTAAAAAATTTTAAATTACCCCCAAACTATTCAAATACCCTGTAGTAGGGTATAAAGTATTTTTCAAGGGCAAATATTCAAAATTATCTTGTATTGTTTGTTCAATACAAGGAATAAAACTTTTTATTATGAGATGGACCAAGTAACTCGGGTTTACGGTATTTATTTTCCTGTTGAAATAGGTTTTATTATACTTTAATATTAGTGCATGGATATTTTCTTTGCTTCATGTGCTGTAATCCGATTTTTTCTACGAAAACATCCAGCCAGTGAAAAGGACGTTCACTAAATTTCCGTGACGTATGTAGATAAATTGTACTTTTTTATCGGTTTTTTTTATATTTTTAAAGGGTTTGGAACTTATTTTTGATAGTAGGTGCAATCCGTAGGTTATCCTAATATTTACCTTCTGGTGTAATCAGAAACTAAATCCGACAAATATGTTTAGAGTTATGCTTGACGAAAGATTTTTATTAGGCATTCTTTTAGTAGGCCATGGCTTTAATATCCATCGTAGCTGTATGTGCTCGGAGAGTAATATTGCGCTGTGTGTGAGCCTTCGCTTCACTCAGCTTCCTACAAAATGCCCATTTAGCGTAGATTAGTTTGACATCATCGTATTCTTTGTGAAGCCCTATATAAATAACTATAAACTACATAAATCATCTTTTAGGAAAAACCTTCTGTAGCTGACTGTAACAACATACTAAAATTACATTATTGTCAGCGTTCTACAAATTCTACATTTGACATATCATTCACCCGCAAGAAAAGTGACACGTCTTACAGACATTCATTTTGCGTTTTATTACACTAATAGGTTTTTTATAGGTGTGTCTTGTTACACAAACAGTTTCGTAAGTGTAGTTAAACAGAAAATCCCTTTATTACGCTATAGTTGTATTTGTGACCACAGAAGAAAGGTGGATTGTGTGGGAAGGTAAAATTACCCAACCCTCCATACCTCATCCTACGCCTTCATTCTTAAGGGATTTATACTTTCATGCATGTTTCTACTCTTGCATGCAGACCTATGTGCTGTAATTTTATTTTATGGCAAAGTTGGGCAAATTTTATTTTGCCTATCCTGTGAAATTTGCTTTTGTCGAGATGTGTCCCTTTTCTTGCGGGTGAGCGATATATTCGTATTCTTTTATGTGGCCCAACATAAATAAGTATAAACACTATATACACCCTCTTCTGAGTAAAACATTCTGTAGGTGACTGTAACAACATACTAAAATTGCATTACCGTTAGCGTTCTTTAAATGCCACAACTAAATTCGTTTTATTCGTTTAATCAGTCGTTTCACAAAATCGTTTTATGAATTCGTTTCATAAAATCTTTTCATTAGGATTTTATATATAGGGTAGATATGAAAAAATTGCATTTTCTGCTTAGAATGACATCCATTTCAAAGATGCAAAATTATAGTGGGACAGACTGGATATTTATTGGCTTATAAAAACAAAGTACACGTGTTATATATATTTTTAATTATTTACCGTTTTCTAGGGCGTAGCAACACGAAAGAAATTCTTGAATTAGAATTATTTTTTAAGAGAGATTTCAGAATTTTAAATTATGGTAGGTGGATGAAAAAAGGGTTAAAGAGTAGTCTGATATATTTTTTAACCCTTAAATGTCGGAGTTTTCAAAAATCATTTAAAAAATGTTTTTCGGCTTTCTTTTTTTAAATAAATCATGGGAAAAATACTTTTAAAAATCATATTTTATTTTAAGTATGGTTTATGGCTAATAAACTGTTTGTTATTAATCGGCAATACTGGTGTTAATTGAAAAAATAAATTTCTAGATAAAATTCTATAATATTAAACACACAAGAATTTTATGAACTATGATAAGAAATAAATTTTACTTGCTCACTGCAGAACAAAATAGGGTATTTCGCAACCTCCAAACAAAACAAAAAGAACATTTATTAACAATTGAAAAAATAAATCTATTTTTATTCTTAAACAGCACAAGTGTTGCCATCTAAATGTTACAAATCGATTTCATAAGATTTTCAGAATGTATTTTATTGGCAACATTAGGCATTATAGCTTCAATATTACTCTAATGGTATTTAAAAGCCTAATTGGGTATGCTGCCGGTAGGCAACACCCGGCATTTAATGGTTAAGTTGACAGTGACCTTATCGATATTCTAAAACGTATATGTATCAAGTTTCGTGCAAATCGGTCAAAACTTGAAGATTTGTATAAAGAACATACACTCAGAAAACAGCTTTTATAAATACTAAGGATCGTACTCGGGATTCCCGGATTACAGAAAATAGGTGAAAACCAATTTTTTAATTGAAAAGTAATATTTTTTTACAAGCAATGTATATTTTTAGATTGCCCATTAAAAATAAAAAAGCATTTTTCCTATGAAAAATATGAATAATGAAAACAATGAAATAAACTTTTTAAATTTATCAAAAGAGATTTTTTCGTATCAGGCCAAGATTTTTCTGCCTTCCTTTTATTTTCTGATCATTTCAGAGCTCTAAGCGCGTAGTTGAATTACATGTCTGTTAAATTTGTGTTTTATTTATATTATTTTATTTATTTAAACATACAAGAAGTTTTATTTTTGTTTACGGAATATTAGTCGTAAGAAAATTATGAATTATTTATGTTGTTTTAAGGGCAAACTGATTAATCTTTCTTTATAGAGCTCCACGTGACAGAGATAAAATTAACAATTAACCTCTCATACCCGCAATCACCCTTTTTAAAAAATTGCCATTTTCATTTGATCATTTTAAAATCATTTTAACTCAAAACGTGAAGTCACGATTGTCAGCAAAATCTTTGCATGTGAACTGTCGCACTCTTAACTCGAGATTCTAATCTCAGTACCAAAGAGTAAAAATTGCCGTAATTTTTTTTTTGACGCATTTGTGTTAAAAAGTTTATTTTCATCTAAGAAAATCATCTCTTTCTTTTAAATATCACGTCATTTTCACTTACTTAAGCATTTCACCTAGTGTCTGAAACTTAGTACACATTCAGGAGGGAAAAGAATATGGAAACTTTATGAGGAAAATGCGTGTTTTCAAAAGAAGTACGTAATGTACCGTTCAAAATATTATATCCCTAATGGGATTTTGCGCCATTAAACCGCATACAACAATTTTTATCAACAATTCTGAATTTTTATCAGATAATCACACGAGTAAAGATAATAAACCTCAATATCCTGTCATACAAACTCTTGTCTGCAGTAATGAAAACTATCTCATTACCATCATTTTGAAGAAGTTTCATAGAAGACTTTTAAAATTAAAATATAATAATATGATATTTAAAAAAAAACAGCTAGTGCGGTCACATCTACAGATGAACAGCTCTCAGGTAAAAAAATTATTAGTAAATTTGGTTCAGCAGAAAGCTCAGTACACATGACTAAAAGACATTCTTGTGTTTTAAATATATAGATTCTATAAAATTATGAAAAATTAAATTGAGCAAATTATGTTATTCTGATAAAATTACAGTAACATGTCTTAAAGAATAGCAATAAAATTTTATTAGTCGAGAAAATTTTGGACAAAAACTTGGGGAACCTGATATTATTTAAACCTCGAATTAATGCCAAGATCTGCTTTGATTTCTTGTCTAACTCGACGAAGCGAATTCATCCAAAAGAGAATCATCAATATCTGTAATATAAATCGCTATTTTCAGACAAAGAGCATGCACTCTGATTTTACTGCTCCTCCATAAAATCACTATAATATTATTAAACATATTTCAGTTTTAAGAATTAAAGTATACGCTTTTTTATAAAATGACGTGAATTGCATCAGCTAAAGCCTCCCAGTTTTACAATTCCGTCTTAAACAACATCTATAGAAAGGTATGCAAATGGCATCATTATCGCGGAATAACACACAAACCCAACAGAAAGCAATGGCGTCATTCAAGAAGATCGGCAAAACAATCTCGGGTATCTAATGATTTATATGACTTCATTTTTTTGTTTATAATAGCTCCATGTTTTATCAGAAGCCATTCATTTATATTTTTTTCAAAATTTGGAAAATGTGATTATACACGGATTAATAAAATTGCATTCTTTCAGATTTTTTTTTATACGAATTAAGTACATGCGGCGAAAATAAGTCACACAAATATTCTTTAAAATACATTTTTGTAAAGAGAAGGTGTCGTATCGTTTGTAAAGTTAAATTGCAATAAACTAAAAATCACTTAATTGATAAATAACAAGTTGGAAATTGCTCGTCAAACATGGCAAATGATGTGTGTTCGTACTATAACTAGTTTTATATATATTTTTTGCACCCCATATTGTACTGAATGTATATTTTTTTGCGCTTCATAAATGCATAGTCTGTAACATCATTTAAATGCACTTACAATAATTTTTCCCTATTGGCTGTCATGTAACCGAAAAGTTTTGACTCTCCCTGTAATTAAACTATACACCCGATTTTCATAAAATTTGAAATTACTCGACAAAAATTTTCAACAATTATATATTTAAAATTTCAGATCATTCGGATATATGTAACATCATTAAAATGCACTTGCAATATATTTTTTTCCCCATTGGCCGTAATGTAACGGAAAAATTTGACTGTCCCTGTAAATAAATTATACATCCGATTTTCATAAAATTTGAAATGACACGACAAAATTTTACAACAATTATACAGGGTGTCCGGTTTCAACGGTGTCCAATGGCTAATTCCTAAACCGTTACTCATAGACATATAGTTCCAATTACAAAAATGTTTTAAATCAGGTAAAGAAATATTTTAAAATCGATTTGGTTCAATAAAAACATTTCTTAAAAATTGCGAAATTTAAATTTTTATATGGTCCCCCGTCCTATAAGTTATATTTAGTAAAATTTTCCTATTACACTTACAAGTAAGACAAAAAAGACCCATTCATATAACACTAAATTTGAGCGAGTTATGAAACTTTAAAAATCATGACTTTTCTGCTCTGAAAACAAATGAGTTCGGCTTGGCTTTGAGGGGTCACATACCAAGTGCTTAAAGTATTCGAAGATCTTATTTCATGTGTATCTGCGCTTTGAAAAATTTCGTACAAGTATTACGATTAAGTTCACATTTATTAAGTTTCAGATTGGCTAAAATAACATATGTTTTATTTTGTCAGAATTTGAGACTGTTTCTTTTATGATTTCTTTTAACAAAAATTATGTTATTTTTAAAAGTATTTATGTTACTTCAACGATCGTATGCATGTTTTTCCAGTTCAAAATTTGTACTCGAACTTTAACTCATTTTTAAATATACGATCGAGATTATATTTTACATACTGTCGCAAATCGAATAACAATCTAATGTTATTATGATTTTCGGTGGTTACCATTTATACTTATTATAAAGGATAACACAAAAAATTTCGGATAGATTATCGTCAAGAAGTTTAAGAAAATGTTTTAGATTAGATAATACAAGACTGCGATTGTTGGTTTTTTTAAGTTTTATGTATTTTTTAGCACTGAAACCGAAAATTACTTTAATTTTTAACCATCATGTCAGGATATTTCGCAAATCATAAATTTTCAAATTTAAAGAATAACAAAAGTCGGATACTATAAAGTAGAGGAGATGGTTGTGTTTTTTAACTTTTGATAATTGATTTTTACGTACTTTTTAGCACTGAATCTGAAAATCACCTTCATTTTTAACCTTCACGTTAGAATTTTTTTGCAAATCGTAAATGTGTAAGTTAAAATACAGCGAAAATCTCATACTATAAAACATATGTAAAACTTTTTTTGTTTTATTTTATTTTATTTTATTCAATAATTTATTCGATATTTTTGCTTATCCTGGGATTCTTACAGCTAAATAGCTGAGTGGTCCCATGAGATGAGAGAGGAGATTCATTTTTAACTTTGAAATTTGAGAAAAGTCCTGATGTGATGGTTAAAAATGAAGGTCAACTTCAAATTCAGCGGTACAGAATACATAAGAATCAATTATCAAAAGCTAAAAAACATGACATAACCCAACTTTTGCAGACTAGTGCAATCTAATAATATTTTAAAATACGTATCATTTTGTAAAGAATTGAGGCTGTTAATTTAGCATCAATTTATTTAACAAAAATTCTGTTTTTTCTTTCTTCTTAAATGTTCAGTACAAATTGTATATTTTGCATTAATATGTCAGAATGATTTAAGATTTCAAATTTATATTGCAATGTTAATTTTACTCTCAACAATTTTTTAATATATCTGACCAAATTATATTTCGACTAAATTTGTGAATGACCCTCAATTTGCACCGAAAAATATGCTCCAACTTTAAACAGCTATTACTCGGTCAATTTTAATCATAGAATAACGGGACTTTTTGTATATTACTTGTCAGTGTAAAAGGAAAATTTTACTAAATAGTATAACTTATAGGACCGGGGGACTGTATAAAAATTTAAAGTTCGTAATATTTTAAGAAATGTTTTTATTGACCCAAATCGCTTTTAAAATATTTCTTTACCTGATTTAAAACATTTTTGTAGTTGGAACTATATATCTATTACTAACAGTTTAGGAATTAGCCATTGGACATCGTTGAAACCGGTCACCCTGTATATTTAAAAATTCATATCATTCGGTTGGTTAGTTTTATTTCTAATTTCGAACTGTTGCCATTCGCAAAATGACGTATGCGTTACGCACAGACATGTTTGTCCTTTATAATATAGATAGATAGAAGATTTCTCAACAATATTGCAAAGTTTTGTCGACATAACTATAATAAATGGTTTCTTAATCTTTACTTAATATTATAAAGAAGTAAAGTTTGTTTGTTTCATTGTTCGAAGTAATCTCTGGAACTATCGAACCGAATGCAAAATCAATGGTATCAAAATGATTGTATTAGTCCCTGTTCTAACATACGCTATATCTTTCATCCATACTACTACTCCCAAAAAAGTGCAGGAGCAAAAAAAGTTCTAAAGATGCAATTTATGTTGCACAGAAGAGCCTAAAAACATGAAATTTGGAATGGTATTCATTTATAAGTTATAAACGATTTCTAAGAAAATTTCTTAAAATATTCCTGATTTAAATCGGGTGAAAAAACGCAAAAAGCGTTCTAAAAACGTTCTAAATGGCAATTTCTACGCAATCTGAGAAACTTGCGAACCGATTTGTAAAATAGTGGTGTCAAGATGATGGAGATAGCCCTTGCTCAAACAAAGGCTATATTTTATGTCAGTGTCACTAAAAGAAAGGGGAGGGCAGGAGCAAAAAAAGTTCTAAAACTGCAATTTTTGTGTTACTGATGGCCCTGAAAACATGAAATTTGGCATGTTAGCTACTTATTAGTTATAAATGATCTCTAAGGACATTTCTTAAAAAATTCGAAATTTAAAATATGCGATAATGCGCGAAAACGGTTCTAAAAAACGTTTTAAATGTCCATATCTGCGCAATCTCGGGAACTATAAAAACGAATTCATACGTAATGGTTGGAAATGGATGGTGATAGCTCTTGCTCTAACATAGGATCTATTATATGGCGTCACTAGCACCTGTGCGGAAAGGTACAAAAAACGTTCTAAAATGCGCTTTTTGTGTTGCTGAAGGGCCTAGAAACATGAAATTTGGCATGGTAGTTTCTTATTAGATATAAATGATCTCTAAGAACATTTCTTAAAAAATCGATATTCAAAAGGTGTGAAAATGCGCAAAAAGCGTTCTAAAAATATTATAAATTGCGATTTCTACGCAAACTCTGGAAGTACGGAACTGATTAAAAAAATAATGGTGTGAAACTGATGGTAACAGCCCCTTCTCCAAGATCGGCTATATTTTATCTCCATACTACTACCCCAAAGGGTTTACAGGAGCAAAAATTCTCTAAAAATGGAATTTTTCTGTCACTGAAATGCCTAGATACATGAAATTTGGCATGGTAGTTACTTATTAGATATAAATTATCTGTAAGAACATTTCTTAAAACATTCGAAATTTAAAAGGGTTGAAAATTCGCGAAGCGCTTACTAAAAGTGCGATTTTTAAGCAATCTCATGAAGTACGGAACTCCTTTAAAAAGTAACGGTCGGAAAGTGATGATGACAGCTCTTGCTCTAACATAAGCTCTATTTCATGTTGGTGTCACTACCAACTGGGCTTTGCAGATGCAAAAAACGTCCTAAATCGAGATTTTGGTGATACTGCACTGGCTAGCAACTTGAAATTAGGCATGGTAATTACTTATAAGCTAGAAAAGGTTTCTAACAACATTTCCTAACAAATTCGAAATTTAAAATGGCTGAAAATGGACCAAAAGTGTTCTAAAAACGTTATAAATTGCGATTTATACACAATCTCAGGAAAGATCAAACCGATTCCAAAAGTAACGCTTGCAAATTGATGGTGACAGTCCTTGCTCCAAAATGGGCTATACGTTTTGTTGCTGTCACAATCACTCGGGGGTTGCAGCAGCAAAATAAGTTCATAATTGAGTTTTTTGTGATACTTAGGGGTCTAATATTTTGAAATTTGGCACTTAAAAGATGCTAAAGCTTTCTAAGAACAGTCGACAGAAAATTCGAAATTTAACAGGATGAAGTGAGCGAAAAGCGTTCTAAAAGCGTTCTAAATTATGATTTTTACGGAATGTTATTAAATGCCAAACCCTTTTAAAAATTAATAGCTGCAAATTTGTGATGATGGAACCTGCTCAAACATAAGCTATATTTTATGTCGATGCTACTACCACAAGAGTGTTGCATAAGCAAAAACTTTCTAAATTGTGATTTCTGTGACACTGAAGAGGCTAGAAACTTTAAATATGGCATGATAGTTACTTATAAAATATACATGCTCTCTAAGAACAGTCGAAAACAAACTCGAAATTCAAAAAGAGTAAAGCGAAGCGAAGGATTGAAAAGCGTTCTTAAAATGTCCTAAGTTACGATTTCTATGCAATTTCAGGAAATAATGAACTGATTCCAAAAGTAATGGTTTCGAATCAATAATGACAGTCTCTGATCATCCATAGGCTATATTTTATGCCGGTGCTACTACCATATTGGGTTGGAAGGAACAACAAACGTTCTAAAAAAGTCTTTAAAAAGTTTCTTCAGTACGTTTTGGAGTATTAGGAAATACTAAACGGATTTCAAAATTAATGTTGGCAAATTAATTGTGACAGTCTCTGTTTCAACTTAGGCATTTTATGTTGTTCCCACTACCACCAGTGAGGTGGTAGACCGCTAGACAAGAATCTTGGAATTTTACATGATGGTTGATTTTAAGATGTAAATGCATTTTAAGTGGATGGTTTCTAAAAAATACAAAGCGTCAAATGAATACTGAAATGAGCGGATGAAATGATCATAAAAGCTTGAAAATACTTCTAAGTTATCATTTATTTTTAGTTCTTCTTATTTATTTAACTCTCATTTCTGCCTAATGCAGTGTAATAATGAAGTTTAGTCAAACTGTGGCTTAGTTAGTAATTTTTGAATTATTCCTAAAAGTATAATTTCTTCTAATAAAAATTAGACATACAAATATCACTTGGCTTATTTCAACTATTACGCGAGCAAAGCCGCGACGTTTGCTAGTATAACAATAAAATAATAGTAGAATTGTGCTTACAATGACCTTAGATGTGTAACTTTCAACCTTGCATCAAAATATTCTATTAAAGTTTACATAAGAAATGACAAAATTACATTAAAAAGGAAAAAAAAAAACTTTTTATACGTCCAACAAAATCATTGTAGTAGAATCTTTTCATGGTGACGTGTTACAAATTTCTTGGAATTGACTCATTCTACACATACACTTTGTTTATTACAGTATGTGCAATATAACAACCTATCATCATCTTTTTAAAACTAAATAAATAAATAAATGTCATTTTTATTAAAATTAGTAACGATCCATACATAATTCTAAGATAAGTTAAAAAAATTTATTCTATTTAACATTAGCTGATACTTTATCAGTACCACCAATTTCCGTTAGCATACAATAGTAGTAAACTTCCAGTAGTAACTCCAAGTATAGTTCCTAACAAGTAAATATCACCGTAGGCTACTTCACACTGATACCCTTGTAATGTCAAACAGAATACTATTAATTACTATTATCACTTAAAATGAATTAAGTACATTAGATATTTTTTTATTTCTTTGAATGAATCTATTAAAATAGGACTTCCCCCAGAGGGATCAGTCTGAGCGATATTGCTGAGAACATCGATTTAATAATAGCTTGTGACAAGTAAAGAAAATGAAATGCTATCTTTAATCAATTATATACTGGCACAAACTCAAATGATGAAAATAAGCATATTGAATGGTAGAATTACAAAATGTACTAAATATAAATTCATATGCACTGTTAAAAAATAGAAAATAAAACCATTCAAGACTGCTATGCGTAGGTATAAAATTGGACGTATGCAATACATTAAATGTAAGGCAGAAAATCAACACTAAAATAACATATATCGAAATTTTTGCTCATTGAAATTATGTCAAGAACATAAATAGACGCTCCGTAGAAATTGGGTACCTATAAATAACGAACAATATGATGTTGGAAGAAAAGGATTTTTTTTTTGTTGTGTGGTCCCATCGAACAGTTAATAATGTTAAATATCTGTTTTCCATGGATGCCATGATGTTGTCTTATTTAGAATAAGAAATTCCCTCTTAAAAAAGGTGATATATCAATGGCCCCGAAAAGTCAACAAATGCATACAATGCGTCGATTCAGTGTGCTGCAGATTTGCTCTATCGGATTAAACTGTTGAGAGCTTGGTGGACACTACATACACTGTATTGTTTTCTTTTCAAATACATTATCCACAAGTTGCTATGTCACGCTTTAGCATGCGTTAAAAGAAAGGTTGGTTGTGTCTGTGAAGGCCAGTTATCAGCACGAAGGATATAGGCCCTAAGGGGGGGTATCCTTTGTGGGGGTCTTTCTAAGGGAACCTAACCCGTATTTACGCTTGGAAAACCAAGGTTCGAAGAAAACACCGAAAACTCCGAACGATTAGGCCGACGGGCGCGATTGTGATCTAACCCACCTCTCCCGTCTACCAGCTTCGAGAGCAGAACCTCTCGGCCACTGGTGGGGCGTTAAAAGAAAGGAATCGACAATAACTGCAGCATAAAGTATGACATAAGATCTGAATATCTCGTCTGAATACCTTTGAGCTGTTAAAGTGTCATTTCAAATAACTTACAAATCGGTGCATATCATATCAGCTAATCATGCAAGCTAAAATGCGCTAATACGAACCCGATTATGGAATTTTAACCGAATAACTTACTATATAGTCAATCCGATAAATAAAATGGAGAAAGTGACCTTATGATAAAATCTTTAGATTAGTGAAGCTAAAAAAATGCATTTAACCCTTTTAGGGGCAAGCAATTGTGTTTGTGTAATGCTTAATTTCCACCGGAAATTTAGAAAAAAATTATTTCAAAATAAGGAAAAGCAATTTTACTACTTTTTTCCACCAAAGTTAGAAAAGTAAAATTTTTCTGGTGCAAAACTTCATTAATCGTAGGTGGGATAAAATATATCCCACCGCCCCTCAAGGGGCTAAAATTTAAACCGGCAATGCCCTCTGTTAGGGAACCTGGCGAGATAGAGAAAGCCTAGAAAAAGAACACTTTGAAAAGAGTTTTCGTGCTGCCTATTCGCTGTTTCAAATCCACATTTATTCAATATTTATATAATAGTATTATTAAATATTTAAAGCTTCTATTTATAGCAATTCTTAATTAATGGTAATTTAGAACGTTCCTCGTTCATTTTATCTTTTTTTTAAATTTCTAATATTTTAGAAACTACTCTTAGATCATTTACATATTAAAAGCAACACGAAGCAAAAATTTAAGTTTATAGCTCAAGCAGTAAAACAGAAATACAAAATTTTAGAAATGTTTTTGTACCTGCACGCTTTTACTTAGCGACTTTTTTTTAGAAATTGTTCTATTGCAAATATTTAGGTCTTAAAAGTAACAGCATTGTCAATTTTCATGTTTATATCCCTAACAATACCACGTACGTTCTTATTTATAACATTTTTAGAACTTTTTCCGCTTTAATTAGTTTTCTAAATTTCGAATTTTTTACTTTAGAATTCGTTCTATAACGATCATTTACATCTTATAAGTCGTAACTATATTGCCAAATTTCAAGTTTCTAGTCCCAATAGTATTATAAAAAATGCAGTCTAGATTTCTTTTTTTCTTGCACCTTTTAATTTTCTTTTTCATTTTTTTAATCTGCATTCACGTCTTAAAAGTAACAGCCATGCGAAATTTCAAAATTTGTATCTCAAATTCCAAATAAATCGTGATTTAGAATCATTCTATAACGTTTCATGTTTTTTTCTCACTTTAAAATTTGAACCTTCTAGAAAGCGGTTCATAACGAGTAATTACATATTAAAATTAACCAACACACAAAATTTCAAATTTCTAGCAACAACAATATTACAGAAATAGCAATTTAACAATTTTTGTTCTCCTGCAACCCTTGGAGGTTGTTGGACCGGCATAAAATATAGTCTTTTATGGAGTACATATGGTCACCAACACTTAATTTTTTCCATCATTGTTTTTTAAATCGGCTAGGTAGTTTAAGAGGTTACACATCAGAAATACACAAACGTTATTGAGTTATAATATTAGTATAGAAAAGTAGATACAGAAGATATTTATCTGTAATTATATACAGACAGAAATAATTTATCTAATACGTATTATCAGATGCATTTTAAAAAATACATACATAAACCAGTATAGCACTTCCTCACTTTTATTTTCATAGTTGTTTATATCATTTGGCAAAACATCTCACTTTCTTAATCCCGAATTGCGTGAAACTTTCACTAGTGGTGTTAGATTTTTTAATTTAAAATTACTTTTAGAGATATTAATATTTTTTTCTAATTTTAATGACATTTTTCTAATGATGGCAACAAAATTACTCCTTTTTTGGGGAAAAAGGGAGAAAAAGAGGAAACTACAGGGATTATTAGATTCCTTTTTCTTCTGTCATTTTCAAATTGAAATTGAAAGTATCGTATATTTTAATCAATAGTGAAGACAATCTTGTGATTAATTTAGGTTTTAAAAAATATTGGAATAAATAAAATCTCATTTTTACGTATTCGATCATCACAATCAGTTTATTTTAGGAAACCGAAAATCTTCAGTCATTTTAATCGTTGGCATGAATTCCAATTGACTTAAAAATAATAATTCCACCAAAGTGTTTTAGTTTTATTCCAGTTCACAAATGCTCAGAAAGCCGAAATGGTTTAGTGAGAAAAATACAATTTTCTAAGCATTTATTTTAATACATATACTGGAAATATTTTGAATATTTCTTTTTTCAAATGAAGTCTTTTAAGCAAAAGCCAAACAAAAGGTGGGGGTGGGGGATTTAATAGGGTTTATGACTTATTTATATCATTTTGTCATTTTTTAAAAATCTTAATGAAACGAATTTATAAAATTACTAATTCCGATATGTGAAACGAATTTATGAAATAATAATTGCTCAACTGAATCTAAGGAGGATAAAATTTCCTGCTTGGTTTTTTTTTTATTTTAAAGAGAAAATGATATCAATAATGTGAAGATAATGAAGAAGATGCAATATCATGTGAAGATAATATCAATAATTCGAATCATTCGCAAAAAAATGTTTGCTGCAGCTTTTAGAGAAATTCCATTAAAATTTAAAACAAATTAATATTTCAATAATATTACTTTTCTAATATTTTTTATTTAGAACTTTTAAAAGTTATTAAATTTTCTTTGGTACTATTCGGATATCTGAAACCAATGTAGGAAATAATAATCGTCCAACTGATTGCAAAGAGAAAAAAAATCGCCCTTGGTTTCTTTTCCATTTTAATGAGAACATGGCATCATTAATAGAAAAATGACATCATATTTTCTTTTATCTATTGTATTTCCGCAAGGAAAAAAATGTTTTCGTTATTAGAGAAATGCTATTAAAATTTAAAACAAATTAATATTTCAATAACATTATTGAATTATACGAGTACATTCACACGTAAATCTTAAAGAGAAAAAAAGACCTTTAAAACTAGCCACCCTTGGCGACCAGTTTGGTCTCCCTTAAATGTAATGCTGTATTATGTTACTTTTATTCATAATTAAATTTACTTGTTCAATCCTTCGCCAAATCGGAAGATTCTGATAGAGAAACCAAGATCTTGGTGTATTTATGTGTTATGTAAAATACTATAATATTATGTAAAATAAAATGAAAATATGCAGGATCATTAAAATAGAGAAAATATTTAAAACCTGTTACGGAAAATATCTAAATATCGATCGAAACATAAAATATAAGCGTAAAATTTCAACACACGGTGCATTTCTTTGGTTTTTTATGTTATTCCCAAGCAGATGGAGTTTTTTTTTTTTTTATCGTCGAACCCAACGGAAGAATATTGCATTGAGGAAAGAGATAGATGGAGATGCACAATGCCGTAAAAACTGTTCGCAATATGAAGGCGTTTATCGCTCAAACTTAAACACCCCCATTCGACCATGGGACAAGTCTCATTATTCAGACAGCGCTTCTACCACCATTTTGGAGATCAAGATCCTTGGCCATTTGGCGAACTCTCTGGGAAGGTCTAGACATTATAGTCAGGCTTGCTTAAATCTGTAGAGCGTCTATGTAGAGCGGTTATGTTGATGAAATATTTAGTTGGTGATATTGGCGATGTTTACTACTCAGTCAGGACATCAGCAGTCTTAGATGATGCTATTCATCTCTCATTGGAGATCTCGGAAGAAGTAAAACTTTCATCATTTTGGTATTCTGGCTCTTTAAATGCTGTCTTTGGAAATATTCAATATTCATTCGACGTAGAATTACTCATTTGTAATTGTTCACTCAGTGGGTGGATTTGATAAACATGGCGATTTGCTAACGCGGCTTGAATGTCGATAATGTAATGTAAAGTACAACTATTATTAAAGTTTCTTTCAATCTTTTATATTTAAACCTTTATCTACCCACGGTACTTATAGGTATCATTAAAATAACTTGTTATAAAATTCATTTAATACATGGATTAGTTGTAATACAGTTTAGAATGAGTTATAGATGCATTACTTTATCTTGTTCCAAGAGCACAAAACACAAAACAAAAATATTTTTAAAAGAATTTCTTTTCCCTTTGCATCCCTTCAGCTTTCTTGGCGTTGGGGAGTGGAATTCTTCAATTCGGAAATATTTCTACATTTCTATTGTAAGAACCATTATATTTGTGCATTTCCTAATACTACAAAATACTAAGAAAACTATTTAAAATAAAATATCTGAGTTCAGTTATAAATATTACCCGGAATCCCTATAAATTCAAATGTTATTAATCGTTCTAAATACTAAAATCTTTCTAAAATTTATTAAATGATTATGTAAATATTCTAATATAGTTTAAACAATTCATGAAAAATGCCTTAGGATATAAAATTTTCGTGCATTCATAATTCAGTACATAAAGGATTAATAAGCTGATTTGGAATATCTCACCGCTACAGAACCCCTGGTATCAAAGTATCTGTCTCTGAATTCAAATATAGATTTGTATTTTTTTTACAATCATCGATTTTATTTGGAGTAATAAGAAATAAATTCTTGTTCGGATATCTTTGTTTTTAAATAACATCGGTGGATTGTGTTTTGTGCTTTTCGTTATTGTAGCAAAACTTTACTCAACTTTTGTTGTATACTTATTTCATAAATCTGCGTAGCTAGAGGCGATTATACTAAATATCTCATAACGTTCATCTCGGCCAATACATGGTGGTTTTAATGGTGTGCTAGATACCCTTCCTATGGATGAAAATCATGATTTCATCAGATACAAATTGTAGTACGCTGTCACTGAAAAGGAATAATGTCAATTTAAATTTTGCAGTCTGGTAGGCGTTTAAGGGTTTTCTCCATTGTGTTCATCTTCAATGGATAACTTTAACCAAAAACATATGTTCAAGTTCGAATATAGAAAAAGCAAAAATAAGTTGTATACGTTCCCAAAGCGTACAGGACTTTCCTGGTAATAAACTTTTATCTTTGTTGGAGTAGCTTTGTGTCTGACACAATTAGCGCAGTTTCTATCTGCTTCTTCAATATTTTCCTCAATACCTTTCCAATATACGAATGAACTTGCGAGAGCTTTTATTTTCACAATACCAAAGCGCCTTTTATGAAGTTCTTCAAGAACACTTTATGATACATCTTCAGGTTACACATTATTTGTCCGTATATAATACTTTTATCTTCATTGGCATATTGTGATTCTCTTCCTTAAGAATTCTGTCCTTTTTTTAATGATTCTAAAAGGGTACCGATTTTTTTTTCTCCACTTTCCGTTTATTGTCGTAATTCCTTTGAAATTATTAGTAACATTTAAGTTTGGGAATCTGGAATACATTAATGTCATCTTTCAATTCAAATTCTTTCACATCATCTTTCACTTCATTCGTATATATTTAAATCAATGTACCTAAATTGGAGCTAAAATGTCTTAAAAAGAACACATTTTTTAATTTTAATTTTTTTTCTATTATGTTAAAAATAAAGCTATTGAGTTCAACAATTCATGAAGCCACAAAAATATATACTTAAACATAATTAAACATAACAACAAAGTTTAAACGTAACAATAAATCCAAATCGTCTGGGAAAAAAATCCCCTCTACTACAGAGTCCAGGAGCCGTCAGTTATGACTTGTGTTCCTGAAATAGACTTTGAACGATGCATTAGTTAATCAGCTATTATAAAATATGGGTTTTACAGTTGTTGATCTAATTTTAAGTTTTGCATTTTTTGCCAGGTGTTTGCGTCAAGTACAGCACTGTGGAACCCCTTCTATATATATATATATTAACATAGTTTAATTTCACCAAAAGATACCGTGGAATTTTTGTGCGTCTAGAGTCATTAATTTTTTTTTATTTAAACTTATGACAAATTTTGCATGTTCTGCGACTGTTAAAGGTGTACTGCCCCCTTAAGATATACGTTCTACCTTTAATTGGAATAGAAAAAAATGGATACCTTATCGTCTATTGACGGCAATTTCTGAAAGTATGATTTTAGTTGTGTTAAGCGTTTTACCTGATATTTAAAAAATAAATTAATATAAAGCGTATTAAAAACTATATTTTTAAAATCTACAGGGCGGCACAAAATTACCCAGGTGTATTTGTGTCTATTGACTGACATTTCTGAAGGCGAATTTACGATTGTGCTTTTCTTTTTATTACTAACTTAAATTTTAGCACAATACGTTGCTTGTACAGTCGTGGAAAAAAAAGTAAACACCCCCTTCTAACTCCTCAACAAATTATCGTAGAAGAAAGTTACTGGTACCGAGTGATTGGAAATAACGTCTACTTTTAAATGATGTATATAAAATTGGCTTAGGGGGCCATCTACATATTAAAACGAACCATAACTTTATTTTTTTCAATAGCAGTACCCAATTCTGACAGCATAAATGAACTCTACACCCTTCAATTAGCCTAAAAACGAATTTTTATGCAATTCGTACCATAAGTTTCCGAGAAATTAGTTATTTTAAAACGAGCGTATTTTAAGGGCTGTATCCAAATTGAAATTCCGTACTGGATTGTTAACCGAGAGAGCCGCCTTCTTGATCAAGGCACGTTTAAGCGTCAATGAAACCTGTTTGATTACAGTGCAGCAGAATAAATTTCAAAATGTCTACTCACTTCCATCATAGACGGCACCTTAAACCACCATTTTGCCATTTTTTAAGCATAATTTGAAAACTACTTGGAAGAAAAATGTGAAATTTTTGAATTTCCATAAAGCAAGACTTAATAAATCTAAATCCATCAAAAAAAAAATTGTAGGTTGCAATTCATAAATTTTTCGAATATTAATTTCATAATTCATAATTCGTATCATAAAATTATAAAAATTGCAAATTCAGCTTATTTATGTTTGGGTATATTAGTATTATTACTACAGAAAAATTACCACATTAGGAGCATAATTTCGGGAGATATAAATAAAAATATGAAAATGTAATTTAACATTAGAAGCACTAAATTTTGAATGTTTATAATTCAAAAACTTATCATTCAAATGACTTGAAATTGGGTGTCTAGGCATAGTTTGAACCGAAGATTTGAAATATCTCGTTAAAATTGGGTATTGCTATTGAAAAAAATGAAGTTTGGATTCATTTTAATATGTAGATGACCCCCTAAGAAAATTTTATATACATCATTTAAAAGTAGACTTTATTTCCAATCGTTCGGAGTCAGTAACTTTCTTCTACGATGATTTGTTGAGGAATTAGTAGGGGGTGTTTACTTTTTTTTTCCACGACTGTACGTAGACAAAAGATATCGAGCACATTATTAGCTATGGATAGTAAATGTCGAAATCTGATTTTCAAGTGATTTTTGGTTTTTATAAGTACTTAACTTAGATATTTTCGTTTTCCTTTTTTAAATGGGGAAGTGGTTAATAATCTATCGTATATGAATAATTTTTCGTTCTTCATTTAATTTATTTATTCTTTAATTTCAGGAAAGAAGAGAAAGTCTCCCTTCACCTTATGCCTCGAAATGCGTGGACTATTCGATCCAGTGGAAGAAAAATGGAGGATATGGACCTCTCTCAAAAGATGTGAGATTTAATTTTTAACGATAATTCTGAAAAATACATAAAAGTGCTGAAATTTTAGCACATCATTTATCAAAATCGATTATCCATTTATAATTTATAAAAATTTCAATGGCAAATATCAAATTATTTTAATAACTCCAATGAATTAAAGCATATTTTAAACCTCTAAATTTGTAGGTATTTTATGCATCTCAATAAGTAGCAATAAAAATTTCATAAAAAGACACAATCTAATATTACGAAAGTTAAATGTTTTCAATGGCGAATATGACATCATTTGAAAATGTCGCCAAAAAATGAAAATTTAATAAAAAATTTGGTCTTTCATTATAAAACTTAAATATTCTTTATTATAATACGAGCAAATCGTGTGTGTGCAAATCTATCTGTGTGTGTGTGTGCATGTACATCTTATGTAAAAAACGACTCTAACTATTTAGACTAAATTTTGTGTCCTACCGTTTTGGGGTACGAGAAATACTATTCGGCTTGGTCAACTTTTCGAGAAAATTAGATTAGTGGATTATTTTGGATTTACTTTGGATTTACTTTGGATTACCAATGCATTCCATTGGGAATGAAGGTTGCAACAATTATTAAATTGCTGAACAGTTGGCAGCAACCGAAATCGAAAAGTTGGCAACATTTCGCGAAATGTTGCCAACATTGAAGACATTTGCGAAATTTGTGCGGAAAATCGACATTTAAGACTACTAATGCCAAAATACATGTTTGGCGACAAATGAAAGAATGTCAAAAATTTTGGTGATATTTGGCAACATTTGACGAAAAAATTAACTTTCAGAATCTGAAGGAATTTTCTAGAAATTCCCAATAGGTGTGGAGATACTTGATTCAAACAATCAGAGCGTATTGGACTAAGCAATCGCGACTATGGTATCCCACAGTTTCGGAGTAGGAGGAGACAATTGGACAAGGTCACATTCAATATCTTGAATGTTGAATGAAGATGTTGAATCACTTTATATTTTTAAACGAAAATCTTTCAAAACGAACCGGATGTTTTAAAAGCTCTACTAGATTCGACAGCTCACAAACTCGAATTTGTATAAATTTATATTTTTACTAGGGGGCTCAGCCCCTGCTAGCTACCACTACCAACCCCCGTTCAGCATTCGCAGCCTTTGAAAACTTACTAAAGTACACTGTTTAAAAAATATTAACAGGTTAAAGATAATTGAATGATATTATCAGTCTAACTGAGCGGCTGTCTTCTGTTATCGCGTTACCATGATTTTCAGTTTGAATGTGCATTTTTCGGTTACCTTGGTTTCATCCATCACTGACGTGTTAAATGACATTAGTTTTCGGAATTGCTAAGTAAGATCAATTACACATTTGAAATCCGCTTGTATAAAATGGTCAGGTTAAAAATAACGCTATCTGCCTGATTTTTAGAACGACGCTATAGACAATATTCTTCCTTTAGGTTTGAAGTTAAAAAATTGTAATAGTTTCAGATTCACGTATTAAAAAGTATTTTTTTAATTGTACGCTTTTATTTTATGTTTTGCTCTAGTTTTAGGTATTTCATGAGCAGGTATAGCTTAATCATAAATTCTTTTCTCTATTTTAATACGCCATTATGCATATTTCCAGGTTATGTTTACAATGTATATTGTTTGTATTAATTAATAAGAATATCCGAATATTATAATATTTATTTAATACCAATTCTTACAAAATTAATCGAAAGTATTTTGCGTTTACCTTTACCTGTACTTATGCTGCATCAAGTGATGTAATATATAAACAAATTTGCTTGTCGCACTACTTTCGTACTATGTGACGTCAGATTAAGTGTACGGAAGGAAAATCGTTTTAAATGTATCGTTTTAATATATGACGTTATTTTCCCTATATAATCCCCGTTATTTTCTCATGTAATAATTTTTTTTTCTATTAGGATTCACGGATACATACATTATTTAACTTAAAAGTTTTTGGAAATATTATTTGAGCTTTTTAAATATGACTTAATATTCACGATTAAAAGTTTTTCACGTGTAATAATTCGATTATTTTAGGCACTTTAAATTTTACGATATTTATTGTTTGGGCCTTTTACATATGGCGCAAGTATCACCTTTAAATGCGCTTCGCGTGTGATAATTTTGTTTAATGTTTTCGTACTTTTTTAATATTCATGTGTAATGATTTTGACTTAACTTTCCTTATTTTCTACTTTTAACATGTTATCATTTAATTCTTATTTAAAAATTTGCTGTCTGTCTTTAAGCTTTTTCATGCCGTCCTCTCTTTAAAATTGAAAATTAAGCATTTTTTTACGGCTTTGCTTGAAATTCACAGAGGATTTCTAATTTCTAAACATAAATTGATTCTGTATGATCGAAATGTGCAAAGAAAAAGAAAAAATATTTTTTTAACCTGAAAAAATAATTTAATCACAATATTGTCTTCAATATCGATTGAAAAGAAAGATAATTTCAATTCCAATTCAAAAATTATTAACAAGAAATGTAATAATCTCTGTGCTTTCCCCCTTTTTTCAACAAAAATGGAGTAATCTAGTTACCATCAATATACAAATATTACTAAAAATAGAAAAAAAATAATGTCTCGAAAACTAATTCAAATATTAAAATTCTAATACCATTTTTGAAACATGTGGATCAATACGGATAGTTGGAGTTAATTTCACCGCCAAACGTTCCATACTTTAGGAGAAATAGCTGTAAAATGTAATCAGCCATCTAATCAGTCGTTTCATAAATTCGTTTCATTAGGATTTTATACATAGAGTAAAGAGAAAGAATAGTGATGAAGTGTGGTGGCTAGGGGTGACGCCAAAAATGTAACCCTAAAACCGCTACATTCGGCCAAAACACAACTACGTGCTTTTGCATAAAAAGAAGAAAACTTTTAGTAATAAAGTTTTTAATTGCCTAAACGTCAGTAAAGGCTTACTGTGGAGACCCGAAACGTTTTTGGTTTCCGTGTATCAGTTAGTTAGACTGTCAGTTCCGCAATAAATGCCGCAAAAAGCACCCAATTAGCTTGAAATTAGGGAGACATGTTGGTGAGGTCCCCGGTTTTAGTTGTATAGTTTTTGCTCATATTTGGTTCATTCGTTCGGAATATATAGAACATTTTATTTTGCGCCATAATTCTGTTCTGTCACAATTCAGACGATTAGTAAGTTTCCATTTGTTGAAAGAAAAGGGCTCATTTGATTAATGTATTTAAATGGTAAATTATGGATGCTGAAATTACCGAATAAGGATTTTAAGTTATTTCTATTATTTTGGGATTTTGCCAATACATTTGGCAGATTTTTTAAAAAAGGTATATGATTTTTGGTGAACTTTATATATATTTTCCAATAATACAAAACATCTTGTTTTATCATTTTACTTATTTGACATGATACATATTTCATTTTTTTCTTTTCTTAGTTACTCAGAATTTGCATTTTATAGCCTATAAACAAAAATCATTTAAATTATCCCGATTACAAAAAATTAAGCAGAAAATGTGCCTGAGGGAAATAAAAGGTCTTTAATAATCTTTAATAATTTTGTGTGCAATATAACTTTGAATCAAATATTAACGATGATAGTAACGTTACATTCTTTTATTGAATAGATGTTAATAATCACACAGAAGTATCATAAAGAAATTTTTTATAGCGGCAAATCAATGCGATTTAGGCAATTAACACTGCTTATGATGATGAATAATTATCCAGTAGATTTAAAGGTCTCCAAATATGCCTATTTTTGGTTATTTTTCTATGTTATTGCTATCAAGAAGATTAGGATGTATTTAAACTCAAGTTTTAACATGCTAAAACTGAAAAGAAGTACATTTAAAGGCATATAAATGTTTTTTAATAAAAGGATCTGCGAATATGAAAAGAGATACACAAAAATAAAAACAATAGAATAAAATAATTCACGTTCACAGATAACCGTTTTTATTAAAACACTTGCTTTCATTATACTTGTAAGCTCGTGATATTTATTTTACGAAATTCATTTTTAAAAGTTCTACGGTAATAGTTTTTTATCAATATTTATCTATACATGCAAAACATGTAAATCAGTTTATTAAAGAGTATTTATATGCCTTTAAACGTACTTTTGTTCACTTTTAACATGTTATAACTTCAGTTAAATCACAATAATGGATTTTTTTCGCAATTTTATAGCATTCATTAGGATTAGAGCTTACATCTAACTACACTATATGGCAAAAGGGGGCCGGTCACTTGCGATTTTAGACTCACTTGTGGTTTAGCGGGCTTTATTCAAATCCAGTAGTACGTGCAATATTGTGTATGCTATATTGACACTAATTTATGGATATATGGATACAATCCTTCATCTTTTTGCTTCATTTTGAGAACAACGGATTTCGAGCTTATTCTATCAACGATAATTTTCAGAATTTTCAAGCTATGTTTTTGAGACTTTCACAAAAATTGCTCTATACACTTTTCTAATACATTATGCACATTATATTTTGATTGCATTGACGCATGCGCAATGAAACATTTTTTAGTAAACTTGCTCATTTTTCATCCAATTTTTATTATTTTTTAATTCTCATTGCAGGATATTGTGTACAATGTTGTTTGTCATATTTTCTAAAAATAACTTCATTTTTTTTTATTAAGAACTCTGCAAATTATAAGCAAAACACTTGGCAAAATTTGGGACTCTTTTTATAAAAAGTTTAATTTCTCTACGAATATAAATGCTATTCTCATAAAAATGAACACAGTTTATTGCAAAAAGGCACTTAATCATAATCTACTGTGTTGAATGCTTTTGCTACGATAAGTTTTACAAGGTTATCCAAAATATGTTCGTTTTTTTCAAATTTTTTACGGTCTCCTATGGGGTTTCTGGAAAAATTCTTGACAGATATATATGACCTGTACTATTTTGTTTACACACAAGGAGTTTCAAGATAATTCCTCATGTATTTTTCTAGATATTTAAGAAAACGTCTAAACTCGCAAGTGACCAGTCATCTTTGGCCATGTAGTGCATTACAGGATGAACATCAAAACTATTTTTCGGGAACAAAAAAATTAGATCCCTAAATTAGATATTAATTAAATATAATAGTTTCAGTATAAATATAAACATTTATATATTATATATAAATATTAAGTATAAATATTGCTATTTGCATATTACGATAAAATAAAATCCTTGCCCCGTTGCTTATCCTAAGTGTAAAACGAATTTTCAAGATACACTATAACCATTCACACATTCAATAGAAAATTATTTGTTTAAGTTTAACAAGACTACGTGGGGTTCAACAGGGGGGGGGGGGGGGGGGTATATCCCACTTGAATAAATATACATACTTTTTAGCTCACAGGCTATCAAAGCCTGAGAGCTTATGTGCCCGCCAGTTCTGTATAACGCGATAACTTTTGATAGAAATATCCGATTTGCTTCAAATTTTTTTCCCACGTTCATTCTGATAAGTCGCTTCCCTGATTAGTTTTTGGGGTTGATTGGTTAAGTATAAAGGGGGAAAAGGGGGCTAGTCCCCCACTTAATTTAGATAAATGGTTTTTTCATGCAGAAGTATTCAATTTATTTCAAATTTGGTATACCGGTTTATTAATCTAAGGAGCTTCCCTGAATAGATTTGGAAGCTCATTAGTTATGTATAAAGTGTGGAAAGGGGGGCTACCCTCGCCCCTTTAAATTAGATAAATGGGTATTTCATGCATAAATATTCATTTTTTTTTTCAAAATTTGGTATAGCGGTTTATTATGTTAAGGAGCTTCCCTGATTAGGTTTTAAGCTCATTACTTAAGTATAAAGGAGGGGAAGGGAGACTAACACCCTTAATTTCCATAAATTGGTTTTTCATGTAGAATTGTTCGAATTACTCCAAATTTGGTATACCGGTTTATTATGTTAAGGAGCTGCCTTGATTAGGTTTGGATGTTCATTAGTTAAGTATAAAGGGAGGAAAGGGGGGATACCCCCCTTAATTCAGATAAATGGGTTTTTCGTGCAGAATTATTGGATTTGCTCCAAATTTGGTGTAGCGGTTTATTACGTTAAGGAGCTTCCCTGATTAGATTTGTAAGCTCATTACTTAAGTATAAAGGAGGGAAACGGGGACTCCCCCCTTAATTGAGATAAATGGGTTTTTCATGTAGAATTGTTCGATTTGCCCCAAATTTGGTATACCGGTTTATTATGTTAAGGAGCTGCCTTAATTACATTTGGATGGTCATTAGTTACATATAAAGGGAGGAAAGGGGGGGGGGGGGCTAGCCCCCCCCCCCCCGCGCTTAATTCAGATAAATGGGTTTTTCATGCAGAAATATCCGATTTTCTCCAAATTTGGTATACCTGTTAATTATGTTAAGGGGCTGCCTTGATTAGATTTGGGGGTTCATTAGTTAAGTATGAAGGGAGGAAAGGGTGGCTACCCCCCTTAACTTAGATAAATGGGTTTTTCCTGCAGAATTATTCGATTTGCTCTAAATTTGGTATAGCGGTTTATTATATTAAGGAGCTTACCTGATTAGATTTGGAGGTTCATTAGTTAAGTATAAAGGGAGGAAATGGGTTCTAGACCCCCCCCCCCCTTAATTCAGATTAATGGGGTTTTCACGGAGTGTTATTCGATTTGCTCCAAATTTGGTATACCGGTTTATTATGTTAAGGTGCTTCCCTGATTAGATTTGGAGGTTCATTAGTTAATTATAAAGGGCGTAAAGGGGGCGATAGACCGCTCCTTAATTCAGATAAATGGGTCTTTCATGCAGAATTATTCGATTTGCTCCAAATTTCGTGTACCCGTTTATTATTTTAAGGAGCTGTCTTGGTTAGATTTGGAGGTTAATTGGTTAAGTATAAAGAGGAGACGGGGGCTAGTCCACCCTCTAATTAAAACAATTGGGTTTTTTCATGGAGAATTATCCGATTTGCTTCAAACTTGATACACCAGTTTATTCCGATATGGCATTCTTCATTTGATTTGAAGGTTCATTGGTTAAGTATAAAAGGGGGAAAGTGGGGTGCTGGACAGATAATTACACCTACTTATAACTTGTCTAGTTTTCACTATATAATTTATTATTCCAACTCATCTAACCACGCTACCACGTAGTAATTGGTATAAATTTTATATACCATTATAATTGATAAAAACAAGTTATCGTAAATTACTATTAATTCTAGTTGAAGAGCAACGCGAATTATTATCTTGAAATTAAATAAATAATCGTGCAAAAATTTTAATTATCAAATTCATTAATTACAAAATCTAAATTAAAAGCTTGCGTTTTGATGTTTACGAGGGCTCTTCCACCTTTGAATGGTGCTCAAATTAAGCTGAAAAGAAAATGACACATGTTAAAATTTTAACACTAAAAGATTATTAGAGATTTTACTCTTGATTAAATAATTTTATTTACATTAAGAAATCATAAATATTTACAAACACACTTTAATACATTAATTTACTAAATAATACAAGCAGGAATTTAGACTGCTTTTCATAGTTTAGGTTTAAACCTGAATTTTTTAATCACTAACAAACATAGTTTAACTTATTTTCTCATTTAAAATAGTAAGAATTCAAATTTCACATTTTTAATTACATTATTCATAAACCTTATTTTAAGTCGTTTGGATCCCACTTAACCACAATTACCATATATTTTTAAGGTTCAAAATTACCGATTATGGGTAGAGATTTTGTGATAAAAGAAAAATTTAGAGAAGTACCTTGTATTAGTAGACTCAGCTGTTTTAACACATCGGACTCCAGAGCTGTCGAGGGGCATGAGACAATATTCCAAAGTTAGATGAAGATTCAGCTCAACTTTGCTGCAATAGGAAGGGTCTTTAGCATAAACCCCGGATAGGTATCGGTCGGCATCCTCTCGTTCAGATTGGCGCTATCGAGACATCTTCATCACTGGTTCCATCCTTCTTCATCTCGTAGCTCCGCTGATGCACTGGGGACTTACATCTTCGAGAAACTTTTTAAGACTGACTTCTATAAAAAATCTCTGTTACCAAATCATATCTTGCTGGAAGGCGTATTCATTTTAAAGATCCCTTATTTTATTGGCTGTGGGATAAATTGTATGGTGCTTGGATCGACCTATAAAATCGAGTCCGTACTGTCACACGCATCTGTTCATTTTTTTAAGTCCTATATTCCTATCTGCATTTTCTAATAATTCAACTTCGTGTAGGTTATTTTTCATTTTTGCCTCCAAATAGATTTTCCCATTTCGGGACGGCGTGCATTTATCTTTATCAAATAATAATTTATACCCATTCTTTGTGTTCTTACTAACTGAAATTAAATTAGATTCTAGCTCCGGTACATACAACACTTCTTTCAACGTAATTTTATTTATGCCTCCATCGAATGTTTTCGTCGTGAAGGTAGTTTCTCCCTGTGCCAAAGTTCATACCCATAAAAATCTAGATGGTCCCTAGCCATAAACTTATTCTGACACATTATGCATTTACGATATCCTGTCATAAAACATCCCTTTCCTTTAGCAGCCATGCCACGACACCAGTGCATCTATTCAGGACCATCTTTTGTTATTCACTGGGATCCAAACTTGCATACTCGAAATCTGACATGTATTAATCTATAAAGCGATTTTTAAAAATACATATTTGATTTTTATAATTAAATTAATAATTTTTATAGGAACCTCCATTCCTATTTTACCCATATATATATATAATTATTACAATTGACATTTGATAACTATATTTTATAAAAATATATTTGTACATCAATATCATGAAATTACGCAAATGTTCTGTTTGTTGATCTAAATGTTGCGGAAACTGACTATTGCTAGATAGTGTTTCCAGCAGGGGGCAAGTGTCCCTTCCCCTTAATTGTGATAAATGGGTTTTCATGCAGACTTATCTAATTTAGTTTAATTTTTTTTCTTTGATCATTCTGATAAGGAGCTTTTCTGATTAGATTTGAAGGTTTGTGGGTTCAGCATAAAGGGAGAAATGGGGAAGCTAATACCCCTCTTAATTTAGCGAAATGGTTTTTTCATGCAGAATTATCTGATTTGCTTCAAATTTGGTATGCCAGTTTATTATGTTAAAGAGTTTCCCTGATTAGATTTTCCCCTGGAGGTTCTTTGGTTAAGTATAAAGGGGGGAGGGGAACTGGGGCTAATCCCTTTATTTATTTTTTTTCTTTGTTCATTCTGATTAGATTTGAAGGTTTGTGGGTTCAGCATAAAGGGAGAAATGGGGGAGCTAATACCCCTCTTAATTTAGCGAAATGGTTTTTTCATGCAGAATTATCTGATTTGCTTCAAATTTTGTATGCCAGTTTATTATGTTAAAGAGTTTCCCTGATTAGAGTTTCCCCTGGAGGTTCTTTGGTTAAGTATAAAGGGGGGAGGGGAACTGGGGCTAATCCCTTTATTTATTTTTTGAGGGTCAATATTCTTTGAAATAAGAGTATAATATACAATTAGTGTGAATAGCCTGTCAGCTCAATGCCATCAGTTTAACTGGGCAATTTTCTTTTTATTAAACTATAATATTACCAGAATGTGCAATTCATCAGAATTTCAGAACATCATTGTCGCACGATGTATAATTTAATGCTTCTAAATTTTCGAAACCTTCCAATAATTTTATATGTTGCTAAATGATTGTATAATTAACAAGAAAGAAAAATCATTCGTCAAGTATAGATTATGAAACACTTTCCAAAGCTACCAGAATACTTTAAAAATTCATCGGCGTTTAATAAGGTAAAGTACCTAACTAAATACTTCGGAAAACGTATGACACATTTGAAAACCAGATTTCAACATTTGTGCCCATAGGCGAAATGGTACTCAAATCCTTTTGTGTAGCTCTGTGTATGATACATATATATTTACAGATTCTACATACTATGTTAAAATTTAGTTTTGTACGAAAATGAAGAAATCAGCTCAAAATTCACCCACAGAAATGCCTACCAATAGACGGAAACGTACTTGAAGTCTTTTGTAGTGCCCTGTTTATTGCATACAGATTTTCATACCTGTCACATATTCAGCTGAAATTTAATTCGGGCAAAAAATGCATGAAATTACTGAAATCACACTTCCAAAATTACTTTCTATAGGCGGCCATGTATCCAACTCTTTGCACAACCCTGTATGTGAATATATTTATAAGCTACAAACATCTTTTAATATACTAAATGTAGTTCAGCTTGAAAAAAGATAACTCATATAAAAAAAAGCATATTTAAGCAATTTGGGCTCATTCTCATTAATGAATACGAACTCTTTTGTGTATCCCTGTATATAAAATTTACGCACACCAATTAGTATGCAAAAATTTAGTTAAAACTAAAATCACTTTCTATAACTGAAAACTCACTCTTAGAAATCATCTTTAATAGACAACACGTCGGATACAGTATTGTATACAAATATCTTTTATGTGTCCCTGTAAATGAACGATAAATGAAATGCAAATCGCATTCTAATGCAAGCATTTTGTACTAAATCTCAGAAATGTATATCCATTTCGTCATGTTTGAAATAGTGCAACATAAATAAAATACACTACGAACAGTTTTTCCACCGTAGACCATTATATAACCAAACTGTTTTGTGTGACCCTGTACAGGATTGTTAAATGCTCATATTCTACAGAAAGTAAGTTTACTAAATCTCAGAAATTCATATCAATTTCATTATTTTTGTGGCAGAATAATATCAGTTAAATACGCCGCAAATGATATTTCTTCAAAGGCTATAACATAACGGAATACTTTTGAGTTTCCCTATACGCGTACTGTAAGCGTTAAACATAAAATATTCTATAATAACCATCTTCTAGCGTACCTTAATTATATGCATAAATTTCATTATGTTTAATATTGATTAAAATTATTAACTTACCCCTAAACCATTTTTCCTCATACACCGTGATGTAACGAAATAATTTTGATTGCCCCTGTAAATGATTCATGAATAGTACACACTTCATATTGAATACTAAACATGCCATGATGATTCTCAATATCATATATATATTACATGGGAATCCGACTATATTTACGCGAGTTAGAGCACGTACAGACGGAAAGACAGACCGAGAAACCCAATTCATAAACATATTTCAACATTGTTGGAAAGTGTAAAAAATATATATAATGCTATTGTAGGATATTGATTATAATACAATGGGAGATTAAAAGTAATTGACTTTGAGAGCTGACGTTGACATTCCTGATCTGTAGATTTACTAGTTCATAATATAATGAAATGATACTTTTGAATGCTTCAGTATAATCGTTTTCATTTAGAGAAAAAATACACAGGTGAAGTCAAAGAATTCTGTCCCTGTTCCACGTGCTTGTTTTGTTTCGGCCAAATGAAGGCATTTAAATTTGAGCGATAACGGGCGTCATTTTGAAAAACGTTTTTACTGCATACTCCATCTCTTTCCTCCGTGGATTTTATATATATATAGGATAGAAGGGGAAATATATCCAAACGAATCTAGGTTTACAAGAGTACCTATCCAAACGAACGAGGCCTTACTGTCCTCAGCCGCAAAAAAAACGGGCATGTTACGCATTTGCAATATGTTTGCTAATGTGGAGATTTTAAAAACTATTAAGCAATATTCTGTAATTGGGTTTATTGCCAATTGGCGTACCTTAGATAATTTTGGTTTTGGTGCATTGGAGTGTTTTTTAGGAAAACAAACCTTTAATGATACCCATATTTACATTAAGCCATATTTTTTCTAAAATCTTTTTTGTTTCACTCTAGACTTATCAGTAAACTCAATTACGGAAGATTAGCAATCCAGCATCATACCCAACTAATCGTCTTGGTTAATGTTTCATAAACAGACTGCATACTAATTGACGTATTTTAGTGATTATGGTTTTGCAAAACTTAGGACTTTTAAAAGCTACTTATGTTATTCGCTTTGCTTTTCTTTTAAACCATATTTGCTGTCAGTAACGCCAAATTTTAATTTTTGACGTGGAATTTGATTAAAATTTACGATTTTCTTCTCGATCTTATTTCTCTTTGCTCTCCTTATTTGATACAATTCAGAAGTTTGCATAACTGGGTAACTCACTGACTTTCCCATTTATGCGTACTTTCTTCTGACGTGTGAGATCCGTGACATGTAAATACACCGCGCCAAGAATGACGCCTATAAAACCAACTAGCCGCCTCTGGGGACCAGTTTGGTCGCCTTGAAATGCATGCTAAGCATTACAGCATGTTATCAATTTAATTTATTTGCTTAATTCTTCTACAAATCAAAAGATTCTGACTGGCAAGGGAACCACTTTTGGTGTTGCTCGCACCTAGCATCGAGACCTGGTGCGTTTTGTAGCCCTATACATAAAAGTTAGAGAACCGAAAAAATTTCTCTGTTGAAATAATATTTTATATACTTTTTTAAACTTTTAATTTTTTATTATTACATATTTATTTGTTTATTTCACGTCAAAAGTGAGTTAAGTCGCTAAATATGGCGCAACAATTTTTCCGCCCGCTTTATCCAAAGAGAAAATGTACAGAACATATTACTAGAATTATATCAGATTGCCATTTTTTTTATAACTGATAGCATAAGTAACAAATATTAGATTTTTATTTTTTTTCTATGCAGACGATAAATATATAAGTAATAAATATAATTGTATAAAGATTCGAAGATTAAAACACCAAATAAAATAAACTAAGACAGACTTGAGCACAGTTAAAAAATAAAATTTATAAAGACAATAAAAAACAATTAAAAATACAATATGTAAACGTTTCCCCAAGCATATTGTATTTTTAATTGTTTTTTATTGTCTTTATAAATTTCATTTTTTAACTGTGCTCAAATCTGTCTTAGTTAATTTTATTTGGTGTTTTAATGGTTTTTAAATTCAGACGTTAAATGTATATGTACTGTAAGCTTCGAAGATGATTGAAAATTATTTTTTAGTGAAATACAAAATAAGCAAACTATTTTCTTTTGAAATCTAATGAAATAAAATTTCGAATGTTTAAAATGAAATATTGCTGTATTAAATGGTCCTTCGGTAAAAGTAATCATAAAGTAAATTAATATTTTTACACAATTTAGAAAATTACTGAGGCGAAATAGGTCGGACATTGCAATCTGTTAAAGATAGGGGAAACCCGTTTTATCACTACATTCTATTTGCAGTGTGAGGATCGAATTTTTCAGTCAATGTTTTTTTTTTTTTTTTTTTTTTTTTACTGCTAAAGTATCTTTTGAGAAAGTAAAAGATCTTATGTCTTCAAAGTATGGCTCCACGTGGAAGTTATAAATCGTTAACTCTAGAAGCTAAAGTAGAAATTATTAAAAAGGTAGGATGTGGCCGATGTAAGACAGAAATTGCTGCAGAATATCGAATAAAAAAGAATACGCTCTCTACTTACTTGAAAAATAAAGAATTCATCCTAAAATCATGGAAAAAGGAAAGATTTGCTAAAGGACGAAAACGTATGAGAACAGCAGCCCATGAGAATTTAGAGGAAGCTTTACTGTTATGGACAAAGGAACATTGGCAAGAAATGTACCTTTGAATGGACCTATATTGACAGCTAAAGTGAAAGAACTTGCACTTATCATGGATATTAAAAATTTCAATTGCAGCGAAGGATGGCTGACACGTTTTAAGCACCGAAATAACATCGTAATTAAAACTGTGTGTGGTGAAAGTGGTGCTGTAGACCTCGCTGCTTGCAATGAATTCTGCGAAAAGCTACCCGAACTTATTTCTACTTATGCAATGAAAGACGTGTTTAATTCCGATGAAACAGGGTTGTGTTATAGACTTCTTCCTAATAAGACTTTAACATTTAAAGGTGAAACGTGCACAAGTAATAAACTTAGAAAAGACAGGATAACTGTGATGCTAGGTGCCGATATGAATGGAAGTGAGAAGTTAAAATTCTTAGTTATTGGTAAATCAACTAATCCACGTTGCTTCAAAGGAGTTAAATCACTGCCTGTTGATTATGTGGCAAATGCCAAATCCTATGGATGACGCGTGAAATCTGCATCAGTTGGTTAAAAGAACTGGAGGAAATTTTTTCTCACGGAAACAGAAAAATTCTATTGCTGCTAGATAATGTGCAGAGTCATTGTAAACTACCAACACTGAGCTCTATAAAGATTGAATATTTACCCCCTAATACTACAGCACAAGTGCAACCGAAGGACCAAGGAATAATTCAAAATTTAAAAACTCATAATCATAAAAGGATTCTAGAACAAATTTTATTTTCGATTGATCATAAAGAAGGCTACGACATAATATTACTCACGGCCATCAACGATTTAGATGCGGCGTGGGACGCCGTACAACCTGAAACAATAGAAAAATGCTTTCGACATGCCGGGTTTATCCATCCATCTAAAAAGACTGGTTGTAATGCAAATGACGAAAACTACAGACCTTTCGAAGAAAGAGAATTTCCAAACATTTCTGAAAAGTTACAGTGTGATATTACGTTCGCGGAGTATGTAGCAGCCGGCAATAGTTTAGAAGTACCTAGACCTTTAACTGCGGATGAAATAGTTGAAACAATTCACGAAAAATGAAATGGGGAGATGGAATCAGATCCTAGCGATTCTGCTACTATGTCCCAAGTGCTTTCCTTACCCACAGAAAAGTCAACTGCACAATCAATTGACTGTTTGCGTACATTTATCCTGATGCAGCCGTCTTCAGACAAAGAACTTAACTGTTGTTACAAATAGAAAAACTGGCTAAAGAGTCAAAAATGAATAGGACTAAGCAAACAACAATTGATAATTTTTTCATAGAGATGATAAATAAATGTAAATAATTACTTAAATGTTCATCTAATTTCAGGTAAGAAAATTATAGTACAATTAAAATGTAATTTTAAATGCAGTTGTTTTATAGTGTATTATTAATTTTTGTGTTTTATTTATTTTTTATTTAATATTAAGCCATATTCTAACAATAACAGACGAAATAAATTTAAAAAATACTACAACATTAATTCATTTGTAATAGTACCCCTTTAAACATGTTTTCCTCTCATACTTTCCATAATTCGAACTCTGGATAATTCGAACATTCCTTGTGGTCCCGACGAGTTCGAATTAACGAGAGCCGACTGTATATGTATATATATTATTATTATTGTTGTTTTTTATATACAATTTACTGATGTTTGCATATAAAAGTAGACATTGACAATGACATTGATATCCACCGTAGTGGAGAATACTCTGGGGCCTATAGCAACTATGGCTTTTCGCCTCGAATGATCCTTATTAAACACAGAAACAACAACAAGCCACAAAAATTTATATATTTTTTCATTACATATTTATATAACTACAAATAGACACTCACAACTACATCCATGGCTTATACAAGGACTCGAACCAAGCCCGCCGAGGCAGCAGCTGCCGCTACCGACCACGCCACTAGGCTACCAAAAGTAGACAAATGGCTTGTTTATCTATACTCATATTATAAAGAGGTAAAAATTGTTTATTTTTAGGAGGTAAGCTCTGGAACTACCGAACCGATTCCAAAAGTAATGGTATCAAAATGATGGTGTTTGTCCAACTTAGAACATAGGCTATATTTTATGTCGGTGCCACTACCCCAAAGGGGGTGCAGGAGCAAAAAAAGTTCTAAAAATGCGATTTTTGCGTTACTGAAGGGCCTAGAAATATGAAATTTGGAATATTAATTACTTATAAGATATAAATGATGTCTAAGAACAGTTCTTAAACAATTCGAAATTTAAAAGGGGTGAAAATGCACAAAAAGTGTTCTAAAAAACGTTCTAAATGGTAGTTTCTATATAATCTCAGGAAATACCAAACCGATTCAAAAAATATTGGTATCAAAATGAAGGTGACAACGCTTGCTCCAAAATAGGCTGTATTTTATGCCGGTGCCACTACCCCAAAGGGGGTGCAGGAGCAAAAAACGTTCTAAAAATGCGATTTATGTGTTACTGAAGGGTGTAGAAATGTGAAATTTGAAATATTAGATACTTATTAGATATAAAGGATTTCTAACAACAGATTTTAAACAATTTCATACTTAAAAAGGGTGAAAATGCGCGAAAAGCGTTCTAAAAAACGTTCTAAATGGTGAGTTCTGCACAATCTCAGGAAATACCAAACCGATTAAAAAATAATTGCGTCAAAATGACGATGATAACCCTTGCTCCAACATAGGCTATGTTTTATGTCGGTGCCACTACCCGAAAGGGGGTGCAGGAGCAAAAAATGTTCATAAATGCAATTTATGCGTTACTGAAGGGACTAGAAATATGAAATTTGAAATATTAGCTACTTATTATGTATAAAGGATTTCTAAGAACAGTTCTTAAACAATTCGAAATTTAAAAGGGGTGAAAATGCACGAAAAGCGTTCAAAAAACGTTCTAAATTGCGATTTCTATGCAATCTCAGGAAGTACTGATCCGATTTCAAATAAAATGGTGTAAAAATAATTGTGACAGATCTTGCTCGAAGATAAGCTATATTTTATATCTGTTTCCACTACCCCAGATGAGATGCAGGAGCAAAATGCGCAAAAAGCGTTCTAAAAACGTTCTAAATGTCAATTTGTCAGCAATATCACAGGAAGAATCAAACTGATTTCAAAAGTAATGGTAGGAAATTAATGCTGACAGCCTCTGCTCTGACATAGACGCTATTTTATGTCGGTATCACTATCACCTAGACGTTACAGGAGCAAAAAAGCGTTCTAACTTTCGATTTTTGTGATCGGTAGGGCTAGCAACTTAAAATTAGGCACGGGACATATTTATTAAATAAAAACAGTTCCGAGAAAATTGGAAATTTAAAAAAGGGTGAAAATGGGCGAAAAGCGTTCTAAAAACGTTCAAAATTGCGATTTCTACTCAATCTCAGGAAATACCAAAGCTATTTCAAAAGTGGTTGCAAATCAAAGGTGACAGTCCCTGCTATAACATAGATTATATTTTACAATGCTGTCACTATCATCTGAGGGTTACAAAAGCAAAACATGTTCTAATTTACGTTTTTTGCACAACAGAAGGGGTCTAACACTTTGAAGTATGGCATGGTATTTACGTACAAGATTCAACTGCTTTCTAAGAACAGTCGAAAGAAAATTCCAAATTTAAAAAGATGAATTGAGCGAAAAGCGTTATAAATTATAATTTTTTTGCAATCTTATCAAATACCAAACCGATTAAAAAAATAATGATGACAAATTGTTGGTGATAGAACCTGCTCAAACATAAGCTATATTTTATCCCTGTCCCACTACCACTAGAGGGTTCCAGAAGCTAAAAACTTTTTAAATTGCGATTTCTGTGATACTGAAAAGGCTAGAAACTTTAAATATGGCATGGTAGTTACTTATAAAATATAAATGCCCTCGAAGGACTGACGAAAATAAATTCGAATTAAAAAAGTTTGAAGCGAAGGGGAGGTGCGAAAAGCATTCTAAAAAAGTCCTAAATTACAATTTCTATGCAATTTCAGGGAATATAAACCGATTATGAAAGTGATAGTTGCGAATCAATGGTAACAGTCTCTGATCCTACACAGGCTATATTTTATGCCGATGATTCTACCGCCTGGGGTTCACAGGAACAACAAACGTTCTAAAAAAGGCCTTTAAAAGCTTTCTAAATTACGTTTCTGTGGAATATTAGGAAATAACAAACCGTTTTCAAAATTAATGTTGGCAAATTAATGGTGACAGTTCCTATTTCAACTTATCCCTTTATGTTGAGAGAGGTGGTAGGACTTGGAATTTGACATGATGGTTAATTTTAATATGTAAGAAGATGGTTTCTAAAAAATTCAAAACTTCAAATGAATACTGAAATGAGCGTATTAGTTGAGCATAAAAGTTTCAAAATATTTTCTAAATTATCATTTATTTAGTTTTATTTTATTTATTTAAGTCTCATTTCTGTGAAATGCAGTGTAATTATGATGTTTAATCAAACTGTGTTTTAAATAGTAATTTTTGAAGTATTCCTAAAAGTAATAAGTACCTTTTAATAAAATAAAATATTACCTTTTAATAAAATAAAAATTTAGTAAGTACCTTTTAATAAAAATTAGATAGATAAATATAACTTGGCATATTTTAAATATTACGCGAGCAAAGCCGCGGGGTTTGCTAGTAATAAATAAATTGAATAAATACTTAAAAAATAGCTCTTTTATATGAGACATTGATAGGTTGCCAGTAAAATGTGCTCGAAAATTTCCTTCTCTCGCCAAGACTTTTACCTCTATTTCTCCAAGGATCCTATGCTGGAAAAGTACCGTTAATGTTATGTAGTAGAAATACTAAAGGCAATCCAGAAGCATTCATATATATAGCAGTATAATATAATATAATATACATATAGATATGTGATTAGAATACACTAGCAGGAATGACCGAGCTAAGCTTGGTCAAAATTAGCTTTCTGTTTATCTCGATATATTTTTCCCACTGAATCATTCTTGCTGCTGTAGATGCAATTAGCTTGACCATGAAACATAATGACACAAAATAACCCACTAATCGAGTTTTTTCGAACATCCGACCTATCACAATGCTCTTCTCGAACCTGAAAACGATGGAACACAAAATTTAGTGAAAATCGTTAGTCGTTTTCTAGGTAAAATAAGCTTGATCCACATTGATTCAAAAAACCACTAACCGAAATTCATCTACAGATGTGAGTTATTTCAATGGTCTTTTTGTACTGTGAAACGGTCTAACAAAAAAAAATTGCCAAAATTGTTTGAACCTTTTTGAGATGCTGATAGCTTGACCCCGACCCATTATCACCAAAATGACCCACTAATAGAATTTTCTTTAGCATGCGACCCAGCCCAATGGTTTTATCTTGTCCAGAAACGGTGTAGTACAAAGTTTTGTCAAAATCTTTTGAGCGATTTTTTAGATACAGTTAGCTTGATCCTGATCCATTAGGACACAAAATGACCCATTGATGGAATTTTCTTGAACATGGGACCCTGCACAATGCTCTTATCATGCCCGTAAACGGTATTATACAAAACTATGTCAAAATGTTTTGAAGCGCTTTTTAAATACGATTAGCTTGACACTGATCCAGTGTAAATCAAAATGACCCACTAATCGAATTTTCTTGAACATGTGACCTAGCCCAATGGTCTTTTCGACCCCGAAAACGATCGAATACAAAATTTAGTCGAAATCGTTTAAGCCGTTTTTTAGATACAATTAGCTGGACCCTGACACATTGTGACACAAAATGACCCACTAATCGAATTTTCTCGAACATGTGACTTCACCCAATTCTCTTCTCATGCCCAGAAACGGTAAACGTAATATAAAATTTTGTCAAAAATGTTTTGAGCATTTTTTTAGATTCAATTAGCTTGGCCCTGGCCCATTCTGACCCAAAATGACCCACTAATTGAATTTTCTCGAACATGTGACTTAGCCCAATGGTCCTCTCATGACCAGAAACGGCCGTATATTAAAAAATTTTGTGAAAATGTCTTGAGCCGTTTTTTAGATATAATTAGCTTGACCCTGACCCATAATGATCCACTAATCGAATTTTCTCGAACACGTGACCCATCCCAATGGTCTTTTCGTGCCAGAAAACGATAGATTACAGAATTTCGACAAATCATAGTGCATTTATCTAGATAAACTTAGCTGGACCCACGGTGACCCAAAAATGACCCACTAATCAAATTTTCTTGAACACGTTACCCATCCCAATGGTTTTTTCGTGCCCAAAAATGGTTAGATACAAAATTTAGTCAGAATCGACTGAGCCGTTCTCTAGATATAATTAGCTTGACCCTGACCCATTATCACCCAAAATGACCCACTAATCGAATTTTATTGAACACGAGAGCCATAACAATGGTCTTTTCGTGGCAGAAAACAGTAGAATGCACAATTTCGTCAAAATCGTTAGAGCCGTTATCTAGATAACTTAGCTTGACCAACTGTCACCCAAAAATGACCCACTAATCGAATTTTCTCGAACATGTGACTTAGTTCAATGGTCTTCTCGTAATCCAAAACAGTAGAATATAGAGTTTAGTGAAAATCGCTAGAGCCGTTCTTTAGATAAAAATAGCTTGACCCACAGTGACCCCAAAATGACCCACTAATCGAATTTTCTCGAACACGTGACCCATCCTAATGGTCTTTTCGTCCCGAAAATGGTTAGATACAAAATTTAGTTGAAATCGATTGAGCCGTTCTTTAGATATATTTAGCTTGACCCTGACCCATTATGACCCAAAATGATCCACTAACTGAATTTACTCGAACACGAGACCCATCCCAATGGTCTTTAGTGCCCGGAAATGGTTAGATACAAAATTTAATCAAAATCGATTTAGCCGTTCTCTAGATATAATTACTTTGACCCTGACCCATTTTGACCCAAAATGACCCACTAATCCAATGTTCTCGAACACGAGACTCATCCCAATGATCTTTTCGTGCCCGAAAATGGTTAGATACAAAATTTAGTCAAAATCGATTGAGCCGTTCTCTAGATATAATTAACTTGACCCTGACCCATTATGACCCAAAATAACCCCCTAATAGAATTTTCTCGAACACGAGACCCATCCCAATTGTCTTTTCGTGGCCGAAAACAGTAGTGTGCAAAATTTCGCCAAAATCGTTAGAGCCGTTATCTAGATAACTTAGCTTGACCCATGGTGACCCAAAAATGGCCCACTAATCGAATTTTCTCGAACATGTGACTTAGCCCAGTAGTTTTCTCGTAATCCACAACTGTAGAATATAGAGTTTAGTGAAAATCGTTAGAGCCGTTTTTTAGATAAAATTAGCTTGACCCATAGTGACCCAAAAATGACCCACTAATCGAAGTTTCTCGAACATGTGACCTAGCCCAATAGTTTCTTCGTGTCAAAAAACGGTTGGATGTGAAATTTGGTTAAAATCGATTGAGCCGTTTTTTAGATATAATTAGCTTAACCTTGACCTATTACGACCCAAAATGACCCACTAATCGAATTTTCTCGAACACGTGACCTAGCCCAATGGTCTTATCATGCTCGGAAATGGTAAAATACAAAATTTAGTCAAAATCGATCGAGCCGTTCTCTAGATATAATTAACTTGACCCTGACCCATTATGACCCAAAATGACCCCCTAATAGAATTTTCTCGAACACGAGAACCATCACAATTGTCTTTTCGTGGCAGAAAACAGTAGTGTGCAAAATTTCGCCAAAATCGTTAAAGAAGTTATCTAGATAAACTTAGCTTGACCCACGGTGACCCAAAAATGGCCCACTAATCTAATTTTCTCTCGAACATGTGACTTAGCCCAGTAGTTTTCTCGTAATCCACAACTGTAGAATATAGAGTTTAGTGAAAATCGTTAGAGCCGTTTTTTAGATAAAATTAGCTTGACCCATAGTGACCCAAAAATGACCCACTAATCGAAGTTTCTCGAACATGTGACCTAGCCCAATAGTTTCTTCGTGTCAAAAAACGGTTGGATGTGAAATTTGGTCAAAATCGATTGAGCCGTTTTTTAGATATAATTAGCTTAACCTTGACCTATTACGACCCAAAATGACCCACTAATCGAATTTTCTCGAACACGTGACCTAGCCCAATGGTCTTATCATGCCCGGAAATGGTAAAATACAAAATTTCGTCAATCGTGGCCGAAAACAGTAGTGTGCAAAATTTCGTCAAAATCGTTAAAGAAGTTATCTAGATAAACTTAGCTTGACCCACGGTGACCCAAAAATGACCCACTAATCGAATTTTCTCGAACATGTGACTTAGCCCAATAGTTTTCTCGTAATCCAAAACTGTAGAATATAGAGTTTAGTGAAAGTCGTTAGAGCCGTTTTTTAGATAAAATTGGCTTGACCCACAGTGACCCAAAAATGACCCACTAATCGAAGTTTCTCGAACATGTGACCTAGCCCAAAAGTGTCTTCGTGTCGAAAAACGGTTGGATGTGAAATTTGGTCAAAATCGATTGAGCCGTTTTTTAGATATAATTAGCTTGATCTTGACCCATTACGACCCAAAATGACCCACTAATCGAATTTTCTCGAACACGTGACCTAGCCCAATGGTCTTATCATGCCCAAAAATGGTAAAATACAAAATTTCGTCAAAATCGTTAGAGCCGTTTTTAAAATAAAATTTACACACACACACACACATACACACACAATTTTTGCTCGCATTATAGTATAAGATATCTCATATTGATTCCGCCGGATATAACATACAACCAAAAGAAAAACTACCAATATAAATATATTTCCTTGAAGCCTCTAGTCTGTTGTTATTATTATTATTATTATTATTTTTTTGATAAATGCATACTGAATTATTACTTTGTATTATTTTAGTTTGTTTCTGGTTTGTTTGCCATTTTTAATGATATTATATATTTAATAAATGTATATGAAATTACTGTCTTGAATGCGATTATCCATTGAGTGTTTGAAATATGACTGGCGATTAACAAAAGCGAAGAACCCGATTACAAAATTTCATCAGTTGTGAATTTGAATGGCGATTTCGCAAAAATGAGTCAGCTACAGTCAAATTCGCTTGATTTAAGGCGCATTATTTTTAATCGACAAATTTGGCGATATTTATCCAAATGTCTCCAATTCTGGCGAAAATTTGACTCTAATATATATGACTATATAGTTTTATGCTTAGGATTTGGAAAACGGTTACAATAATGAAGGACGATTTGCGACTAATCATTGATTTCATTGGTTTTTCTTGAATTACTAAAACAGTACTCAACAAATTTTTCTGAAATTGACACTTTCTGTCTTACACTTTCAAAAAAAAAATAATTATCAAAATTGGTGTACATTTACGAAAGTCATGCGTGAACAGGACCAAAAAAATACATACATAGGGGTTGAATTGGTAACCTCCTTCTTTTAAGTTGGTTAAAAATGAGTTCTCGTAGAACTTTTGCAAGCAGGGAACAAAGACAATATGTTTACATTTTGTTTACATATAATTCATTGCTTAGAGTAATTAATCATTTAAAAGTAATGTAAGCCAACTTCTTTTCTCAAAGTATCAGTCTTCCTCAATTTACATGTTATTTAGTTTTTATGAAGGATGAAAATTTAGTATAAAAATGATAGGGTCGAAATAAAATATAGGTTTACAGTTGGTCTGTTAGTTAGTTATTTGTTTAATTCTGCCTTTGCAAATATCTATGGTTAATCAGAGATAGGCGCATGATTTACAAAATAGTACAGATTTTTTTGGGGGGAAACGGTTCTTAACGATCCTTTACATACTATTATAAGTAACCGCTATACCAAATTTTAGGCTTCTACACCTAACGAAATCACAGAAATCGTAATTTTAGAACTTTTTTTGTTTCTAATCACTTTTAAATTTCGAACGTATTAGAAAATGTTTTCTGAGAGAAGTTACGTTTTAAAAGTAGCAACCATGTCAAAATTCCAGTTCGTGCCCTAAGAATTTTATTTAAAGATTACATTAAAGTGTTTTAACACGTTTTTCGCTCGTTTTACCTTTTAAAAGTGAATTTTTTTTTGTAAACAGTTCTTAGCGAATCGCCTTGTCGAAATTCTGGTTTTAATTTTGAACGATATCATAGAAATGCCAATTTTACAGAGTTTTTTGATCATGAAAATTTCGAATTTGTTAGAAACTGTTCTCTGTGAACCCTTTTTTTTAATGCTACAAGCATGTAAATTTTCGATTTCCTAGGGCTAAGAATCCCAAATAAAACGTAATTTAAAACTTTTTTACAAAGCTTAAACTAATTTTACCCTTTTAAATTTCCATTTAAAAAAATAGATTATTCAGAGCATTTACATTTTAAAAGTAAACACCATATAAAATTTTAAGTTTCTACCCTCAACAGTATCACAGAAATCGCAATTTTTGAATGATTTTTGCTCTTGCAACTTTTTAATTTTCGAATTCTTTAGAAACTGTTCACTGCGAGCATTTACGTTTTAAAAGTAACAAACACGGCAAATTTCAAGTTCATGCTTTAGCAATTCCATTCAATTCGTATTTTAGAAGATTTTTAGAAAGCTTCTCACCATTTCAACTTTTTAAATTTCAATTTATTTAAAAACAGTTTTTAGTGACCATTTACGTCTTATAAGTAACTAGTAAATCTCCAGATCAGGAGCCACAACGTCAGCTCTTAATGTCATTATCTTTTAATCTCACTTTGCACAATATTCACCATTCTACACTCCGAATTTTATTTTATATTTAATTATTTAAATATTTAGCAACGTATAACATTCTTGGAAGGTTTGGAAAATTAGAATCGTTAAATTATATGCGGCGTGACAATGCTGTTCCGAAATTCTAATGAATTGTATGAAAATACATTTCTTAAAGGGGCTCCCCCCCCCCCCTGTAGCACATCCCATAATCTTATTAAATTTAAATTAATTATTTCCTATTGATTATGCGAATGGTTAAAATATATCTAGAATTTTGTTTTACATTGTAATTTTATTAGTATAAGCAACAGTTTTGATGAGGATTATGTTATCTTAATATGCAAATAGAAATATTTATACTTTATACTTATATATGTATATAGTATTTTTATATTTATACTGAAAGTATTATATTTATAACTATATATTATTTATTATATTTAAATAATGTCTAATTTAGGGATCTAATTTTTTTTACAATTTTTGTTTTCGAAAATCAGCTTTGATGATCATTCTATAATAGTTAGATGTAAGACCTAATATAGGATCTAAATAGATCCTATACAATTGCTCAAGAAAATGACTTATCGTCATTAAATTAAAGTTATAACATGCTAAAAGTGAAAAAGTACATTTAAAAAGGCATATAAATACCTGTTAATAAACTGATCTACATGTTTTGCATGCACAATCGACGACTTTATCAGTATAAATATTGATTTAAAAAAATTTCCGCAGAATTTTTAAAAATGAACTTGGTAAAATAAAAATTCCGAGATTACAAGTGTAATAAAAGCAAGTGCTCTAATAAGAAGGGTAATCTGTGAACGGGAACTATTTTTTTTTCTAATTTTGCAAAGTTTCTCTTTCCATATTCGCAGATCAGTTTATGCCGTTAAATGTACTTCTATTTACTTTTAGCATGTTAAAACTTTAGTTTAAAAACATTCTAATCTATTCGATCGCAATAACATACAAAAATGGTCATATTTTAGGTAGCTTTCATTACAAAAAGCTACCTATTGCAGCCGTTCGGAGGGAAGCGATTTCAAAAAATTTTGATATATTTTCATCGATCATGACCCCCAGACCCCGAAACCACCCTCCGTTCAAAATTGACATATATATATATATATATATATATATATATCTGACTTTTGTCACACTGTAACTCTCGTATTTATTTCGTATTTATTACATACCAATGTCTCGACCGAGTTCGTCGACCAGCTTCATCCGCCATTTTGTTTCAAAATGGCGGCCATTTAAAATTTTTTTAAAAATTAAAAATTTGAAATGTGGTACCAAAAAATTAAAAATGGAAAAATATTTTTTCCCTATGTATTTGACCTTTACACAAAGATTCCGGAGCAGTTTTTGTTTCATCTATATCTTAAAAAATGGCTGAGTTATAGCATTTTGAATTTCTAGCGTGGCTGACATTTTGAAACGTCTTGAATTTTGTCACGCGATAAAAGGCGTATTTATGGACGGATTTGGATGTAACTTCGTTTATACATAGTACATACCAATGTCTCGACAGAGTTCGTTGGCCAGCTTCATCCGCCATCTTGTTTAAAAACGGCGGCCATTTAAATTTTTAAGAAAAATTTAAATTTGAAATATGGTACCAAAAAATTGAAAATTGGAAAAAATATTTTTTTCTTATGTGTTTGACCTTGATAAAAAGATTCGGGAGCAGTTTTTGTTTCGTCTATATCTTAAAAAGTGGCTGAGTTATAGCATTTTGTATTTCTAGCGTGGCTGACATTTTGAAACGTCCTGATTTTTGTCATGTGATAACGGGGGTATTTGTGAACCGATTTGGTTGTACATTGGTGTGTACATAGTACATACAAATATCTCGACCGAGTTCGTTGTCCAGCTTCATCCGCCATCTTGTTTCAAAATGGCGGCCATTTAAAAAGTTTAAAAAAATTTTAAATTTTAAAGGAAATACCAAAAAATTGGAAAATGAAAAAGATTTTTTTACAAGTGTCTCGACCGAGTTCGTTGGCCAGCTTCCTTCGCCATCTTGAATTCTAAAGGTTTGCCATTAAAAAAAATTAAATTTAAAATTTAAAATGAGGTATTAAAAAATTGGAAAATGAAAAAAAAAATTTATGTGTTTGGTCTTGATACAAAGATTCCGGAGCAGTTTTTTTTTCTGCAAATTTGTTTTTTTGTTTATATCTTAAAAAATGGTTGAATTATAGCACTTTCAATTTCTAGCATGGCTAATATTTTGAAACGATCTTGTATTTGTCACGCGATAACACACGTATTCGCCTATTTCGATGTAAGAAGGCATGTGGATAGTACACATCAATATCTCGACCAAGTTCGCTGGCCAGCTTCATCAGCCATCTTGTTTCAAAATGGCGGTCATTAAATTTAAAAAAAATTATATTTAAAGTGAGGTGCAAAAAAATTAGAAATGGAAAAAGGTTTCTTTCTTAAGTATTTGACCTTTATATAAGGAATCAGGAGCATTTTTGGTTTGTCTTTATCTTAAAAAATGGCTCAGATATAGCAATTTCAATTTCTAAAGTGGGTGACATTTTGAAAAATCTGATTTTTTGCCTGAGAAAGCACTCGTATATATAAATCGATTCCTATGTGAGTGAGCATGTGCACAGCAATTACTAAGGTCTCGACCTTAGTAATTGCTGCGTTTTTTCAGTGGTTAGCCTCATCCACTATGTTGCCTTAAAATGGCAGGCACTTTAAGAAATCGCCGAATTTGGCAGGCAAATATAAGTTACTTTAAATAAAAGCAGCTTGGATAAAGCTGACTAATTTCGCAAAATTCTCATTCATAATGATTTAGTATTGATAAAAATTAGTATTGAATATCCTATATTCGGATTCCACTAAATTGAGCTTCGTGTGTTTGAATAATATAAGTTGGCCTTTTTTAAATAAGGAATATGAAAGCTACCTCTTCCTCCCGGCACTTGCCGGAAGGACTTTTTAGACTTTCAAATGTACTAGATAATCATACATCACCGTGTCCACTGGTAATTGCCTAAATAGCATCGATTTGTCACTATAAAATTTATCTTTGTGATAGCCTTTTAATAATATCTACATTCAATTTAAAATGTAAAATACAGTCGTGGAAAAAAAAAAAGTAAACACCCCTTACTCACTCTGCAAAAAAATATCGTAGAATAAAGTTACTGGTACCACACGATTGGTAATAAAGTCTACATTTAATTGATGTATATAAAATTTGCTTAAGGGGCCATCTACATATTAAAACGAACCATAAATTTGTTTCTTTCAATAGCAGTACACAATTCTGACAGCATAAATAATCTCTACACCCTTCAATTAGCCTAAAAATAAATTTTTATGCAATTCGTACGATTAGTTTCCGGGAAATTAATTATTTTAAAACGAGCCTATTTTAAAGTTTTATACAAACTGAAGTTCGGTACTCGATTGTTGACCGAGAGAGCCCCGTTCTTGATCAAAGCATCTTAAGCGCCACTCAAGCAGTCATTGAAGACTGCTAGATTACCGGATAGCATACCCAATTTCAAAATGTCTAGTCACTTCTATCATAGATGGCCCCTTAACCCATCATTTTGCCGTTTGTAAAGCATAATTTGAAAACTACTTGGAAGAAAAATGTGAAATTTTGATTTTCCATAAAGCAGGACTTAATAAATAAAGCAGGTCCTGCTATATTTATTAAGGACATAGAAATCTCTGTATGTCTATATGTATATCTTCGAATGTAGGTTGCAATTTTTTCGAATGTAACCTACATTCGAAAAAAATTGTAGGTTACAATTCATAATTTTTTTCGAATATTAATTTCGTAATTCATAATTCTTATCATAAAATTATTCAATTGCAAATTAAACGTATTTATGTTTGGGTATTTTAGTATTATTGCTACACAAAAAATTAGCACATTAGGAGTATAATTTCAGCAGATATTAATAAAAATATGAAAATGTAATTTAACATTATAAGCACTAAATTTTGAATGTTTATAATTAAAAAAACTTACGGTTGAAATGACTTGAAATTTGGTGTCTATGCATAGTTTGAACCGAAGATTTGAAATATCTTGTTGAAATTGGGTATTGCCATTGAAAAAAATGAAGTTTGGGTTCGTTTTAATATGTAGATGGCGCCTAATCAAATTTTATATACATTATTTAAAAGTAGACTTTATTTCCAATCTGTTGGTATTAATAATTTCGTCTACGATAATTTGTTGAGGAGTTAGTAGCGGTGTTTACTTTTTTTTTCCACGACTGTACATAACATCGTTAATATTTGACGTAAAGCTACATTAATAATATATAATATATAAAGCTATATATAAAGCTATATATAAAGCTATATTGCACACCTTATTATTAAGGATTAAGCAATATTTTGTTATTCTCAGCTAGACTTCCGCCTTAATTTTTTGTAATCGGCATTATTTAAATGATTTTTTAATTCGCTATGAAATGCAGTAGCTAGGTATCTGACAAAAAAATGAAATATGTATTATGTCATACGTAAAATGATAAAGCAAAATGTTTCATATTATTGGAAAACATGTATAACATTCCACCAACACTCATCATACATCTAATTCAAAAAAATCAGAAAAATATATTGGCAAAATCCCGAAATAAAAGGAATAATTTAAAACCCTTACTTGGTAATTTCAGCATCCATAATTTACCATTTAAATATATTAATCAAATGCGCCATTTTCTTTCAACAAATGGAAATTTGAAAATCGTCTAAATTGCCATAGAAAAGCATTATGATGCAAATAAAATGTTCTGTATATTCCGAATGTATGAACCAAATATAAGCAAAAACTATACAGCTTAGTACATCACCAATATCTCCACTTAATTTCAAGCTAATCAGATGCTTGTTGCGGCTGTTATCGTGGAACAGACGGACTAACAAACTAACAAACAGACGGAACCAAAATTTTTCGGGTCTCCGCATTAAGCCTTCACATACGTTTCAACAATTACCATGCCAAATTTAAGGTTTGTATCCCGAACCCTATTACAAAACAAAATTTAAGAAGTTTTATTACTCCTGCACCATTATAAATTTCTAATCTATTAGAAAATGTTTTCTGTAAGCCTTTACATCATAAAAATAACAACCATGCCAAATTTCAAGTTCCCAATGCAAACAATCCCATTAAAATGATAATGCAGACCGTTTTAGAACGTTTCCGTTCGGTTCACCTCTTTAAATTTCGATGTTTTACAAGTAGATCTTACCTAGCATTTACATCTTTAAAGTAATCACCGGTATCCCAAAATTCAGGTCTCTACTCCAAACGCTATTGGATAAATCGCAATTTTAGATCGTATTTTATGGCTGCATCCATTTAAATTTGGAATTTTTTAGAAACTTAATCTGTAGGTTCATTTACGCTTTACAAGTAAACAGCATGTCAAATTTCCAATTTCTAGCATTAAAAATTGCAAATAAGTCATAATTCAGAACGTTCATAGAACGCTCTCCTATCGTTTTGAACTTTTAATTTCTACTTTTTGAGAAACCGTTCATAACGAGTATTTAAAGTAACCACCATGGAAAATTTCAGGTTTTTATCCTGAACGGTGTCACATAAATTTGAATTTTAGAAAATTATCTCTCTTGCACTCTTATCAGTTTCGAATTTATTAAAAAACAATCCACTTCTGTAGGTCAGTTAAGTCTCCCTTAAATGTATGCTATGCGTTGCATCATGTTACTTTTATTCATAATTTAATTAACTTGTTCATGCCTTCGTCAAATTGGAAGATTGTCATAGAGAAATAAGGAACTTTTATGTTAGTCGGCCGTGGGTGTTAAATTGCCAAATATTGTACCTGTCGCATTCATTCGTATTGCATTAATTTTATTATCTTTTCACTCATTTTATTTGAAATAAATAACTTTAATATCAGACACAAAAATTTATGCCTTTCACTTATTTCATTTAAAAAAAAAAAAAAGAAAAAGGAAATACAGAAAAACAAAAACAAAGAAGAATGATTAATACCATAAACCATTTAATTCCATCATCAAATCATTGTTTTTAATTTACCACACGGAAAATAAAACTTGATTCTGGCGAGGTAAAAAATGCTGTTGGCGAGATTTGCGCCAGACTAACATAGAGGTACTAAGAAATCTTTTCGATCATGTCAGCATTTTGCATACTTTTTGCTGTTATGTAATTTCTTGATAAATACCGCTTAACTAATGTTGTCATTTATGCTTCATGTCGTTTTCTTATCGATTGCAATACGTTCGCTAATGCGGAGATTTTTAAACCTATTAAGTAATCTTCCGTAATTGGGTCGATAGTCAATGGGCGTATATAATAATGAGGACAGGTTCTTTTAAGATTAAAGTTTAAATGGAATAAATTGAGTTCTTTAAGTTATTTAGTTGTAACATACTTATTAGAATAGAGATGAATGGAAGTTAGGCAGCTGGTGATCGTATTGTAAAAAATGCATCGATTAAAAAAGGAATAGAATTAAAAGAAATACCTTAGCTCTTGAATAATAAAACATAACCAATAAGTTGAGAGTCCACACCAATTTATTTCAGCTTACTCATACTTGGGAGGAGGATGTCCTTTTTGCAGTCTCCGCAAAGTGCTGTGCTTTCCTCTTTAATTTCGTGAATACATTTAGTAAAATTATAATTGCTCCTTTTAAAAAAAAACATTTAAGATATTATTATTATATGGAATGAAGAAAAGGAAAAAAAGCTCCGTTCCAATCTAAAAAAGGAACGTGCGCTGTACCATGTCCCTGCCGCGAAAACGCTAGCGCGAGAAGGGAGAAAAAAACGCGTGCTACATGCACGAAGTTGAAACGTCAAGTGCCGGTGAAATACGAACGTCGATCCATTCAAAAATCGCCGCGCATGAATCAATCGCGCCAAGAGAGCGCCGATGATGCAAACGCACGCCAAGCGTCACGCGCCAAGGAGAAATATCGGCTGCTCCGATATCCATTCGATGCGCATGCGCACAAGCCCCGCACGGAGATCGCGCGAGAGAATGAACTAGGAATATTGGCAAGCGGCCAAAAACAAAAACAGATTAAAAATTAAAGCATAGAAATGCAAAACGTTAGCTATGGAAATGTAAACAAGCAATAAGAGAAAGGAATTTACGATTTTAGATAAAGATAATTAATAGATAGCTTTTAAAATGAGATGAGGGTAAATACTGGAATTAATAAGCTGAAAAAAAAAACAGATTTTAAAGGATAGGTTATTGAAAACAAATATGTCACAACGTGATATATTACTCCCTGAGGAATAAAAAGAAAAACTTATGAGATTATGTATAAAAAGAAACTTACCAAAGAACAAGACAAACGCGATAAAAGGAAAAGGATAAATCAACGAGAGGATAGCACATCACTGGAAACTGCTTGGACTTACATGGGATTACATCTGATACCCTACAGACGGGCATCATATTAGACAGAACATCTAGATTATTCTTGAAACATGATTGAGTTACAGGATATACAATTTCAAAACATCAAATTATACTACAGGTAAAAATATGCAAAAAGAAAAACACTTAAAAAGGACTAAAAGTGTGAGGGGAGAAGTGGTACCACAAAAAATAGGGAAGTGGGATTATATACAATGAACACAGTAGCTTTTTGCACACAATTTTCTGTTATATTACATAAATTCAGCACATTAGCATGGTTCAAAAAATTTACCTTTACGTACATAAACAATAGCACACTTATATGTATAACCATATTATAATATAGCACAGTACAGTTTGATTACCTGAGAAATCATGTTCCTGTAGGAAAAATTTGTTCACGTACAAAATATAAAATGCTGATATATAAAAGTAAAAATTTCTGAATTCAGAAAACACAAAATTCAATTTCTCTCTATGTGTGATCTAAAACAATGTCAAAATTAAAATTTGACAAACTATATACAAAAAAACTTGAAATGAGGAACTTCCATTAATTACGACTTCAAATGTTGAAAATTTAGATATTTCTAGATGTAAGGATTAAAAAAAATATAAAAAAATTTATGATAGAAAACTATCATAATATGGAGCACTCTTTATAGTCGGAAACGACTTAAATGTGATGTTAACCACAACTAGATGAACTTTTTTTTTTAAACAAATCAAAATGTCAGCCAATAAGAATGAAACATCCAACACACTACTACCATACCAGAACCAAAAAAAATTACACTATTATAGTTAAAAATTAAATTTAGGAAAGTGTAATCAAAGTGATTAACAATTTAAAGTATATAAAAGTAAAATATTTAAAAGATTGTTGACATTCACAAAATCATACAATATGAGAAAAAAATGTACATTACATTAATCCGCCAGCAGACTTGTATAGTACATGGTAGCTACACTTGTTACTCACACAATATGATTTCTAGAACGCAGGTTATAACGGGACTGGGCTGAAAAGGAATTAAAACAGTTATTAGACATTTTACAGTTTCTTCTATTTTTACGATTGTCCTTGGATTTAGAAAGTTCAGAATTACGTGGAACAGGAACAACAGGTGAATGGTCAGAGTTTATATGTGTATCAACAGTCTGTTGTGGAATAGATACATCTGGCACAGAAGAGTTCTGCACAGGAGTGTCGTTGGATGCAGGATTCGGCTGTGCATGGAAAACACTGACTGGTGGAGTTGAATTAACATCAGCACACACTGGATCATTTGTCAACCCTGATGAAGGCTCTGAGATGAGGTACTGTTTACGGGGTGGAGAAATCCACAATCTATCAATGTGAATCTTAAATTCCTTAGAAGAGGGATTGTTGGCTCGCTGAACAATTGCATTCACAGGACTGCATTTCTGGATGACTGAGAAAGGACCAGTAAACCTTGGTTTGAAGGTATGTGAACTTTTAATGTAGACAATATCACCAACTTTAAGATCACGAAGCTTGGCATATTTCTGCTGGTTTTGATTTTGCAGTTTTTGTGCAAGTTGAAGGCTATCAAAAACTTTAAGGTAGATTCTCTCTAAGTCTTGCATTAATTGAAAGTAGGTTCTATTATTATCAGTAGTTAGGAATGGTTGAAAAGGCATAGATGTGTCATACAGAGTAGAAAGTTCCCGACCAAAATGGACGAAATTAGGAGAAAACTTGGTAGATGAATGAATGGATGAATTATACATCATTTGATGTATTTTAATTGCATTAAAAAATTATAGCCATCTTCTTCTAAAGCAAGAATAGTTGATTTTATGGATTGATTAATGCGTTCCGAAATTGCATTTTTTTGCGGATGGGCTGTAGACGAATAAGTCAATCTGACACCAAACTTAGTGCAGAAATCATTGAATATTTGAGCTGTGAACTGTTTTCCTAGATCCGAATGAATTAAAGAAGGACGTCCATGAGTTGAGGTATATTTGAATAAAGCTTGTATAATATTTTGACTAGAGATGGTTCTTATAGGAAACAATTCCAGATGTCTAGAAAACCGGTCTATTATTGTTAAAATGTGATAGCCATTACTGAAAGGGCCAACTAAATCCATAGACACAAAATCACCTGGGTGCTGAGGAATGGGATTCTTCTGAAAAGGAGCTTGAGGGATTCTATGAGATTTTGATGTGATACAAGTAGTACACGATCGAACAAAATTCACAATGTCAGCATAGATACCTTTCCAATAATATTTATCAGATAGACTTTTAAGGGTTTTATGAATTCCATAATGGGATACATGAGCTATTGTAAGGGCCTTTTCACGAAGTGAACTAGGCATAGCAATCTTCGGAGAAACTTCTTTAACGGCTGACTTTGGATCCTGGATGAAAAGTAGAATTTTTGAGGAGGGACAAATGCAGAAAAATTTCGTGTCATTTGTCTCTTTCTTATTTAAAATATCATTATAAAATTTTGAAAGGTTACGGTCGATTAATTGCTCTTTAAGGATAGTATTATCAGAAATTTCAAAAGGAGGGTCCATACATAGATTACACAGTGTGTCTAAAATTTGTTGAACCGAAAGAGAAGATGTTGATTTGTCAGTAGACGTAGATTCATGAGTTGCATTCACAGACTCAATGTCTACAGGAAGTACTTGTTCGGAGTTTACTAATTCAGGACTATTATTAAAATCTTCAGTATCTGGAAACGGAGTACGAAAGAAGAAGTCTGCGAGTACATTCTCTTTACAAGGAAGATGTATAAAGGAAAAATCATACTCTCCAAGAGTGAGTAGCCATCTTGAAGTGATGTTTGCTGGTGATACAACTTTAGAGTAATGCTTTAAGGGTTTGCTGTCAGACAAAATGTAAAAATGGCGTCCCCGAAGATAATATTCAAAAGCACAGACTCCTTTAACAATAGCCATTAATTCAAGTTGAATAGCTGGATATCGAGATTCTGAATCTTTTAGCATTTTGCTGAAGTAAGAAATAGGTAAGAGGTCTTCACCATGTTTCTGCATTAATATGGCAGAAATTGCAAAAGAACTTGCATCTGTGTTAAGATAAAACTTCTCATTAAAATTAGGTTGGATTAGAAATGGTTTATTAAAGAAAATGGATTGAAGTTGTGCAAATGCTTGTTGCTGTTCAGAGTTCCATTGAAAAGGGATTTTAGAAGAGGTAAGTTTTACAAGTGGAGCAGAAATTCTGGCAAAAGCTGGGATGAGATGTCTGTAATATCCACATACACCAAGAAAGCGTTTAACATCCTGGTCACGGCACCAAATATATAATAATGAGGACAGGTTCTTTTAAGATTAAAGTTTAAATGGAATAAATTGAGTTCTTTAAGTTATTTAGTTGTAACATACTTATTAGAATAGAGATGAATTGAAGTTAGGCAGCTGGTGATCGTATTGTAAAAAATGCATCGATTAAATAAGGAATAGAATTAAAAGAAATACCTTAGCTCTTGAATAATAAAACATAACCAATAAGTTGAGAGTCCACACCAATTTATTTCAGCTTACTCATACTTGGGAGGAGGATGTCCTTTTTGCAGTCTCCGCAAAGTGCTGTGCTTTCCTCTTTAATTTCGTGAATACATTTAGTAAAATTATAATTGCTCCTTTTAAAAAAATATTTAAGATATTATTATTATATGGAATGAAGAAAAGGAAAAAAAGCTCCGTTCCAATCTAAAAAAGGAACGTGCGCTGTACCATGTCCCTGCCGCGAAAACGCTAGCGCGAGAAGGGAGAAAAAAACGCGTGCTACATGCACGAAGTTGAAACGTCAAGTGCCGGTGAAATACGAACGTCAATCCATTCAAAAATCGCCGCGCATGAATCAATCGCGCCAAGAGAGCGCCGATGATGCAAACGCACGCCAAGCGTCACGCGCCAAGGAGAAATATCGGCTGCTCCGATATCCATTCGATGCGCATGCGCACAAGCCCCGCACGGAGATCGCGCGAGAGAATGAACTAGGAATATTGGCAAGCGGCCAAAAACAAAAACAGATTAAAAATTAAAGCATAGAAATGCAAAACGTTAGCTATGGAAATGTAAACAAGCAATAAGAGAAAGGAACTTACGATTTTAGATAAAGATAATTAATAGATAGCTTTTAAAATGAGATGAGGGTAAATACTGGAATTAATAAGCTAAAAAAACGGATTTTAAAGGATAGGTTATTGAAAACAAATATATCACAACGTGATAGCGTATTTAGCTAATACGATTTGGTGCAGTGGAGTGTTTTTTGTGAAAGCATTTTATGATATCCACATTTACATTCAAGCATATTGCTATAATGTCCTTTTTCTTCCATCCGAACCCTGGCATTAGACTCGAATAATAAAGACTAGAAAATTTAAAATTTTAGCTAAAATCCGTCAATCTGATATTATGTACTTAATGAAAGCATATCAAATTATTGTTTTAAACGCATTTGGCCATTGAGAATGGTAAGTATGATTGGCGATTAACAATCATTTTCTTTGATCTGTCTTCCTGACAGATCACATAAGTACCAAAAATAGAAAGTTATAATACATAAGTACCAAATCGCCTGACGTTTCGTTTTAAAGTTTTATTCATTAAATCATATGTTGGTTTTATTTACATTTAACACACGTGGAGAAAAGATCAGGTAATTTTATGTTAGCAGGGAAAAGTGACAAATCCCCAAATATTATTCCTATTGCAATCTTGCGTGATACATTCGTTTCAATTAAATTTTACAACTTTCATTTCAAGTACTACACACTGTTAAAAAAACATTTAAAATACATGCCTTTCACTTACTTCATTTAAAACACAAAATAAATAAATAACAATATCATAAACAAAATAATTTTACTTCACTATCAAAGCATTCTTTGTAATTCACACACGCAAAAATTTTAATTGTCAAGATTTACACCCGGCTAACATAAAAGTATTAAAAATCGTGAAAGATGTTGATTTATATCCATGGAGCTATGAAAAGAGGATCCTCTTTGTTTACATCGCTCTACACCTGAAACAATTATGCTACACATTGTATTGGCTTTTTATTTTCCTTACACTAGACAGCACTGCAAATTCATCGCTGGAGAACTTAATTTGTGAAGGATTACCTCTATAGTTTAGTAATTTTATTGCTCACGATGAGAAATCTCTTGTGTTTGTTAACTTTGATGGAATGCGGTAGTAGGCTGTATTCTAATTTCAACTGAAGTTATCTCAAAATATACACATATTTGAATGCAACTCATCTCACAATGATAATTTTTTTAGAATGATCTTTCTAAAAATGCAGATTTTATGCAGTTTTATTCGAAAAAATAATTTTGAGTAAAAATAGCCACATGGCATATAAAAACAGAAGTGGTCAATCCGTAACTGCTTATGGCAGTCATGACTTCCTTTTTCATTATATAGATGTTCATTGCGAGCACTTGCGTATTAAAACTATCAATTGTGTCAAATTTAAAATTCATTCCCTAAAAATTACATTCAAATTGTAATTTAGAACGTTTTTATAAAGTTCTCCACTCGTTTCCCCTTTTTATATTTAAATTTTTTTCGAAGCGATTCTTAGAGGGCATTTACATTTTAAAAGTAACCACCGTACCAAATTTCAGATCCTTAGTTTAGTTAGTTCTTATACCAAATTCAGCCTCTTAGTAATTTTTGAATTTTTTAAAACTTTTCTGTGAAAAAATTTACATTTTAATAATCACAACCATGTCAAACACTGTAAAAAATTTTCCGGTAGGTTCCGGAAAAAATTGGTGTCATTTAGATGCCACGGCTTTTTGCTGTTACGTTTCACAACAAAGTAGAGAAACATTCCACTTTTTCAGAAACATTCGTAATATATACTCCGAAACATTCCATAACAAAGTAGTGAAACATTCCGTAATATATACTCCGAAACTTTTCATAACAGTTATGAAAGGTTTCGGAGTATATATTATGGAATGTGACTGAAAAATTGGAATGTTTCACTACTTTGTTGTGAAACGTAACAGTAAAAAGCCGTGGCATCTAAATGCCACCACTTTTGCCCGGAACCTTGCGGAAATTTTTTTTACAGTCAAGCTTAACAAACAATATAAGAGTACTATATTAGTTCATAAATGCAAGCTTGGAGGAAAAAAAGAATTGTTTCAATATAAAAAAATCATGTTATGAAAAGTTAAAATATTACGTAAAAAATGCGAATAAATAAAAAGAAACACAGTTTTCAGATCTATCGCTTTTCTCAACATTAAATATGCCAAATAAATTTGAAATACCTTTTTAGGTGCGTTCGTAATATATAAATACGTAGCACCTACCGTCCGCATGTAACAGAGCAAAAACTACCCAACCGAATAGTCTGAAATTTTAAATATATAATTGTTACAAAATTTTTTCGAGTCATTTCAAATTTTATGAAAATCGGATACATAATTTAATTACAGGGACAGTCAAAAGTTTTCCGTTACATGGTGGCCAATGGGAAAAATTTAATTCAAGTGCATTTTAATGATGTTACGGCTTTTCTAACAGAATGAAATGGATATGCACTTATGAAGTGCACTAAAATATACATTCAGTACAATATGCGGTGCCAAAATATTTATAAAACTTGTTAGAGTACAAAAGCACGTCATTTGCCAAGTTTGATGGGCAATTTCAACTTGTTTATTTTAATTTCATATTGATAAACTATTATTTTTTTTAAGAATTCAACCTCTGGGAAACATAAAAAAAAAATAAGACTTTATTTTTTCTGCCTTGGATTTGTAGCTTTGCTATGGGCAGCAACTACAGGTGTACGCCGGGTAAAATTCCTCGGCGGCGGCGCGTGGCAGCGTAATTTTAAAATTTCTAAAACTGCTTATCACTATAGCTAATTAATATTAATAATTCAGTTTTTACATGCTATTAGCTTTATTGGTTGCCTTTCTGAAGTAATAGTTTTCGCTTTATGTAGTTTTAACATATTTTTTTTTTTAATGTAATTCTCATACATCGTACAAAATTAAACTTTAGTGTTAGTTTTAAAATGTAACACCAGAATCAAGCTGAAAGCGCATTAATTCTGAAACTATTATTTTTTATTTATCAGGTAACAAAATCGAAGCTATACAATAAAAATATATTAATCGAAACTCATGACTAAACATATAATTAAAAAAGTGTCCAGTTAAAGTGATAGCATTGAGCTCACACGCTATTGACACTAATTGTACATTATACTCTTATTTCAAAAAATAATGCCCTCGAAAAATAAATTAAGGGGATTACCCTCCCCCCCCCTGTTTCACATCTTTATACTTAGCCAATGGGCCTCCAAATCTCATCAGGGAAGCGCCTTATCAAAATAGACCGGTATACCAAATTTGAAGCAAATCGGATAGAAAACCACGTTTATCTAAATTAAGGGAGTATTAGCCCCCCCCCCATTCCCCTGGTTATACTTAAACAATGAACCTCCAAATCTAGGCAGGGAAGTACCTTATCAGAATTAACCGGTATACCAAATTGAAGCAAATCTGATAATTCTGCATGAAAAACCCACTTATCTAAGTTAAGGGGGGATTAGCCCCCCGTACCCCATCTTTATACTTAACCAATAAACTCGAAAAACTAATCAGGGAAGCACCTTATCAGAATGCTCCTAGAAAAAAAATGAAGCAAATCGGATATTTCTATCAAGAGTTATCGCGTTACGTGCATACATACATACATACATACATACGTACGTACATATAGAACCTGCGGGCACATTAGCTCTACGGCTTTTTAAAAGTATTTGCTAAAAATGAGTTCCGAGCTCGGACTTGCGCGAGTAAATAAAGTGTAAAACCGTTAATTATGAGAATAAATAAAACGTAAAACTGTTAATTATATTTTTTTTAAATGCAAACATTATTTTTATTCCTTTATTAAAATCATAAGTTTTTAGAAAATATAAAATTTCTTTTTGATCAATTTTTTTCTGGTTGAATAATTTACATCCTTGCTAGAAGTTTCGATAAGCAATACAAAAGGTAAGTATAAAACGTGCAAAAACTACTTTTATGTGTTATTTTTCTTCCAAATTGTACATAATAAAAAGAGAGAAATAGTACATTACACTTATTTTACATATATCATATTTTATAAAAAAAAGGAAAGGCAATACATTAAAAATTCTAAAATTACTTCAACTACCCCTACGGCGCAAATTTATTAAAATAATTTTTTTTTATAATTAACTAAACGAAAAAAGGGACAATATATGGTTCTATCAGCGGATAAGATTTTTGAAAACAATTTACATATAATAGGCTAAATCACATAGGTTTAATGATGTATTTAAAGGACATTTTATTTAATTTATAAATTAAAAAAAGTACAAAAGCTGATTAATAAAATATATAACTTTTTGAAAGTTAACAAAAGATGAACATGGACTTGATTTTATTACTCATTTAAAAATACATAAATAAATAAAAACACTTGTAGCATCTGCTCTATGATTCCATGCATTAATTCCTTGAAGGGCACTGATATATGTCAAAATTATGATGTTTTACAACCAGTATTTTACTATAAATTTTTGGTGTTTGCGCCGTACAAACGGCATCCATTAAAGGTTTAAAAAAGCTAAATTTCATGAAGCAATACAAACAATACAAAAACCGTCTGCGGAAGATTTAAATATGCTTTATTTCATAAATTATTAAAAATATTAATTTTTAACAGCATAATGGAATTTAATTATATTGTAATTCTGTGAAAGTTTTTAAATGAAATATGATGGTTTATCTTAAAAAATTAATTTCATAATGTTTTAAACTTATTAACGCATTACTCATATTAAATATAGGAAGCTTATTTCAAAAGAAAATAGAAAAATATTACTTATCTATACATTTTAATTTAAAAAAAATTCTCAACTGGGAGATACATTCACTTTTTATTACAAAGAATAATTATTTCATAATCAGACATCATAAAAAATAATCAATGAACTTCAAAAAGGTTTAAACTAGCTACTTACTTTATTTGTTGATATCCAAACAAAGAATGGCATTTGTTCAGAATGCATTTGTCTCTAAGTACCTAGGCAGCTGTTTTTTCTTCTTCTTTATTTATCAAAATGGCTAATGGGAGATAAAACATGAAGTACGCATGCGCAAAAAGTAGTTTACGGAAAAGTTGAAACCTCTCAAAAATATTACACGAATTATTGCCGAAATTGACTTGGGACATAAAGAAATTCGAAATTCCGGTAAAATATGCGAAATGTTTTAGGATAATTTCCTGAAACGTTCCGAAAATTTTTTACAGTGAACACTGCCTAGCCCTAAAATATCCAAATAAATCATACATTAGAAAGTTTTTGGAACGTTTTCCGAGCATTTCATCCTTTCAAAATTCGATTTTTTAAGAAACAGTTCTTAGCGAAAATTTACATCTTAAAGTTAACAAAATTGCAAAATTGCAGGTGCTTCGCTCAAAATGTATCACACTAATAGGAAATTTTAGAAGGTTTTTGCTCATGCACACGCTCCGGGGTAGTGGTTCAAACATAAAATATAGGCTATATTGGAGCAGAATTTGTCATAATCATTTTGCCACCTAAATTTTTCAAATTGGTTCTGTTGTTCCGGAAATTACTCTCTAGAAACAAACAAACATATCACTGTAAAACCGCATTTCATTAATTCATAGGAAAATGACATCATTTTCTGATTTGATTAACTGCTAGCGAACGAAATGTCTGTAGTCTATCATGGTTTTTTTTAAATATAAAAATCATATTTAACTCAATTCCTTCTCAAAAGATTTAATTATTTGAGGAATGAAACTTTAAATACCGATAACTCTTAACCCTCTGTCTACCAGAAGGGTCCAATGGACCCGACATGTATATTCAAAATATCTATTCAAACCAGAAATTTCTTCAAAACAAACTAAATGTATAAGTCAGACAATAATAAGTTAAATAAACAAATTAAATAGTTTTAAGTAAAAATTCTGGTTTAGAATGTTTTTATAAAACTTGAGTAAAATTTCCGGTAGTTCTAGGGTTAATGATTGCATTTTAGAAGGTATTTCTTGTCTCAAAGACTAAATGTTTTTTAGATCTTTCTAAAAATGTAAGTTTTATGCAGTTTTATTCGGAAAAATAATCTTCATGAAAAATTGACAGATTAAACTTTCGATGGTCATACCGTATCTTATTTGTACTGTTATACTCTAGATATTAGTCTATCGTTGGCGAGTTTAATCACTATTTTAGCTTAAAGGTTACTTTTAGAATTAACAATCAGTTTTTGCTAATTAAGGATAGAAATTTTATTTTTTTAACTGAATTTTATAAAAACACGTAGATTGAGTAAGCCCTGTCCAGAAATGCAATCCTTACTTTTTTCTGTCAACTATTTAAGTCTCTATGTTGTTTGAAAAAATAAGTTTGACGAAGAAAAAAAAGTGATTATTTTATGTATCTTGACGATTTTTCAAAAAAAAATCTATATTTTTGTTTGAAATTAACTTAAGAAGATGAGTTTGATGGTAAATTGAAGAATTTATTCATTAGGTTTTTGTACTTTTCGTTTTATTTTTCTGCTATTATTGGTTCCATTGATATCTGAAATCAAATTTTGTCAGACGGCGTTGGTATTTTTTTTGTTGAATGGCTGTCAGAACGACCTTCCTGCTTGATATGATATAGATATAGGTATGTATATTAGATTTATAGATAAATAGAATCATAGATATCATAGATATCATAGAATCATATTCATAGCTATCATAGATATATAGATATTAGAATAAATATCTCACATTGATTCTGCCAGATATAACATACAACCAAAAGTAAAACTACCAACATAAATATATTACCTGGAAGCCGCTAGTCTGATGTTATTTTTTTATAAATGCATACTAAATTATTGTTTTGTATTATTTTAGTTTGTATCTGTATTATTTACCATATTTAATGGCTTTATGTATTTAATAAATGCACACTAAATTACTGTTTTGAACGCGATTATCCATTGATAATTATAAATATGACTGGCGATTAACAAATGCGAAGATCCCGATTGAAAAAGATTCATCAGTAATGAATTTGAATGGTGATTTCACCAAATTAGTCAGCTACAGCCAAACTGGTTTCAATTGTGTCGAGATTTTGGAGATATATTGCCAAATTTCTCTAAGCTTGGCGAGGATTTGACGCTAAGGTATATGAATATATAGTTTATGCTTATGATTGGAAAGAAAATGCAACAATGAAAGATAATTGTCGAAAAATAATTGATTTTATTAGTTTTTTGTTGAATTACTAAAAAAATGCTGAACCAAGATTGCTGAAATTGAAATGAGTCCAACAGAGTATCTTATACTTTTAAATCACAAAAGAATTATCACATTTAAATCAGATATAAAGCAAACATACATACAAGTCGAATTAGTAACCTCCTCCTCTTTTTGAAGTCGGTTAATAACAAATGCAAAGAACCTGATTAGAAAAGATTCATCAGTACTGAATCTGAATGATGATTTCGCGAAATTAGTCAGCTACAAATTGGCTTCATTTATGGCGACTTATTTTTAGTCGCCAAATTTGGCGATATTTTGCCAAATGTTGCCAAACTTGACGAGAATGTGATGCTAAAGCACATGAATATACAATTGTATGCTTATGATTGGGAAAAAATTACAACATTAAACGATAATTGTCGAGAAATCAGTCATTTTATTGGGTTTTTTTTTAATTACTAAAAAAGTTCTGAACCGATTTTGCTGAAATTGAAATGGGACCAACAAGGTGTCTTATACTTTCAAACAAAAAAATTATTATCCCAATCCGTACTCATTTACGAAAGTTATGCTTGAACAGGACCAAAAAGTATATGCATACATACATATGGTTTGAATTGATAACCGCCTCCTTTTTTTGAAGTCGGTTAATGAGATTTTACAATTTATACAATCAGTTCATGTGCTTAATTTTTTTTCTTTGTCCATTTGCTTTAAGCGAGACAATGTAAAACTCGTTCCTATCACCCAATAATTAATATTATTTTTTAAATTTACATGAAAATGCTTCAAATCCAATGAAAATTGAATAAATATAAAAATGAAAAGAGTTAAAATATTCAATGCGCGAAAGCTTTAAAATTTTTATCAATTAATTTTCAAAATTGTATGGCTCACTACACATTGTTTACATTTGTAAAATTAATCACAATTTCTTAAATGCTCGTTTGTTTATATCGGTAATCTGTTGATAGTAGAAAAATACAATTTTTTTACCTTTCTAATGCAGTTTGTCTGACAATTTTGTGACAAATACTTTTCGAGCAATTAATTTCTTCAGCAACTTCAAATGTTTCATTTCCCGAGATTAATCTGTGGCAACGATAATCGAAAAAGCCACTCGTCAGCAACGCGTAGCTTTTTATTACAGAGGATAATTCAGCCAGCATGGTGATAACTACCAAACAAAATGCGCAAATATGTGCGTTTATAGTGAAAATGCTTTAAAAAACAGGCTCCCTTTTCCTAAAATTGCTTATTACAACAAGTAACATTTATTTATTATAGCATTCACTGTCTCCATTTTTTCTTAAATCAAATTTTAGGAGTGCATCAAAGATTGTACAAATTCCGCAATGATCGACAAATATAACTGTGTGGGAAGAAGCATGACATATCCGAGCAGATATGAAATTTGTGACTACTTAGGTAAGTATTTTATTATTTGTTTTAAATTATCAAAAAAAGTACAGTTTTATATTTATGTTATTTTTCAATCAATTAAACAGCAAATACAGAGGAATTATATTGAATTATTTCTTTTAATAATAAGAGAAATGCGGCTCTTTGCAAAGAACTTACCTTTTTTCGAGTGAGCCAGACTGATTGGAGAACCAACTGCGTTTTCGCAATCAAAATCATCCCCTTGATAATTTCAGGCTTTTTGCAAAGAGCCTAAGCAACTTTAGCAAAGTTGGGATATAACCACTTATTTTTCAGTCAGCCTTATATTTTTTATTTTATTGCAATGCAATGAGCCTATGCAGTTTTAGGCTTATTAGAAAATGAGCATCTGTTTGGTCAAATATATGGGCTTATTTCAAATGTCTAATTTACTAAATGATTACGCATAATTTCAGAAAAATATGAGCCGGAACTTACAATTCTTATGAAAAATGCAGAGTAATAATACTGTGTTGTTAAACGATTTTACTAAAAAGACTGAGAGTCTAAAATTAGTGAATACTACTTAATTTTTGTGTTAAGTGAAAAAAATTTCGCAAACACCCATTGCATTAGTGTCAATAAAATTTGCAAATGATTATATTTTTAATGTTTTATTTTACGTTTCGTAATGGAATCGTAGATGAAATGCCAAATGAAAATAATAATTAAAATACTATATAAGAAAACTTCTACATGTATGAAATCTGTAGATGAGCAGATTTTTAAGATTTGTCTCATCAGTTCGTGGACAATATGGGTGACTAATGAAAACAAATATAAAAAATATATAAGAAATATTCTAACTTAAATAATTATCAATATACTAAAAAAGTACTTAAACATTTATTTACAATGTCATTACATATAAACTGGTCTTAAAAACATAAAACCAGAGATATTAAAAATATATGTAAACAAAGATGTTGCATTAACCCCGAGATCTTAGATCATAAACGTGACCATTTTCAAGAGGATAACTTTACAGGCTTGTAAAGCTATAACCTTGAAAATGATCACGTTTGTCGTCGAAAGATCTCAGTGTTCATGTAACATATTTATTTGCATATATGTTAATATCAAATTCTATAATTACGTAGAGAAGATAGATTGCAAAATGTAAATAGATAAGATAATCTATGTGAAAAAGGGTGGTATATTAATAAATTCAGCTGATGAGTCAGATATTTTTTTATGCATTATTTAGCAATGCTGAAACGCTGAACGAAAACAATTATTGAAAACCATATGAAAATTTATGTATTCATGAAATCTCCAGGTGAGGCGAATTTTTAGAGATTTTCCAAAGTGACGCATAGAAGATAGGTTGCTGAATGACAATAATTATAAAAATATGTATGAAAAATTATCAGTAATAAAGAAGTATGCAGATGAGGCAGCTTTTAATTATTTTCGCTATATTATGCGGATAAGGTGGATGCTAAATAAAAATGACGAAAGATGAAAAGAAAACTGGTTTTTTGACATATTTTATTAATAACACTTGGCTGATAATTAAGATTAAATAACACACAATTTTTATTTTATAAGAAAACTTTACAACCATCTATGGATTCTCTGATTTTCGCAAGTATGCGTGCATATGCCTAATCTGGTATTAGCGGTTATTTTAGTATGGTTTATGTAAATTAGGTATGTGTGGCCGGACGACGTGTACTTAAGCGCTGGTAAGCGTCCGGAAGCGCATAATAGATGCATCTCAATACACGAGGCATTGTTATTAAAGGTTCAAGAAGTATGTCGGTTTCTAAAACGTGCTTTGTTAATAGTTTGAGATTGAATTTGAGTTTGAGTCCAGGTAATAGAGGATTTTACCTGGCAAATTTAATGGTAGTTCTGCAAATCGACTTACTTTATGTTTTTGGGTAGCTGAATACGAATTTGTAACTTCCCACCAAAATTTCCTCCGGAAACCACACCCACCCCAAATTTTGGTAAAATGCCCCCGAAAAAAGGTTTTTATTAAGAAAATCAATTTTTTTTTGTATTGGGCAAAAAGTATCTAGAAATTCCGGAAGTAGACAAAATGTGCAACAAATAAGATATATGATATTATGACGTAGGATGAATGGGGAGGGGGGATCTGCCTCGGAACATGCTCCGCGATGCTGCACTGACTAAGTTGCGCAATTCCACTTAACCTCACACATCGTTTACATTCGCCCTCCCGTCTCCCCTCCGAACTTTCCCTTTGAGGTTTACTTTAAGTTTTTTAGGTAGCTGAATCCGAATTTTTTAATTCCCGCTAAAATCCATCACCGCAACACCACCCCAAAATAGTTGTTTTTAAATTAAATTTTTTAATGTTTTACGGAGGAATTATCTAGAACATCAGAAAGTAGACAAAATTTGCAACAAATAGGATATACGACATTATGACATAGGATAAACGGGGAGAGGGCGGGCTACATCAGAACAGTCCCCGCGCGCGGTTCTCAAAAACAAAATTTTTTTCAATGAATCAATTTTTTGGGTGGCAGGGAGTTATCACAATTTGGGGGTTGCCGGGAGAAATTTTGGTGGGAAGTTACAAATTCGGATTCAGCGACCCAAAAAACATAAAATGAGTCGAAATCCAGAACTATCATTAATTTTGCCAGGTAAAATCCCCTATTGTCTGGACTTGTATAACTTAGTGCACGCAGCGCCGCAGTGCATGTTCCGAGGCAGCCCTCGCCCTCCCCGTTATTCCTACGTCATAATGTCATGTATTCTATTTTTTGCAAATTTTGCCTACTTTCTGAATTTCTTGATACTTTTTCCCTAAAACAATAAAAAAATTAATTTAAATACAACTATTTGGGGGGGGGGGTGTTGCGGGGGGAGGAAATTTTGGTGGGAAGTTAAAAAATCGATTCAGCGACCCAAAACACTTAAAGTAAACCTTATAGGGAAGGTTCGGAGGGAAGACGGGTGAGCGAACGTAAACGATGTGAGTGGTTAATTGGAATTGCACGATTAGCCCACGCAGCAACCCTGTGCATGTTCCGAGGCAGGTCCCCGCATCCCCATTCATCCTACGTCATAATGTCATGTATCTTATTTCTTGCACATTTTGCCTACTTCCTGGATTTCTAGGTACTTTTTCCCTAAAAGAACAAAAAAATTGATTTTTTTAATAAAAACCATATTTGAGGGGCATTTTAACAAAATTTGGGGGGGGGGGTTGTGGGGGGAAATTTTGGTGGAAAGATAAAAATTCAGATTCAGCGATCCAAAACAAATATAGTAAGCTTTTTCCAGAACTACCATGAATTTTGCTAGGTAGAGCCCCTATACGGTTTCTGTTGCCTGGACTAACTCTAAATATAGCGAATTTTGAGATCCACAGGACTCCCCAGCTTTTAGTGACTTTATAATGTAATTTTTCAAGTGATATTTTATTTCAGGTGTTTTCAGCTTTATCCAATAACATCCAAGTGTCACTCGCCGTGAAGTAATATATTTAAGAAGTTTTACATAATGATTACAAAGTGTGCGACGTCATTATCTGTGACGTAACAGAGTGATAACCAAACAGAACATAGGGATTTATCACATGAGATAGTGATAATCAATCAGCAGTGCCTAAAGATAGGCTCTGGTTTTTTTAAGGATATGTGATTAAAGAATATGTGATGACTCTTGATTTCAAGAAAAAAATCTCTTCAAAGTTCTCTAAGGTTAAATAAAAATATATAATAGTTGTAATTAACATTTGATTATCCTTTGAAATATCACATGTCATCGACAATAGGGGCTAAATGGTAGTGAAAGGCGATCCTCGAGAATTTACCTATCGAAGAAAATCGTCATCGCAAAAAAACCCCAACTAAACAGCCATCGATACCTTCCCAGAATCTACAATCCAGATGTATTACAATTATTAAAATCATTGCTTTTACATGCTTATAAAGTAATTTTTAGTAAATACGTAGCAATTAAAAATAGATTAAAAACATACTAAGCAATCAATCTAAATTTAGCATCAAGATGCTCGATGGATTTCTAAAATGATCCACTTGTACAATTTTCGTTTGAAGCTAAACGAAAGATAGTGAACCATTTATCGATTTTCTAACTTTCTCAAGTATGCGTGCATATGCCTAATCTGGTATAAGTTGTTATTTTAGTATGGTTTATGTAAATTAGGTATCTGTGGCCGGACTTATTCCATGTTCAAGTAGCATGTCGGTTTCTAAAACGTGCTTTGTTAATAGTTTGAGATTGAGTTTGAGTTTGAGTCCAGGTAATAGAGGATTTTACCTGGCAAAAATAATGGTAGTTCTGCAAATCGATTTACTTTATGTTTTTGTGTAGCTGAATCCGAATTTGTAACTTACACCAAAATTTCCCCCGGCAACCCCCCCCCCCCCCAAATTTAAGTAAAATGCCCCCGAAAAAGGTTTTTTTTTTAAATCAATATTTTTGTTGTATTAGGGAAAAGTATCTAGAAATTCAGGAAGTAGACAAAATTTGCAACAAATAAGATATATGACATTATGATGCAGGATGAATGGGGAGGGTGCATCTCCCTCGGAACATGCGCCGCGACGCTGCGTGGACTAAGTTGCGCAATTCCACTTAACTCACACATCGTTTACATTCGCCCTCCCGTCTCCCCTCCGAACTTTCCCTATGAGGTTTACTTTAAGTTTTTTACGTAGCTGAATCCGAATTTTTAACTTCCCGTTAAAATCCACTCCCGCAACATCACCCCAAAATAGTTGTTTTTAAATTAAATTTTTTAATGCTTTAGGGAGAAATTATCTAGAAAATCAGAAAGTAGACAAAATATGCAGAAAATAGAATATATGACATTATGACGTAGGATAAACGGGGAGAGGGGGGCTGTCTCGAAACAGTCCTTGCGCACGGTTTTTAAAAACCAAATTTTTTTTCAATGAATCAATTTTTTGGGTAGCGGGGGTTATCAAAATTGGGGGTTTACCGGGAGAAATTTTGTTGGGAAGTTACAAATTCGAATTCAGCGACCTAAAAACCATAAAGTGAGTCGAAATCCAGAACTAGCATTAATTTTGCCAGGTAAAATCCTCTATTGTCTGGACTTGCATAACTTATTGCACATAGCACCGCAGTGCATATTCCGAGGCAGCCCTCCCACTCACCGTTCGTCCTACGTCATAATGTCATGTATTCTATTTGTTGGATATTTTGCCTACTTTCTGAATTTCTTGATACTTTTCTCCTAAAACAATAAAAAAATTAATTTAAATACAACTATTTTTTGGGGGAGGGCGTTGCGAGGGAGGGAAATTTTGGTGGGTAGTTAAAAATTTGATTCAGCGACCCAAAAAACTTAAAGTAAACCTTATAGGGAATGTTGGGAGGGGAGACGGGAGAGCGAACGTAAACGATGTGAGTGGTTAAGAGGAATTGCGCAACTTAGCCCCCGCAGCAACGCGGTGGATGTTCCGAGGCATGTACCCGCGTCCTCATTCATCCTACGTCATAATGCCATGTATCTTATTTCTTGCAAATTTTGTCTACTTCCTGGATTTCTAGATACTTTTCCCCTAAAAGAACGAAAAAATTGATTTTTTCAATAAAAACTTTTTTTTTTTTTTTTGGGGGGGGGGGGGTTGCCGGGGGGAATTTTGGTGGAAAGTTAAAAATTCGGATTCAGCTATCCAAAAAACATATAGTAAGCTTTTTCCAGAGCTACCATGATTTTTTCTAGGTAGAGCCCCTATATGCTCTCTATTGCCTGGACTAACTCTGAATAGAGCGAATTTTAAGATCCACAGGACTCCCATCATTTAGTGACATTATAATGTAGTTTTTCAAGTGATATTTTATTTCAGGTGTTTTCAGCTTTATCCAATAACATCCAAGTGTCACTCTCCGTGAAGTAATATATTTAAGAAGTATTACATAATGATTACAAAGTGTGCGACGTCATTATCTGTGACGTAACAGAGTGATAACCAACCAGAACATAGGGATTTATCACATGAGATAGTGATAATCAATCAGCAGTGCCTAAAGATAGGCTCTGGTCTTTTTAAGGTAGAATATGTGATGACTCTTGATTTCAAGAAAAAATCTCATCAAAGTTCTCTCAGGTTAAATAAAAATATATAGTAGTTGTAATTAACATTTGATTATCCTTTGAAATATCACATGTCATCGACAGCTGAGGCTAAATGGTAGTGAAGGGCGATTCTCGAGAATTTACCAATCGAAAAAAATCGTCATCGCAAAAAACACCAACTAAACAGTCATCGATACCTTCCCGGAATCTACAATCCAGATGTATTACAATTATTAAAATCATTGCATTTACATGCTTATAAAGTAATTTTTAGTAAATACGTAGCAATTAAAAATAGATTAAAATTATACTAAGCGATCAATCTAAATTTTACATTAAGATGCTCGATGGATTTCTAAAGTGATCCACTTGTACAATTTTCGTTTGAAGCTAAACGAAAGATAGTGAAAAAGGCAGAAGCAGTAATGTAGTTTTCTACTATCGTTTTCATCCTCTCTTTCAAGCAGCTTCAATTGATAAAGAGGCACCTAATATGATGCATTCAGAAAGTTGTATTCTAAAATTTGTTAATTATCTTAATACAACTTGTACTTGAGAAACAATTTTCCTTCAAGAAATTTATGCTTCTAGTTTAGAAAAGCGCTTATAGCGTGATATTTGAGAAATAACGCAAGTTAAGTTTAGTCATCGTTATTAAGTTCTGTCCTCTACACTGTTGTCCCATTTTCTTATTGTTTTGAATAAAAGTGTGGAAATAGTATACTCTTATGAATTCTTTCCATCTCTAATGACGATTAACTTCATACTCCTCATGTGAACAAGTTTCTTTTCCTCTTAATGGTGAAACGTATGTGAAGAGAGATATCTGTAGCTATGTTATACACAGTAAAGTGATATATTTAAACAGATATGCAAATAAATTGTCGAAACTTCGACTTCCAGAACAAAACACTAAACTCATGTCATGAATGATCCCACAAAGTGAATTATTCTTTAAAGCCTTTCAGTTTTATATTAAACATTATAATTTTCAATTTCTGAATATGTTCTTAATGAAGATATGACTGTTTACTAATGTAAGATGCATTACGACTCTTACAAGCCTGCTAAATTAGAAGCATCATCACACCCACGTTTTCTTTACAATAATTTTTATGTGACACATGCAGAATCGAAAAATATTTACAATGCGTTCTCCCTCTAAAATTTTGAATATAATTGTATAAAATTTATATTAACTCAAAATAAATATTGAAATTATAGAGTGATTTGTCAAATTCTAGACTTATGAAATGCGTTGAACAATTTTTATAATATAATAGCGCAAAACTTGTGACTTCCCTAAACACATACGGGACACAGCTGTTTGTGTTTCACATACGAATCGGCCGTTTTTCTCAAATTTGTATTTTCGAATAAAATTGCATAAAAATTAAAGTTATAGTAAGATCGCTAAAAACTTATTTTAAGAGAGAAGATCAAATTTCCAGAGTTTAATTTTGGAGTTATCGGCATTCAAAATTGCATTCCTAATGTTTCTCAAAACTCTTGGAAAATAATTGAATTCGTTGAGTTTGCCATCAATCTAAAATCTCAAACGATACGCACTTCATTTGCAAACAGATAGTTAAATGAGAATTGACCTTTGAAATTGAAAAACAAAAAATTCTGTCGTTAAATCTCAGTTACTGGCTTACTGTAAATTAACACAGCGACAAATATAACTTTGAAAGTATTATATCTTAATAAATTTTTTTAGGTAAGATAGTTAATTTGATTAGACACATTTTTAAGGAAAACAAATCGCTTTGTAGTGTAAGCATTCATCATTAAAAAATATTTCCTTTGAATATCGGATCCACGAATATCAGATTACTGGATAGACTGTTTTAGGCAAGAAATATTCTTAAACTCTACACGGGAACTAGGATCGAATCTGTCCGGCTTAGCATGTATTCTTGATAGAATCGTTATCAAAAGGTTAATGCTTGCGAATTCTGAATATAAAACATAAAATGATTTTTTAAAGTAGTTTGTGATATTTGATTTCTCGCTGTAATTTGAATAAATTCTAATTTATTTAAATTACAGCTTGATTGCTATGAAAATATATTGCTTGCGTTTCCTAATTGCATAGTTTCTCATTACATGACGTAATAAGATCGCACCTTATTTTTTATATGGGTGCAATGAAATCCCGAGTTTGTATTATGGCCGGCATTTACTGAGTAACTGAAACGAAATCATGTGAGTTTATAATTAGGGTTTCGTTCACCTCACGAAAACCTTATAGTCTCGCTTCTCAGTCTGGACATTTGTCCGTCACAGCGCTCGTACTCGGAAACTATTAAAGTTACAGACTTGATTTTTTTTACATAGAGCGAATACCCCCTGTCATACCCAAAATCATAGACTTTTTAAAAAGTTATGTTATTTTAATTAAATAAATTAATGTAAAGTCATCCCACAATTTTTGCGATTTTTGTACTTTGTAAAAATCACCATCAAATCAAAAATAATCCATTGAACGCGTTTCGAGACTGAAAATTAACAGCCCGTTCTCAGCTACAGTAAACACGTGTCCGTAAGGGGACCAGGTCACAAATGAACAGAAAGGGAAAGGTGGAGTGATTACACAATTATTCAAAACATTTTATTTGTGAGTTATCGCCAGTTTTCGGTGCTCTTTCTACAAAATTATGTTTTTGTTTACAGTTTTGTTGAGAAACACAGTGTGAATGGATTTCAAAAAATGCACTGTACATAGTTATTTTAAAGAGCGCCCAATCATTTTTTTTAAAATAATACTAGGGGACTCTGCCCCCTAAGAGCTATGTTCGCCATCCCCCGTTCCGACACCGCAGTCTCTAAAAGCACGCTAATTTGATCGGCTTTAAAACAATTTCAGAAGATTGAATTCTAATTTTAAAAACAGTGGCGATCTCCTTGTTAAAGGGCTGTTTTCGCCTGTGATTGAATTAGATCAGTGAAGCATTTAAAAATGAGCTATTTAAAAATGAATTAAATAAACAGAACCTTTGTCTGCCGGTATTTTTTAACAACGCTATAAGAAAGTTCTTTTAAATAAGATATTTTAAATGTATCGTTTTAAATTTGATGTAATTTTCACCAAAGTTTTCTTTCTCTTTTAAATATTCACGTGAAAACACCTTTATTATTAGAAAGGAAATATTATTTGCGCTGCCTTAGAACTGGCAACAATAGTTTAAAAGATTAGCTAGAAATCCGAAATGTCTCGTGCAAATATATTTTTAAATTTAAACTGTTTGGTAATATTATTGTTTGGCCATTTTAAATATCACGTAATTTCTTCCATTTACGGCTTTTAGCGCATATAACAAATTTATTATTTTACAATTTTCTTTCTCATTTAAAATTCACGTGTAAATATAGTTTTTGAGACATAATTTTCAATATTTTCTGCTTTTAATACGTAATGATTTAATTCTAATTTGAAAGATTTTTTTTGTTTATAACAGTCACGTGTAAATAGGAAATATTATTCTTTTCGCTGTTTTTAAAATTCACAACAATTTAAAAGAATATCCTTCTCTAAAAGATGAAAAAAAAAATCTCTCGAAATGATAAAAATTCAAATTTAAAATGGAAATAAATACTCAAAAAATGAGTCAAATAAAAAATAAATAAATGCAGTCTGCATATCGGGAACTTCTAATGTATATCCGCAGAAAAAAAAAATTACATTCCTATGCATAGTTTTTGCTCCTATAAAACTTTTTTAATGGAACGATTTTGACCAAATTTAAAATTAAATATCTCCTAAAATTAATATTTCATTTAAAAACTGCCTGCATCAGTGTGTTTACGAAACATTTCTCTATAATACCATAGATTTTCATATTTTTGTATGCAGTAGTTTCCTTAATATTAACAAAGGAAGAACCCGGTCACAAAAATTTCATAAATAGTGGCGGTGACGGCGTTAGCTACTTTTTTTTAGAATAGAGAGAAACGCAATTTCTAAAATATTTTTTACCATTCATTGAAAAAAACATGTAAATGAAGAAAAAAATATTGGTTTTGTACAATAAAAACAAAGCATTTTATTTATTACATACTTAAATATAAATGTCTAATAAACATACTTCTTAAAATATACACTGCAAATGTTTTGTGTACCTGCTGCAGTATAACTGCATATATTTCATTCCAAATACTGATAATCAAAATTAAAGTAAATAGCATCTCCCAACCCTGTATTTTTTATGCTAAAGTGCAAATGGGTGCGTGCAATTGGGGGAAAAAAGCCTGAATGTTAAAATACACAATACTAATATATAACTATATTTCAATGGCTGTAAAGATCTCTCATCAGCCTGAGAATCTTATTTTTAAATATTTATACATTTACCATTGAATTCATTAGAGCAAACCCATGGTATTATGAAAATCCATTTACTATATACAAACTACAATATTTATAAAATAAAAAAAAAAAATCGGGGAAAGCAAAAAATTTTGTAATACTGGAAAAATATTTCTACCAGATATCACTCGAATGGAATTCGTCTGTTTTTTTTTTTGTTTTTTTTTTCGTATTTTTAATACACAAATGCTCATATAAATATTACAATGACTGAATATTGCAAGAAATTTTCACACGATTCAAATAAGTCGTATGTTTCCTTAACCATCGGAAAAAATACATATTTTTTATATATATAATATGTTTCTAGTCAAAGAAGGATATTTTTTCCATCTCCCCAAACGTGATTTCAGTCGAAATCTATGACCCATGGCAGAATTTTATTTATTATAAATATTTCTAGTATGAATAATTTAAGTACTGATTAAATTTTCTTTAAATGTAAATATATAGAGATTAACTAACTTAATCATTTATTGTTTAAAAATTTCTTTGTTAATCTTTACAGGCATTCGTTTCATGAATTTAATGACAAACAAATTTATCTTTACTGAAGTGATGAAATATCTCTACTTATTCTATAAATAACCGATTATATACAAAAGACTTATTTCTACATAGTTAAACAGAAATTCCACTTTTAAAATCACAGAAATTTATATTCATTTATTACTTAAATTCAATCATTTCAGTTTATAAGAAAAAGTAAACCACTTGTGATTTATTTTACTTTCATTTTTTTAACACAGACATATATTTAATTTGTTTTTTAGGATTTCACCTTGTAACTATATCGTATGCATTCTAAAAATATAATGAATTAAAAATTAAGAAATTGTTTAGAAAAATTACAAACTATTAATTTACCTTAAAAACAAAGATTTTACTGTCATGATTACTTTTTCATATTCCTTAAAGTTTTGAAATCACAATCACTTCTTTTTACAAACAATCAAATTTGATGAAGTATATCAGTTCTCTTTGACAGATTTTTTAAAATGAATCTTAACTGTTGAAATTTGTTTTATATACAGTTTTTAAATCCAAGAAACTTTTTTCTAACAGCTCCAACTTATATCCATATTTACGTTCAATGCTTATTTTACTTTAAAATATGCAGTTTGATAAATTATGCAGGTTTTTAAAGAAGTTTAAATAGGCTTTGATACGACAAAATATATCTCATATCTGAAATATATTTTGAATTTTTTTTTTTAAATCATGCCTGATATACTTTTTAAAGTTACCTCCTTAAATGTAGTTTTCAAAAACATTTCATATCACAACATATAAGTTTTATTACCATAAAAATACAAAAACTATTAAACAATCCAATAGTACGAGAAAATATTTTTTTGTTTAATATTAGATCTACCGAAAAGTTCTGTCCAATAACGTTATTTCACGCCTACTTTTTAAAAATTTAGATTTCTTCAATGGCACCACTTTTTAGAAATGGTAAAACTCTCATTGTTTTCACATTTTACATTAGGTGAAAACATTGGGAATTTTACCTTTTCAAAAAAGTGGTGTCAATGAAGAAATCTGAATTTTTAAAAAGTAGGCGTGAAATAACATTATTGGATATAACATTCCGGTAGACCTAATATATTTAACATTGAACCATACGTGAAGAAAATTAAGAAAACAACCAAAAATAAAATATATATTTTTATTAGTATACATAGGACCAACTTTATTTTAGAATAGGGTCTGGATTTTCCAATAAATTGATATATAAAATTTACGGACAGATATAAAAATTTCAGGACCCTGCTCACCAAAACAGATCACAAGGCTTAAAGCGATTTAAATCAGAGGTGCTCCTCAAACTATGACTTTGCTGAATTATTTGTGACTTTGGTTGTAATGGTCTTTTTCGATAACAGAATGTACTTCAACATCCGAAAGTCTCTCTCGCCATGTACGTGCCATATTCTATACCCATGATCGCTGAAGATGTTTTTCCTTGGTCTCAATGTGTCATCATGATTTTGCAGACTGTAGCTCAAGAAATATCTAAAAGACTGAAAAAATACGCATTTCATAAATGCCAATCAATGTGAATTATTATTTTGTGTGAATATCAAATTGAATATGAAATCTTTATCCAAAGCTACAATTGCCTAAAGAAAAAATATTAAATATATTTATAATTCTACTTTTACTACTTTGACAATTTCATCTGAATTGGTACTCTATTCACAAATTACAGTAGGCAAACCAGTTGCATCACCGTAAGTCCTAAACTAACACACTTAAATATAAATACAAATCGCAACTAGTTATTACAACAGTCTGCAAAATTATCAAAACTACTTCAGAAATTGTATACTTTTTTATATTCTTTACACCTATGTAATGAGCGACATTTATAGTATATGTGCTGTTTAGTGTCTGCGACATCCTTGAACTTGAACATCAATATTCCTATACATAAAATTTTGACCTATCTAATTGCAGATTTTCAGCAATTCAATAGGGAAAAAATTTAAATTTGCTAAAAAAAAAGGTTGCTAAAGAATTTATGTCTAGATTATTAGTAGTATATATAAAATCGATCTGGCGCAGTTATAAAATTTTCAACTCATCCCAAATTATAAAACATTTTTTTAACGTTTTACTATCATTTAATATCATTTACTTCAATTTTTTATATCAAAACACTCTTTTTTATCATCCATTTAAAACACCTTCGATTTTCACCTTATATCTGAACAAAAATCGATTTTTTTCTCAAGAGAGTTTTAAACAAATGAGTATTTTTAATTAAAAAAAGCTTAATAGTCTTAAAGCATCATAGTATTATAAAGCTTAATACAAAGTCACTATGTGACAGAAAGGTAAGTATCACATTGCAATGTTAATTACAAAAGTCATAGAATAAATTAAAACAAAAATATCGGGTAAGAAAATTTATTAACCCTTTGTTTCTCAGTGTCCCTTTACACGATTCCCAAATCCCAGAATGGCACCAAAATTTTAGTACAAGTATTTTCCGCTCATTATGTAAGTGAAATAAAGCTTTTCATAAATCCAAATAAATTTGTTCGTAAATTCGGGTGTCAATCATTCATGTAAACATTTTACCAATGGAAGTGCTCTGCACCTGAAAGGGTTAAAGCAAGATTTATTTTTATAGTAAATAAATATCTTTAATATAAAAGCTTTGAATCTCCACATCACTCACAAAATCCAGTTTTGAAACACTTTCTAGAAATCATTTAGAGAAAAAATTCTTCTTTCGTTTCATGCAACAAAATATCCCTTGTTCAAAATAATATTAGTTAGAGAGAACTAGTTTACAGACAAAAAACAAATTTATCATTTGACAGTTAGGGCAGTGATCTGACGCAGTTATAAAATTTTCAACTCATTCCAAAATATATGCCGTTTTTATAATTTAGAGTTACTTTTGATATCAACGCCTTCAAATTTTTATATCAAAATACCATTTTTTTATCCGTTTAAAACATTCCCGATTTTTCCTCATATTTGAATTCGTATAATTGTCGGGGCAGTTTTAAACAGACAGCTATTTTAATAAAAAAGCATACATTTAATTACTTTTTAATATATGAACACTGGAAAAAGAACAAAAAAAATTATAATTTTCTTTTATTTTCCAAGAAATAAACACTAAAAGGAATGAAAATATGCGTGAAATAAGTGCGAGTATTACTCGTGCTCAGAGAATTCCGTACAATAAATATATCAATTATTAACTGTATTATTAAAAAAAATCGCTAGTAAAAGAAAAATAAGACTTTGTAAAAAAAAAAAAAAAAAAAAAAAAAAACTATACAACGTAGGAATGGGTATATCTGTATATATACTATAAAAGTATAAATGGGTATACCGTAAAAGTTCAAAGAGTTATGAAGCCTAAATAATATCAAACATTGCTATTCTGTATTATTTCAATCTTATCGTAATCCGTTTATGATGAACTTAATTCGGCACCAACAAATGCATATTTAAACTTCATTTGGCATTTCATAAAACTAAATTCAGCGTCGTAATAATCTTTTCTTTTTACAATGTAGCTAAACCAAAAGCTTTGTTCAAAGTTTAAACATGGCATTTTGCGAAATGCGCTTCGAAATGAGGTCGCAAAGTAGCAACGCCCTTTTCGTTCTTGCCGCGTTTTTCAGATATTTTTTAATTAGCGTTTAAAGACACGGGAGGCGTATTGAGAGAGCTGCTCAGTGCAAACTAGTCGCGAATCCCATAGAATTTATGAGATTAATTCTAATTAAATTATCTGTTTTTAACAGTGTGACGTTTATTGCTTTTAAACTGGTACTGGGATATTATACAAATTGGTATTACTTGGGTATTATACAAATGTATCATTCAAAGTTGTGATCTAGGCTTTAAAAGCCGATGGTACATACAGTATGCTGTCCCTGTCATCATGCATGTCCAAACCGTCCGTGTCTTTAAGGGTTAATATATCGGCTAGTTATCGACGATTTTTTTCAAAAATCATTATCAACAATCCTTTTATACTTCTACTACGATAGGTACCGCCAGTGTTTCTCAACGTCTTTGCTGAATGCTCGCAAATCGAAATTTCTGTGTAACGGAAAAATGTGCTTTTTTCAAGAACTATGTGACCTAGAGTAATCGCTATAAATTTCCACCAAGGTTTAAATTAACCTCTACTATCTCTAATTTTTTCATAATTTTAGTTTCATTAGATTTGGAATTAGATGGGGGGAACATATTTTTGCAGTACATTTTCGACGATATCTCTGAAAATATAATTAGTCCAGGCAATAGGGAATTTTACCTAGCAAAATTAATGGTAGTACAGGAAATCGGCTTAGTTTATGTTTTTTGGGTTGCTGAATCCGAATTTGTAACTTCCGATCAAAATTTTCCCCCGGCACCCCCCCCCCCCGTATTTTGGTAAAAAGCACCCAAAAAAAGTTTTTATTAAAAAAATCAATTTTTTATTGTTTTAGGGGAAAAGTATCTACAAATTCAGAAAGTAGACAAAATTTGCAACAAATTAGATATATGACATTATGACTTAGGATGAAGGGGAAGGGGAATCTGCCTCGGAACATACGCGAGGTGCTGCGTGGACTAAGTTGCGCAATTTCACTTAACCACTCACACGTTTACATTCGCCCCCCCCCCATCTCCCCTCCGAACTTTCCTCATAAGGTTTACTTTAAGTTTTTTGGGTCGCTAAATCCGAATTTTTAAATTACCCCCAAAAGTTTCCTCCCCGAAACCCCCCCAAAATAGTTGTTATTAACTTAAATTTTTTATTGTTTTAGGGGAAAAGCATTACAAAATTCAGAAACTAGACAAAATTTGCAACAAATAGGATATATGACATTATGACGTAGGATAACCGGGGAGAGAGGGGGCTGCCTCGGAGCAATCCCCGCGCGCTTTTCTCAAAAACCAATTTTTTTCAAAAAATCAATTTTTTTTTTTTTTTTTTTTTTTTGTGGGGGGGGGGGGGGGTTGCCGGGTGAAATTTTACAAATTCGGAAAGTTACATAAGTTAAATAAGAAAGTTCCAAATTCGGATTCAGCGAATGAAAAAACATAAAGTAAGTCGAAATCCAGAACAAGTATTAATTTTTCCAGGTAAAATCCCCTATTCCCCGGACTTCATAACTTGGTACACGTAGCGCCGCAGTGCATGTTTAGAGGCAGCCCTCCCCGTCCCCGTTCATCCTGTGTCAAAATGTCATATATCCTATTTGTTGCAAATTTTGTCTGGTTTCTGAATTTCGTAATGCTTTTCTCCTAAAACAATAAGAAATTTAAGTTAATAACAACTATTTTTTTGGCGGGGGGGGGGGGGGAATTTTGGGGGGAAGTTAAAAATTCGGATTCAGCGACCCAAAAAACTTAAAGTAAACCTTATAGAGAAAGTTCAGAAGGAAGATGGGAGGGTGAATATAAACATGTGAGTGGCTAAGTGGAATTGCGCAACTTAGCTCATGCAGCACCGCGTGCATGTTCCGAGGCAGATCCCCCCTTCCCCTTCATCCTAAGTCATAATGTCATGTATCTAATTTATTGCAAATTTTGTCTGCTTTCTGAATTTCCAGATACTTTTTCCTTAAAACAATAAACAAATTGATATTTTTAATAAAAACCTTTTTTGGGGGGCATTTTACCAAAATTTGTGTGTGTGTGTGGGGGGGGGGGGTTGCCGAGGGAAATTTTGGTGGAAAATTAAAAATTCGGATTCAGCGACCCAAAAAACATATAGTAAACCTTTTTTCAGAACTACCATGAATTTTGCTAGGTAGAGCCCCCATACGGTCTCTGTTGCCTGGACTAAATACCTAAAATTAAATGAAATGCATTTTTGAGTTCAGCGTTACGAAAGTTTACACATGATACCTAACACGATATACAAAGAAAATGTTTTTTTTTTCAAGTAACTTAATTAGCCCCCTATACATTTTCAATAAAATATTTGTAAATATTTAATAATCTGTAAATATGTGGGTCAATAGTCTTTATTACTTTCCCCAATTTGAACTTTTCACGTTCCATAGTTTACGAGTAAAACGGCTGTGACAGACAGACACAGGAGTGATCTTATAATGGTTCCGTTTTTACTTTTTAGGTACGGAACACTAAAACGAGGATTCCCTTTAGGAAATCCTCTCTAAAATATTAAAAAAAGCATTAAAAATTTTAGTTGATCCGGTTGGTTGATTTTTTGACGGCCGATTATCTACGCTAGGGATATAGGCCCGAGGGGGAGTGCCCTGCGTGGGGGTCTTTCTAAGGGAACCTAACCCGTATTAACGCATGGAAATCCATGGCTCGAAGAAAACCACGAAAACTCCGAAACATTAAAAAATTTAAGAATGAAAATAAAATTCTTACTCTATAGTTTCGTTAAATCAAATTTCTGATAAGTTTTGATATTCAGATAATAAATCCCAATCAACTACATCATAAAATTCAATTATAAAATTTTCAGATGACTCTTGAAATTGAGATATGTTTTTCCAACTAACTTCATAACGAAATTCCCTTATAAAATTTTCTGATAACTCTTGAAGTTGAGTTATGTTTTTCCTATTAACTTCATAACGAAATTCCCTTGTAAAATTTTCAGATAACTCTTGGAATTCAGATATTGTTTCCTAATTAACTACAACGAAATTCCCTTATAAAATTTTCAGATAACTCTTGAAATTCAGATATTTTACCCAATAAACTATATCATGAAATTCCCTTATAAAATCTTCAGATAACGCTTGATATTGTGATATTTTTTTTTTCCAATTAACTTTATGAGCAGACAGATAAGTTAAAGCTTCTAATTCTTTTAAAAACTCCTTTGATAAGGTTTTTCTAACAATCATTTTTGGTGTAATTTCTCTTAATATTCTCTCATCCATTTATATAGATTTATTTTTTCTAATATTTTTTGTAGATCACTTAAAATTTAGTCAAAGAATTAATCATTTAATTTTTTTTCATTTCATGTTTAAAACTGTATGTTTTTTTTTTTTTTTTTTTTTTTTTTTTTTTTACCTCCATAATAAAATAAAATATATACTCCTTATTAAATGCATTTCTTAATTTATAATTAAAACTTATTTTTAAACTATCTATAGCTGTATAATGTTCATGATGAGATAAGTCGAAGCACATAATAGAATAAAATTCACCAAAGTTTAAATAATCTACTAATGGTGCAGAATTTTGTGTTTAAATCATTTCTCGTTATTTCAATAAGTGCTTCAAAAGCTCTATCCCATTCTTTATTAGTGAAATCCATGCTATATTTTTCACAAGGCTTTCTTATTCCGTTAACAGTATAACCACATTCAGGCATATCTAAAATATCAAATAGTAGATTATTTTTCTTAAAATGTATCAGTTTTTTCCAAGTAGTGAAAAATAGCATACAATCTATCTTAAAACTTCATCAGACGTGGTAGGTATAAAATTTATACCACTTTTATCTTTATCAATTTTATTCGTTCTAAAAATTTCATAATGATTCCAGTATATATCTGTATTTTCTTCAGATAAATTTAATTTACTATATAATTTTTCAGCAGTATTTTTTAATGTATAATGTACTAAAAACAGAGATAAATCTACAAATTCTACCTTATAATCAGGATTTGCAACACCTGTATATAATATACTTTCGCTGTCATTTATTTCAAATTCTATTCTAATTTCAAAACCTGTTAATAATTTCGGATATTCTTTAACAAAATCAGAAATTTGTTTTTAAGGTATCGACATTGTAACTGTTTGACTATTTTTTGTTAACTGATATCCTTTATCAAATCCCTAATTATAATTTACATTTCGATTATTCTAACTTACTTGGTAATTCATTTACAGGGGTTTGTGCTGTAATTGTTCCGATACTTTGAATAGTATAATTTTTTTTATCAGCAGTATCTTTTGTAAAAAAAAAAAAAAAAAAAAAAAAAAAGATATTAGTCGGTTGTGATGTGACATATTCCGGTGTATATTCTCATTTATAAATTATAAATTTCTAGCTTAATTCTGTACTATTTAACATTTCCAAACTTAATTCTGGCTGTGGTCTGGGATATTCGAGTCGGCGTGGTCATATTTTATATAAAATGTAATTAATTTATACTCCTGGTAAGTTTTCTTCGACTGAATCATCTTCAAACAGCAATTTTTTTGTATAAAGTGTATTCCATTGGCTTTTGCTTTATCTTTCCTAACTACCTTTCTTTCAATGATATATGGTGGGCGGCTGGTGATTCCTCAACCTGCTTTCTAATAATAGTATTTAAATAGTAACTATATTCTTAAAGTTTATATATATGTATATATATATATTTTACGTCTCAAGAATCTAATTCTTAGGGATAGAAATTTTCATTAAGTTGGTCCGCTGAGGAAAGTTGACTAACACGTGCTTATGAATCACGTGCTAATTATCTGTTGAAGAAAAACAAAGAAGCTTCATTATGTCCGAGAAAAATTTCGGTAGCTCCATGCCACCATCAAGAGGGAGGCTACTGTATAAATACAAAGATGTGCAAAAATATGACGTTATTATTTTTCAACTGTACGATTTGATGGAAAGGTTTTATCAACGTAAGGCGTCAGGCAGCGATAAAGAAGCCAGAAATTATCAAAATGCCCTGGATCAGAAAATCAAGTTGATGTCCAATAAATCAGATATTCTTACAGTAGATGACAAAGATGAAAACCAGACAAATAAAGATAGTGAAACTTTTGATGAATAGGACCCACTGCTTAGAGGTCTCACTCAGATCGCAGATCTCTATAAAAAGAAACAAACAGACAAAAAAGGTACCCTACAAAAATTGAAAAATGACTTCCACGAGGAATTAAGACATAGATTTATTACACACGAATATAACTTATTGAGAAAAGAAATTGAAAATTCAAAAATCAACAAACTAGAAGATTCTGATACTGGAAAGAATACCTAAAATTCCTTGATAGAGGAAGAAGACGTGATATTGGAATCTACACCAAGCATGATCCACACACTCAGGACGGACAGTTACTCTGCATGAAAGAAAATAAACCAGCTAGAGGATAAACATAAGAAATCAGAAAAGGAATTAAAAATCAAAACAAGAAAATTAGAAGAGCTAGACCAACAAATAAAGAAAAAGAAAGAAGAATCGGAAACAAAGGAGGAATAATTGCTTCTCAAAAAGGAACAAATAGAGGAGTATTTAAACGAACTAAAGCAATATGAAGATAAAAGGAAATCAGACGAATCAACACAAACAGAGGATTCACAAAATGAGTACTCATTAGTTTCTGCAGGGAGGGATGACGAAGTAAACGAGGAATTAGACAATTCGAAACAAGAAATAACAAGAGGACACAAATTACTCGAAAAAGAATTCATTAGACATGGACGTAAAACTTGGAATGAAAAAGACGTAACAAATTTTCTAAGAATCTACAAGAAACAAAACAGTACCTCACCGAAACAACAATCAACTCTTCAGCTAGACATGCAGAAAATAACAATAGAAGTAACAGCAACAATTAAAACAATATTTTCAATCACAGAAAACCTCACTGAAACCTTAAACAGTTATCATGATAAAATCCTAAATGAATTAGAAACAGTACGAAATTCGAAGAATAAGTTCACATCGTTCCAGACATACCAGGAACAATATAAATTCAAAACGCAAGGGAAACTTCATAAACTACAACAATACTGTGAAAAACAAACAGAAACCTTACAATCTATCTATTACGAATCTCAAGAGAACCAAACTGAACAGTTAAGGAAACATCTGTTAGAAAACATGGAGAAGCAGTTTAAAGATCAAACTAAAAAATTAGATGAAATAATAAAAGCATTACACCCTCAAAATGAAAGGTCACGTCAAGAACCAATGATGCAAACAAAAAAAATTAAAAAACTCATTCTGATACCGAACGAGAATATGGAAATTTCACAAGTCTCAAAAATAATACGAGAAGACGCTAAAAAATCAGACAAACCTCCGGAAATCAAGAATATAAGAAAAACCACGAATAATAAAATAGAGCTAAAATCCCCAGAAAAAGAAATAGACACAATATCTAAGTTACTAGAAAATAAACAAGACAACTTTACAATCATACATCCGGAAGAAAGAACGATGAAAATATTACTACTGAAAATAAATAAAGACATCACTAAAGAAGAGTTAGAAGATGAATTAACTAAAAGAAAATATTTAGAAACGTTTACCATACTTAAATCAATAGAAATTCAGAAAACATCGTACAACAATTGGGTAGTCGAAGCGCCAGCATCCGACTGTAGGAAAATGGTAAAAATGGGTAAAGTAAAACTCTTTTATGAAGTCTTTAGAGTTGAATTTTATATCAGAGTAATGCGATGCACAAACTGTCAAGAACTTAATAACCATGTCAAATCACAGTGCGAATTTCGGACAAGGTGTGCCAAGTGCTCGTGAAACATGAGACTAGTGGATGCGAAGACAAAGTAACAAAATGTATAAATTGTATAAGATACAATAAAAACGAAGTCAATCACCCAGCGTATTCACCACAATGTCCCATTTTCCAATATGAAAAAGACAAAAGACTGAAAGAACACTAAAAATCAAAAGAAATCCTTCCGAATATGAAGACTCTAACAAGAGAAAACAAAGACAAAATTGAAAAAATGTCAAGAAGAAACTATAAGAGAGAAGACCAACATATTGGAAACCAACCTTCTGAAAACAGAATTAGAGGAAATACATATGAAAATGACAATAAATATGACAACAATTATACAAAAAGTAAAGAATATACAAATAACAGATATGGAAGAAGTGATAATCAGATAAAATATAAAGAGGATGAAGTAAAGGATAGATACGGAGAAACTAGAACTATAACAATGCGAACCTTCGAAAACTCGAACAGAAAGAACCATAATTATACATATCCAAAATATACAAGGAAGGCTTTGCCTCCCAGTCGCCGGTAGAGGCATTTATAATCAAAACCAAGCTTCATCATCACAATCAACGTACTTCTTTGGTGGTACACCATTACATCAACAAGATATAAAAGTAACCCAAATAAACTTAAATAATTGTCGTGCAGCAAATTTTCAATTAATTAAATACATGAACCAGAACAATATTGACATAGCACTAATCCAGGACTACCATAGAAGCAAAAACTCTTTTACTGGTCTCCCGATTTCTTGGGCTTTATATCAATCAACATTAAAAACAGCGGGAATATTGATCGCCAACCCCTTATTTGTACATAATAAGGTTCTGCAAACAGATAATAGTGTATTTATAAATGTAACAACGAAGTTAGAAAATTTTAAATTTGCTTCGCAATACTCAAAGCCGAAAGGAGATCTAGCTAAAGATTTTGAGGACTGGTCAAATATCAATCACAATTGTACTAATCTAGTATTAGGAGGCGACTTTAATGGCAATCTGAAGGCCTGGGGTTACAGCAGAAATAACGCAAAATGTGAAATCCTACTAGATTATCTTGCAAATAGAGATCTAACAATAGTGAATGACCCACAAGCAGAAAAAACTTTTTTCTTGGGAAAGAAGAAAGATAACCTTGATCTTACATTATGTGGATTAAGTACGAAGGACTTACTTGACTCTTGGGCAGTAGAAGTGGACTTTCCATCATTAAGTGATCACAGATACATAAACTTCACATTGAAATTAGAACCTCTCTTACGAAATCTGTACAGATTTAAAACCAAATATGAAACTTTTAAAAAATTCAAAAAAGTATTTGATAAAAAGGAAGAAGAATGATGGACAACACTTCAAGAAACATCAAATCCTGAGGAGTTAGATACATGGGTAAACAACTTCCAAATACACATGGAAAATTTAATGAATTTGACACTTAAAAAGAAAAATCAAAAAAGAGACCTAAATATCAACTGGTACACAGACAAACTCAAAATTGAGCGTAGTAGACTTAACGCACTACATAAACGATTTCGAAGAGACTTAGAAAAACAACAGTACGGGAAAGAATATAAAAAAAGCATTGGCTGAATACAAACTACATATCAAGAAAGCTAAACAAGACTCATGGTATTCATTCTGTCAACAAACCACAAGTGTATATGGCACAGCTTTCAAAATAATGAAGGTAAAATACCTAAAAATACCCATTTAATCCACACAACACTAGAAACATCAGCAACAGAGGACTCATTTCTTGATATACAACAAAATCTAATCTATCATCATTTTGGGAATCCAGATACAGAGCAAATCCACTCGAGAATAAATCGGGACCCTATTACAAATGAAGATTTTGACAAGATTAAAATCAATATGAGGGAACTCAAATATGTTATCAGCCAACAAAATCCTAAAAAAGCACCAGGGTATGATAGAATTGACATAAAAATACTAAAGAATCTAACTAAACGATATCCAAAACTGATGCTACTCCTTTAAAATAAATGTCTTCAGATTGGCCATTTTCCAACGGCGTGGAAGAAAGGTGTAGTTATATTCTTTCGAAAGAAAATAAAGACCCAAGAATTCCAAAGTCCTACAGACCGATAACCTTACTCCCAATGATGGGTAAGGTGTTAGAAAGAGTCATAAAAATTCGTACACAAACTTATCTAGAAAACAGAAATCTCTTAGCAAACCAGCAACATGGCTTCAGAGAGAAGAGAAGCACACTAACGGCATTACAATCAGTAAAAGATCAAATAATGGAACTTCTCCAGCAAAATAAATATGTAGGATTAATATCATTTGATATCCAAGGAGCTTTTGATTCAATAGATTGGAATATGATCTCGGAACTAATTGAAGATTCAGAACTACCTAGATATTTAAAAAAAATACTCATAAACTATATAAGTGAAAGATTTATTGGAGCAAACAATTTTAATTTCATTCAGTGGATTCGCAGTTTCAAGGGATGCCCGCAGGGTTCATGTTTAGGCTCGCTTCTATGGTTAATAGTGGCAGATTTCATTATTAAGGAACTACTTAAAAAATTTCCTGAACTAGTAGTCTATGCAGATGACTTCGTGATCTTAGTAAAGGGAAATACAAGAACTGGCTTGGAAAAAGATGCTAACGATAAGATCCGAAGTTTTGAAGAAATTTGTAACAGACTAAACCTGAACATCTCACAAGAAAAAACAAAAGCCATACTCTTTGGAAGAAATCTATTAAATAACAGACATCCAATTTTTAAATTAAAAAATAAAACAATTAAAATTGAAAAATCACTACCATACTTAGGAATTATCTTTGACCAAAAAATTAAAATTTCAAATTCACTTAGAAGACATAAAGGCAAGAATATCTCAGTTCGTGACCATCTTCAAATTTCTGGGAAATTACCAGAAAGGAATTAATCCAAAAATAAAAAAGATGTGGTATACGACGGTAGTGGAAAGACAAATGTTGTATGCACATGAAATTTGGTTCCCTAATTTAAACAGTCGTGGTATTAGAAAATTAAAGACAATACAAAGAATGAGTTTAATGAGTGTCATCAAAACCTACAGAAGTATCTCACACGAAGCATTAAATGTCTTAACAGGCATACCACCAATCATTACGAAAATCCAGAATGAATTCATGGCATACCAGACAAAAATGGGAAAAAGAAATTTAATAATTCAATCAATGAAAATAAATAAGGATAATTTAATGTTGAAGGAAAGTACGTTTGATTATCCGGATTACTACAAAATCAATAACCTGAATATAATAGAAGAAATAACGGAGTCACAGATTCGTAACAACAAATTAAAGATATATACAGATGGCTCTTTAATGGAGCAGGGGACATCGTGTGCCTTTACAGTAATGTTAAACGATGCTTTTATCCATGATAGTGCTGCACGGCTAAATCCTCATAATTCAATCTATCAGGCAGAGCGTAAAGCAATATTAAATTCTATAGAATGGTTTTCAATCTCCAGATTCACACCAGTTCCTATATTGACAGACAGCAGATCTTCATTAGATGCCCTCAAAATTATTTTCCCAAGAAATATAATCATAAGACAGATTTATACAGAAATTCAAAAAATCCCGCAAAAATTAATAAATATATCATGGGCAAAAGCTCATATAGGAACTGTTGGGAACGAACGTGCAGACAGCTTGGCTAAAAACGCAATTAAACACGACCACTACGATGAAATTCAATATATAGCATACCCGGATTCAATAATAAAAAATTATATGTGGGAGAAAATTATATGTGGGAGAAAATTATCCTTGACTGGCAAGACATCTGGAAACACTCAGAAAAAGGACGTGATGCATACAAAATTCTAGATAAAGTAAACAAAGAATTTATCTGCATTTCAAGATCGTCAGTCTACTATATTAGTGGCCATGGCAGTTTTCCTGCATTTTTACATAAAATCGGCAAATTAAATTCGGACATGTGCTCCTACACCAAAGCTAGAGGAACAGTACAACATTATATTTTTGGGAATTGCTCTCTTTTACCTAATCATTTCAAATTCAATAAAAGCAAAACCTTAAGGAAAAACTTCCAAAAAATTTTACTGGATCCATCAAACTTTTCAGCGCTAAATGAAAACTACAATATTCTCAATAAACATTATTCCTTCATAAAAAAGATTTTATAAGCAGTGTCATAGAATATTATAGAAAATAATAAAATGCCTTAAACAACCAAGATTATTTAGAAAATAGTTACGTAATATCTTGATTTGCAGAAAGACTAAATTTCTGAACTTTGACAAAATCTTCAAATCTTTAAATTTTAAAACTGTGAAAAATGAAGTATGTCTAAAAATTGTGAAATATGTTTTCAAATCTTCAAACTGTGAAATATATCTTCAAATTGTAAAATATGTTTTCAAACAGAAAGCTGTAGTGCCTTGCTCAGTAAAATAATGCCCAAGAACAAAGAAATATAATATCTTTGAACCAAAATAGTGAAATATATGACTAAATCTTCAAACTGTGATCTAAATCCTCAAACTGTGAATTAAATCTTCAAATTTATAGTGCTCTGGATTGTAAAATAATGCCTACGAACTATGAAATATAATCCTTAGATCTGTAAAATATAATGATTCAAAATTGTGAAACAAACTTTATGAACTGTGAAATACAAAGACTTTCGAATTTAGAACTCTAAAATTAATAATAATCAATGATCTATATCTCAAATTTGTTTAACAGGTCATCACCCAGGAACATAATTAAATTCAGCAAGTTTAATATCTAATTTAAATATTATTCAAATTTTCAAATTCTTGCATTGATTTAATTATCTGTTTTATTCTAAATGGATTACTTATTTAGTTGTATTAAGAATTTATTAAGATTTATCAAAACTTCTATGACTTTTTAAGATTTAATGCTAATCTCCTTGATGAATTAGTTTTTTTAATTTCAAATTTTAAATTTCAGGCTTCAAGATTTCAAGCTTTTAGCTATTTCTATTAAACTTTAAATAAATCATATTCTTTCTACTAACAAGTAGTTTTCACCATAACTGATTGATGATCTGGAATATCCATACATAAAAGATCCAAAGTTTCAAAACATTGTTTAATTTGGGCTCGCCCAGCTTATACAACATTGAGTATCTCTTAGGAGAAGATTGTACTACATCCTAAGTGAAATTTCAAAAAAGAGGGGTCTTCCATCCTGCTGAGGCCTCTGGGCCCGCTCCGGTGTCTGGGGGTTTCGTGGGATGGGGGATATGGGTTTTTTCCCCCGTGAACATTTAGCTCCTATACCGCAAGGTTGACTGCCCACCAGTGGGTGATTTCTGATTTCTGTATAAAGTGTAAATAGAAACTTTCATTATTCCAGTACAGATTCTTAATTATTATTGGAGTATTATTGTGTTGTAAATTTAGATATTATTATTTACAATTTCTTATACTTTTATAATAGTGCATAATATTAATTATTGTTCGCATCTTGTGCCTTAATACTAAATTTTAATGTAGATTTAAAAATAATTTTTGCATCATGTATCTTACATAATATCTCAAACATGGTATCATTGTATTGTAAATTTGTAAATAATTATTATCTAAAATTACTTATACTTTCATAATAGTGCATAATATTAATTATTGTTCGCATCTTGTACCGTAATACTAATTTTTAGTATAGAGTTAAAAATAATTTTGCATCATATATCTTGAAAATAGCTTTAAGTGTTGCAAATATCACATTTGTACATAGTTTAAATTGATGTTAGTATTTTGTATCCTGAAAATAACATAAAAGTGTTGTAAATATGTAGGTAATTATGATCAAAAACGTTTAATATCAAATTCTAAAAACTATGTACATTTATATGTTATAATAATGAATATTTCTCTCAAATGTAATTATACGGGTCATCTGTAAATATTTATTGCACACACTGTCAATCAATGTCATATATCAAACATTGTTATTTCTCCTAAACTGTAAAAATAATAATAATAATAATAATCATAATTCAAGGGGTTCCGCAGGTAGTAGAACTTTTCCCAGCTTTGGCTTGGGAGTTACACCTCACCATAAGCCAAAAGCGGGTTCCCAGGGTGGGTGCTTACCTTACCTTACACACAAACTTTAGTTTGCGGACTCTGAGCAAGGCGCTAACAGTACCTATTGACTTGAAGCCATCTAAACTTTGTTGATAATGATTTTCGAAAAGGAGTATTGGTAATTAGCCGACTTATTAACAATAAACCCATCTAGGAAACAGCGGTACGGGCTAAGACGGCGTTGGAACTTTGCAACTTTCTTTCGAAAAGTACTAGGCACAATGCAAAATGTGCTTCAGTTTCATTGCACACCAGTTGTTTAAAAATCGCTGCGATTGTTCCAGAGATAACTTTCTGTACGCAAACAAGTAACCCAATATGTCATCTTTATAATATTAGTATAGATTGTATATTAGGGAGCATATACAATCACCAAAAAACCACGAAATTTTAAATCTAGTGTATTTTGTTATTTCATTGTTGACCATAATCGGAACAATGATAAAAATTAGCATTACAAAACGTATTATTAAGCTAACCACAATTAATTTCTTCTAATAGAAAACTTTCAGAAAGAAAAAATATAGTTTTTTTCTCTATCTTTTAATGCGAGTACAAGACTAACGTAAATTCACGCAACAGTTTTGCAATGTCGTTAACCATTTTTAATGATGCAGGATTACAGAATAATCTTTAACACATTATAACTTACAGTTAGTTATTAGAGTTAATTGTTGTGTTTTGAATGGGATCAGGGCTCCCACTGGTTCATTTTTTAAAAACCAATATTTTACAAGAAAAAAAAAATTCGTGGTGTGGTTTTGCGAAAATTAAAACAAAAACTTTCTTTGAGGTAAGTAAAAAAAAATCGTGGTGTGTTTTTGCGAAAATTAAAACAAAAACTTTCTTTGAGGTAAGTTTATTCAAAAATTATAAAGAAAATTTTTCTTTGGAAAAAAATGTGGTGTTCAAAAAACTGGACCGAGTGCGAGCCCTATGCGTTATAACTTGACAATGTGCGGAATTAATTTTGTTATATTTCACAAATATTTCAACTGGATATTTTCCCTTTTTCATTTAAGTTGAAGATGCTACATCTGAAATGGTTAAGAAATGCGCCAGTGGTTGTCATGATGCATGCGAGTAAGTTATATATTTATTAATTATAAAAGATTTTAAAATGTCGAATAAATAATTAAATACGTTTATTTTTATTTAACACCAGCTTGTAACTATATGAATTTTAAAATTAATAATTAAATGCTTCTTTACTTCGGGTTCAATCAATTAAGAGATTTAAAATATTTTAATTTATATATATATAGATATTATATTATATTATATTATAATATGTTATATTATATTTTATATCTATAATGTATATATATTGTACAAGCAAAATGACAAAATTCGGAAAGATTCATATTGCGTTTTATCCAATAATATGTCTGTCATAGGTGCATCTTCATACAAGAAAGGTGTTATAAGTATAGATATCCGGAAAACCTCTGTACACTGGTGGAAATTGATTTATGGTATCACGGTTTTTTAACAAGAACTTCTATAATATTCATTAAAAATGAATGAAATTTCATGGGCTATACATAGTATGTATAACAAATGAGTTACAAAAATAAAATTTCATACATAATATTAAACAAAAACAAAAAGTCAAAAATTATATTTCCGTAATATGCAAACATGGAAATTGATTTATGAAATATCACATTTCATTGGCTATTCCGAAGTATTATGACGAAAATTTGCATTAAACAAGGTAGCTTGACATACACAGTAGACCTAAAAAGAGTTATATTTTGGAAGCAATACATTTCCGTTATACTTTCACGATGGGTAAACGAAAGTTGTTGCCTGAGGAAAAAAGCTCTAATATCAATGCATATGTAGGATGTGGAAAGTCTGTTCCGGAAATTAGTAAAATTAATTAAAAGATAAGTTGCGGTGATATATAACTATATAAAAGATCCAGCAAATTATGGCAAAAATTTTAACAAAAATGTAATCCACGTTTAAGTAAGAGAGAGAAAATGGGTGATTCTTCAACTTGCATCGAAAGCCGACCACACTTCAAAGAATATTTTTGCAGATATATCCCTTCCTGCTACTTCTAGAAGAGTTAGGCAAATTTTACATTCTTCACGAAGCCTGAGATGGGCAAAAGTGAAGCCTCGTCCAAAATTACTTCTGTATCACAAGCAGATGCGTTTGCAGTATTGCGAGAAGTACATGGCAATGCGTGACAATTGGAAGAAAGTCATTTTCTCCAACTTAAAAAGATTCAATTTGGATGCTTGGATGGTTTGACGTATTATTGGAGGGATCTCCGAAAAGAATCAAAATCTACATTCAGCAGACATTTTGATGGCAGAAGTTTGATGATTTGGGCAGCGATCGCTTATGATGGCAAAAATGAAATTGCATTTTTAAACGGTCGCAAAACTTCTCAGGATTACAGTTTTGTTTTAGAAAATTTACTTCTTCCATTTGCATGGCAATATTACGGTTTAGATTACATCTTCATGCAAGACAATGTGAGTATTCACATTTCAAATGCAATGAAAGATTGGTTTGAAGAACAGAATATTGTTCTTTTAGATCATCCACATATTAGTCCTGATCTGAACACCATCGAAAACATTGGGGGATAGCTTGTACGAATGATTTATGCAAATGGCATTCACTACACATCGCTTATAGAAATGAAAGCTTCAATCTCTCAGAACTGGAAATTAATTGATCAGAAATACATTCAAAATCTTGTTTTATCAATGTCATCTAGAATAAAAGAAACTCTGATGAATAAAAGCGGCTTTACTAATTATTAATTTAAATTAAATGTGATATTTCATAAATAATTTCCAAGTTTTTATGTTAGTAAAATCTAATTTTTGACCTTATGTTTTAGTTTATTAATATGTATTTATTTTATTTTTCTAAACTATTTGTTATACATAGCATATATAATGTATCGAATTTCATTCGTTTTTAATGAATATTATAGACGTTCTTGTTAAGAAACCGTGGTTTCATAAATCAATTTCCACCAGTGTATTACACTACGTCTCACTTTTAAACCGTAGAAAATGCGAAGTGATAAAACAAGAAAAACACATTTCAAAAGGACGATTTCCATATGCGCATACTAATAAAATAAAACAAAATCGCGCATATATTTGTGTATATGTTCTTCAAATATGTATACATATATATACTAGGGGGCTCTTCACCATGCGAGCTATGCTTGCCAACCCCCGTTCAGCCTTCGCAGGCTCTAAAAACATGATAATGTATCCTGTTTTAAAAACAATTCCCGGTTACGGATAATTGAAAAATGTTATCACGAACGTACGGCGACTATCTTCTGTAATCGGGTTGCCAAGATTTTCCGTTTGAATGAGGCCTTTTTCGGGTACTATGGTCTAATCCACCGCTGTCACGATAGCTGACGGCTGTTGCGAGTATTTATAAGTAAGATCAATTACACATTTGAAAATGTAGCTTGTATAAAATGGTTAGGTTAATAATGTCACTGCCCGTCAGACTTTTATAACGACTCCATAGACAATATTCCTCCATTGAGTTCCAGGTTAAAAAACTCCGTATGCTTGGGAAAAACATTCAGATCCAAGGTATTGAAAAGCACTGTCTTTTGAAATTTTGCCTTTACATTTTATGTTTTGAGCCAGTTTTCGATAGTTTCAGGAAAAGGTATAGATTATGAATTCTTTTCACGATTTTAATACACCCTAATGCATATTATAATGTTATTTTTGAAATGGAATTATTTTTATTTTAATTATTATGTATATAAGAATTTTATAATATGTATTTATCGAATTCGTACAAAATAAATCTAAAGTATTTTGTGCATGCATTTACCTGGATCATTATTTGTATTATGCTGCATCAAGTGATGTACTAAATAAACAAATTTGCTTGCTGCGCTACTTTTACACTATGTAATGTTCAGTGTGACGTCACATGAATATTCCCCATAAGAAAATCGTTTTTAATATCTGACGTTTTTTATATCGTTTGTGATCTGACCGTTTTTAATATCGTTTTAATATCTGACGTAATTTTCACCATAAATGGGTTTCGCGTGTGATAATTTAATTATTTTAATGGGTTTTTTTTTTCCTATTTTAGGATTTAGGTACAAATATATTATTAAATTTAAAAAGCGTTTGGGAATATTATTATTTCAGTTTTTTAAATATGGCCTAATTTCCATCATTAAAATTTTTTCATGCGTAATTATCTAATTATTTTATTCATTTTACGGGGCCAACGAAAAAGACGGGCTACCGTGCTTCTCCGATTTAGAGTAGTCACGTGACGCTAGCGGTCTCAGCTGAGCTGAGCGAATCAGTTGACAAAACATATGGCTTTATATTTCTATCACATCCAAATCATTCTTTAATTTAATCGAATTTATTACTTTAAAATATTATGAAAACATTAAAACTTCGTTTTTATAACACAAACATAAAAAAAAAACTGCATAATTTATGCGATTTATTTTAGTTTTAATTCTGTTCTGTCTAAAGAAAAAACTAATATATGCTTCGATTTTTTTCAGCGACAAAGATACTTTATCATCTTAAGCAAGGATCAAAGGAGTTTACTACATATTATTAATGTTTTTTTTCTTTACATATACATTTGCCTGTTAGGTATTCCAAAGTACAATAATCCCTTCTTATATCCACTCTTTCTTACATATTGCTCTTTTTTTATGCCAATCATCGTCATAGCATCAATAAATATCTTCACATTAACAGCACATTTCGCACTTTTTTATTTAACTCAAATTGATTTTTGTATGTTAAGATGGAATTCAGCAATCCATTTTAACTCACTTCCGGACATGGTAGAATTATAAAAATTACGTACGAAGTTGTATTATGTGAAATTATGTACAATAAGCACACCACAGGTGATTAATCGCCAAATGTTCTCCGTAACTCCATACAGCTGTACGGGAGTTGAAACAACAATAGATTATACGCCAATAAATCCGCGTAAAAATATGCAAAAGCGCTGTGAAAATGCAACAATACAACATTTTAAAGACTTAAATGTAGAAAAGAAATTGTAAATAAAAAAAGGAGACTGCAATATTAAAAAGATATGCCTTCATCAAATAATAATTTAATAATAGTTAATCTACGATCATACATTGAAAAATCAATTTAGAAATCCTAAAAAAAGATTTGTTAAATAATGCTTTATTTTTTTTCGTTCTTGTTCCTTTTCTTAAAAAAAGAGAGCAAAAATTCTATATTTTTTAATAAATTCACTTACTTGAGCATTCTACAAAGCGTAAAAGCTCAACAAACAGGCCATCAAATCTTTGAGAGCTAACATGCTCTCAGGTTCTGTATGCACGCAACGCGATAACTCTTGATAGAAATATCCGATTTGCTTCAAATTTTTAACTAGGTTAATTTTGATAAGGCGCTTCCCTAAATAGTTTTGGGGTTTCATTGGTTAAGTATAAAGGGAGGAACGCCCCGCTTTAATTTAGATAAATGGGTTTTTCATGCAGAATTATCTGATTTGCTTCAAATCAGGTATACCGGTTTATTCTGTTAAGGCGCTTACCTGGTTAGATTTGGAGGTTCATTGGATAGAGGGGGGAAATGGGTGTCTAATCCCCCCATTAAGTTAGATAAATGGATTTTTCATGAAGAATTATCCGATTTGCTTCAAATTTGTTATGCCGTTTTTTTCTGATAAGGCCCTTCCCTGATTAGATTTTGAGGTATATTCTGTAAGTATAAAAGGGGGAACGGTGGGCCTAGCCCCCGTCCCTTCAATTTATATATATGGGTTTTTAATGCGGAATTATCCGAATTGCTTCAACTTTGGTATACCGGTTTATTTTGATAAGGCACTTCCCTGATTAAGATTTGGGGGGTCATTGGTTTTACTTCGAATTTGTTTATTTTATTTTATTTTATTTCAGCTGCGTTGTCAGTAGATGTGGCAGCAATAAAATAAAAAACAGTACTTCAATTTCTTTTTCTTTTTTTTTTTTTTTTTTTTTTAACAACGTAAACAAAAAATTTGGGATCTCAGAGATTCATTGAAATTAATAATCATTATAAATGAGATAAAAAGCAAACATTCATAAATGAAAAATATTATATTCGGACATATTATTTACGGATGCATTTTCATTCGTAAAATCATGACATTTTACCAAGAAAAGAAACCGTGTGTCTGGATTTCTTACAAATGCAAGCGATTATTCAAAAAATATAGCCATGTATAACATTTTAAGCCAATTTTAACTAGTCGGATATACCAATCCCAAAACTTTCTTCTATCTCATGCATGTTAATACTTGAAAATTAGCTATCACACTACCAAAATTTAACGGCAATCTATGCCCATCATGAGGATTCTATAGACATGAAATTCCGGGCATTAGTTCTTGAGATATGGCTATCTACGAAATCGTGTAAATACAGCAAAATTCAGCCTAGCAGCACCACCTATTGGGTGCTTTACACCAAAACCTATGTTAAACAAAACTACCAAGCATCCACTTACGTCAAAGTCTAACTGAATCTGAATTTTGGGGAAAATCCGTGCATTAGTTTTTGAGATAGGGTTATTGCGAAAATCAGGAAAATGCCAGCATAGCAGCGCCACCTATTAGACGATTAACACCAAAACCTAATCAGCAACAACTTGTGTTAACATCTAACTAAATCTGAAGTTAGATGAAAATTCGTGCATTAGTTTTTGAGATAGAGATATTGCAGGAATCGTGCAAAATGCCACACAGCAGAGCCACCTGTTGAGCGATTTACACCAACACGTAATCCGCGTCAAGTCATATCAAGGACTAACAAAATCTGAAGTTTGATGAAAATCCGTGCATTAGTTCTTGAGATAGAGCCATTGCGGAAATCGTAAAAAATGCAGCGTAGCAGCGCCACCTGTTGAGCGATTTGCGCCAACACGCAATCAGCATCAAGTCATAGTAACGACTAACTGAATCTGAAGTTTCATGAAAATCCGCGCATTAGTTCCTGAGATAGAGTAATTGCGGAAATCATAAAAAATGCAGCATAGCAGCGCACCTGTTGAGCGATTTACACTAACATCTAATCAGCATCAAGTCATATCAAGGACTAACTGAATCTGAAGTTTCATGAAAATCCGTGCATTAGTTCTTTAGATAGAGCCATTTCGTAATCATAAAAAATGCCGCATAGCAGCGCCACCTGTTGAGCGATTTTCACCAAAAACTAAGCAGCATCAATTTGTATCAGGGACTAACTGAATATGAATTTTTATTAAATTCCGTGCATTAGTTCCTGAGATAGAGCGCCCACAAAATTTGTGTCACACACAGACACACAGACAAACGGACAGACAGACTCACAGGCAGACATTTTGTAAAAACATGTTTTTCGGGTTCTCTGACCTCTAAAACGTATAAATCCGTCGAAAACCGGAATTCGAAAATTTTCATGAATCCAATACTTTCTTCTTGTTTAGATAGAAGAAAGTAAAAATATGCTAGTCACTGAAAGATAATCATCAGGAAATATACAATTATACTTCAAGAATGTACTATGACTAAATGAAAATTAAAAATGTTCAATTCCTGACACTTATAGCCTGAAATTTTCATGTTTCACAGCCTGAAAGTTCAAAGTCCTTCAGATAAAAATTATTTCAGAAATTTTTGAGAAAGAAGTGCATTATTGACTTGACAGAGAAAATTAAAAATCTGTCAACACTCTTAATATAAAAGCTGTGGAATACATAAAATTGTGAAACTATTAAAATTAAAAATACGAGTTGGAACCCGTCGAAATTCGACGAACTAAAATGTTAAAAAGGAACTGTCAGATCGAATTTATAATAAACCTACAAAAATAATTACAATAAAAAAATCATCTAACATTGGTTGTCTCACTCTTAAAGCTAATAATATTTTTAACCTAAAATTACTAAAATATTATTTCCACAAACTTCAACTGCTTAAATTATTGAAAAATTAAACTCTATTAGAATACGTAATGAAGATGAGTAATTATGATGAATTTATCGATTGAGACTTTTATGTTTGTTTTTATGGGATGAAAAATCAGTAAAAAGGATTTCGCTTTGTCACATCATAAAATTTTCCCCCATGATATCTAAATTGTACGTTATTTTCAATTCCCATAATTTACATACGCACCACTCAAATTCACAATTTGAAAGTATTTTAACGCGCAATAGATTATTAATGAATGTATTTCTAAACTTAAAGTTACGTTTGTCCGATACAACTTTTCATGTGAACATTCGCACAAACTTTAAGTTCTAATCTCAGTACCCGCGAAAAAAATATTCAGAAATTTGCCTTTAGTTGTCATAGTATTGGTCAAATATTTACTTTTATCAAAAAAAGAAAAAAATTATCGTTTTGCTTGAAATATGACATAATTTTTACTCACTGAATAATTTTGCCTAGCGTCTCAAACTCAGTATCAGCGTAATGTAAAAATATTGAAATGTAACTGATTTATGAAGAAGAATGCGTGTTTTTTTTTTTTTTTTTAATGTCTGACATCATTTACTGTTCAAAAATTATAAAAAAGTTACTTTAATTTGTATTGTGAAAATGGCATCAATAAGGATATAATCAATAAAAATAATAAACCATGACTATTTTTCCTTTACTTTCAATATAAATGGAGTACTTCAGTTGCCACAATTACAAAAATTGTATTAAAAGCTACAAAAAAATTAATATCTCAAAAATAAATTGAGATACAGCTTTCAAACAAATTGCATTAAAAAGAGCATTTTTTTTTTCCTTTTACGATGGTGTTAAAATTTAAAATGTGCGATGTTTAGAAGTTTAAAAATTTGCGGTAGATATAATTGCAAAACCGAAATTTTAATTCAAATTTCAAAGTGTTGCCATTCGTAAAATGACGTATGCGTTACGCACAGATATGTTTGTCCTTTATAATATAGATACGTATTTATTGGGCCTTTATCGGTTTCTTGAACCTGACACCTGGTGTCTCATCCATAGCTTCGTTGTGCAGTTGTTTAGATTTTCCAGGTGCCGGCCCCTTCCCTGAACTTGGATAAAAATTCCTCGACAGTTTTGAACAAAACAAATTATTACTTTCTTCTATCTTTACAAGAAGAAAGTATTGGATTCGTGAAAATTTTCGACTTCCGGTTTTCGACGGATTTATACGTTTTAGAATGTCCAGAACACGATTTGATGGTTTTCAGAAAATGTCTGTCTGTGGGTCTGTCTGTCACTCTGTCACTCTGTCACTCTGTCTGTGAGTCTGTATGTGACACAAATTTTGTGGGCGCTCTATCTCAAGAACTAATGCACGGAATTTTACAAAACTTCATATTTAGTTAGACCTTGATATAAAATGGACCTGATTAGTTTTTGGTGATAATCGCCCGACAGGTGGCGCTGCTATGCGGTATTTTTCACGATTTCAGCAATAGCTATATCTCAAGAACTACTGCACGGATTTTCATAAAACTTCAGATTCTGTTAGTCCAAGATATAGTTTGGTGCTGATTACTTTTTTGTGAAAATCGCTCAACAGGTGGCGCTGATATGCTGGATTGTTCATGATTATCGCAATAACTCTAACTCAAGAAAAAATGCACGAATTTCCATCAAACTTCAGATTCAGTTAGTCCCTGATATAAATTAGCGTTGTTTAAATTTTGGTGTAAATCGCCCAACAGGTGGCGCAGCTGTGCTGCATTTTTCACGATTTCTACAAGAGCTGTATCTCAAGAACTATTGCACGGATTTTCATCAAACTTCAGATTTACTTAGTCCTTGACATGAATTGATGTATAAATTAGTGCTGTTTGATTTTTGGTGTAAATAGATCAACAGGTGGCGCTGCTATGCTGTATTTTTGCGATTACTGCAATAGCTTTATCCCAAGAAATAATGCTTGGATTTTCAACAAACTTCAGATTCAGGTATACCTTGATATCGTTTAGTGCTGTTTACTTTTGGTGTAAATCGCTCAACAGGTGGCGCTGGTATGCTACATTTTTTCAGAATTTCCGCTATAGCTCTATCTCAACAACTAATGCACGAATTTTCATCCAACTTCAAATTCAGATACACTTTGATATGAATTGGTGCTAAATCTTTGTTATTTCTTGTACTATTTAAATCATTTAATTGACGTGATTTATATAGAAGAAAGTTTTGTGATGGCCACAACATACTAGTTTTTCATGAGTAAATAAATATACGAAGTAGATTATTTAGTTATAATTTTATAACTGATTAAAAAAGTATCCAGACCAAGATTTGAATCAGGGACCTTTAGCTTAAGCTGCCAATGCTCTGCCAACTGAGCTATCCTGGACAAACCTGGAGGCCACAATTCACTGAGATAACTTGTTGTTAAGAGCAAAAACAATTGAACTTCAAATTAATCAAGTGTAATTATGTGTCTAGCGTTTATTTATGGTCCCATTATCTGGTATTAAGGTTGAGCTGTTTCAGATAAATCATAAGATTAAGCGAATGAATTGTAGCCACCAGCTTTGTCCAGTATAGCTCAGAAAAAATCATTGGCATCTTAAACCAAAGGTCACTGGTTCAAATCCTGTTCTAGGCACTTTTTAACTCAATTGGAAAATTACAATTCATATTATTTGTTTACCAATTAAAATAATTGTGTCAAAATTAATCAAAATAAATAATTATCTCGGCTTTAGATTACGATCACATCCAAGTCAATCTTTAATTTTATAAAATTCGTTGCTTTCCAAGCAGCGAAATTATGATTGTCGAATCTTATAAAAACTTTTCAAAGCGCTGGCATATATTAAGTATAGTAAATAAAATAATTTGTAAACAGGAATAATAAAAATATGTATGATAATCACTTATAATAGAACATATTAAGTTAAAAATGCTATAAAAGTGATAATATCTTTATTTAGATTAATGAACGTTTCATCGCATGGGTATAATGTTTTCAAAAGTGAACAAAAAGTCAACTGAGCTGTTCATATCATTGAAATAATCATTGCAAATACACAGAGATTTAACATAGTACATAAGAATTATTTCTTTAATATATAAAAATTTTAAAGCTACAGCAAAATTTTAAATTATTGGGTTAGAAAATAAAAGATTGTCGAAAGAAGGAGAAAAAAAGGTTGATTTTTTTTTTTTTTTTTTCGAACAGGATCTTTATACATTAAGTATCAATATTTATGTGCGAAAATTATACACGGTCATCACATATATATTTTATTTATTTAGCCCTAAAATAAGTATTTTATTAATAAACGTGCAAAATGTTAATTAAAAATAATAAATGTGCTCAGTATTTACATCTTCTAGCGGATCTTTCGGAGAGTGGCTCACTATGGAAAAGTACAACTGCGCATGCTTGGGAAGAGTCCACTTTTTTAAGCAGGGGTTACAGGTACAAGTGGGTGATACAGGTTTACGGCAGAGCCCCCTACAGTCTATAACAGTAAACAGCGTTGAAAAATAAACAAAAGTTATGTTGTTATCGGAGCGTCTATCGCGAATATTAGTTTTTTAAATATAATCATATTGAAACATATTGATGTTCCGTATTGAAAAAAAGAAATATATATATTATTTGATGCGTTTTTCATTATCATTTGCACACTCATATTAAAATGAGAAATTTTATTATAAAAAATTTAAACTATTGTTATATATTAAAAAATACCAAAAATACTTTTTTTTTCTACTGTGTTTTATACATTTCATTAGAACTATTAAAATTTTGTCAATTTAATTGTAAACAAAACTCGCGCTTAAAATTTTTTTCCCTTCCATTAATAATAATAAATCTATATAATAAAAGCGCAAAGCATTTGACTGTCATCAATAGTTCCGGGATGACCGCCAAACGGCCATTTCGGTACTTTCATGTTAAAAGGACGCAGGTGATAAATCGCCAAATATTGTTCCATCGCCATCATTTCATTTAAAATATAAACTTATCACTCATTTCATTTAAAATACATAACTTTCATCTAAAACACATATATCAAACTAATTTAAACTACATTTCTTTCATCTCTAATAATAAAAATTTATCGCATGTGACTGCTATGGCACAGATGTCATATCGCGATTTTTTTCCGACGCAAATTTAGCGAAAACATCAACAGCATAAACAACATCCGGGTTACCATATCAAACAAAATAATGACACTTTGGCGCCAGTTAAGAACCCGTTGCGTATATGACATTGGCGTCAGAAAAAAATCGCACCAATATGGCATCTGTATGATATATGACATCTGTGCCATTGTTATCTCTAAATACGGGCTGACAGCTTAAATTTCCATATGATAAGCAGCCAATTTTAATCAAAATTATTTTTCCCAATAAAACAGCAGAAAAGTTAAATTTTTCGAAAGATCGTTCAAATTACTACTACTTGGTTATTCCATCGACCAAAAATCTATCGCCAAACTATAAGATTAAATGTCAATAATGGTTGATAGTAAATGTCATATTCACTTGACTTTAAGCAAGTTACACGTATTTACGTCATCAACTGATTTTTATTTCGACGTTTTATTTGTATTTTTATTAATTTGTTTGTTCTTTCGCTATTTAAAAATAAAAATTAGGCACAGATGTCATATACGGCCCCATATTGGCGGGATTTTTTCCGATGCCAATTGGCGAAAAACTTGTTACCATATAATCTATATCCGTGTTACCATATCGAGCAAGATAGCGACACTTTGGCGCCAGTTAAGAACCCGGTGCGTATATGACATTGGCGTCAGAAAAAAATCGCGCCAATATGGGGCAATATACGACATATGTGCCAAAAATTATGCCCTTTTTGTATAATTTGGCAAGTGATTTGGCGATTTATATAATTTAGCGAAATTGATCGACGGGATAACAAAGTAGTTTAAATAATTAACCAGATTGTGATTTTTATAGCTGTCAAATCATGAGGCAGAATGCAGCTTTGTTCGTGACGTCATTCGCCTACGAACCAACGAAAAAAATTTTAGATTTAAAATTGAGCTCACTATTCATTGAACGTGAATCATTTATTATTACCATTCTTATTTAATCATATTAAAACACTTTATTTGCTATATTTCGAAAATATACTATTTGTTTGCTCTATAACTTACATTTCCCGTTGATTCTGAGGTGGATATTACAATTTAGTGCTTATTTGATGATGAAAGAGCTGCATAAAATTTTAGCATGGAATTATACATAAATAGTTTCTTTGAGATGCAGGTTACGAAATTTTGAGATTTGAATGATAAATTCCCAGTTAGTCCAAGAGCTGTTAAACATTTTAGGGAAGGTATTTGAGGCATCCTGAAAATTTGTGCAACACTTCTTCTGTAATGCCTGATTACAAAATCGAATGTCTGGTTGAAGGATCGTGGCCCAAAAACTGTGCCAGACACGTGTCAAGTGCCATTTTTTGACTACCCAAAAAAGGTATTTGAGGCACGCTGAGATTGAGACAGAATAGTATTTATCCTTCTATATATAAAAAAAAGTTTTGATTTGGAAATGGACCAATGAAAATCTGCGTAGATATTCCGGGTAGAACTCATCCAATTTAAATGCTTAAGCCAAGGCCTCCTTATCGAAATAACAGGCCTCGCAATCACTAAGTTTCCTTTATCTGCTGTACACGTGGTTAGAAACCACATGGTGTCCCGTGACTGGCGCCATCTAACGTGAGAAACAGAAATATTTTTTAATTTGTTTTCCATTTGTCTTTTACCATTTTCTTTACGATATGCTTTGTAGTTTGCAAATGATAGTAGTTAATCTTAAAATTTTCATATGATCTAGACATTTTATTTAAAAAATGAACTTATTTTACTGTTAAACAAAAAATGTTTACTGCTGTATTCCGTTATGTAAATAAATGATGATAATAATAATAATAATAATCAGGAAAGAAAATTATTTTACCATGAATTTCTCAGTTATATTAGTTACTGAAATAAATGGATAGCATCTAGATCCGGAAAATGTAAAATATTTCATTTTCTCTTTTATATTTTCAAATATGTGATTTATTTTATTTCTGCTATTTCTTTTCTTTTCACAATTAATTTCGCCTTACAGTATTAATTTAACATCGCTCCTTCAATTTGTTTCAATGCACAGTCTGATTTATTTATTTATTGGCCTATCATTATTGTTTTATTTTTGAAGGTACGGGGGATCATTTGAAACAGATGTTATATATTCCCGCTGCTGCCATCTTGGATTTTTTCTTGGCGTGAAAACCCCTTTTGCCCTAAGTAGTAAATGTCGTCAAGCAGCGATTTATACCTATGTTAGTTTTCACGGTGTTGCCAGAACAGATCACTCATCGGGGTTGCCTTTTCGGTAAACGTCAACAAAAAATCGCCAAGAAATCTAAGATGGCGGCCGCGGGAATATGTAACATCTAAGCCGATCATTTCAGTTTAACATACTTTAGATGAAAGCTTGGCAAGATGTCATATTCGCCCCATATTGGCGCGATTTTTTTCTGACGCCAATGTCATATACGCAGTGTATACTTAACCGGCGCCAAAGTGCCGTAATTTTGCTTGATATGGTAACCGGGATGTTGTTGTTTATGCTGTTGATGTTTTCGCCAAATCAGCGTCAAAAAAAAAAAAAAACGCGCCAATATGGGGCGAATATGACATCTGTGCCGAAAGCTTCACTGTTTTTTCATATAAAGTTTGTATGGATTAATCTATGGAAAGTTTCATAATTGGCTCCACAGCCAATTGGCATATCTTGGCGGGTATAGTTTGGTGCGTAATTAATTTCCTTGTTTTAACTCACATATGTTATGTAAGTTTTACTAAAATGTATCAAAGTATTTTAGTAAAGTTAAAACACGCATAGATACACACAAAAAAAAAAAAAACAGACTGAAGTCATAAACACTTAAAAAATTCGAAAAATAAAGTTTAATAATCACTTAAATTTATACATGTCCCTCAACTTTCCGCAAATACCGTATTCTTGTTATGCTACGATTTTGGTGTTTGTAAATCTTAATTTGAGTATTCTTCCTTAATCAGTCCTAGAGCCAATTGGCGTAAGTGTAGTTTGGCGCAAAATTAATTTTATTTTTGAACCGTATACTTGATACCACATTATTCCAGCATCGCGTTTTTGCAGTCAAGTTTGACTGTGGAACAGATTACAGAACATTAGCTAATTCTACATTATATATAATAAATCGGTATTTTTCAAGTATAGGGGCTTTGGCGAGAGAAGAAAATTTGGCAACGTAATTTCTGGAAGCATATTCACTGTTTCACATAAAGAAGCAATATTTTCCAATATTTGTACAATTTATTTAATATAAAAAAGGCATTTATCTATTTTATATACAAATATAAACAAATCGTATATAAAAAACAATAATAATATCTAGAAACTAAATTTGTACAAGTAAATTCGGCACAGATGTCATATTGGCGCGATTTTTTTCTGGCGCCAATGTCATATACTCACCGCATACTTAACTGGCACCAAAGTGTCGTTATTTTGCTTGATAAGGTTATCCGGATATAGATTATATGGTAACGAGGTTTCCGCAAAATTGGCGTCGGAAAAAAATCGCGCCAACATGGGGCGTATATGACATATGTGCCGTAAATTCTTATCAAACAAGCTGACAGTTCATAAGTTTTGTTTTCATAACTGTTTATATCAATCGGCAACAAATCGCTCATTCCGAAGCCCAAATTGTGCCAAGATTAAAAAACCCCTCAAAGTCCTATATACTGAAAATGGTACTTGTTAGTCATCCCGTCGACCAAATGACTGTCGCCAAATTGTAAGATTAAATGCCAATAATGGTTTGCGATAAATTAATTAATTTTAAGATTAAATGCCAATAAGGGCCAATAAAACCAATATTTCGACGTTTTATTTGTATTTTTATTAATGTTATACTAATTTATTTGTTTTTTCGTTATTTAAAATAAAAAATTGTGTCAATTTGTAGAACTTGGCGAGTAGTTTGGCGATTTATATAATTTGGCGAAATTGGTCGACGGGATAACTAACAAGTACCCTGAAAAAATATCAATAAATCTTATATTTAAATCTTCATTTTTGATATGTTTCATTTTTTAAAGCCAGAACATAATTGTGCGAAATATTTTTTTTACGCCTTTATTTTACTGAAATTCGAAATATAATTTATACAATTTTGCCAATAACACAACATTTTCAATTTTTTACTATGCATTTGTTTATGAAGTATTACCAGGAGTACACACCAGGTGGCTTAACTTACGGGACAAAGTAAGCTAATAAGTTGTCAATTATCGGGGACATTTTCCCCCCATAGACTTTCTCCGGATTGTCAAGTCTGTTTTATGATAACGGAGTCTTGGGTTAAGCATGGCCATAGCCTACTATGATATATAACGGCCCGCGCATTTCGCCGAAAAAGTGAAGTCGGATCCAACTTCAAACCCTGAACCAAAACTTCACAACGTGCTCTTTGTTTACATTTATACCCTGCCCAGATAGAAGCTTGTTTCTCATCGTCGAGGTTTCAGAATCATTGATCGTATTTTCATCTAATAAATTAAATATTTATATTCTTCAATTCCCTTCGATTTAAAAGGCTATTTTACACAAATTGTAGCATTTTAGTGTTACACATACCTTTAAGATTAGCTAAATTATTTATTGTTTACCTTGATCGTTTGGTTCATTCATGAAAAATGCCGGTTCTGTTATTCTTTTTTGAATGTCCCGTATTTATATAAAAATAGCTTGGTTTCATATACACGTTTTACAATTAAAATTTGATTTTTATCAAACTACAGTTCTCATAACTGACTTGAAGCAGCTATTTTTGATTAATTGACTGTTACCGGTAAAATATTTGTTTTTAATATCGCCCGAACCAAGAAGAAGAAGAAAAAAAAAGCCGATCTTCCTTAATCATTAAATATTCTTATTTTTAATCAGAGAAAGAAATTGTGATCACGGATTTAAATATCGTTGCAATATTCTATGTTATCCAAGCAATTTTGATTAAATCATGTAAGGGTATTTGTTACTTAATAAATTACATTTATTAATTATACAAAGGAATTTTATGAGTATTTTAATATATTAAAAAAATTTTCCATCAGTTTTATTGTTTCAGCAGTGAAAATAGTAAATAAATGGTACTTAGTTATCCCGTCCACCAAAAATCTATCGCCAAACTATAAGATTAAATGCCAATAATGCTTGATCGTAAATGTCACATTCACTTGACTGTAAGCAAGTTACACGTGTTTATATCATCAAGTGTTTTTTATTTCGACGTTTTATTTGTATATTTATTAATGTTATACTAATTTATTTGTTCTTTCGTTATTTAAAATAAAAATTATGGCAATTTATATAATTTTGCGAGAGTTTTTGCGATTTATATAATTTGGAAAAATTGGTCGACGGGATAACTAAGTGGTACCAAATAAATTTGTGACATTGAGGTTTTAGACTAAGCATGTGTTTTTTTATTTATATATTTTTATGTGTGTTGGTTTAACAGTTTTAAAGAGAAAAACATTATATTAGTTACTTAAACAAATACAACTTTACATTTACATTGATATGGACAGTTTATAATAACCCTTAACAGCTGTATTCGAATTAGCTGTCATTTCTAAGCTTGATTGGAATGTCAGCAGAATTGTAAACGTAACCAAGGCGACATGACGTAATTTTGGTGTTTGTTTACATATCTACCCTTCCCAGGTTGATTTAGTTACGGTCAGAGTCAAATTTCAATTTTGGGCAGGGTATCAGAGTCCTCTGGCGAGCGACTTCATACATTAAACGCAAATTAGTCTGCCTGTAGTAGTATCTAAGTATGCCTTGAGCATGCCCTTTCTTCGTTAATATTAAAAAAACTGTCGTATACAAAAATATGAAAATTGGTGGTATTATAAAGAAATATTTAATAAACACGCTGATGCAGGCAGTTTTCAAATCGAAGAATTACTTTCAGAGATATTTAATGCTAAAGTTGGACAAAATCGTTCCATTAAAAAAGTTTTACTGGAGCGAAAACTATACATGAGAATTTAATCATTTTTAGATCATTTTATAGGTTATAAGTTCCCGGTGTGGAGATTGCATCTATTTTTATTTTTTTTTTATTTGTCTATTTTTGAGGTTTTATTTCTATTTTTAATTCAAATTTTCAGTATTTCGCGAGATATTTTTTACAAATTTAAAAAATGTTATTAATTTAAACTGTTGCCAACTTTATAAACAGCGCAAACAATAATGTTTACTTCAAATTAAAAATTTATTTACACGGGACTATTGTAAACAGAAAAAAAATTAGAATTAAATGATTACATGTTAAAATCAGGAAAATTGCGTCATAAGAACCATATTTACACTGGAATTTTAAAAGAGAAACAAAATGTTAAAATAAAAAAATCATTACTATGCGTTAAAACCTGTAAAGGGAGGAAATTACGTCATATTTAAAATGGCCAAAAAATATGGCAAAACAATTTAAATTAAAAAATATATCTGCGCGAGACATTTACTTGACATTTTGAGATAATATTTTCAACTTTTATCGTGAATTCGAAGACAGCGCAAATAATATTTCCTTCTAACAACAAAAGTATTTTCACGTGAATATTAATAAGAGAAATAAAACTTTAGTGTAAATTACGTCAGATTTAAAACGATACATTTAAAATGAATTATTTAAAAGAACTATCTTATAGCGCTGTTAAAAAATACCGGGCGACAATGACTCTGTTTACTTAATTCATTTTACATTAGCTTATTTTCGAATGTTTAACCAATTTTTTTAATTAAATACGAAAACAGCCATTCTAACTTTTAACAGCAGCAGATATGGTCTTAAAAATCCCCAATCCAAGAAAAACGAATGGAAACCCATTTACAGAGAGATCGCTACTGTTTTTTTTTTTTTTTTTTTTTTTTTTTTTTTTAAATTTAATTCAATATTTTTAAAGCCGATCAAATTAGCGTGCTTTTTGGATTTTGGTGTCCCTGAACGGGGGTTGGCGAGCGTCGCGCGTAGGGGGCAGAGCCCCCTAGTCAAGTGCCTGTGCCAAGTGCCATTTTTTGTCTACCCAAAAAAGGTATTTGAGGCACGCTGAGATTGAGACAGAATAGTATTTATCCTTCTATATATAAAAAAAAGTTTTGGTTCGGAAATGGACCAATAAAAAATCTGCGTAGATACCGTGAAATGCATCTGATTGGTCAGAGCTTTATGACACTATAAGGGAGGTTACCAATGAGGGACCCGTCTCTCTGTCGCCAAAAGTGACGCCAACTTGGCACTATTTCCAGTATTTCGCCAAAATTAAGGGTACTTTTCCGTTATATGGACAGCATGCCGAAATGTATGCTAATGTGCCAATTATTTCAGCCCTCATCGTGAAAAGGATTTTTCTTGTAAACCATGCGAAACATTTTGATTTGTTATTTATGAAACGTGAATTACGTGAATGATTATTATTTAACCTTAACCTTGGAAAGCTTTTTAATTTGCTATTATTCGAAATAAAAATGCTTTTTTTTAATAAAATTATAATTTACTTTTACTGCTGACGTTGAGATGGATTTTACCATTTGTCAATTACCAGATGATGAGAAAGTTGCGATAAAACTGTTTCAGAAATTTGGAATTCTGCATAATAAAAGGTTGTGTTCAAACAACTATGAAATGAAATTATGGATGAGTTCTGGAAATCCGAAATGGAAATGTAGCTTACGATCATGCGAAGAAAGCGTAGGAATACGACAAAATACACGGTTTGAAGGATCGCGATTGTCTTTTCTTAATGCTTTGAGGTTTATATAGTTATGGTGCCAAGAGTTGACATCGATTGAGCTTTGTGAGCTGCAACTTGATATGAACCATAACACAACAGTGGACTGGAATAGTTATTTTAGAGAAGTTTTTGCAAATGCTTTATGTTCACGACCAAATAGAAAAATCGGTGGATCTAATAAAATTATAGAAGTAGATGAAAGTCTTTTTACCAGACGAAAAAGCAACGTAGGGCGTATTCATCCTCCTCAATGGGTGTTAGATGGTTTATGCCGTGAAACACGGGGATGTTTCCTTACTCCTATTCCCGATCGCACAGCTGAAACGTTAATGGCGGCAATAGAAAGCAATGTAGCTGATGGAAGTATTATTTATACAAATTACTGGAAAGGATATAAGACAGATGAACTGCGAAGTGCTGGTTATGATCATTTCACAGTAAATCACAAATACAATTCTGTCGACCCCAATACTGGATGTCATACTCAAAATATTGAGAGATTATGGGACATCGCAAAATGGCGCAACAAAAGACATCAAGGAACAGTTCGTCATCATTTAGAGTCGTATCTCATAGAGTTTATGTGGCGACGTCTTCATTCAAAAAATGAAATGTTTACTGCAATGCTAAAAGATATGGCACAGATGTCATATTCGCCCCATATTGGCGCGATTTTTTCCTGACGCCAATGTCATATACGCAACGGTTACTTAACTGGCGCCAATGTGTCTTTATTTTGCTTGATGTGGTAACCCGGATTATGTTGTGGCACAGATGTCATATAACCCATATTGGCGCGATTTTTTTCCGATGCCAATTTGGCGAAAATATCAACAGCATAAACAGCAACATCCGGGTTACCATATCAAGCAAAATAACGACACTTTGGCGCCAGTTAAGTACCCATTGCGTATATGACATTGGCGTCAGAAAAAATCGCGCCAATATGGGGTGCATATGACATCAGTACCTATGTTGTTTATGCTGTTGACGATTTTGCCAAATTGGCAACCGAAAAATATCGCGCCAATATGGGCGAATATGACATATGTGCCAAAGAGATTTGTAATTTTATGGCAGCAGTTTAATATGATTTTTTATTTTATTACTTTATTGTATAACAGTTATTTGGTCACTTATTTTAATTATATATTTGTGATTTAGTAAAATAGTTCGTAAAAGTCTGTAATTTTCAAATGTTATATTTTTTAAATGCTCACTTTACTATCGACAATGTTTTTCTTTTATTTTTCAAACGTTTCAATTCACGTGATTTTCATTTTGCGCCAACTATTGCGCTTGGCGACAATGTTGTCCGTATAACGGAAAAGTACAAAAAAGCATAGCCTACTATGATATATACGGCCCACACATTTTGTCGAAAAAGTGAAGTCGGATTCAGCTTCAAACCCTGAACCAAAACATCACAACGTGCTCTTTTTTGTTTACATTTATACCCTGCCCAGATAGCGGCGGCTTGTTTCTCACCGTCGAAGTTTCAGAATCATTGATCGTATTTTCAGAATAATAAATTAAATACTTATATTCTTCGATTTCCTTCGATTTAAAAGCATATTTTACACAGCTTGAAGTATTTTAGTGTTCACATACTTTTAAGATTAGCTAAATTACTTATTGTTTACTTGATCGTTTGGTTCATTCTGTTATTCTTTTTTGAATCTCCCGTATTTACATAAAAATAGCTTGTGTTTCATATACACGTTTTAAAATTAAAATTTGTTTTTTATCAAACTACAGTTCTCATAACTGGCTTGAAGCAGTTATTTTTGACGAATTTATTGCTACCCGTAAAATGTTTCTGCTAGATATCATCCGAACTAAATAATAATAATAATAGTAAAAAAAAAAAAAGAAGAAGACGATCTTCCTTAAACATTAAATATTCTTATTTTTAATCATAGAAAGAAATGGTGATCGCAGATTTAAATAAAGTTACAATATTTTATGTTATCCAAGCAATTTTGATTAAATCATGTAAGTGTATTTGTTACTTAATAAATTATATTTATTAATTATTACAAGGAATTTTATGAGTACTTTAATATATTTAAAAGAAATTCCATTAGTTTTATTGTTTCAGAAGTGAAGATAGCAAATAAATTTGTGACATTGATGTTTTTAGACTATGCATGTTTTTATTTATTGGGGTAAATCGTAGAATATTCTACTTCTCTCCAACCTGGCGATAAATGCGCCAAAGTGGCAACCTTGGTATTTAGTATTAACTTAGTATTAAGTAGCAACCTTGGAAGTATTCTCCGGTCGCACCTTTTATTATTCCGATAATTGTTAAAATGATATATTTTTTTTTAATTTGATGATTAGAGTTAATATTTTTGTTAAACTCTTTTGAATTATATCGGAAAAAAGAAGTAAACACATTGGAATTCTCTGAACCCTGCCCAGAGCTGTTTGATTGGTTCTCATCGTTGAAGTTACGGTCAGATTCAAATTTCTGTTTTGGGCAGCGTATCAGAGTCCTCTGGCGAGCAACTTCATACATTAAACGCAAATCGGTCTGCCGGTAGTAGTATCTAAGTATGCCTTGCAAAAAGTAATGCTTTGGAAATGGAACAATGAAAATCTGCGTAGATACCGTGAAATGCAACTGATTGGTCAGAGCTTTATGACGCTATAAGGGAGGTTACCAAGGGGAGACCCGTCTCTCTGTCAACAAAAGTGACGCCAACTTAGCGCTATTTCCAGTATTTCGCCAAATTTCCATAGACTCCCATTGAAATACAATAGGGTTTACTTGCATGCAGGAAATCAACAAATTGAGATATTTCAATGCAACAAAAACTAATATTAGCTTATGAATAGAGCTTAATTGAACTATTTACATTATTTTTAAGCACAAACAATAATCTGGGGTTGGCTAGAAAATAGGAATTGCTTCGCTATACCGAATGGAATAGCTAAGCGATTACGCGGGGGGTTGGTGAGCGTAGCGAGCAGGGGCGGTGCCCCCCTAGTGCTTAGAAAAATATATTTTGAAAATGACAGACACTTTAGTCGGCCCAAAACCTGTGCCAGACACGTGTCAAATGCCATTTTTCGACTACCCAAAAAAGGTATTTGAAGCACGCTGAGATTGAGACAGAATAGTATTTTTGCTTAGAAAAAAATATTTTGAAAATGACAGACACTTTTGTTGGCACTTTCTACTTGCCAGACAACATAGAATGTTAAACGCGAGTGCCAGTAAAGCTGGACTTGCGGTGCCCCGCTGAAGATCCATTTACTGACTTACGATACAAACAAAGCGTAAATCGCGTTGCACCCCTTTCCCCCCTTTATCCTTAACCAAAGAACCCCCAAAACTAATCAGGGAAGTTCCTTAACATAATAAACCGGCATACCAAATTCGGAGCAAATCGAATAATTCTGCATGAAAAACCCATTTATCTGAAATAAGAGGAGGGTGGACTAACGCCCCTTTCCCCCCTTTGTCCTTAACCAATGAACCCCCAATCTAATCAGGGAAGTTCCTTAACATAATAAACCGGTATACCAAATTCGGAGCAAATCGAATAATTCTTCATGAAAAACGCATTTATCTGAATTAAGGAGGGGAGGGGGTGGACTAACGCCCCTTTTTCCCGTTTATCCTTAACCAATGAGTCCCCAAAACTAATCAGGGAAGCGACATATCAGAATGAAACAAGAAAAAAAAATTGAAGCAAATGGGATGTTTCTATCAAGGGTTATCGCGTTACGTACATACAGAACCGGCGGGCACATAAGGTCTCAGGCTTTGATAGCCTGTGAGCTAAAAATAATATATTTTCGATTATTTGGCGCTAAAAGACGAATGTGCACGTGATTTGGCGGGTTTTCTCAACGCGAATATTTTAATGCATCTGAAAATTGCTTGTTAAATGATTATTAGAACGCGCGGTACTTAAGGAATTTAAACTTAAACAATGAAATTTTTTTGTTATTCTTTCTATAAGCTTATGTAATATATACAAGTTGTGCGTTGCTGAAGTTATTTAATTTTCGGACGGTTTCACCGGCTGGATAAATTTAAGTGCACTTTAAATGTAACTGTCCGATTAAGAACTATTTCATTATATATTTCGAAATTAAATAAGTCGTTGTTTCTATGGCAACAATACTTTTCTCATGTTGTCTCCGACACTAACACTATCGAACACAAATCGATTGTGCTCAGAATCGGGACATTAACTTTGAGTTTAAAGCAATTTTAATCAGTTTAAATTTTGTACTAACCGTCATTAAACGATCGTTAAATTTCATTGCATATATATGTATATGACAAAATCATAGTTATAAAAGTATATTAATATACTTTTATATAAATATACTTTTAAATATACTTTTAAAATATACTTTAAAATATACTTTTAATTATATATACTTTTAAAATATACTTTAAAATATACTTTTAAATATACTTTTAAAATATACTTTTAAATATACTTTTAATTATATATACTTTTAAAATATACTTTAAAATATACTTTAAAATATACTTTTAAAAAGACACCGGAAGTCCAGCTTTACTGGCACTCGCGTTTAGCATTCTATGTTGTCTGGCAAGTAAAAAGTGCCAACAAAAGTGTCTGTCATTTTCAAAATATTTTTTTCTAAGCATAAATATTTTTCTGTCTCAATCTCACTGTGCCTCAAATACCTTTTTTGGGTAGTTAAAAAATGGCACTTGACACGTGTCTGGCACAGTTTTTGGGACGACTAAAGTGTCTGTCATTTTTAAAATATTTTTTTGTAAGCATAAATATTATTCTGTCTCAATCTCAGAGTGCCTCAAATACCTTTTTTGGGTAGTCAAAAAATGGCACTTGACACGTGTCTGGCACAGTTTTTGGGACGACTAAAGTGTCTGTCATTTTTAAAATATTTTTTTGTAAGCATAAATATTATTCTGTCTCAATCTCAGAGTGCCTCAAATACCTTTTTTGGGTAGTCAAAAAATGGCACTTGACACGTGTCTGGCACAGTTTTTGGGCCGACTAAAGTGTCTGTCATTTTCAAAATATTTTTTTCTAAGCATAAATATTATTCTGTCTCAATCTCAGCGTGCCTCAAATACCTTTTTTGGGTAGTCAAAAAATGGCACTTGACACGTGTCTGGCACACTTTTTGGGCCACGATCCTTCAGCCAGACATTCGATTTTGTATTCAGGCATTGCAAAAGAAGTGTTGCACAAATTTTCAGAGTGCCTCAAATACCTACTCAAAAATGTTCAACAGCTCTCCTACTAAATAGTTTTGTTGACCCTGACGCTGGATCCCTTTGGTGTCGTATTAGCTGAAATACGCCAATAAGGCAGATGACCCAATTATGGAAGATTACTTAATATGTTAAAATCTCCGCATTAGTGAACGTATTACAATTGATATGCAGACGAACATAAAATAAAATGCCTAAATGTGTTAAGTGTTTTTTGACAAGAAAGATGAAATTATAACATCAAAAAATTATGAAATGCTGCCATGATCTTAAAGAATTTTTCATTTCTCGGTGAGAATCTTCCGTTTTGACGAAAAATTAAGTGAATAAATTAAATTATAAATAAAAGTAGCATGTTGCAATTCTTAGCATACATTTAAGGGCGACCAAACTGGTCGCCAAAGGCGACTAGTTTCTTTAATAGTTAATTCACTTACACATTTAAGAATAAATATTTCACAATAGAATATTCACCAAAACAATGAGCCTGTGCTTGTTGTATCTATATATATGGCCAAAAGTTGTATTTCCTATTTCCTATTTGTATTTTTTTTTCTTTGTTGAACAACTGTTTTATTACCTGGGATTTTTTTTAGTTCATCAGATACAATTGGTAAGCATGGCTTGGACGAAGTTTTGGCTAAAAATATTTCAAAATTTTTAACGTGTTCAGCCACACCGTCCAAGTCTTCTGGGTTATTCAGTGTTTGTATCTGATCACTGATAGATTGTAATCTCAAAATTAATGAAGCTTTTGCAGCATCAAAATCTAATCTTGGCTTTTTTTTTTAACTTGGTTGACTATTGCAGCCATTTCCAAAGATTGCCGTTCTTTGTATTGATCTACAACAATGACAAGTTCTCCCTCACAATCATTTTGAATTTGGTTTGAAAAAAGCTCATTTCTGTTGCGGGAAAAATTATATTTTTGACAACAGAAATGAATATGGTTGCATACAACATACCCTATCTGGTATTGAAGACACGTACAAGTTAATGTATGCAAACAAACTCCACTATCAACACACATTACTTGACGTTGGCAGGTTTTGTTGTTTAGCTTAATGTCATACGTTACTATGGAAGATCCTTTAATTTTACATACTGTTCACTCTTTTTCTTTTTTCATCTCTTGAATTGAATAGATATGTTCATCTAATTTTTCACTATTAAGATGCTCTTGGCGAATCAGACGAACTCGATGAGTGACTTTGCCACGCTCAATGGCTATAATTCTTTCAACAAGTTTTTTTTAACTGCCTTCAAAACAATTTGGATAGATTTGTCTAATCTCTTTATGATAGTCACCCCAGCTTCTTCATACTTCAACTGCCTATACCACCTTTCTAGCTTCATATTGGTATTTGCTCCTAGTTTAGCTCGGTGACAATATGCCCACTTTTGTATGCGGTTACAATAGTGTTCTTCAAAGTACTTAATGAAGGCAGTTTCTTCTTTTTGATCAGAAAATCATTCAGATAAAAATTGTTCCATATCTTTTTTCATTTCAAGTCTTACAGCTTCATCTTTCACTTTAGATTTTAAATTAGTATTTCAGCTTTGCAAAACATGCCATGCACACAGTATATGTTTTGAATCGTCTTGGAAAATATTTTCCCAGGCATTGCAAAATGATTTTGTATCATCAGTCAACAGTAACTTTGTTTTAAAATCTGGAAGCTTGTTTTTGATATAGCTTGGTAAAATGGTTCAAAAGTTTCACAAGCTACCCTGGAGGAAAACAATGTCGCTATTGGCATAACTTCCAGGTTTTCATCATTAACCATTAGGGTAGTCAGCTGAAACCCATATTGGTTCATTCCATGTGTGTAATCTATCATTATACACTCTTTTCCATACAATTCTAATAACTGTATTTGTGCTTTATTGGCACATCCAAGTAAAAATTCATTAGCCTCAATATTATGACAACCATCAAGGTTTTCACCTATTGGCTTGTATAGAAGTACAGAATCATCTTCTGCCCTCATTTTATGCACGATTATATCCACAGATATAGTATCTTCAGAATGGGCTGGCTTGTCTATAAGGAAATCCCTCCGTATATTGTCCACATCTGTTCTGACAGTTGATTGAAGTCTCTTGGTAGGAGAGTATTGGTCTACGACAACTTTATCTAAAACAGTGCTTGTTGGAATCCCGTTATGCAGCATTCCAGCCAGCTCCATTCTTTCTTGATGGGTTAATCTTATTTTCCTCGGCTCCTGTTCATGACCCACATGAATCAGCTGGTATTCTACAACAATTTCTGTAGCTTCATGCAAACCCTGTTTTGTCACTTTCATGGTAGCAGGGCAAGTTTTGCCAATTTTAATAGAAACGCCACTCTTGAAGCCCTCTCTCTCTTTGAAGTTTGAGAATGGGTGCACCACTTCTATTACATTCATAATATGAAATAAGAGCCTCATCTTTTTCATATTTACCTTTTATAGGAAAATAGGAAGCAGATTCCTTTTCAATAGCACATTTCCACTCTTGAAACTCATTATCAGTATAAAAAATTTCCGTTTGAAATTTTAAATTTATACCTTCATGATTTTCTGTTATATGAGTATGTAGATCCCCAATCGTTCTTACTTTTGTGTCACAAATGGGGCATACTTTATTGGCAGGCATGGAAATTTCACTTTTAGAGTGCAAGTTCTTCTGATACCTATAGAAATTCTTTTTTGCAGAAAAACTTACATTGCATTCAGAGCAAATAATTTTTTATGGCTCTTTAGGTTCATTTGAACTTGTGGATGCTGAAATATTAGCATGGATCCGGTTCGTGTCGTTATCAGGTAAACAGCTATCAGAAATAGTAGCTATTCCGAGATCTAAAGATACATTAGCCATGGTCCGGTCCAAGTCATCATCAAGTAAGCAGCAATTGGAAATATTGTGAGTTAATCCGGGATCTGAAGAAAAATTAGCTATATTCCGTTCCAAGTCGTCATCAGGTAAACAGCAATCAGAAATATTTTGAGTTAATCCAGGATCTGAAGAAACAATAGCCATATTCCGTTCCAAGTCGTTATCAGGTAAACAGCAGTCAGAAATATTGTTAGTAATTCCGAGAATTGAAGAAACATTAGCCATATTCCGGTCCAAGTCGTCATCAAGTAAATCATTAGAAAAAAAATAAGCCATACGCAAAAAATAACTAACCTACTAGCACTGACAACTCAAAGATAAATAGCACACGTAGGAAAAACACGTGCTGTGGTCGGGAGCACAGATAAGTGAGGCTTGGTTAATTCGCCCCTCCCGGTTTCCTCTCTTCCTCTTTCCCCACCTTCTATATTAGGATTTCTAAATGGACTAGTCCGCTTCGTAGTGAGTCACTCTTCGAAAGAGCCGCTAGTTTTACATCTGAGCATAACAGTTAAAAACGAAACTAAAACAATTATTGCACACAGAATACAAGCAAATGGATATTTTTTTTAGTAAAATATTTCTTTGGCAGCGGGATTATGACTGTAAAATCTTATAAAAAGTTAAAAACACTAACATCAGTTTATGTATATATTAAACAAAATAATTTGTAACCAATTTTAATGTTATTGGGGGGGGGGGGTAAAAAACAAAATCAACCAAGATCTTTGTACTCCAGAAATCATTGTAAATTCGTTAAAATTTTACAAAGACTAAACTGAATATTGAATACTTAAAAATAACGTGAACTTGGAAAAAACTTCATATATTGCTTATATTAATAAGTGAACAACTTTTAGAATAGTGTAGGAAAGAACAAATTCATTTAAAGTAAATGATATTTACGTATATTGAAAGCAATCGAAACATACACAATCATATCATTGCATAGGCCTAAAACGAAAAAATGGTTAATAATGGTTAATTAGATTGATCACTTTAATAGAGACAGGTATCTCGTCATAATTTCTCCATGAAACGTTACGAAATAATATCAGTTTCACAAGAACAATAAATTATCATAGAATCGCAATGAAAATTGCGTTTTTGTTATTATTTATAAAGAGGATATTAAACACACAACACACAACAGTCAAAAACAAAGTAATCGAATTGCTTTGTGTGTGCGCGTTAGAGCATTTTGGGTAAGACCGGGATTATAACGTGATTTTAACCACGGCAGCCATTTATGCTAGCCCCGTGCATTTTACATATGACGATATTAAAATTTTGGCCATTTTACATAAGACGTAATTGTCACCATAAAATGCTTTTCGTGTGTAATAATTATAGTCACGTGTAATTTTATATTTTATTTGAGTTTCAGCTGGCTCTACAACTACTTCTATGTCTACTGTGACGTCTTTGATGACTTATTCGCATGGTTCCAAAAGTCTCAAAACTCTTAAAATTTAAAAATTTTAAAAATTTAAAAAGTAATGTTTTTGAGAATTTAAGTTGTTTTAAAATTTAATAGCTTTTCTCTAATAGCGGCAGCATTTATTTTTCTTGCTGCGAATGAAAGAGAAGAAAGAATAAATTATGTCATTTTCTCATTCAAAATGAAATAAAAAACCCAGGGGGAAATTTTATTCTCTATGCATTTCGCTTCGCAATTATTATTTTATATATTTTTTTAGATATCCGAATTGTTCCAAAAGGTCTCATAATAACTCTTAAAATTTCTAAATGTAAAATATTGAAAAAGTAATATCATTAAAATGTTATATATTTTTACTTTCTTCTATCTTCAATAGAAGAAAGTATTGTAATCGAAATTTTTCGACTTCCGGTTTTCGACGGATTTACACGTTTTAGGGGTCAGAGATCCCCAGAAACATGTTTATAGAAAACGTCTGTCTGTCCGTGTGTGCGTGTGTCCGTCTGTCCTTGTGTCCGTCTGTCTGTCGCCATTGTACCATCAAAAAGTGTATGAAGTTATGCATAGAATTGAACCAAATTTTTATTTTAAGTTTTTTGCTATGGGAAGCAGATCCTCCCTGATTTGTAAAAAATTCGCCGGTAGGGGGCACTGTAATAGCGATTTTTGTGCGATTTTGAATATTGTACCATCCAAAAGTGTATGAAGTTATGCATACAATTGAACAGAATTTTTATTTTAAGTTTTTGGATAAGGCAAGTAGGTCCTCCCTGAATTTTGAAAAAATTCGTCAGTAGGGGGTGCTGTAATAGGAATTTTTGTGCGATTTTTGTGCCATTTTGAATATTGTACCATCGAAAAGTGTATGAAGTTATGCATAGAATTGAACCAAAATTTTATTTTAAATTTTTGGTTATGACAAGCAGGTCCTTCCTGAATTTGGAAAAAATTCGCCGCTATGGGGCGCTGTAATAGCGATTTTTGTGCTATTTTGAATATTGTACTATCGAAAAGTGAATGAAGTTATGCATAGAATTGAACCAAAATTTTATTTTAAGTTTTTGGATATGGCAAGTAGGTCCTTCCTGAATTTTGAAAAAATTCGCCGATAGGGGGCGCTATAACAGAGATTTTTGTGCGATTTCGAATATTGTACCATCCAAAAGTGTATGGAGTTATGCATAGAATTGAACCAAAATTTTATTTTAAATTTTTGGCTATGACAAGCAGGTCGTTCCTGAATTTGGAAAAAATTCGCCGCTATGGGGCGCTGTAATAGCGATTTTTGTGCTATTTTGAATATTGTACTATCGAAAAGTGAATGAAGTTATGCATAGAATTGGACCAAAAAATTTTTTTTAGTTCTTGGCTGTAACAAGCAGGTCCTTCCTTAATTTGGAAAAAAATCGTCAGTAGGGGATGCTGTAATAGCGATTTTTGTGCGATTTTTGTGCCATTTTGAATATTGTACCATCGAAAAGTGTATGAAGTTATGCATAAAATTGAACCCAAATTTTATTTTAAATTTTTGGCTATGATAAGCAGGTCCTTCCTGAATTTGGAAAAAATTCGCAGCTATGGGGCGCTGTAACAGCGATTTTTGTGCTATTTTGAATATTGTACTATCGAAAAGTGAATGAAGTTATGCATAGAATTCAACCATATTTTTATTTTAAGTTTTTGGCTATGACAAGCAGGTCCTTCCTGAATTTGGAAAAAAATCGCCGCTAGGGAGCGCTGTAATAGCGATTTTTGTGCTGTTTTGAATATTGTACCATCGGAAAGTGAATGAAGTTATGCATAGAATTGAACCAAAAATTTTTTTAAAGTTCTTGGCTATAACAAGCAGGCCCTTCCTTAATTTGGAAAAACTTCGCCGGTAGGGGGCGCTGTAATAGTGATTTTTGTGCGGTTTTGAATATTGTACAATCCAAAAGTGTATGAATTTATGCACACAATTGAACCAAATTTTTATTTTAAGTTTTTGATATAGCAAGTATGTCCTCCCTGAATTTTGAAAAATTTCGCCGATAGGGTGAGCTATAACAGCGATATTTGTGCGATTTTGAATATTGTACCATCCAAAAGTGTATGAAGTTATGCATAGAATTGAACCAAATTTTTCTTTTAAGTTTTTGGCTATGGCAAGCAGATCCTCCCTGAATTTGGAAAGCATTCGACGGCAGGGGGCGCTGTAATAGCGATTTGTGTGCGTTTTGAATATTGTACCATCCAAAAGTGTATGAAGTTATCCATAGAATTGAACCAAATTTTTATTTTAAGTTTTTGGCTATGGCAAGCAGGTACTTCCTGAATTTGGAAAAAATTCGCCGCTAGGTAGCGCTGTAATAGCGATTTTTGTGCTATTTTGAATATTGTACCATGGGAAAGTGAATGAAGTTATGCGTAAAATTGAACCAAAAAATTTGTTAAAGTTCTTGGCTATAACAAGCAGGTCCTTCCTTAATTTGGAAAAAATTCGCCGGTAGGGGGCGCTGTAATAGCGATTTTTGTGCGATTTTTGTGCCATTTTGAATATTGTACCATCGAAAAGTGTATGGAGTTATGCATAGAATTGAACCAAAATTTTTGTGTTTGTTTTTGGTCATGGCACGAAGGTCCTCCTTGAATTTGGAAAAATTCCGCCGGAAGGGGGCGCTATAATTGCGATGTCTGTATGATTTTCATTATTGTACGATCAAAAAATGTATGAAGTTATGCATAGAATTGAACCAATTTTTTGTGCATGTTTTTGGCTGTGGAAAGCAAGATCTCCCAAAAAATCTGCCGGAAGGGGGCGCTGTAATGGCAATGTCTGTGCCATTTTCATTATTGTACCATCGAAAACTGTATAAAATTATGCATAGAATTGAAACAATTTTTTTGTGTATGTGTAAGGCTATGGTCGGTAGGTCCTCCCTGAACTTGAAAAAATTCCGCCAGAAAAGGGCGCTATAATTGCGATGTCTGTGCCATTTTTATTATTGTACCATTGAAAAGAGTATAAAATTATGCATACAATTGAACCAAATTTTTTGTGCATAATTTTATTTATGACCAACAGGTCCTCCTTGAATTTAGAAATATTGAGCGGTAAAGGCTCTCTCTGATAGCGATTTTTGTATACTTTTCTTGATTTTCCGTAATTCTATTGTTCATCAGTGGCTCGAACAGCGACGGGAACTCACTTCCTGCAGAGCCGGCTATTCGCAAACAGCTAATAACAACAGAATAAAGAAAAACTATTAAATTTAACAAATATCATGATATAGATTAACTGGTTTTTAGTCCGTTTAATTGTCTGAAGCAGAAATTTAAAAAGAAAATGAAAGTTGGTATAGCATTGAACTAATGATATGAAAGTATTAACATGTGTAACTACTTTTTAAAATTTTAATATGTATAAGATAGAAGAAAATTTTGGGATTGGCACATCCAACTATTTTTCATTTTAATGACATTTCTGATCTACAGCATTCTCTCATCTACAGCAATAAAAAAAGGTACTTGTGTGTTATCCCGTCGACCACTTTTTAAAGAAAAAAAAATCGCCAAATTATCGGATTTAACGCTAAAAATGGATTATCTTTGGGTTACATTGAATTGACGACAGATGCGATTACACTTGTTTGTTATGTCATAAAGAGATTTTTAATTCGATGTTTTATCCGTATTTTTAATGAAGTTTTATTAATTTATTAGTTCTTTCGTTAATTAAAATAACAATTACGTCATTGAACGATGATGTCGTGATAATAAAAGAGAAAAATCACTGAAAAAATATTACGATGGCTAGAATGGATCAACTCACGTCAACGTACGACAAAAACATTTATGCACCAGCCTAACGATAATTAAGAACTAAATTAATTTTCATCTAAATTTACATAATATCTGGCACCTTGGAATCTGCAATTAAAAATATTAGATTATTTGTAAATTTTCAAGCATATAAGTTTTCTTAAGGGTTCGGAAAATTTAATTTTTAAGAATGTCAAATTAGCGTCATTTTATTTAATTTTCTCATTCTGACAATCTATAAAATTCAGTTGCTAGGCAACTGTCAAATGAAGAGGATCAAATCAAATGAAGAGGATAAAAAAGACGTAGGGGAGGTGGGGGATGAATGGGACATTTCCACAAAAATATTTTTTTTTATATTTTTTTATTTAAGTTACTATCAATATTATATATCACATTTCATACATTAGGTATTTGCCAACACATATGAACAATATTTATTCTAGATTTATTCATAAAAATATTATGAAATCAAAAAACGTTCCTCCCTGTCCCAATCATCCCCACAGCAGTGATGAATGGGACACTAATAGGGATGGATGGGACACAAAGATTTTCCTCCCTGTATTCAATTTTACCAAATTAAAATTTATAATTATAAACTTATATGAAAATTATATTTGTAATATATGATTTTACAGCACGAATCGATATGTTTTTTTTTTTTTTTTCAATAACTTCTTTTATTGCAGTTTTAACTTTTAATGCGGACTTCGGCTATCAACCTGTTCTTTTTTTCCACTTATGAGGCCTTTTAGATTTGAAATGAAAGTGCAAAATGTCTTTTAAATATAGCATATCTAATAATTTTCAATCATAACATATTAATTAATATTAATTAAATGTATCGTAGAAACATGCAGAACGGAAATTATTGTGTCGATCGGAAAGTCATGTCGTGTTGGGAAAATCAATTCGTACCGGAAAATTCTGCCTGATAATTATTAGACATTAGATATCGGAATCAATGTCTAATAATTAAATGATTGAATTTTCCGGTACGAATTGTTTTTCCCAACACGACTCGACTTTCCGATTGACCCAATATGTTAGGGGTGGGGATTTATTTGTGCAACATTTCAAAATTCAATATAATTTCCCCCATTTGATCAATACACATATACTATTTTTATCAATCTTATCTATTTTGATTAAGTTTTAGGACCAATTTTTTGATAATTCATTAATAATTATTACAATACAATCAATAACACTCAGAAATTTTAAACAATAACAACTCATATAATACTATTTAATACTATTAATTGACGTAAATTATTGATTTATCATCCTATATAATACTATTTAATTAATAACTAAAATTTTCAACATCTCTAGGGAGGAGTGAGAATGTCCCATTCATCCCCATTTGAAATGTCCCAATCATCCCCAAGATGCATAATATCCCTTCTCAGCCATTTTACCTCAAAAATTATTTTGTCACAATGGTTACTATTCATTCATTTTAATTATTGATATTGAACCTTAAAATAAATAACTACAACATAGCTTAATTTTTTATATTGTATAAGATATTTCACATCTTCAAATGTAAAAAAAAAAAAAAAAAAAAAAAAACTAACTTTTAAGCAGAGATTTCAGAAAATGCAACTTTGAAAGAAAATGAAAACAGCAGTGTGGTCCTACTTTTAGTTCTGAAGCACACTGTGGTAGAGGTATATGGGGTTAGGAAGCAATTTAAAATAAACGTTTATTGCCTGAAATATTGAGAATGTCCCATCCATCCCTTGTACCATACATCCCCTAGCTCCCCTACGTATTATTTTTAGATTGTAAAAATTATAAATAAAAATCTTTCATATTTTTTGAGCATATGCACAAAATTCCATAAAATAATGTATAGAAAATTGCGAAAGTCCGAGTAAATTATTGAAAAAAATTCACACAGATTTGATTAATTTAGACATCGCATAACAAAAATTAACATTCATAAACTAACGCCAATTAGTCTAATTTTTTTTGTCCAAAAGATTGTGAACAAATCAAATTTTATAAATAAGTATTTCGCTACTCTCATATAAAAGCACCGTATCCTTCAGTGATCTTTTTAACTCTAATTTACTTAATATTCTTACCTTTAAAGGTTTGGGATGGAAACATTCTGCAATTTTTTCATTTGGCGTTATAATTTGGCTTTTTTTTACGTCTATGGTATTAGAAGACGACAGACAATTTTTGGTTTCTAAAATAAACTAAACTTCCTAGCGATCAAAATGGGAAAAACATTTTTTATTTTTTCATAAACAGTGTGTGTCAACACCCCCTCTGAGTACGAATGGAGCGCGATTTTGCTGCAGTGGATTTCTGATGTAGTCGCCGGCAGAGATGCCTGGCAGGGCCAGAGCAGGTAGTTTGTATTGTTGTTCAGGTAATAAGGGTTCAGGCATGGTATTAAAGGATAGTCCGGAGTTAATCCCAGCGGGATCGGATTTAGCTAGCTATATTAAAGAGAATAGTTATGTCTTAGATAATTCAGATTCAGAATACCTCGATATGTTCGATGAGCAAGGAAAGTGGGATAGAGTAAAATTATCAAAATCTTTTATAGAATACGGTGTAGAAATTGGGTTAGAAGGGCGGCTTCCTGCGTATCAACAGGCCAAATTTAATGAAAGTATGAAAGCTTCCCAAAAAACTAATGATTTAGATGAAGAACCTCTTACGAAAAAGAATAGAAGATCCAAAAAGTAAAAAAATAATAATTAAGCTAATTTTAGCATCTCAGCTGGTTTAGTTGTACCCAATGCAAAAAAACTAAAAAATGCTGAGAATGAGACAAAATTTGAAATTGAACTTCAAACTGCTGCGAGTGTAGAATTACCCTCTCATTCAGAGGACATCGGGCACGATCAACTTGGAGTGAATCCGGAAGATGGGAGTACCATCACGGATCAAAACTTAAACCAATCCGAAATTACCGCTAAAGAATCGGATGTTCGCGATGTCAAACTTAATAAAAATATAGTTAAGCCGCCTAAAACTATTATGGTCAGGGATATTGATTATGTTATTAAATTTACCTCTAAATTAGAAAATGAATGCGACCCGGATTTCTCAGTTTATATTTCTGGTAGATGGGTTAAAGTTCTCACGAAAGCCTTTGCAATTAAAAATAAATTCGTCAACTTCTTAAAGGATCAAAAGTTCCAATTTTACGTCGTACCCGATATAGAAGCACCTATAAAAGTAGTTATTAGGGGCCTCCCCAAAATAATTAAAACCGAAAATATTGAAAATGAGTTAAACAAAAACGGATTTGATACCATAAAGGGAGTGCAAATGATTAGCCGAAAGGACTCCAGGGTTCTTCACCTCTTACTCTTGCATCTACCAAAAAATTAAAATTTCAAAAAACTCCTAAACTTAAAACCCTTATTCAAAATTCGGATAGATATCGAAAATTACAGGGCACCCAGAAAAGCTGCACAGTGTTGGAATTTCCAAGTCTTCTTCCACATTTCTGCACAGTGCTTCATGGAACCTAAATGCGTAGGATGTGGTTCAGACCACTAGTCCCCGGAATGTCTTAAGAAAGCAATTGTAAACTCTTATCCAGAAAATAAAATCGATAAACCGTCGCCGTTGTGCTGTAATTGAGGTTCTCAGCACCCGTTAAGCTACAGAAGTTGTAAAAAATACCCACTTAAAACGCATTTTCGTAAGATCTATGCGGAGATAGCAAAAAATAAAAAGTATAAAGCAAAAACTGAAGAGACGCAAACTAAACACACCAATAGGAAAGTTGCGCAGGCAGAGTCTAAGGTGACTCCACCTTCACTGGTACAGCTTTACCAGCTGAGCGAATTGGAAAACGGCGTACTCAAAATCACGGAAATTCTAGGTAAAATTAGAACTGAATTAAAAATCGAATCATTCCTAAGTTTGGCAACATACTTAGAAAAATTATAAGAGAGCATTGTAGCGCAACAAGATGTTGCACGCAAAATATGGATGGAATTTCAAAAATTCCGCAAAATAAAAGTCAGGATCCTGTTAAGAAAATGTAATTGTAAATAGTTTTGTAAATATTTTAATTCTAAACATGAACGTAATCTGTAAATTTAGTATATAGCTTTTTATCAAACATTTCATCGTTCGCATCGTGTATTTTTACTAATTTTAAGTGTTAAGAATTAAATTGAAAATGAAATGTAAAATATGTGGAACTGAGTTGTGCCATTTTTTTTTTGTCTGTGCCTGAAATAGTTTTTGCCTAGCCAACCCTTAATATAGGAGAGACCAAGGAGATGGCGACACCTTAAAGGATTTTAAATTTTTTCACCTCAAAAAAAATGTTTATTTTTTAATAGTAAAAATTATAAAGCTGAATCATTATCTTTAGTATCTGTATAAATTTAAGCGTAATCATAACTGTAAAGTAAGCACGCATAAAAAATTTGTCTTTCAACCTCTGTACAGTGTCGGGATTATCCAGGATACTGGGGTAATTCCGCCACTGTATCGGTATAATGACGCCACTCTTTAATGACCTAGTAAATACATAAAATGGATAGTAGGAAACACATAACCTACTGAATGATTACAATGTTCCTTAAGCTAGATTTATTAATGTACTAAGCTTACAATTTAACTCAAATTGGAAAAGTCACCCTTTGCAATGGTTGTGGCATTACCCCGAGAAGGCAATATAGCGGAAATCCCCCAGTAAAGCCGAAAGAAGAACCGAAAATTTTCAACAAATTGCACGAAAATGTCGGCAAATGCATGTAGATTACGGGTAATATTATCTTAAGTACCTAATGTTTCAATAAAAGGTGCTTACCTCTGCTTATTTGAAGCTCCAAAATAAGAAGCAACGTGATGAAAACTAAATTTTTCACTAGAAAAAATGAACGACGTACAACAAAATCACTCTGACTCTAGACACTGTTTCTATTGTTGGCCGCTATAGTGCAGGCGCATTCACTATCTCAAACTACTGTTAGTTTTTAAAATAGGCGGAGTGGCGGCATAACCCCGAGTTGCGCCATTCCCCCGGTCTCCCCTACCTTGAACGACTAGACATACCTTCTTTGGTCCTCGGGAGTCCAGTCACGGTCGAGTGTTCAGCGTTGTGGGCCGGCCGTTGTCTGAACCTGGGTGAAAGACTCCAAGTGTTGTCACCAACATTCGGCTGTTCGCGGGTTTCGGCGAGGGAGGAAGACATGGTCGCTCGGCACACCTCCATAAGCATTCTACTGGAGGGAAGGGTTTAACGGCGCCAACCAATGGAAAAACAGCTCCATATGCACTTCTACCATAACCATCTTCAAAATCTAATATTATGTTGCTCCCCAGTGTTCGTTGGAGATTTAGCGGAGAGTATTTACACTTTATAGGCGCTCCGTCAGCTAAGTGCTGATCTGATCTGGTTTTTTTCATATTTTCTTGAAAAACATAATTTGATCACAATATTGTCTGCACTGTCTATTGAAATAAAAGATAATTTCAATTTCAATTTGACAATGACGAAAAAAACAAAGTATAATTTTCTATTTTCTCCCTTTTTTCCACCAAAGTCGAATAATTTGGTCGCCAACCTACAGAAATGTCATTAAAATTAAAAAAAAAAAATTAATATCTCGAATACTAATTCAAATTTCAAAATTATAATACCACTTTTGACATACGCGGATCAATACGGATAATTGGTATTAATTTCATTGCCAAACATTCCATATTTTAGGAACAATAGCTGTGAAACATAATAGACCGGCAGCCGGCAGCACAGACAATCACCTCATCGAGTTCACGGATAAAATTCTAGGATTAGTTTAATCTTGATTCGCATATTAAAACGCAATCGGTCTGATAAGTCAACAAGTCATATCCTGGTGGAAAACCCGATTTTAGAGGCTGACTCGTGGGTTTACCATTGTGTTTTTCTGCTCCCAGTCCTCCATATTTTCAAATTTTTGGTGCAGGAAAACACAATGGTAAGCCTACAAGTGCGCCGCTAAAATCGGGTTTACCCGTGTTTTCCACCAAGATATGACTTCACAGGCCAATTGCGTTTTAATATGCGAATCAAGATTTAACTAATCCTAGAATTTCATCAGTGAACTCGATAAAAATATAAAAATATAGCAAAATAAAAATTTTAAATATCTATCAGGATATACTTAGCTGTCAACCATTCCACTTTTTAGTTATCACTCCTCTGACTACTAATCTTTCTCTAATTTTAAATTTAATTAATTGCAGAATTCTGAAATTAAATATGGTAAGGATTATGATTAAGAAATAGTGTTAACACAAAAAGGATAGTTCGCAGCTATGCATTTTTAAGAAAAAAATGAATGAAATTTACCGAAATTAACATTTATATGTTGAAGAATGGAACAATGTTTTACAATTTACTATAAAATGCGCATATCTTAAACTATAATCGATTCCTTCCGCATAACAATCTTTTGTGGTGAGTATCTGAAAATCAGATTAAATTAAAACTTTGACACCTTTATTGGAAAGAAACCATGCTTTTACGGAAAAGTGGAAACACTGCTCGATTGCTTTTTATCAGAATAACAATACATGACATTTATATCTAATTACAAATGGAAGTGACTTCGTAAATGTGCAGAGCAGAGTCTTAGCATGGGTACGATTCATGATACAAAATAAATAGAAAAATCACTAACGTGATTTTTATACTCGTGCGCAATAGAAGCCAAAAAACCTCAAGCTGATGCTCGTTGCCTAAAACAAAAAATATTCCTTTCAGGATAGATATCTAAATAAATAAAAAAAAACAGTCAATAACAAATTATCCTACAGTCACAAAAGAAAATCGAACTAAAAGCAAATTCATTGTCCTGTCTTTTGAGTGGCACCGTATCAACACGTCATCGCCGACATAAATTTGAAATAGAAAAACACGATTTCTTTTTCCCCTTCATTCTGATCAAAATTTCAGTAAAATGATTTGAAATAGAATGTAATACGTAATTTTAAAAGAGGAAAAGTTTTTTTTTTCTGTACATGAATAAATAAAATTTTAATACATGTAATACAGATTGAGCTCGAGTCAGTCCAAACCTAAAAACTGATATAAAAATTGAATCCGTTTTATCTGCATCTCCCTACGTGTGCGACACATTACGTCACATATGAGCGTTTTGGTAAAAAAGAATGCAAAAGCTTGGAGATGAAAAGGAAAAAAAAAATTTACTCTTCGGTTTTTCGGAAGCGCTATTGCACTGGGCTCCGGAGCCCTGTATTTATGAGCTACGATGAATTCAGACTAATATTTAAATATTTACTAAAAACAGAGAAGTACCGGAGCCGGGCTCCGGCGCAAATTCAGCCCTGCAAGTGCGATAACTTTACATAAAGAAGATAGTTCAAAAATGAGGTCTATAGTTTGCTAAGTCAGAGAGATTAGTACTGGGTTTCGGAATTGGAGAGATTACTGATGCCTCCCAGGGTTTAAAAAAGTAGTTATATTTCAAAATTGAATTTGTTAGTTTAGTGATATAAATAATACAATTAGGAGAAATATTTTTGATAGCTGTATTAGAAAATTTGTCCTAACTAAAGCCTACGTTTTTAAAGCTTTTTCTTATCATGCTATGAACGACTAAGGTAAATATCCTCGCTAGCATTATTTTTATGAAAATTGTTTCAACTTTTCTATATTTCATTCCATAAGTAATTATTTTATTCTATTGTTTTGTATATTAATAAGTGGATAAAGGGTGAGGTCTACAGCATTTTAAAAAATACATTGGAGGCAACTTCTCTATTTACGGAGGTTATAAATATAACGAGGAGGGACGGAATAATTATTATTAGCTACAATATTTAAAATAGCAACATTTAGAGTATCTTTCATGTGAAAATTGACTAAATTAACTACAGAATCCTTATCATTACTGTTGTAATTATATCAGAAAAATAATATTATGGTTAGTGCGGTAGCTGGTAAATTTTGGCTAGTCAGTGGCCACTGAGGGGGGAAGAGATAGGATTAATTAGATCAATTTTGAAAAAATCAGGTATGTGGTCATGACTAAGATCATTGACAACAGTGGTGAAAATCGGGTAAGACGGCGAACCATCCCCCTGTCCTGTATTCTTGGCTTGTGTTCTGCTCTGCCCAACACAGCCATACAACCTGATACCAAACGACTGGTGTAGATCGAAACGACGAACACCCTACCCTGCAAAGAAGAGCCAAGTGGACCCTTTGCTTGTTCCTCCCCACCACACACACACCCAGTTCACCTCAGCGAACCACAGGAACCGAACACCTATAATGGAATTGGGCTCATGGGTCGATACCAAGGTCGGTAATCGATAGGAGGAGAAGCTGCCGCTATCTTAACCCGGAAGAGTCACGGAAACTCTCTCCCATGATGGCACAGACACCGATTAGCTGGGGGGGGGGGGGGGGAGGTTAAAAGCGTACATCACTTTCGACATCACGGAGTCTCTTAAGGCAATACCTGTGAGCCGTCCACTTCGCGTGTTTCCTTAACAGTTGGAACGTCTGCTTTTGACGTAAAATACACAAGCAAAGAAGCAGTGAGATTATTTGTATTAAACTATTGACCGGAAATTGTGCACTGAGTGCAATATACAAATGAAAGCTAAGTATATGCGGTCATTCCATTCCCTATCACCAAAGTGGTGTCGCTCGACATTTTTGATTTTCCTGTTCTTTTAACAAAGTGTTCCTCATAGTTTTCTGAGTTTAAAAACATGGTTAATTTTTTTTTTTTTTTTTTTTTTTTTTTGCTCATATAGTTTTTTGGAGGTGGCCAATATTAACAAGCCACATAGCCGTTTTTGGACGATAAACGTGTTTTACGGAAAGTGCTTTATTTTTCTACCTATCTAGATGAAGCAAAAACCAAACTGCTCAGTATAAAATTTTCAACATTTTATGTACTTATAAAATTTTCATTAGACTTAAGGATCTATGCCAAAAACATGCTTAAAAACCGGATAAAAAAAGGCCAAACACCGCATTTCGCAACGTTTATTATTTTACAAGCAGAGAAGACCGAGCATAGCTCGGTCACAGTTAGCTTATGTTCAACTCGATAGAATATTCTCACTGTATCATTCTCTCTGTATTATTGCGATAAAGCATGTTATATTATAACAGTATTACTTACAAAAACAATCAATATGAAAAGTATGTAGTACATGCTTCTAAATTTTACGTATACAAAAATTTACACATTTACAACGAAAGGACATCAATCCAAATTACATTTTTAGCTAAACTCTGATTTTTTTTTTGTACCTCGAGTCCTATTAAGAATTTCTAAAAAATTCTTTCACATTCTGAATGCTTATTTTTTCGACAAAAATAGCCAAATTTAGTGACATTCTTGCATTTGTCGCCGAGTATGTGTTTTGCCATTCGTAATCTTGAAAGTAGATATTTCGGCCCAAATGTTGCCAATATTTCGCCAACTTCGAGGTTTCATGACTCTGATCCGTAGTGATCCAAAATGACACACTAATAAAATCTGCTCGAACATGTGATTTAGCTCAATGGTCTGGTAATCAAAAACGGAAGGATACAAAATTTACTCAGAATTATTTAAACTGTTTTATAGATAAAATTAGCTTGGCCCGCGATGATTCCAAAATGACCCACTAATCTAATTTTCTCGAACATGTGACACAGCGGCGTGGTTTTCTCGAGCCCGAAAACGATTGAATACAAACTTTAATCAAAATCGTTATAGCTATTTTCTAGATAAAATTAGCTTGACCCGTAGTGACACAAAAAGGACCCTCTAATCGAAATTTCTCAAACATGTGACCTAGCTTAATGGTCTTGTACAGGAAAATGGCATAATACAAAATTTTGTCAAAATTGTTTGAGACGTTTTTTAGATACAATTAGCTTGACCCTGGCACATTGTGACCCAAAATGACTCACTAATAAAACGTTCTTGAGCATGCGACCTAGCCCAATGCTGTTCTTGAGCCCAAAAACGATAGAATACAAATTTTAGTCAAAATCGTTGGAGCCGTTTTTAGATAAAATTAGTCTGACCCGCAGTGACCCACTAACCTAATTTTCTTTAAAAAAAAAACAAAAAAAAAAAAAACGGCTGTCTAATGATTCAATGGCCGTCATTTATTTGTAACATTAATATAGATATTTAAAATTAAATATAGTTTATAATAGTTCCATGTTTTAACAGAAATCATTCGTTTATATATATTTTTTCAAAATAGCACGTATTTTAATTACATTTTCTTTCGGTTTTTATGAAAAAATGGCAACAAAAATATATAATTAATATTTTACAACTATTTTTCCTTTACTTTCTACATAAATGGAGTACTTCCATTGCCAATATTAAGCAAATGGCTCCAAAAACTACAAAAAAATTAATATTTTAAAAATAAATGGAGATGCAGTTTTCAAACAAATTGCATTTAAAAGTACTTTTAAAAAACCAAAAACGCATATTTTTATGTCCAGTGGTGTTCTGAAGACCGAAAACGATCTAATACATAATTCAGTCAAAATCATTAGCTCTTTTTTTAGATAAATTATCTTGATCCATAGTGACCTAAATATGAGCCACTAATCGAAATTTCTCGAACATGTGGCCTAGACCAATAGTCTTCTCGTGCCCAAAAACGGTTGGATATAAAATATAGTTAAAATCGTTTGAACCGTTTTTTAGATATAATTAACTTGACCCTGACCGATTTTGGCCCAAATTGGTCCACTAATTAAATTTTCTCGAACATTTGACCTAACCCTCTTCTCGAACATTTGACCTATCTTCTCGTGCTCTGAAACGGTAGAATACAAAATTTTATTAAAATCGTTTGAGCCGTTTTTTAGATACAATTAGCTTGACTCAGACCCATTGTGACCCAAAAAGACCACTAATAGAATGTTCTTGAACATACGACCTAGTCCAATGGTATTCTTTTGCCCGAAAATGGTAAAATTCAAAATTTCGTCAAAATCGTCTGAACCGTTTTCTAGATAAAATTTGCTTGACCCACAGTGAACCAAAAATGACCCACTAATCGAATTTTTTCGAACATGTGACTTAGCCCAATGGTCTTTTCGTAATCAAAACGATAGAATACAACATTTAGTCAAAATCGTTAAAGCCGTTTTTTTGATAAATGGGCTTAACCCATAGTGACCCAAATATGATCCACTAATCGAAATTTCTCGAACATGTGACGTTGTCTAATAGTCTTCTCGTGCCCCAAAACTGTTGGATAAATAAATTTTATTAAAATCGTTTGAGCCGTTTTTTTTAGATATAATTAGCTTGACCCTGACACATTATGACCCAAAATGACCCACTAATCGAATTTTCTCGAACATGTGAACTAGCCCAATGGTTTTCTCATGCCCGAAATTGGTAAAATACAAAATTTAGTCAAAAGCATTAGAGCCGTTTTAAGATAAAATTTACATACACACACACAATTTTTGCCTTATTATAGTATAAGATAAGATGGAAGAGATCAGACTCACCTTAAATATTTTTTTCTTACTCAGACCTCTTATAGGACTACTTATTTTTGCAGATTGCAGTCTGAAAACCTTTTCCTTTTTTTGGTACAGCTCATGAAAATCTGTGTTAAGTCTGTTTGTGGCAATTTTTACTACTTAATATCTTAAAAGGACTAACAAATTCTGAAAACGGAGGATAATAAACATCTTTGTAATATAAAGTTAAGTTGTAAACTTAAAGTTTGAGACTTTACTGGTTTTTGAATGACAGTTCACTAAAAATGCACACCTCCACCCTCATTTTCCTTTTTGTTTTGACCAAAATATATAGCATTACATGTACGTTTTCCTTAAGTACGTTCAAATTGACTATAAAAACACATTTTACGCATTATTGCTTAGTCAAATAGGGCTATGCCACCTTTGCAAAACTTTATTGAAGGGTGGGGGGAGTCTTTTGATTTTACTGTGCTCAGCTGAGGAGCACCTGATACAGTTTTATTCTGATAAGTTGTTGAATTTAACCTAAGTACTTTCTAAGAGATTACTTCATTTACGCGAAAGCGAAAACACCCGCTCGCTAATGAAATTTTATAAAATATCTCGTTTGCATACTTCACTTGCCTTTTACGAGATATTTTATAAACATTCAATAGCGAGCGGGTGTTTTCGCTTTCGCGTAAGTGAAGTAACCTCTTAGCGAGAACTTAGGCTAATTTCAACAACATCTCAGGATAAAACTGTATCAGGAGCTCCTCAGCTGTGCACAATAAAATCAAAAGACTGCGCCCCCCCTTCAAGAAAGTTTTGAAAAGGTGGCACTGCGCTATTTAACTACGCAATAATGTGTAAAATGTGTTTTTATAGTCAATTTGAACGTACCTAAGCAAAAAGTACCTGTAATGCTATGTATCTGGAGCAAAACAAAAAGGAAAATGAGGGGGAGGGGTACATTTTTAGTGAACTGTTATTCAAACAAGTAAGAAAAATCATGCGTTAAGCATAGATTATGAAACACTTTCCAACCCTTCCTGAATGCTTTAACAAAACTTCGTTATTTAGGGAAATAATATAAATAAGAGAACTGAGCAAACACTTTAGAAAACGTATAAAACAGTTGAAAAACTGATTTCAGCATTTACTGTCCATAGCCAAATATGTATTCAAATTCTTTTGAATAACCCTGTAATTGGTCTGTAGGTTGATATATATACTACATAATGAGGAAATTTAGTTTAGAAAGAAAACGAATAACAGTTTGAAATTCCTATTTCAGCAATTTATACTAATAGATGGAAACATACTTGAATAATTTTGACAACCCTGTAATTAACCTAGTATCTTTATTACACGCCACTATTTAGCTAAAATTTAATTCAAACTAAAACACTCTTAAAACTATATAAATTATCATTTATAGACGGTCATGTATCAACTTAGCATCGTTATTTAGATGCATTTTGAAGTAATAAAATAGTTGAAACATTGTTTAACCGAGCAATTAAAATAATAAAATTAATGGATGGTGATAAGCGCTCTTAACGAAAACTGAAAAAAAAGAAGAATACCTAATTCACAATATATTTCTTTACTAAATAAGGGCAAACATATTATATTTGCACCTATTTAGTAAAGAAATATATTGTGAATTAAGTATTCATATTGCTTTTTAGCCCCCCGGTACGGTATGCTATTTCTTTTTCCCATCTTATTTTGTGTCGTCTCCAAAAAATAACGTTACCTTACAGAAGCAAGCCGCAAAACAAAGCAGTACGATTAAATACTAAATAGCAATTTTTAAACTTCTAAGCATCGCACATTTTCATTTTTCTTTGATAATTAACTTTAACACGTAATTGATTTTAACACAATTATTTCAGTTGGTAAATAAATCAGACGAATTTTAATTTTCCGACCGATTGTAGTAGTATCCGTACCAAGATTTCAACCAGGTACGCTTGACTTAAACTGCTAATGGTCTGTCTGAGCTGTAATGCGATCCCTGGTTCGATTCCTGGCGTGAACATTTTTTCACTCATTTGAAAAAAGACAATTAGAGTGAAATGTTTGTTAAAAAAATTTTGATTAAAAAAAAAACCAAAAACGCATATTTTTATGTTAGATTATAGAGAGTTCTTGAAAAAGGTCTGACACATTTTAATGTTTACTAATTCAATTTAATTACATTCAGTTATTAAAATAATAAAGTTAAAAGCAAACCATCTTCATTTATGCATTGAATAACTCATATATTTTCTTTTATTATTAGAATTCTTCTTTTATTAGATTTTATTTTATTATTCGAAGAGAGCGCGGCGTTTCGAGCGCTCGTCAGAGGTCCCTATCACTTTCCGACACTTGACAGAAAGGAAAATAAATTTAAATACCTAACCGGAGAAATTTAAAAGAGCAATTCAATACGTTTAATGCATCGAAAAGCATGAAAGTCTGTACTCGGGTCCGAGCTAAATTTTTTGGCCACCAAAACAGTGTTGCCAGTGGGCTACTATTTTTTAATTCAGATTTCTTGATTGGCACCACTTTTTTGATAAGGTAAAATTGCTTTTGTTTTTGCCCTAATTAGTATGCCATTAAAAAAGGCACATTTTACCATTTCAAAAAAGTGGTGCCAGTCAAGAATATGATTTTTAAAAAAGTAACCCATCTGGCAACACTGCACCAAAATCACTTGATATAACGCCGCTGGAATCTTTTTTTTTTTTTTTTTTTTTTTTTTTTTTTTTTTTTTTTTTTTTGAGAGGAAGTCCATTGTTTGCAGGAGGAAAGTGTTGTCAAACATTAATCACCTAAAGTACAGGATTAGCCGCTGTGGATGCCGACATGCTTGCCCGAATCTGGCGTGAGATCGACTACCGTCTTGATATTCACCATGCGACGAAGGGCGCACAGACTGTCAAAAAAATTCTTCTTTATACACTAAATTATTCGTCATTTTTAAACAAATGATTTCCGAACTCCTAGAAAACATGCTTTTCACGTTAATTCGTCCCGAAAGTCTGGAAAAGAGGGAAAATTACCGTTTATTCCTTGCTCGCATGCGTAAAGCTGTATTAATAATAAAGTTCGAATTTATTTGTTGAGTGAAAAAAATCAAAATTCAATAAGTTTAAATTTCAAATAAATTTAAAAACAAACAAACAAAAATAATACTTTCGAAATAATTAAAGTAGCGATTTTGCCATTCATTTAAACTTAATTGAATTCGTTTTTTAGAGTAAAGAATATTCGCATTTAAAAAAATCCCTGACGTCCCGGCCTACAGGCAGAGGTAGATTTCGAAGTTAAGTATACTAATTTCACCCAAAAAAAACTAAATCATTATTAGATATAAATCCACTTTAACAGTTTTATCTGTCTGCCTTTGACGAGTTTTTATTTCCTTTTTATAAAATAGCTGGTTTTATCAGAATCATGTTAAGGCGATATTAAAAAAAATATTTTTCCATGCTCAACAACTCGAAATTTTCTGGCACATTTTCAGATCCATTTTTAATTTAAAAAAAAAAAAAAATGTGAAACATGCTGACGTGATTTTTGAAAAGATTTATAAGCGACCTGTATTTTTATTTCTCTTTCAATTAATTAAAACTTGATTAATAAACTATTATTTTCACAGTAGGGCAATATTTTTCGTTTGTAACACAATTGCTTCGGGAAATTCTGTTCAAAATGCCCACTTTGACATCATTTTTTGAAATATATTCTGCCTCTATCAAAAAATCGATCATTACTGTACATTATATAGTTTCTGAATGAGAGAATCTAGCAATTGGATGCGTTTGAGAACAAAAATTAATTTAAAAATGAGTAAGTAAATAAGCAGTTTGGATTTGAATGCGCCCTTAATAAGATGATTTTTTTCTTCAACCGCTATGTATTTTTAATTTGTTTTTGCTGTAAGAATTGGCCCTATCAAAAACTTGTCTATATAAATGCTGAAGACAATATTAAGAAGATATATGATAAATTCATGAAGATTTTATATCTTGTGAATTGACGGAGTTATGAAAATTTTTCTTCTTCAACCACCCTTTTTTGTTTTCGTTTTTAATTTTTTTTTTCGGTACGAATTGGTACTATCAAAAACTTGTGAATATAAAAGTTGTAGATAATATTAAGGAGATGTATAATAAAATTATTGGATTTGATATCTTGAGAATTGACGAAGGAAGGAATTTTTTTCCGCCCAAAACCCTATTTTTTGCGCCTCTTGAGCCTATTTTAAATTTTATCAAAAATCTGTGATGCATGAATTTTTGGCGCTATTTTTAGAAGCAATAAAAAATTTTAAACTGATTTGATATGTACAAAAATTAAGAAGTTATGGGGTTTTTTCGATTTTCACAAAACCCCTCCCTATTTCCATCCCCTTTGTCCGCTTTTGCCCATTAACGAACTTGATCCAGATTTAATGTCTCTTAATTTTATGTATCAGTTTGGAAGAGATTTGTGCAGATTTGCGGAAATTATCGTATCCAGAAGAAAGTGATAACACAATTGCTTCGGGAAATTCCGTTCAAAATGCCCACTTTGACATCATTTTTTGAAATATATTCTGGCTCTATCAAAAAATCGATTATTCCGGTACATTATATAGTTTCTGAATAAGGGAATCTACCAATTAAATGCGTTTGAGAGCAAAAATGAATTTAAAAAGGAGTCAGAAAATAAGCAGTTTGGATTTGTGTGCATTAGGGTGGTCACAAGCAACATAGGAAAAGAAAATTAACGTTTTCTTCGGGAGGACCCTCCTAAAAGTTGCCAATTAGTTAGAAAATGAGATTGGCAAAGTTTCAGCTCAATTGAATCATATTAACCCGTGCCTCATCGATGTTGAATTCTTGAAAATTTGCAATTTTTGGCAAAAAATTGTAGTTTTTCTTTCTTTAAGTGAAAACTATTTGTCTTAGAAATCTAATTTTTGTTTTATTTCATAGAAACTGTTGTTGCCTTGAACTTTTAGTCTCATCAAAACTTTTATTTAATGAACATTTAGTATTTTTCCGATCAGCTCGTGAACCATACCCTCAAACTCGGCATTTTTGAAACATAAATGAAAAATTACAAATTAATAATTTTATTACTTTTGATATTTTTTTTTGTATTATTTGCATTAACAGGCAAAAATAAGTGAACAATTTTTTGTAACTTATAAAATATTTCATGAATTATAATTGATTATTAGTTATCTAGTTCTGTGTCTAGTAAGAAAGAGCTTCTCGATTTGTATTGTAGTTGAACATCTGAATTTCTCTTTTTATTACAAGGCTGTTTTTGTTGCCAGTTATCATTATCTATTTTTAAAATTGACGAAACATTCCGTAAACCCTCCTCCCCTTTTTGATATGATGGCAGAAATGTAAGATTTTTTAAATTGGCCACATGTCTCATCAAATCACGACATTAAGCTACCATGTAATTGTCAAGTTATATGTATTTTATTTTACAATATTTGATAAGTGAAAATGAACGCCAGAGAAGCTGCTAGGCTTAGAGTACATCCATCAGTTAACCACCAAACTTTAATTTCAAGTAGAAGTGCAATCGACTCCGCAAATAACTATTTCGTAAACAAAGGACTGAGCTCATCAAAAACAGATTTAAAAATTCCGTTTAGACAGAAGTGTTCTTCACTGGGATGTAAACTGCTTCATAATTTTTTAATACAGAAAACGTAGAGTGTATAGAAGTTTTAATTAGTTGTGGAGATGAAGAACAGTTACTACGAGTTCCACAGCTTGAAAATAGTATCGGAATAATTCAGGCGAAAGCTGTATTTTCAGCAGTTGAATAGTGGAAAGAAGTTGGTGAAATCCAAGCAATATGTCTTGATACCACTGCAGTAAACACCGGTCGCCTCAGAGGAATCTGCATTTTTCTATAGTAATTGTTGAAGGAAAAGTCTTCTGTATTTACCATGTCGTAAAAGATTTGTTTGATTGTAAAGTGGGCATAATCACTGCCCATCATCCAGATATTTAAAACAAATCTGATTGGGTGGTCTAAATTAAACCAGACTAAGTATAAAAATGCTATTGAAGATAAAATACTAGATATAAATAGTAATTCAGAAGAAGTTTCAAGTTTTCTTACAGGACCTTTTAAAAATTAACAGCTCAGGGATTATTATAAAGAATTTATCGAACTTTGTTTAATTTTAATAGGGCTTCTTCCTCCAAAAGACATTTTTTTTTCAGAACATTCTGTGCTTTTAATCATATCAGATGGATGGCACAGGCCATTTATTCTCTCAAAATATATTGTTTCAGGGATCATCTCTCAATAACAAATTTAAAAAAAGAAGGTATTATAGACCTTTGCTTATTTCTAATCAATATTTATGTAAAAGTAGGCTTCGATACTCCCTCTCCCACTTTGGCCCCCAATTCAAGACCTGCAAATAATAAAATCACTTGTTCACTACAGAAAAATTGATAAATATGTTACAGACAAAGCACTCGCTAAAATGATAAACCACCTTTGGTATCTTAACTCGGATCAAGTTGCATTTTCATTTTTAAATGATACTTTGGAAAAAAAAAAGTCAACATAAGCATGACTGTAAAATTAATGTTATTTGAAAAATTAATGATGATGATGATAGGAATTTAAGAGGAACAAAAAGTTTCAACGAAGTGTATTATTTAACAATGAAGTCGATGTTTTTGTTCCATTTCAAACTGTAATTTTTTAAGAGATTTTTTATTAATAAGCATTTTTTAAATACTGATCCCAATGTATGGTGTGAAAATAAAACTTATTTGAAAGCAAAAAACAGTGAATGGTTTTAAAATTGTCAATGGCACAGCTGAAAGGGGGAATAAAATTAACCCGAGATTTCAATTTCTGTTTAACAAAAGACGAAAAAAAAACAACAGTATATGTTAAAAGTTGTATCTGAATGTAGGAAAACTTTTCAAATTCTTCAAAAGCTACCTTATCTAAGCCATTACCACCTTCATCTTTTCCGGCGCAGTGGTCCCACGTCGGGACCACCTAATTTTAATACCAAACTTACACATATCACGAAAAATATTTTATAAAATTTTCATTTTACAATGAAATGTTAAAGTAATATGTGTTTTTAATTTCTAAAAAAGTCGTTTGTAAATTCCAGAATAGCCAATCAATTTGTCATTTTACGAACAGAATTTTTCAGTGCTGGAAGGGGTTAACGTGGCATTTGTAAGAGATAATAATTTCTTTTTTTTATGCTTCCTTTCTTGTAACACAACTTTAATAATAAAATGCATTTGAGCATTGTTTGTTCTCATTTTTATACTTTCTTTTCCACCTTTTTTTTAACCCTTCCTGTTAAAAATTAGAATTTTTTTCATTTCCTTTGTATTCTTTTTTAAAATTCATTCCTTTATTATGTACTAAATGAAAAAAAAAAAGAAACACAAAAGGTGGAAAGCAGATGAAATGGAATTTTACAATTTTTCTTCGCATTTTCATAAAAAGTAGTTTTTTAGAATTTGAGTGAAGACTGGCCCTGAAAAATTGCATATTTTTAAATATATACATTTTTAGAAAAAAATAGCGCGTGGTTCTTCAAAACAAAACGGTTTTTTTTTTTTCTTTTTTTTTTTTTTTTTTTTTTTAGAATGAGACCTACATTATGTTTATAGGTTCAATTGTATTCATTTCATGAAGGAAAAACAGCACTTTTTTGCGAAAAATCACGTTTTTCTCGAACTTAAACCTCAATGAGGCACGGGTTAATATTTTCCAAATGAGCTGAAACTTTGCCAATCTCATTTTCTAGTCAATTGGCAACTTTTTGGGGGGTCTCCCCCCAAAAAATAGAAAATTGATTTCTTGTGACCACCCTAGTGTGCATCCTTAATGCAATGATTTTTCCAACAGAATCCGCTTCGGGAAATTCGGTTCAAAATGTCCACTTTAAGAGCATTTTTTAAAATATATTCTGCCTCTATCAAAAAATCGACCATTACGGTACATTATATAGTTTCTGAGTAAGAAATCGTACCAATTGGAAGCCTTTGAGAGCAAAAATGAATTGTAAAATGAGTCAGAAAATACGCAGTTTGGATTTGAATACACCCTAACTTAGATGATTTTTTTCTTCAACCACTATGTATTTTTAATTTGTTCTTGCTGTAAGAATTGGTCCTATCCAAAACTTGTCTATATAGATGTTGTAGACAATATTAAGAAGATATATGATAAATTCATGGGGATTTTATATCTTTTGTATTGACGGAGTTGTGGATTTTTTACGTCTCCAAACCCCCTTTTCGTTTTCGTTTATATATATATATATATATATATATATTTGCGGTGCCAATCGGTCCTATCAAAACCTTGTGAATATAAAAGTTGTAGATAATATTAAGGCGATTTATAATAAAATTAATTGGAATTGATATCTTGAGAATTGACGAAGTTATGAATTTTTTTCTCCCAAAAACCCTATTTTTGCGTCCCTTGGGCCCATTTTTAACTTTATCAAAAATCTGTGATACATAAAATTTTAACTCTATTTTTAGAAGTAATAAAAACTTTAAACTGATTTGATATGTACAAAAATTAAGAAGTTATGGGGGGGGGGGGTTTCTGTTTTCACAAAACCCCTCCCTATTTCCATCCCCTTGGTCCGATTTTGCCCATTAACGCACTTGAACGAGATTTTTTGCCCTTTGATTTTATGTATCAGTTTGGAAGAGATTGGTGCAGAATTACGAAAGTTATCGTGTCCAGAAGAAAGTGATTGATATATATATATATATATATATATATATATATATAGATAGATAGATAGATAGATAAAGTTTTTTACTGGGGGTGGTTTTGGGTTCTAGGGGTCATGATCGGTGTAGATCTGCAAAATTTTTTCTGAAATTCCAACATAGGAACGATCCCAATAGGTAGTATTTCATACGAAATCTACCTAAAATATTCCCAAACGAACACAATTAAAAAATGTAGAGTAATTCAATTAACCTATGTAAAACGATTTTATATAAGAAAAAATCTCGAATTTAATTAAAAATTAATATTCATATTTTACATCGAATTTAAGAAAGTATTTCTGATAATACTTGTGTAAATTCATTGAGAATGGCCATAAATCTTTTTGTACCTATTTAACCCTTAATGTTCTTAATTTAAATATATCATCATTTTTTATGAATTATTAAACATAAAAATATGTCAGGCTTTTTATAGACACCCTGTATAACAGATATATAAATTATGGTAAGAACATTATTGATAAGAAATCGCTATCAATTATATGAAAATTATCTATATAATTTTTAGGGTTCCGTACTTAAAAAGTAAAAACGGAACCATTATAAGATCACTCCTGTGTTTGTCTGTCACAGCCCTTTTACTCGTAAACTATGGAACGCGGAAAGTTCCAATTAGAGAAGTAATAAAGACTATTGACCCAAATATTTGCAGATTATTAAACATTTATAAATATATTTAGGAAAAATGTAGAGGGGCTAATTAAATTACCTGAAAAACAATCTCTTTTCTTTGTATATCGTGTGAAAGCTTTTATAACGCAGAACTCAAAAATACATTTTTTTTTTAAATTTTAGGTATTATATTTTCAAAGATATCGTTGAAAATGTAACGTAAAAATATGTCCCCCCCCCCCTCTAATTCTGAATCTACTGAAACTAAAATTATGAAAAATTAGTGGTAGTAGACGTTAATTTAAACTTTGCAGGAAAATTATAGCGATTACCATAGGTCACATAGTTTTTGAGAAAATGACATTTTTCCGTTACACACAAATTTCGATTTACGGGCATTCATCAAACCTGTTGAGCAGCACTGGAAGTACCTATCGTAGCAGAAGTATAAAAGCATTATTGATAATGATTTTCGAAAAAAAAAAAAAAAAAACGTCAATAATTAGCCGAGATATTAACCCTTAAAGATACCGGCGGTTTGGACATGTATAATGACAGGGGCGGCGTACTCTATGTACTATCGGCTTTCAAGCCTAATTCACAAGTATTAACGATATACATGTGTAATTCAATGCCCAGTAGTAGTATAAAAGCAATAAGAGTCAGATTGTTAAAAACAGACTAAGTTAATTAGAATGAATCACAAAACTGCTATGGGATTCTCGACTAGATTGCATTTAGTGGATCTCTCAATACACCTCGAGTGTCTTTAAAAGTTAATTAAAAACATATCTGGAAAAACACGCCACGGACTAAGGCGGCGTTGGAACTTAGCGACTTCCTTTCGAACCGCGCGTAGCACAATGCCCAATTTAAACTTTGAAGAAAGATTTTGTTTTATCTACACTGTAGAAAGAAAGGTTATTACTACGCTGAAATTAGTTTTTTGAAATGCCTAATGAGGTTTAAATATGCACTGCTTTTATTGTCAGTGCAGTCAGTACCGAATTTAGTTCATCATAAACAGATTAGGATAATAATAAAAAATGAGTTATACAGAATAGCTAAATTTGATATTATTTAGGTTTCATATCTCTTTAAACTTTCATGGTATATCCATTTATTCTTTTAAGTATAAACAGTTATATCGAACTCTATGTTGTACAGTTTTTTATAAAGTCTTAGTATTCTTTTAGCAACGCTTTTTTTTAATAATACAATTACTAATTCATATATTTATTTTACAGAGCCCTCTGTGCTCGAGTAATACTCGCACTTGACCGTTTTTTTAATTATCAATATATATATTTTTTAATACTTAATTCAAAACCAACCCGTTTATTCACAGAATTTACAATGTTTTACTGTCGTTAAATAAGCCGGAAAGAACTGTTGAAAATTTGTGGTTAAATTGTGAGAACCCTGTATATAATATCTGCAAAAACTTTGTAATAGCATGTATTTGTACATTTTTTAAACCATTAGCGTTTCTGAAAGATACCATAAGGAAGAAATAAATGTTATGAATTAAATACAGAAATCTGCATGCTTTATATATGTTAATTTCAGCCATAGCCAATAAACAAATTTCACCCTTTTCCTAATGAATTAGTAAGACAAAAGTTATACTAACATTTTCATAAAGGAAAGTTAACCCTTTATCTACTGACGGTACTTATAAGTACCACTCACTTTAAACTTTTATACCATAGTGAATATTACTAATATTATAATGGTACTTCGCAAAAATGGCTCTTTTAACTCCAATTTATCCGAATACATGGCAGCGGTAGTTCTAGGTTTGTTATTTTAGACAGGAATGACGCTTTCTTTGAAGCAGTCGGTGTGTTTTGTGCCGACTTTTTGTACAGATTGCCACGCTCGTCTTTTCATTGCTGCAAACACAGGAAAGGATATAAGATAAGTGTTAGATTTTTTTATGTGTTCATTATGGTCTTAGAATACAATTCGACTAGCTATTTTAGTTGAACGGTGTATGAATTCGATTTAACAGTTGAATTACTCGGTGGTACTTATAAGTACCGTCAGTACAATGGGTGCTGGAGAAAAACGTCTTGTTTACTTTTCCTCTGTGTAGTTATCTATCGTTTTCATCGGATTTAAAATGCAATCACTAAAATGTAGTGCAGTAGTGATTTCCCTGGTATTTCTTTTCTGTTTCATTGTTATTTTTTATAGGAAATCGAAAAAGTTGTGTCACCGACTGGTTTTTGCTATGCTAGAAATGGCATATTTAAATTCATATAATGCATATGTGGAGATGCGAGAGAGCATGTTGTCCCTTGAATATTGACGTCGCAAAACTAAAGGACTGCTAACAAGATTGAAACCTAAAAAAAAAAAAAAACAGTTTTTTTTAAACCCTTTCAGAAGCAAAGTATTTTCAATACTAAAGTGTTGAAATAAATGATTGGCACCGGAATTTGCCAAACGATTTAATTGTAAGTAAGAAAAAACCTATATTTCATATACTTATTAAATCGAAAATATTTTCTGGTGCCAATTGAAATAACTTGTGGGGTTTTTTTACGATAATTTAGTCATAGTGTACTGACGGTACTTTAAAGTACAACTTTAGTTAATTACCTCTAAATAATTAAATTTTTCACGGGTGAGTATTTTTTTATGTTTATCTTTTAATTTTCATTGTAGTAACAGAAAAAAAAATATTACATGAAAAAAATTGCATAGATCATAATGCCGTAGATAAAGGGTTAAAGAATCCATAAAAATAAGCTTAAAAAAGGAATTTTCATAGTTTGCATTATTTACATACCATTAAATATGCTATAATGAATTATATTGTAAAATGTATTTAAAAAAAATAAAAATGTAATCCGTTCTTACAAATAAGCAAAGTTGTAATTCTTCCTTCTAGTGATAAAATATAGAAATTTTAATGAAAGATACATCCTAACCCGTCCAATTATTCTTTATATCTATCTGTTCCAAATGCGCTGTCCTTTCTTTAAACTTTTTAATAAAGAATATTCTACAGTATTAATGAAACATGTAATTATGAGCATAAATGGTATTATTTTTCATTATGTAACATGGAATTTCATTTATGTAGATACAAATTATGGTAATTTAAAATAATATATTTGATGTAAAAGACTAATAAAAAAAATTAAATTGCGTGACAAATTCGTTCATATGTCATTCAAAATATGCATTTAAAGATATCGATTTAATCCTATTCATTATAGCTTTAATAGAAAAACTATAATTACCTAAATTTTAGTTGCAAGTGACAATCCTTATGTTCATTTAAATATTCTTTTAATGAACTACAAACAATTTTTAAAAAAATGTTTTCTTATTATTGAAATTATGCTATTTAAAATAAACGATATTAAAACTATGATACCAGGATTTTTCTCATCAAAGTATAAAAGTTAATGTGATGTTGCCAGGACAAATGGTGGTCTTATGAAACGAATGTGAGATACAAACATGCTCAAGGTTTACGGCGCATAAAGGTTTGTAAATGTTATGTTATTTCTATTATTACATTGATGGCGATATAATAATTTTGCTTCATCAAAGAAAAATATAAATCTAACTAAAGATAGCCTTAATTATCGAGACAATGTAGTAAATAATGATTTTAAAGGATTTTATAGTAATTCATTTTTAAATCATTTGCAGCCATTTTTTGAGTTTCCTACGCAACAAGTTTGCTGCATCCAGAGATGATTTTTTTCCCTACGATCTAAAAGCTCACCCACATGCATTTTAGTGATCACGGTATCATCAAATTTCTCTTTTTTTGCGATTCCAACTCAACAAGGTTACTGCATCCAGTGATGCACTTTTGTTTTCCATGGGAGCGAAACGTACGTGCATGCATTTTAAGTCACGAGCAATATCGAATTTCCGCATTTTTGTGATTCCTGCCCAAAGATATGTCTTAGAACGATGCAGGAACTTCTCTCACCGTTTTTCTTCATTTGCACGTTTTTATAGAAAATATTTACGTAACTGTTATTTAAATTTCTTCTAGCCTTAATATCTCCAATAACATGGTCTGATACGGTTAATATCCTTGTCAAGTATAGATTTAAAAAGGGGTGAATTACTGGGCAATTTTCTGCACATTGTTAATAGTGTGTTTTATTAGACAAGAACCAATGGGAAAATTTGTAATAGACTAGCAGTGAATTCGTAACAGTGGGTGTTTTCGGTGATGATATACATAAATAAATAAATACTATTTTTTCAGATTGACTTAATGCTATTTTTTCTGTCCTCTTTTGATACTTTTGTGCTCTTTTATGTGTATATGTATATATGTATAATTTATTTATTTATATATTTCAGAGAATATCATTACCATCTTACTTCGGAGGTTTTATTGAACACGCAAATGTGGGTATGTAATAGTCCACCTTTTATGAACATATAAATGGAATACATACTATGTTTATTAATTTCCTTTTAGTGAAAGCTATTAAATAGTGGAAATGTTTTTTACAACTAAATGTAGTCGAAAGTAGCTGAATAAGCACCGATTTATCCATTAATGAGAACATTCTAAGTAATACTCTTTAAATTGCTAATAATTGAAAAACATCGATATTATCAATGGAAAAGAAAAATTTGCTCATTTTAAATTGAGGTTTCGCTTAAAAAGGATTTTCAAAACCTTATTTTTCAATTTATATTATAAAGGACAAACGTTTCCATCAGTAACGCTGGCTTCATTTATATTGGCAATAGCAGACGATTCAATTTCGCTTTTACTGTGATTTTTAAACTTCTCGGACTAATATTTTATGTGAAAGATGTCTTGATCGTACTCCAGTGTAATTTTTTTTTTTTTTTGTAAAATTTTAAAATCCGTATCAATACACATTCATAACGTGGTTTGCAATCTTTCAAGCATCATTTCCGAAGATTACATACACTGTGTTTACTCTTATTCTGCTATCATCTGCTAACGATAGTTTAAAGGGTAGATGTTTTTGCGTTTATTTGTTCTTATACATTTGTTAGATTTGGAAGTTAAATGCGTAATAATTTTATGCGAGAGACTCTAATAAAAATTTCCTATTTGAAGAATTTTTCATGTATTTCACCTTTTTTTTTTCAGTTACAAAATAATTTAAGTTAAAATGCATTGTAAAGTTTGTTTTTGTAAATTATAAAAAAAAATATGTTAATCACAATTAGGGTAAGTTAAATGAAACATAGTTTGAATTTTAAATGTATATGCAATAATGCAAGACCTTTGAAAAAATGAAAATTTGTATTACACATAATAAATACAAAATGTGCTCTTAAAAAATTAAAAAAAGTTTATCGGGAAAGAAAGCTTTAACTTTATCAATCTGTAATTTTTTCTATAAAATAACTGTTTCTTAAGAAATTTCTCGAAAACAGGAAATGAAAATATGAATAATTAAATATGCCATGCGTTTTGCATACATTTTGTATATTTTATTTTATATTAGGAAAATCTTAAATTTATTTAAAAAGTCTGAAAGAAGTACCAAAATTTACTTTCAAGGAGTTACTTAAAATAGTTAAACACTCGATAACTAGTATGTTGTGGCCATCACAAAACTTTCTTCTATATAAATCACGTCAATTAAATCATTTAAATGGTACAAGAAATTACATCAATTTAGTACCAGTTCATATCAAAGTATATCTGAATTTGAAGTTAGATGAAAATTCGTGCATTAGTTCTTGAGATAGAGCTATAGTTGAAATTCTGAAAAACGTAGCATAGCAGCGCCGCCTGTTGAGCGATTTACACCAAAACATAAACAGCACTAATTTATATCAATCAAGGTATACCTGAATCTGAAGTTTGATGAAAATTCGTGTATTAGTTATTGAGATAGAGCTATAGTGGCAATTCTGAAAAATGCTGCATAGCAGCGCCACCTGTTGAGCGATTTGCACCAAAACATAAACAGCACTAACTCATATCAAGGTATACCTGAATCTGAAGTTCGTTGAAAATACAATTATTAGTTATTGAGATAGCTATTAGCTATATAGCTATATAGCTTGAGATAGCTATTGTGGAAATCGCAAAAAACAGCATAGTAGCGCAATCTGGTGAGAGATTTCACCAAAATGTATGAAATGTCAATTCATGTCAAGGACTAACTGATTCTGAAGTGTGATAAAAATTCGTGCATTAGTTCTTAAGACACAGCTGTAGTGGAAATTCTGAAAAATGCAGCATAGCAGCGCCACCTGTTGAGCGATTTGCATCAAAACATGAACAGCATCAATTGATATCAAGGTAATACCTGAATCTCAAGTTTGATGAAAAGTCGTGCATTAGTTCTCTAGATAGAGCTATTGCGAAATCGTAAAGAAATGCAGTATAGTAGCGCTACCTGTTGAGCGATTTACATCAAAATTTATAAAACTTCAATTCATGTCAAGGAATAACTGAATTTGAAGTTTCATAAAAATCCGTGCATTAGTTCTGGAGATTGAGTTATTGTGGAAATCTTGAAAAATTATGCATAGCAGCGCAACCTGTCGAACGATTTACACCAAAAACTAATCAGGACCAGTTTATATTAAGGTCTAACTGAATCTAAAGTTTTGTGAAATTCCGTGCATTAGTTCTTCAGATAGAGCGCCCACAAATATTTTGTCACATACAGACTCACAGAGTGACAGAATGACAGACAGACTCACAGACAGCCATTTTCTAAAACCATCAAATCGTTTTCAGGACATTCTAAAACGTATAAATCCGTCGAAAACCGTTAGTCGAAAATTTTCACGAATCCAATACTTTCTTGTAAAGATAGAAGAAAGTTACATATATTATTGAATGTATACAAACGATTTTATTTATGATAATAAAGCATCTGTTTATTTCAACCCCTCTCCCACTCCTGTACCCACACACAAAGAAATCTCTACTTTTCCCAGCTGTATATTATTTTTTGCCGTTTCCGGTGCTAAAAATAGTTTAATAGACAAACCGATTAATTATTCAACCAAGGATTACCGTATTATAGAATATAGAAGAAGACATTTTTTTAATTGAAAATTATGATAGATTTTTTACATTTAATACATATTTTTAGATTGCTTACTAATAAATCCAAAAAGCAATTTCCTATGAAAAATAACAGTTAGGTAATCAATTAAGTTTTGACATTTAAAAGCGATATATTCGTGTTAGCCGCATACCATGCGTTAATAGTTGGAATAATCGTCAAAGGTTTTGCTACCTTCAGCAGTTTTTTTAAATTCTATACTATATATCCCTTATGTATAATCAAATGAAATCTGTATCTTAAACAGTTCATCATACTGAGGTCCAGAAAGTAACTACTTTTTAGGAGATTCTTACTTGCAGAATCCAAGGGTACAAAACGATGAAACACGATATAATTTGGCACATAGGTGTTAATTTGTGCTCTAATCATACCATCAAAACTGAAAATTCTATTCTTGTCCGATTTTAAAATTTTGATCTTCTCATACCTTTAGGACCCATAGATATCACAGGAATGTATTATTTTAGATGTGAATCATCTATAACGGTGACCAGAATTTCTCTGAAAATGTTTGTCATAATTTGTTTCGCCAGATTACCTGCCAAAGAGCCACAGGCAGATGGGGTGAAGCACTCCGTCGGGGAGTGGTCTTTATAAGGAAAAATAACCCTTATTTACTGAATGTTACGATGTAAATGAATGGAAACTCTAAATGGTTAATCCCGACACGTTTTCAAATGAGCACTTTCCGTCTAACAGCTTTCAGAACTTCTCAGATCCTATTTGGATCCTGAAATTAGATGTATAATTTTAATTAATTAATTATAGAAATAAATTAGAGAAATTAGAAGTTCTAGAATTTATACAGGGTGTTCGGTTTCAACGGTGTCCAATGGCTAATTTCTAAACCATTAGTCATAGACATATAATTCCAATTACAAAAATGTTTTAAATGAGGTAAAGAATTATTTTTAAAGTGATTTAGGTCAAGAAAAACATTTATTTAAAAATTACGAAATTTAAATTTTTATACGGTCCCCCGGTCCTATAAGTGATATTTAGTAAACTTTTCCTGTTTCTCTAACAAGTACGGCAAAAAAGTCCCATTCATCTAGCACTAAAATTGACCGAGTTATGACATTTTCAATTTTATGACTTAAACCACTTTTCTGTAACTGAAAATAGAGATGAGTTGGACCAAGCTTTCAGGGGTCGTACACGAAGTGCTTAAAGTATTTTAAAGGGCGCCCACTCCAAACGATGTTCAATGGCTAATTCCTAAACCGTTATTCAAAGACATATTGCTCCAATTACAAAAAGGTTTTAAATAATGTAAAGAAGTATTTTTAAAGCGATTTAACTGAAGGCGCTGCCTTCGCATAAATATTACGGTAGTGTTAATTTTTAGTAATTAACTTTCAGATTGGTTAACATAATTGGAGAAGTGGGATTCAAAACTCGCCTTATCGAGAAAAATCAAATTTTGGGAAATCGCGTAAAACCTTTAAATGCGTCCATTGGTATTCATTGAAAATTTAGAGATTGTAGCTCTTGATTGGTACATTTATACCAATAGAATAGATTGATACAGAAACACGATTTTTTAAATTTCGGATAAAGCGAGTTTCGAAACTGACGTCTTCAATTGTATTTTGACTTTTTTTTTTTTTTTTTTTTTTTTTTTTTTTTTTTTTTGTAAGGAAATGAGTGTGCTTCTTTTGATGATTTTATTTTAAAAAGTTGTTTTATTTTTATAAGCTTTTAACTTACGACGTTCGTATGTATGTCTTCCTAATTCAAAATTTGTATTCCAATTTTAACTCACTTCCAAATATCCGATCAAGATTAAATTTTGCATAATTATGTAAATCCAATGACAATGTAATATTAATACGATTTTAGGTACGTACCATTTATATTTATTTTACAGGACCATTCCAAAAATTTCGTATACATTATTGCCTACAAACAGAAATTTTAAAATTAAAATCAGTAACATTTATGTAAGGCACTAAGATTCACAATGTAATTTTTCCAAATGAATGTGCGTTGCGTTTATATTTTTTATACAGTGCCCCACGAAAGATGTCAGATACATTACGATGTATGAGCAGGGATTGCTAATTATACATTTTGATGATATTATGCTTTTTTCAAATTCAACTTTTTAGTTCTTTATAAAAACTTGTTTGTAAAAAATATTTTAGAGACCAAAATCAAAATGCAATTTATACTTGCTAAACAAAAAATAAATATTAAATGTAGTGAAAAATTTTCCTGTTGGACAAGGAAAATGAGGTAAAAAACTTTATTTGTACAATAGATGTGCCAAAACACTTGTGGCCTCAAATCATGCACATACAAATACTTTCTAAGGTTTAAAATGAATATTTTTTCCCAACCATGTTTTACCAATTTGTAATCTGATTGGCCAGAGTTTTCGGCGTCAAAGTGTCTCATCTTGCCGGTATTCGTACTTGGCAAGTGCAGAGGCAAGTGTTTGATGGCAAAAGTGATTTATATGCTTTTGAAACTTGCTTAGCAAGAAGTACGGCAAAAAAAAAATATGAATTGTTAAATGTTAAAATTTAATAATTTAACATATGTTTTGATTTAACAGTATTTTCCCCCTAATTTTTAATTAAAAAATAATAAAAGAAATAACTGCTCTAATGAATATTTGCTGAGGGGAGAGGCAGTGGAATTTTCAGAAAGGGTAATGTAAAAAAAAAAATAATAATTATTATTTTTTATCATTACAATAAAATGACAAATGGAACAAGATCTTAAAAAAAGAAAAGTTAATTAAAAAGAGAGAATGTGGGCGGTTATATGATGTCTTACCTTTAATGGATAAATATGTGCTCTATTAGAACAAAATATTAAAATATTGTAACAATTTTGTTATGTTTATTTAAATCATCGAAGTAATCGCACAGGTAAAATCATATAATTCAAGTAATTGATGTGTAATGTAAAAGAAAATAAAAATGATATGAGGATCATTTTCAAAAAGTGACATTTTAATTTCCTTAACATATTCAGAGCAGCCATTCAAAAGTTGTGTATAAAAATATACGCATAAAAAAAGTTTTAGATTAGGTAACCTAACTATGTATCATTTTCTAAAGAGTTGTGACTGTTGCTTTTATAATCATTTAACAAAATTTCTGTTTTTTTTTTTTTTTTTTTTTTTGGTTTATTTTTTTTATTTTTTTTTTACTTATATTTTTAGTACAAGTTGTATATTTTGTTTTAATATGTCAGAATGAACAAAAATCTCAAAATATAATTGTAATGTTAATTTACTCTCAATGTTTAATGTTATATTTTATATCTGACGAGTATTTTTATTTCTAGTAAATTTGTGACTGACCCCTATTTTGCAGCAAAAAATATACTCCAACTTTAAACATCTATTACTCGGTCAGTTTTAATCGCAGAGGAATGGGACTTTTTTTGTATTACTTGTCAGTACAATAGGATATTTTTCCTAAATATCACTTATAGGACCTGGGGACCGTATAAAAATTTAAATTTGGTAATTTTTTAATAAATGTTTTTCTTGACTCAAATCGCTTTCAAAATACTTCTTTACCTCATTTAAAACATTTTTGCAATTGGAACTATATATCTATGACTAACGGTTTAGGAATTAGCCATTGGACACCGTTGAGACCGGACACCCTGTATTTACACTTATTGGAGAGAGTAGAATTCCAATTCCGCACCCCTGATCCAGATACCAATCTCGCAGAGAGAGGACAATTTCCGATATTAGACATTTCGAAATATTCAAATATAAAAAAATCAATCCTATACATTTTTAAAAAAGAAATTAATTAATTTATAGATGCGAATTTCATTGTTATTCTTTGTCAATCCCTTTTTATGCTTTATTATATGCATAAAGAGTATATTTCTTTGCAGACTTATTATTGCTATAATGCTGTATACACATATAATGTTTGCTTTATGACGACACGTATGAATACTTTCACGAAATTAATTGCTTTAGAAGTTTATTTTGGAAAGTTATACTTTAACAGATTATTTATACTGTTAGTCAACCTATTTTATTCTGTACTTTATAAATTATTGATATTTCACTATTTAGTATTTTATTAATATTTTTTAATATATTTTATTTTTCCAGTGTAATCAGACCGACGAACACTGCAAGTAAGTGTAATTTCTGTTATAAAATGAAGGATCTAATAGTAGAAATATTGTAGCATATTTTATAGTTAAAATGGTGGAGTGTTTAGTAACTCCTAGTTTTGTTCACCTGAAAATTGATAAACCATCTTTCACAAAATATCCTGTTGTCTATTAAATTAAAAATATATCCTTAGCAATTCAAAAAATCATTTCAGAAATCATTCCAAATTTTTTATTTATTTTTTTTTATTTTTTTTTACTTGAAATAAAAAATCTTTCAAACTAAATTAGATAAGATTTGCTAGGCAGACATACTTTCAGACTCATATACGAGTTAATTGTCATACGCTAGTTCCATGGGTTTTGTAGAGTAAGTCACTGTAGCTGATAATTGCTATGCTTGTTGGCCACCGTTATTTTCGTAAAGTTTGTTTGGCCTTACTCAATTAATGAGATATCTCCCATAAAATAAGTCACATTTTCCTGTTCTAAAATACTGGTAGCAAAACATCGTAGCATGTGACTTACACTACAAGTACTCATGGAAATAACCCATAGAAAATCAAATTATCCAAAGGACACAAAAAATTGAAGAAATCAGCAATTGGTAAGTTGCGATAAATACATTGTTGCCTTTTGAACAGAAAGGCTGGTAATAAAGCGAGGTTTCTGGTTTGAAGTCCAATTGTATTAATAGTGTGTGTTACCGGCCATACCCGAATTCAGAGATAACTAATTTTTCCTTGGCCAAACTTTATCCTAACGTTCCTAGGATATACTAGTTTTTCCTAAGCCAAGCTAGTTTATCCTAACGCACTTCGGATAAACTAGTTTGGCCTAACGCACATAGGATAAAATACTTCGGCCTGCTACTTATTGGTCTGAACTAGTTTAGCCTAGGCCAGTTTAATTTGGCGAGCTGTTATTGATCACAAAGATTGCCCCTGCACCATCGTTAACTAGCAATTTATGTAGCAATGTCTCGACCAAGATCGCTGGCCATCCTCATCCGCCATCTTGTTTCAAAATGGCGGCCATTAAATTAAAAAAAATTATATTTAAAGTGAAGTGCAAAAAAATTAGAAATTGAAAAAGATTTCTTTCTCAAATATTTGACCTGGATATAAGGATTCCGGTACATTTTTTGTTTTCTCTTTATCTTAAAAAATGATTCAGATATAGCAGTTTGACTTTCTTTATGTGGGTGACATTTTGAAAAATCTGATTTTTTGCCTGCGACAGCACTCCTGTATATCAACCGATTCCGATGTGAGTGAGCATGTGCACAAGAATTACTAAGGTCTCGACCAAGTTCACTAGTTAGCGTCATCCACCATGTTGTCTTAAAATGGCAGGAACTTCAAGATATCGCCGAATTTGGCAACCAAATATAAGTCCTTCTATATATAAAAAAAAGTTTTGATTTGGAAATGGACCAATGAAAATCTGCGTAGATATTCCCGATAGATCGGCATCAAATTTGAATGCTTAAGCATGGCCTTACTTCGTTAATATTAAAGAAACTGTTGCATACAAAAATAAGAAAATCGGTGGTATTATAGAGAAATGTTTGATGAACACGCTGATGCATACAGTTTTCAAATCGAAGAAATTTTTAAGATATTTAATGCTAAAGTTGAAGAAAATCGTTCCATTATAAAATAAATCAGAGAAAGAGTAAATATAAATCCTAAATTGCATTGAAACAAGGACAGCATCTTTAAAAAAAACTGTGTCAAACGAGGCTGGGAGCAAAAAGCAATTGCTTATCAACTCACATAATTTTTAAATAAGTTCTAAGCTTGATCTAAATATTACGAATGTGTAATTTTTTTTTATATGTATGGAGATTGGTAATTGTTTTATAAATGTGAACATCAACATGGAGTCTAAATTTTTAAATTCTACGGAATATGTATATAATTTTCCTTTAAACATATTCCTTAATAATTCTTTTTAATACTTATGGAACGACATGATAAGCCATATTTAATTTTAATATTTTATTCCCGTACACATTGTATTTTATAAATACAAGCTAAATATATTTTATATATTTTATAAAGAAAGATTGATCCAGGAAAAAGAAAAAAAAAAGGAAATTTAAAAAGAAAAGAAATGATTGCATATGTACTGTTCTTCATTATTTGAAAATCATTTTCAATGTAAAAAGTAGTTATTAATATCTTTAATAAATATTCAATCCTACATTATATAAATAAAATGCAAATGTAAACTTAAAATATACAAAAGCAGTTTTATGCATAAACTTTATATCGGTATAAACAACATTTTATTTAAATGCTTAAATATCATGTTTCCTTTTCACTTCTTAAATTAAAAACTGCAATATGTATAAGGAAATATTCCCAGTGTAAATCTATTTTTCACTCTGAAAACTTTTCTTATTATCTTAATCATTGAATATCATGTTTCACTCTAAAATATTAATAATTATAAATACTAATTCATTGACAGTTATTCTTTATAATCGGGAAACGGTAAAGAACACAAAAACTCCAGTATAAATAAATAGAATCTCAAATCACTGCAAATTAATTTGCATCTACTACTATGAATGCAGCCATGAATCAACATATCTCGGTGTCAGAATTTTAAAATAAGATAGTACTTCTCGTTTTGTTTTTGCTTTCGAGCTGCGACAAATTAAATTACTTCACATCTCACTATTGAATAGCAAGAATTAAATGTTTACACAAATTTTCTTCATTTAAAAAGACAAAACAAATGAAGTCGTGATTAGTTTTTACTAAGAACTGTTTGTTATTTATTTGTTAAAACAATTATATTTCAAACCGTTACATAAATAACGAATATAACACACAATAGCTTGTGAAATTCGGGAAACTAAATCAATCTTTTTCTATAAAACATGAAAACTATTTAACAATTTTACAATATCTAAGTACATGAACAAAACATTAAAATTAAATAAGACTTACCTTTGCATTCCATAAATATTCCTTTTAATATTCCTTTCGTTTAAATTTTAAATGGTGGAAGAAATTCAATCGTTCCACTTATCTTATAATGGCGTCATACACAAAGACGTAGTGTTCTGATTGGCTGATAAGTAGTTCGAAAACTTGGTTCAACTTATTACCAAAATGTGGTTCAATTCAGCGTAACTTCCAAGGTTACACCATGAAATGGATTTTTTGAAAATTAAGAACTACCATATTTTGGTAATTCTCATTATTTTACTCCATATATTGGTTTAACGTTAATCGGAAATTTTTAACAGTGTAGGGTTAATGAAAAGGAAAACAAATATGTGCTCAAATGAAATTTCAGAACTAGTTTCTATGGATGATACCTGTACAGGGGTGTACAGGGCTCTAATATTTCATTGACTGAAGTAGGAAATATAGATGTAAATTCTTCATTTACGGGTTGCTCCCATTGGGATTCTGTTATTTTATACCCAATAAATAAATTCTCCAAGGACTTAATGAAAAATCTGTTATACTGGCCTGAAGAAAAACAAGATTTGAGGAAAAAAAGAATGTGTACTACTCGAGTTCCCAATGTTATCACGTCGGATATTGATAGAGAATATTTAAAAGAAAAAGAAAGAGAAAAAAGAAAGAAGAAACCCAAATTTAAAAAGTGTAAAGATGACTGGATTTGCAATGTATGTAAGAAAAGTTGGAAAACAGAAGATCGTAAAGGTACTGCGGGGACATGTGTTGGATGTGATGTGTGCTGGAAATATTTACATTTTACTTGAATCATAAAGGCATATACGAGTGTGGTTCAATAATTATTGTCCCGAGGGTGTATAAAATATTTGTCCTGTGATGATTGATGTGAAATATTGAAGCCTAATGTCTTAGATGCCTATATGCTCAATTTCAGAACTATAGCTGCAAGATTAACATTTTTTTTCGTTTTTGGTGTGAGAGGTCGCATCTAGCTTGAAAGGGTTGGAGGGAAAGGCTGGTTTGGAGCTTATGGGGCCAGACCTGAATCAGATCTGTGATGGATTTGTGACAGTGGATGAGACGTGGCTACATCACTATGACCCCGAATCCAAAGGACAGTAGCCACGTCTCATTCACTGTCACCCCCAACACCCCTCCTTTTAAGATAGGTGAGACCTCTCACACCATAAACCAAAAACAACATAGTAATATAGCAGCTAAAGTTCTGAAATTGAGCATATAGGCATCTAAGACATTAGGCTTCAATATTCCACATTAACCATCGCAGTACAAATATTTTATATACACTCGGGACAATAATTATTGAACCACCCTCGTATTAATGACTGCAAAGTGGATATCCCACATTCGGATGATGAGGACTTTTCTTTTCTGTGCATGGATTTCACCCATTATATTTCTGATAGTGAAGAATCTAAATATATATTTTTTAAAAAACTCAGTAATGTGATCAGTGGCTATAACTGATTCATTACTATGGCCGTAACTGGTGATAAGGTAGCCATAACTGGTGCAAAATGTCATTTCAAAATTTATAATTTTTTATGTATGTTATATTTTTCCAATTGCTTTTTTATGCATGCCAATGACAGTCAGTAAAATTGTCTTTATAATTGTATTTTTTATTTTTATTTTGATAAAGAATTACTAAGTGTAGAATTTTTTAATTTTATTTTTTTTCTTTAAATTGGCCATAACTGCTGCACTTACCCTATTTTCTTACTTGATTAAGAGTTCACTCATTTTGTGTTGCGAGGGAAGTATTATACGATGCTTGTGATTAAATGCTAACTGAGAATTTTGTAGGCGTCCTCCCACCCGTAAGAGACCACTATCGTCAATAAATGGATAAAAGGAGTGTAATGGCCTTTTCTTAGAAAAAGCCTTCTGTTCTTTGATGCATTCAATTCTTCTGTAAAGTAAGATTTTTTAATCCAAAGAACGTTAGTTTTTCCGCAGATTTTGTTTCTTTGAATGTAAGTGGTGTCGCAGAATTTGATATTCGTTAACATTTTTGCATTTTTTAATAAATGTTTGGCAATATGCCAGACTTCGAATAATTTTTGAAATTGAAGAGTGCTTTTGAAACAAATTATCAAATAGATCATTTTTAGTGCGGGTGTGAAATAAAAAATATGCATCATACTTTTGTTTGGATTTGATTTGCTCATCATCATCGGATTTGATTTGCTCATCATTTGCTAAAATCCCAAGTGTCAATCGCAGCGACATCGGCGGGATTTTCGTATTACTAGTATTACATTGTATAGACTAGCAATATCTTGCAGTTGTAGAAAATATCCTGCAGATATCGCTGATATCTTCATATTTCCGCAGCATCGTTGCACATTAAAGGGATACAATATTTTAGCGCTTTTTTAAGTATTACAGGGTTAGCCGATTTCCACATTTTATATTCTATGCGCTACACTATAGCGACTAGAATATATAGTGTGGAAATCGGCTATCCCTGTAATACTTAAAAAGGCGCTAAAATATTGTATCTCTTAAATGTGCAACGATGCTGCTGAAATATAAAGATCGCAAAGACATCTACAAGATATTATCTAAAAATGCAAGGATATTGCTAGTCTATACAATGTAATTAGAAAATCCCGTAGATGTCGTTACGATCGACTCTTTGAATTTCAATAATATCGTCGCACATTTAAGGGATACAAATTTTTAGCATTGTTTGGATAGCATATTTCCACACTATGTATTCTAGTCACTGTACTCATACACTGTTAAAAATCTGCAGCTTTTGGTGCTGAATCAATTCTTCGCTTTTATAGAATATCTCTATTCTGACCAATGAGAATGCTCCATAATACAGTCAAGTAACCGTTTTCTCTAAAAGCGGTGGAGTGAGTCTGCAGCGAAAGAAGAAGATTGTAAGTGAAGTTTTCGTAGTGAAGATCGTAGTGAAGTTTTTGTCCAGAGTACGGTAACTCAGTTTTCAGAAATATACCAGGAAGGTTTCGATTGAACTAACCTCAATAGTTGACAAACATTGGCTTCCAGATACGATTTTATCCAAAATCGCCTTAACCAACCACAGTTAATGGCTAGGATTCATATAGATTTTTTTTTTCTGTTAGTGAAATGAGATTGACCAATAAGAAGCCTGCATTCTTGCAGGCTTTTCGATGTTTACTTCAATCAGCGAAAAGTTCGCAAAAATGCAGCATTGTTATATATGGGACACATATGGGATTCAATTTTTTAGCTTTTTTAAAGCAGTACTTGAATATCCGGTTACCACATTATGGCCAGTATCCAGATAGGTTATTCACTGTTAGCGAAACAAGTTCGACCATTCAGAAACCTGCATTTTTGCAATCAGCGAGAAGTTCGCAAAAAGGCAGGCTTCTGATTGGTAAATCTCGTTTCCCAAACAGCGAAGTATCTCGGCCTATAACTTCAAGACGCTATTACTGACCTCCAGAATAGTACGGATAGCAAACTCCATATTTTGCTACATTAAAACCAGCGGTCCACTCAGACATACAATGACAAAGAATTTCCGAGGAAAATTATACGCAAAATATAGATTTCTCTCATAAAGTAGTATGGGGTAAATATTTTCAAATTTTTCTTTTAAAAATATGACGAAGTTGCTACAATCTTTACTTATATACCTATTTTTATTGAAATAAAAAACTATAGTTTTATTTAAATTCATCGCAAATTTTAATTTGATGGCCGTTTAAAATGAAATTTTTGATACGTTAAACAACAGCAACAAACAAATGGAAAATTTGATAAGCATTGCTAAAAAAATATTAAAAAGGTGTAGATAATGGAAAAAGGTATGAAGAAAAGTTTGAAAATATGCTTCAAATATTAAGAAAAGTACATAATTCATTACTTTCTGACACTGATAGCGTAATGCGGTCGCGGCAAAACTTGGATGTGTGAATGAGCTCCACTTACTATTATGGAGCTCGGTGGATTTTACAGATGATAAAGAAGCTACTGTAAGGATTTAGATAAGTATTTCAATAGTTTTGGAACGATATTAAAGTGTCTGTACCTATTTTTGGGGGGCCTCGGTGGCCGAGTGGTTAGGACACCGCGCTACCAGCCGTCAAGCATTGAGAGCGGCAGAGGTCTGCGAGTTCGACTCTCGCTGGCTCCATTGCACACTCTTTGTGGAGCTCCCGGATGTAATTTCTCTGTGTTGTAAATTTCATTGTGCTATCTCGTCCCTGTATATTGACGATGACTTATAAGCGAACCTAGATGTCAAGCACACAAGTCAGATGTATGTGTGTGTTAACAACCTAATTTTTGCTAAATTTTTGTTCTTTTCTAAAGTTTCGCCGCATGCAGGCTTTTCAAATATGATGATAAATAATGTTTTTGATGATAAATAACATTTTGTGCCTCTGTAACGAAGTAGCAATATATGGACAATAAAAGTTTATTGGTAGAAATGATAAAAACAAATCGTTAAAAGTGTTTGCGAACGTGACGATGGCCGAGATCCAGATAGATTTTTCGCTATTTAGCGAAAAGAGATTGACCAATAAGAAGCCTGTATTTTTTAAAACAGCGAAAAGTTCGAAAAATGCAGGGTTCTGATTGTTCAATGCCGTTTCGCTAAACAACAAAAAATCTATCTGGATCCCGACCATTATCGTCTGTCTAAAGTTTATTGACTTATTTTACTAGTCTAATCGAAGCCATCCAAGCGAGTATCGTCTAATTCAAGAAAGTGGATTCCCGTACGTTCGGCTAAAACTTGACATGAGCATGCGGTCCCGTGTGTATATCACCACTCTTATGTATAAAGGCTCTCTGTTATGGTGTTGACTCTAAAACGGTGTTTGTTAAATTTCGATGTTTGTGTGTTAGAGAAAGTAGAGCGTCTGTGGAAATCTGCTATCCAAACAGCGCTAACGTGTTGTATCACTTAAATGTGCAATGATGCTGTAATCCAGGGAGCCGATCATAGTGACATCTGCGATATATTTTTAAAATTCAAAGTAAACTTCGTATTATTACAGCGTCAAGACCAAATCGTCTTGGTGTTTTATAAAATATTCTGCAGATGTCGCTGTGATCTACTCATTCGATTTCAGCATCGTTTGACATTTAACACTAGAACGTCCGTTGGTTTCATTTGGATGACAAACCGAATTTAGCGTTATCTCTCTATCACATTTTTTCACCTGTATTCTTCAAATTCAGTGACTTTTAGTCATTTTACGTAAGAAATTAACTGTCAAATTTTTTATTGTGTGATTCTATTTTCTTTTTTTAAGTCATAGCTAAATTCACCGAGAACGTCAGCTGGTGTTATTTCGACACCAAGCAGAAAATTAACAAAAATAGTTTACTTGTGTCTTTTTCTCCAGTTCATGTGACCTTGATTTCATTTTCTTTCAGTTACGGATTGTCTATTATACTTTGCACCCCTAATAAAGGGCGGAGATGGTTTATTCCATTTCAGGGACTAAATGTCTCCAGTTACTTTCTTTGTCTTTATTACAATATTTGAAATCATTTTATTTCTGAGAGATATTTTATAATTTCAGAAATTAATTTGTTCGGAATTATGTACCGCAAAAAGGTCTCATTCCCTAAGAAATCGGAAATCCATTGAGGCAATTATCCTAAAATGAATCGTATGTTTATGACCTTTCGGACTTAGTGACTTATTTCCTTATTTGGGAAAAAATGAATCTCGACCGGAGAGTAAATGAGAGCGGAATTCGTAGTTCTAAAACTAATGGAACCATATAAAAGTATAGGTCATAATGTGGCAGGTTTCTTTTTACTTCACTGGAACTAGCAAAAGATCTGATAAAAGGTAAAACAAACGTGGTAAAAACTGTGAATCAAGTTCAAAGAAAAATTACAGATCGCCTGAAAAATAAAAAAGGTAGTCTTTATTCTACGAATATATGAAAACATGAAACTACCGGTTCCATACTTACTATGTATCAAGGAAAAAAAACTAAAGAAAATCATTAGAGGAAAGTAGGGGAATGGCGCTCAGAAGGGTAATCCCGCTCACCAAATATCTCTAAAGAGAATAGAATTGAAAATGTGCAATAGGCATCGGCACCTAGAGAGCATTATCCTTAGTTCCCAGTAAGGATTTAGTGCCCGTCGGGAGTAAAGTATTTTTGTATCCTCAAGTTATTAGTTTGAAGTTGTTTTATTATAAAATTCTACAACATCTAACTTGAAGGTAAGTGTACACTCTTATTTTCAAATATTAATTTACTCATTATGTCTACAAAATGTATACATTTAGCTGTACTTTCATGCTTTTATTTATTTTTGTAGTACGTTGTTACGCCAATTATAATGCAATAAAACCCAACATGGTGATGACGGGTAATGGCGCTCGCGTGGAATTCCAGAAGAAGTGTTGCCAGTGGCCAACTTGTTTTTAATTCAAATTTGTTTATTGACACAACTTTTTTGAAATAGTAAAATTTCCCTGTTTTCGCCCTTATTAATATGTCATTAAAAAAGAATAATTTCACGATTTCAAAAAAGTGGTGAAAATCAAAAAAACTCAATATAAAAAAAAAAGCAGCCGACTATATGTCTAACACAATATGTGTAAAGTGGTTGCAAAAAGTCTGGAGTGCTGTGGACAGCCCACACTACAACATATGTGACTTTTGTCTTACTTAAACGTTGTATTCAAACTCTGAGCGCAATGACCCTATCATGTCGGGCATTACCGCTCAATCGATGGTCATTTAAATAAAACGATAAAAAAAAATTCCTAAAACTTTTATGAAAATTAGTTGATTGCAAACTGTTCCTTATGCTTTGGAGCTATACTTCGTTAATAAAATATTGATTTTTTTGTCCAAATTTGACTAGCTATTCATGTTTTCCCTTAAGTGAGAGCCATTCCCCTACTTTCCCCTATACTGAGCACACTTCATTCAAACGTTACAACTGCAAGTAATGAAAAGAAAACACCAGAAACTGTAACATTCTACAATAAAAGCAAATATGGTGTGGACATTTTAGATCAGATGGCTGGAAAATATTCTGTAAAATGCGCATCAATGAGATGGCCTGTAGATACGTTTTACAACATTGTAGACATTGCATTTATTAATGCTTGGCTTATTTACAAATTTATGTCAGGTTGTCAAATTATTGCATTTCAAGAAAATGTTATTCTGAATAGTTAGCAAATGAATTGCGTTCAAATTGGGTGAAGGATAAAAAATGTGCCACTAATCAAAATTATACACCAGAATTCAACAAAATCTTTTCTCTTAAACGCAGAAAATGTAAAATTAAAATGCGTAACGATAACTCCACAGACAAAATATTGTTTTCATGCATGGATATGGCATGTTTAAAATGTATCAAAATCATAGCCTATTACTGAAATTTGTAAATAAGGCATGTATCTGCTATAAAATATTTTACATAATGTTAACATATTTTTAAATATAATGTGAAGAAAATTAACAGATTTATTTCTCTTTTTTTTTAATATTTTTATTTCCTTTTCTATAAGTGTGAAATTTAATATCATTTAATGTATTTTTCTATAAAATAAATCTTTGTTCTTTTGTGCAAATTTAACAATATATTCATAATTAAAGTACAATAATCCAATACAGTGTTAAAATAGAATTTGTAGCATCCATTTTGCATAATTTAACTAGTGGTGTCGAATTGACACCAGCTGCTGTTTTTGGATGTCTAAAATGTCGGACGTTCTAGTGCTAAGGGATGCAATATTTTAGCACTTTTTTAAGTATTACTGGGATAGCCGATTTCAACACGATATATTCTAGACGCTGTAGAGAAAGCGATAGAGAAAAGTAATGTTGCTATGGCAACAAAAACTTCTTTAATATCGAAATGTATAGCAAAGGAATTCAGAATCAATGACTTAGATAATTTCGAAAACGTACTGCTCTTATGACAACCAATACCCTTCTGAGATGTGGAAATGCAAAGTTGTGTTCAGCGTTAACTTTCTACAAACATTACACTTTATGCATGACATTAAGGAAATGCGCAAAACTTTCTAAATGACAGAGGCCGGGATCCAGAAACAGCGAAAAGTTCTCAAAAATGCAGGCTTCTGATTGTTCAATCTCATTTCGCTAACAGCGCAAAATCTATCTGGATCCCGTCCATAGTTTTCTTCGATGAAATCAATGCAAAATGTAATGCACATTTTATAAAACGTTTTGACGAAAATCTAGCAACAGTTGAACGTTGGCAGCCCTCAATTTTAAATAATAAAGGGCCCACCGAGGCTGAGTGGTCAAGGTATCACACCGCTAATCGCTTGCGAGTGTAGATGGTAGCGGGGTCGAATCCCGCTGGCTCCGTTGCACACTCTTTGTGGAGCTCCCGGTTGTATTTCTCTGCGTTGTAAATTTCCTTGTGTGTGCAATGTGGCCCCCGTATATATTAACGATGACTTATAAGCGGGCGCTTCATGCCAAGCACACAGGTCTGATGAATATTAATAAATGTCCAACTTAAATAATAAAAGTATTTGAAATATATACTTAATTTTAAAATGCAAATTACACCTGTATTCAATACAATAGGTAAACTTTTAAAATAATTACGATAATAAAACTTCTACCACGTGTTTGGCCCCGTTTGCGACTAGGGAGGCTATATATTATGGTAGTAGATGAAGGCAACCTTTTCTATATTGTAATTTTCTTCTATTACATATTGCTAGGATAAGCGTCTAAAAATAAACCGGAAGTGGTACTATTAATTTTTGTCTTGAGCACAATTTCATCTCCGCCAACTTTGAATCATGACATTCCTTTATTTCTACTCTTACATAAAATATAGAATTTCCTTGTATCTGATAACATAAGGTTTTATACAGTTGCCTCCTGGGCTGTAACAATAATGCAAAATTTCAGATTTCTTTAACCAAAGATATCACAGTAATCGCAATTTTAGAACGTTTTTTGCGCATTCATACGCTACGGAGTAGTGGCACCGAGATAATTTTTGGGATCCAGATTGATTTTTGAAACGAGATCGAACAATCAGAAGCCTGCATATTTGCAAACAGCGAAAAGTTAGCAAAAATGTAGGCTTCTGATTGGTCAATCTCGTTTCGCTAACTGCGAAAAGTCTATCTGGATCCCGGCCATTGTATAGCTTACACTGTTAAAAATCTGTAGCTTTTGCTACATAGTCACTCCACTGGTTTTATAGAAAACGATTACTTAACTATGGAGCTTTCTCATTGGTCAGAATAGAGATACCTTCTAAAAGCGGTAGGTAGTTACATGTTCTTTGGCAGGTTTATCGTTGTTTTGCATAATTTGTTAATTTTAGAATTAAGTTTTTTGCTAATTAAGGTGAGAAATTTTATTTCTTTTAACTAAATTTTATAGAAGCACGTATATTGAGTGGTTATCTGTCCAAAAATGCAATCCTAACTTTTTTCTGTCCATTATTTAAGTCTCTGTTGGTTTAATTAAAATGTTTGACGAAGAAAAAAATCGATCACTTCAGTATCTCAACGATATTTAAAAAAAATCTATAGCTCTGTTTATAATTAATTTATGAAGATGAATTTCTTCTTTAGGTAATTCTGGTGTTTGTTTAAATTTTCTGCAATGATTGGTTCTTTTGATATCGGAAATTTTACGATTTAACATGGAGAAGTTGTCTTCAGTATAATAAGTATAGCGGTATTGGCATGTAGTTCTTGGCGTTTGTTTGTTTGGCGGGTTTAGCATTCTTTTTATAGCTTGGCATGACAGAACGACCGTCCTGCTTGATTTATGCACAATTTATTTTTTTTACAAACTGTTTTCTATCTCTGACATTTAATTCCTTAATCAAAATACACTTGAAAAGTAAAGGATTTATTTTGCAAAATAAACATTTGATAATGTTACTGGAGGAAGATTTGTGAAAATTAAATTGCTTGTCCTTTTCATATAAACATTCATTTTCATTTTTATATAATTCCAACGATAAACATCTGCCATTTATAAATTAAATAAGATGATCAAAAGATGGAAATCGTTCTTTGATGAATATTGAGCCCATTCTTGACGTGTTTTAGAATCAACTTTTTTTAATAAAATATAAATTAAACATATATCTCTTTCAGATGCTTTTGCGTCGATTGAATTAAGACCCCTAATTACTTCATCTGAAATGCCTGCTATACTACGTAAGCTAAATGCGCTAGCTTGATGGGGGTATATCCATGAATGTTTGATAAGAGTTGAAACGATTTTTTTTTATCGTATCTTGACAGCAATTTTTCCCATGCTTTTGAATAACTGCTTTCAGAAAAAGGAATATGTTTTATAATAGAGGCCGGCTCCTTACCTAATAACCCTCTAATATATGGAAATTTTTGGATATTGTTATACTGTCATTATTATGCACTAAAGAAAATATTATAAATCTTTAAAAGACATCAAATTTTTAAAATTTCTGTTAAATTGCTCAATATTCAACCTAGGTATTTTAAAGTTATTAGAAACAGTTGAACTAACAACAGGATTTTGTTCCTTTAATACCTGAGATTGTACATGCATATTTACAGGAAATTTTTCAAGTTCTGATTGCAGTTTGGTTTTGGTTTTATAATATTTTTTCTCAAATTCATCAATTTCAGAGGATTTTGCAGGTAATTGCATATTTATCGAAATCAGAGTAAACTGTTTCTATTTTTTCTAATTTATTGTATAAATCTTTTTTCTGAAAAGCATGTTCAGAATTAATAAAATTAGTTATCTTTGTTAATGCAGATTTAGTTCTGCGACGTAAATTTATAGATGCTTTTTCCACTTCTTCGGCAGCTTTTTTTGCGGTTTCAGAGTTCCATACTCATTATTAAAATAATGAGGAAAACAGAGTAAAAACAAAGCCAAACCGATATTAATAAGATGATATAAAAAACTGGTGGAACCAGAGAGAAAAGTAAAGCTCGATCTAAAAAAGTTACAATAAAAAATTGTCAAATAGCTTCAGTTTAAAAAAGTAAGTAGTGCGTAGAAAAGTAGTGGAATCAAATTATCTGTAAAGCTCATGAAATTACCCAAATTTTTGTTGATAACTGAAAATGTGGACTGAGCTTTACTGGGGCCTTAAAATCAATCAGGGAAGTAAAGGCATTTTTAACTCATTCTGAATTCCAATCATGCATAACCAGTGTTTAAAAATTTGGGCTCATAAGAATAGGTTAGAGGTTGATTTAGAAATGAGCGAGAACATGAGAAGTATCGAGAACATGAGAGATCGTTCAGTACGAAGTATAGACCAAATTCCATTCCACCGGTCACTGATAAGCCTGGAAGATCCAAAATAAGCCCAAAACCCTAAGCATGTACGATTCAACCATATGCTAACTACTTGTCTGACTTAAGTCCATTCACATAAGGCTCACTTTTCACAGTAATTACATGAAATAAAAATTATTACGCTATATGTGTTATGTCAGAAATGTTAATAACAACAATTCCTCAACAACTTGACTATATTAATGTTATACTTAAAATATTACTTCATGGTTTACATTCTTTCTTCTTTGTGAGTTTAGCTTGACTTGATGCAATCATGTTCACAATTCTAGGCCTGACAGAAATTTTTTTGCACATAACTACACATTCTGTTTACTATACCTAATACTCATTTTGAGTGGATAATATGATTTTGAATATAAGGCACCAGTAAAGCTCAGTCCACATTTTCAGCTATCAACAAAAATTTGGGTAATTTCATGAGCTTTACAGATAATTTGATTCCACTAATTTTCTACGCACTACTTACTTTTTTAAACTGAAGCTATTTGACAATTTTTTATTGTAACTTTTTTAGATCGAGCTTTACTTTTCTCTCTGGTTCCACCAGTTTTTTATATCATTTCATATCTTTTTCAGATCCTTTCATAAACTTAATCAACCAACTTCAACTAACCAAACAACCGCCCCAATTAACCAACCAATGATCCCAATTAGCCGGCCCAACCAATTGTCCCAATCAAAAACTAACAGAAACATTGGTTCACCAGCGTATTTCAAGAGCTCTAAAGACCCCATACTTATTGCTAAACCCCATATTGGGATATTGACCTATACTTTACTCAGGATTGACCGCCAGACTAGTCCTTAGACTAAGTTTTATACATTGTGTGATCTCTTGAATTTTTCTGCTATGTACCTACGCTCCTCTTGTTTAAGGGACTATGCAGTATCCTAGGCCAACCCCTCAAACACGCAAAAAGCTAGGGTAAGAAACAGTCATAAGAAATGAATTAAAACTGCGAAAAAACTATAAAAAGGGAAAATTTCTGTCTTTGGAACTTAATGGGAATTTAAAATTTTAAAAAGTCTGAAAACGACTGAAAGCAGAAAAATGATCAAAGTGATTGCAAATATTATTCAATACACCGGTAAATGATATCAGAAATATTACTAATATTGGATATTTATAATAATATTTCGGAGTTCAAACTAAAATATCACGATAATGATCAACATATTTACTTCTAACTGTAACAATTGATCACAAAATCAGGAAAATTGGAAAGTAGGTATCCTTTGTAAAGTATGCATTAATTAAGGAGATAAATTACGTAAACGAGTCTATTGACATTTGGTGTATTTGGTACGGATAAATTATATAATTGAGCCTACAAACATTTGGCGCATGTTACCGGGCGTCAATTATGGCATAATTAACTTAACCGTAAGCGCAGGCACCTAATTTTCTAACGTTAACACGCGCGTGGGGTAAATTTCACCTCATTTTGTCTCCCATTATATTTTTGAATAAATGCACTTTAAAAATTCTACTACTCTATATTGTAAAATGCATCAGTACTACTTCTTTTTAGGGAAAAATCAAGCGTTTCATATTTATTTTCAGCTTTTATAACAGTTTCTGTAAAAATGGCGGGTTTTTTTCACTTAGAAAATATGCAACGATTTGTTTTACCTCTTAAAACATGAATTATTTTATAAAATTTACAGAAATTACATTTAATACACTTTCAACAACATATGAAGGCAGCTTTTATTTCACTCTTTCAGTAAAATTATTTTAGTGTGTGTTATCCCGTAACGAATGAACATATCGAAATGTAACGTTTGTGCACTCGTGGGATTATTTAATCCCAAAAGCCATATTTCTAATTTTCTAGCCAACAAACTAAAGACATTCCTCCGTACAACCTTTCTCAACCTTGGCCATGAAAGGTACAAGGAAGGTCAGAAGTGTTTCCTGACGTAATTTTGAAGTTTTTTCACCTGCATAACCCTTTCTCCCGCAGGTAAACGCAACGTCTCCCGAAAGCCAGACCGTCTGCATACGTACTACACCATAAAACAGAAGAGCATGTAGAAACACGAGCCTTGCTAAAATGACGTAATTTTGAATTTTTTTTCATCTGCAAAACCCCTTCTCCTGCAGGTAAACGTAACGTCTGCCGCTAGCCAGACCGTTCGCATACATATTACACAATAAAACGGAAGAGCATATAGAAAAATGAGCCTTGCTAAAATCAAGTGACGAAAACGTTGCTAGCTCTTAGATCAGGGATGGCGAATTTTTCACGTCCACGTGCCAAATTTTCCCAAAAATATACTTTACGTGCCAACAATAAAAAAATTTAATGGATCAAATAATAATGAATCGAAACTACTTAAAGTTTTGTTTTTAGCATTAAAAAAATACAGGTGATATTTGATGTTATACTGTAGAAATTTATTTAAAAAATATTATTTCTGTTCTCACATCTTAAATGCCAAATAATTTATATCAGCTTTGTACTTCGTTATTTTCGATATAATGCAAGTTTAATTGCACTCACTTGATAAGACGTTTTTAGTTGTTTTTTTTTTTTTTTTTTTTTTTTTTTTTTTACGAAAAGAATGCTTGCAGAAAAAATTGTCAAAATAGCAAGCGCCAGAAACTATAGCTTTTAGTACCTGGAATTTAACTGAAACTATAGCTTTTAGTATCTGGAATTTAATTCCAAGTTGTTATAATTTTAAAATCAGCATTTTTGCTTATTACACTTTTAATTTTTGTTTAGCGATAATCTTCTAATTCTCAAAATTTTCTGAGCCAATATTGAGCTAGATTCGGATAAATTAAGTTATATTTCAATTTCTTCAATCTGTGTGACAATCACAACCAACCGAACTAATCGGATTCAAGTGACACAGACATCTATATTAATTAAAGCATTTTGTTAAATTCTACTACATTTTGATGTAAAACTTAAATCTATGTCGTGCCAAAAATAATCTGCAACGTGCCATATGTTCGCCGTCCCTGTCTTAGATTATTACTTTCGGTCCAACAATATTAATTTTTTTTAAACTCGCGAAACTGAATTTCATTTGTCGTTATAATGACGTAATTATACTAAAGTGTTTCGGCTTTTAAAATTAAAATGCATGTTTGCTTTGGCGTGTGCAATAGGAGTATACGATTTCCTTGACAATACGCAGGAAAATGCAATAAATACAACCAAAAAAACTAGCATTTACCGAAAATTTCTTTCGTACGACTTAAAAATAAATCTTTCGTTTTATGTATGATAATAATAAGGATTAATTTCAGAATATCAGGAGTCTCTTTTCAGAATAAAACATCATTACAAAGTTATGTCAGTTAAACAGAAATTGACGTCATACGTAGCAAACGATTTTTTTATTATTATATTTTCCTAAATTGTTTTTTTAAATTAAAACTCCTGTATTAAAATAGATTTTTAAACATTAAAATCATTCAAATGAAGATACTGCGTCATTTTAACACGCGTTTAGTTAAAGTTTTTACATATATATAAGAAACATTTTCATTTTCTGATATGAATGACGTCGATTTGAAAAATTCAAAAATATATTGCGGGGAAATCTGATTTTTATTTAAAACAAAATACGCGTGTTATCACTATTTTTTAAATTATTGTGCCGCTTTCTAGGATTTGGCAACAGGAAAGAAAGATTGAAGGAGATATTTCTATATTGTTAAATTATGGAACGCTAAGTAAAGTTTAAATGGGTGCCATTCCCTTAATATTGGATATTTTTTGACCCGACCTTCGAAAGGCACATCGCTAAATTAAGACCTTTCCAAAAAGCCATTATTCATCACTGAATGTTTTCTGGCTTGGATTGTAATTGAGTTGTTGTCTTTTCATCATGTTTCAAAACGTAAAAGATGAAGCTGAGCTCTACTATACAGCACGACCGTGCTGTATGATAAAATGTATTTATCTGAGATAGGTGAGATGTAAGGTGCTCCGCTCCATTGATGTAACCCATTGTTAACCTTATAACATTTATTCGAGGTAATCCAATATCTCGCCGGTGACTTCAATTGTGTTTAATTGTGAGGTTTTTGCGTAAGAAGTAAAAATGAGCTTCAGAATTAATATAAATGCTACATTAAAATATTTATAACATCCTTAATTGGCGCATTAATGCGTAATATTTAAACTTAAATGTAATAACAGGGTTGAGATACCTGCTGCGGATGTAAAATTATCAGCACTACCAGTACTGTTGCGTGTGTGTAAGTTCAATACGATGTCTTACTTGCATCTGATCTCCTCTGATGCAGCTGTGCTAAAGTTCAGTCTCAATGAGGAAGTAACCTTGGGATTTCTTGATATTGCCATAAACAAAGGAGAATTTATCTAATATATAAAAATGAAAATCTGTCTGTCTCTCTGTAATTCTATAGAAATGAACAGTTTGGAAACCAGAATTGTGAAATATTACGTTGTGGCGAGTCGCTCGTATAATATAATCACTCACTTAAAAACACTTTACTACCTTTATTCGTATAACATTGATAAATCGTCGATTCTGACACTCATCGTATTCGAACACACAAAAACGCAATGTAAACATTTTCGTCTGCGCTGCTATGACAACGGCTCTGGCCAGCTGCCATTCCGAACGAAGAATTTTCTCCCTTGCCTTTCTGCGGCTGCCACAAAGTATCCCCCCAGTGACGTAGGGTACCGAAGAAACGATATACAAGTGTATACTTTTTTTTTTTTTTTTTTTTTTTTTTTACTATCTGTGTCAGAATCCACGCTTGTGGAGAAAAATTACAAGGATATTTACATGAAATAAAATTGCAATATATAACAAAATATAGGCATAATGTGTAGTATGCAAAATGAACAATTTATCAACAATTTCAGTAAGTAATATAAGATGCCAGTTTTTTAGGAAAATGGACATGTCTGCCCGAACGTGTGACAGTTTTTGTTTGGTCAGGGTTACTGTCCGCCTTAAGAGAGAGTTTTAATTTAGAGTTCTCTGGAACAGTTTTCGTGGACAAGTCTGAAGTAGAAATCAAATGAGCTGGCTTCACTCGATCTATTGATACCGTAGACTTACGACCATTAAGCTCGATTGTTATAGTTTTCCCAGTTCTACTTAGGACTTTGTGAGGACCAGTATATGGTTGACACAATGGAGGTTGTACATGATCCACTCTTAGAAAGATGTGTGAACAAGATGTCAAGGAAGGGTGTATATAGAACTTCTCTTGGCAGTGAGATGATGTAGCAACTGGACTTAACTGCCGCATGGTGTTTCGTAGTTGCGTGACGAAGTTATCGTTGAAAGGTCGGATCTTGTATTCATCCAGCATATCACAGGGCAATCTCAACGTAGTGCCGTAGACAAGCTCAGCGCAAGAAGCTTGTATATCTTCTTTCACTGCTGTGCGAATGCCTAGTAAAACTATCGGTAATATTTCAGTCCACCTACTGGTTTCGTGAGCTTTGATGGATGACTTTAAATGTCGATGAAATCTTTCGATAATGCCATTCGATATCGGATGATATGCCGTTGTGCGGATCCTCTGTGTTCCCATCATTTTTGTGAATTCATCAAATATTGCTGATCGCATTTGTGGGCCTTGATCCGTGGTTATGAGCGAAGGGCAACCAAATCTTGATATCCAATGCTTTAATATGGCACTACAAATTGTTTTAGCTTGTGTATCAGATATAGGTACGGCTTCTGGCCATCTGCTAAATCGGTCAATCATCGTTAAAAGATAGCTGAAACCGTCAGATTGAGGCAAGGGACCTACGATATCTATATGTATTTGGGAAAAACGTGCATCAGGAAGAGAGAACGTGCCAAGAGGTGCTTTGGTGTGCCTCTGTATTTTTGATCTTTGACACTTCTCACAGCCACGAACCCAGTTTTTGATGTCTCGTTTCATATTTGGCCATACGTATCTGGAACAAATTAGTTTTGTGGTAGCTGCTATGCCTGGATGGGCTAGGTTGTGCAAATGTTCATATATCAGCCGACGAAAGAAACTAGGAACTAAGGGTCGAGGCGTACCTGTTGAAGTATCACATAGTAGGCTACAATCAGAAATGAGGCAAGGTTTCAATTCCAATTTGAGCAATGTACTATTATGCAGGTTCTGTAGCTCTGAATCATTTTCCTGAGCTTTTGCGAATTCCTCAAAATTTAAGATTGGAGATTTTGATATAGAATCAATTTCAATTCTTGAGAGGCAATCTGCAACAATGTTTTCGGAACCTGGTACATGTCTAATGTCAGTGGAATATTGGGAAATGTAATCTAAATGGCGTGATTGCCGCGGCGAACATTTATGGGGATTTTGCTTAAATGCATAAATTAGCGGTTTTTGATCAGTATAAATTTGAAAAATTCTCCCCTCTAGCATGTGCCGAAATTTTTTTATTGCCGAATAAATAGAAAATAATTCCCGGTCATATGTTGACCAATTCCGCTGACTGTTGTTTAATTTCATGGAAAAAAATGCTAAAGGTTCATAACGTTCCTGATAAAACTGCATAAGGGTGCCGCCGATCGCGACATCTGAGGCGTCAACCCATATGCTCAACTGAGCGCCTGGAATAGGGTGCCGTAAAAGAGCAGCCTGAGATATTGCATTTTTGGTAGCTACGAAAGCTTTTTCAGCATCTTCGTTCCAATTAAGGGGTTCTGTTTTAGGAACACGGGAACGAGATTTCTTTTTGTTTGTATGGCCTTCTAACAATTTCACTAAAGGCGCAAGTATGTGTGCAGCTTGATATATGAAAGACCTATAAAAATTAAACATACCCAAAAATCTTCGAAGTTGAGATAAGGTTGTGGGCTGCGGAAAATCGATTATGCATTTAACTTTATCTGGAAGTGGTTGAATACCATGTTCAGATATTCGAAATCCTAAGAAATCAATGGTAGGTTTACCAAATGTGCACTTGGATACATTTATGCACAAACCATATTCTGCTAATTTGGAAAATAGTGCTTTTAAATGATGATAATGCTCCTCGGCATTTTTAGAGGCTATGAGTATATCATCGACGAAAGCATAGACGCCTGGTAAATCACGTATTACCTCATCTATGAATCTCTGAAATGTTGCAGACGCATTGCATAAGCCAAATTGCATGCGTGTGCTTTCGAACAATCCAAAAGGTGTGCATATCGCTGTTTTGGGAATATCATCAGGATTGATTGGTATTTGATGATATGCTTTGATGAGGTCAAGTCGACTAAAAATTTTAGTGTCACGTAAATTAGCAGTAAAATCAGCTATACATGGTATCGGGTATCTGTCTTTTTTGGTTTGCGCATTCAAGGCACGATAATCACCTACAGGTCTCCATTCCAAAGTTCCCTTTTTTGGAACCATGTGCAAAGGTGATGCATAGTTGCTACGTGAAGGTCTTAAATGTCCGAGTTGTATCATATTTTGAAATTCTGTTTTAGCAATTTTCAGGCGATCCGGAGCCAACCTGCGGGGTTTTGCCACAACTGGAGGTCCTTTTGTTGAAATAAAATGCATTGTGTTGTGTTTGACAGGCTGATTGGGATCTGGTAATTTTGTAATAGATGGGAATTGTTTAAGAAGTTCATTATATATATTATCAATATTGATTGTTTTTACTGAATGAATTAATGCACATTTCATGTGACCTGTTGTTTCAAATTTTGTTTTTAAATCTCTTAGACATTTGTGGTGGAGATCTGGAACCAATTCGAAATTATGGAGAAAATCTGCTCCCAAAATTGGTGTACTAACATTTGCCACTAGAAAAGTCCAATTAAATTTTCGTCTCAACTTAAAATCTAGAGAAAGGGTTTGTTGACCATAAACATTTATAGGGGAAGAATTAGCAGCCAAAAGCGTTTGTACGGGTGGATTCCGTTTTTGTACATTGTTGGCAGGAAGGATTGACACGTCCGAACCGGTGTCGACCAGAAAAGAAACATTTGTAGTCCGGTCTCTAATGAACAGGCGACGTGACTGTTGAGGCAAAGAATAAGTCGCCTCTACTCTTTGCTGGTTTCGTTTCCCGCCCAAGAACACGGCTTTATGCATTTTTCTTCCCTACATTTTTTTCCAAATCGTCTATGATACCAACAGATACTTGAATCCCGATTATCACTATTACTTCGCCCTCGAGGTTTACTCCAGTTTCTGCGGTATGGGGACCGACCACGTGAAACAGCAAGCTGATCGATGCGCTTATTTAATTTTTCGATTTCTTTCAATAATTTACCCTCTATCGCCTGTTCATTCGAGCAGGACACGGCAATTGCAGAAGCTGGGGAAGGGGTAACTTCTGAAATACGATCTGAAATTTCCGCTGCTTTATCAAGGGTTAATTCAGAAACAGCCGCTAAAATTGTCTGAACAGAATTTGGTAATCGTTGCAAAAACAATTCTAACATTAAATTGTCTGGAACATTTAGGGATTCCGCGCGACGTTTCATACTACGTAATAAATCTGAAGGTTTCCGATTTCCTAGTTCTTCTCCAGACAAGAGCTGTCGTATCTCTTGCTGGGATGATTCACCTGAGCGCGCAATTAATTCCTTTTTTAAGACACCATAAGGGTCAGTAACATCTGGTTGCATTAAAATATCACGAATGATTGATGCAACATGGGGTGGAAGATGCGAAACTATATAATTATATTTTGTAACAGATTCTGATATTGCTTTGGGGGTAGCTAAAGCAAATGTGCTTTCGCACATCACAAACCATAGCGCAGGATCTGATCTGTTATATAATGGAATTTGAACAGCATCGACACTAGACATGATTTATGGTAATAAATATATAAAATAGTACAATCAAACCAAAATAAATTCGCGAGTTAAATTTTTCTAATAAAATAACAGAAAAAATATCAGGAAAATGACTCAGAAGAACTTATCTGCTTTCCATCGAGCCGCTGTAGAACGATGTATTCTTTGAAAGATGAAGATGATCGGATAACATTCCAACTCATCTAGGAAGGCTGATGCTCTATATAAGAACAGTCCATGGTCACCATTGTGGCGAGTCGCTCGTATAATATAATCACTCACTTAAAAACACTTTACTACCTTTATTCGTATAACATTGATAAATCGTCGATTCTGACACTCATCGTATTCGAACACACAAAAACGCAATGTAAACATTTTCGTCTGCGCTGCTATGACAACGGCTCTGGCCAGCTGCCATTCCGAACGAAGAATTTTCTCCCTTGCCTTTCTGCGGCTGCCACAACGTACATGTGTATTAAAACACGGCCGAGGCAACTCAAGTAATCCGGAATGGAAATAAATTATAGTTAATTTTTATTTAATAAAACACCACCAATTTAACAGCAATTTCCTATCAAATTTAAACATTTTTCTTTATAGAAATTGCCAACAATTAAAAATCCACAATAAAATTCTTAGCACAAGAATTACTTTTCCATTGCAAGATTTCCACATGATAAAGGAAATTGAAGTAAATAGTTTGACCAATTTTTTAAAAAAAGTGATTATTACGTTATATTGGAAAAATAATGGATGTGAGCTGATTACTATGTAAAGTCATGTGAGTTTGAAAAAACGTATTGAAACATGATAAAAACCCGATTATGGAAATATTGGCATATTTTAACGTTTTGTGGTTCTCTGAATTTGTTTTCGTCTTTTTAAAAATCTATTCCATATATATACGTGTGTGTATACGTGTATATTAAAATTTCCACAAATGTTTAGGTCCCTAGAGCTTAGTGAAGAACTGAAATGAAGATTTCAGTTTTTTTTTTTTTTAAGATAAAATTCATAGAATTTTTGGTAGTACTTAGTTATCCTGTAGACCAATTTCGCCAAATTATGCAAATTGACATAATTTTTATTTTACATGACGAAAGAACAAATAAATTATTATAGCATGAATAAAAATACAAATAGAACCTCGAAATAAATATCAATTGATGACGTAAACATGTGAAACTTGCTTAAAGTCAAGTTAATGTGACATTTACGATCAACAATTATTGGCATTTAATCTTATAGTTTGGCGATAGATTTTTGGTTGACGGGATAACTATCAAGGTAGGTCTCCTTACTGGGCATACTCAGAATGTTTTGAAAAAAATATCAATTAAACTACTTATGTATCTAATAAATTATGTATCTATCAAATTTAACGGCGGAATTACAGTAGAAAGAATGTAAAAAAAATATATACTTTCGAGTATTTGGCGCGAAAAGACGAAAGCGTCACACGATTTGGCGAGCAGTACTTTTCCTCGCCAAAAGCAAACGATTTTAATGCACCTGAGAATTGTTTAATTGACTTTTAGAACAAAGCGATATAGGTAAGCGTCGTATCTTAAATGGGAGAAGTAACCACAAGATTAAAGGCGAGGTCGCATCAATCAAGGTCGCATGCCACGTAGCGGACGGAGTGAACAACAGAAAGATGCCTAACTGTTTTCTTCTTTATGGAAAATCTATTAATTGCACATCTATGAAATAACTGCGCAAGCGCCAACATCGTGTTTTCCTTTGTTTGTAGCATTTATATTCTGACAGTAATAGAATGTTCTATTAATTTTTATTCGTGTTTTTTGACTTATTATAGTTAATTATTTAAATAAAAACAGTTCTTTTTTAGAACTAATATTATTTGTTAAAATGGCAAAATGTTGGCAATCGAATAACTCTAGTTTTCAAAATTGTAAGAAAATTATTTTTCTTATAGAATTCATATGTCCTTTTCCAAAGAGCAAAACAAGTTAGTTACGTATTTTAATTTTAATTTATTAAAAAATACATAAAATACTATTTGATATATATTATAAAATGTTGTTGATTTAAATACGCTCGATTTTAATTATTTTCATTTAATGAAATGAAAAATGACGCATAAAAATTAGTAAGTAGTTAATGTGTAAAGATTGAATTTTGTAGTCTTATTTTTTACTCAATTCTTGATGTGCTAAAGTTATAAAAAATGATATACACGGTTCTATTGCAGATGAAAATAGAATGTTTATCAAGGTTTAGAATATGTATAGAATTTAATTATAAATAAAATATTCGATTTTAAGTCCTTTTCTTCGTTTATCAAGCGCAGACGATACATCCAAAACTTATTCCAATATTCTTTTGATCGTATTGTATTCATATTATTTAAATTACAAATAGTTCATTTATTTAATTTAAAATTAATTTTATTTTATATTAAGTATCACTTTAATTTAAAATGTATGCATTAAATGTTGTACTATTAAACGAGCAAGTATTGTTAATTTAGTATTTGTTTAAATATTTTGCGAGTCCAAACAATAACTGCAAAAATTTTCCTAAAATCGCCAGATTAGATTTTTTGAAGCAGACAAAGCCATTTAGAGAATCTCTGTTAAAAATTCTAATACGAATTTCAGATTGTTACTTACTCACAGAAGATGAATCTTGTCTGCCAGATATATTGCAAAATATTTTTGTTACAGCTTGTTTTGATAAAAATATGTGTATTTTAAAAAAAAAGTCGCAATGTCATTTTAGTTTAAGGGCTAAAGGCAGTAAGGGCTAAAGTGCTTTTCTCTCGAAATTAAAAATATATTGCAATTTTTTATTTAAATGTGCATAATTTTATCAAAGCAAATTGTAATAAAAATATTTTGCAATAAAACTGGGAAACAAGATTCATCTTCCATAAGTGAGAAAAGAATCAGAAAATAGGCCCAAGAGATGCGCAGATAGTAGATATTCTGTCTCATATGACGTCATACTGAAATCCGTGTATTTGCATTATTCACTCCGTCCACCAGATGGCGCAGCTGTGTCAATATACTCCAGATTCCAGTATTGACATTGTACGCTTACTTATATTGCTTTGCTTTTAGAATGCGTGTAAAAAGTATTTAATGAATTTAAACATAAACAATGAGAGAGTTTAATAAATACAGTAAACTCTCTGTAAGGCGGACTCTGTGTAAGACGGAAATCTGTCTAACTCGGAAAAATTCTAAAGTCCCTGCGAATCCATAGACATAAAGTAAAATTTGTCTAAGGCGGAATATTGTCTACTACGGAAAATTCCCTCGGTCCCGATCGATTCCGCCTTAGACAAAGTTTACTGTACATTTTTTCGTATTGCATATTTATGCTGCTTGTTATTTAATTTTATTACTTTAAAAACAGTTTCATATATAAAAAATACTTTCATCTATTTAAGCGTATTGCAAAATATAGGTAAGATTCATTTACCAGTTATTCATTTCAATATCAAAGAATTCGTCGTTTCCATAGCAACAAAATTGAATCGACAGAGCTCAATTGGACTTAATTTTGAGATACTTAAACAATTTTAATTTATTTTAATTTTGTTTTAACTCATAAAATTTGATATTTAACTTTCATTATAAAAATATATATATACATTACAAAATTATAGTTAAATCAAACTAAAACTGACAAAACTAGAGTTATTTACATTAAATTTATTCAAACAAGTTCAGTATAAAACATTTTTACCTTAAAGAGTATTCAACATAAAAAGTATTTTTCGAAATTTCATTTCATCGCCAACCGATGATAGATCGCCAAATAAACGAAATTTTCATTATTATTTTTTTTTTTTACGAACGTTCTATCGGGGTTCCGCCAAAAAATTTTTTATAAACATATATATCCACATGAGAAGAACACTGTAGTTTTTTCAGATTTTTCTGAAAATGCCCGTATGGAGACTTTCCTTGTAAGTAGTACCGAATTTTTGTACTTGCCATTTTTCTTTAATCATGAAAAAGTTATTTTTATAACAATATACTCAGAAACAACTTTTCATCAAAAGGTTTTAATCCCTGTTTCAATCCAGATCACAAGTTGTATTGACTAAGTAAGTAGATAACCTATCGTTCGGATTAAATGAAAAAAAGAGTGAAAAGTACGTAAATTAACACGCAATCGTTGATTTTTCAAAACAAACATTCTTAAAATTCAGGGCAACGCTGGGTACTTTAGCCAGTTTTTAATATAAGTTGCTATTGCAATAAATAAATGAAATTGGATTTTTCGTAATTATAGTGAAGATTGATGTTATGAGAATTACTTTGTTAAATGTTTATCTGGCGCAACAGATACATTTTGACGCAGACTTGACACACACACTCACACAAACTTTCACATTTATAATACACTGCTCAAAACAATTAAAGGATATTCCAGTTTTAGGTTGATTTTGTATCTGGTAAACTGTTTAGCTGATTGATACATGGTCGACAGACATAGTAGGTTATATGAGAATAAATTACACATGTTTGGCAGAAAAAAATGCATTTTATTGCGCATTTGTGTACTAAAGGAAAAAAACACAATTTGTGCATATGAGAAAAAAAGAATAAGAAAAGGTGTTTTCTTCAAAGAAAATCATTTTCAGAAGGGGGTATGGTTTCCACGGGCGGCCAGCAACGTTGAACACCTTTGAGGCATGGACTCAATGAGGCTATTAATGACGAGTTGGGGTATTCTGCCCCACTCTTCCAGAAGAGCTCTTTCCAGTTCTTGGAGAGTTTGTGGGGGTTGTTGGCGGCCAGAAATTCGTCTTCCTAGAGCGTCCCAAACGTGCTCGATTGGATTCATGTCTGGAGAACACGCTGGCTATTCCATTCGAACGATTCCTTCCTCGAAAAGGAAATCCTCCACCAGGTTTGCACGATGTGGCCTGCAGTTATCGTCCATTAAAATGAAGTTATCTCCGATTGCTGCAGCGTAAGGGACTACAATAGGTCTGAGGATCTCATCCCTATATCGGTGACCAGTCAGAGCTCCATCTCGAATGATGTAGAGGTCAGTGCGCCCGTCAATGGAGATGCCACCATACACCAACACTCCTCCACCGCCAAATCTGACACTTTCGTGCACGAACGCAGAATTATTCCTACTGCCACGGTCCCTCCAGATGAAAATACGCCTATTATCCGGATGCACATAAAAACGGGACTCGCCAAAAAACAGAATATTGCTCCATTCATTTCTCCTCCAGTTGACATGCTCGGTTGCCCACTCCCTGCGGTCGCGACGATGCCTTGATGTTAAACTAACACATACCATCGGTCGGCGAGCATACAGACCTACAGCATGGAGCCGATTTCGGACAGTCTGAATTGAAATCGTGGTGCCTGTAGCCGAGCGAAGGTGTTGTTGGAGAAGAGTAGCGTTCATGGTTCGGTGTCTCCGAGCTGTTAACGCTAAATACCGATCTTCATTGGGCGTTGTTGCCCGTCTACGACCTTGCCCTGGTCTTCGGCCTGCACATCCACTCTCCAAAAAACGGTTCCAGATCCTGGAAATGACACTTTGTGACACTCCAATGGCTTGCGCTACTTCGGCTTGAGTTTGACCCCCTTCTAACCTACCAACAATTCTCAAAGCTTCTGAATCTGTCAAATGACTTCGCTGAGACAACGTACTCATCGAAACAAAGCAATCACTGAATGCCGATTATCCTTGTCTTCATTCTCTTTTATCCAGTTGAAAGTCAAATTTCATTCGCTGCCGCTGAAGCGACGTTTTTGATGTCGAACTCAATTTGCATACTCCACAGTTTGAAAACCAGAAAAATTTGCATTTGTGATTCTCTTCTTCTATTTTCGGCAAAAAAAATTTCGTTTATATCTTTATTTTATATAAAACTTCAAATATCCTTTAATTGTTTTGAGCAGTGTATTATTAGAATTACAAAATTTATTGTTGTTCCACTAATTATTCTTGATACTTAATATTCAGTGAAAAATATGGAGTCAAACATTTTCTTTACATCTTCGAAGTTCGAGCACAATTTGCCAAGAATTTCAGTAGATATTCGACAAACCGTGCCAAATCGAAAGCGTCCAGTCACTGACCCTTATTTTTTGGACATCAGTGGATTTTTTTTATATTACATGATTTCTATAAATCCTATAATCATTTAAAGTGCTACGCATTACTGTCGCATAACACTAAAGCATTACTGTCTATAAGTGTGAAAAGCTTCAGGATGTTGTTTAATTACAAGTGCATTTTTCAACTGATTTATTCTTGTACGCTTGAATATAATAGTCTAAGAGCTAGCAACGTTTTCGTCACCTGATTTTATCAAGGCTCATTTTTCTATATGTTCTTCCGTTTATGATGTTGTACGTTTGCGGACGCTCTGGCTGGCGGGAGACGTTGCGTTTACCTGTGGGAAAAGGGGTTATGCAGGTCAAAAAACTTCAAAATTACGTCATTTTATCAAGGCTCAATTTTCTATAGGTTTTTCTCTTTTATGGTGTAGTACGTTTGCGGACGGTCTGGCTGGCGGGAGACGTTGCGCTTACCTGCGGCCGAAGGGGTTATGCAGGTCAAAAAACTTCAAAATTACGTCATTTTATCAAGGCTCATTTTTTCTATATATTCTTCCGTTTTATGGTGTTGTACGTATGCAGATGGTATGGCTGGTGGTAGACGTTGTGTTTGTCTGCGGAAAAGGGGTTATGCAGGTCAAAAAACTTCAAAATTACGTCATTTTAGCATGATTTTTGTTTATAACATCTGTTTCTACTATTTGTGATATTAATCCATTATTGCCAGACGTTGCCAATGTTGCTAAGAACCTGCCATATCCACATGTATAGGTAACATATTACACTTTGGCTATCATACAACCTATAATTAATTTGCCAGACACAAATTTGGTTGCAAAGTTAAAGCCAGACGGCTTTAAATATAGCAACGAAAGTGCAAGTGCCGGTTTCAAGAGTGGTTTATAGGTTAAAAATTATAAGTCATCTTTGCGTCATTTTATCAAGCTTTAAAATAACAAGATATTACTCTGTGGCTAATAGACAACCTTTAATTAATTTGCCAGACACAAATTCGGTTGCAAAGTTAATCCCAGACGGCTTAAATCTGAATAATAAAAATATAATATTTAAATCTGGCAACGAAAGTGCTTGTTCAAAGAGTGGTTTATAGTTTAAAATTTTAAGTCATCTTTACGACATTTTACAATTACATAAATTTGCATTAATTACACAAAATTAAACAATTTTTTCAACAAGCCCAAAGAGTAATATCTTGTAGTCTTGTGTCTTTAGCCAAAGAGTAATATCTTGTAATTTTTAAACTTGCTAAAATGACGTAAAGTAGACTTTTTTTTCTTACGATAAAACTCTCGAAACAGGCACTTTCGTTGCCATATTTAAAGCCGTCTGGCATTAACTTTGCAACTAAATTTTTGCCTGGCAAATTAATTATAGGTTATCTGTTAGCCAGTTAATTATAGGTTATCTGTTAGCCAAATAGTAATATCTTGTTATTTTTAAGCTTGATAAAACGACATAAAGATGACTTATAATTTTTAACCTATAAACCACTCTTGAAACAGGTACTTTCGTTGGCACATTTAAAGCAATCTAGCACTAACTTAGCAAAACGAATTTGTGTCTGTCAAATTAATTATAGGTTGTCTGATAGCCAAAGAGTAAAATGCTATCTATAAATGTGGATCTGGCAGGGTCTAAGTGACATTGGCAACGTCTGGCAATAATGGATTACTATGACAAATAATAAGTAGAAACAGATGTTATAAACAAAAATCATGCTAAAATGACGTAATTTTTAGGTTTTTTAACCGGCATAACCCCTTCTCCCGCAGGTAAACGCAACGTCTCCCAACAGCCAGACCGTCCGCAAACGTACTACACCATAATACGGGAGAACATATAGAAAAATGAGCCTTGATAAAATGACGTAATTTTGAGGTTTTTTGACCTGCATAACCCCTTTTACCGCTAGTAAACGCAACGTCTCCCACCAGCCAGACTGTCCGCATACGTACATAATAAAACGGAAGAACATATAGAAAATCGAGCCTTTATAAAATGACGTAATTTTGAAGGTTTTTGACCTGCATAACCCCGTCTCCCGCAGGTAAACGCAACGTCTCCCGACAGCAAACGTACTACATCATAAAACGGAAGAACATATAGAAATATGAGCCTTGATAAAATGACGTGTTTTTTGACGTTGATACTCTTAGACGCTGCTACTCTTATAATGATAGACTAGAAATAAATTCAAATACAGAGATTTTCATAGAACTTTGAAGTGGCTGAGAGGTTCTGCTCTCGAAGCTGGTAGACGGGAGGTGCTGGGTTCGATCCCAATCGCGCCCGTCGGCCTAATCGTTCGGAGTTTTCGTGGTTTTCTTCGAACCTTGGATTTCCAAGCGTTAATACGGGTTAGGTTCCCTTAGAAAGACCCCCACGAAGGGCACTCCCCCCCCTGGGCCCATATCCCTCGTGCAGATAATTGGCCGTCATAAATACAACCAACCAACCAACCATAGAACTTTGATGTTTATGGATAATAATTTCTGGAAGTGCGCTTTACGTGTGTTATGCGTTATTTATCTCAATTAAATTTTAGCTTAATACATTGTGTATATAAAATTAATATATAAATAAACTATATATAAAACTATATATAAATAACATACAGAGATTTACAAAAATACTTCGAGTACATTTCCGTGTATTGGTGTAAATTGTTGAAAGTAAATTTTCAACAACATTATGTGCTTTCTCACTCCAATAAATTTTAGTATATTATCTAGTATACGTACTTAGATCATATACTGGTTGCCACAAAATAATTTGAATACGGCTATGGACGATAAATACTCAAATTGGGTATTCAAATATGTTATGCGTTTTTTTAATTGTTCATTTGAGACATCTGTTTTCACTTTATGATCACCTTATGATCACTCTTGATCTGTTGAAAAGTTTTGCGTAAACTCTGCTTCAGGCACGTTTTTTATTTTAATTTTTTTTTATTATTATTATTCTTTTTTGTATTATTACATTCTTCTATCTTTACAAGATGAAAGTATTGAATTCCTGAAAATTTTCGAATTCCGGTTTTCGGCGGATTTACACGTTTTAGCAGTCAGAGATCCCGAAAAACATGTTTTTACAAAATGTCTGTCTGTGAGTCAGGCTGTCCGTCTGTCTGTGTGCAACGCAAATTTTGTGGGCGCTCTATCTCAAGAACAAATGCACCGAATTTAATAAAAAATTATATTCAGTTAGTCCCTGATATAAATTGGTGGTGAGTAGTTTTTGCTGCAAATCGCTCAACACGTGACGCTGCTGTGCTGCATTGTTTACGATTTCCGCAATGTCTCTATCTCAAGAACTAATGCACAGATTTTTATGAAACTTCAGATTCGGTTAACCCTTGATATCAGTTGGTGTTTACTAAGTTTTGGTGTAAATCGCCAAACAGGTGGCGCTGCTATACAGCATTTTTCACGAGATCCGCAATGACTCTATCTCAACAACTAATGCGTGGATTTTCATCAAACTTCAGATTCAGTTAGTCTTTGACATAAGTTTGCGCTGACTACATTTTGGTGTAATTCTCATAACAGGTGGCGCTGCTATGCTGCATTTTTACTGATTCCCGCAATTGTTTTATCTCAAGAAGTAATGCACGGATTTTAATGGAACTTCAGTTTCAGTTACGAAGTTTAGTTTAGTTGTAGCTTATTAGGATTTGGTACATATCGCCCAACAGGTGGCGCTTCCATGCGGATTTTTTACGATTTCGCCATAGCTCTACTCAAAAAATAGTGCATGGATTTTAACTAAACTTCAGATTCAGTTAAAAGTTGACATAAGTTGTTGCCGATTAGATTTTGGTGTAAATCATCTAACCGGTTGCGCTGCTATGCTGCATTTTTCAGGAAGTATTAAGATGTATGAGACAGAAAAAAGTTTTGGGATTGCCACATCCGACTAGTTTTTAATTTGTTTTCGCCTCATGAAATAAAGGAATGGAAAATACATGAAGTTTTAATTGGGTACAAGAACAGCTGATTAACACTTTCAGGGACAAATTATTTCTTTTGCTAAAAAATTTAAATGATTGAATGACACCAGAGTTTCGAAGAAATTTATTAGAAAATAAGTAGACGCTTTTCTTCATGTACACTATAAATCGGAAATTTAATCTAAAAATTCTGGTGCCATTGTGGCATTTTGTGATTAAATTTAAATGGTATATAAAATATACTGGCGCCGTTCAGAGGGTTAAAACCTTCATCTTAAAAATAAATGGTATTGCCATATGTTTATTACATTATTCATAATTGTAATATCTAACATCATTAATTATTTTACAATAAAATTCATAAAATAAGTTTATATGCAATACTTCCTAACAGATTTTTCTCTCTTAGAAGTGAATATCTGCACATTATGTTAAGCTTTAATCGGATGAAGGTTAAAATATTCAAGCAGATACCAAGGATTGAGGTAAATTTTTTTGTACTATTTTTTTTTTAATATTTCGCTGTCCACTGTCATGTTTTTGACGTTATAAAATAGTCAACAATAAAAAATGACTTTATAATACAGTCAAAAGGTTTCAGTGATATGCTGTATTTAATTTATGTAAATGATTAACGTATGATTAATTTATGTCATATTCTTATTTTAGAGTATAGAGCTCTTCAGTTACATTGGCGGCTACTTAGGAATGTGGTTGGGAATATCACTAGCATCAGCGTATGATTTTGCTGAAAAGATATACGACGTCTTTGGCACTGCATTTCTCAAACGAAAGAAAAACCAAAAAACGGCAACGGTGATTCGACAATTTCGGAATCATACAGTAATTGTGTAAAGAAATTGTGTAAAATCACCGCAAATAAATAAAACAATATTGTTAAATGGAGAAAATTGTAGTGGTAAACAGGCTTACGATCCGATTGCCGTAATGTTTTCAATCAAATTTATTTTGTGAATATATAAGAAAGTAGTGTACATGTACATGAGCCTAAAAATTTCTTTGAGTGTAACCAGGCTTCGGACAATTCTATCAGAAATTTTTAAGTTTTTTTTTTTTTTTTTTTTTTTTTTTGCTTTATTTAATTGCAGAAAAATATAGCAAATTCTGTGAATAAATGAGGCGGCTGCAAATTCTGTGCTTTAAAAATTAAATATAAATTATCTTATCAATAATGATCCTTGAAAATTCCAATGAATGTGCTAACTTTGGTAAGAGAAAGGTCTACTTAAAGCATCATGTTTATTAAAAGAAAATTCTCTAAAATAGAAAAATCGTACTCACAACATGATTGTGAATTTAAATTCCGTTTTGCTATTGAATAGTCTTTAAAATACATTATTTTAATCTAATATAAATTAATGAGCAGACAAAAAGATTAAATATTTAATTTATCTATAATTGCTTGAGTATTTAGCGGATGTTGATAGTATGACAATAAAATTATCTTAAGAAGCCCCCTATCGGGTAATCTTTCAAGCGAAATGCAGCACAATTTGACGTACTCGCGCGATGAATCACACTATTTTGACTTTTAACCCCTTGAGAGACGGTGGGATATAACATGTCCCACCTACGATTAATGAAGTTTTGCACATGAAATATGTTGTTAAATTTTACTTTTCTAACTTTGGTGGAAAAAATCCGTAAAATTGCATTTCCTTATTTTGCAATAAAATTTTGCGAAGATTCCGGTGTGAATTCGAAATTACATAAACTCAATTACTTGCTCCTGAAAGTTTTAAAGAGACGACGGAAAGAAACGCCGCGAGGGATATTTTTGGCGCCGGAAAGACTAATATTTCTGATAGATAAATGTAGAATTTTTACATAAAACCACCGAAGCAAAATTTCTTTATTTTTAATGAGAATATTTACAATTAATTACAAATGTGATTCAATATCTCCATTTTTTTTTTTTTAACTCCAAAAACTGTGTGACATAAACGATATTTTCCGTAACATAAGATACTCCGATTCACGCAGTATAACTAATCAATTCAAAAGACCCTTAACCGGTTAAAAGTTTGTGATGCAGCACTTTATCTTATTGCTATAAGAATTTTAAGTATGGAACTTAACCCCTTCACGCTCGAATTAAATTACGGTTAAGAAATTGAAATTGCTTATTGGCACCACTTTTATGAAAAAGAAATATTCACCTTATTTAATGACAGGAAAAACGATACTGAGATATAGCCAATTTCACTATTTTATAAAACTGGTGGGAACCAAACAATCTGAGTGAAAGACGCAGCCCGAGAATATGACGGGAGCGAGAATTAAAGGATTAAAGATAATGATATCAAATTTTAAGTGACGCTATATTATTTATTTCACCTTTTTATTGTTGTTTTATTTATAATTGCATGTATAAGAATTATGTTAAATTTAAAAGGATGTATAAAAATTTATTTCTTGATGCTTTATCATCCACATCTTTCATAAATTCAAAATATGAGTTTTAAAAGATATATCAAAATTTAAGTGACGCCTTGATGTAGCTTTAAACAATTTGTTTTAAAATTCAATTTTAATTGTTTTTGGTTTGGCTAAATATATTTACACATCTAACCAAAACTTTTAATTTTCCAATACACAATTAAAAATATCACTCTCACTGAACCTATACAATGTACTGTAATGTATTTATATGAATAAATTGATTTATTTTTTGTGTCACGCTATCCAAAATCAAAAGTAAAATTTATGTAAACGATTTCTTTGCGTCATAATATCCATTTGCATACATTTCGCTTAGTTTGGATACAATGACGCAAAGAAATCATTTACATAAATTTTACTTTTGATTTTGGATAGCGTGGCACAAAATAAATCAATTTATTTTCACAAGAAGACTTGCAAATTATTTTGCTAGTCAGAAAATAATTTTGAATTATTATGCAACAAATTAAAAAGCAAATTTTTAATGATTTTAATTTGCATCATTTTTCAAAACGAAAAAGAAGTACCTAGTCTAATGTATGGTACTTTCAACATATATAAAAAATAAATATGACAGTTTGTAAATAACCTTAATAAATAATCGGAACTATTTCAAGAGATTCTTATTTAAATTACATTAAATTTTTTATACTCCTTAATATAGGAAAAAGAATTTCTGCAGTTTTTTTAACACACACACACACACCTTCCCGGAGAAAAATGTCTGAATTTAATACTATTTGGGAAGTATTTTAGTTTTTTTTATTTAGCAGATATAAAAAACATACATCAGACAAGAAAAGACTGTATTTATTTATATATACATAATTAAATGTGAAAATACTTTCTGAAACAGTTAATCTGAGATTTTAATTTTTATGTGGAGATAAGATACATAGCTGCAAAATATTTGAAATGCATAGAATAAAATTCATTACTTAAATTTAGATAAAGATTTTTAACTCAATTACATTTACGAGTTAATAAAGTTAATGCACTAGATATATTTGCTGTGTGATAGTAACACTCTCAAAATATGTACGGGAATATGAAATAATATTGAATAACATTTTCCAGTTATCGCTATTAAAAAATGTTAAATGTATATATCTGTATTCTATATGAAATTTTAGAGTTTAGGTTTCTATCCAAAATATAGATGGCGCCACATTTACCAGCTGCAGGAAATGGGACATTTTGTTATTGAAATTTATTTAAAATTAAGTTTTATTTTATTTAGCTTAGTTATAATTGCAATTTAATTTTGTTTAACTTGATAACAATTAAAAAAGTCTTAAATTTTATTTAATGATCTAATTGGCAATAAAAAATTACAAAGGAACTCATAAAAAAAATCAAAAGGCATCACTGCGGATTGAACCCGAGATATCGCGTCTATGACAGCAGTGCTCATAATCGCTCAGCTAGTGTTTCGATAGCAAGCTTTTCTCAAAAGTGAATAAAAAGAAAGCATGCGCACTAATACATTAGTAACTTCTTGCGCATTTGCGGTAAATTCTCATAGAATGCCGAAAAAAATGTCTCATTTTCATACCGAACAACATTTTTTCTGCAAATAAGTGTTATGTTATTCGCTTTATCTCAAACAGATTTATATTATATATTAATTTTAATAAAATCTTGCAGGTCATTTTTGAGAAAAAAATTGCGAATTATATGAAAAACAAGAGTTTTCCCGGACACAAGTATTATCTCATTCCCTTCATCTAAAACAAATTCATATTATATATCAATTTAAAGAAAATCGCACAGGTCATTATCCAGAAATGGAAATTAGGAACTTTATCCATCGCAAGTACTTTAAAAATAGGTTTCGAGATCTCAAAATATACTTCTTGTAGAAATGTAAAAATTTCAGAATAGGATAAGACTGCAGATATAAGACTGCTTTTAAAAAATCAGAAGAATATGCGCTATATTTGTTGAGTTATGAAGTGGCGGCTTTTCACGTTTCCTTTCATCTCGAGTTAGGTGTATATATCAGTTCCGCCATTCATACGATTTTAGGCTTTTTTAGGCGATTTTAGTCTGCGTCACTGGAATACTACCGTCTCCCATGATTTTTTCACAATAAGATCCACCTTTGGTTTATTAAACAGCTATAAATAAATAAAACAACTCACAAAGTGTCACAAGAATTTATGAAAACAAACTGTGGGTGCATATTCAAACATTATTCAAAGATTTAATTAACTATAATCGAGTTAAAGAAATCTTTTAAAATGTGAACTTTTTAACACTATAGGTTAATCATAAATATGATACTACTCGAAATAAGTTATCTAAATGAAACTGTTTTAGCCAACATTTCAATCATTTAGTGTAAAACAAGCGATATTTGGAAATTTAAGCGTTCCATGTTCTTAAGACTTTACATTCCCTTTTTATATGTTTCTATGAAAAAGCAGACAGTTATAATAAAGATAATTTTATGTTTGATTTATATTCTTAATGGTTTGAATTCTTGCATTGTAATACACCAAAGGTCTCAATATTTTTCAACATCGTATCAAATAGGTATGTTGAAATTGACGACATAATTTTTTTTTTAATTTTTTCCTCATAAATGCATGTAAAATAATATTTTTTCACATTAAGTTCCACCTTTCGTTCAATAAACCGCTATAAATAAATAAAACGACTCAAAGTGTCACAAGAATTTATGAAATAAAATTTATGTGTGTATATTCCAAGATTTCACAGCTAAAATCGAGTTAACCCATTACCCGCTGGTGCTGCGTTCACACAACTGTCAAAATAAATGCACATATTTAAGTTATTTACATACCCACCAGTATTTTTCTATTTAAGAATTGGCCTTAATTAAAGACATAAAATTTTAAGATCATATAAGGTGAAAATTATATTTCAGAGTTTATGGTGGCAAACGACGTTCAGCTAAAATGTTCATATTTTCAACCTTATAGTTTTGGTGGTTAACGGGTTAAAGAAATCTCTTAAAATTTGAAATTTTAACACTATAGGTTAATGATAAATATGATACTACTAGAAATAAGTTATCTAAATGAACCTGCTTTAGCCAACATTCCAATCATTAAGTGTAAAACAAGCGATATTTGGAAATTTAAGCGTTCCATGTTCTTAAGTCTTTACATTCCCTTTTTACATGTTTCTATGAAAACGCAGACAGTTATTATAAAGATAATTTCATGTTTGGTTTATATTGTTCATGGTTTGAATTCTTGCATTGTAATGCAACAAAAGTCTCAATATTTTTCAACATTGTATCAAATATGAATGTTGAAATTGACGGCATGAAAAATTGTTGTTTTCTCATAAATCCATGTAAAATATTTTTTCACAATAAGATCCACCTTTGGTTTAATAAACCGCTATAAATAAATAAAACAACTCGCAAAGTGTCACAAGAATTTATGAAAACAAACTGTGTGCGCATATTCAAACATTATTCAAAGATTTAATTAACTATAATCGAGTTAAAGAAATCTTTTAAAATGTGAACTTTTTAACACTATAGGTTAAACATAAATATGATACTACTAGAAATAAGTTATCTAAATGAAACTGTTTTAGCCAACATTTCAATCATTTAGTGTAAAAAGAGCAATATTTGGAAATTTAAGCGTTCCATGTTCTTAAGACTTTACATTCCCTTTTTACATGTTTCTATGAAAAAGCAGACAGTTATAATAAAGATAATTTCATGTTTGGTTTATATTCTTAATGGTTTGAATTCTTGCATTGTAATACACTAAAGGTCTCAATACTTTTTAACATTGTATCAAATATGCATGTTGAAATTGACGGCATGAAAAATTGTTGTTGTTTTCTCATAAATCCATGTAAAATATTTTTTCACAGTAAGATCCACCTTTGATTTAATCAACCGCTATAAATAAATAAAACAACTCACAAAGTGTCAGAAGAATTCATGAAAACAAACTGTGTGTGCATATTCAAACATTATTCAAAGATTTAATTAACTATAATCGAGTTAAAGAAATCTTTTAAAATGTGAACTTTTTAACACTATACATTACTCATAAACATGATACTAGTAGAAATAATTTATCTAAATGAAACTGTTTTAGCCAACATTTCAATCATTAAGTGTATCGGTCGACGAAATTTAAGATTTTTCCGAACCTAATCGACAAAATTTGTGATATTTGCACATTCGATTGACGAAATTAGCAATTTTTTTCCCATGGAAAATTGTCGAAATTCGCCAAATTTTCTCACAATTAACGAAACTCACAATTTTTCCACAGCCAGTCAACAAAATTTGATATTTTTCTACGCATCATCAATAAAGTTCACAAATTTTTCGTCACCGATCAATGAATCTTGCGATTTTTAACCACTCGATCGACAAAATTCACGATTTTTCCAATCCCGACTAATCTAATTCGGGACTTTTCCGTGTCTGATTGAGAAAATTCGCAATTTTTTGTGCCTCACAAAAAAATTGCCATTTTTCCGCGCCTGATTAACAAAATTCACGATTTTTTCGAGTCGGGCCAACGAAATTCGCAATTTTTCGACGCCCGATCAACGAATTTGGATTTTTTTCCGAACGAATAATTGACGAAATTAGAGATATACAGAAAGACGTGATTTTTCCGCAGCCGGTCTACAAAATTTGAGATTTTTCCGCTACTAATCGATGAACTTCAAAAATTTTTCCCACGCAATATTGTCGAAATTCGCGAATTTTTCTCGCGACTGATAAACTCGCGATTTTTTTTGCAGCCGATTAACAAAATTTACAATTTTTCGCACCATCTAAAAAACTTAAAATTTTTTTGTGCATGATCAATGAAATCTGCGATTTTTCCGCACTTCATTGACAAAATTCGCGATTTTTTCGTGCCCGACCAACAAAATTTGCAATTTTTTCGTGCCCGTCCAACAGAATTCGCGATTTTACCAAACCCGAACAACGGAATTCGATATTTTTCCACACCCGATCAACAGAATTTGAGATTTTTCTGCACCTAACATAATTCGATATTTACCGAGCCTCACCAAAAAAATTTGTGATTTTTCCAGGCCCGATTGACTAAATTCGCTATCTTTCCTGACCCGATAAACTAAATTTGCGATTTTTCCATGCCCGATCAACAAAATTTACGATTATTAACTGACTGACGAAATTTAAAATTTTTCCCGAGGCAAATTGACGAATTTCAGGATTTTTTCCGGCGACCTAGGGACAAAAATTGAAATATTTTTCAGTTTTAAATTGACGAAATTCGCGGACCGCACGTTAATCCATCGCGGGCTGCTTTTGGCCCGCTGGCCACATGCTGTGCATTAGGGTGGGTCGAAAAAACCGAAATTTTTATCATCGAAATGTAATAGCGCGGAAAATTTGCCTTTTGTAATATAGAATAAATTTCTAAAATATGACATCGATCGGTTATTATCTTTTACCGCCGCAAGAGGCCAAAGTTTCAAAAAATCGCAAAAAATATGTTTTTTTTATCATTTTTTTTTAAATTATCCAAACATACCAATACAATTTTTAATAGAACGCAATAGCTACATGAGGATATGAGAAATGTCCCTGTAAATGTTCATTATGATGAAATCATATCTTTATTTGCCGCAAAAAGACCATATTTTTTGTAAAAATTTCAAAAATTTCAATTTTTCATTTTTTTTATAATTTCTATAATATGTCTAGAAATAAATAATTTTACTTTATATCTATTAATATTTTATAATTTTTTATAACTATTTGTAATAGACTTGAAAACAAAGTTAATTGTTAATCATTCATTTTAATTGACAATCGCTTCATCTACTGATGTTTTACTTCATAACAGCCAATTCATGTCACAAAAATTATATAAAATGAACAAAATGTTTTAGTATTTTATTAATTAAAATATAGAGATGTTTAACCGAAACGAGTTAAATAAACTTAAAATGAAGAAGTATGTATATAATGTAAATAAATTTTATAATATAACTTGCTTTCAGATGAAGCCATTATTTCTCGAGAGGCCAAAACTGATCAGATGTGATCCTCCCTGTGTTCTAGTAAACAAACTTTATCAGTGCTTCAATGAGTAATTTCACGCATCTTTCTAGTGATTGAGTGGGACAAGGATAGTTATAATAGCTGGTATCTTTAATCGAACATTTTAAACTCACCAGCGTTTTTAGTCGATAAAGAAACCATAACAGGTGGTTCCGTTAGTTTTCAGTTTTGTCAGTAGACTAAAGCCATACAATTTTAAGCTTCAGTGTTGAAGCCTGCTATGATAAAGTGACGGATGGCACTATTCTAGTCAACAGAACTTCGAGCTTTTGCAATTTTCTTCATGGCTGGGGCCCTGATGTTCTCCTCTTCATATGCTATCATTCCAAAGAGGCTATTTGTATGATTTGCGAAATAGTCATTTCGTGAAAATACAGGAACTATAATCTTTCGTAGATTATCTGCCAAGTAACGTAAGTTACTAACTATAGTGCGCAGATTCTGGAAAACATGAATGATTCATTTTAATTGTGAACCAACTGATGCAGTACATTTTCAGGATGTACTCAAAGAGTATAACAAGTTAAGAAGAGGGTTTCTTTGTTTCAACGTAGTCTCAAAATTCGAATAGCAGTAATGATCCACCTTGCGTGAAATATTTGTCCAGGGACTCAGCAAAAAAGGCCAATTGTATACACGCGTGTTGAAAGAGCTTGCAATATTTCAGACACATACATCTGATCAGTTGACAAATCATCGTTATCAACAGCCAGGTGATCAGATTAAATTGGCTTAAATTTTGCAATTGGTAATAATTCGCAAATCGCAAGAGATCAACCAATTGGGCCACAATATGATAGAGAACCTGTTTTTTGTCATCAAGATGTTTGAAAAGATGTCTCAGTGGAAGCTCATTGAAGTGAGGTCAAGGAAGCCAATAAAGTGTTTTTTTTAATGTTGTTCTCAACTAATCCTACTATAACACCATCTTTGCATCCTGTTTTGAAGACAGTTCCACGAAATTCAACTGCAATTATTATTCCAGTCGGGATTTCATTTTTCTTTTAAAAAATCTATAATGTCATTGCATATAGGAGTCGCCTTGCCAGACGATGGGGTCAAATGGAGAAAATAATTCAGACCTGGTTCTAGTACAAAGAGATGTGTTCCTCCTTGACTTCGCAAAGATGAAACTTTGCCACCTCTTTAACCTGGCAGATATTTCTATCTTTAGGGCCATCAAAGTATAGAGTAAAAGGAGTACATTACAAAAAAATAAACGAACAAAGTGAAACGTGGCCCTCTAGCAGCGATAAATTAATTTTACGTGCAGGCAGCTGCAGGGTTTCTATCATTGAGCAATTTTTTTTTTTTTTTTTTTTTTTTTTTTTTTTTTTTTTTTTTTTTTTTTTTTTAGAATTACAGTGATTATGGTTAACAATGTGCATGAAATTAACAACATAAAATGCCTTTCCCACCCTATTAGAAATGTAAAAAATCTGAAAACATTACAAAAGTTATAAAAATTGAAAAAATGAAAAAATTTAATTTTTAACATTTTTTAGAAATTTTGGCCCTGTTGTGGCGGTAAAAGCAACGATGTCACAAAAATGAAATGTTAATGTTACATTACTAATATCTTGGCGTAGCTATTGCGTTCTATTAGAAATTGAATAAGTATGTTTGGATAATTTAAAAAAAAATTGCTAAAAGTATGTTTTTTGCGATTTTTTCGAAATTTGGAACTCTTGCGGCGGTAAAAGATATTAACCAATTGGTGTAATATTTTACGTATTTTTTCTTTTTTACAAAAGGCAACTTTTCCGCGCTATTACGATTCGATTATAAATATTTCGGTTTTTTCGACCCACCCTATTGTGCATTCCTATTATAAATTAATCATTTTTAAAAATGACTGAGATAAATAACGATTCACAATGTTTGGCATAGTTTGGAATAAATATATTTTGCATGGTGAAAGTCGAAAAAAATGCACCTTAACATACATTTTGGAATAAAAACAGCAGGATGCAGCTATAACAAAAATTTAAATAAATCATTTAAAAAATCAAATTCCAACTTTTCTAAATGGAAATAAACTCATTCTAAAAAAAAAAAAAAAAAAAATTCAAACACTCCCACATGCAGAAGGAGGGTGTACATTACACTTATCCACACAATTGCCGCCATGCATAACAGTTGGTATTAAATAAACCATTTTATAAAAATTAATATTGTCGCTAAAACGATCATTCAAAAATCATGCTTTTATGAAATCTTTCATTAAACCAATATAAATATATGTTTAAGTTAAAATATACCATAAAATAAAACTATTTAAACACCATGCAAGAAATTATAAATGTCTCTAAGCATTGAGGTAAACATGAAATTTTTTTAAAAATGAAGACATTTTGTTGCCTTATAAACTCTAAGATAAGGTGGTAAATAATAATTAATACAGTGCCTATCAAGTAAAAATAAGCGAGTTTGGTAAAAGTAGTGGTCGTGGTGGTGGGGGGGGGGGGGCAATAATCAAGCATTCCCGTAAAACATTTGAAAAAAAATTAACGGAGAAAAAAAAATTAAATTAAATGATAAAATAAAATTGAAAACTGCATGCATAAAATTGTGATTCATTACAGTAAATATATCATTTTTTAAAAATAATGTAGTGTTCCCGTTTAACACTTTTCAAAGTACAATGGGATTTAAGAGATTCTTAAAAATATATGAGGATTTCAGCTTACCTTGATAATGTATGCCAGTGATGAATTCAGAAGGTGGCTTGATGGGAATATCCCCCCCTGCCCTGCCCTGCCCTGTACATTGAAATCCCTCTATAAAATTTAAGACAATGATTTTTAATGGTTTAGAAGTGAAATCCGTCCTCCTTCAGAGCTGAAAATATCACTTCTAGAAGTAAATATCTGATTTCAACACCGATTTATGCTACACTGACAAATAACAATCCAATTAGAAGTCTAACAGACCTAATTTTAATTCCAAAACTGACAAATGGCACCAGGAATATTTAAATAAAATTTCGGATTTGTAATGAATGTGAAAAATATTTTCTAACTAAGTCTTAGTTTGAATATTCTGGTGTCAGTCAAATATATCATCATTTCACGAGCAAAATTCTTCTGCCCTGAAAGGGTTAAAGAAGGCTAAGCTTGCAAGTAGTTAAAAAAGACCCATGTGAAAACCAGTATATTTATTCTATTTTATTTGTTATTATAAGTTATCCTCATTATTTTGATGTTTGCAAAATCGCGATATTCTAGAGGATGTGCTTATTTAAAATGCTATCAGTCAGAAGATCATCATTCGCGTAATGCAAGTGCAAAACAAGTTAATACTTGCAGTTTGTATGTTTAAATTCTTATAAAAGCTACATTATAAAGTGTTTTTCTTCATATTTTGAAAAGTTCATTTGTTTTTATTTTTCTATGTGCAATTTTTCAAATTCTTTAAAGCCCCAGCAATTATAATAGTAAAGCAATTAAAATGGGCTGTGGCATGCATAAAATAGTAAAAAAAAAAAAAAAAAAAGCTGCAGGGTGCGTAAAGTAGTTTACAATTGATGACACTCTGCCCTTTCAAATTGACGTAAACAGTTTTATGGCAGATTCCTCATTATAAAGCAGGGCTCGAAAAATCTATTGCCCGACATGCCCGGGGCATGTAAAATTTCCAATCGGGCATGTATTATTCTTATCAACATGCCCGATCGGACATGTACTTTTGGTGGCATTCGAGATGCAATAGTCATGTCGGGCATGTAAATTTGTTTATTCGGTATCAATTTTTTTCTACCACATGCCTGAACGGGCATGTAAAATTATTCAAATTTTTCGAGCCTTGTTATAAAGTAATAATTTTTATCTCAGCATCAGCAAAAAATATGAAATACAACTTAATAAGAAAAAAATATTCGAAAAATAACAAATCAAGGTTTTTTGAGATTTGGCATAGTTTGTAATAAAAATATTTTGCATGGCCAGAGTCGAAATAAAAATGCAAATTAACATACATATTGGAATAATGGTGATATAACAAAAATAATGGAATTACTTTTACGCTTTTGAAATTAAAAATAGTAAAAAAATATATAAAAATCATAAAATTTTAATTTACTGAAAGTTAATAAATTTCTTTTACTAAAATCAAAAAAATATAGTCATTTTGTGTACTTTTAATACAGCAATAAGCTTAGGAATAAAAGAGATATACATATAATTTCCAGTCGCTTTGAAAAGGTGTAAAGGCAGAATGATTACGTACAATTAAAAAAAAACTGAATACAGCCATTAAAAATTTTTAAAAACAATATTTTAAAAATTAACTTTCAGCATTATGAAGAAAAACGCATAAGTATATAGCCAAGGATGTGGAAATACTCTATTTTTAATATCTAGCTATATTTCTCAACTTTTCATATTTACCGGGATGTAAACATGGTAGGTACTAAATTCTATAAGTCACGTACATTTTCTCATAACAATTATTACTGTACGTTGCGTCTACCTGGTTGGTAAAATAAATCTTCGGCTGGTAAAAGTTTTCTGAAAATTCCCAAGTCCTGAACGTAGCTATTATAGAAATTTCAATACACAAACTCCAAAATTATCAACAATTGCATTACGCGAGTATTCGTTAGAGCATTGCAAACATTAAAATAATAAAGCTTTGAGATGGATATCTCTACAACTTATGATAAATAAATAAAATAGAATAAATACCTTCTTTTTTTATAAGCTACACACTTGGAAATATTTTTTTCTGTAGCATAACAGCAATGGTTTATCCGCGTGTCTCTTGATAGGAATGTCTTTAAATTCCCATTGGCGCGATGTGATGACGTCAAACCTACTGACTACGAGGCTAAAGTTAGCCTCGAACTCAATAATCACAGACGAGCAAAGAACCAGAGATTAATGGTTGACTGATGCATTAACGGAAAACGAAAATGACGGAATTTAAAACGAGTTTTCTATAAAAAAGGAAAGTGTTATTCACTTCATCTTAATCAGATTCATATTATATATCAATTTAAAGAAACTCACTCAGGCCGTTTTCTAGAAATTGATATTAGGAAAGTAATATCCATCGCTTTTGCTTTAAAAACGGGTATTTAGATCTCAAAATATACTGCACGTAGAAATGTAAAAATTTCAGAATAGGATTAGACTGTAGATATAAGACTGTTCTAAAAAATCAGAACAATAGGACCTATACCTGCTGAGTTATTAAATGGCTGCTTTTCGCGTTTTCTTTGATGTCGAGTTAGCTGTATATATGAGTTCCGCCATCTACGAATTCTACGATACGATTTTAGACTTAAGGCAGCATCACTCGGAATACTATCGTCTTCCATGATACCAAAAGCAGTACAACAATCTTAACCACTTAACTGTCACATTTTTTTGACACCATAAACTAAAAACAGGGAGCCAACACCACTTTTTAAGTACAAAAATATTTGCCTTAAATAATCGAGAAATGTCTGCCATTTAATGAACCGAAGATTTCAGGTAAAAATTAGAGGCATGGAAAAGCTTTTAGTAACGAAGCCAGTTAAGTGGTTAACCTGTTCGGGACCATGGGTGCATATATGCACCTTCAAAAGGTGCTTAAAACGCTTAAGTTTGATACCAGTAAAAAATAAAAGTAAAATTGTTTTTTTTTTTTATTATGAGATTTTCGTGATTTTTAAAGTTAGGTCAAATATTTAGCAAAAAGTGGTATCAAACGAATAAAATTCGTGTAAAAGAGACCGGGCCTGAAAGGATTAAGCAACGAACTTTGGACAATCTTGAGCAAATGTTTGTTTTAATGCAACACAGAAGCTGTTGTAATAGGCTGATTTAAATGAAACAAAATTTTTTATCTGACTTTGATGCAAGTTCTTGCGGTTAGTGAAGATTTCGTTTTGAATAAGTGAGCCGTTGATTTTGTAAATGAGGCAACATTTAGTGTTTTGCATTTAATTGGATTTAAAAATATTCGTAAGCAGTAATAGACTTTTTCAGATATTTTGCAATCTTATTTCATGTAAATCTAATATGTATTAATCACTGTCAGAAAAATTCGTCTTAGTTCACTAAATTATTCGTCATTTGTATACAGATTATTTCCGTATTCATAGAAAACATGCTTTTTTCCGTTAATTCTTCCCTGAAGTCTGAAAAAGAGCGGGAAATTCCGTTTATTCCTTGCATGCATGCGCATTGGCTATATTAATACCAAAGTTCGACTTTTTTTATGAAAACCGAAAATTCAACAAATTCAAATTCCTAATTTATTTAAAAACAAATAAACAAAAATAATGCTGCCAAATTTAATAAAATAGCAATTTTCTCATTCATTTAAACTTACTCGCAAATTTTTTAAAAAAATATTAAAGAAAATATTCAGATGTAAAATATATTCTAAACGAACACATTTAAAAAATATGTAGTAGTTCAATCAAGTTAAAAAAATCGATTTTATTCAGAAAAACAAGCATTTCTTCCCGAATTTAATTAAAAATATAATATTCATATTTTGTATGTAACAATCAAATTATGGCTTATTAAAAAAGTGTCTAATATGAAGTAATTTTTATTTTCTAATATTTTATGAGTGTTAAAACACCAACCGTTGTTTCATGACGTCGAAATGTTCATACAATTAAGTTTAAATTTCAGAGCTTTCTGAACAAGAAATTTAGCAAGTCTTACTAATCCCCCATTTGAAGAAAACACATCTTCATTTCCGCCGTCTGCTAAGTGCTCGCTGGTCGAGTGGTTAAGATGCTCGATTCGAGACGCGCGGTCCCAGCCTCAGAACCAAAGGGATCCACGGAAAAACGAAAGACGTATTTAAAAAAAAATCTCTCTTTCAGATTAAATTTTCTTTCCTGGAACGGAAATTTCTTCAATTTTCGGATATATTCCGGTACCATTGCTGCCAAGAATAATTCCGTGAATTGAAGAAAGTATTTCTGAGAGTGGTGGTTATTCTTGTTAGATGAAAAAAACCATCCTTTTGGTAGGAGCCACTGCATTTACCTCACTTTCGAAAGGAATGGTTTAGTTGATTTTTTAATCAAAATATAATAAGACTATAATGTAATTTAAACAAAATTGAATGTTTTATTTTATTTCAATATTTTATTCATTTTAAAAAAAGTTACAATAAAACGAGGTCTAAATTACTTTTACAGGAAACTTCAATTTAATGTAAACTTTCATAAAATTAAGTTTTAAAGTTTCATATGTCTCATTAATCCACTGCATTGAACACCTTCTTGGTAGAATCTTGTTATATAAAGTTACACACTAAAAATATGATGCAACATAAAAGATAAATCTGTTTAAAGGAGACTTGCCTCAATTTCAAAATCAACACATTTGAATTAAAGGTGTATATAAATATTTTACAGACATACATACAATAATTACAATAAACCCAACTGGAGTGAAAAATTAGCCAGAGCCAGTAATCGAACCCGGGACCACTGCATTCCAGGCAGACGCTCTAACCACTGAGCTACTCCGGCCGATATCTGGGTCTGCAATTTCTCACTAATAAAACATGTTGGGGAAGTCACCAGCCATCTATACGACAGCCTTGGATGACCGGACAACGATGAATAGATTTTACTATTACATCGATCTACGATATATAATAAAACACACACACACACAACAATATATAATAAAACACGAATAAATCACGCCTGCATTCAACAGTTAAAGGTGTATATAAATATTTTAGACATATATACAATAAGTACAATAAACTCAACTGGAATGAAAAATGAACTGTTGAATTTTGAAAAAATGAACTGTTGAACTGAAACCTTTAATTGTTGAATGCAGACGTGATTTATGTGTGTTTTATTATATATTTTTGTGTGTGTGTGTTTTATTATATATCCTAGATCAATGTAATAGTAAAATCTATTCATCGTTGTCCGGTCATTCAAGGCTGTCGTATAGATGACTGGTGACTTCCCCAACATGGTTTATTAGTGAGAAATTGCAGACCCAGATATCGGTCGGAGTAGCTCAGTGGTTAGAGCGACTGCCTGGAATGCAGTGGTCCCGGGTTCGATTCCTGGCTCTGGCTAATTTTTCACTCAAGTTGGGTTTATTGTATTTATTGTATGTATGTCTGTAAAATATTTATATACACCTTTAACTGTTGAATGCAGGCGTGATTTATGTGTGTTTTATTTTATATTGTTGTGTGTGTGTGTGTGTGTTTTATTACATTTGAATTACATTAGCCTGTGATGGTTGTGTTTTTTTTTTTTATCTGATAATTGATTTTTATGTATTTTTTAGCGCTGAATCCACAAATGACATTCATTTTTAAGCATCACGTCGTGATTTTCCTCACATCAAAAATTTCAAGTTTAAAATTTCAAAAAATGGCGAAAATCTGATACTATAAAACAAATGTGATGGTAGTGTTTTTTAACTTCTGATAATTGACTTTCATGTTTTTTTTTTTTTTTTTGCACTGAATCAGAAAATGACTGTCATTTTTAACAATCACGTGGAAATTTATTTATAATATTAAAGTTAAAAAATCAAAGTTTCAAAGTTAAAAAGTAAAGCGAAAATTTAACACTATAAAATATATGTAAAACGATTTTTATAATAAATTATTAAATTTTTTGGCTGATACTAGAGATTGTTAGAGCAAAACAGTTCAGGGGTCTTATTAGGAGGGGGGGGGGGGGTCATTGACCCAGTGATGATATGTAGATTCCACTCTAGAGACCAGCGGCACCAACTTATATGTGCCCATGGGGTGCAAGCCACACAATAATTTGATCTCTCCGCCCAATTTCAATTGATTTAATTCATAATTTGTTTTTTTTTTTTTTAGTTATTTAATCGCTGAAATGAAATTTTGTTTTATTACCGTTCTCAAATAGTTTTGTTTGAAAAATAGTCAGGACATCAATTAGACTTACAGGTGCACTAAAACCACTAAAGCAGAAGTATAGTTAAATTTCTCACGAAACAAATTTCCTGCATATTTTGCCTTCTGTGTTGATGTTTTGAATTGATAAAGCACTTATGTGACTAAAATGTATGCTTTTATTGACGTTCAGTTTTTTTTTTACTTTTAATAGTTAGCAATTCCAAGGTTATTTAATATAAATATTAACGTATTTAATTGTAAATATTGAAAAATACCACGTTAATGTGAATTAAGTGTGAAAAAAGGGTGTAGGAGAGAATCAGCTTTTTTCAAGTTTATTTTTAAGTGGTTGAAGCATGAATTAAAAAGGCCAGCTTAAATTGATGTCTCTGTAAAACCTTATATGCTTACTGTTAATTTTAGAACTAAAAATCAATTCATTCAACTCTGCCTACTTTAACTTCAATATATTGTAGCAAAGGCTTTCACTTGACGGACAAGAATTGTTGACTTATCTTTTTCCTTGTATCCCATATTTTGCAAAATCAATGTAAAGAAACACTGGTTTTCATACAGATATACGAGTACGTATTGTATCAACTTCGAATTATGGAACTGTTAAACACGATACGCTGTTCACTAACCTGTGCGATGACTAGGACTAATTTTTTTTTTTGTAATTTCATTCTAATGCGCATTTTTCAACATACTATAAATATATAGACGGAATAGCTATATAGAAAGTCCTTAAAAATGGAAAAGAAAGAAAATTCTTATCTTATATCGACATTTACTTTTACTCATCAAGTATTTCTTATTCGAATTCGGCATGCCCATTAGCATCAAATCAAATTAAATTCACTTTCTCGTGAGTAGATTAGTAGGTTGCAACCTCGAGTAAAGAAAGAAGTGCTAAGGAATGGAACTGGGCATGTACATCCATTTTGAGGGTCCGCTGGCAATTTTGGGTTCATACAACTGGATGGTTCGTCCTACAGTATTCTCTTTACATTCATTGGATAGTTTTCTAGAATACCACAACTACAGGATCTTTACGATGATTGTAGAGTGTCCAAAGGACGATTGTGGTTGCCAGGGGGGGGGGGGGCGCTGCACAAAATTATCAACTATTTTCGCTTATTCACGGAAATCGCTGAATGGAAATTTCGAACTGTTCTATTCGTTTAACTGAACTAATATTTATTATAATATAGAGTACATACAAATCTATAAATCATATACTGGAATGCATAAAAAAATAATATTTTTCCTACTTTTGACAGTACATTTCTGTTATAGCAGAAATTGGATTTTCAAATGAGTTATGCGTTTTTCAAATTGTTTAATTAGACATCATATTTCACGTTAATAAACTGTGAAATTTTGTTATAGTATTCTAAATGAGTTGAAAAGTGTTACATAATCTACGCTGGACGCATGAATTTTCGTTCTTGTTTATTCAGAGTTTGTGAATTCTTACCGTAAATTCCGAAAGAAAATTCGTTACTTTAACTAATCACAAAATATCTGTCATAAAATAAAGCGAAAATTACTGTTCGGAATTTCTGGTATGAAATCTTAATTTCTCAATAAAGGGATACCAAGCTGGCAACCCTGTGGTTAAAGTTGTCAACATTTTGCACCTTGAACAAACCTATAAGTTTAAATATAAAAATATATAATTTGAATCTTGCTTTTGGAATAAATACTTGACAATTGAAGAGCTGAGTGGATGAACATGTTATGCTACATTTTCTAAAAAAAAAATTTATCTTTTGGATGAAAGCGTTATGAGGTATCCTATCACATGGTGAAGCTAAAATACTAAGATTCTACTTAGTCTTGAAGATTTAAGACATTATACATTAATTTTTAATATTTTAATATTTAATAATGTTAATAATATTAATAATTTTTAATATCTGAAAATTAAATATGAATAAGTTTTTTCTGAGAGAGTTTAGTACCATACCTGTTAATATTTTAAACAAATGGTATCAAACAAAAAAGAAATCATTAAAATTTACAGCAAAAACGTTCACTTCAAATTTCTTCAAATGTCATTTTTGTTACTTAACATGTTCTTCCACTTAGCTCTTCAATTGTTCGTGCAATATTTTACATTACATGAACAAGCTACTTTCTCTGTTATGTTCGTCATCATTAATTAAAAGTTAAACTTATCACATAAAAGCAGGATACACATCAAAATAATTACATTACGTCCAGTCATTCATGAAGATCAATGTAGCAAGCAAGAGCCTTTGCAGCAGAGCTAGCAAAGTAGCCGGTGAAACAGTTTAACAATAACAAACCTTGGCACCTGCGCTGTCAGTTTAGCCTATGTTTTTATCAGAATTCATACCTGAAATTTTGAAAGAAGAATTTTTACTTCATATAATCAAGCAATGTCTGTCCTTATGTAATACAAAAAGTACTATTTTGAATTTCTGGTATAAATATAGAATTTCAGGTTAAAAAAAATCTAAACTGACAACACTTATGACGATTCAAATCAATCAAGAATACATTCCAGAAGGTTATATAACATAGACCCGATAATTACGAAATGTAAATGATGTCAGTCTGTTTTTTTCTACATTATTATTATTATTATACAGAAAGAAATTTATAGGTCTAGAAATTACCCACAAAGGTTTTAATTTTTAAAAATCTTTTCCCATACAACACAGTGTCGAATCCATTATTATCCCAATGCACTGTCCGATACTAATTTGTATTTAATCCCCTTGAAGAGAGGTAGGATATAATATATCCCACCTAATTTTAATTCCAAAAGGCTACAATGACATCGTAATTTTGGAATGAAATTTTTCTTTTATAATTATACGTGAAGAAAATATTTTACTTATTTTCAAATAAATTAGTTTTAAATCCCGGTGTAATTCAATTCAATGATTTCAATACTTTATTAACATAAGTAATTTGCCCCTGAAAGGTTATCAATCATCTCGTTCAAAGACGATTTTACGCGAGATAGAAGATGCATAAATAATAACAACACGACAGACGTTTAGGTTAAAAAATACCCATATGTCTTGAAATGTAATTTTTCTGGTACTTATTTGAATTCAAGAAATTAAAGGAATTTAGGTGCTTATTTTGGAAGCATGAATCACGTATACGTTGCGCATAAAGTGCCCAGAATCCAGGATTATTCCTACCAGGAACTTTTATATGAAAATCTTGTCTTTTTTAATCAAAGCATTTCTGCGATTAAATTAAACAAATATATCTATATTGTAAAACTTGTGATAAAAGTAATCTGTAATCTTCACTATTTTTTAAATAGTATTAATACCACTATTTCTGAATACGAATCTTCGCTTTATACAATCATAGCATTTCTACATTTCAATAAAAAGAATATTAGTATCTGTAAATAGCGATAATAAAGGTCAATGAAACCTTCCTAACATATGGGATTTTAAGAATTTTTTTGTTTTAAGCAACATAAATATACACTGAATAATTACAGTGTCTGTATCATTACGCAGTTAAAGTCAATTTAAAGTAAGAGCAAAATTCAAAATGACAAATGACAAATTCAAATGGTTTGACGGAACAAAATGTGTAGGTTGTGGTAGGGAGACATTATTCTTTAAGTACCACAACTTGAAAAATAATTAGTGTAAAGCGCGCTACCCGTTCCAAAAATAGACTTTAACGGCAATCACGTACCCGGCTTTCGTGATTTCCGCCGAATAAGAAGTGCAGTTCGTTCTAGTTTTGTTCTGTTTTGAGTTGTGCTAACATGTAAAAAAGTTATATTAGCGCCAGTTATTAATTTTCGTATATGTGTTGTTCTATTTGTGATGTGCCGTCTTGCTAAGAAGAAATAAAAAATATTTTAACAAATCACACCCCGAGAAATTAATATTTTGATATAATGTGAAATCTGTGTGAATCGAATTCGAGCCAGCCGACAATTGACTACCCAACGTCCGGCCACGAACACGAATTCGAAGGAAAATGTTCTCATCCTAATTCTACAAAAGCATGATATATTTGCCGAAACGTCAGTGAAGGCTTAATGTGGAGACCCGAAATTTTTTGGTTTCCATCTGTTTGTTTGTTTGTTTGTTAGTTAGTCTGTCTGTCCCGCGATAACTGCCGTAAAAAGCATCCGATTAGGTTGAAATTAAGGAGGTATATTGGTGAGCTCCCCGGATTTAGCTGTATAGTTCTGGGTTAAATTTGGTTCATTCGTTCGGAATATATAGAACATTTTACTTTGTGACAAAATGCTTTTCTATGGGAAGTCAGACGATTTTCAAATTTTCATTTGTTGAAAGAAATCGCTCATATGAATAACAGATTTAAATGGTAAATTTTGGATGCTGAAATTTTTAAATAAGAGTATTAAATTATTCCTTTTAGTTTGCAATTTTGTCAAAACATTTGTCAGAGCTCTTAAATTAGGTGTATAACTTATGATGGAATTTTATACATGTGTTCGAATAATATAAAACATTTTATTTTATGAATTTACTTATATTTCATTTTTTTTAACCGTTGCGTAGCAACTATATCTCATCTAAAAATATCATAAATGTGAAAGTATGTATGGTTTTTTAAGTCAAATCAAAGTTAAAAGGAATGAATTAATGAATGCCTTTGTATAGATATTTGCATATAGATTGATTTAAACGCAGAAATGAAAATAGTATTTATATACTATATAGAATAATATTTTTATTTATGTATTCAACTATTTTGATTATAAATGAAAAAGTTCGTAATTTTCATACAGAATAAACTGACATTATTCTATTAAACTTTATAAACTTTATTGTTGCCAAAAAAAAGGAATAACAATTTCTCCCAAAGAGTTAATTTTAATTTGTATGATTTTTCACGTGCAAAAGGAAAATGGAATAAGCAAATTACAAATAATAAAAAAGATAAATAGGACAGAATGAATACATATAAACATTTCACACCAAATACAACCTAAAATAATTTTTGTAGTGGTATTTTCCCAACACTATGAAGAAAGATTCCTCGATTTACACGATTTTACTTGGTCTTCCTTTTCTCATTGGTTGCAATTTCATTTTCACAATTGTGTATATTAATTGGCACAAAATTTTACATTTTTATGAATGAGGTATATGTAAGGTCATACAAATAAGAAATTCCGTATTGTCTTCTATAAAATGTGATAAAGTGTTGGTTAACTATGTACACTCTAAATAAAAAGGAGTGACTATTCACTCCAGAGGAGTGAATAGTCACTCTATCGCAGAATCAAAATATGCCCAACCTCTTTAGAGTGACTATTCACTCTAAGCAAAAGTGAAATTTTTGACTCTGTGAAAGAGTGAATAGTCACTCCTGGGAAGTGAATATTCACTCTAAACAGGGGTGGATAATCACTCTTTCGGAGGAGTGACTATTCACTCTTGCTAAAGGAGTGCCGTTTTTCACCCCTGGTAGGAGTGAATAGTCACTCTCTCATAGAAGTGAATGTTCATTTTTTATGGTGTCAATTCTTTTTTTATTTTGCTTTTATGGACATTTTAAAAGAATCACATCTTTTACAGCATGCAATGGAAAATAGATACAAGCGTGGTAAAGATTGGAATAAAATACTTTATCATCAATATTTATTTAATTCATAGTTTGTAACACTAATTGAACTTTTAAGGAAAAAATCAGTTAAAGTTACATATGAATTTAATTTACATTACTAACAGAAATAAACTAATATATTTTATTCCAATTTTATCCTTTGTGTTTGCTTTTATTGCATACCCTATAAAAATATTACTTTTAAAGTTTTTTAAATAACTTTTTAATAGGTGAATATTATATGTTTAACAATGTTTGATGTCATTTTAATTTTTGGTTTTAAATATAAATTCCTATCTTTTTACCGTACTTTTTCCGTAAATTATTGCTATTTTTGCAAAGTCCTATTGTTCTAAAATATTTTTTTATTTTTTTACTTAAAAATAAGGCTTATAAACTTACATATTATTTTAAAAATGAGTTTAAGTATGATTTAAATATTAAGAATGTGTATTTTTTTCCGCTGTGATTTGCTTTTGTTTTATTTAATATGATCATGTAGTCTAAATTTTAAGTTCTCTGGAATATGTATATATATTTCTTTTAAACATATTCCTTAACTTAATCATGATTTCTAATTTTGGCCCATTATTGTTGAAAACAATACTTATTAATGAAACGACACGGTAAGTCATATTTAATTTAATTTTTTTATTCCCGTAGATATTGTATTTTGGGAATATGAGCAAAATAGATTTGATATGTTTTATAGGAAAAGATTGACCTAGGAAATAGAAAAAAATAAATATAAAAATAAACACATTACATTTATTTGTATCTGTATGAATTTTAATAAAAATGAAGTGAATGACTGCATATATAAGTTCTTATTGTTTGAAAAACATTTCAATGTACAAAAGTAGTTATTAATCTCTTTTTAAAAAAATATTCAGTCCTAAATTATGTAAGTAAGTAAGAACTTTTTAAAAAATATACTAAAGCTGTCTTATAGATAAACTTCAAAACAGGCATAAAAAACATTTTATTTCAATGCTTAAATATCATGTTTTATTTTTTAGTGCCAAAAATTACGTGCATCAAAAACGTAGAAAATGCGTTTAAATTGAAGGAAATTTAATAACTGATGCAGAATGCCTATAATTATTTTTTTTATATTACTCAGTATCGAAATTTTTAAATCATAACCCGCAGAAAAATGTTTAGATACAATTAAAAAATATTTATATACAGTAAAACCCCCCTAAAACGACCACGAACTGTTCGAATAAAAATTGGTCTCTCCGAGAGGTGGTCTCTTAATGGAGGTCATGTTTAAATCTAGATTTTAATTGTTGACAAATGGTAACAATGTTACTTAAATTTATTTTTCACACTAGGAAAAAATATAAAAATTTAAGTATCAAAATAAAAGTTTAGTACAGAAGTTAATTACTGCAGAGTTTAAAAAATGGACACATTGAGCTTTGCTTTAATTTTACAGTTTTATATTTTATAATTATTTCCATGTCCTTTCGAAGTTCAGTAAATAAAGGCATTTAATGATAATTTCATTACTTTATCTATTTCTTTGAGAGTTTTCCGACACATCAGGGCAGAGGAGTTTATTAACCGTCAGTCTTAATTTGTAATCAGAGTTAAATTCATTGCCTAAAAAGGCACAAAGGGGTTTAAATACTTAAAAGTTACCGGGATAAAAAAAATCTCAACTTAGTTTAGAAGTTTGATGAATAATGCACTCTCCGAAATTACTTATTTAATAAAACCTTCTTCAAGCGACCAGGAAAAAACGGAATTTATTTCATTTTCTTTAAAGAAATCGGTCTCTCATGGAGGGGGTTCAACTGGGATGGTCTCTAAAAGGAGGTCAAATTAGTATTGAGCCTATGGGAATAAATTTCGTTCCATGAAAAAATGGTCGTTGAGGGAGTTGGTCGCCTAATAGAGTTGGTCGCACAGGCAGGTTTCACTGTACCAACCCTTTCGTAATATCATAAACATCAAATATCATATTTAACTCCTAAACAGTAATAAATACTCTTAACTGTATATAATCCGAAATCAAAATTAAACCAAAAGAAAAAAAATCTCATAGAACGGCAGATTAATGTTTTCGAATGACGTGTCTCCTACGATTGAGAAAATCTATCTTCTCTTATCAGTCACCCTTTCAAACGAAAGAGATAAAACTTCTTTGTTTTGGTCGTTGGTAAAAGTTTTATAATTTGCAAACACAGCATTGAAAGGTAATAAAAAAATATTTTCACTCATTTTTTTTTTTTATTCACATTTCCCAAACTAATGAAGTTTGGATTATTATTTTTTTTTTTTTTTGCTAAGTATTGTGCGCTTAGAGGTCTGCACGGGCCGAAATTTCCAAGTACCCGGACCGACTCATAGAAAAAAAATTCAGTCCGGCCCGTAGAAAAAAATTGGTCCGGCCCGGTAAAAAACTTAAAAGTTCTGCCCGAGCCCATCCCGGAAAAAAGTTAAAATCTCGGTCCGAGTGAATTTGAACAAAACATTGATTTTTTATTTTTTTTGAAGTGTTAAAAATCTGGAAAATGCTATACAGTAAGATGGAATTGTATAGAAAAGAAAAAAAAAATGCGTTATAGACAAGTTCCCTTCTTAGCGAGTGTAAATGTATTATATATTCTTTTCTTATGTATTAGTATATTAATTATGCATGGATCAATACGTTAGTGAGTTTAAAACTGGGTTCCGTCATACGCAAGTTCTTTTGACACGTTTTACTATGTTTTAATTTAGCTATATTTTAATAAGCGCAGAAATCTAGTGTTCTTCAAAAATAATATATTTTAATGTTTAAGGGTAGAATAATGACGATTTAAAAATGTATGCATTTTTTGCAAACATTTTTGGTCCAAACCTAATTTTACTGACCTTTGAATAGACCAGACCACGGTGAGACACTGATTTTCATACGGGCTGGGTCAAAATTAGGACTGAAAGTTTTGGGTCGTGAAGACTCGGAATGAACCAGTCCCGGCTTTGTACAGAAAAATAAGCTAGGCCCGGCCCGAGACTTCAAAAAAAGTATGGCCCGAGACCGGCCCGAGTTCCGTGAGTGAAAATCGGCCCGTGCAGATCTCTAGTGCGTATTCAATTGCTCAAAGAATTATATTTCAAACCGCTACATGAAGAAATATAACAGACAATCACTTTTGAACACTCTAACGATCAATCTTTATCTATAAAACATACAACTATTTCGTGCATATCTTAACATATCTACACGAATAAATGGTTAAAATTAAATAAGACTTACCTTTATTTTATATATTCCGTTAAGAATAATTTTAATGATATCCTAATCTGTTAATCCTAAGATGGCGGACCAGACGAAAATGTGATCATTTTTCTTATCTTACGAGGGAGCTGTCACCTTGCTGTTCTGATTGGCTAATAAGCAATGCATACGTAAGCCACTCTTTCGGGAGTGACAACTTCACTCTCGATAACGGAGTGAGATATTGCACTCCTTTCTAGAGAGTGGGAAATTCCACTCTTCAAGGAGTGTATTTTTATAAAATTCACTCCAAAAAGAGTGAAAAGGCCTGTCACTCTTTCAAAGAGTGAGCTTTTCACTCCTCCCAGTTTTAGAGTGTATGTTTCTATTAAGAGGAGCAGAGCTGCCAAGCCTCCGGCGTTCTGGATACCAGTATTTTAATACAAAAAATGTTACTTTATTTAATTGAAACATTTGCGCGATTTAAAAGAACAACATTTTCTATAAGATAATAGTGTTGTGCAAAAAGCCTGAGACTTGCCATGTCTGGTGGGGAGTGAAATGTTTTATTTATTGCATTTATCTCTATTTTAATGCTACGTGAACAACGTCCCGTATAACAGCTTGTAGAGTGTAAAATAAATTAAATTATTAAAATAATCCCTATTACGAAAAATGAAACAAGATGCCCGGCTAAGGGAAATAAAAGGTTAGTTAACCTTTCGTAATTTGACCTGAACACAGGTGTGTGTCAAATTTCAACGGTGTTTGTAACATCACGATTTTAAATTAAATGTGGATACTATTAAAAGGCTATCACAAAAAATACTTAACGGCGCCAAATCACGTTTACCTCTTTAGTCAATTTGAAGTGGGCACGATGATGAATTATTAACCGTTAGGTTTAGAAGTCCTCCTACTTTAGGGTGATTTTAGTAAGTTAATGCTATCGAGTACATTTTTAGATATTTAGATTAGATCTTAGATATAAATATTGCAGAATGGTAATCAAAATTATTTTTTTGAAACAAAAATTATAAAGGTATTAGATTTCTAAATTAGATGTCTCAGTTTACATTTCCAAAAGATCTTTATCCATTAGATACAGGTGTTTGTGGTTAGCAGGCAAGTAAATACTGCTGTATGGATATAAGATAACGTAAAATGCTTGACCAAATTGTTGCTTATCCTTATAAATCGCAGTGTAAAAAGGAATCTAAGATATAGGATAATCATTAACTCAATCAATAGAAAATTACAAATGCAAAATAAATTACACAACGGAGGGTTCAGGGGGGCGCCCCCTGAAGAAATTTGCTTTATTATATAAAAATTACTAGAATAAGTAGTTCGTGAGAGTTTCAGAATATCATTACATAACAACGTGTTTAATTTAACGCTTATAATGTCTGAAACCATCGAAATATTTTTTTTCCTTTTATAAATGTTTGTGTAATTTAAAAAGTTTAAATTTTGTTTTTGTAGAAAGATTAATATTACGCAAAGTTTGCTATAAACAATAAGTTGCAGAGATGACGTTGAGGCTCTTGATCTGCAGATTTACTAGTTTTAATCATGAAATGTTGATTTAAACTACCATGCAGAAAAAAGCACGACCGGCCGTCGTCGTCTGTGTGTGAAATATGTTCCTAATACTCTACAGATTAAGTCGTCAGCTTGTGAGTTATGTTCGCAATGTTCTATAGATTAATTTTGTTTCATTGCCTTTGCCATTTCATTCATCATCGTCTTTCCACCATATAATGTGTGTGTTCTTATTTTTTAAGTTGTCAAGTTCTACAAATTATTTCGTTAATGTCCTAAGAAAATTCTAGGATATTTGTGTTTTTTTTTTAACTTTCAATTCATTTTTTTTAAGTGTGCCTACAGTTATTTATTCTACAAGATTTATTTATTCTACAAGATATTTTCAACAAGTGAGAATTTTTTTAAATGGAAGGATACATATTTTGTTTAATAATAAAGAATGCATTCTTGATATTCTTCATATACGTAACATTCTTGATATTCTTCATATACGTAACATTCTTGATGTTTTTCATATTCGTAACATTCTTCATATTCTTAACATTATTAATTTTAATTCATTCTATTATTTTCCATTTATTTATGTATTGTATATTTCCCCTTCCCCTCTCCCTCATCCATTATTCTGAAATTTACTTTTTATTCGGTTCATGCATGTTTAATTTTTACTTTAAGTAAGATATTTTTTGATTCATATAAAAAAAGAGTGGGAGAGGAAGCAAAAAAAGTATTTATTTACGTTCGTTGATTTTTATCTTTTCTTTTTTTTAAAGAGGAAAATAAACAGTCAAATAGAAGTTGTTAAAATGTATTTATAATTTTATCGCAATTCTCATAAGGATACGTGTTTGTTTATTTAATTTTTTTATTGATTTCATAAGAGAATTGATTGCAATTTTTATTTAAGTGTTTGTTGTTATTTAATGCTAAACGTAAGTATTTAATTTTGAGTTCCTGATTTACTGATGAAAAAAGCCTTGAATGTGATTCTCAAAACGGAATGAGTAAGTTTTGTATTTATTGTTTGTTTATAAAAGAAAGTATCTTTTCTTTTAAAGTTATATTGAATGAAACCGATATTAAGTAGTCTTAGTAATATAATAATAATATTGGTTGAAAATTTAATTATTCAGTTATGTGTTTGATATTTTTTTTATTTTTTAGAATATTGTTTGAAAGTGTCAACTATTCATTAAATGCTTTTGTATTGGTTAAAATACTGTTTTGATTAAGTGTCGCGTTATGGTCATCCAGTTTATTTATATCAGCAGGGATTTAAAGTTTGTTTTGTTTTGTAGTCAGAGTTTTTTAAAGTTAAACGTTACTGTTTTGCTTTATTAAAGTCTTGTTTATATGAGCTGTAACGGCAAAGCTCACGTCTGGGGAATAATTTAAACGAATTTTTGGCATTTGTGGGGTACTGGTTTTGTTGTTTTGCTAAAGTTTAAAATATCTGAACTTAGCAAAGCTCGTAAACAGGATTTGCATCAGGTTGCGTTAGAAAAGAATTTAGATGTGCAACCCTCTATGACCGTTGTCACACTGCGTGAAAAAATTAAATCCTCCCCCTCGTATGAAGTTAAACTGCAATTTACTACTGCAACTACCGCAGTTGTAAATTCATTATTCAGAATCAAAATTTCGACTCGCGAGGAAGAACAGCATAGGCGAGATTTAGAGAGAAAACAAAAAACAGCGCAGTTAGAACAGCTTAAACTAGAATTAGAAGAGAAGCATAGAGCGGAAGCGTTAGAATTAAAAAAAGCTTGAGATTAATTTTGAGCTTGAGAAGTTTAAGTTGCAGGCTCAGAGCCAAAGTTTTTCCAGTGGAGCGGTAGGTGGTAATGCGGCAGGAGTAAGTCTCACCCGGAGAGTAAGATAGATATCAAAAAGCTGTTGCCTACATTCAGGCCAGAAACTGATGATTTAACCTTGTTTTTGGTGCTCCTGGAACGTCAGTTAAAGCTATCGAAGATACCAGAGCCTCTGCGGGTTTCGTATTTACTCAGTGTTGTACCATCTTCTATCTCTACGCTTATCGCTCGTAAATCAGAAGAAAACGCTTCAAATTTTTCACATGTTAAAGATTTGCTTCTAAAAAGGTTTACAATTAGTGCCGAGAAGTTTAGATAACTGTTCTTTACTCATCGCAAGGCCAAGAAAATTTCTTGGAGAGATTATTATTTCGAAATTCAAGATTATTTTGAAAACTGGCTTAAAGAATTAACACTAACGTATTTTGAAGCTCTTCAGGATCTTATCATAGCTGATCAAGTGAAAAGGCGGGTACCTGTTGAATGCAAACAACATATGTTAGATGTGTGGGAAAATTTAAATTCGCCAGTCGACCTTGCCGAAAAATTAGATGTGTATGATATTATCAGATCTACAGTTGAGGCACGTCTAACTAGTCAATGGGTATTATGCTAAGCTTGCATTTTTACTAACTTTGGCGTTGTAGGATCGCCAGATTTGGCTGTTTATCGTTGTTTGGGGGAATAAATTTGTGCGAGTTTATGTTATCAATTATTTTGTTTTTTCACGTTCCATGCAGATTGTTCCGTATTCCTAAAAGAATTATGTTTCCATTGTTTTAGCTTACTGTACTAAATTTTGTCATCTGTGATTTCTGAATTTTTAGCGATTCTTATGCGATTTAACTTTTTTTTTAGCGTTTCGAGGCGATTTTCTACATTATTAAAAGTACATTCGATTGATAACGTTTAGTCCAATACAACAAATTTTATCCTTTTTTCAATAATGTTTATTCGGAATTCATACAGCAATTTTTGTGGGGGTTTTCGTGTTTGCGCGACGATTTCTCAACATTCGCAAATTTTATCCTATTTTTTTTTTCCAATATAGAAATTTTTTTATCCTGCAATTTTTGAAATTTTAGTCATTTATAATGCTATTTTCAGCATTTTTTTCGCGAAGATATAAAATTAACGATGAATTAATGTACAAAAATATTCAGAAAGAACTAATTTATAAGAAAAAAATTGTGTTTTAGTTCAGAATTTATTGTAAATCACATGAAACGTGCATAAAATAAAAATTGTTTTCCCCCTTATTTTTATAATGAAAATAAATGGTCTTCGCTGATTTGTTTGTAATAGAACTCTTCTTCGGAAAATCATAAAAGAAGACAGGAATGAATATTCTTAGCTTTTCTTTTGTAAATCAATTATTATTTTGTCCCAGATTTGTAAGCTTTCTTTACAATAATAACAAAAAAATCTAACCGGTGTAATAAACTCATAGTAATGAATGCTAAAATTCAAAAGCTGTGCCGTGTTTTATTATGAAGCCGAAAAAAAAGTTTATTGGTATATATGTTAACATTTTAAATAAAGATACAATTATTATTTTTAGCATTCAATTTTTATGTTTAAAATAAAATAAAAATTTGAAAATAATCTATTTGTATCCTTACAAATTTTATTCCAATTTAAAATTCAATATAAATTTCAGCCTGAAAATTATAATATCACTTGTTTCAAATTTATCTATTAAAATAGAAGGAAATACACATACACACCCTCTCACAATGTTCTTACAACACTTTATTTACACTTTTTTTCTTTCTCACAATGTTCACAAACAAATGCACATTTTTAGCTGCATTAAAGAAATTGTTTTAACTATTCCACTATATCCAGATATTTTGCCATTTCGTTTCCAGTTAATTGATTTATGTCAAATTAAATTATAATTTAACTATCAAATTAACTTACATTTATATATAAAACTATAGTATGCATTATGAATAACTGGTGAATTTTTTCTTGTTTTTGTGTCTAAAATACTGTTAAAATATGGAAATTATACCATTGTTTAAAAGACAAATTAATTTAACTGTTGATCAATTCTTTCTAAGCAAAATAAGAATTGTTTAAACTTCTGTATGCGGAAGGATGGAAATTATATCCTGAATGTACGTACATATAAAAAGTGACATTAAAAAGAAAAAAATGATTTTAACATTTTTAATAAAGATAAAATTCTTATTAATTAGCATTCTTCAATTTTTATATTTAAAGCAAAAGCAAAATTTGAAAATAATCTAATTATGTCCTTAGAAATTTTATTCGAATTTCACATTCAGTATAAATTTCATCGCAGAATTATAATACCTCTTTTTAAAAAATGCCTATCAAAATAGAATGAAAAACCATTTTTTTCCTCACGATGTTCTTAAGTAATTACAAATTTACATTTTAGGCCACATTGAAGAAATGTTTTAACCCATTCCTATAATCTACAGATTTTGCAATTCCGTTTCCAGATAATTGATTTATCTTAAATTATATTTTAATTTAACTCAAATTAACTAACATTTATGCATAGAACTAAAATATACATTCTGAATAACTGATGAAATTTTTCTTTTTTTTAAATCTAACAAACTGTTGAAATATTCAATTTATACCATTGATTAAAAGACAAATTAATTTAACTGCCAATCAATTCTTTGTAATTAAAATAAGAATACTTTTACCTTGAGAATGCGAAATCATGAAAATTATATCGTGAATATTATATCGTCTATCCTCTAAGAAAGTCGTATCTTCTTTCAGTTGTTTAATTTATTTTTAAAGATAATTATCATTATTTTACATATTTTATCCATATGTTTGGTATGTTTTTAAAGTGAAATTTTCTAAAAAATTCGAATTCATTAAAATTTTTATTCTATCTTTAATAGTTTTAAAAAATGAAAAATTTGACTGGACATCGAAAATCTTCTATCTTCAGAAATGACATGGGGATCACCCTATGGCAGATCACCCCCAAACAACTCTACGGGTTGCCAGGGTTGCTTACTCATTTGCTTCTACCGCCAAAGATTTCGCCAGAATTCTAATGCGCGAAGAAACACATTTTCCTTGAATATTACTAGTATTTGTCATAAATATGAACATACATTAAGCTAAATCAATTTTGTTTAATCAGTCAATCGCTTTTCAATGGAAAAATCTAAAAAAAAAAAAAAACGGATATAAAGTGGCTTTTCTTTAAGGGGTCTCAGGACTCTCAAAGCTCTAAAATTTTCAAAATTTTAATTTTTTTATATGTTAAACTTCTATGTTTTCTGAACATTTTGATATAATTGTTATCTTGAAATTCCCTTTAGAACAGAAGTTATGGCATTTAGAATTATAGTCGCTCAATAGCTGAAGCAGTGTTTCCAAAACTTTGAAGTCATTTTTCTCCAAATGACGTTTTTGGGCATAACGCGCACGATATCTCAAAAACTTCTGAATACTTTTTCATGAAATTTTCAAAACATATGTTTCATGTTAGTCTGTATAAACTGAACCTAAAATTTATTTTTTTTTTTTGTAAAAAGAAAATATTTTTTAGGTGTTTATATTGTTGAAATTTTCTAAATTTTGCATTAGCTAAATACAACTTTGTATTAAAAATATAAAAATGTTTTTTATACAAATTTATTTAGGTTCAGTGTAATTATTATAATCTGAGGTATAAGTAGGCACCAAAATTTTCATTCTAGTTCGTGCGCATAAGCTGTTATGACGATTTTCTGCTCGTCAAATGTCTGACAGTTTTGAGCCCCCTGTAAATGCTAATTCTGCATCTTTCAAAAAATTGTTTTCTGGTCGAGAAAATAATTGGAAGCAGAGTAAGCTTCCAAAAGAAGACAGATATCCTACTAAGTTTGCTAATCGACGCATAGAATCCGATATTATTTGCTATGGTTGTGGTAAATTGGAATTTATAAAGAAGAAATGTCCAGATTGTTCCCCTACGATTAAAAAACAAGCTGTGCAAGCCCATCGTCTTCAACTATATAGTTTAAATACATCAACAGTTTCAGCTCCATTTGTGCCTATCACGATCTGCAATAACAAGGTGCTAGTCTGTGCAGATACGGGAGCGAATCGTTGTATTACGGGAGAACATATGTATGAATTATTTTTTTAAACTGGTGTTGCATTGAACCCTCATACTCATGAAGTAACATTGGTTGACAGAATTACGAGGGTTAGAGAAACTTTGTCTGCCACTGTGCCCGTAGAGATTGAAGGCCGATTCTTCGAAACGGAGTTCTTCATATTACCAGATGACAAGGGTAATAGAACACTTTTAGGTATGGATTTCTAGCATAATGCTAACATAGTGTTAGATACTGCCAAAATATATGGCATTTCAGTGATAAATCTCAGGAAAAGTTTTATTTTGTAGATGAATACGAAGAAGAAAATAGTATGTCAGCTGGTGCGGTCTAAGTCAGCCCGTACGCTTTACGTGGAGATGAAGGAAAAAATCTAAATTCCGATGAAAGGGACAAACTTAATGATGTTCTGAAAATGTATGAAAAATGTTTTTAACCAGGAGAGAGACAACCCCGTTTGTGGAGCATCGTATCAATACAGGTGATAGTGCTCCTGGTCCTGTTGCTGTATGACGTTGTCGGTTGACTCCTACTAAGAAAGAAATTCTTAAGAAGAAAATAGAATATGAACCTGGAACATCTAATGTTGTGACTGACATACTGTCACGCCCTGTATGTAATCATCAATCTGCTTTCCGAGAGACATGATATTTTGTCAGCTTAGACATGCCAACAAGAAGTCCAAAAGATATCAGAGATGCGCAGTTGCAAGATGAAAATCTTAAAAAGTTCGTAGATTCTTTTGAAGACGAAAAAAAGCGAAGATTTCGCCAATTGGACTGATAGAGGATTCCTGATGAATCAAGGTGTGCTTTATTGGTTTGCTCCTGAATCATATGCCGAGGAAGCGCAACTGGTCATTCCAGTACAAGAAAGACCAAAGGTTTTGAAACTTCATCATGACGACCCCTCAGCCGGACATTGTAGTGAAGCAGGAACTTATCAGAGAATTGCTAAAATATATTATTGGACAGGCATGAGAGCATATATTTCTGAATATGTGAAGAAGTGCCCAGAATGCGCCCGTTATAAAGCAACAAATCAGAAACCTGCCGGTTAATTTCGAACACCTGCTTGTGCTCAGCGATTTGACACCCTCAGCATTGATCTCTTTGGACCATTGCCTCCTCTTAATGATGGACACAGATAGGTTTTTATAGAAGATTGTGCCACTAAAGTGGTAGAAATATTTGCTTTAACAACTGCCACTGCACAAGAATGTGCGACTACTCTGATTGAAGAGATCTTCCTTCCGTATAGTATCCCAAGAAGACTCATAAGTGATAACGGCCCACAGTTTGTGAGCGCTGTTTTACAAGTTTGTTACATTATTGGAATAGACCAATCGTTGACACCAATGTACCATCTTCAGGCCAATCCGATCGAACACAAAAATCGAGGCTTGAAACCTCGAATAACAATCCTTGTTGGGAATGAACACAGTTCCTCTATTGATAAACTTCCATTTATTAGATTTGCTATGAACTCTGCCAAATCTGATACAACAGTCCAAACTGTCGCCTATTTGCAGTTTGGTCAAGAACTGAGAACAATCGATGATGTGACGAACGATTTCGGAGCTGTTGTGGAAAATGATAATTTTGTTCCGGAAATATCCCCATATTTTAAACGTCTTGTAAATATTTCAGAAAGTTTAAAAGAGCGTATTGAAATGAAACAAGATCAGTGGAAGAAATACTACGATAAAAATCGTGGACGAGTGTATTTCACACCTGGTCATAAAGCATGGGTTACCCTACACTACACCCTGTGAGCAAGGCAAGTAAAAATAAAACAGCAAAATTTATGCCTAAGAGAGATGGACCATACGTAGTTTTGACTCAAAAGTCACTGGTGACATATGATATTGCTAGCCTGGAGAATCCTACTGAGCGAATTGGGTCTTACCACGTTTCCGCCTTGTCACCTTTCAAAGAATGTCAAACTATTCCAGTTGCATCCTTGAGAAAAAGAGGTAGACCCAGGAAGCATTCTGTTTCCTCTCCGAGACGTAAATCGGAAACGAAGGGGAAGGATGTAACGCGCGCTACCCGTTCCAAAAATAGACTTTATCGGCAATAACGTGACCGGCTTGCGTGAGCTCCGCCGAATAAGAAATGCAGTTCGTTCTAGTTCTGTTCTGTTTTGAGTTGTGCTAACATGTAAAAAAGTTATATTAGCGCCAGTTATTATTTTGTGTGTATGTGTTGTTCTATTTGTGATTTGCCGTCTTACTAAGAAGAAATAAAAAATATTTAAAAAAAATCACACCCCAAGAAACTAATATTTTGAAATAAATTGAAATCTGTGTGAATTGAATTCGAACTAGCCGACATTAGTATATTTGTCGGCTTTTTTTTTAAACGGCGCTATTTTTTTCTTTTTCTTATGATGTAATTCTGAATGGTAAGTCTCGAAATCAGCCATAATTCTCAACTATATTTGATCACCTGTTTTGGGCATCTTTTATCCCTTTCGACTCCGTCGTCTCTTACATAAATTTTATTCGGTCAGCAACACTTTTTTAACAGATGTTACCTTCAATTACACAATTTCAAAAATGCTATAATTAAAATAAGGCAAATTTTATCTCCCTTTATTACTGGTGCCGAATATTGCAAAGAAATATGATGTCGAGTGCAAAGGGTTAAACTTCTATTTTTCACAACAGTATTTTTTAAATATCTCGCCCTACCTTTTTTAAATAAATTTAAATAAATACTCAAAAAAGGATTTCTTTTTAAATGAACTCTCCAGCCGCGGGCGACTTTTTCATTTACTTGGATAAAACCGCGACATATTTTTACATTTTTAAATTCAGATTGTTTGATTCCCACCACTTTTTTGAAATAGAAATAGTCGCTTTATATAATTACAGATTAAATAATGCGAGAATAAGCCGAATAATACGTTTTTAAAAAAGTGGAGGGAATCAAACAATCTGAATTTTGAAAAAGTAGCCCACTGGAATGCGAAAATAGCATACCCCGCAGAATTGTATAGAGTATGGGAAACGCGATATGAGCGTTCTCCGCGGCTGGATGACTAAATAAAGTTTGAATTACTCTGATTTTTTCCAATATATCAAGAATATTCGTGTACCCCTGTATATGATAAAGATAATTTATAAAAGTTAGATAAATTTAAAAAGAAACTACCCGGAAACCGCATTTACAGCAATTGTCGATCATAGGCAATCCTCTAACCGAATCTGTTGATTAGTGCCAATATAGCGTACACAATATTGTACGTATATTTGGATACAAACCCTCATCTTTTTGCTTCTTTTTGGGAACAACGGATTTCGAGCTTATTTTATCGACGATAATTTTTAAATTTTTCAAGCTAAGATTTTGAGACTTGCACAAAGGTTGCTCTATATACTTAGCTAATACATTATGCACATTTTGCATCCAATTTTTGTTAAACTTTAATTCTGCTTCCAGGGTATTGTGTACAATGTTGTCATATTCTCTGAAAAGAACTTTTTTTTTATATTAAGAACTCTGCAAATTATAAGCAAAAAAGTGGCAAAATTTGGAACTGTTTTTATAAAAACCTTAATTTCTGTACTAGTATACACTATCCTCATACAAATGAACAGTTCATTACAATAAGCCTCTTAATCATGCTCTACAGTTTGAATGCTTTTGCTACATCAGTTTTTACAGGGTTATACAAAATATATTCGTTCTTTTTCAATTTCTTGACGGTCCCCTATGGGGTTTCGCGGAAATGTATGACCTATACTATTCTATTTACACACCTGGAGTTTCAGGATAATTCCTCATGTATTTTTCTAGATATTTAGAAAAACGTCTAAAAACGCAAGTGACCAATCATCATTGGCAATATAGTATATAACAGTATTTGACTAAATTTATATTAGCCCGTACAAAATGTTTAAATTGCTTTTATCCACAGATCTTCTAGATGCAAATAAGTAAATTAGAACTCTTTGACTGTAACCTTTACAAAAATTCTTCATTTAGGATATATGTAATCTATCATAAAATTTCCTTGGAGACACAAAGCATCGCTTAACTCATTAAAGCCGGTTGGCAAGGAAACGTGCCATGTAAGGTGAAAAAAAACTTTTAAATTTGAATACTAGTATTTTAATTTGGAAAATTTCACATTATCTAATCTCAAATTTTGAGCATTAAATAAATCAAAAGTACAGTGTGGAGAGAAATCTGAAAGAGGGTCATCCTTAATGTGTTAAACTATACTGAACTTCCTTATGAAGTACCAATCGCCGTGTGTCATTTATACATTAAAAATAAAACTATATTATGTGTTCATGTTCGTGTATACAAGAATGCTTAAATTTTTATCTGAGTCTCTTATACGCTTTATACTTTTTTTTCTATATAAATGAATAATATGTAAATGTGTATTGCTGAAAAACATGAAATGTCTGGGAGGAGTAACGCCTAATAGATTGACGTGTGAAATAAATCCTAAAATTATGTATGGTTTCATTTTCTGTTCTGGTTTCTCTGGATAAAGTTTTTTGGATGCAAGTATCCACACCAAGTCATGTTGATTCTTCGGAAGAAAAAAAAAGGAAGGGGTAACAAAGCGAGTACATTGCTGACGACATTTTTTTTTACCAAATTAAAACAGAAATCTCATTAAAAAAAATAAAAATTAATTTATTTCCGACTGAAAGCTTTCGTTTATTAAACATGAATCTTCTGCCATTTGTGTTACTTTTGTACTTTCTAGTCAAGGTTACCAGTTTGATCGCCATTTTTTCCGAAATTTCAAATTCATAATGGAATTTCCAAAAGAAGAAATTTTACCCTTGGAAAGCATGAAATGTCTGTAGTTACATAGAGCAAAAAATTCCCTTCTTAAATTCTGGTAAAAACTGGGAATTACTAACTAAAAATGGAGACCAAACTGACATACCTGGTTCCAGTGTTTAATATATAGTATTAATTTTATGATATTCGCGTTAATTTCTGATGAATGAATCAAGGTTTGCACACTCCTTGGAATTTCCAAAGACTTTGGCACCACTATTAATGATAAGAAAATTTATATTAAATATTTTAAACACATCACTTCCAACCATCACCTTTATTCTCAGATTTTTTATAATTAATATATTTCTGCAGTGAAAATTTGCTTTGAAAATACTGTTAAAATTTAGTGGTAGTGGGAACATTGGATTTCTTTATTAGAGATGCATTTTTTGCTCTGTTTGAAATTTTCGCGGCTTAAGATACTTCCAATCTTAAACTCTGTTGCTCTAGAGCGGATATAGGACGTATGTCACTAGCCACGAATGTTGCCGCATGTGGCAGACTTTTTTAATAGAAATTTTGAACTCACACAGCAAAAATTTAATTGGTATATATGTCGTAGGCTAATTGAGAAATCCGGCTCTTTGCAAACAGCCTAGGCTGTTTGCAAAGAGCCGGTCTAATTGGAGAATCATCTCTCTTTTTCCAATTAGCCTGATATTTTTCAGGCTTATTGCAAACAGCCTAGACACAGTTAGGCTAATTGAAAAATGACCACTTATTTCCCAATCAGAATGCTTTTTTAGGCTTAATTACCGATAACCCGACCCGAACCCGAAAAATAAATTACAGCAGACCGTACTCCGATCCGAGCAAAACAAAATAATTTCAGTCTACAAGCAACCCGACCCGAACCTAAAGATTCCATTTAAAAAAACCGGAATCTGAACCGAACAAAATCTGAACCCGATAAAAATATTCCAATGAACCATAACCGATCCGAGCAAGTCAAAATAATTACTGAGGACATACAAGCCGACCCGAACCTAAAAATTCTATTTGAAAAAAAGCCGGAATCTGAACCCGACAAAAATATTCCAATGAACCATAACCGTTCCGTTCAAGACAAAATAATTTCTGAAGACATGTGACCCAACCAGAACCTAAAAATTCAATTTGAGAAAAACTCCGAAATCTGACGCGAACCAAATCTGAACCCGACAAAATTATTCCAAAGAACCATAAACGGATCCGAGCAACGTAAAATAATTTCCGTGGACATGTTACCCGACACGAACCCAAAAATTCCATTTGAAGAAAACTCGGAATCTGAACCGAACCAAATCTGAACCCGACAAAAATATTCTAATAAACCATAATCGACCCCAGCAAGACAAAATAATTTCTGAGGACATGCAACCCGACCCGAACCTAAAAATTCTAATTGAAAAAAAACCGGAATCTGAACCCGATAAAAATATTCCAATGAACCATAACCGATCCGAGCAAGACAAAATAATTTCTTAGGACATACAACCAAACCAGAACCTAAAATTTCAATTTGAAAAAAACCCTAAATCTGACTTGAACCAAATCTGAACCCGAAAAAATTATTCCAAAGAAACATAAACGGATACGAGCAACACAAATTAATTTCTGTGGACATGTTACCCGACACGAACCTAAAAATTCCATTTGAAAAAAAACTCAGAATCTGAACCGAACCAAATCTGAACCCGATAAAAATATTCCAATGAACCATAACCGATCCGAGCAAGAAAAAATAGTTTCTGAGGACATGCAACCCGACCCGAACCTAAAAATTCTAATTGAAAACCCGGAATCTGAACCCGACAAAAATATTCCAATGAACCATAACCGATCCGAGGAAGAAAAAATAATTTTTGAGGACATACAACCAAACCAGAACTTAAAAATTCAATTTGAAAAAACCCCTAAATCTGACTTGAACCAAATCTGAACCCAATAAAATTATTCCAAAGAAACATAAACGGATCCGAGTAAAACAAAATAATTTCCATGGACATGTTACCCGACGTGAACCTAAAAATTCCATTTGAAAATAAATCGAAATCTGACCCGAACCAGATCTGGACCCGCTAAAAATTTTCCAATGAACCATAACCCGATCCGAGCAAGACAAAATATTTTCTGTCGACAGACAACGCAATCCGAGCAAGACAAAACTATGCCCATGGACACGCACCCCAACCGGAACCTAAAATTTCATTTAAAAAAACGGCATTTGAACCCGTCAAAAATATTCCAAAGATCAATAATCCTATACGAGCAAGACAAAATAATTTCCGTGGACGCGCACCCCGAGCTGAACTAAAAATTCCATTTAAAAAAACTCGAATCAAATCTGAACCCGACAAAAATATTCCAAAGAACCATAACCGGATCGGAGCAAGGCAAATTAATTTCCGTGGACAGGCAACACGACCAGAACCTAAAAATTCCATTTGAAGTCAACCTGCAACCCGACCCGAACCAAATTTTAACCCGACAAAAATATTCCAAAGAACCATAACTCGATCCGAGCAAGACAAAATAATTTCTGTCGACAGGCAACCCGATTCGAACCTGAAAGTTCTAGTTAAACTCAATCCGAAATTTGACCCGAACGCAGGTTATGGAAGGTTTTCGGGTTGAATTCAAATGAAACTTTTAGGTTCGAATCCGTTTGCATGTCGAAGAAAATTATATTGTCTTTCTCAGATCGGATTACGGTTCTTTGAAGTATGTTTGTCGTGTTCCGATCGGGTTCGTGTCGGGTTTCAGGTTGACGTCCAGTGGAATTTTTAGATTCTGGTCGTACTGCGTGTACGCGAAAAATAATTTGCATTGCTCGGATCGGGGTATACGGCCTGATGTATTTTAATTTCGGGTTCTGGTCAGGTTTCGGGTTAACTTCAAGTAGAACTTTCAGGTTCGGATCGGGTTTCATGCCGACTGAAATTATTTTGTCTTGCTCGGATCCGGTTATGGTTTTTTGGAATATTTTTGACGGATTCAGATTTGGTTCGGTTCAGATTTCGGGGGTTTTCTAATGGGATTTTTAGGTTCGGGTCGGGTTGCGTGTCCACGAAAATTATTTTTTCTTTCTCGGATCTGGTTATGGTTTTGGGGGATTATTTTTGTCGGATTCAGATTTGGTTCGGGTCAGATTTCAGTGTTTTTTCAAATGGAATTTTTAGGTTCGGGTCCGGTTGCGTGTCCACGGAAATTACTGTCTTGCTCGGATCGGGTTATGGTTCATTAGAATATTTTTGTCGGTTATCATATTTGGTTCGGGTAATATTTCGCGTTTTTTTAAACAAAATTTTTAGGTTCGGATCGGGTTGCGTGTCCATGGAAGTTATTTTCTCTTTCTCCGATCGGGCTATGGTTCTTATGGATTATTTTTCTCGGGTTCAGATTTGATTCGCGTCAGATTTCGGGTTTTTTTTTTCAAATAGAATAGGTTCGATTCGGGTTGCGTGACCACGGAAATTATTTTGCCTTACTCGGATCTGTTTATGGTTCTTTGGAATAATTTTGTTGGGTTCAAATTTGGTTCGTGTCAGATTTCGTTTTTTTTTTAATTGAATTTTTAGGTTCGAGTCGGGTGCGTGTCCACGGAAATAATTCTGCCTTGCTCGGATCCGGTAATGGTTCTTTGGAATAATTTTGTCGTGTTCAGATTTGGTTCGTGACATTTTTCGTTTTTTTTAAACTGAATTTTTAGGTTCTGGTTGTGTTGCATGTCCTCAGAAATTATTTTGTCTTGCTCGGATCGGTTATGGTTCATTGGTATATTTTTGTCGGGTTTAGATTCCGTTTTTTATTTCAAATAGAATTTTTAGGTTCGGATCGGGTTGCATGTCCTCAGAAATCAATTTGTCTTGCTCGGATCGGTTACGGTTCATTGGAATATTGTTGTCGGGTTCAGATTCCGGGTTTTTTTTAAATGGAATTTTTAGGTTCGGGTCGGGTTGCGTGCAGACTGAAATTATTTTGTCTTGCTCAGATCGAGATACGGTCTGTTGTAATTTATTTTTCGGGTTCGGGCCGGGTTATGGGTTAATAAGCGTAAAAAATCTTCGTGACTGGGATATAAGTGGTCATTTTTCAATTAGCCTAACGGTGTATGGGCTCTTTGCAATAAGCCTGAAAAATATCAGGCTAATTGGAAAAAGAAAGACGATTCTCCAATTAGCCCGGCTCTTTGCAAACAGCCTAGGCTCTTTGCAAAGAGCCTGATTTCTCAATTAGCCTACTATATATATATATTTTTTTTTTTTTACTTTAGTAAATAAATAAAAAGAAATGCTTAATTCATTTTTTAAAGTTGAACTTAAACTTACACTATGTGCAAAATTACTTAAAATGTGAGACAGTATTTAAAAAAATGTTAAATTTCTTTAATACCTTAGTACTTTCAACTATAAAAACATAGTATTCGTCAGAGGAATATAAGAAATACAACTGTTATTAGCGTCTAATTTTCAAAATCTACGTAGATGGTGACGAAAGGAGTGAAAGTGGAAGTTAATTTTTAGATCTGGAAAACATTGGGATAATAAAACATGGATATAAGGAAGTGGAAAATTACTCGTTTTATGATTCTTTAAGCAAACTGAGCCAAATTCTGGGTATGTTGTAGGATAAAACGTCATTACAAACAGTATTTTCTTTAGTAATAATTTCTATTGATTCGCGGATAATTAAATCATGATTAAAGAAATAGAAAATTGAGGCATAAATGTTTGAAAGCAGTTTTTATTCCACTTCAAATGTGGTTTCCGTGCGCGTGTCCCCCATATGATCATTGCGTAGAAAACCAATCAATAATTATAATTAAACTGGCGACTTCTGTTCTAAAATGTCTGTACACTGCTTAATACAATCTACGTGGTAAAACGAATGTTATAAACTTCCTATTCAGATCATACGTGCTGTAAAATTTCATTATTTAGTATGAAAGGCATGGAACAGGGTTCGTACGGGTCCTTTTATTTCCTGACTAAGAAATTCTTTGGTACCAGTATTTTCTTATAGAAAATCTCTCCTTAAATAAGGCGAAATTTCGCGCGTTTAAACTAGATTTATTTTTCTATAAAAGAATACTGATTTTTGGCCTTGAAAATAACGGTACACGTACGAACCTTGTGGAAGTAAGAGCGATGACAGCATTTGATCGACAGAAAAGTCTGGTGTATACAAAAGAATAAATGAATAATTTGAATCATACTTTTGGAATAAATACTTGACATAAGAAGAAAATTGTCAAATAATTGTTTGAACGAAACACGACACATGCAGAAAAAAGCACGAACATTGTGTTCGCGCATTGTTCTACATTATACTGACGTTTTGGTAATCATTCGTGCAATTTTCTGCATTACACTGACAGATATAAACTACTTTTTCTATTGCGTTCATCATCATTAAACGAAAGTAAAACTTATCAAATAAAAACCATAAACACACCAGAAGTATTAGGGGAGCTAGGGGATGTATGGGACAAGGGATGGATGGGACATTCTCAATATTTCAGGCATTAAACATTTATTTTAAATTGCTTCCTAACCTCATATACCTCTACCACAGTGTGCTTCAGAACTAAAAGTAGGACCACACTGCTGTTTTCATTTTCCTTCAAAGTTGCATTTTCTGAAATCTCTGATTAAAAGTAAGTTTTTTTTTTTACATTTGAAGATGTGAAATATCTTATACAAAATAAAAAAAATAAGCTATGTTGTAGTTATTTATTTTAAGGTTCAATATCAATAATTAAAATGAATGAATAGTAACCATTGTGACAAAATAATGCTTGAGGTAAAATGGTTGAGAAGGGATATTATGCATCATGGGGATGATTGGGACATTTCAAATGGGGATGAATGGAACATTCTCACTCCTCCCTAGAGATGTTGAAAATTTTATTTATTAATTAAATAGTATTATATAGGAGATAAATCAATAATTTACGTCAATTAATAGTATCAAATAGTATTATATGAGTTGTTATTGTTTAAAATTTCTGAGTGTTATTTATTGTATTGTAATAATTATTAAAGGATTATCAAAAAATTGGTACTAAAACTTAATCAAAATAGACAAAATTGATAAAAATAGTATATGTGTATTGATCAAATGGGGGAAATTATATTGAATTTTGAAATGTTGCACAAATAAATCCCCACCCCTAACATATTGGTCAATTGGAAGGTCGGGTCGTGTTGGGAAAATCAATTCATACCGAAAAATTCAATCATTTAATTATTAGACATTGATTCCGATATCTAATGTCTAATAATTATCGGGCAGAATTTTCCGGTACGAATTGATTTTCCCAACACGACATGACTTTCCGATCGACACAATTTCCGTTCTGCATGTTTCTACGATACATTTAATTAATATTAATTAATAAGTTATGATTGAAAATTATGCTATATTTAAAAGACATTTTGCTCTTTCATTTCAAATCTAAAATGCCTCATAAGTGGAAAAAAAAGACAGGTTGATAGCCGAAGTCCGCAATAAAAGTTAAAACTGCAATAGAAGAAGCTATTGAAAAAAAAAAACATATCGATTCCTGCTGTAAAATCATGTATTACAAATATAATTTTCATATAAAGTTATAATTATAAATTTTAATTTGGTAAAATATAATACAGGGAGGAAAATCTTTTTGTCCCATCCATCCCTATTAGTGTCCCATTCATCCCTGCTGTGGGGATGATTGGGACAGGGAGGAACGTTTTTTTGATTTCATAATATTTTTATGAATAAATCATAATCTAGAATAAATATTGTTCATATATATTGGCAAATACCTAATGTATGAAATGTGATATATAATATTGACAATAACTTAAATAAAAAAAATATAAAAAATATTTTTGTGAAAATGTCCCATTCATCCCCCACCTCCCCTACATTATGCCTAGTCGTTGGTGAGTAACAAGGTAGCAGGAAGCCCTTACAGCAAATTAAGAAAGGAGTGGAAAAGTTTAGTCATAATAAACGTCAGTGTATGTTGGCAATTTGGCCCCCGCTTTTATTAAGACCCCTGAGTACTAGACTGAGCACTGACACAAAAATGGCAGCTGGAAGGCTTATTTTTTTCAGCGTGCGTATGGTCCATTGAATTTTGGTACAAAAATTTTTTTAATTTTTCTGCGCTTTATCTTTCTGTGATTAAACAAGTCAAAGAAAACTTTTATACTGGTGTCTAATTTTGGGGGGACCTACATACGTAAAAAAAAAAAAAAAAAAAAAAAAAAAAAAACTGACTTCGGCAGCCACAATTTTTGTATCAGCGCTCAGGCCTAGTATTCCGGAGACGGTGCCTTACATACCTATCTGATTCCGAGTTGTCTTTGCATCCCTAACACTTCCTGGAAGTATGTTGGTCTAGTAGTAAAATACCCAGGAGTAATGACACTGAAATGTCGGAGATTTGTCGAAAGCGCCCCCTATCAAAAAAATGAAGGCACCAAAGCTGTACGTCATTCTGAATAACATAAATACAAAGGGAATGACCTACACACAAACCGCAACAAAATAGATTAGTTTGTTCAATGTTTATGACTGTTTAAAATCCCCCCCCCCCCCTCTGTTCAGAGTTCAATTTTCTCTAGTTTCCCGATCCCAATGTTTTCGATTTTGGGCTTAAAATTTAAGTTAAAGTTTAAACTTTAGAATAATTTTGACCCCATACGAAAAATAACGGTAAAATGTAGTTGTTCCTTACTCTAAAGTCTAAGGCGCCATCTATCGACAATCTTTGAACGTTACCTTTAAAAAAATTATAAGAAAATCGTGATATAAAGAATGATTTTAGCGAAAAGCGCAAAAAAATCGACACTTTTTCCTTTTTTTTTTATCATCGTTTGAAGTTTTAGACCTTAAACTTTAATGGCCCCTAGCTCCTACAGAAGAATTTTGCGACCAATGGTTTCCTATTTAATAATGTTTGTCTTCATGTCTACTATCACCCCTCAAAGTTTGTCGGTCTGGTAGTGTAGCACCCTGTATAATAGCAAAAGTTCCGTCATTAAAGGAAGTGAAATTTTTTTATAAAATTTTCTGGTGTAAATTGAAATTATCTGAATTACAGAATTTCTAGAAGGTATTCTACCCTGGGAAATATTGAGTTAAAAGTAAATAAAAAAGAAAAGTGCCCAGCTAAACTGATGACATTGAGCTCACAGGCTATTCACACTAATTGTATATTATACTCTTATTTTAAAGAATAATGCCTCTCTAAAAAATAAGTGAAGGGGAATTAGCCCCCGTTTCCCCCTTTATACTTAACCAGTGAACCTACAAATCTAATCAGGGAAGCTCCTTATCATAATAAACCGGTATACGAAATTTGGAGCAAATCGAATAATCCTGCAAAAAAACCCTTTACCTAAACTAAGGGGGTGGACTAGCCCCCTTTATCCTTAACCAATGAACCCCAAAACTAATCAGGAAAGTTCCTTAACATAATAAACCGGTATACCAACTTCGGAGCAAATCGAATCATTCTGGATGAAAAACGCATTTATCTAAATTAAGAGGGGCGGGATAACCTCCCTTTTCCCCCTTTATCCTTAACCAATGAACCCCCAAAACTAATCAGTGAAGTTCCTTAACATAATAAATCGGTATACCAAATTCGGAGCAAATCAAATGATTCTGCATGAAAAACGCATTTATCTGAATTAAGGGGTGGTGGACTAACCCCGTTTTCCCCCCTTTATCCTTAACCAATGAACTCACAAGACTAATCAGGGAAGTTCCTTAACATAATAAACCGGTATACCAAATTCGGAGCAAATCGAATCATTCTGCATGAAAAACCTATTTATCTGAATTAAAAGGAGTGCACTAACCCCCCTTTATACTTAACCAATGAATCCCCAAAACTAATGAGGGAAGTTCCTTAACATAATAAACCGGTATACCAAATTCGGAGCAAATCGAATGATTCTGCATGAAAAATCCATTTATCTGAATTAAGGGGTTGGACTAACCCCGTTTTTCCCCCTTTATCCTTAACCAATGAACTCCCAAAACTAATCAGGGAAGCGCCTTATCACAATGAACCTAGAAAAAAATTTTGAAGCAAATCGGATGTTTCTATCAAGAGTTATCGCGTTACGTACATACATACATACATACATATGTACATACATACATATGTACATACATACAGAACGGGCGGGCACATTAGCTCTCAGGCTTTGATAGCCTGTGAGCTAAAAAAGTTATGCACGAAATTTACATTTACGGGTTAACCCCTTGAGGGGCGGTGGGATATATTTTATCTCACTACGATTAATGATGATTTGCACCAGAAAAATTTTATTAAATTTTAATTTTCTAACTTTGGTTGAAAAAGTCGCAAAATTGCTTTTCCTTATTTTGCAATAAATCTTTTTGATGATTCCGGTGTGAATTTGACATTATAGAAACGCAATAACTTGCCCTCAAGAAGTTAGCAAAGGCATAGCCGGATAAGCATCGGAAACATGCCTTTTAATCAAATTTCCTGATTTTTTTTTCCTAGACGTAGCTACGTATCTGACAATATATTTCCCCTATTATCAACCTATAAATATTGATATTTAATGAGATAAAAATGGTTTTTCGATTTTTTAAAAAACAGATTTTTTCAAGAACTGCTGCACGGAATTTCATGCTATTAATTGAGGATATATAGATAAGAAAGATGCATAACTGGTAATTTTTTTTATAATTTTCTGTTTAAAAAAAGGGCGTGAAATAGCGAAATAAAAATTTAAAAATATAAAAATCATATCTTATGGTTATCCGAAAATTACCATTTTCTTGTAAAAAATTCTCCATGTGTGCCCGTATATTCCATATAAATGCCGAAAGTTTGCGTTGGGTACTACATATAAATATTTAGAAAAATGTATATCAAAATTATAGAAATTCATTTTAAGGCGTTTTTTGGGGCGGAGCTACTTCACTTCAACATCCAGAGAAGTTTTGGAACAAAGTCAGCACACAATATGTCAACTGGTGTATTTTAGATTCTATTAGCATATAAGTCATGTTTCTCAACATCATGTTCATTTTGATATCGACAGTGTTGAGAATGTTGCTCATGTGTTCATTAAAATTTAAAATACAGCAGTTCTGTAACTGTTTATTCCAAAAATTCTTTGGGTGTGGATGTTGAGTAGCTCCGCCCAAAATAACGCCTTAAAATGAATTTCAATAATTTTGATATACATTTTTAAAAATATTTATATGTAGTACCCAACGCAAACTTTCGGCATTTATATAGAATATAAGGTCACACATGCGGAATTTTTTACAAGAAAATGGTAATTTTCGGATAACCATAAGATATGATTTTTATATTTTTAAATTTTTATTTCACTATTTCACACAGTTTTTATAAACAGAAAATTATACAGAAATTACCAGTTATGCATCTTTGGTATCTATATATCCTCAATTAATAGCATGAAATTCCGTGCAGCAGTTTTTGAGAAAATCCGTTTTTTGAAAAATCGAAGAACCATTTTTATCTCATTAAATATCAATATTTATAGGGTGATAATTGGGGAAATATATTGTCAGATATGTAGCTACGTCTAGAAAAAAAATCAGGAAATTTGATTAAAAGGCATGTTTCCAATGCTTATCCGGCTATGCCCTTTCTCGGTTTTGTTAGAAATCTTCTTTTACATACAAAAGGTGATCGAATTTCTGAAAGATGATAAAATGCCAATGCACTGATCGTTGTAAGATTATATCTTCGTTTACACACAAAAGAGATCCGAAACCTTTAAGGATGTTAAAATCCCAATACACTACTCGATGTAGATTTACAGGGTGCGGCAAGTATTTGAGAACAAATCAATGCCTGCTTTCAAACAGAAATATATACTAAAGATAGTGCATTTTTTCTATTTTAACGTTTTGTACAGGTAGCCACATATACTCTGGATGACATCATTCATTGAAATCAATGTCAGCCGCTATAACTGTATCTGCAGGCTGTCAAAACTGACTTCAGGTAATGATGAGATGAGTGTTGGAAACATTTGCCACTGCAAACGCAGAGGCTACCTTGAGAGCCACAACATTGCTGTGTGGATGACTATTGGAGGCCCGTTCAACTACGCCACGTACTTAGAAGGCCATTCGGTTAATATCTGGGTAGCTGGGGTGGGGTGGGTGGAAGTTGAAGATGACATCGTCGTGAATGCTTTGTCCATCCATTTTCCGTTTGTGTGGGCTGTATGAGATAGTGCAGAGTCTTATTAAAAACGTACTGCCTCCCACGTGTTACAAAATTAATTTATTGCTTTAACACCTTGGTATAAGCAACGGCCTTGATTCTGGCACCTTGAAGAATGAAATGTGGAGCCATCAGATTGTCTTCACTTCTCAGTACCCCTCGCCGCCAGAATCATCAGTGAGGCTGGAAATTTTCTGCACACATCTGCCAGAACTTCTTCGTAGATGTTAAACCTTCACGATATTTTGCGGTTCACTGTCTTGACCTGGTAAAAGTTTTCTCTTTGGAAAGGAACAAGAGCATTCCTGACTCCTCTTGATGTTTCAGTTTGTTAAGGAGGCACTTGTCTAAAGTCAAGCGGTTAACCCTTTTCCTCTCGAGAAAGAACTGTACTCTTTTCATCACGCACGGCTCCTATCCAAGGTCCTCATGAACCACACGTGAGATTGTGGCCTCATCAACCTGCATCCCCCTAGCGAGTGCCTACATCGACTTGATGGACGAAATCCTTGTTGATTCTATATTGCTGACAATGTCGTTTCTTGCATGAAACGTTTGCCACATGGAACCTGGCAGCCTCCAGTTCACTCCTTACACACTAGAACGTCCAACTCATGTCAATTCGACACCGATTACATGGTAAAATGTCGATTCGAACCAGAATATTTTTCGTATAATCAATTAAATTCCAACTAGAGAAATCTCAGTTAAATAAATAAGTGACATAATTTTAAATAAAATTTCTGGCGTTAAATTTATTTCATTAAAGTTGGGTAAATTTTTCGGACGTTCTAGTGTTAAAGATGAATGACCGGATGAGTTTCAAGAATGTGGCCATCTCTAAATTGAAGTGTTCTTCAGCCAGTGAGTCAATGGCAGCATGGCTGTTCATTTCCTCAGTTGGTTTGGGTTCTGACATGTTTACGTGTAACAGAAAAAGATTTGTAACTACGATTTACAGAACGATACTTCACCTACAACGTGTGTTCTCAAATACCTGCCGGACCTTGCATATTTAATATCATCTCATTCAAAGAGGATTTTGCATGAGACAGACTAAGAACGGAAACTGCTCAAAAAGCGAAGCACAAGGTTACGGAATACTCACATATCTTGCAACATAATTTTTCTGGTACATATTTTAATTCAAGAGTATAAAAGAAATTGCTTACTCATTGGAAAAGTGCGTAACGTATATGTAGTGCATAAAATGCGCCGAATCCAGGATAATTCCTAACAGTAATTTTTAACTGAAAATCTTCCTTATTTAATCGAAGTATTTCTGCAATAAAATTTGGCAAAAAAATCTATTTTGAAAATCTGACGGCAAAATATTAAAGGTTTTGTAAAGGATATTCATTACGAAAGGAATAAAGACTTTCTAAACCATTTTACTACCCCTATTTTAAAAAATAATCTTTATTTTATTTAATTAAATAATTTCTACTTTTAAATAAAGAAAAGATCAGTATCTGAAAATAGTGGTAGTAAAAACCAGTAGCTGGAAATAGGCTATGGAAGCATTGTTATCATAAAAAGTTTCTGGATTTCTTGCTTTGAACAGCGTAAATGTATAATGAATAATAGTATGTCTTTATACATTGGGTGATTGCAAAAGTTTGTGCCCGAATTCCAGTGTTGCCGCATCTGGTGGATATTTTATCTAGAAATTTTGAATTCACAGCTGAAAATTTTGAATAACATATTTTTTTTTCTTTTTTTAATGGAATATCAATCATCACACTATTCTGAAAAAAAAGGTAACTAACGCTGTCACCGCCGCCGCCGGTTTTGAATTTTTGATGAACGGAAGTATTTCTTCGTTAATATTAAGAAAAATATTGCATACAAAAATATGAAAGTCAGTTGTATTATAGAGGAATGTTTCATAAACACGCTGATGCAGAAAGTTTTCAAATCGAAGAATTATTTTAAGAGATATTTAAAGTTAAAGTTGATCAAAATCGTTCCATTAAAAAAGTTTTATAGGAGCAAAAACTATACATAGGAATTTAATCATTTTTAGATAATTTTATACATTTTATACATTTTATACATTTTTTCCTGGTATGCAGACTGCATTTATTTTTTTAATTTGACTAATTTTTTGAGGTTTTATTTCTGGGGGATTCTGAAAAGGTGGGATCATTAAACGTTAACTATATGTAATTTTTAAAATTTTCAAATTTAAGGCCAATTTTTTTAATAGTATAGTATATAAGTCTACAAAATTATACACAAACATTAAAAGACAGCAACGGTTCTGGAAAATTAATTATTAAATCATTTAATTAGCAGTTGTGTACGTCACAAATTTTGGACATTTTTTCGCACGTATGTTACAGATTTTTGACATTGCTGACAGATTTAGGACGTTGCGCTTAGTATTTAAACTAGTTGGATGTGCCAATCCCAAAACTTTCTTCTATCTTATACATCTTAATATTTCAAAACCTAGTTACACATGTTAATACTTCAATATTATTAGTTCAATACTATACCAACTTTGATTTTCATCTTAAATTTCTGCTCAAGTCAATTAAATGGACTAAAAACGAGTTAATCTATGTCATGATATTTGTTAAAATTATTAATTTTTCCTTATTCTGTCGTTATCAGCTGTTTGCGAATAGCCGGCATAGCAGGAAGCGAGTTCACGCCGCTGTATGAGCCACCGATGCACAATAGAACTACGAAAAATCAAGAAAAGTATACAAAAATCGCTAGCACGGAGCCCCTTTACCGCGCAATATTTCCAAATTCAAGGAGAACCTGTTGGCCAAAGCCAAAAACAAGCACAAACATTTTGGTTCAATTGTATGCATAATTTTATACTCTGTTCGATGGTACAATAATGAAAATGGCACAGAGATCGGAATTATAGCGCCCCCTTCTTTCGGAATTTTTTCAAGTTCAGGGAGGACTTGTTTGCCATAGCCAGAAACATGCACAAAAAATTTGATTCAATTATATGGATAACTTCATACACTTTTCGATGGTACAATAATGAAAATGTTACAGACATCGCAATTATAGTGCCCCCTTCCGGCAGAATTTTTCCAAATTCAGGGAGGACCTTTGTGACATGACCAAAAATAAACACATAAAATTTGGTTCAATTCTATGCATAACTTCATACACTTTTCGGCGGTACAATATTCAAAATGGCACAAAAATTTTACAAAAATCGCTATTACAGCGCCCTCTACGAGCGATTTTTTTACAAATTAAGGGAGGACCTCCTTGCCATAGCCAAGAACTTAAAAATTTTTTTTGGTTCAATTCTATGCATAACTTCATACACTTTTCGATGGTGCAATATTCAAAATCGCACAAAAATCGCTATTACAGCACCCCCTAACGGCGAATTTTTTGCAAATTCATGGAGGACCTGCTTGCCATATCCAAAAACTTAAAATAAAAATTTGGTTTAATTCTATGCATAAATTCATACACTTTTCAACGGTACAGTATTCAAAATCGCACAAAAATCGCTATTACAGCGCCCCCTACAAGCGAATTTTTTCCAAATTCAGGGAGGACTTGCTTGCCATAGCCAAAAACTTAAAATAAAAATTTGGTTCAATTCTATGCATAACTTCATACACTTGTCGATGGTACAATATTCAAAATCGCACAAAAAACGCATATATAGATGCAAGATTTTTTTTTTCAGTTTAATTTTATTTAATTCAATAATTTATTCACTTTTGTGGCCTATACTATGTTTCTTAAGCTAAACAGCTCAGGAGTCCAATGAGGTTGGGAGGGGAGTGGGATCAATTTTAATTTTGAGCTTTTTAACTTTGAAATTTGCGATTTGAAAAAAAACCTGACGTGATGGTTTAAAAAGAAGGTCATTTTAACATTCAAAGCTAAAAAATACATAAGAATCGTTTTTCAAAAGCTAAAAAATATAGCACAACCCAAAATTTGAAAGACAGTGTAATCTAACAGCATTTTACACTTGGAACACATGTAGTGAGAAATTACGAAAGACGATATTTATCCACATTGTTTATTTCTATTTCGTTTGTATTTGAGTTTATCTGCGAGAAAGCACTACTTACTATGTTATTATTTCAAATTACTTTGTTAAATTTGTAGTATGAGTTTTGTGCACTGTGATTTTATGTATTATACAAAATATACATTTTTATTTTCAATACCAGTGATTAGACAAATATTATACCGTTTTAAATTTAAACAACAACCCTTTTGTCATGATCATATCTAATTCTAAAACCTCCTTGTCTTTCCGATACACTGTTAAAAATAAAGTGCGATGTTTCACCAAGAAAATGGTTAAAAGTCGCTGAAATTTAGCTGCAACCAAGATATAGGTGATAAGTTTCACCAGTTTATTGGTGCTTTCATAAATACCATTATATTAGTGAAATGTTAAACCATGATTCAGGTTTTTTATAAATCCAATTTTCTGGTGAAAGGTTGAACCATAAATCAGGATTTTTTAAATCCAATTTTATAGTGAAAGGTTGAACCATAAATCGGGGTTTTTTTAAATCCAATTTTCTGATAAAAGTTTGAACCATAATTCAGTTTTTTTTAAATCGAATTTTCTGGTAAAAGGTTGAACCACAAATCAGGATTGTTTTTAAATCCAATTTTCTGGTGCAAGGTTTAACCATGATTCAGAGTTTTTTTAAATAACATTTTCTGGTGAAAAGTTAAATCATAATTCAAGGTTTTCTCTATTCCAATTTTTCGGTAAAAGGTTGAACCACGATTCATGATTTTCTCTCATCTTTATGAGGAAAGGTTACACCAGATTGTAGTTTTCTTTTTTTTCCCCTCACTTTGGTTTTCAATTTATCATTTTATTGTATAATAATAAACAAAATTTCAGATTATGCGAGATTATATTGCAGTAGGGAAAGCATATATATATTTTTTTTCATTAAACCGAACATTATTAAATTTTTAATTATTGATTCGATTGTCTTTGAAACATATTTAAAAAACAAATGTAAACCAGTTTGATCTAATTTGATTTCACAAAGTAACTGCATTTTTTTTTCTTCTCACAAATATTACCATTCTGTCATTGTACTTTTTGGAATATTTCTCTCCACTCACTTACACTTAGTCCATTTAGTGCTTGCTTATTCACAAAAAAATATTTAAAAAAAAATAATAATTTTCTTAGATTTAAATGCATACCCAGTTTTTATTATATTTTAATTTAAACAATGGCTGAATGAATTTCTTCAACCAATATTAATTTTTGAACAGGTTTGAAAAAGGTTTTTCCACAACGCAGTTAGCTGCTGCTTTCATGATCTGTAATTTTTTTTTTTTTTTATTGTTGTGAATCTATAGATGGGCGATTTCCATGGAGAGTTTCACACACATAACACAGGCTTTAATTTGCATTTATTCAATTATTTATTAAATTTTAATGTTAATTCTGATTTTAAGTGGTATGGTAAATAAGTTATTGATATATTTTTAAATTTAAATGTGTGGCAATAAAACTCACAGAAGTATAACATTTAATTTCCTTACTCAAAATGTGCCTTTTTTCTACTTCAGAAAAAAAAGCACAGTTTGAGTATGAAATTAACCCTCCGTCTACCAGACGGGTCCATTGGACCCGACAGGTACATACGAAATATTCATTCAAACCAGAAATTTCTTTAAAATAAACTAAGTATATAAACCAGACAAAAATAAGGTAAATAAATAAGTTAAATAGTTTTAAATAAAAATTCTGGTGTAGAACGTTTTATTAAAACTTGAATAAAATTCCCGGTAGATCTAGGGTTAAATTATATATTTCTATTAAATTATATATTTCTGTAAATAAAGACAAAACATAACGGATACATAATCAAAGTATATGCGTAAACACTGAAATAATCAGCATGACAAAGGCAGCTATAAGTAGCAGAATCCATTTAACCTCTAATATCAGCTAATACAAAAGTATTACTTTAAATTTTAAAGCTTTTTTTAAATACACAATGTACATCCATAGTATATTAAATACTTACTTTGAAGGGTTAATTTAATAACAGCAGTGTCGCCACCAAGCGACTAATTATTGTTACATATATATTTTTTCAGTATTCCTAAATGATAATCTATGATGACAATTTATTTTTTAACAATACTCGTAGAGAAGAAAAATATTCACCAACAGCAGCCTTGCAATAGCTGAAAAAAGAAATGATTACAGGCACAATTAAATGGCAACACATTTAAGTTGGTTTGCGGTATGCCGCTCCATTTATTGAAAATACAAATTATATAATCATTAGATTATATGTATAGTATGTCAGACTAATATTTATTGTAATATAATATCATTTTACATAGAGTTTCTCTCAGACAGTTTTAGGAGGGTGCTGCACTCTGTCTGACCATTCAGGTCATCAAATATTTAAATTCTTGAAGGTTAGTATATTCTGAATCAGGATTTCAGTCAGGTAAAATGGAAGAGATCCAAGCATCAGGTTAATTTCTCCACCTGTTTTAAATGAAAGAGTAAATATTTTAAGACATAAAATTGTTTCTTGTGCAGACATAACAATAAAAGTCAAATTTCACACAGGGGAAATAATCAAAAAATTAAACAGCATATAATTCAAATCTCTTTTACAAGGAAATCTTCAGCATTTGAAAAATCAATCAGTGTTCGAAATCATTGATGGTCCACTGGTCAGAGAAAACCAAAAATGATATTGGACATTGGACCACTAATTTGAAAATTTTAGTAGTCAGCAGGATCAATAACTTGTTCCCCCTTCTCTCACAGGGTCACACTCACAGGTAAACTTAAGTTTTCCCGTCCCAGAGAAAACCACAACCAAGCAAAAATCACACAATTTTATTTATTTAAAAAAAAAATAAATAAAACTGCATTAAACGTAAACCTTAGTCAATTGAAATATTGGAAATATCTAAATAATTTTATAGTTTTTCTTTATGTACTGTTTATTTAATTTTTTAGTCATAATTTTACATTTTATTATGTTGAAAATTTTGGATAACTGCAAAGTAAGTTTGTAAGAAAAGACTGCAGAATTCTCCAATTGTTAGGTAGAAGGAGAATATTGTGAAATTCTTGAATCAAATGTGGAAAAATATTGCAAAAAGTGTCAGCTGGTTGAGGAAAAAAAATTCGTCATTTGTGATTAACAAAAACTGACGTTTGCCATTTGGCTGCAATAGGGTGTCAACGATTTTAATCAGTTGATTTAAATCAACGATTAAATCATGATTTTAATCAACTGATTTTTTTTTTAAAATCATTGATTAAAAACACAAATTTTCTAAATTTTAAAATGACATATAAAATTATTAAAATCTAAGATGAACAGAAGTAGAAAACCAAAATAATAAGTGGCATTTTTAGAAAAGACGATACTCTTCGTTTTGTGATTTTGAATTTTTATGAGCAAATGTTATTAATCATGGTCAAATGCTTATAAAATTGAATTAAGACACTCTATTCATTCAAGGAATGCAGTAATTCCCTCACAAAACAAAATAATCATGAATGGAAATGATGTTATATCAAATACAGGGTGTAAAAAAATCATGATTTAAAAAAAAATAAATAAATAAAAATAATCTGATTTTTATTTTTTTCCCTGTGTTAGAATATTAAACATCTACCAAGAATTAAGCATTTCAAAAATGAATAACCCTCCAATAACATAATCTATGTTTTTTTTTTTTTTTTTTTTTGCTTTAATTAATAAAATTTTAATTATGTAATTATAGAAATTTAAAAAAAAAACTGCAAATTAAAAATTTCTTTAGTAGTATATAACATTAGGTGCACTAATATTTTGTAATAATTATATAAACTAATATTAAATACTCCTTATATTTTAAAGTTATTGATAAATTGCATTTAACTTTAAATTTATGATACAGATTAAATTTAGTGATTATTAAACAATTAACTGTTTAATTAAGAACACAATCTACATTTTTGAAAAAGTGGTTGAAAAAAAGGTGATAAATAATCGTTTGATAAATTCATAAAGCGGCCAATAATTTTACACAGGTTCTAAAGCATATTTATGTCAAATTGATCAAACATTGTAGCAATGTATACAGCAAACTCGCACATAATTTATAAATAGATTACAAAAATTGTATTTTGAAATTTAAATAAGATTGTTTCCCCACAACATTAAAATATTTGAATAGCTACTAAATATTATAATATTTTGAAGTTATTTAAAATTTAGTTAGATTTTTTTTAAATGTATAATACTTCTTTTTACACAGTTTAACATTGTTATAATTAACAATAACAAATGTTACAGTTTTTACAAGTGATTTAGTGATAATTTTCATTACTGATTATAATGCTTTTTTACTCTATTTCAAAAAATCAGAAAATATGTGATTTTATCATCTGATTTAAATCAGTTGATTAAAATCACTGACACTCTATTGCTATGTTTATTGTATATAAAAGAATGAATAATTTGATTATTAAAAGGAAATTCTGACATTGTAAGTTATATTTAGATTTAAATATCATTTTTAAATTAAATGCTTTTTATGTTAGATAAAAACCATGCATTTTGCAAACTTACTGTACTTAAATTTTTCCCAATACTCAGGAATTACACTTAGAAAGAATTATTTAAAACTTTGTTTTGTGTATTCATAAGTCACAATACCTGTAGAAACTATCCAAATTATGTTCATCTCAGATTTGAATACTTTTTTATGTCATTTTAAACATTTAGAAAATTTTTGATTTTAATCAATGATTTAAAAAATTAATCACTTTATTAAAATCATGATTCAAATCGCTGATTTAAATCATTGACATCCTGATCAAATATAAAGACAATAATAGAAAAAAAAATCTGGATACATGTAACTTTTAAAAACTATGCTTAAAAATCATATAAATCTCTTTATTTTATTATTATTTTGTTTGTATAAATTGCTTTAAACATGGTAACTAATGTTTAAGATACTGATAGAGATATATATTATAAGTTTTTAAAAGTAATAAGTTGCATTTTTAGAAAAGGCGATACTCTTCGTTTTATGAATTTGAATTTTTATGAGAGAATGTGATTATTTATGGTCAAATGTTTATAAAATTGAATAAGGCACTCTATTCATTCAAGGAATGCAGTAATTCCCTTACAAAACAAAATTATCATGAATGTAAATGATGTTACATCAAATATAAAGACAATAATAGAAAAAAAAATCTGGATACATGTAACTTGCTTAAAATTCATATAAATCTCTTTTTTTTATTATTTTGTTCGTATAAATTACTTTAACCCTCTAAATGTTTGGGGCGTAATATTCCGTTCACTAAGCTCCATGTTTCACAGCAATACAAGCAATATTTAAGATAATGTAATTCTATAGATTTAATGAATTATAAATACATTGAAGAATGATTAATACTCTCAAGGATTACATTCATATTTGTAATTGAGTTTTTTTTATAACGTTGAAAGAATCATATTTTCTTAGCATTTAAAACAAAATGCAAAGAAAACAACATTACAATTTTACCCTTTTGCAAGACGCTCGGAGGGTTAAACAGGGTAACTAATGTTTAAGATACTGATAGAGATATATATTATAAGTTTTTAAAAGTAATAAGTTGCATTTTTTTTAGAAAAGGCGATACTCTTCGTTTTATGAATTTGAATTTTTATGAGCGAATGTTATTATTCATCGTCAAATGTTTATAAAATTGAATTATGGCACTCTATTCATTCAAGGAATGCAGTAATTCCCTCAGAAAACAAAATTATCATGAATGTAAATGATGTTATATCAAATAAAAGACAATAATAGAAAAAAAAATCTGGATACATTTAACTTTTTAAAAACAGTGCTTAAAATTCATATAAATATCTTTTTTTTATTATTTTGTTTGTATAAATTACTTTAAACATGGTAACTAATGTTTAAGATACTGATAGAGATATATATTATAAGTTTTTAAAAGCAATAAGTTGCATTTTTAGAAAAGGCGATACTCTTCGTTTTATGAATTTGAATTTTTATGAGCGAATGTTATTATTCATCGTCAAATGTTTATAAAATTGAATTATGGCACTCTATTCATTCAAGGAATGCAGTAATTCCCTCAGAAAACAAAATTATCATGAATGTAAATGATGTTATATCAAATAAAAGACAATAATAGAAAAAAAATCTGGATACATTTAACTTTTTAAAAACAGTGCTTAAAATTCATATAAATATCTTTTTTTTATTATTTTGTTTGTATAAATTACTTTAAACATGGTAACTAATGTTTAAGATACTGATAGAGATATATATTATAAGTTTTTAAAAGCAATAAGTTGCATTTTTAGAAAAGGCGATACTCTTCGTTTTATGAATTTGAATTTTTATGAGAGAATGTGATTATTTATGGTCAAATGTTTATAAAATTGAATAAGGCACCCTATTCATTCAAGGAATGCAGTAATTCCCTCACAAAACAAAATTATCATGAATGTAAATGATGTTACATCAAATATAAAGACAATAATAGAAAAAAAAAAATCTGGATACATGTAACTTTTTAAAAACAATGCTTAAAATTCATATAAATCTCTTTTTTATTATTTTGTTTGTATAAATTACTTTAAACATGGTAACTAATGTTTAAGATACTGATAGAGATATATATTATAAGTTTTTAAAAGCAATAAGTTGCATTTTTAGAAAAGGCGATACTCTTCGTTTTATGAATTTGAATTTTTATGAGAGAATGTGATTATTTATGGTCAAATGTTTATAAAATTGAATAAGGCACTCTATTCATTCAAGGAATGCAGTAATTCCCTCACAAAACAAAATTATCATGAATGTAAATGATGTTACATCAAATATAAAGACAATAATAGAAAAAAAAAATCTGGATACATGTAACTTTTTAAAAACAACGCTTAAAATTCATATAAATCTCTTTTTTATTATTTTGTTTGTATAAATTGCTTTAAACATGGTAACTAATGTTTAAGATACTGATAGAGATATATATTATAAGTTTTTAAAAGTAATAAGTTGCATTTTTAGAAAAGGCGATACTCTCCGTTTTATGAATTTGAATTTTTATGAGCGAATGTTATTATTCATCGTCAAATGTTTATAAAATTGAATTATGGCACTCTATTCATTCAAGGAATGCAATAATTCCCTCAGAAAACAAAATTATCATGAATGTAAATGATGTTACATCAAATATAAAGACAATAATAGAAAAAATAAAAATCTGAATACATGTAACTTTTTAAACACTATGCTTAAAAATCATATAAATCTCTTTTTATTATTATTTTGTTTGTATAAATTGCTTTAAACATGGTAACTAATGTTTAAGATACTGATAGAGATATATATTATAAGTTTTTAAAAGTAATAAGTTGCATTTTTAGAAAAGGCGATACTCTTCGTTTTATGAATTTGAATTTTTATGAGCGAATGTTATTATTCATCGTCAAATGTTTATAAAATTGAATTATGGCACTCTATTCATTCAAGGAATGCAGTAATTCCCTCAGAAAACAAAATTATCATGAATGTAAATGATGTTACATCAAATATAAAGACAATAATAGAAAAAAAAAATCTGAATACATTTAACTTTTTAAAAACAATGCTTAAAATTCATATAAATCTCTTTTTTTTTATTATTTTGTTTGTATAAATTACTTTAAACATGGTAACTAATGTTTAAGATACAGATAGAGATATATATTATAAGATTTAAAAGCAATAAGTTGCATTTTTAGAAAAAGCGATACTCTTCGTTTTATGAATTTGAATTTTTATGAATGTTATTATTCATGGTCAAATGTTTATAAAATTGAATTAAGGCACTCTATTCATTCAAGGAATGCAGTAAATCCCTCACAAAACAAAATTATCATGAATGTAAATAAAGTTACATCAAATATAAAGACAATAATAGAAAAAAAAAAATCTGGATACATGTAACTTTTTTAAAACAATGCTTAAAATTCATATAAATCTCTTTTTTTTATTATTTTGTTTGTATAAATTACTTTAAACATGGTAACTAATGTTTAAGATACTGATAGAGATATATATTATAAGTTTTTAAAAGTAATAAGTTGCATTTTTAGAAGAGGCGATACTCTTCGTTTTATGAATTTGAATTTTTATGAGAGAATGTGATTATTTATGGTCAAATGTTTATAAAATTGAATAAGGCACTCTATTCATTCAAGGAATGCAGTAATTCCCTCACAAAACAAAATTATCATGAATGTAAATGATGTTACATCAAATATAAAGACAATAATAGAAAAAAAAAAAATCTGGATACATGTAACTTTTTAAAAACAATGCTTAAAATTCATATAAATCTCTTTTTTATTATTTTGTTTGTATAAATTACTTTAAACATGGTAACTAATGTTTAAGATACTGATAGAGATATATATTATAAGTTTTTAAAAGTAATAAATTGTATTTTTAGAAAAGGCGATACTCTTCGTTTTATGAATTTGAATTTTTATGAGCGAATGTTATTATTCATCGTCAAATGTTTATAAAATTGAATTATGGCACTCTATTCATTCAAGGAATGCAGTAATTCCCTCAGAAAACAAAATTATCATGAATGTAAATGATGTTACATCAAATATAAAGACAATAATAGAAAAAAAAAATCTGGATACATGTAACTTTTTAAAAACAATGCTTAAAATTCATATAAATCTCTTTTTTTATTATTTTGTTTGTATAAATTACTTTAAACATGGTAACTAATGTTTAAGATACTGATAGAGATATATATTATAAGTTTTTAAAAGCACTAAGTTGCATTTTTAGAAAAGGCGATACTCTTCGTTTTATGAATTTGAATTTTTATGAGAGAATGTTATTACTTATTATTATTCATGGTCAAATGTTTATAAAATTGAATTAAGGCACTCTATTCATTCAAGGAATGCAGTAATTCCCTCAGAAAACAAAATTATCATGAATGTAAATGATGTTACATCAAATATAAAGACAATAATAGAAAAAATAAAAATCTGAATACATGTAACTTTTTAAACACTATGCTTAAAAATCATATAAATCTCTTTTTATTATTATTTTGTTTGTATAAATTGCTTTAAACATGGTAACTAATGTTTAAGATACTGATAGAGATATATATTATAAGTTTTTAAAAGTAATAAGTTGCATTTTTAGAAAAGGCGATACTCTTCGTGTTATGAATTTGAACTTTTATGAGAGAATGTTATTATTCATGGTCAAATGTTTATAAAATTGAATTAAGGCACTCTATTCATTCAAGGAATGCAGTAATTCCCTCAGAAAACAAAATTATCATGAATGTAAATGATGTTATATCAAATAAAAGACAATAATAGAAAAAAAAATCTGGATACATTTAACTTTTTAAAAACAATGCTTAAAATTCATATAAATCTCTTTTTTTTATTATTTTGTTTGTATAAATTACTTTAAACATGGTAACTAATGTTTAAGATACTGATAGAGATATATATTATAAGTTTTTAAAACCAATAAGTTGCATTTTTAGAAAAGGCGATACTCTTCGATTTATGAATTTGAATTTTTATGAGAGAATGTGATTATTTATGGTCAAATGTTTATAAAATTGAATAAGGCACTCTATTCATTCAAGGAATGCAGTAATTCCCTCACAAAACAAAATTATCATGAATGTAAATGATGTTACATCAAATATAAAGACAATAGTAGAAAAAAAAATCTGGATACATGTAACTTTTTAAAAACAATGCTTAAAATTCATATAAATCTCTTTTTTATTATTTTGTTTGTATAAATTACTTTAAACATGGTAACTAATGTTTAAGATACTGATAGAGATATATATTATAAGTTTTTAAAAGTAATAAGTTGCATTTTTAGAAAAGGCGATACTCTTCGTTTTATGAATTTGAATTTTTATGAGCGAATGTTATTATTCATCGTCAAATGTTTATAAAATTGAATTATGGCACTCTATTCATTCAAGGAATGCAGTAATTCCCTCAGAAAACAAAATTATCATGAATGTAAATGATGTTAAATCAAATATAAAGACAATAATAGAAAAAAAATCTGGATACATGTAACTTTTTAAAAACAATGCTTAAAATTCATATAAATCTCTTTTTTTTATTATTTTGTTTGTATAAATTACTTTAAACATGGTAACTAATGTTTAAGATACTGATAGAGATATATATTATAAATTTTTAAAAGCACTAAGTTGCATTTTTAGAAAAGGCGATACTCTTCGTTTTATGAATTTGAATTTTTATGAGAGAATGTTATTACTTATTATTATTCATGGTCAAATGTTTATAAAATTGAATTAAGGCACTCTATTCATTCAAGGAATGCAATAATTCCCTCAGAAAACAAAATTATCATGAATGTAAATGATGTTACATCAAATATAAAGACAATAATAGAAAAAATAAAAATCTGAATACATGTAACTTTTTAAACACTATGCTTAAAAATCATATAAATCTCTTTTTATTATTATTTTGTTTGTATAAATTGCTTTAAACATGGTAACTAATGTTTAAGATACTGATAGAGATATATATTATAAGTTTTTAAAATTAATAAGTTGCATTTTTAGAAAAGGCGATACTCTTCGTTTTATGAATTTGAACTTTTATGAGAGAATGTTATTATTCATGGTCAAATGTTTATAAAATTGAATTAAGGCACTCTATTCATTCAAGGAATGCAGTAATTCCCTCAGAAAACAAAATTATCATGAATGTAAATGATGTTATATCAAATAAAAGACAATAATAGAAAAAAAAATCTGGATACATTTAACTTTTTAAAAACAATGCTTAAAATTCATATAAATCTCTTTTTTTTATTATTTTGTTTGTATAAATTACTTTAAACATGGTAACTAATGTTTAAGATACTGATAGAGACATATATTATAAGATTTAAAAGCAAAAAGTTGCATTTTTAGAAAAAGCGATACTCTTCGTTTTATGAATTTGAATTTTTATGAGAGAATGTGATTATTTATGGTCAAATGTTTATAAAATTGAATTAAGGCACTCTATTCATTCAAGGAATGCAGTAATTCCCTCACAAAACAAAATTATCATGAATGTAAATGATGTTACATCAAATATAAAGACAATAATAGAAAAAAAAAATCTGGATACATGTAACTTTTTTAAAACAATGCTTAAAATTCATATAAATCTCTTTTTTTTATTATTTTGTTTGTATAAATTACTTTAAACATGGTAACTAATGTTTAAGATACTGATAGAGATATATATTATAAGTTTTTAAAAGTAATAAGTTGCATTTTTAGAAAAGGCGATACTCTTCGTTTTATGAATTTGAATTTTTATGAGCGAATGTTATTATTCATCGTCAAATGTTTATAAAATTGAATTATGGCACTCTATTCATTCAAGGAATGCAGTAATTCCCTCAGAAAACAAAATTATCATGAATGTAAATGATGTTAAATCAAATATAAAGACAATAATAGAAAAAAAATCTGGATACATGTAACTTTTTAAAAACAATGCTTAAAATTCATATAAATCTCTTTTTTTTATTATTTTGTTTGTATAAATTACTTTAAACATGGTAACTAATGTTTAAGATACTGATAGAGATATATATTATAAATTTTTAAAAGCACTAAGTTGCATTTTTAGAAAAGGCGATACTCTTCGTTTTATGAATTTGAATTTTTATGAGAGAATGTTATTACTTATTATTATTCATGGTCAAATGTTTATAAAATTGAATTAAGGCACTCTATTCATTCAAGGAATGCAATAATTCCCTCAGAAAACAAAATTATCATGAATGTAAATGATGTTACATCAAATATAAAGACAATAATAGAAAAAATAAAAATCTGAATACATGTAACTTTTTAAACACTATGCTTAAAAATCATATAAATCTCTTTTTATTATTATTTTGTTTGTATAAATTGCTTTAAACATGGTAACTAATGTTTAAGATACTGATAGAGATATATATTATAAGTTTTTAAAATTAATAAGTTGCATTTTTAGAAAAGGCGATACTCTTCGTTTTATGAATTTGAACTTTTATGAGAGAATGTTATTATTCATGGTCAAATGTTTATAAAATTGAATTAAGGCACTCTATTCATTCAAGGAATGCAGTAATTCCCTCAGAAAACAAAATTATCATGAATGTAAATGATGTTATATCAAATAAAAGACAATAATAGAAAAAAAAATCTGGATACATTTAACTTTTTAAAAACAATGCTTAAAATTCATATAAATCTCTTTTTTTTATTATTTTGTTTGTATAAATTACTTTAAACATGGTAACTAATGTTTAAGATACTGATAGAGATATATATTATAAGATTTAAAAGCAAAAAGTTGCATTTTTAGAAAAAGCGATACTCTTCGTTTTATGAATTTGAATTTTTATGAGAGAATGTGATTATTTATGGTCAAATGTTTATAAAATTGAATTAAGGCACTCTATTCATTCAAGGAATGCAGTAATTCCCTCACAAAACAAAATTATCATGAATGTAAATGATGTTACATCAAATATAAAGACAATAATAGAAAAAAAAAATCTGGATACATGTAACTTTTTTAAAACAATGCTTAAAATTCATATAAATCTCTTTTTTTTATTATTTTGTTTGTATAAATTACTTTAAACATGGTAACTAATGTTTAAGATACTGATAGAGATATATATTATAAGATTTAAAAGCAATAAGTTGCATTTTTAGAAAAAGCGATATTCTTCGTTTTATGAATTTGAATTTTTATGAGAGAATGTGATTATTTATGGTCAAATGTTTATAAAATTTAATAAGGCACTCTATTCATTCAAGGAATGCAGTAATTCCCTCACAAAACAAAATTATCATGAATGTAAATGATGTTACATCAAATATAAAGACAATAATAGAAAAAAAAAATCTGGATACATGTAACTTTTTAAAAACAATGCTTAAAATTCATATAAATCTCTTTTTTATTATTTTGTTTGTATAAATTACTTTAAACATGGTAACTAATGTTTAAGATACTGATAGAGATATATATTATAAGTTTTTAAAAGTAATAAGTTGCATTTTTAGAAAAGGCGATACTCTTCGTTTTATGAATTTGAATTTTTATGAGAGAATGTTATTATTCATGGTCAAATGTTTATAAAATTGAATTAAGGCACTCTATTCATTCAAGGAATGCACTATTTCACTCACAAAATAGAATTTATACCACACATTAAAACAATAATTCAAACGAATTTCGCTTCGGATATAATGCAGATCGGAAATACTTTAGGCTTACGCAAAATATTCAGCATTTGCCGGTAAAAGAAATACGTTGATACGAAATTTTGTTTACGAGAGTTACAGTAAAACATTATTATGTGTATAACAGTAAAATAAACAATCACTAGTGCACTTACTTCGAGTATTTCATGGATTGACATGGCGAAAAACTAAACCTGGATACCAGTATCCACGTTTCTGCTTGAGATATCCAAGTTTTGATTCGGCATCGGCAGAGCGGAAGACGCCATTAAAGTTTATCGATTGTTGCCACTCAACGATAACAAATGTTGAACAATAATTTCGGATATAGTGCATCCGGCATGTAATTATCTTTTCCAGACATTTTTACTTGAACGAAAAACATGGTGAAACCTCCTCCTTAATCCAGTTTTTTGGAGAAAAGTTAAACCTTTATTTTTAACAGTGTAGGGGATATATTCGCATCTTCATTTGTATACTGTCCCCATGATAACTTCGAGATAAAATTTCTCAGTGAATATTGGTCGTACTGATACAGAACTTTTTGTGTTCGCAATGCTTTTGAATAGACAAAATGTCCCAAAATATAAGTATAGGGACCTGGGGGCTGTATAAAAAATTAAGATTCTGTAATTCTTCACTAAATAGTTTTTTCCGCTTCAAACTTTTTTTTTTTTTAATCTTAACTCTGCACCTAATTTTGACCACTTTTGTAATTGGAAATATGCATCTAGGACCAATGGTTGCGAAAATAAAGGTCGGTCAGGTTATACGTGGACACACTGTATAGAAACCCATGGTCCCGAACGGGTTAACTAAAAATACTTCGTTTTCCGCAGTGTGTTTTAAAGTGATACACATAAAACGTAGTGATAACTTTATAAATATATGTAACGGAAACTTTTTAACAAAACTGCTAACCCAGTGTCTTCACTACATTAACCCATTTATATTTCACATTTAGTACCTCTGAAGTCTTCCTTTTACCTCAGCACTCATATTGTTGATTTTTAGAGCAATGACGATATTAGACAAAAGAGTAATGGACACGAAATTGACAACTTTTTAATCAAACAAATTTTTAACAATATAGATTGAACAAGGTTTATTAACAGTTTCAGCAATTATATGAGCTTCATCAAATGAAGCTATTCGTTAAATTATTAGGTAGGTAGCTTTTAGAACTTTCTCATTATTGCTTTTAACACATGTTTTGATAGTTTATTTTGAAGCATACATTTCGCTGCGATCGATATTGAAAAAAATCAGGCTGTTTATTTTTCATATCAAGACGATTTCCTCTGAAATGATGACGCAGTTTAGCGTGAAACAGAGAGTTGCTGGTTAACATTTAACCGCAATCGTACTAAGAGGATATTCAAAGTTGTAAATTTTCTTTCACAATGCAATTTTTGTTTGCTTTACTTTACATTTAGTTGCTGCTTTATCAAATTTTGTGGGCAGAAATAATGAAAGTAGAGTGGTAGCAGAAATCAATGCTTTCAAAAGAAAATTTTTACAGTAAATAAAAATTAGTACTCCCTCGGTCCCAAATTAGTTGCGACATTTTGGTCAAAAATTTTGTCCCAAAATAATTGCTACATTTCAAGTGGGTGGGGTCATAAATAACTTCCGATGCAGTTTAGCAGATCGACACCATTTTATAAGAATACTATCACTAGCATACGATAAAGATAATTTTCTTCCTAAAGAATTAACGATTCATTTTTGGGTAAAGCCAATTTTCTTTGTGCTTTTCAAGATTTTTTTTCGTAATTTTTTATTATCTAGATTTTACTAAATAACAATAATATTGTTTAAATATATATTTAAACTGCACAAAATTAGCATCGGCACAGAAAAAAATCAATTTTACAATTAAAATATAACCATGCAAAGTCATATCTAGCGTGAAAAATGTAACCTCTGTTACTGGACAGTGTTTGCTTAATTTATGATACAAATATTTCAGCAAAAAATATAACTTTTATATATTACTTTAGCAAAAGTCTCCTTTAGTTCAAAATAACAGTTTTAGAAAGATTAATAATAAATAATAAAATTTAATTTTCATTAAATGTGCAATTTTCTCTCGTTTAGAAAAAAAAAAACTAAGTTAAAGTTCATAATTACCACTTCTTTTAGTTTTAAAGAAAATATTTTTTAAATTGTATTTAGAGTACATAACATATTCTTTGTTTTAAATATACTAGGGGGCACCACCCCCCTTCTCGCTACGCTCACCAGCCCTCCGCGTAATCGCTTCGCGATTCTATTCGGTATCGCGAAGCAATTTCTATTTTCTAGCCAACACCAGATTATTGTTTGTGCTTAAAAATAATGTAAATAGTTCAATTAAGATCTATTCATAAGCTAATAGACGCTCGATTTTACGAACCTCTTTTTTACGAATTACTCGTTTTTTCGAACTGATGTACTGGTCCCAACCGGCATACCATTGAACTAATGTCGCTCCCATTTACGAACTTTCAATTTTACGAACACATTTTATGAGTCCCATCGAGTTCGTAAAATCGAGCGTCTACTGTATTAGTTTTTGTTGCATTTAAATATCTCAGTTTGTTAATTTCCTGCAAGCAAGTAAACCCTATTGTATTTCAATAGGAGTCTATGGAAATTTGGAGAAATAGTGGAAATATCGCCAAGTTTGTGCAACTTTTGGCGACTAATTCTGGTCGCCAAATTTGGGGATATATCGCCACGTTGGCGACAAACTTTGCGACATTTGGCGACAGAGCTGGGTCTCCCCTCCTGGTAACCCCCTTATAGCGTCATAAAGCTCTGATCAGTCAGATGCATTTCGCGGTATCTACGCAGATTTTCATTGGCCCATTTCCAAAGCGTTACTTTTTTTTTATATAGAGAAGGTTTTGGTTTATTATCAGTTTACAATTATTAAAAAGAAATAGAAAAATTCTTCAAGTAACAGAGGTTACACCCAGCAACAGAGGTTAAATCCAGTAACAGAGGTTACAAAAATTTACAAGATGTAAACAAACCGACTTTTTAGCGACTAACAAAGACACACTGAATAAATCAGACATAATCTTATTTTCCAAAGAAATTTCCACAAATTTTTAGCACTGCAATTATTTTACAAATACGTCAACAGGGTGGGGAAACTTGTAAAATAATCTGCCCCCTTTCTGTACTACAGTTGGCATGGGCAAACATTTTTGGATCTGTTCGAACTGTATGTATGCAATATCATTCTCATCTAATTTTAGGTAGCTTTCTTTACAAAAAAGCTACCTATTGCAGCCGTTCGGAGGAAAGCGATTTCAAAAAATTTTGGTATATTTTCATCGATCATGACCCCCAGACCCCGAAACCACCCTCCGTTCAAAATTGATATATATATATATATATATATATATATATATATATATATATATCTGACCTATGTCACACTGTAACTCCCGTAATTATGAACCGATTTCGATGTAATTCGGTGTGTACATAGTGCATACCAATGTCTCGACCGAGTTCGTTGGCCAGCTTCATCCGTCGTTTTGTTTCAAAATGGCGGCCATTTAAAAATTTTTTAAAAATTTAAAACTTGAAATGTGGTACCAAAAAATTAAAAATGGAAAAATATTTTTTTCTTATGTATTTGACCTTTATACAAAGATTCCGGAGCAGTTTTTGTTTCGTCTATATCTTAAAAAATGGCTGAGTTATAGCATTTTGAATTTCTAGCGTGGCTGACATTTTGAAACGTCCTGAATTTTGTCACGCGATAAAAGGCGTATTTATGAACCGATTTGGATGTAATTCGGTGTGTACATAGTACATACCAATCTCTCGACCGAGTTCGTTGGCCAGCTTCATCCGCCATTTTGTTTCAAAATGGTGCCCATTTAAATTTTGTTTAAAAATTTAAAATTTGAAATGTGGTCCCAAAAAATTGAAAATGGAAAAATATTTTTTTCTTATGTATTTGACCTTTATACAAAGATTTCGGAGCAGTTTTTGTTTCGTCTATATCTTAAAAAATGGCTGAGTTATAGCATTTTGAATTTCTAGCGTGGCTGACATTTTGAAACGTCCTGAATTTTGTCACGCGATAAAAAGCGTATTTATGAACCGATTTGGATGTAATTCGGTGTGTACATAGTACATACCAATCTCTCGACCGAGTTCGTTGGCCAGCTTCATCCGCCATTTTGTTTCAAAATGGTGCCCATTTAAATTTTTTTAAAAAATTTAAAATTTGAAATGTGGTCCCAAAAAATTGAAAATGGAAAAATATTTTTTTCTTATGTATTTGACCTTGATAAAAAGATTCGGGAGCAGTTTTTGTTTCGTCTATATCTTAAGAAATGGCTGAGTTATAGCATTTTGAATTTCTAGCGTGGCTGACATTTTGAAACGTCCTGATTTTTCTCACGTAATAACAGGCGTATTTATGAACCGACTTGGATGTACCTTGGTGTGTACATAGTACATACAAATATCTCGACCGAGTTCGTTGGCCAGCTTCATCCGCCATCTTGTTTCAAAATGGTGGCCATTTAAAAAAATTAAAAAATAAAAAAATTTAAATGAGATACCAAAAAATTGGAAAATGAAAAAGATTTTTTTTTGTATGTGTTTGACCTTAATACAAAGATTCCGAAACAGTTTTTCTTTCGTCTATATCTAAAAAAAAATGGCTGAGTAATAGCATTTTGAATTTCTCTTGTGGCTGACAATTTAAAACGACCTGATTTTTGTCACGCGATAACAGGCGTATTTATGAACCTATTTGGATGTAACTTGGTCTGTACATAGTACATACCAATGTCTCGACCGAGTTCGTTGGCCAGCTTCATTCGCCATCTTGTTTCAAAAGGGTTGCCATTAAAAAAAAATTAAATTTAAAATTCAAAATGAGGTATTAAAAAATTGGAAAATGAAAAAGATTTTTTTTATGTGTTTGTCCTTGATACAAAGATTCCGGAGCAGTTTTTGTTTCTGAAAATTTGTTCTTTTGTTGATATCTTAAAAAATGGTTGATTTATAGCACTTTGAATTTCTAGCATGGCTAACATTTTGAAACGATCTTGTATTTGTCACGCGATAACACAGGTATTCGCCTATTTCGATGTAAGAAGGCATGTGGATAGTATACATCAACAACTCGACCAAGTTCGCTGGCCAGATTCATCAGCCATCTTGTTTAAAAATGGCGGTCATTAAATTAAAAAAAATATATATATTTAAAGTGAGGCGCAAAAAAATTAGAAATTGAAAAACGTTTCTTTCTTAAGTATTTGATCTTGATATAAGGATTCAGAAGCATTTTTTGTTTGTCTTTACCTTAAAAAATGGCTCAGATATAGCAGTTTCAATTTCTATTGTGGGTGACATTTTGAAAAATCTGATTTTTTGCATGGACAGCACTCCTATATATTAACCGATTCCGATGTGAGTGAGCATGTGCACAGCAATTACTAAGGTCTCGACCAAGTTCACTACTTAGCCTCATCCACCATGTTGTCTTAAAATGACAGGCACTTTAAGAAATTGCCGAATTTGGCAGCCAAATATAAGTTACTTTAAAGAAAAGCAGCTTGGATAAAGCTGACTAATTTCGCGAAATTCTCATTCATTATATTGATAAAAATTAGTATTGAATCTCCTATATTCGGTTTCCACTAAATTGAGCTTCGTGTGTTTGCATGATATAAGTTGGCTTTTTTTAAATAAGGGTTATGAAAGCTACCTCTTCCTCCCGGCACTGGCCGGAAGGACTTTTATAATAGATAATTCATCATCACAAGCTTTCAAAAACATAACTTGCACTTCACCATCTCCTAAATCATCTTGTGTAACGTCTATGTAGTAATAATTCATATTTTTCTTTTTTTTTCAGTTACAAATTCTACTACTATGTATGTTCCTTTAATTATTTTATCTAGCGCTATTTCTTTAATTTAATTTTCTTCAGCAGTAGATTCAAGAACTTGAAAACTTGTTTTCTTAGGAGATATTTTTAGATCTGGAAAATACCACAAATAAATAATACATGCTACAGCAAGAATAAATATAAATAAATAATAAGAATGGCAAAAAGTATCACAAAAATCTAGATTCCGGGATAAAATGTAACCTCTGTTATTTGTATATAACATCTGTTACCAAAAGTTGTAACGGATGTTACTTGTAACAGAGGTTACATTTAAGCAAAAACAATATTTTTTCTTAAATAATAATATTCTAAAAAATAACTATGTTATTTATATAAACTTATTTTACTTAGTGTTTTGTGATTTAAAGAGAAATTTTATTTTTAAAACAATATTTAAGCCTTAAATTGGAGTAACAGAAGTTACAGAGAGGAAACACCCTCACCTTAGAACTTCATAATACTGCTCTATACTCTAAACATGTGGCAGACAAAGTGAAAATGGCACTTGACTTCTATTTTAGAAAGTTCTTTGAGTAATACAGATTAGTAGCGCCCTTTGTTGGACAAAATCTTTATTATTTATTCTGCTAAATGTAAATAAAGTAACAGAGGTTTCATTTTCATGAACAAATGTTAAATTAAACTTATGCAGTTACAAAATACATATGTTAATTCATTAGTACAAATTTATTAAACTAATATATCTGTTATTTAAATAAAAATAGATAAATATTGTGTTGTTCATAATATTCAGAATTGTAGTCTGTTTAAAGTTGTCTCTCTAGTCATTTAGACAGCTAATTTTCATAGCTAAGAATAGATAAAGTGCATAAATTGTGTAATAAATACAATAAATTGGCTAGAGCATATTTCATATCAGTTAAGAATCGTTTTTTCTATAAGATGGCATAAAAAATTTGGAATTTCTTTGTATATTAGATGAAAAAAAATGTTAAAGTTTTGGACATGAAAAGTACATGTATTTTTGGTTTCACACTTTTATGCGATTACTGGTGGAAGAATCGTTACAAAATGGGGCGTCTCTTAAGAGTGTGCGAACCCTGGGTTTTTTAAACTAATTTGGTACTTATTTGAGAGACAGAGGGAATGATTGGTAAATAAATGTTGTTGATTGATAGCATAGCACCCTGAAATCTCTAAAAAATGTCAAACAAAATCGTAAAATCGTCTATATCTATAATCAGTACAAAAGCAATCAAATGTAGCAACTAATTGGCTGATTTAGTTGCAAATAGTTTTTAATTAAAAAAAATGTAATAATAAAATCCGTAAACACATTTTTGAAAATCATCGCAACATTCCGTGCATCAACGGTGGATCACCCTTGAATGTCGCATGAAGCGGCGTGCAACACCGGTGGGTCACACTCTACTGTTTCATAGATGGCGTGTGCTACAGGTGGCATCAAACTTCAACATTCAAAATATCAGTAGTAAAAACGATTCGGTATTATAAACTTAACAAATTCACGATTGGAAACTATAATTCTCGTTTTCATTCAAGAAAGGTTATTGACTAAGGGCGTGGCTTTTACCTTACAGAAAATGCATTTATATCATGTTGTCCATGTTTATTTAGATTGTAAGACATTTTATATTAAATTCGTACATTGAAAGATATTTACCGCTGCATAAACTTGGAAAACCTAGGTACAACAACAATTTAAAAAAGACTTTCTGAACGGGAAGGAGCTTCTATTGTTTTAAAATTCAGATTTGATAAAAACTACCCGTCAGTAGTGTGTTAATATAATTGTTTATTTATTTCGATACAATTTTTCAAAGCATTCAAAACAGAGTGCCTGGCTGGCCCTTACAATGGTTACAGTACGCAGTTATTTTTAAAATTTTTATCGAGGTGTACTGTCTGCCTTTTCTTTTAGATAAACATTTGTATTATTCTTTGCATCTTTGTCTTTTTTTCCTCCATGCTTATGCACCTTGCCTGGAATGTATTGGCCAAAAGCGGGGTGTCCTCTCCATGGAACCATACTTTCGTCGATGATATTGTTTTTGCCAGGATTAACTGGATCTTCAAAAGTATCAACAATTGCTTCAACAATATTTCGAATTTTGTTCAACCGATCTTCAGGTCTAGCTGTAGTATTGTCGGAAAAATGTAAAAAAGTAAGTATAAACAAAAAAAGATCACGTTTCCTGGCATATTTTATGCGAGCTTTCGCATGCATGTACCTATTAGACCAATACAGAGAACTATTTTTTACTTCTACCTAGCCCCACTTTCTCTAAACAAAAATCTTTGAAATACAGTTTGACAACATTTGCAAGAGAAATGTACTACAAAAGTTATTTTTTTTAAATAGTGGTACGAATACAATAGAGCAATAGTCGCCTGTGGTAGCATTGCCAATATAATTTAATCCCTGATAATTGCGCTCTTTCTTGCGGTAGATCGTTCTTTACATTATACTTGATAGTCTAAATGTGTATAATACATGGAGGTTGTGCTGTGTTAAGTGCAGTCAGTAAAATAATGTAAGTTATTTCCTTACTCCTTATGAACTTTCAGACATTCTCTATCAACTCTGCTTGTTATATTCCAGTTCAATTCTATAAAATTGAGAGTGGCGGTTCATTACATACTGTGTTTGAATAAGCGACAGAGCCAGATGATGCGAAACATGAATTAGAGTTCCGTCTCACATCAAAAAACATGAATAGCGGCCCCGATGCGTAGATGTTATGCTGTCACAATATGGCGGAAACGCAGAGCCGAGATGGCTACTGCTAAAGTTAACTCCCACCAGTAAAAAAGAGTATTTAATTTTGGCCATAATTATGACTGACAATCTAATGGCAAAGCGATATAAGTAAGCGCACAAACTTAATACTGGAATCGAGCGTAAATTAACACTGTTTCGCTATCTTGTGGACGGGGTGATAATCCACATACGCGGGCTTTTTGTGTGACGTCATATATGACAGGATATCTACCATCTACGCACATTTTCTAAGTCTTTAGTCACTCATGGAATTGAATTTTGTTTACCGCATTTATTGAAAAATAATGGCGTAGCGAGAGGGGCGACCAGACACGCCATGAAGTTTTCTTCGCCTTGTCAGAGACATTTGAGCTATTGATCAAGGTGAAAAAAAAACATTACAATTTTAGTGGAGTGAAGTAAGAAAACAGTTAGGCATCTTCCTGTAGTTTAACCCCGTCCGCTTCGCGACGTGCGACCTCGATTGATGTGACTTCGCCTTTAATCTTGCGGTTACATCTCCCATTTAAGATAGGACGCTTACTTATATTACTTTGATCTAATGTAGATATGAATAAAGAGTAGTAGAAATAAAGAGTAGTAGTCTACCAGTTTTGCCAGTGGGTTACTTTTTTAAAATTCTGTTTTCTTGCTCAGCACCACTTATTTTAAAACATAAAATTTGCCTTAGTTAATGACATATTAATTAACGCGATAACAAGTGGAATTTCCCCATTTCAAAAAATTGGTGCCAATCAAGAAATGTGTATAAAGAATAGCCCACTGGCAACACTGCTGTCTTAACAAATGCGAGTGAAGTAACTGAGGAAGTTGTCACAAGATGATAGTGGCTTTTTTAAAATGGGATCTACTTTATCTGAATACTACCGAGGTAAACTTTCCACCAGCAATATTTAATAGAAAATTTTGTGTTACTTAAGCTTCTTATTTATCGAAATATGTTCTCTCAAATATTCTAAAACTTCTATTTGTTTTTACTGGTGTCAGTATGCCTTGTAAAACAGTCATTTTTTTTTACCGGCTGTTACAATATGGCGGAAACGCAAGGCTTGACTACCGGAAAACTAAATATTCACCAGTTAAAAATGAAAATCTGCTTCTGGCATTATTTGTGACAGATATTTTGCATTAGTAAGGCCTTAAAATACGGAAAAAAATTCTATATAAATTTACTGGTGGAAGTTACCACTAGATCTAATCAGCCCTTGCGAAACCAGTTGCAGTTGAAGCTTCACTATTTTCAGGATATTTCAGTTACTGTTTATTAATAGTTCCATGGAAATTCTGCATTAGTAAGACATTTAAAAATGGAGAAAATTTCTATTCAAATTTACTGGTGGATGTTTGCTCCGATGGTAATGATACACATCGAAATCGGTTACAATTTAATCTTCACCATTTTGAGGCTATATTAGAACTATATATTCATATTTCCTTGTATGTATTCAATTATTTCTCTGGAAGTTGTTGGAACAACTTACTTGGAGTATAAAAAGTATTTTATTGCAGTTCTCCCACTGATTCGTTTTGTGAACATCAGTCATAAAAAAAAAAAAATAAATCGTGTTAGTTTCGTACAACATTTGGAATAAAAATAAACTTCGGATTGGTTTCTCCGAAATTGACAATAGAAATCTAAAAAATAGATTTTTGTTTGAAGAAAGTGGTATTTAAACGCGGACCGTGCGAGGAATGTTTCTTAAATCGAACACGTTTCTCTGTATCGAACACGCACAGGTTTCTCCGAAATTGACAATAGAAATCTAAAAAATAGAACTTCGTTTGAAGAAATTGGTATTCAAACGTGGGCCGTGCGAGGCGTGTTTTTAAGTCGAACACGTTTATGACTCCTGACAGTGCCAAGTCTTCACAGTTTGAATTTTTGCTGTTACAGTAAAACCTGACTACCAAACGGACACTCCCGAGCAGCGGATTTCTCTATTTAGCGGAAACATTTTCCAAACTCCTAATAACTATCTATCTGTACAGATAGATAGTTGTTGGGAGTTCGGAAAAAGTGTAGGCTAAATAGATATAAAAATAAATAATACATTTTTACCTCTGATAAGCGGCCACCACCAATTAGTGGCCAAATTCCGGCTCTCGATAGGGCCACTATTTAGAGGTTTTACTGTAGATAACACCTCTTTGTAGACGGTTTTATTAAAAAAAAATGCTCTTTGTCTTCCATCGATTGTTCCGAATCTCAATTGTGTCTTAAATGAATAAAAAGGGTATTTTTTTTCCGACAAAATTCTAACATGTATCATATTCAACACAACAGTGGATATTAACGCTATAAGCGGCTAGAGCAGTCAATTTGACTGCTACCAAATATGTATAATTTGATTTGAACCAGATATTTGTATGAAAAAGAGTTTAATTTATACAGGGTGTTCCAAAATTCGACCGACAAATTAAGAGGCGATGTAGAAAGCATCAAGAGAATGAAAAATTGCCCTAGAATATGGGGGGTCGCAAAACACTCATTTAGTCACAAATACTGGGTATTTCATTCTAACTCAGGGCTCGCAGCGTTCCTAAAATGGTCACAGTTTGCTACTATTATTTTAATACGATATTCTTTATTTTAAACTTCTATTACCGATGTTAAAGTAATCTGTCACGAAGATTCTTTATTTGAAACAGTGGAAGAAATGTAGAAAAAAATTGGAACACTGCGAGCCCTGTCACAACTGAATTTGAGTTGACGGCAATAATTTTGAGAAAAATAAAAACATTGCAATGAAAATGTTTTATGTGAAATGTTATAACAGTACAAAAAATTCTGGGAAAGCAGGATGATGACGCAGTCGACGGAATGGTATGAACTCTGATAATTACGGTCAAACATGTGGAGCGTCAAGTGCATACTGCTGGCGCTTATAATGGAAACTCCTACAGACTTTTATTTTTGGTGTTGTCTTATTTATAACAAAAGTGAGCATGTCAATTAAAAGTTTCATTATAATATACTTCAGTTTTCTGAAAGTTATTACCGTCAACCCAAATTGAGTTAGGACAGAGCAACCTGTATTTTTGATTAAATACTTCGTTTGCGACCCCATGTTCTATGGCAATTTTTATCCTCTTGATGCCTTCTATCACCCCTCTTAATTTGTCGGTTGAATTTTGGGACACACTGTATGTCCTCTGTATTCCCTGGTGTATTTATTTTTATTTTTATTTTTAAACCTGAGTGAAATTTCCAGCGCTTTTACCCAGCAAAAAAAGAAACAGTAAGCCATCAGCTGTAAAAAAGATGGCAGCCAGCACTGCCATCACCGGTAAAGTGCAATGGTGCCATTACTTAAACCTGTACAAAAGTGTCCGTGCGGAATGCAGCTGGCCCATCAGTGATGGTCAACAGCAAGCCAGCATTGGTATGCCATCACATTACTTCAATTCGGCAATTTTCCTGCAGTGCTAGAACCTATCCCACGGCTATTCCTTTGCTGGCCCAGCACTTTCCCTTACAAAAATTTCTTATAGAATTCTATAAAAAAAAACAAAGTATTATGGCTCTTCTTTCTATAAGCTAGTTTCACCAAGAGCTATAGAAATATCTGTCAAAGTGCCTATAGAAATATTTGAGGTTTCCATGTGGTCAGTCCCCCAAGTACTGACCGCGCTTGATACTGTTTGATTTTCGTGATCGGGCATGAACAAGTACTTTCAGCGTATGCTATGACCGGTCGTGGCTTTCAAGCTCTCATTACACTATTTCAAGTTTGTTTCTTTTGTGATTTACGTTCCCAATCATTAAACTGGTTTGGAAATTATTGTATTGTATAGAAATCCTATATACTTTATATGCTTTTTTACTTTTGATTCTGAACTGTGTAAATTATGAAAACCGAAATCCTTTGTAACTTAGTAAAACCAGATTTAAGGAGAAAAAAAAAAGTGCGTTGAAATAAATAATTTATTTATTTATTCATTTACTTATTTATTGTGTTGATGGCAATGATGCTAAAAGTATTTACATTAAAAAAAAAATTGGCTTCACAGCTTAAATTGTGTTAAGATATTCATTCCATATTTGTATTCAAATACTCAGTATCTTCGATATTCGCAACGCCACCTAGTGTAAGGGTTCCCAGCAATAATACTGCAAAAGTTCGTGCACTTCCATGTAGTGGTGGGCCAGCGCATGAGATAAAACGGACGCCCACCAGAATTTTATCTGATGATTTCCAACAGCAAAGTTGACTGAAACTGTCCAGCAGTGGTCTGCAGTGGTGGACCATTAGCCAACAATTCCCCATCATTGCCAGCACCTATCTTGCTGATGGTCAGCAATTTCCTCTTTGCTGGGTAGTGTTAAGAGTAACAGATTTTATTTTGGTTTGCTTTTCCAGTAATGGAACAGTGTCGCATCAGTTGGCAGTTTGACACCACTAAAATGTAAGAGTATACTTTTCCTTTAACAAATTTCAGAAATTCTGTCCTGAAATCTGACGAGGAATAGCAATAAAATTTTGTGGTGTCAATTGATTCTTTCTCAGGTGCTACACTTTTCCATCACTGCTTTTCTTAATAAAAATGATCCAACCATTAAACATTTTTAAAATTTTTCGAAAAAAATAATTCACGTAAATTCCATTCCACTAACTAATACACCGAAAATAAACTAATTGAAAGTAATTAAAATATACAAGAGTAGGCTTTTTTAACAAAATGTAGTTGGTGGTATATGTTTTACACGAATTATCGTTAATCATGATTTGTAACAAAATTATTGAACAAAATATTTGTTCTATAATTTTGTTAACTAAATGCTAAAAAACTGCAATTTCTTAGTTTTTAATATTTTTTTTTTAAACTTTTGGTGTAAATTCAACGTTACAGACACATAAGTATGTGTCACTGAGCAAGACTGAATTATCAATGTTTAACTTTGCTAAATATTTTCACACCAGGAAAATTAAACTATATTCTTTTGTGATATTTTTTTGTTTAATACTGTGCATCCGAAACAATTTGTTTACGGTAGAGTTCAAGGTGTCAAAGGCACCTAGCTGTGAAGAGATTGCAAAGTATAAACGGGGAAAAGCCCAAGAATTTGTGTTAGTTCATTTTGCTTCTTATCCATCTTTGCTTCTTAGCCGCAAATTATCCAAACACGTCTGATTGCCGAAGGTTACGGAAAATTATATTTTTTATAGGTATAGTTTTCGCAAACATCCCGTGTAAGAAGTATTAAAAAAATTCTGCAGGTGAAGCAGATTTTTAATGCTTTCGCAGCATTTCGTAGAGTAAATGGGCGTCTGAATGAAAATAATTATAAAGCATATGTAAATAAATTTGCTGTATAAATGAAATTTACAGATGAAGCAAATTTATAAACTTTTCCCAGCATTATGTACAGAAGATGTGTCTCTAAATGGGAATAATTATAAAACATATATAATGAAAATTGCTGCATCAATGAAATCTGCAGATGAGGCAGTTTTTAATTTTGTTCCAGCATTACGTAGTGAAGATGAGTTGCTGATGAAAATAATTACAAAAATATATTAGAAAATTCTTTCAGAAATGAAATTTGCAGATTTGAGAGATTTTTAAAGTTTTCCCAGTATTTCGTACAGAAGAATTGTTACTAAAAGAAAATAACTGTAAAAAATATATAAGCAAACTGCTGTATTAATACAATCTTCAGATGAGGCAAATTTTATGTGTTTTTTCAACATTATGTAGAGAAAGTGCATTGCTGAATGAAATTAGTGAAAGCAAATATAAGTAGAGCGCTCAGGGATGAGATTTCCGACTTTGTGCATACCAGTAAAATCTTACAGCTTTTTTGCACTCTTAAATCACAACAATGTTCCGATTAAAAAAAATAACATTTTCGCTAAGATTATATTGGTGTGCAAAAAGTCAGAAATCTCATCCCTGAGAGCGCTTAAAAGAAAATTAAGATCGTAATGCTTGAAATTACTCATTCAGCAATATATTGTTTCTAAGTAATGCTGAGGATTAACATAACGTTTTGCCTTGACTTCAGATCTTTTTTTCTTTGGTTCATATTACCGTTTGGGTGGGGGAGATCACATTCTACCAAAAACAAAGTTTATTAACGTTAATTATCATCCAGGTGACTAAATCAAATCTGCCAATAAAATTTCTTTCTTTTTTCTTCTTTTTCTTACTTTTTGTAATCAATTTCGTTCATCAACCAATCATACCTACATAATGCTGATAAATCATTAAAAATTCGTTATTCTGCAGCTTCTATTTCTAAATATTCATAGATTTTATTTTTATTAAAATAATTATCTACATATTTATTTATATATGTGCTTATTCAGTTAACTCATTTTCTTAACGTAATGATAGGAGAACATTAAAAATCTGCCTGATCTACAGGTTTATTGCTACAGAAATTTTCTTGTATATGCTTCATTATTATTTTCATTTGGAAAACCATCTTCCCTACGTAACGCTCAGACAGCTCACAAAAATTGCTTCATCTGCAGATTTCCTTATTACAGAATTTTTCCTTTATTTTAATCGTATGTTTTCATTTATTTACCAAACAATAATGCTTAGGAAAGAAATTTTCGGCCTTATCTGTAGATCTCATTGATATAACAATTTTATATATATATATTTATAATTATTTTAATTTAGCCAACTGCGTAACCTCCTGCGTAACGATGGATTACATTAAAAAGCTACCTCATCTGCGATTTTATTGACACAAAATTTTTATTATTTTCATTAGTAACCCATCTTTTCTGCGTAATGTTGAGAAACATTATAAATCATTCGAGTTTAGCGGTACACAATTTTCTTATATATGTTTTATAATTATTTTCCTTTAGAAACCTATATCTTCTTTGCATAACGATAAATCAAAAATCGACTTCATCTGCAGATTCCATTACTACAGAAATTTTCTTATAAATATTTTTTACGCATGTTTTCATTCATTAACGGTAGACATAGCTGTCAACTTTTACGTTTTTTTCTTACCACTAATATCTAATAGTCCACACTAAAATCAATGTCCATGATACCAGACATTACCACCAATTTGCAGTACAAAGTTACGACTAAAAGTCACACTTAAACAGATTAAAAAACAAATTACATATCTTATACTGTCACGACACTTGTTTTATAATACAGTGTTTTAACTCGATTATAACAAATTAAGTATTTAATTAATGTAAATAGCAAACATCCTCATTGGTTGGATGAAAGGAAAGGTGTGGATTGAACTCGAAGTGCAGCTACATTCCCATTGTGAGTTCTGATTTGTTTAAATATTATCAAATATCTAAACAAGCAAAAAACTGTACAATTTATATGTAAATGTTAATATTGGAACGCAAACTGATCCCAGGTGATTATTTTCTTTATTCATCAAAATCACTGCAATTGAATTTTCTCCGATTTTTATTGAGCTTGCGCTATCGGAAGAAATTCTATAAACGTAACTGTTTATTATTATTATTATTAAACATTATAATCTGCAAACATTTGAAACTATAACGGTAAAATATATATATATATACGTAAAAAAAAAATAAAAATAAAAGAATCGGAAATTTTCATTTTGTTTTTAATTTTTAGGCGGTTTGCGGGATCGGAAGATAAAGTCCGATTTAAAGAATTTTTTTTTTCGTTTTTCTTGTATTGACCAATCGCAACTTTTCCGCACTATAGCGACTCGGAATTATCAACTTGACTTTTTTCGCACCACCCTATTAAGTATCTATATTATAAAGAACAAAGATATCTGTGCGTAACGCTGACATCATTTTGCGAATGGTAACACTTCACGATCAAATTTCGGTTTTGAAATTTTCGCTACTGCAATTTTTTAATCTTCTGATCATCGTGCATTTTCAATTTTCGTCGCATAGGGAAAAAATTTACTTTCAAATGCAATTAGCTTAAAAACTGTATCTTAATTGACTGATGTGTTATATTTTCCAAAATAATTTTTAAGCAACAAACATTTTTCAGCATTTGTTTCTGACTATTTGTGCATAACGAAATTAATACTTCCTTTATAAACAAATAAAAGAATAATATAAAAAAACCACCAATCTAATATATTTTGAAAGACAAATTAACGAAATTAATACTTCTTTTATCAACAAATAAAAGAATAATATTGAAAAAACACAAATCTAATGTACTTGTAATCGTACAATTTAAAATTTTAGATCACCAAATAGGGTTTTTTTCAAATGGAATTTGTTTGCAAAGTTCATCTCAGTTTACTGATTGTCTATGGTTTTAAAAACAATTTTAAATCATGAAATATTTTTTAATTTATCTATATCACGTGGAGCTCGATTACGAAAAATTAATCCGTTTGCCCTTAAAAAAAATAAAGCGTTCATCATTTTCTTACGGCTAATATCCATTAGAAAAATATTCCCTATGAATAAATAAATAAAATAATATAACAAAAACACAAATTTAATAGACATGTATAAGCTCTGAAATTATCAGAATGTAAAAGGATGCCATAAGTAGCAAAATCTTGGTCAAATAACTCTTACCATGCGGCTAATAAGAAAATATAGCTTTTGATACATTTCCATAGCTGCCAAATTCTACGGATTTTTGCTACCACTAAAATTTAATAGAAAATTTTGCCTAATTCAATCGCCGAATTTCAGTAAATGTTGATAATTAAAAAAGGTAGAAATTTCTGTTCAATTTTAGTGGTAGCAAAAATCCGTACAAGTTGGCAGCTATGCATTTCAAAAATTTATTTGATTGCATAATTCGTATTTCCCAATTCTTTTTTAATGTAAGTGGGAAATCTAAAAAAATTATTGCATATTAAAAAATTAATAGTTTTCAATTAAAAGAAAAATGTTTTCACCTATATTCTTTAACCCGGGAAGCCCGGCTATGATCCTCTAGTTTTTTAATAGTCGTAATGAATAAATAAAATAATATGAAAAAATCTGCATTCTGCTTGTTATTATATACATACTAGGGGGCTCTGCCCCCTGAGAGCTACGCTCGCCAACCCCCGTTCAGACACCGCAGAATCTAAAAACACGCTAATCTGATGGGTTTTAAAAATATTAGAGATGATTGAATAATACTGAAAAAAACTGTGCAGATCTGCCTGTAAACGGGTTTCTATTCAATTCCCTTTGATTGCAAAAATTTAAGGCCGTATCAGTTGCTGTTAAGATATCCCATGATTGTTTTCATTTTTGATTAAAGAGGATCGGTTAAAAATTTGAAAAGAAGCTAAATTAAGTATACAGAGACTTTGTCTCCCTGTATTTTAAGACAATCTCTATAACAATAGCCTAAGTCAAGGACGGCGAACCTATGGCACGCGACAGAATATTTTCGGCACGGCGTTGATTGAAATCCTAAAACAAGATAGAATTAAGTCAACAAAACACGCAAACTTATACAAGCAGGGCTTTTCTTTCTGTCTTTCTTTCTTTCTTTCTTTTTTTTTTTTTTTTTTTGGAAAGCAACTAATTGAATTTCTCAATTATTTCAATATTGGCTCAATAACTTATCAAATTAAGAGGACATTGGGAGAATATCAAAAAGATAAATATCAGGCATTATAAGTTAAACTCCTAGTGATGAAACTAAAGCGACTTGTTATAAAATATGCAGTTTTCACAATTGTTCGCTATATTTATTAATGCGGGTCATTATTTTCGGAAACTATTACTTCCCTCAGAGGGATTAGTCTGAGCGATATTGCAAAGAACATAGATTTTATAATAACGTGTGGAAGAAAAGAAAATGAGATGTCATCTTTAATTGTCCATTTACTCCAGTAAATTGAAATGATGAAAATAAACGAATCGTAGAATTACAAAATCTTATATATAAATTCGTATACACTGTTTAAAAAAATGGGAAAGCAGACCATGCAAGACAGCCATGCATGGATATAAAATTGAAAGTACGCAATATATTAAAAGTAAAATAGAAAATGAAACACTAAATTATCTTATATCGGAATGTTAACTGTATAAAATGTTGTCAAGAGCATAATCAGACGCTTCGCACCAATTTGAGTAACCTTAAATGACAAATATATGAAGTTTGAAAGGAATGGACTATACTTTATATGGTGTGTGCTCCCCTGGAATAGTTAATATTGTACAATATCTGTTTTTGACGGATGCAATGAGGTTGTCGATAAGAAATGCGTAATTCTCTTTTAAAAATCTGATGTAGTATCAAAGTTCCTAACACACAAATAGTGGCATGCAATACGTCGTTAGAGTGTGTTTTAGATTTAAATTGGATCGATTGGATTTAAATGATAAGGATATGCTGTCCACCACATACGCTGTATTGTTTTGTTTTCAAACATATTCTGCACAAGTTGAGCTGTATTTAGCACATATTAAATAAAAGAAATCTGCAATAATTGCAGCATAAAGTATGACACAAGATCTGAATATATCGTCTGCATAACCTATGAGCTGTCAAAGTGTCATTTGAAGTAATTTACAAATCCATACTTATTTTTTCAGCAAATTATGTAAGCTAAAATACGCTAATATGAATTCGATTATGAAATTTCACCAGAACAAATTAATATATAAAAAATCTACTAATGACAATTGAGAATATGACCTTATGATAAAATCATAAGGCAAAAAAAATCAGAAAAAAATTCATATCAAATATCAAACGGCACTTCGCACTGTTAGTGGCCTTGGCGAAAGAGAAAAGCTTGGAGAAGGACCACTTTAACAAGTACTTTCGGGCAAACTACTCACTGTTACATACAGGTCTTTATTCAATATTTACACAATTTATTTAATGCTAGGTGGGTATCTATCCGTTTTGTTGCATTTAAATTGCATGTTTTGTGGAGGCAATGCAGCATTATGAAATATTTAAAGTTTCTATACCTAATAATTCCAAATTAATGGTAATCGAGAACTCTTTCCGTTGATTTCATCTTTTTAAATTTTAAATTTTTTAGAAACCATTCATAGAAACAATTTTATATTTTAGAACTAACCCGAATCAAAATTTCAAGATTTTGTGCTCAGCAGTAACACAGAAATAGAAAAATTTCGAAAGTTTTTTGTTTCTGCAGTGTTTTATATAGCGACATTTTTAGAAATTGTTCTGTTGCGAGAATTTACGTCATGATGAATACAGCTATGTCAATTTTCATGTTTATATTCCTAACAATTCCATTTACTTCGTTACTTAGATCATCTATAGACCCTTTTCCGTTTTGTTTAGTCTTTCGATTTTTTAGAACGAGAGTTCTACAACAAGCATTTACATCTTAGAAATTACTGCCATGCCAAAGTTCTAGTTCTTAATCCCAAAAGTATCCCGGAATTTTCGCTATTCCAAATATGACATAATTTAGAACCATTCTAGAAATTTTTACGTTTATCTGTCAAATTGAATTTTCGAACCTTTTCATAACGAGTATTTACTCTTAAAAATAACCACCACACCGAATTTAAATTTCTAACCCAATCAATATCATAGAAATCGCAATTTTAGATCTTTTCTGCTCTTGCAGCGATGCAGATTGTTGCACTGACATAAAATTTAGAATTTTTTTCGGAGCAGATATGGTCACAAACATTATTTTAAGTTGGCTATGTAGTTTGAGAGATAACACCTCACAAACGCACAAACATTAATAATATTATACATTTTATAATATTATAACGCTTTATAATATTAGCATAGATATACAGATACAGAAGCCATTTTTCTGTTACAAACTAAAGTGCACGGCTTTTCCCAGAATTTGAAGAATGTTTGTTCTGAAAAATTAATTTCAAAATTTAACATGCAACATAAAACAAACATTAAAAAAAGCAGTCGAAGTGTTGTACACATGAATCAAATGGAAGCACAATATAAAAATGTATAAATGCATATAACAGACGCAAAAGAATACAGCTATAAATGAAATTATTTCAATATACCATTGGAGCAATAATGTTAAAATACGCCGATATTTCCATAATCGGGTATTTTATCATGATTCAATACATTTTTTCACACTCATATGACGTTATATTTTCCTGACGAATATTTTCCTTTTTCACGTGGAAATCTTGAAATAGAAAAGTTATGAAGTTATATTCGTTTTCATTTAAATTCGTCAAACTATTTATTTCATTTTCATTTTTCACGTGGAAACCTTGCAATAGAAAAGGTATGACGTAATATTCACCTTTTTTTAATTCGGCAAACTATTTATTTCGTTTTCATTTTGCACGTGGAAATCTTACATTAGAAAATTAATAGTTGTAGTAAGAATTTTTTTGTGTATTTTAATTGCTGGCAACTGCTATAACGAAAAATTTTTTAATTTGATAAAAAATTGCTGTTAAATTGGTGGTTTTTAATTAACTAAAAATTAACTATAAATTATTTCGATTCCGGATTACTTTAGTTGCCTCGGCCGTGTTTTAACACACATGTAGGTATCTTTTCACAATTCTGGCTTCCAAACTGTGGATTTGTATAGAATTTCAAACAGACAGATAGACAAATTTTCCTTTTTATATATTAGATTATATACAAACATAAATAACTTATCTAATACGTGTTAGCAGATGCATTTTTAAATATAAATAAATATATATAAACCAGTATAATACTTATTATGTTTTATTGTCATAGTCATTTATATCATTTGGCAAAAAATCTCACTTTCTTAACACCGAATTGCGCGCTTTTTACAAAAATTCAAAGTCCATGTAACAGCGAAGTACCATGAAAAGCATTAAATGCATGCTAATAAGGTACTTAGAATGCAACATTTACGATCAACCATTATTGGCTTCCAATCTTATAGTTTGGCGATAAATTTTTGGTCGATGGGATAACTAAGTAGTACCAAATACTGTACTGCAATTTAACTTAATCTTCTCTATTCTACTAATTTAAGATTTTTAACTTCTAAACATCGTACATTTTCAATTTTTATACCATCGTATTCGGGAGAAAAGTTAGTTTTAAATGCAATTTGATTGAAAACTGCAATTCAATTTATTTTTGAAACATTAATTTTTTCTAGTTTTTAGCGCCATTTGTTTAATTTTAGCAATACAAGTACTCCATTTCTGTAGAAAGTAGGGGGAAAATAGTTAGAAAATAGTAATTATACGTTTTTGTTGCCTTTTCCCCTTAACAACTTAAAAATATATAATTAAAATACGTGCTATTTTGAAAAAATATAAATGAATGATTTCTGATAAAATGTGGATCTGTTATAGACGACATCTCTTTTTTTTTATTTGTGTATCATTCGGCGATATCCTCAGCGATAGTCCTATGCGTACTTTGCTGTAGAAGTTGTTTAAGATTGGATCGTAAATGAAGAACTCTTCAGCGGATACGGATGACGCCATTCTGTACAAAAATAAAAGCGTGTGTTTTAAATCTTAAAACTGAAATATGTTTTGTACTATCTATATTTATTTATTTGGTTTGTCATCCGTTGTGACACTAAATTCTGAAAAAACAGACTTCCTGCTTTCTAGTTTTTTCTTTTTCAAACTTTGTGTAGTTTCGGTCTCAAAAAGTGAGATTTGTTGCAAAAATATATAAATAGCTATTAAAACAAACTTGATGAACGTTTATACTTATTTTTACAAGTAAATATGGCACAGATGTCATAAACGCGCAGAGGTACCTAATTGGCGCCAAAGTGGCGTTACTTTGCTGACATGGTAAGCAGTGGCGGCTCGTAACTGTCATATTTTGGGACACTATTTACATGGCGGACAGTATTATTGTTTTCCTACCATTATTTTTTGTAAGAAATCATTACCTTGTTGAATAGTCGAATATTCCGCCAACAAATATGCCAAAGACTTCTTTTAACCCCTTAACGCTCAAATTAAATTACGGTTGAATAATTCAAATTGCTTATTGGCACCACTTTTATGAAAAAGAAATATTCACCTGATTTAATGACAGTAAAAACGATACTAAAATATAGCCAATTTCACTATTTTATAAAACTGGTGGGAATCAAACAATTTGAGTAAAAGTCACAGCCCGAGAATATCTCGGGAGCGAGAATTAAGAGATTAAAGCAATAGTGGTAAGAGAAGAATAAATTTGCAGCTATGGATTTAGTGTCCCCAAAATGCCAGTCACGAGCCACCACTTATGTAACCACATATAACGTTATTATAAATTGTTTTTTTCTATAATTATGTAATTTATTGTTTGTCATTTCCTTTAAGAAAATAATAAAAAATACCTTGTTTATCACTTTATTTTGTTTTCATATTGAAATAAAAAATAACGTGCTATTATAGCACGCCATATGTAACTGGTATTCGAAACGACGTTTTCGCCAAATTGGTATAAAAAATCACGCCAAACCCGGTGCGTATATGGCACCTGTGACATAAATATAAACATTTTATTTATATAATATAGCATTGCTTTTTATATACAATTTACCTTTGTTTGTATATAAAAATAGGTAAGTGGTTTGTTTACACAAAATAAATTTTATAAATCTTTAAAAAATTGCTTGAGTATATGAAACAATGAATAAGTTGCACGAAAATACGCATAAAAGCTTACTTGTTTCGCCAAACCTATTTTCTCTATCTCGCAAAGGTCTTTATACAGGAAAAGTACCAATTTCATTTTTAAAGACAAAAAAGAAATTAATATAAATGGATTTTTTTTTAATCATACTTTCATTAAAATTCACAAAAATTTAGAAAACATATATGTTTTTAAATGTACTAAATAGCAGAAAAGTCTTGAAAAAAACCTTAAATTTAAATCGGTAAGTTCAATTATGGAAGATAAAAGGATTTAAATGGGAATTTTGCCAAATTAGCCAGTTATCTCCAAGTTGACTTCATATATAAAAACTTTTTTTGCCAAATTTGACGATATTTCGACACGTTGGTCAAAGTTTGGCGATATCGTGGTAACCCTGTCATTAGTACTTTTCAAAAAATACTCATTGTTGAAGCTAATGCTGATTTCTCTATAGAAAATCAAACGTAACCATTAATTCACCCACCCCACTAACGTTGACCCCTTAGGGACCGAATTTTAAAAATCAATGTCCAATTCATGCATTGCCCGCAGGAATGCATATATATTCCAAATTTCAAAACTTTTTGTCAACAGGAAGTGGGTGAAAAATGAATCACAAGATTTGAGTGCCACAGAATAATATAATTGTAAGTTAAGAGAAAGCATGTAAAAAACAAGTGGATAAGTGTGATCACATATCGCACAGAGGGTTTTGTGTAATATTCCTTTCAAAACACTTTATCCTTTTGAAAAATCTGTTAGTTCCAAATTTCGCAACTAAGGGCGCATTCTAGTCAAAATAAACCTATATCAGAACGAAACTTCGTTTTATATACTCTCCGTAGATATATTAGTCAAGGGGATTGGGCTAATAGCACCCGAGATAAGTAGGCGCCCCTGGTGGTAAAAAGTTGAACTAAAATATGTAAGGCTATGATTTATAATATGAAAGAATGGGCAAAGGGATGTCGGCAAAAGTTGGAAAAGTGCTCCCCGGATGAAAAGGGCGGATGTTAGAAAAATTGCTTAAAATACACAAGTTAGAGCCCGGAGGAGTAAATAATATAAGTTTTTTTGAAAATTTTATGATTTGCCGTGTGGTTTGAGGTATTCAGCTATACATATGCAAAAATTCATGTCTCCAACTTAATTAGGGGCTCTCTTAGAAAGAATTGCTTAAAATACATATGTGGTAGATCAAAGGGTTAAACGTAAGAACTTTTCAAGATTTTATGATTTGTCGCCTGGCCTCAGGTTTGCTGCTATTAAGTATGCAAAATTTCAAATCTCCAATTTAATAAGGTACTCAGTTAGAAAGAATTGTTTAAAATGCACATGTGGGAGCCCAAAGGGTTAAATGAATGATTTTTTCAAAATTTTATTAATTGTCGTATGATATGTGGTGTTCAGCTATAAGTATGCAAAATTTCACGCCTTCAACCTAATTAGGGGCTCACTTAGAAAGAATTATTTAAAATACACATGTGGGAGCCCAAAGGGTTAAATGTATGGCTATTTCAAAATTTTACGGTTTGTCATTTGATGTGAAGTGTTCAGCTATAAGTATGCCAATTTTCACGCCTCCAACCTAATTAGGAACTCACTTAGAAAGAATTGTTTGAAGTACACGTGTGGGAGCCCAAAGGGTTAAATATACGACTTTTTCAAAATTTTATAGCTTGTCCTTTGATGTAAGGTATTCAGCTATAAGTATGCAAAATTTCACGCCTCCAACCTAATTAGGGCTCACTTAGAAAGAATTGTTTATAATACACATGTGGGAGCCTAAAGGTTAAATGTACAACTTTTTCAAAATTTTATGATTTGTTGTTTGATGTGAGGTTTTCAGCTATAAGTATGCCAAATTTCACGTCTCCAACCTAATTAGGGACTCACCTAGAAAGAATTGTTTAAAATACACATGTGGGGGCTCAAAGGGATAAATGTACGACTTTTTCAAAATTTTATGATTTGTCGTATGATATGTGGTGTTCAGCTATAAGTATGCAAAATTTCAAGTCTCCAACATGTATAGTTTCTGAGAACGGGCTCTGTGACAGATGGACACATAGACAGACAGAGGAGCGAGACGAATAGTGTTTCGTCAGATGAACGAAACCCTAATAAAATAAAGAAAATAAGAAGAAAGATGCTATAAAGCAAAATATTTTATTAAACATCATACAATTGTTTCCAATTTTCACGCGCGAAATATAAAAGTTGGTTTTGGCGATTAAAAAATGCTATCGAGAGATTATCGTAAAATCTCAAATCAAAGTTTTTATGCCTTTTTTCTTTTAAATGAAAAAACAAAGAGATTTCATTTTCTGTTTCTCTCTATTCTAAAAAAAAAGTAACTACCGCTGTCACCGCCGCCACCGGTTTTGAATTTTTTGTGACCGGAGGTCTTTCTTCGTTAATATTAAGAAAAATAATGCATACAAAAATATGAAAATCGGTAGTATTATACAAAAATGTTTGATAAACACGCTGATGTAGACAGTTTTCAAATCGAAGAATTATTTTAAGAGATATTTAATGCTAAAGTTGGACAAAATCGTTCGACTAAAAAAGTTTTATAGGAGCAAAAACTATACATCGGAATTTAATAATATTTAGATCATTTTATACGTTATAATTTCCCGGTGTGCAGATTTAATTCATTTTTTTAATTTGACTCATTTTTCGAGGTTTCATTTCTATTTTAAATTCAAATTTTCAGCATTTCGAGAGATATTTTTTTCTTATTTCAGAAAATTGTACTAATTTTACCTGTTGCCAACTTTATAAATAACGGAAACAATAATGTTTGCTTCAAATTAAAAATTTATTTACACGTGACTATTATAAACAGAAAAAAACTTTCAAATTAGAATTAAATAATTACTTATAAAAAGCAGGAACTTATTGAAAATTACTTCATCTATAATTACACGTTAATTTTAACAGAGAAAGGGTATTGTAAAATAATAAATTTATTAACATGCGTTAGAAGTCTTAAATAGGAGAAATTACATCACATTTACGTCACATTACAGTTATTACATAAAATGAACACAAAATAATATTGCAAAACAGTATAAATTTAAAAATAGCGCGAGACATTTACTTGATATTTTGAGATGAATTTTTCAACTATTTTTTTTTTTTTTTTTGGACAGCGCAAATAATATTTCATTTCTAATAAAAGCATTTTCACGTGAATATTAAAAAGGGAAAGAAAAGTTTGGTGAAAATTACGTCAGATTAAAAACGATATATTTAAAAAGTCTTATTTAAAAGGACTTTCTTTTCGCTTTGTTAAAAAATACCGCGAGACAAAGACTCTGTTTACTTAATTCATTTTATATTAGATGATTTTGAAATGCCATTGTATCTTTTAACAGCAGCTGATTTTTCCGTAAAATTCCCCAATAAAAGAGAAATGAATAGAAACCCGTTTATAGGGAGATCGCTTTTGTTTTTTTAATTATAATTCAATCTTCCAAAATCTTTTTAAAGC